>CM077030.1:169376212-171776212 GCA_039090855.1 Macrothele yani
TGGTAAGGGACACCTGGGGATGAACCCTACAGGAAATGGGGTCAAAGGTCAGGACATAGGAGCGGAATCCATTCCATCGTCCTTATGCGCCATAACCAGGGGCGGATTTAAAGTCATCGGGGCCCTGCGCACAGCATTGGTTTCAGGGGCCCTCTGACTTTGACTGCCATACTTATAAAAATAATATTTTTCTGTCATATAACCCCCCCTTCCCAATGTTCAATTTTTTTCCTTCATCTGGATTTTCAGTTAATGGTGGAAGTAAATGAATACATGTAGCATTTTATCAACTGCAAATATATTGCTGTTACAGATTTAAAAAAATTTGCTATATTTTGCCCCTCCCCCCTCTTTATTTTTTACCTTAATCTGGTTTATAAGTAACTGGAAGTAAATGAATATGTGCAGCATTTTATCAACTGCAACTATAATACAGTTATAGGCTATTACCATAAGCAAGAAGAACGGAGAACTATATGCAGATCCATATTTTTCAACAATATTCATTATGACATTTCATTGTACGTAAATTTCAAATACTTGTATTTGGAGTAGAAGTTTCCTTTGAAAAATGAATATGTGCAGCATTTTATCAACTGAGGCTGCCATCTGATGCTGACCTTGGCTACGTATAATCAAAGAGGCTGCCATCTGATGCTAACCTTGGCTACGTATAATGGACGCTCCCTATCTTCTGATTCAAGGCTTCTTGAATTGGAAGAGGAACTACAAAGGATCAAGTGGGACATCGTCGGGCTAAGTGAGGTAAGGAGAAAAGGAGAAGATCTCATTGAACTGAAAAGTGGACATCTCTTCTACTATCGTGGGATGTAAGGTCAGGTGATGCATATCATCACAGCCTCTCCTTGACAAATGTCAACCCCGCCTTCTCGTGGTGCATCCTGTTCCCACTAAAGGGGCTCTGACAACCACAAATAGCGGTATAACTATACCATCAGGATTAGAGGAAATGCTATCCCACACTCACCAACCCGCTTGGCTAGCGTGGTGAGTTATGGCCAAACCCCTACAAAATGACTCCACAACTTAAACCTTGGCCCTCAGTCTCCGGCAGCTGGAATGTACCTGGCCAAGGCAGCAGCCAGTGCGACATGAAGGCAGAGGGTGCTAAGAATCCCCGGAGGACCGGACTAGGCTGCTATCTGATGCTGACCTTGGCTACGTATAATGGACGCTCCCTATCTTCTGATTCAAGGCTTCTTGAATTGGAAGAGGAACTACAAAGGATCAAGTGGGACATCGTCGGGCTAAGTGAGGTAAGGAGAAAAGGAGAAGATCTCATTGAACTGAAAAGTGGACATCTCTTCTACTATCGTGGGACAGATACTGGCAGAACTAGTGGTGTTGGATTTATAATAAACAAGAAACTGAAGGATAAAGTGGTAGAAGTTGAAAGTTCCTCTGACAGAGCTGCACGACTCGTTATCCAGCTCTCAAGAAGATACAAGACTCAGATTATTCAAACTTATGCACCCACCACAAGTCATCCTGAAGAAGAAATTGAAGAATTTTATGAGGAAATTTGCCATCTAAATAATAAAGGTAAGCAGCACTTGAAGATAATTATGGGATATTTCAATGCAAAAATAGGGCAACGGCAACAGAATGAAACTTCAGTAGGTAAATTCGGTCATGGCAACAGAAACCAGCGTGGAAATACTCTTGTTGAGTTTGCAGAGGCAGAAGGGTTTTTCATCATGAACTCCTTTTTCAAGAAAAAGCCACACAGGAAATGGACATGGAGACATCCAAATGGGACGACAAGTGAAATTGATTTTATTATGTGTAACAAAAAATTCGTCATAGAAGACTGCAGTGTGCTAAACAAGTTTAACACAGGTAGTGACCATAGATTGGTGAGATGTAAGATGCACCTCAACACTAAACTCGAACGTGGCAAGCTCATAAGACAAACAAAATGTATTGACATAACCAACCTTAAAAAACACCATAATACCTTCAAGTTGGAACTGAAGAACAAATTCTCTGCTTTAGAAGGCCTAACATCAAAAGAAGTGGACATTTCTGAAGTTAACAGAAAAGTAACCAAAGCTATTATGGAAACAGCAACAAAATTAGCTGGGTCTAAGAACAAGTTGCATGTGAACAAATTATCAGGAAAAACCAAAATGTTGATGCAAAAAAGAAGACAGATGAGGACAACTAAAGAAGATGTGACTTCCAAAGTGGAATATATAGAGCTATGCAAGACAGTACAAAAAAGTATCACTGAAGACATAAGGAAATTCAATTGTGAACTAGTGAGGAAAGCAATTGAAAACAACCAAAGCCTAAAGATAGCAAAGGGACATCTCAGTAAGGGAAGAAAACAGATTATGGCACTGAGAAAAGAAGATGGTTCTGTAACAAGAAATAGAGGCGAAATTTTGACAAGAGTGAAAGATTTCTACTCCAAATTATATGAAAGGGATGATACATGTACTCCAGACATCATGAAAGGTACCAGAGTTATTTCTGTTCTCCCAGCAGAAGTTGCACATGCAATCAAGAACATGAAGCGGGGAAAAGCTCCAGGAGAAGATGGAATTACTGTAGGCATCATACAAGAAGCAAGTGGAGAAATCGAAACAGTACTCGCCCAAATTTTCACTCGATGCCTTAATGAAGAGAAGATTCCTGAGGATTGGAACAACGCTACAATGATCCTGCTACATAAAAAGGGTGACATTGAGGATCTCGGGAACTACAGACCTATTAGCCTCTTATCAGTGGTTTATAAAATCTTCACTAAAGTTCTTTTACACCGTTTGAAGGTAACACTGGACATGGCTCAACTGAGAGAACAAGCTGGATTCAGGAGTGGCTACAGCACTATAGATCATATCCACGTACTGAGAGAACTAATTGAAAGAGCGAGGGAATATGAACTTCCATTGTGCATGGCTTTTATCGATTATGAAAAAGCCTTTGATTCAGTGAAACCATCAGCAGTTGCAATGGCTCTGAAATCCTGCGGTATTGAAGATGCATACATTAATATTATTAATAACATCTATGAAAATGCAAGTGCAAAGATTCGGCTGTTTAAAAATACAACACACATAAAAATTGCAAAGGGAGTGAGACAAGGTGACACCATATCTCCGAAGCTTTTTAATGCCACATTGGAAAATGTCTTTCAATCACTGAACTGGGAAAACAAAGTGATAAAGATTAAAGGAGATTATCTAACCCACCTTTGTTTTGCTGATGACGTAGTCATTTTTGCAACTACCCCATCAGAGCTGCAGAGTATGATCTAGGAACTTGCTAACAAGAGTAAAGAAGTGGGATTAAAAATGAACTTTCAGAAGACAAAAGTGATGTTCAATGGTTTTACAAGAAATGAAGATTTATCGATTGATGGAGAAAAGCTGGAGATAACAGATATGTACGTTTATCTTGGACAGCAGATATCAAGTGAAGGTCACATTCATGAAGAAATTAATCGGCGTACAAAACTTGCCTGGAGAGCTTTTGGAAGAAACAGCATAATTTTCAAGAGCAATATGCCATTATGTCTTAAAAGAAAAGTGTTTGATCAATGCATCCTTCCAGTGCTTACGTATGGTGCAGAGACGTGGACCTTAACTAAAAGAGACATACAAAGGCTGCAGACAACTCAAAGCAGCATGGAGAGGTGCATGCTTGGTGTAACCAGGAGAGGATAAGAAGAGGAACTCGTGGATACGAAAAATGACAAGAGTGGAAGACATCATGATCAGAGTTAAATACCTGAAATGGCAATGGGCTGGACATACTGCCAGAAGGACAGACCATCGATGGACAGCCGAAATTTTAGATTGGATTCCAAGGGACAGGAAAAGACCCAGAAGAAGACCACATGGAAGATGGGTGGATGAAATTCGAAAGTATGCGGGAGTAACATGGAGGAGACTGGCACAAGACAGACCGTTGTGGAGGAAACTTGGAGAGACCTTCGTCCAGCAGTGGATTGATAATGGTTGACAATGATGATGATGATGTACGTTGGACTTCAACATGAGTGAGTCTACATCAATGGAAATGATGCAGTCAGCAATCCCATTCTGTAATCATTGTTAAGCAGCAGACTGCAGTAGTAGTGAGGATTATGAGTTGTGATAACTATTAATAATTTTCTCATTGGTGTTTTCATACAGGAAGTATGACCACTCAGCAATACAATGATCCCTTTTAAGATACCTTGCTAAATAATAGTGAGGTACTATTTATTAGCAAGGTGATGCATAGGCACATGCTGATACCATACAGCCAGGATTCCTCCTGATTTTTGGAAGTACATTTAAAGAGCTTTCAGGGAGTTTTCCAGGTATCCAAAACTTATTTTCTGGGAGTCAACAATAACATCAGAACTTTTTTAAGTTTAATTTCTATGAAAATTAATGATTTCCCACTTCTTGCTATATCAACAGACAAAAAAAGGTAAGTATTTTTCCTTTTGTTTACAAAAACATTAAAATTCAACTGTCCACTGTTTTTTGTGACATGTAGTCTTTTTTTCTGAATGAGTACGCAGTAGCTTTTTTATGCTTTCCAACCGTAGGTTGAAGAAGTGTATATGCTCCTGCTTTGTCCGTCTGTCTGTCTGACCGCACGATAACTTGCGTAAAAATGATTCGACTTCAATAAAATTTTAGTATGTGGTAAGGGACACCTGGGGATGAACCCTATAGGAAATGGGGTTAAAGGTCAAGACATAGGAGCGGAATCCATTCCATCGTCCTTATGCGTCATAACCAGGGGCGGATTTAAAGTCATCAGGGCCCTGCGCACAGCATTGGTTTCAGGGGCCCCCTGACTTTGACTGCCATACTTAAAAAAATAATATTTTTCTGTCATATAACCCCCCCCCCTTCCCAATGTTCAATTTTTTCCTTCATCTGGATTTTTAGTTAATGGTGAAAGTAAATGAATACATGTAGCATTTTATCAACTGCAAATATATTGCTGTTACAGAATAAAATAACTTCTTTGCTATGTATACCCCCCCCTTCTTTATTTTTTACCTTAATCTGGTTTATAAGTAACTGGAAGTAAATGAATATGTGCAGCATTTTATCAACTGCAACTATAATACAGTTATAGGCTATTACCATAAGGAAGAAGAACGGAGAACTATATGAAGATCCATATTTTTCAACAATATTCATTATGACATTTAATTGTACGTATATTTCAAATACTTTTATTTGGAGTAGAAGTTTCCTTTTACATATTTTTGCTTGCTATGAATATAAATAAGAGGAAGTAAATTAATGTGTTTTATTAACTGCACTGCATATGTGCTACTGGTATAATAATAGAGCATAAATAAGAAAGTCTAAGAATATATTACAAGTATCTGCTGTTGTTGTTTCTGAAAGATTTCATTATGATATTGCATTATTTATGTGTTTCATTGCAGTGCATTTTTACATAACTTGTATTTAGGGATAAAATGAAAACAGGATGAGAGGAAAAACAGAATGAAAACAATTGTTACATATTTTGATATAATTGATTCTGAAGTATGTAAATGAATATAAAGTCAGGTTACCTGGATTATATTTCTGTTCTAATTGGATTTAGTCTTCAGTAAATTCATATAGTTTTCTTTCTACATTTTTTCTTTACAAAATCGTCTATTATGCTATCGTAAGTCACATTCTTTAAAGTAGCACTTTCTATTGTCAAAATTGCGGAATTCGTCAAATGTTCTGGAGTCATAGAATTCCTCAAATAATTTTTCACTCTTTTTAACACTGAAAAAGAATGTTTGCCCGAAGCATTTGTTACAGGTATTGTGAGAAATATTTTTAGGATATTATCTACACTCGGAAAGGTTGCCTGCAAACCATTATGCAAACATTTATACAGATCGGTAGGTGATCGGGACGGACAGACTGCTTCCTCATTGTCTATAAAATGGAGGAAATGTCTCAATTCATTGTCAAAAAGAATTGCGTCGATGTCCTCTCGGTATAACTCAGTTAACTTGTGAGCATGTTTGTTTTTAAGATTTTCGTCCATATTTTTATCAAAAAACACGCAAATTTAGAGATATGCTTCTATTCTTCAAGTGCACAGTTATTGTGTCACAAATAACGTTGACGGTCTCAACGATGATTTTGTCTTTACCTTTCAAATGAACTTCATTGTCTCTCGTCTCATCGAAAAATAACTTTCTGCTTCTTTTACGCTTCTCATCATAGATATCTGAAGAAGCTTTATTTTGCACTAAAGTATATACTTCAGCTTCTATCGAACTATAGTCATTTCGAACTTCAGAAACGAAACTTTGAAGTGAATCAAACAGTTTCACAGCACTGATTACATTTGTTTCAACTTTCTGCAGTAATTTGCTCACAGCATCAATTCTTTGAAGCAAGCGATTCCAAAAAACAGCAAAAACAGCTATATCGTACTTTCCAAACTTTTCCGCTAAGGACTTTGCTTCAATGTTTGTAAGATTTCAGCTGCAGCGTTGCAAATCAAATTAAACGAATGGCTAGAACACGGCACAAATAAAGCAGAGGGGCTTGCATTGTTCAGTCTCACCTGCAGACCTGAATATTTTCCAGCCATATTAGCTGCATTATCAAAGCTCAATTTTTTATGTCCAATCCTAAATCTGAAATGATTTTCAAAACAGTTGTCTCCAGATATTCAGAAGTGTGCGATTTCAGTGGGACGAAACAAATAAATCGTTCTACAACTTCACCGCTGTCGGTCACATATCTCAAAATTAATGTTAATTGATCTATATGGCTCACATCTGGTGTTGAATCAACTATTATGGAATAGTACTTGGCATTCTTTACTTCATCACAGAACTGGTTTTTGACTTGCTTCGCCATTAAAGTGATGATTTCATCATAGACTTGGTGTGTTAAATAGTTAATTTTCCCTGACCCACAATACTGAAAGTTTCTCAAATGTTCTTTTAAGAAACTATCAAATTCACTTGGATACTCAAGACAGGTTAAAAAATTACCTTTTTGATTGGACGCTGTTGATTCGTCATGTCCTTTTAAAGGTAATCCCATAAAACATAGCAGTTTGACTGTGGCAGCAACTCGTTTCAATACTTTTCTCCAGTAAGAGCACTCCTCTTCATACTGGGTAGTAAATGCAGAATCAATTCTTCCACGTACTTTACACATTTTTACAAAGATGCACATAACATTAATATGAGATTTGGAAATTTTATGGTCGGCAATATCTCTAGCAACGTTTCTCTGGTTTGAATAGCCGTCCACAAATGCCTGGGTTTTTTTTACTATGGTGAGGGAATAATTTACAAATATAACAGTAAATTGTCTTGGTTGTTTCCGAAAAAATCAACCAATTTCTCATTTCTTTTGTTCCATTTTTCTTCACTCTCAGAAAATGAGACTCATTGAAACGTCCGAGTTTAATCCGTCCTCCTTCCTCGTACTCTTTTTTCAAATTTTCCATGTTTCCTATGTTTTTCGGTTTATTCAGTAAAAAATATTCATTCATATAGGATGAAATCAATTTTGGCCATAATGCAATATCTTCAAGACAGGCACCATCCCTCATTTCAACAAAATTGCTATTAGTAGGCAGTACCATTGGCATTTCAGAGTTCACTTGTTCAGATACTGCAACCGATGTAGCAGCCTCAGAAATCTCTACATTCTCTGATAATTAGACATTTCCTTGTTCATCCTTTCCAATCTGCTATTAAAGAGTCCACTTTTTCAATTGGTAGTTCATCTCTCGTAGTTTTCGATGAATGTTCACTACTGGGCTGGTTTTCAGTTTTTTTCACATACGATAACAAACTGTTTCTTTGCTTAACTTCGCTTTCTTGTCTCATCTTACTTTTTTTACGTTTTTGACTGCCAGACTCATAGTGTCGCTTCATTGTTACTGTCTAGTTTTCCCTTTCGCGCACTATACCAGAAGATATATTCCAAACTTTGTTAAATAAATAATAATCTAGTAATGGTAAAACCCTTCCATGGTTTAAACAAGCAGGCAATGCACTGCTGTGAACAAAGATATTTCTATGTAAAAAGATAAATGAAACAAACTACACTGACGGAAAAAAATCCCAACACCACGAAAAAATAGTTGTAGAGGAATGAAATGGCGGCAATACATTTGTATAGGTAACATATTTAATCGATTAAGGTTTCAAGATCACAGCTTAATGTAAGCGCGAGAAGAGCCATTTTAAATGTGAAATGCTGGTACATTAATAACCGGTGTAACCGCCAGAATGTTGAATGCAAGCATGCAAATGTTCATTCATTGTGTCGTACAGGTGCTGGATGTCAGTTTGTGGGATGGAGTTCCATGCCTGTTCCACTTGGTCGGTCAATACAGGGACGGTTAATGCTGGTTGGGGGTGACACTGGAGTTGTTGTCCAATGATGTCCCATACGTGCTCGATTGGAGAAAGATCTGGTGATCTAGCAGGCCACGGCAACATGTCGACACTCTGTAGAGCATGTTGGGTTACAACAGCGGTATGCGGGCGAGCGTTATCCTGTTGGAAAACACCCCCTGGAATGCTGTTCATGAATGGCAGCACAACAGGTTGAATCACCAGACCGACGTACAACTGTGCCGTCAGGGTGCGTGGGATAACCACGAGAGTGCTCCTGCTGTCATAGGAAATTGCTCCCCAGACCATAACTCCAGGTGTAGGTCCAGTGTGTCTCGGCCGCAGACAGGTTGGTTGCAGGCGCTCACCTGGCCTCCTTCTAACCAACACATGGCCATCACTTGCACCCAGGCAGAACCGGCTTTCATCAGAAAACACAACAGATCTCCACTCCGTCCTCCAATGAGCTCTAGCTTGACACCACTGACGTCGCAAACGGCAGTGGTTTGGAGTAAGTGGAATGCACGGTACAGGGCATCTGGCTTGGAGCTGTCCTTCAATTAACCGATTTGTAACAGTTCGTTGTGTCACTGTGGTGGCAACTGCAGCTCGAATTGCTGCCGCAGACGCGGTACGATGCGCCTAGGCCATACGCCGTACACGGCGGTCTTCCCTCTCAGTAATGACACGTGGTCGGCCGGAACTCGGTCTTCTTGAGGCAGTACCTTCCCTTGACCACCGCTGCCAGCAATCATGCACAGTGGCTACATTCCTGCCAAGTTGTTCTGCAATATTGCGGAAAGAAAATCCACCTTCTCGTAGCCGTATTACACGACCTCGTTCAAACTCCGTGAGCTGTTGATAATGGCTTCTTCGTCTTCTTAAAGGCATTCTTGACTAACATCAACACACTACGTCGAATCTCAATGATAACTAACGCTCATGAACGTTACAGCGCGTATTTACAGCAAACCTGCTTTGCATGTTTCGAGGGGTGCTACTAGCGCCACACGTATGCGCCGAGCGCGAAATTTGCATAGACGTCATCTTACATATGTACTCTCACCGCCTACCAACTGTCGTTTATCTAACACAACCCCTTCTTGGTGTTGAGATTTTTTTTTCCGTCAGTGTATATGAAATTAAAATGCCGTGGTGAAAATCACGGAAAACTCCTTGTAAACAAATAAAACAACTCATAAGGCACCGCGAACAAAAGAGATAGCAAGAAAAGAAAAAGTTACCAGTTCCTACTTCAGTATTCCTCTGTCAACGGCGCTGATTTTACATAGCTGGGAGGCAACATACCAAAGATGTGAGATGGACTGGGTTCAGTCCATGCCTAAATCCCCTTGCGACTAAAAAAAAAAAAAAAAAAAAAAAAAACGCCTTGGCAACCACTATCTACACATTCTGTTGCGATAGAGATCCATCTCCATAAGACAGGGATACTTCAAGGGGGTCGTCGGGACGTGAAAGCTCCGTTTTACGCAGTGCTGGACAGTAATTTTCTTCAGCCAGAGGGTTTTTTGGGGGGAAAATGGCAGAAGCTACATGTGTGTGGCAAGGTAAGCCTTTCTTTAGGGAGAAAATTCGCAACTTTCATCACTTAATTGTTGGCTCAGACCAGCTCGCTCTGCTAGCACCTAACATGTTCCAAATGGTTAGTTTATGGCTCTGCTTTCATTGTCATTTATACTTCAAGATGTCGTGGAATCTCCTTCCACATCCACACATCATATTCCACCCCACGAACAGTTTCTTTTGAAGCTATCAGTCGTCGTCACTTGTCTATCCCTTCGACTTCCCAATAAAACCTGGACAATGGCGAAACCAATTAGCGTGCCCCATAAAAGCAGTTCCCCCAGCCATTATACTCACACAGTGACAATCTTGTGCCTGCCTCTTAAACTGTACTGAATCGAATTTTTTTTTTTTTTTTTTTTTAAGAATAAGATGGCCCGTTACATGAAATACCGAATTGAACAACAAAATGCTCATTACATTCTAAGTAAATCTACCAGAAAACTCACCAATCTCTGCAGTCATATAACTTTTATTTATTTTATTTATTTTTTTGGTTTTTTTGGAGAAAGGCAAAAAATCGTTGTTTTGGGGGCTCTCTAGCATAGCGGGACCCTGCGCTTCGTGGGCTTCCCTGTAAATCCGCCCCGGTCATAACTTATGTAAAAATGCTTCGATAACGACAAAACTTTATGATGATGTTCTGGAGGTATACTGAACCAGTTCTTGAATATCATTGAAATGGGGTCAAAGGTCAGGGCACAGAAGCAAGATTTATTCCACAGCCATTATACCCTCATAACTTGACTAAAAATGGTTCTATTGCGACAAAACTTTAGTACATTGTTCCGGAGGTATACTGAACCAGTTCTGTTTAACATCATCGAAATGGGGTCAAAGGTCAGGGCACAGGAGAGACACTTATTCCACAGCCATTATCCTCATAACTTGACTAAAAATGCTTAGTGACAAAACTTTAGTATTCAAAATAGTATAACTATACTAAAAATCCGAAAATTCTTGGCGTAGAATAGAAATAAAAGTTTCCAAGCTTTCGCACATCAACCAGACTTTCTCAAGGAAGGTAGACAGCTAACTGCAAACTGGATAATAGAACGTTTCAACACTTTGAACGCGGTGACTTGACTAGACAATAAATGATTAGGAGCAAACGTGATATTTCGAAGAAACGAGGTGATGTTGGTTGGGCACGTGGTACAATGGTAGAGAACTCAGCATTATTTGAAGAACTGATTCCAAATACGTGGCAGCTCCAGAGAAACGCTATCATTGCAAGCCTTGCAGCTGGTCAAGATTTCCAAGGTTTCGCGAATGGCGGTAGATTTGGGTGTGGAGTATTTGGGTGTGGAGTAATACTACCATTCGCGAAACCTTGGAAATCTTGACCAGCTGCAAGGCTTGCAATGATAGCGTTTCTCTGGAGCTGCCACGTATTTGGAATCAGTTCTTCAAATAATGCTGAGTTCTCTACCATTGTACCACGTGCCCAACCAACATGACCTCGTTTCTTCGAAATATCACGTTTGCTCCTAATCATTTATTGTCTAGTCAAGTCACCGCATTCATAGTGATGAAACGTTCTATTATCCAGTTTGCAGTTAGCTGTCTACCTTCCTTGAGAAAGCCATCTGGTTGATGTGCAAAAGCTTGGAAACTTTTATTTCTATTCTACGCCAAGAATTTTTGGATTTTTAGTATAGTTATACTATTTTGAGTATAATTTGGTGTACAGTTCCTATTTTTTAAACTTTAGTATGTTGTTCCAGAGATATACTGAACCAATTCTTTTTAATATTATCATAATCGGGTCAAAGGTCAGGGCACAGGAGCGATATTTATTCCACAGCCATTATCCTCATAACTTGAGTAAAAATGCTTCTATTGTGACAAAACTTTAGTACATTGTTCCGGAGGTATACTGAACCAGTTCTGTTTAACATCATCGAAATGGGGTCAAAGGTCAGGGCACAGGAGAGACACTTATTCCACAGCCATTATCCTCATAACTTGACTAAAAATGCTTATTGACAAAACTTTAGTATGTTGTTCCAGAGATATACTGAACCAATTCTGTTTAATATTATCATAATAGGATCAAAGGTCAGGGCACAGGAGCAAGATTTATTCCACAGCCATTATCCTCATAACTTGAGTAAAAATGCTTCTATTGCGACAAAACTTTAGTATGTTGTTCCAGGGGTATACTGAACGCATCAATAGTCAGGGTAGGGAGGGTTTGTCTGCACGCAATTTCTGGTTTGTTGGAAAGCGTATCATAATCAATGCATTGCATGATTTTACTAACTTGTTTGAACTTTAATTTCAGTAATCAAATGGAAAAATTCCTGCTTTGTTCCTTGATATAGCAAAGAACTAAGGAATGGCAAAACATGCATTTTAAGTGGAATTAATTCCAAAAATCAGTACTGCTCTAGTAGCTCACTCTACAGTGAAGACAATTTTGCACGTCATGCAAATGGCGCCAATTTCATCACCAAAAAAAAAAAAAAAAAAAAAAAGCACCGAGTTTGAATTACATTTTGCTTAGAAACAAAGGAAAATGGGCAAAATGGGAGTTCCCTTGATTTATTTTGAAGGAGAAATTGTTAAGGACAGAGTTTGTACAATTTTTCCTCAAAATATCCCAGAAATTAATTAAGAAAATTCCAGGAGCTAAATTTTGTTAAAATCAGTGCTTTGTTTTATATTTTGTAAATTGTGGAGTTCACTAGCTATTGGTTTTTTAATAAGATCATTTTTCCTATTTCTTTTTACTGCTGGGTAACTACCATTTTTATGTGAGAAATTACAGTTTTGACCTTGCAGGGCCCCCCCCCTTTTTTTTTTCTATCTGAATTTCATAGGTGCCTTTCCTTTCCTCTTTTTTTTTCTTTCTATCTGAATTTCAGTCTGCAGATCATGTGCTGTCATGAATTGTACAAAGGAAAAAATATTTTTCCTGAATTTCATGGTTTGTGGATTATGCAAAAAAAAAAACATTTTTGTGATTGCACTAAAAAACTGAAATAAAAGGACTGAAAATAGAATAGTTGAGAAAAACAATAAAAAAGCAAATCTTTTGTACAAATTTTATTTATTTCATTGTGATTCATAAATAAGATCACCTTTTAGTATTATTGTTTATTTAATAATCATTTCATTATTTTATGCATTTAACTTTCTTTGGCTTGCTTAATATTATTACAGATCACTCTGGCCCAGAACTGAAAAAGTTTGCCCTTCACTGCCTCATTGCTGGCATATGCCATCAGCAGCATTAGTAAAAAAATTAGGTTTTTCAGTAGCAACTTAAAAAAAAAAAAAAAAGTTCACAAAAATAAGTTTTAAACAGTTGTTGGTCTAGCCACTTTTTTAACCCTACTCAAGTTTGAAGTAGTCAGAATCGTGCCTAAAAAAAAAATCTGAAATATAATTCATCACAATTTTTTTTTATTTACTTAGTTTTTTCAAACACAGAACTGTGATGAAACTGGGGGGGGGGGCTTGTTTTGGCAGGAAAACTTGGTAGCATAGGCGTAGCCAAGGGGTGGTCCCCGGGTCTGGACCCCTCCCCCTTGAGGAAAGATTAAGTATGAATTTAAAGCGATATATATGGATGCTTTCACCAATGAACCAAACCCATGGACCACCCACTCCCCCTCTCTTAAGAAATTGATGGCTACACCACTGCTTGGTTAGTTAGTTAGTTAATTGATTTTAGTGGCGCAAGGGCCAGGCTTGGCCAAAGAGCGCCAGACACAGAACTATCAGCTAAACCACTGCTTGGCAGGTGTGCATTATTATGCCAAAGATAAATCAAAACTAGGAATTGAAAAGCTTTCATAAAGCATTTTAAATATACATCTACTGAAAAATGCAACAATTTGTTTTTTCTGCAATAAATTACTTGAGCAGAGTCCAAAATCGTTCATAACATCAACAGGTGGAAACCGTACATTTTAAACAAGAAACATCTGCTGGAATGAAATATATATATATAAGTAAAAAAGGGATTTGGGAAAACTATTCAGGCTTGATGATACATTCATCATTATTTTTATTTATTTATTTATTTTACTTCAGTACACTTCAATGTCTCGCAATTCTGAGAACAATGCATAAATTAAAAGCATACATAGCAATCATGGAAAAGTTACATTAACACATATTTTTTAATGTTTCTTATGGCTGCAATATTTTCACACAAAATATTTAAAGTCAAATAAAAATACAGATACTGGATACAATGATATATCATATTAACCAAACTTACTCACATGAGCATTTTGCATACATGAAATTTCAGTCTTGTTTTTCAGAGCTTTTCTAAGAATAACAGGATTTGTTTCAAGCAACCGCTGAGCCTAAAATCAAAATTTCATGGAACAAATAAAAACAAGAAAAATGGCATAACAAGAATTTGGAAGAGCAGTATGAAGTCTGGAGAACAATTCTGAATAACATGTAATAATTGATTACTGACATGAAAAGTAAAAATATGCAACGCAAATCTACAGTTTTTATAGAAATCGTCAATTACAGCATCACATTTAATTGATCATTACAATAAAGTAATTGTGTTCAGCAATCAGACCAGTGTATTCATCTTACTACGTAGCATAGATAATCCTTCACTTTACATGTACAGCAATCTACATACAATACATACACAGTGTTTATTAAGCTGTTCCCTTACAATTACAGATTAGCACCTCACAGAAAGACAGTCTATCAAATTTTGTTTGCTGATGCTCTATCAAACTTCTCCATTTGCAGCAATATTAGCACACAACTCAAGCTTTACACATGACCATCACAAATCTAAACATGGTCTTTCATATTCATTATCTATATATTTCCTTTTCAGACATTTCTGAATCTCATGCTTCCATGATTTCCTTGGCCTTTCTTAAATTTTATTTCCAGGCACTTGGGAAAAATATATTTTCTTTAGCACAGCATTCATTCTTTGAACATTTACAAGCTACACAAACAGGAAGCATGTCTGACAGAGAAAGCATTAGAAGGTGAAATTAGTAAATGAATGAATTCAGTTTGTGCATGGTAATGATAGGTAATAAGAAATCTTCAAAAGATAAGTGGCTAGATTTGTTACAGTAATTAATAAACATAAACCGTATACCAACTATACCCAAAATAGTATAACTACACTAATAATCAGAATTTCTTGGCATAGAATAGAAAATCAAAGTTTCCAAGCTTTCGCACATCAACCAGATGGCTTTCTCAAGGAAGGTAGACAGCTAACTGGATAATAGAACACTTCAACAACTTGGACGCAGTGACTTGACTAGACAATAAATGAACAGATGTGAATGTAATTATTCATTCGCAGAAATGAGGTGTAATGTTAGTTGGGCATGTGGTATCGTGGGAGAAAACGCAGCATTATTTGACGAAGTGGTTCCAAGCTCGTGGCAATTCTAGAGAGACGCTATCATTGCAAGCCAAACTGTTGGTTATGATCTCTAAGGTTTTGCGAATGGCAGTAGATTTAGGCATGGAGTAGGAAGCTAATTTCTTCATAATCCCATGATATGATATTTCTTGATATCATCCTATGTGGGATGATAAATCTACTGTCATTCCCGAAACCTTAGAGATCATAACCAACAGTGAGGCTTGCAATGATAGCATCTCTTTATAATTGCCACGAGTTTGGAACCAGTTTGTCAAATAATGCCTGTTTTCTCCCACACCACGTGCCCAACTAACATTATGCCTCGTTTCTGCAAATGAATAATTACATTTGCATCTGTTCATTTATAAGTCACCACGTTCAAATTGTTGAAGTGTTCTATTATCCAGTTTGCTGGCTACCTTCTTTGAGAAAACCATCTGGTTGATGTGCAAAAGATTGGAAACTTTGATTTTCTATTCTACACCAAGAAATTTGGATTACTAGTATAGTTATACTGTTTTGAGTAATTTTGTTACTTTCTGTATCTTTTAAAGTCTGGCATAAAGCTGCATAAGCCATCACAATCTCACATGCACAAATACATGCAAGCCTCTCCCTCAAACAGGCACATGCAGTCACCCATCTCTTATTTCATTTTTAAGATCCCTACACACATCTATGACCACTTATATGAATAAATATGTGTGAGGTAGGATCCAAAAGTCCCTGGACTGGGTTCGTAAGTCCATAGTTCAAGTTACAAAGCTGAAGCATATCCTCCTTTAAACTAAGACCCTCTTGCAACAACACACTTCTGCCAGTGGCTGTAGAGTTTGTCGAAGCACTTCTGGAACCCATTATTTGCAATGTCCTTCAGTGCAACCAGCTATGCATTTTACACTTCTTCTGCCTTCAAAAACCAACGACCTTGAAAGCGACGTGTCAGCTCAGGGAAGAAGTAGAAGTTGCATGGGGCAAAAATTAGTAGCAGTGATTTTCAGGTCACCCTATCAAGATCAGTAAACAAGAACTGTGACAAATCTTTATTTAATCCTTACTCTTTCCATTCAATACAGGTTATTTGCAGTTTACCATATGTATGATCAGTAACCAAGCATTGTGGCAAACCCTTATTGAATCTTCTCCTTCTATTTAAGTATTTTGTTTCCGTTCTGCGGAAGACACTGTAGGACTTATAAAACAACTGAAACTCTTGACTTAATTCCTATGCCAATTTCATTTGACTGCTGTAATTTGTTTATGGTGCTGTGGATTTTTTTATGGTACTGTTGTGCTCCTGACCAATGGCAATTTCTTTTGACTGATGAAATTTGTTTATGGTTCTGTGGGACTTGTAAAACACTGGAACTCCTGACTTAATTCCTGTGGCAATTTCTTTTGTCTGTTGCAATTTGTTTATGCATGGGCAACCCTGAACAGGTTTCATATGAACATGCCTTATACATGAAACACTTCACTCCTTCCATTCAATGTATGTTAATTCAGACTAACTGCAGATAAATATGTGATTTGCAGTTTGCCTTATCTAAATCAGTAACCAAATATCGTGAAAATCTTTATTCAGTTCTTACTGCTTCCATTCAATGTATGCTAACTCATACTGACTGCAAATAAACAGGGGATTTGCTCAACACCATATCTAGATACATTACCAAACATTGTGATAAAATGCAACTTACTTCAATACCACACTTTCAAGACACAAAGTCATTTACCAAACTTTCTTATCTCACCTTCCATGTATAAATACTAATTATAATCTAAAAGATACTAATGAATTTAGTGCCATAAGTGGCCGAGTTAATCAGTTAAAAGGCAATGCTTTTGTAATGTTTAACATTGTGAAAAGCAACTCTTAGTGTTGAGATAGTACATAGTGAAGTTCCTGAAAAATTCATGAAAATTGTTGAAGAAAATATTCACTAAAAACACAAATTTTCAACTCCGAGGTGACTGCGATTTTCTGAAAAAGGAATCCAAGCAAGAAAGACCCCCTCCCCCTCTCCTTGTAACTTATAACAGCTCATACCAGATATGAGCACATTTGCATGAGGATTCTAAAAGCCTTAGAGTGAAATTAAAAACTGTATAAAGATGAATGCCATAAATGATGATTTTTACAAAACAATTAAAGAAAACAATTAAACCAAACCAATTAACACGGATTATGTGGCATAGTTCAATACATCAAAAATGTGAAGTGGAGACCGGCTGAACATATAGGACCACAGAAGAATGACAAGTGAGTATAACTAATCACTATATAGCAACCAATAGAGAAAAGTTGGAAGATCAAGAGGAAGGTGGGGTATTTATCAATTTGCCAGCATATAACAAATAAGAATGGTACACGAAAGAGTGAAATAAAAAGATATGAGGAAATTTTTATTCACGCGTAAACTACGAGTTTAATTGTGAAGAAGAATTAAGAGGAGCATCAGTACAGTGTTCAACATAAACTATTGCCATGGCTCATGAGTGGTTTTAGATTGTTGTCTCTGGCAATGGAAAAACTAAAGCTTCACGTTTTACCGAAGCAAAGCACGATGGTTTTAATTAGACATGAAATTAATTTTAACAAATTATTGGAGAACTGAAAACTCAAAGACCACAAAGAGTTAGGCTCATTGAAACTGACAGTGATGACAAAAATGGTGAAGAAATAGCAGTTTATATGAATTGAATTTTTTTTTTTTTTTTTTTTGAAACAGCCCAAGAAAAATTGAAAAATCAAAGACATCGCTCTTTCCACATTTATTAACATGCAGCGACCAAAAAATTGTTAATCGGCCACTGCTGGGATCATGCCCCAGATTTCTCAATATCTAGCCAAGTGTGTTCACCTTACGCTACGGTGGCCAACAATCAACGGTGCTATGTGTGTTTATCTGTCAGCTTCTGACATCACAGATCTATAGGATGGGCCCAGCAACTAAGACGTCTCCATCTGATGGGCATTAATGGCACAAGCTATATATTAATTATAGCAAATAAATCTAAAGAGCGAGAACAATAATGAAAATCCTCTAAATACGTGGTGTCAGTGAATAAACAAAGACATCACTGTTTCCACATTTATCAACACATAGCAACCGTAAAATTTTTATCCGGTCACTGCTGGGATTGTACCCCAGATCTCTTGATATCTAGCCGAGTGCATTCACCTTACGCTACAGATGCCAACAATCAACGGCACTATGTGTGTTTATCTGTCAGTTTCTGACATCACAGATACGTAGGATGGGCTCAGCAACTGAGGCGTCTCTATCTGATGGGCATTAACGGCCCAAGCTATATATTAATTATAGCAAATAAATCCAAAGAGCGAGAACAATAGTGAAAATCCTCTAAATATGTGGCGTCAGTGAATAAACAAAGACATCGCTTTTTCGTTTATCGCTCTTTCCACGTTTATTAACACATTTACTATGTGTTGATAAATGTGGAAAGAGCAATGTATTTGTTTATTCACTGATGCCACGTATTTAGAGGATTTTCACTATTGTTCTTGCCCTTTGGATTTATTTGCTATAATAAATATATAGCCTGTGTCGTTAATGCCCACCAGATGGAGATGTTTCAGTTGCTGAGCCCATCCTAGGGATCTGTAATGTCCGAAGCTGACAGATAAACACACATAGCACCATTGATGGTTGGCCACCATAGCGTAAGGTGAACACACTCAGCTAGATATCAAGAGATCAGGGGTACGATCCCAGCAGTGGCTGGATAACAATTATTTTGGTTGCTATGTGTTGACAAATGCGGAAAGAGCGAAAAATCAAAAACAATAACTGAAATCACCTTAATACTGAAAATTGGAATGACTGAATCGTAAAAACTAATAAAACTTAATGACCACAGGAAGAAAAAAGAGAGGGATACAGAACTATGGTAAGCTGTTATCTGTGGCTTTATCAAGGACCAAGCACGGATAATACCTTTCCTACTTCTATAGAGACCTAAAAAGTTTGGGTTTCTGCACGATTTACTCTGCTACAATGTGGCAACAAGCCTACCGGAAACAATAGTAAAAAAAAAACAAAAAAAAATTATGAATTATAATAAAAATAAAAAAATTAATATTAACCTTCCCTAGACAAGGAACCAGAGCACCCCCAATCCCCTGTACACCTAAAACAACCCCAAGATTTAAAAATAAAAATAAAAAGTTTATTTAAAAAGGAGAAATCCACCAAATAAAAACAATTTTGAAACCTTTCCCCCTTCCCACAGCAGACTAAAATCATCGAAGCCTGACCTCACACTCAATCCGATTGAATTACTGAACAATTAACAATCTGAGAAGTAAAAACACCAATTGCGAAGGAAATACATTGTTACAACCAAAACCTTAAATTGTAATTATTTACAAGCATATTCACGAAACCTAAAGGTGGAAGAAAATTTGAAAATAGTTGCTTATTTACAAGAAACTGCCAAGTGAGTGTTTTAATTGTATAAAGGAAAGAGAAAAGGGCTAGCCTGAGCCACGCGCATAAGCCTAAAGTAACATGAAACGAGTCTTGCACAATGGGGCACATGAACTTTAAAAACACTATCCTCAAAACGGAGGAGAGAACTAGCCAACAAATTCTAATGCACGTAAGAGGAAATAATGTACCTTACTCCTAAAAATGCTTTTAAAAAAACGAAACAATGCAAATTACGTAACAAAAAAAAAACATTTACCAAGTGTAGAAGACCTCCACACAATCCGAACCAAGCTTGAATATGACACTACTGGAACAGCAGCATTACCAGCGCCAGCTGGCATTGAAGAGGGAAACCATTTTCCCAAAATGTTCTGTGGTTGTTTTAGAGGTAAAAAATTCCGAACAGTTTTAAAGTTACAATTAACTACACAGAATTTTCTAAAATTCTAGTTGGGAACAGTATAAGCTGTACCCAACTGGCTTCCAAAGTATTAAAATACCAAAAAAACTAAAATCTTTCCCACCTTTTAATTAATTAAATTATACTATTTTTTCGTTATTTTATATACTTATACTTTTTTTTTTGTATTTTTATCCATTTTAAAACTTTTTTTGTGGGAATTTATGTCAGTTTTAAACTTTTTTTAATTAAAAGGAAAGGGAGTAGTGAGAGCTTGTTGAGTTCCTAATAAAGCGATAGTAACCACATCATCATCTAAACTTCTATGTTATAGCTCCTTCATTTAGATTATTCATTCAGTCACTAGGTTGCTAAATTTGAGTAGTTCTACAATCCTGACACTATACACCCTGATTCATAAAGAAGTATACAGTTTCCAGATGCTGTAAAACAGTAACAGTTGAAGACGTGGACCACAACTACAAACCGTTAGGTAGATGTACTCATAAAGTTTGTGTCCCGCTACTGAAGGAAGTGACATAGGCGATAGCGCGCGTCACGTTACTAGTCAGTCAAAATGGCAGTGTCTGCAGTAGAGAAGGCGTTTTGTGTTCTTGAATTAAGCAAAACGGAATCTGTAACTGTTGTGCAACGGTATTTTTAATCACGATTCGGAAAAGAACCTCCAACCAGAAAATCTATCTATGATTGGCATAAAAAAATTTAAGCTACGGGCTGTTTGTGCAAACTTAAAAGTCCTGGACGACCGCATGTATCGGAAGAAGTTGTTGATAGTGTTTGCACTGCCATTCAACGAAGCCCGGGAAAATCAACGCGGAGGGTGAGTCATGAAGTGCAGATTTCACAGCCCACTGTCTGGAGAATTTTGAGAAAGAAGCTGAAAATGTTTCCATACAAAGTGCAGATGTTGCAAAATCTCACTGACCTTGACAAGACAAAGCGCTTTAAATTTTTTGCTGAAATGCAGCACCATTTTGAAAATGACGATTTTGCCGATCATTTAATTTTCACCAATGAAGCTACATTTCACGTGAGTGGTCAGGTAAACAAACACAATGTTTGCTTTTGGGGAATGGAGAATCCCAGATTTACAGTGCTGTGCGAGATTCCCGTAAGGTAAATGTGTTCTGTGTTGTGTCCAAAACGAAAGTGTACGGCCCCTTCTTTTTTCACGAGAAAACTGTCTTGGGATGTTCTTTTCTGGATATGTTAAGTCTTTGGTTGATACCACAGTTGCAGGACCACAGTGACAACTTTATTCTCCAATTGGATGGTGCACCACCGAATTGATTAGGCGACATGCGAGATTATCTCGATGAACATCTTCCTCACCGATGGATTGGACGAGCCGTGGACTACAACATGCCACTGACTCAATGGCCACCCAGAAGTCCTGACTTAACACCTTGTGACTTTTTCCTGTGGGGGTACGTAAAGGACAAGGTATTTGCCCCTCCCCTTATTGTTGATCTAGAGGAGCTGAAACAGCATATCATAGCCACTATCACTGCATTTGATTCAGATATCTTACCTCGCATTTGGGCGGAAATGGATTACCGGCTTGATGTGTGTTGTGTGACTAAGGGTGCACATATAGAACATCTGTGACTGTCTCTAAAAAAACATGAAACATTCCCCTACAATTCTGTTACAGGTAACATAAAATATCTTACATTGTTCTTGTTTTATAGTGTGTTGAAACTGTATACTTCTTTATGAATCACCCTGTACTTGAGAACAATTATCCTTAGTGTGGCTTTGAGGAAAGCTCTTGGAACCTGGATGTCAAACTGACTGATTAGTAAATAAACATTTTGAATAAAATCTTCCTCCAAGCTGCAAATTCTAGACAACCTTAAGACCTGTGAGATAAAGACATTCTCGATAACCTTGCTGGAGATATTACCTGACCAATTTATGAATTTGAAAATTGAAGTTATTTCTCTCATCAAACAAACTAATAGCAGGATCCCCTTCATTAAAATTAATAGACAAATTCAAAAAATCTAGTTCTTGGTTATTACAATTAGTTTTAATTAACTTAAGGCAGCTTGGATAGATTGCAGGAAAATCAGCTTCAAGAACTCCAGAACTATTTAAGCAGAGAAGGTCATCAGTATATCTGTAAGTGTATAGATAGCTGTCACTTTTTGAAGGGTTGTTCTTTATGAACAGAAATTCTTTGAAAAACAGGAACAGATTGCAAACACTAGTAGAATGTGATTAACCTATAGGGATACCATTAACTTGCTTGTAGAACTTATTGCAGAATAAGATATAATTATTTTTAATACAGCAATTTAACAAAATATTCCAGGACTTTTCTGAAATTATGTCAGAGACCTTAAATTCCACAAAAAGTAATTTAAGTGTGTGAATAATATTATCAATAGGGAGGCTGGTGTGAAAGGTGTTATCCGTGCCCAGCCCTTGATAAAGCCACAGATAACAGCTTACCATAGTTCTATATCCCACTCTTTTTTCTCCCTGTGGTCATTAAGTTTTATTAGTTTTTATGAATCAGTCATTCCAATTATCAGTATTAAGGTGACTTCAGTTATATATATATATATATATCATTATCAACCATTATCAATCCACTGCTCGATGAAGGTCTCCCCAAGTTTCTTCCACAATTGTCTGTCTTGGGCCTATCTCCTCCCTGTCACTCCAGCATACTTTCGAATTTCCTCCTTCCATCTCCCATGGGGTCTTCTTCTGGGTCTTTTCCTGTCCCTTGGAATCTAGTCTAAAATTTTGGTTGTCTATCGGTGGTCCGTTCTTCTGGCAACATGTCCAGCCCATTGCCATTTCAATGATTTCACTCTGGTCATGATGTCGTCCACTCCTGTCATTTTCATTATCCACAAGTTCCTCTTCTTATCTTTCCTGGTTATGCCAAGCATGCATCTCTCCGTGCTTCTTTGAGTAGTCTGCAGTCTTTGTATGTCTTTTTTAGTTAAGGTCCATGTCTCGGCTCCATACGTAAGCACTGGCAGGATGCATTGATTAAGCACTTTTCTTTTGAGACATACTGGCATACTGCTCTTAAAAATTGTACTGTACCTTCCAAAAGCTCTCCATCCAAGTTTTATACGCCAATTAATTTCTTCATCAATGTGACCCTCACTCGATATCTGCTGCCCAAGATAAATGTAGGAATCGGTTGTCTCAAGCTTTTCTCCATCAATCGCCAAATCTTCGTTTCTTGTAAAAGCATTGTACATCACTTTTGTCTTCTGAAAGTTCATTTTTAATCCCACTTCTTTACCCTTGTCAGCAAGTTCTTGGATCATACTCTGCAGCCCTGAAGGGGTAGTTGCAAAGATGACTACGTCATCAGCAAAACGAAGGTGAGTTAAGTAATCTCCATTAATCTTTATCCCTTTGTTTTCCCAGTTCAATGACTAAAAGACATTTTGCAATGTGGCGTTAAAGAGCTTGGGAGATATGGTGTCACCTTGCCTCACTCCCTTTCCAATTCTTATTTGTGCTGTATCCTCAAATATTCGAACCTTTGCACTTGCATTTTCATAGATGTTATTAATAATGCTAATGTATGCATCTTCAATACCGCAGGACTTCAAAGCCATTGTTACTGCTGATGGTTTCACGGAATCGAAGGCCTTTTCATAGGCAATAAAAGCCATGCATAATGGGAGTTCATATTATCTTGTTCTTTCAATTAGTTCTCCCAGTACATGGATATGATCTATAGTGCTGTAGCCACTCCTGAATCCAGCTTGTTCTCTTGGTTGGGCCATGTCTAGTGTTACCTTCAAGCGATGTGAAAGAACCTTAGTGAAGATTTTATAAACCACTAAAAGGAGGCTGATGGACCTGTAGTTCCTGAGATCCTCAATGTCACCTTTTTTATGGAGCAAGATCATTGCAGCATTATTCCAATCCTCAGGAATCTTTCCTTCATTAAGACATCTGGTGAAAACTTGGGCGAGTGTAGTTTCAATTTCTCCACTTGCTTCTTACATAATGCCCATGGTAATTCCATCTTCTCCTGGAGCTCTTCCCTGTTTCATGTTCTTAATTGCATATGTAAATCCTGCAGGGAAGATTGGAGGAACTTTGGCACTGGTACCTGTCATAATGTCTGGAATAGATGTATCATCCCTTTCATATAGTTTTGAATAGAAATCTTTCACCCTTGTCAAAATTCCGCTTCTATTTCTTGTTACAGTACCATCTTTTTTCTCAGAGCCATAATCTGTTTTCTTCCCTTACTGAGATGCCTTTTTGCTCTCTTCAGGCTCTGGTTGTTTTCAATTGCTTTCCTCACTAGTCAGGGTTCCCGATAGCGTGCGCAGAAGCGCGTTTCACGCAAAGAAATTTGAATTTGCGCAAGAAAAATAAAGTGACGTGCGAAATGGGCGTGCGCAGAAAGATTTCGATCGTGAGCTATTAGCATGGAAAATCTACGAAGGCGATGCCGTTTCAGATCATGTATGCCGATTTCACGATGTCACGGTACAATCACATGTGCCGATTTCATGACGTCACGGTACAATCCCAGTATTTCCCTGAAGGTCGTGTATATAAACGGATTACGGGATAATCCGCGTAGAGTGCAGTGAGACGAAAGCCCACGCACTGCTAAGGGTGCCTACCATTACGGTTTCGGCCACATGATTACCGAATTACGGACGGTTGGAAGAATTGCGAATTTCGATGTATTTCGTAAAAGTTCTGAATTTTGTGTCCTTTTTTGTTAAAATCGCGGTTTAAACTGCTATCGCATTTTTCTAATATATTTAAAGTTTTTTTCGCACAAATGCGAAAACTATTGATTGGTCCCGTTTCTAAGTAAGCGCCTTTGAAATTCAGATGTTGGATACATCAGCAAAGCCAATATCGGACGAATATGGGGTGAAGAACGGCCAGAGGATATTAGATGCATTGGCAAAGCCGATATCGGGTGAAGAACGGCAAAGTGATATTACATAATATGTTGGAAAAGCCGATATCGGTTCAATGACGTCAGCATACATGCCAAGTATTCCGGATTTCCCGAAAGTTTTACGGAGTTTGGGTAGTTTTACGGTCGGAAGAAAATTTCTTCTGGATTTTCGCTAAAATGGATCGTGATATTTTTCTTTTTTTACTGATGGAAATTGATATCATTGTTATTGCCGCTTAGTGTAAACTTCTGCTTTTGTTTTATTATGATCTCATAGCGATTGAACCTTATGTTATCTCATGTTTCTAGCTGAGAGCGATCGCACACCCCCTCTCTCGCCAATCCTTCCAAACATGCTCTCCCTCAGTGTTGCAATAGCTGCGCTAATTGCGTCAAAGTGCGAAATGTTTTTTAATTCTGCACAACGCAGAGTTCGCCAAAATGTGTAATTACGCTTCTAGTACGCATCAAAAAGTGTGTTACGCATCAAAATTTTACCAACGCGTAAAATACGAATCAGGACGGTATTTCGTCTTTTAAAAACGGAAGTAAACGAAATAAAGATTTCCATAAACGTAATTCCTTTTTCCTGCGATGTTGCCTCTGTCCAGTATTGTTGTTATACTGTGTACATCACTTTATTCCAAAAATATATGTATTTCGGTTGGAAAATGGAGAGAAAATTTCCAAAAAGGGAAATTCGACGGTGCAAAAATTCCCCTGTAATCTTCAGGCATGAGCGTGCAACAGCTTCAAGAAATTTCTCCTTTTCCGTCATAATTGGAGTTTTCCTCGAGATCGATGCATAACTGAACAGAAATTTCGGGGCAATTGGTAGCGAAGGAGAATGTTTTTCGCTAGAAACTTTCGAAAATGGAAGTTTCGTCTTTCAAAACCTTCGAAAACAGAAGTTAGACGCAGTAAAGATTTCTCTCGTAATCGTAATTTTATTTTTCACGTGATGTTTCCTCTGCCTAAGTATTGTTGTTAAATATCATTTTATTTTATAAATATTTGTATTTCAACTTGAAAATGGAGGGAAACTGTCCGAAAACGAAAATTGGACGTAGCAAAGATTTCTCCCGCAATTGTATTTTTCCCCCCAACGATGTTCTGAACATGTATATCCTGTATTCTTCAATATTCCCCCACCCCCCAAAATAAGGTTTGCATTTCAGCTTGACAAAGAGAGGGTGGGGGGGGGAAATAAAGATGTTCCCCGTAATTGTAATTCTTTTTCCTGAAAACGAAAGTGAAGAAGCTGAAAATTTGTAAGAATTGATGCATGGTGTTCAAAAGTATTCATATTCTCAAAGTTACACTATTCATCCTTTATCTGAAATAGTGCTATCGTGCATTCATGATGGATAAAACTGTCATCCAAGGGCATTAAAAAAAAAAAGTCACTGTCTTGTCATTGCTTAAACGAAATCAAGTTATTTCTAAAATTGCATCATTCAATTTAAAAACAAAATTCAAAACCTTGAAAAGCATCACAATTTCTGAACTCCATCTATGAGTGACTGATACAGAAAAATAATTGAATACAAGTATCATCAAACATACTGCTAGCACATCCCATACATTACCGCTCTCCCCTAATAACAGATAATCATAAATTAACAGTTCTGGTACTGTCTCAAATCTTCTTGATTTTATAGTAAATCTTGATTTTTGCAAACAATCTTCTTGATTTAGGGTGGAAAAGGGGGGCAATTGTGGTAACATACTTTGATAATCATTGCAAGCGAGTGAGATGCATGCTGCTCTCTTTGCCATGCCTAGAAACCATTTCAACAGGTGAAAATATTGCCAAATTTGTGTCTGAAGAATTTCAGTATCTTGGTATTCCGTGGATGAACTGTCTTGCCTTATGTGATAAGACTCCTGTTGTGGTGGGGAGAAAAATTGGTGACTCTCTGAAAAAAATAGTGTCTCTCTCTCTCTCTAAAAATGAAACTCATTAACAAGGTTTGTTAATCTTTTGTACTTAAATACTAATTTTTTTTGTAAATATTTCTTTATTTGTATTGAATAATTAACTGTAATAAAAAAATAGAGAAACCTATAATATACAATTTTATTATTTATAAAGTGTAAATATGCGCCGCTGAACGCGCGTTGATGTCCCGGTTTTTTATTTTGAAAAGCTGGCAGCTCTGATATTTATTCTTACTATAACACAATGGAAAAGTTCCTCATTAGAAAGAGGAAGCATTCTACTGACAATTCTGCAAGTTCGGCATCGAATGCTACGATTTTAAACAGTGAAATATTGCCTGAGAAATGTAGTGAGGCTGTTCTTGCTGTACCTCTAACTAAATAAAAAAAAATCTTAACTTTCGAGAGAAATGGCGCAAAATGTACGACTGGCTTGAAGTCGAAACCGACGAAAATAAAACAATTTTGATGTTTTGTTCATTTTGCAAAGCGTCATCAAAACCAGCATTATTTGCAAAAGGTAAGTTAATGCCATTCATTATTTTATCAATATATAAATGATCTGTTTTTTCTCATCTGAAGAACTCTTTTCTAAAATTTGGCTCATGCTTGTATTGACACTGAGAATTTTTTTTTTTATCCTGTCTTAATTTTTGGGCTAAAAGCAACGGCTTATACAGTGTTAAAGTGATTTTTTGTTTTCGACGATGTAAAGGTCCCTGTGTTTATTTTATTATTCATTGTTGTGAAAGGAGCCAATTCGCTCAAACGCTTTTGGGATGGGAAGTAAATATCCTCATCGGTGTCCTGCAAATTTGTTTTGAAGTTGTTAGACCACTTCAAAGATTTTGAAGATTTGAAATGCCTGTTGAGTGCATATCCATATATATTTATTCTGCTAAAAATAGCTATGCTAGTTTTAAATTTGCAGATGTTGCAGAACTTTTCATTTGCAAGTATAAAGATGTATATCCAAGCACAGTGTTGTTATATGAAATTGCTTTGGTTGTGCCAATAAGTTCTGCATCAGTAGAGCGTTCTTTTAGCACACAAAATCGAATAAAAGATAAATTTTGCAATGGACTGAAAAAATAAACTTTAAAAAATTTGATTGGAATATCAGCAGCAAATGTAACACTAGAAAGCTTTCCACTTCACAAAGCTGCTGAAATATTTAATAACAAAATTAGAAGATATGTATAAAATATTTATATTATTTTTGGGTTTGTTCATCCCCCCCCCCACAAATGTAGTATTTTTCTCTAAGTTTACGATTGTTTAAAATTTACCCCTGATTTTTCAAAATCACTCCCAGAAAAAAAGCTTGGGGGACATTTTCACCCCTGATTCTGGAACCCTGGCGAGAACCCTGCTAGTTCACAATTGAATTTCCTTATGTCTTCAGTGATACCTTTTCTCACTGTCTTGCATAGCTCTATATATTCCACGTTGGAAGTTACGTCTTTATTTGTCCTCGTCTCCCTTCTCTTTTGCATCAACATTTTTGTTTTTCCTGAAATTTTCTTCACATGTAACTTGTTCATCGTCCCACCTATTTTTGTTGCTGTTTCCATAAGAGCCTTGGTGAGTTCTCTGTTAACTTCAGAAATATCCACTTCTTCCGATGTTAGGCCTTTTAAAGCAGAGAATCTGTTCTTCAATTCCAACTTGAAGGTATTATGGTGTTTTTTAAGGTTGGTTATATCAATACATTTTTTTTTGTCTTATGAGCTTGCCACATTCGAGTTTAGTGTTGAGGTGTATCTTACATCTCACCAATCTATGGTCACTACCTGTGTTGAACTTGTTTAGCACACTGCAGTCTTTGATGACGAATTTTTTGTTACACATATAATAAAATCAATTTCACTTGTTGCCCCATTCGGATGTCTCCATGTCCATTTCCTGTGTGGCTTTTTCTTGAAAAAGGAGTTCATGATGAAAAACCTTTCTGCTTCTGCAAATTCTACGAGAGTATTTCCACGTTGATTTCTGTTCCTGTAACCGAATTTACCAACCGAAGTTTCATTCTGTTGCTGTTGCCCTACTTTTGTATTGAAATCACCCATAATGATCTTCAAGTGCTGTTTGCCTTTGTTATTTAGATTCCGAATTTCTTCATAAAATTCTTCAATTTCTTCTTCAGGGTGACTTGTGGTGGGTGCATAAGCTTGAATAATCTGGGCCCGGTATCTTCTTGAGAGTTGGATAATGAGTTGTGCAGCTCTGTCAGAGGAACTTTCAACTTCTACAACTTAATCCTTCGTTTTCTTTTTTATTATAAATCCAACACCACTAATTTTGCCAGTATCTGTCCCACGATAGTAGAAGAGATGTCCACTTTTAAGTTCAATGAGATCTTCTCCTTTTCTCCTTACCTCGCTTAGCCCGACGATGTCCCACTTGATCCTTTGTAGTTCCTCTTCCAATTCAAGAAGCCTTGAATCAGAAGATAGGGAGCGTCTATTGTAAGTAGCTAAGGTCAGAATCAAATGGCAGCCTAGTCCGGTCCTCAGGCGATTCTTAGCACCCTCTGCCTTTATGTTGCACTGGCCGCTGCCTTGGCCAGGTACATTCCAGCTGCCGGAGACTGAGGGCCAAAATTTAAGTTGTGGAGTCATTTTGGAGGGGTTTGGTCATAACTCACCACGCTGGTCAAGCGGGTTAGTGAGTGTGGGATAGCATTTCTTCTGATCCCGATGGTGTAGTTATACCATTACTGGCGGTCGTCAGAGTCTCTTTAGTGGGAACAGGATGTACCACGAGAAGGCGGGGTTGACATTTGTCAAGGAGAGGCGATATGTTGCGCATCACCTTACCTTGCATCCCTATATATATATATATATATATATTCTATAAAGAAGATACCCAAGCAAAAAAATACATATACAATCCCGACCCACACCCAGTACAACATAGAAAAGGTTATGTATCTACCTGTGTGAGTAAAAGGAGAAAAGATAAAAAAATAAAATAAAACTACTGAATGTAGAAGGTGTCGAGAATACTGAGCCTTGGCTTTATCAAGGACCAGCAAAAACTCTGCATTTTCTCACTTCCACAAAGACCTAGTTGGAAATGGGTTTCTGCAAGGCCATAGATGCAAGTAACATTCCCACCTAAAATAGTTTAAAATATATATATATGTCATGTCCTCCGTAGAGTTGCATGACCTAGCACTAGTTAACAATTTCGCTTGCATCCATTAACCTTCCTGGCCCGACCCATGCTCTTCATCTGTTACTATTAAACAGAGAGAAGAAGATTAAAGAGAACTCAAGCTGTGAGAGTGACATAATAATTAGAAATGATTTTCAGCCATAACGAAATGCCAAGTTCGTTTGAGAGAGAATTTAAACCTGAAAATCAATGCAAAAGAAATCCAAATTTTTACATTGCAATTAAAAAAGGAAATATTAATTTTTAACGAACAGATTTTTGAAAGAAAACTTGAGTCTAAAACCCCCTACTCTACAACTTATGACAGCACGAAAACGAGAATAAGTTAAAGATAATAATTAACTAAAGAAAACTTTGTGAAAGTTATATACCTTAAACAGTTAGTTGCAATATGTACAAAGTATTTCAGCAGTGCTTTAAGTGCATAATTAATTTCCTTAGTCTTCAGTTTTGCTCTTAAGTAACTAATTTCAATTTATTATTTAGCAGCTCATGCGCAAATTCTAGTTGAAATGTTTTATTATTATTTTTTTATTACTATTTTTTTATTTGAGGTTTTTTTCATTTTCTAATTTTTATTTTTGTATGTTTTGGATGCGGCTTTTTGGAGTGTAGTTTATACTCGAGTTTGGTCTTTTCTTGGACTGCTTATTTCTAAAAGTTTTTCCTAGTTGGTTTGCTCAGAATTTGTATGTTTTGGCCCAAGTGGAGTTCTAAGGACGATGAAAGGATTGGAGGTCAGCTCAGATATTTTAAGTCCTCCCGCTCGGTTAGGCTAGCACCCTTTCCCATAGTGTATGAACTCGCTGGCAAAGGTAATCTAAAGTTATGAAATGACAAACGTTGTTTGACATGTAAATCTGCAGATCCTAACCTGTATTCTTCTGTTGAGGATAATTGCTCCAACAAGTTTTGCAAAGCCTACAATACCATCTATAAGCTCACCTGTACTGTCTGCAACCTTAGCTATATTGGCCAAAGTAAAAATCCTCTTCATCTTAGGATTAATGGTCACAGGTCTCTAGTTAACAAGTTCTCTAATTCAGGAGTGAACCCCTCCACAAACGCCAACCAGTACTCTACCTTTGAATTAGAGCATTTCCATACTCATGGTTTTGACAAAGTGAAAATAGAGGTACTACATATTATCCCTGACCTCTATGCTCGGCTAGAAACTGAATCCCTTGAAATTTTGCAGCATCAGTCTCTTTATCCCTATGGCCTTAATTCCACTCTATCTGACAATAAGCATAATCAGCATAAATTTTCAATTCGTGAACTCTTCTTTCTTGTTAATAATAAGAGCTGCTCTAGAGGTAATAGAGGACAGAGGTTATTTCGCACATCAAGCAAAGTTGATTTTGCTAACTTGCTAAAAACTCTGGAAAGCTTTAAAACTGGCACTAATTTTGTTAAAAATACTTACAAAATTCTCAAGTCCTTCAAGCACTCTGTCCTTAAAAGTTTTTTCAAATTCTGGAATGAAACTGCTGACCATGTTGATAAGCATGTTTTTGCTTTGGTTCTGGACATTCTTAAACATATTCTTAAAGATAAAATTTCTCTTAAAGAATTTTCCAGTAATTTTGTTACCATCAGGTTTCTAAATAAAGCCTACGATAATCTCAATGTAAGGAAGCTGTTCTACAGTAATGCAATTTTTTTCCCATCCACAGGCACCAGTCTATTGTAAGTTTTAAATATGTTAAGACCTTAGGGTCAATAGTTAAAAACTACAAACTTAACTCTTCGAGCTACATTCCTGTAATTACTACATGTTCTTGTGATGAACATAAAGAAACAGTTTACTATGATAAGAATTACAACCATATTATCACCGGAAACTTGAGTTTTGTTGAAAATGAAAAGCTTAGGAATTTATTAGAGTATGGCTCTAAATTCAGACCTTCCTTCACAATTTCCAAAGAAAGGATTCTTGAGAGCTTCACTCAAGATGTTAATAGGTACATAGTAAAAACCAGTTTAACGTACAATCAGCCTATTGAGGCCTTCGCAGAATGGAAATATAATATAATCAATAGCTTCACCGGTGAGTTGGCAGGTCTGGACTTTTGTTTCGACAGAAATCTCTTTTTCTCTGGAGAAGCTAAAAGGTCACTCTCCAAACTACAAGACCAATTTATTTTTACCACTACGGATAAAGCTAGCAATAATTTTGCAATTATCTGTAAGAAGTTCTATTTTGAATTGTTAACTATGGAACTCAATAATAGAGTAACATACGAGCCCGTAAGTTATTCTACCAAGCAGTTAGAAAATCGGTTTAAGGCATTCTTCAAGAAACTTAAAATTCCACAAACTAGAAGATATGAGCCTGAATTTCCATTTCTTTTTGCAACGGTTAAGTTTCATAAGGATCCTGTGAAGTTCAGGTTCATAGCTAGTGGAGTAAGGAGTCATAAAAAGAAAATAGATCTTGCTTTTGAAGATGTCTTAAAGAAGGTTTTGAAACACATTAGAAACTGTTCTAACTTGATGTACAGAGATTTTTGGATAATTAATAATAATGCAGAAGTAATTTCTACTATACTCAAAGTTTGTCCCCTAGATATTAATAGTTATGATTTTGAAAACCTATATACTAATCTGCCTCTATCAGATATAATCACTACCTTTAAAGAGCTGTATGCAGAATTTAAACTTAACCAATTTGTTAATGTAGGAACTTGGAACTCTTATCTCAATTGCTGCATAGAAAATAACCATATCTTATATAATAATACTCTCTATAAGCAAGTGAACGGTATTCCCATGGGAACATCAACGTCCACGAATATCGCTAATCTATTCCTGTTCTTTAAGGAATATAAATTCATTAAAAATCACCCCACCTGCTCAGATAACTACCTTTACACTTTTAGATATATTGATGATCTGCTGTGTATCAATAATTCAGAAGTTATAGAGAGTGATTTTGATAATATCTATCCTAGCTCTCTTAACTTATGTAAAACCAACCACAGTAATCAGGAACTTGAGTTCCTAGACTTAAGCATTAAGCTCAACAGAGGTAACCCATCTATTAGCCTCTTTGATAAAAGAGTTAATTTTCCTTTCAAAGTAATTAAATATCTACACTGGAATAATAACATTTCAACCAAAGTAATTGAGAATGTACTAATTTCTCAGGTCCTAAGAATTTCAAGAATTTGCAGCAACAATTTGGACTTCAATTACCACATTAATATACTATTAGAAAGTTTTCTAGAGAACGAAATTCCTTCTTCTTTCATCAAAAGAACTTTAAGAAAAATTATTCTGAATAATAGAGTAAGGTTGGCAGATCTGCTTTAATTTTCTACACAGTTAATAATATGATTCTGACCAATCAAAGCCGTAAGGAAGTTGGCTAGAGGATGCCTATTAACTACCTAAAGGAACCTTAGTGCTATGGATATGACGGTCCTATTAAAACAAAAAATTAAATAATATAATCAAAATCACAAAAAAAGCTTAAAAATCTGTTTATAAAAGAAAATAAAAACAAATAAAAAAGAAAACTAGTTATTCATCACTAGGATAGCTATACTAAAAATAGTAAAACCAACATTAAAATTAATAAGATTCTGATTAATCTATAGAAGCTCACTAAGGTGATTTAATACATGCAAAGATTATTAAATACACTGCTCGTGTATTTTATAATATTTCTCATGTATTCTGGAGAGTTAATTCTGCTCTTTCTGATCATACAGATCCACAGTCTTAAGTTTATATATATATATATTTTTCTCTGGTTAAAATATCTGCGCGTTGGTTTCTTGCTGTATGAGAAGGCCATCAGCCCCACCCTCACTGCCCCCCAGCAACTAGGGAGTGGCGGAAGAGGTCAGCCATGTTCTTCTCTTGTGAGGAGAAAAGTTTTTGTCACACAAGAGGTAAGCTCTCTTCCTTGTTTTTGGGTTCTAGGTTTTATAAGTTCAATGTTTGTACTTCATGTACTTTTTCTCTGTTGTTTTTTAGCTTTTCAGCTTTTAGGCATTGGTTTGTCTGTTAACATTTTTGCGGGTTTTAACTCTTTCTTTTCTTTGTAACTTTGAGCGTCTTTTGGGGTACCTAGGAACAGAAGATGGCTAAGCTTGTTCCTTTTCTATGCGCTGTCTATGCGCTGTTTTTTCAAAGTAGTTAAGTTCTTAATAACTAATTAATTATGCACTTAAAGCACTGCTGAAATACTTTGTACATATTGCAACTAACTGTTTAAGGTATATAACTTTCACAAAGTTTTCTTTAGTTAATTATTATCTTTAACTTATTCTCGTTTTCGTGCTGTCATAAGTTGTAGAGTAGGGGGTTTTAGACTCAAGTGTTCTTTCAAAAATCTGTTCGTTAAAAATTAATATTTCCTTTTTTAATTGCAATGTAAAAATTTGGATTTCTTTTGCATTGATTTTCAGGTTTAAATTCTCTCTCAAACGAACTTGGCATTTCGTTATGGCTGAAAATCATTTCTAATTATTATGTCACTCTCACAGCTTGAGTTCTCTTTAATCTTCTTCTCTCTGTTTAATAGTAACAGATGAAGAGCATGGGTCGGGCCAGGAAGGTTAATGGATGCAAGCGAAATTGTTAACTAGTGCTAGGTCATGCAACTCTACGGAGGACATGACATATATATATATTTTAAACTATTTTAGGTGGGAATGTTACTTGCATCTATGGCCTTGCAGAAACCCATTTCCAACTAGGTCTTTGTGGAAGTGAGAAAATGCAGAGTTTTTGCTGGTCCTTGATAAAGACAAGGCTCAGTATTCTCGACACCTTCTACATTCAGTAGTTTTATTTTATTTTTTTATCTTTTCTCCTTTTACTCACACAGGTAGATACATAACCTTTTCTATGTTGTACTAGGTGTGGGTCAAAATTGTATGTGTATTTTTTTGCTTGGGTATCTTCTTTATAGAATGTGAATTCTGAATTTTCAAAACTGCTGCGTTGCGCGTTTTGATCTTCAGGTTATTTTGCAACCTTCGTTTTAAATTCTAAAGTTTTTCCTTAGTCTTCAGTTTTGCTCTTAAGTATATATATATATATATATATATATATATAATCAAAAGCAGAGTTTAAAGACAAAATTTTAAAATAAAATTTTTTGAACTTACGTTCTGATGATCATGACGTGCAACTATATACATATATACAGTCGAACTTGGTTAAGACGAGCTCGGGTATAACGAGGTCCCGGCTATAGCGAGTAAATGCCAGAAGAAGTTTGGTTTCGTATGCAATTAGTGTTAAATTATCCCGCTTGTTACGAGTATCAACTCTGTTATAGCGAGCAAATTTGCAAGACTTTCAGATTTATTTATTTTTTACACCCAGTAAAGATAGCGCAGCATTGAAAGGTGGCCGTCTGTGTGTCACCTGCTTCGAGAGAAAAGCGGGGAGTGTTTTATGACGTCTTGCATTTGAACCCAAGGCTAAGTGGGGCGGCATTTTGTGGGGGAAAGCTTCCTACCCTTTCCTTTGCCACTGTTTACGAGAGGGTTCCTGGAATTCGCTTTCTCTCATTGGCTGCAATCGTCTAACCCCACACGTTTTCTTAGTGCATTCAGTATTTCAACTTCGCACAGGACATATCGTAACCTTTATTTAATCAGAAAGTCGCACGCAGCCCTACTCTTGCGACATCACTTGTGCTTTCCCTCCCCTTTTTTATTAGGACTGATATTGTGAGCAAAATGGTTGGTGTTAAAAGAAAGGCTCTCTCCATCAGGGAGAAAATGGATATTATTCAGGAACTGCAAGAAAAATTCAGCTGTTTGCAAAAAAATACGGGCTTTCCTCATCTTCCGTATCTACATTGTGGAAGAACAAAGATGCAGTTTTGTCAGCATTTGAAAACAATCTTACAGATTGCAAAAAAAATGAAAAAGTGTGAAAAAAATGATATTGATGAAGCTTTACTTTGTTGGTTTAAAGTTCAACGTGATGCTGGTTTTCCTATCAATGGACCGATTTTAAAAGTGCAAGCCGGAAAAATTTGCAGTACAATTCGGTCATGAGAATTTTATATGCAGTAATGGGTGGCTTGATCGCTTCAAGAACAGACACAATATTGTTTACGCAAAAATGTCAGGGGAATCAATGTCTGCAGATACGGAATCTGTAAGTCAATGGCTAAAAAGCGTTTGGCCCAGCTTCATTTCTGAATGCAGTGAGCAGAACATATTCAATGCTGATGAAACGGGCATTTTTTACAAGGTAACCCCCTGACATGACTTTAACTTTTAAAGGTGAGAAATGCATTGGAGGTAAATTGGCAAAGGATCGGCTAACCGTTCTAATTTGTGCGAACATGGCTGGAAATGAAAAAAATAATATTATTGGTGATTGGCTAATTGTTAAAGCCTCGATGTTTTAATAATGTTCAGCATCTCCCGGTTGATTATAAAGCAAACAGAAAGGCGTGGATGACATCAGATATCTTTACGGGAGAACTTCATAAATTGGATCGCGAACTACGAAAGAAAAACAGAAACGTTTTGCTGTTAATAGACAACTGCCCAGCACATCCCAAAGTAGAAAACTTGACAAATATCAAACTTGTGTTCCTACCACCAAACACAACATCAATTCTACAGCCTATGGACCAAGGGATTATTAGGAGCTTTAAGTGCCATTTTCGGCGATTTCTAACCGTGCAATTAATCCAGAAAATGGAGAAGCTAGAAATTAAGATTTCCGTATTGGATGCTGTTCGTCTTATGAGAGAAGCTTGGGATAGTGTCACTCCGACAACCATTAAAAATTGTTATAGGAAGGCTGGTCTTCTAAAGAAGACTTTAGTAGAAAGCACTGAATTGATTGATGACGATGATCTCCCCTTATCAGAATGGTTAAAAATTAGAGATTTAAGCACCGTTAACAATTGCAATTCTCTTGATGATTTTATCGACATTGACGCTGCGGTCCTAACAACTGGAATTTTAACGGAGGAACAAATTGTGCAAGAAGTCATTGCGGTGAATGAAGAAACTGATACCGAAAGTGAAGGCGAAAACATTACAGAAACACAAGAAGTTGTGACTTACAAACAAGCACAAGATGCTTTGGATGTTTTGACTAAATTTTATGAAATTAATTCTGGCAATGAGTGTGTGTTCAGTGCATTATCAGTTGTTAAGCGTAATCTGATGGATTTTCAGTTGAAGTCAAGGACAACGCAGCTAAAATAAACCAAATTTTTTCATACGAAATAAAAAGGGTGTGCTTTGGGCAGATAGTACTGTATGGTACAAAAATTACAATACTGTATAGTACATATTGTATTTCATAAAGTACGTATGTAGTTTACATGTCCGTTATTCAAGAATTTCAACTTAATCTGCATCACATCGTACGTACTTCCATATGTATGTACTACAGTATGTATAATGGTACGTATAGTTCTGTGTGTGTGTGTAGTATTGTACGTACGCATTTTTTAAGAATTCCACAACTAACCGAAAAGTTGTACGTAATTTCAACTAAACGTAAGTACTATGTATTTCCAAGCATTAAACATTGTAGGTACTAAATTTGATAACTGAAATTTATTTTTTGAATGATTTCCTTGATATTTTGGGTCTTTCCCGGATTATACGAGTAACGGATATAACGAGCAATTTGTTCGATCCCGAAGAGCTCATCTTAACAGAGTTCGACTGTATATGTATTTTAGACTTACTGCCAACATGTCTACCAAATTGTTCCTGGGTTTTTTTCGGAGGGGGGGGAGAGGTAGTGAGTTATGACAACACCACAGTGATCACAGAAAAATCCACTTTAATGGGTGTAATGGATGTAAGGTCAGGTGATGCGTAACATCACAGCCTCTCCTTGACAAATGTCAACCCCGTCTTCTCGTGGTGCATCCTGTTCCCACTAAAGGGGCTCTGACGACCGCATATAGTGGTATAACTATACCATCGGGATTAGAGGAAATGCTATCCCACACTCACCAACCCGCTTGGCCAGCGTGGTGAGTTATGGCCAAACCCCTCCAAAATGACTCCACAACTTAAATTTTGGCCCTCAGTCTCCGGCAGCTGGAATGTACCTGGCCAAGGCAGCGGCAAGTGCGACATGAAGGCAGAGGGTGCTAAGAATCACCAGAGGACCGGACTAGGCTGCCATCTGATGCTGACCTTGGCTACATATAATGGACGCTCCCTATCTTCTGATTCAAGGCTTCTTGAATTGGAAGAGGAACTACCAAGGATCAAGTGGGACATCGTCAGGCTAAATGAGGTAAGGAGAAAAGGAGAAGATCTCACTGAACTGAAAAGTGGACATCTCTTCTACTATCATGGGACAGATACTGGCAGAACTAGTGGTGTTGGATTTATAATAAACAAGAAACTGAAGGATAAAGTTGTAGAAGTTGAAAGTTCCTCTGACAGAGCTGCACGACTCATTATCCAACTCTCGAAAAGATACCAGGCTCAGATTATTCAAACGTATGCACCCACCACAAGTCATCCTGAAGAAGAAATTGAAGAATTTTATGAGGAAATTCGTCATCTAAATAATAAAGGTAAGTAGCACTTGAAGATAATTATGGGAGATTTCAATGCAAAAATAGGGCAAACGGCAACATAATGAAACTTCAGTAGGTAAATTCGGCCACGGCAACAGAAACCAGCGTGGAAACACTCTCGTTGAGTTTGCAGAGGCAGAAGGGTTTTTCATCTTGAACTCCTTTTTCAAGAAAAAAGCCACACAGGAAATGGACATGGAGACATCCAAATGGGACAACAAGTGAAATTGATTTTATTATGTGTAACAAAAAATTGCCCATAATCGTCATGCTAAACAAGTTCAACACAGGTAGTGACCATAGATTGGTGAGATGTAAGATGCACCTCAACACTAAACTTGAACGTGGCAAGCTCATAAGACAAACAAAATCTATTGACATAACCAACCTTAAGAAACACCATAATAATACCTTCAAGTTGGAACCGAAGAACAGATTCTCTGCTTTAGAAGGCCTAACATTGGAAGAAGTGGATATTTCTGAAGTTAACAGAAAAGTAACCAAAGCTCTTAAGGAAACAGGAACAAAATTAGCTGGGTCTAAGAACAAGTTGCATGTGAACAAATAACAGGAAAAACCAAAATGTTGATGCAAAAAAGAAGAGAGATGAGGACAACTAAAGAAGATGTGACTTCCAAAGTGGAATATATAGAGCTATGCAAGACAGTACGAAAAAGTATCACTGAAGACGTAAGGAAATTCAACTGTGGACTAGTGAGGAAAGCAATTGAAAACAACCAAAGCCTAAAGATAGCAAAGGGACATCTCAGTAAGGGAAGAAAACAGATTATGGCACTGAGAAAAGAAGATGGTTCTGTAACAAGAAATAGAGGCAAAATTTTGACAACAGTGAAAGATTTCTACTCCAAATTATATGAAAGGGATGATACATGTACTCCAGACATCATGAAAGGTACCAATACCAGAGTTCCTCCAGTCCTCCCAGCAGAAGTTACACATGCAATCAAGAACATGAAGCGGGGGAAAGCTCCAGGAGAAGATGGAATTACTGTAGACATCATACAAGAAGCAAGTGAAGAAATCAAAACAGTACTCGTCCAAATTTTCACTCGATGCCTTAATGAAGGGAAGATTCCTGAGGATTGCAACACCGCTACAATGATCCGGCTACATAAAAAAGGTGACGTTGAGGATCTCGGGAACTACAGACCTATCAGCCTCCTATCAGTGGTTTATAAAATCTTCACTAAAGTTCTTTCACACCGCTTGAAGGTAACATTGGACATGGCTCAACCGAGAGAACAAGCTGGATTCAGGAGTGGCTACAGCACAATAGATCATATCCACGTACTAAGAGAACTAATTGAAAGAGCGAGGGAATATGAACTTCCATTGTGCATGGCTTTTATCGATTATGAAAAAGCCTTTGATTCGGTGAAACCATCAGCAGTTACAATGGCTCTGAAATCCTGTGGTATTGAAGATGCATACATTAATATTATTAATAACATCTATGAAAACGCAAGTGCAAAGATTCGGCTGTTTGAAAATACAACACACATAAAAATTGAAAAGGGAGTGAGACAAGGTGACACCATATATCCAAAGCTCTTTAATACCACATTGGAGGGTGTCTTTCAGTCGCTGAGCAGGGAAAACAAGGGGATAAAGATTAATGGAGATTATCTAACCCACTTTCGTTTTGCTGATGACGTAGTCATTTTTGCAACTTCCCCATCAGAGCTGCAGAGTATGATCCAGGAACTTGCTGACAAGAGTAAAGAAGTGGGATTAAAAATGAACTTTCAGAAGACAAAAGTGATGTTCAATGCTTTTACAAGAAACGAAGATTTATTGATTGATGGAGAAAAGCTGGAGATAACAGGCACGTACGTTTATCTTGGACAGCAGATATCAAGTGAGGGTCACATTGATGAAGAAATTAACCGGCGTACAAAACTTGCCTGGAGAGCTTTTGGAAGAAACAGCATAATTTTCAAGAGCAATATGCCATTATGTTTTAAAAGAAAAGTGTTTGATCAATGCATGCTTCCAGTGCTTACTTATGGTGCAGAGACGTGGACCTTAACTAAAAGAGACATACAAAGGCTGCAGACAACTCAAAGCAGCATGGAGAGGTGCATGCTTGGTGTAACCAGGAGAGATAAGAAGAGGAACTCGTGGATCCGAAAAATGACAAGAGTGGAAGACATCATGATCAGAGTTAAATACCTGAAATGGCAATGGGCTGGACATACTGCCAGAAGGACAGATCATCGATGGACAGCCGAAATTTTAGATTGGATTCTAAGAGACAGGAAAAGACCCAGAAGAAGACCACATGGGAGATGGGTGGATGAAATTCGAAAGTATGCAGGAGTGACATGGAGGAGACTGGCACAAGACAGACCATTGTGGAAGAAACTTGGGGAGACCTTCGTCCAGCAGTGGATTGATAATGGTTGACAATGATGATGATGATGATGAAATGCAATGTTACTGATTTTTCATCTGTTAATGAAACCCCATCACTACCACAATCATATGCTTTGGGAGATACAAAGATGACCTTGCAATTTGGGAGATACAAAGATGACCTTGCAATGCTGTGTCTATGCCTACACCTCACTGACTCATTTATCACGTCATTAGCCTATTAACCACATGGAAGTCAGCTAGTCTCCTCAGCTGACTGGAAATTGGAATCCCCATAATCCAGTTTAACTTTGTAAATACTTTTTTTCGACATGGCACTCTTTGGTCAAACATGGTTGTTGTGCAAAAACATTAAAAAAACAAACATCCACTCATTTGTCCATTCAGCTGTTGGCTAAATGTCATTCAGTATTGTTTAAAGAATAACCAAGTATTTCATTTTTTCATAGCATTTGGGAGATACAAAAGTTGATGCGATGGGAATTTTCACACTATATGACTGCATCCTTTGCAGCTTTCCTTTTTTCTGAACATAAATGTTGTATAAATTGGAAAATACCATTGCTCAATTATTATAACCATTGCTCAACAGTCAAAATGTGATTTTCAAAAATAATGACAGTTACTTAGAAAAATAATTACCATTTATACATACCTTTGGAACCATAGACACTAATGCATAGCTTGAATTTCTGCTCAACTGAAATTTTATGGGGAAAAAAGTATTCATGAAATCAAGAAAGTATGAAGTAAAACATTTCTCTAAAATAAAAAAAATTGTTTCATGCAATACATCACAAAAAACAGCTTTCCATAATCTCTAGCAATTGTCATTACATCTACCATTGGATGTGGTGCACAACTTGAAAATTTATATGAGGGAATATCAAAAAGGTGGGCCTTGACATAGAAGGAATGAAGACAAACCAATGATTCACACTGCACAGAGATTATTAATTCTCAACATATTCTACCTGCAAAGTGAAACACTTCTCCCTTTTATATTGAACCTATTATTGACTGTGACAGTAGAACTCTGAATACTGGTTCAAAAATCCGTGTCCTACCTCAGAAATCACATCCTCATTGCTCTGGAATAACTTGCCATGGAGTGGCAACTTCGTGAAACGGAAGAAGCATCTTGGGTCCAAAACAAGTGAGCACAGTGGATGGGGCAAAATGTCATACTCAATATTTGTGGCAAATGTCATGGTCTTTTGAGTAGCATGTATGTGCAGAGGTGTTGTGAAGATGAATGCCTTTTCTAAGCATGCCACACCACTTCTGCTTCATCTGATTCAACAGACTATTTAAAAGACCCTAGTAATAATTCTTGATGATGGTCTATCTATCCCTTTATCAGTTAGTCATGATGACACCTTGGCAATCCCAAAAAGTACTGAGCAGCACTTCCCATGATGACGGCTATGTTTTCGCCTTTTTTGGTACTAACAAGTCTACATATTTACACTGTTTGCTCATTTCTTTAGTCTCAGGGTTATAATGATGCATCCAAAATAACCAGGTGACAAAGGAAATTATCCTCATCTGCATGGCAAAGCACCAGCATACCTGTGGTAGACTACATTCACTGGTGTTCTTCAATTCACACACCTGAATCTATTTATCATCTGAAATCTAAAATTATTGCTTGGTACATCTTTTTTTTTTTCGTCTCAACAACATATGATAAAACTTTCTTGCAGTGTTTTTAGGTAATACATGTCCATATGCAACTGATGTATACTAGTGTGTAAAAAGCAAAATTGTTCGGAACAAAAGTATCTGAACACCTTTAAGGTGGTTCCACCTAAAATCTCTACCTTATGTTTCCAATGGCAAAACTTCTTTACATATTTTCTTCGCAATTAATGTATTCCCAAGGATGAAAATTTACACATCGATAAAACAAACTTTAAGTTATAGCATGGGATACTTAATATTTGCTAAAACATAACCATAACTAAGCAATCCAACATTTGTTTGTCTACTAACGTCGTCAATGTACAGGTCGCACCATCTATTACCAGGTCTGAACATTGCTCAAAGAAAAATGATTGATTTTTAATATACATTAAAAATCAATCTAAAACATAACCATAATTATATAATTATGGTTAAGTTTTAGCAAGTATTAATTATCCCATGCCATAACTTAAAGTTAGTTTTATCGATGTGCAAATTTTCATCCTTGGGAATACATTAATTGCAAAGAAAATATGTAAAGAAGTTTTACCATTGGAAACATAAGGCAGATATTTTAGGTGAAACCACCTTAAGTATCTGGCACATCAGTGGAATGATTAATTAAATGACCCAGACTAAAGCCACCTTGTGGGAAGATAATAATTTTGGGTTCGAGAATGTCTTTAAACTGTTTTGTTCATTTTCTATAACTCTCATGGGGGCAACAAATTTGGTTGCATTGCCTCATTCTTTACAGAAAAGAGATTTCCAGTAGGCAAAAAAAAAAAAAAAGTTGAACACTTTGTTCTCTGCTGTGAGTTGGAATACGGAAAATAGCATAACACAGATATGAGCTACTCAATCACAACTGTGATTGACAGAGGCCCCCGGGTTCTACCATGTGGCAAAACATTACTGGTGCTTTTGGAATGGTTCTGGGGTTCGGTTAATCACCATACTGAGATCTTTGACATGTGCAACTAATGATGCAATGTATTCCATACTGATCTGCAATTAATGTGAACTTTATTCATGATGGCAAAGATGTTTGTTTGGTTCATCAGATAGTACAAGGCCCTCCAAGTTTTCAACAATTGCCACATCCGGTGAGACTGACAGTCTGCCACTTCTTGGTTCATTATTCAAGATAGTATAACAGCACTGCAAATGTCTTTCACACTTTTTTATTGTTGCACTAGATGTGCACTTTTCGACCAAGACCATTTTCACCTTGCCATAAATTTCACTGGCTGATCTCTTCTGCAAATGCAGGAAACCAGCCCATGCCACGGACTTCCACCTTGTCTAATACGGTGAATTCAGCACTTCAGAGCAATCTAGTGAAGACTACTGACAACTCCCAATGGGAAGTACATTGTCAATCTACTCTCAAAAGAGCAAAGAAAACAGCAAGTGTTAGAAGAAAATGATATATTCATGTTCCTTGGTACAAAATTCATGACAGCCCCTCACACAAAGAACTTACTTTCCACTTTCATTCATGAATATATATCAGTGAAGCTAATAAAACTGCATCATTTGAAAGTTCATACAGGAAACTTACTTTCTACTGCTATGCATGAATTGCAGCCATTGCTCAACCGTCAAACAGGATTTGCACACATTTACAGGACTTTTCCAGAGATTTACAGGAGTTCATCGAAAAATCCCAGGAACTTACATTTTTGCTAGAATAATAGGGTATTATTTTATATTTTACAAATTGGAGTGAAATTTACTATGCATTTAGAATTCTTATGAAATCCTGTGGGTTCCGCTGTTACAAAGAGTTCTTTCTTTAGTGTGTGTGTTACATCTTCAATGAAGTAGCAAAATGCTGCCCCAGTGGCGCAGTGGTCTAAGCGCTGGCTTCTGACCATTCGTCTGTGAAGGATTTGGGTTTGAATCCCAGTGAGGCATGGATGTCGTGTTTGTCTTACGGCAGTGGCTCTCTTCCTTCCCTGGAACCAGTGGCTCTAAATTAGGGATGGGCGACTGCTTCCAGCCCATCGAGTTGCTCACAGTGGTCGTTAAACCTTCAATAAAAAAAAAAAAAGTAGCAAAATTTCCCCATATAAAACTTGCTCTATATAAAATTTATTATATGAAGCACAGTCTGCAACTTCTCAGCAAAATTATAATAATACAAAACAATTTTGCCATGGCGCTGAAGATCCTCTATTCTATAATCACCCATTCCCATGCACACTGGTGGCAGGGCGGCCAGATATCAATCTCCTTTCAGTGAAGAAAGCACATGATAGAAGGAACGGCCATCTTGGACTTACGAGAAGGTTTCCACATGCTGTTGTGACTTCAACTGCACACAACTGCTATACCACAAACCAAGGTCACCAGAAATATGGCACTCAAACATCTTGCACGGCAGCATCACATGATGAAAGAGATGGCATCAGGTCTCCACACTCCATGGTAGGAAGTTATGCCATCGTGAGCAGATGTTGCAGAGAGATAGAACAAAGTGACACAATCAATCCAAACATTTTGACCAATTTTTTCTCATTGCAGGACAAAATTCCAAGACTATTCCAGGACCTTTCACAAAAATATGAAAAATCAAGGACTTTTCAGGCCTAGAAAAAGAAAAATCAAATTCCAGGATTTTTCCAAGATACCAGGGGCCATGCAAACCCAGGTCAAAACATGATTTCCCAGCATAAATGAGATTATAACATTAGATGGGCACTCTTCACTATAAATCATTTGCATTGTACATTATCGAAACTAATAAGAATGCACAACTTGAAAGTCCATACAGGAAATTTACATTCCAGTTATTCATAAATACATATCAGTGATGCCATTTATAAAAAGTGTAGGTACATCTCTATTATAAATTGCCAAGTGAAATAAAAAGGAAAGAATTTAAACAATTTTTAGCAAAAAATAAAAGAATTTAAATAATTTTTAGTAAAAAAGTAATGTTTTTAATTAAATTAAATTGTCACATGAGAAATTCCATGTAGACAGACCCAAAATATCGGCAGCATCATAATTTTGCAGTTTTAAACAATGTTTTAATAAAAAACAATGCTTTTAAACCAGAAGTTATATTATTAAGTTATGAGAAATTCCACACAGACAGCTCAAAATATTGTTGTCATGATAATTCTGCACAACTGTTTCAAGTCATCTATTTAATTGCACATACTTTTGTTTCGATGCTTCTGGTTGCTTATCCCCTGCTTGAGAATAAGCTAAATCAATTTCAGCTCAATCTTGTTCTTTTAGATATTGATGTACAACTTTGTACACTGATGGATGATAGCAATCTATGGTCTGTTGAAAACAGTGATGCCATTTAGGGCACGGAAGATTATTGAGAACACTATTGTAAATGCTCCATATGAAAATTGCAAACTGAGATTCAATTCTAGAATTTCACCTTCATCAGCCAATGTAATTATCTTCCCAGTAGTCAACGATGGCATTCATGTTGTCAGAACAAATGTCAAGGAAATTTTTGAATGCAGCAATAATATTATTGACTGGGATGAAGCTCAAAGCTAACAGCATTTTTGCACACAGTCATAGATTTTTGTTGTTTTTATATTCCTCTGTTAAATTAAATTATTGAACTTTTCTCCATTAAACATTGTGTGAGATGGAATAAGAAACCCACCACTTCCGTACCATTACATACTTGTAACACTGCATTTCGATAGGCTTTTCATAATCTGATAGTACATTTATAGGGTTTGAAGTTGATTTTAGGTTGAGCATAAACCAAAGGCATTGTGTTATGTTCAACTAAAACGTAAACAGTAAATACTTGGAAAACAATACTGGCACAACTTTGAATGTTCCAGGAACCAGTGCTGATGCCAGTGTCAATGATCTGTACCAAAAACCAATATTCGATTTGGATCATCCACACCATAATCCCACAGCACGAAGTTCACATTTCTTGATGTATTTTGAAGTACAGCAAAGATGCCAATAGCTGAAACATTTGTTGGATTAGGGAATGGCTATTGTGCCATCTTCTGAATGTGTTCTATTGTCCTTTGAGAAGCTGTATATGAAGATAAATGAACAGATGCCTTGGGTCTAAGTCCATTTGTACACTGATGAATAACTTGTCCAGGTTCTTTTAATCCAGATCATGCTTGATGTATAATGCTTGTTACTGCTTTGGCCGCCTCTTTTCAGCTGGATTTGGTGCATGATTGTGGTCTGTATCAGCCATCACAATTTCATTAAATACTTTCAAATGTCCACACTGAAGTACACCTCCATGACATATTTCTATTTTCATTTATTATCACCTTTCATTGCAAATACCCATCCTTTAGCAGCATTCTCCTCCTTTCCGTGCCTTTATTTTCTCCATATTCAACAACTGTACACTCCTTGGGATTGAATTTTAACCAAGGAGTAATTCAAAATTTGTGCTAGTGAAACTTAAAATAAAGGAATGATTTTTGAAGGCAATTGAGAGCTTGCTGCTACAGTAAGAGCACATAAGTGAATATCCAGTTGTTCCTCAGCAAGCAGAATTAGAAAATGTGTTGAATGAAAAACTTCACTAGCCTGCATGTGAGTTATACATTTGTGGAAGATGACTTCATCAATGGTACAAAAGAATAAAGATGCACTGACCCACTGTGATGATGAGTAACAAAATAAGAAAACTAAAATTATTTGCTGACACACATTCACACACAAAATGCATGCAAATATTTATAGAATAATATTTTCACAGGATATTAAGAAATTCTTCAGCACTCGAGTTATTTGCTTGGACACTAAAAATACATGACTGGCACCTTTGGATGACAACAGGCAAGCATCCATTGTTTGTAAAAAGGGGTTCACAAAAGAGACCCGAAAGGATACAAAAAGTCACTTTCCTTTTCATACCACCATCCCTATTTGCTGGTGTATGAAGAAAGGCAATTTACTGAAAACGCAGGCACACACATATATGCTTGTTGTTTTCCGATTGCTAGTCAACAAAGGTGGAAGTGGGAAGAGAGGGGTGAGATTTCTGGCAAGACGAGTCCAACTGTAGATTTTTTTAGTTGTTGGGAAAATGAACTTTTTTTCTCTGATATCAAAAAAGTGACTTAAAAGCAAAAATCTCTTTTTCTGGCAAAACAAAACAAAAAAATAAAGCATATGTTTTTTTCAACAGTTGTGTGTTACATGAACTTTACAGGGAACTTAGAAATTACAGTTAAAATATTTCTGAAATTAAAGTTACAATAATTCTGAAACTACAGTTGAATATTTCTGAAATTACAGTAAGAATATTTCTTCCAGACATGATGCGGACATCATGAAATACAATTAAGTTGTAATCGATTGCCTTTACGAATTATGTTATTAATCAAGAGGCAGAGAGTGGCGTGTACCATATGGGTCTGCTGCAGGCTCTTTTGATGGGGCCTATATTGTGTATTGGCAGTGTTGTTAGGGCTGTTGTGGTCTGGACTATTTTGTTGGGATACCTAATCATTCAGAGAGCATCATCTTAAACATAGCTGTGCCTTATAATCAGGTCCAACTAGCACATTAGTTTTATTTATGTCATTACAAAAAGTTCACTCACCCAAACTTTATCATGTTGACCAACAATTAAACTTAAGAAGTCCTTAACATAATGGTATGGATGGAGTTCCAACTTCAAGTTTCCACCATCATCAAGAGCATTTCTAACAGCAGATGTTAATTTGCAATCATCAACAAAAAAACTGCAACATAAAGCTGAATAGGTGACTCTGAGTTAAAAATGTTGAGCAAAAAACAGCTTCCAATGATAACAATCAATGTGCATCAAATATGAAAAAAACATTTATAAATAACAGAACATTCAGATGCAACTTCTATTAACATACACACGCAAACAAACAAACACAAAAGCATTAAAAAGAATTTCATGACCACATATCACCAAATAGTAAAAAACATTTCACATACCTGATTGATTACAAAAACTGATCCCATATAGAAAACAGAAATACTATTTTATATGTGCATGTGGGGTTCAAGGTAAGATGATGAGTAACATATTATGACCTCTCCTTGATAAATGTCAACCCTGCCGTCTTGTGGTACATCCTGTTCCCACTAAAGGGGCTTTAACGACCACTGCATAGCAGTATAACTAGAAAATCTCAATGAACTAAAAGGAGAAGATCTCAATGAACTAAAAAGTAGACATCTCTTCTACTATTGTGGGGCAGATAATGGAAGAACTAGTGGTGTTGGATTTATAATAAACAAGAAACTGAAGGATAAAGTTGTAGAAGTTGAAAGTTCCTCAGAAGAGTTGCACAACTCGTTATCCAACTTTCAAAAAGATACCAGACTCAGATTATTCAAGCTTATGCACCTACCACAAGTCATCCTAAGGAAGAAATTGAAGAATTTTAAGAGGAAATTCAGCATCTAAATAATGAGGGCAAACAGCACTAAAAGATCATTATGGGAGATTTCAATGCAAAATAGGGCAACAGCATCAGAATGAAACTTCAGTAGATAAATTCAGTCATGGTAACAGAAATCAATGTGGAAATACTCTCGTAGAGTTTGCAGAGACAGAAAGGTTTTTCATCATGAACTACTTTTTCAATAAAAAAGCCACATAGGAAATGGGCATGGAGACATCCCATGACAAGTGGAATTGAATTTATTATGTGCAACAAGAAATTCATCATCGAAGACTGCAGTGTTCTAAACAAGTTTAACACAGGTAGTGACAATAGAATGGTTACATGTAACATGCATCTCAATGCTAAACTGGAACATGGTAAGCTTGTAAATCAAACAAAATCTATTGACACGGCCAACCTTAAAAATCTTCATAGTATCTTCAAGTTGGAACTGAGGAACTAATTATGTACTCTAGAAGGTCTAACATTGGAAGAAGTGGGTATCTCTCAAGTTAGCAGGAAACTATCCAAGGCTCTTATGGAAACAGCAACAAAGATAATATGGTACTAAGAATAAGTTGCATATGAAGAAAATATCACGAAAAACAAAAATGCTGATGCAAAAGAGAAGGGAGATGAGGACAAATAAAGAAAATATAACTTCCAAAGTAGAATATATAGAGCTATGCAAGACAGTTTGGAAAAGTATCACTGAAGACAAGGAAATTCAATTGTGAACTAGTGAGAAAAGCAATTAAAAATAATCGAAACCTGAAGAAAGCAAAGGGACATCTCAGTAAGGGAAGGAAGCAGATTATGGCACTGAGAAAGAAGATGATTCTGTAACAAGAAATGGAGGTGAAATTTTGACAAGAGTGAAAGATTTCTACACAAAACTATAGGAAAAAGATAATACACTTAATCCAGTCATTAAGAAAGGTACCAGTACCAAAGTTTCACCTGTCCTCCCGGCAGAAGTTGTGCATGCAATTAATAACATGAAAAGGGGGAAAATTCCAGGAGAAGATGGAATTACTGTGGACATTATACAAGAAGCAAGCAGAGAAATAGAAATTACACTTGCACAAGTTTTCACTAGATGTCTCAATGAAGAAAACATTCCTGAGGATTGGAACAATGCTACAATGATCCTGCTACATAAAAAAGGTGACATTGTGGATCTCAGGAACTACAGGACCATCAGCCTCCTTTCAGTGGTTTATAAAATCTTCATTAAGGTCCTTTCACATCACTTGAAGGTAACAATGAACATGGCTCAACTGAGAGAACAAGCTGGATTGAGGAGTGACTACAGCACCATAGATCATATTCATGTACTGAGAGAACTAATTGAAAGAATGAGGGAATGCATGGCTTTTATTGATTATGAAAAGGCTTTTGATTCCGTGAAATCACCCGCAGTTACAATGGCTTTGAAATCCTGCAGTATTGAAGATACTTACAATAGCATGATTGATGACATCTATAAAAATGCAAGTGCAAAGGTTCAGCTATCTGAGGATGCAGCATCAATAAAAATTGGAAAGTGGGTGAGACAAGGTGACACCATATCTCCCAAACTCTTCAATGCCATATTGCAAAGTGTCTTTCAATCATTGAACTGGGAAAACAAGGGGATAAAGATTAATGGAGATTACTTAACTCACCTTCGTTTTGCTGATGACGTAATAATTTTTGCAACTACACCTTCAAAACTGCAAAGCATGATCCAGGAACTTGCTGACAAGAGTAAAGAAGTGAGATTAAAACTGAACTTTCAGAAGACAAAACTGATGTACAATGCTTTTACAAGAAATGAAGATTTTGTGATTGATGGAGAAAAGCTTGAGGTAACCGATACCTACATTTGCCTAGGACAACAGATATCAAGCAAGGATCACATTGATGAGGAAATTAATTGGCATATAAAACTTGGCTGAAGAGCTTTTAGAAGGAACAGTACAATTTTCAAGAGCAATATGCCATTATGTCTTAAAAGAAAACTGTTTATCCAATGCATCCTTCCAGTTCTTACATGTGGAGCAGGGACATGGACTTTAACTTAAAAAAGACTACAAAGGCGGCAGACAACTGAAACAAGCTTGGAGAGATGCATACTTGGTGTAACCAGGAAAAATAATAAGTGGAACTCATGGATAAAGAAAATGACAAGAGTGGAAGACATCATGATCAGAGTAAAATCCCTGAAATGGCAATGGGCTGGACACATCGCCAGAAAAACAGACCACCGATGGACAACCGAAATTTTAGACTGGATTCCAAGGGACAGAAAGAGACCCAGAAGAACACCACATGATGGATGGATGAAATTCAAAAGCATGCCGGAGTAACATGAAGGAGACAGGCTCAAGACAGACAGTTGTGGAAGAAACTTGGGGAGACTTTCATTGAGCATTGGACGGATTAAAAGCCAAAAGTTACAATTTCTATGAAACCATGGTTGATAATGATGATGAGGATATGCATGTATACCTCGCATGCTTACACTTTTTACCAGCTGATGAAATCCTTACATAATATTCAAGAATGTTTCCTTATAGAGAGATTATGAAAAACAAAACCACAGTGCACAGCACAACGACCAATTTTGCTTCCCTACTTTAAAATGGTGGAACACAAACATGTTTATTTGTCCTACTGAAAAAGCCAAAAGTTACAATTTCTATGAAACCAGGAAAGGAATTGAATCATTGCAGCATTCATCAAGTGAGTACAAGAAGGGTGTGGATTGATTCTGCTTCTCATGCTTCAACAGAAAACAGCAGGAGATGGGTCAGCTTACGAGACCAATGAAAAAGAAAGATACACAGAGCTGCTGATCAATGGAAGAAAGACATAGCAGCTCCTGAGTAATCAAAAAGAAAATACACAAAGCTCTTAAGTAATGCAAGAAAAACACAGACAGGAACACTTGAGTAATAAAAAATAATTATACACAGAGCTCCTGACCGATAGAAAAAAGACATGGTCACCTTATAGTTATAAAAAAGAAGATATGCAGAGCTCCTGACCAATGGAAGAAAGACACAGTTGAGTAATGAAAAGAATGATATGAGGGTCATGACAAAACTTCTACACACATTAATCTAAAACGGAAATGGATGATGCAATCAAGAAAATGATTGCGTCATGTCAATGTCAGACTCTCAGCAATGCAGTGGTGTCAGAACGACACATTATCATTAGCTGTGTGGATGTGGGAGAGTTTGCAAATGGAAGCGTGCAGCTCCTCAGGTTGAGTCACGGCATTAGACCAGCACTCATATGTGAAAATAGAAACTCTGCATGGGGGGGGGCAGCGACACAGGTCCACACTGCCTTGCAAGAAGTTTGTGGGGAAGGAACTCTTGATAGAAGCACAATTTCTCGCTGGGTATCACGCTTTCGGGAGGGTCGAAGCCACATCGAAGATGATCATCGCTCAGGCCGACCTCAAACGGTGACAGACAAAACATCCATCACCATTGTTGCAACGCTTCTCAAAGAGAATCGCCGTTTGACAGTCGAGGAGATTGCTCATCAGGCAAATTTGTCCACCATGTCTGTTCACCGGATTTTAACTGACTCACTGGGGAAAAGAAAAATCACTGCACGCTGTGTGCCTCATCAACTCACCCCCAAGCAGAAGGCTGCTAGAATGAGCATCGCACAGGATCACCTCCACAGGTTGAAAAGGGAGAATGACACCTTCCTGAACAGAACTGTCGCAATTGATGAGACTTGTACCCGTGATTTTGAGTTGGAACCGAAGTCACAATCAGCAGAATGGAGGCATCCAAGTTTCCCACGTCCCTCAAAGCATTGTCGGCAACAATCCAAAATGAAGCAAATAATGATTTTTGTGTATGATGCCCAGGGTGTTGTGGTCTCTGATCAAGTGCCAGTAGGGCAAAATGCCAATGCATAATATTACTGTGACTTTGTGAGGTCAAAGTTGAGACCAAAAATTTATCAAAATCGCCCCAACTTGTTGGAAGCGGGAGCGATCTTGCTGCATGACAATGAATTGCGTCATGATGCAGCGTCGGTAAGGGGACTTTGTCAAAATGTGGCTGGGAAACTTTATCCCACCCACCATACAGCCCTGATCTCAGTTCAGCCGACTTTGATTTTTTCCCAAAGTTAAAAAAATTGGCTCTGTGGCATCTGCAATGAATCGCTGGACGAACTGTTATTGGGCGTGGCCCGAGTAATATGACAGCTGAACAAAGATGGCATACTACGAGGCATCTAGGACCTACCTCACCCCCAGCAAGCTGTCATTAGCAGCGGAGGGAGTACATTGAACGGCAATAAAGTAAGGTTTTACTGTTACTTCACACTTTTCTCAAAAATGGATAGTGTGCAGAACTTTTGTTAGGGCCCCCGTACACAGAGCTCCTGACCAATGCAAGAAAGACACAGCAATTCCTGAGTAATGAAAAAGAGGAAACGTAAAGCTCTTGAGTAATGCAAGAAAGACAGAAACACTTGAGTAATGAAAAAGAATGATAGATAGAGCTCCTGAGTAATGCAAGAAAGACAAAGTAACTCCTAAGTAATGAAAACAAAGATACACAGAGCTCCTGACCAATGGAAGAAAGATACAGCAACTCTTCAGTAATGAAAAAGAATGATACACAGATCTTCTGCACAGTTGGAAAAAGGCACAATTCTTGAGTAATGAAAAACCAGATAACACACACCTACCACTTGCACAAAATAGATTAAGAGGTTACAGAATGCAAGGCTGTTAATTAGCAAAATGTTTTTCCTGCACAGCATGAAGCATATTCAGGGTTGATTTCAGTGCACTACTTCATATATGAAAATAGTACTTCTTACTTCAGGTTGGGCAAGCATGTGACCTGTACAGTGTCATAATGTAATGACAATGCTTTATATAACACTTTTATCCTGTTCATAATGAACAGAGAGGTGATATGTTCTTCAGCTTGAAAGAGAAATTCTGGTGTTTGGAAGAATATGTCTATTTGTTAAAGAAAAACACTGTTAGCTTATTTCTTAATTTGTAGAATGATTCCTTAATGTTAAAGCAGAATAAGGAACAAATATTTGACTGTAAGGTACATTACCTTTGCAATATTAATGTGAGATTGAAGTGGGATACTTAAAATCGAGATATCTGGTATAAAAAATGTACTTATTTTGCTACACATGCTACTGCAAAATTTCAATAAAAATTTTTAAGAAACTAATTAATAAGGAATTAATCTTAAATAATAGATGGCAGAAATTGGTGAAAAATTAATTAATTCTTCAGTACTTTCATGATGATATCTAGAGAACTAGTGATTTTTGGCCTGGATTTTTTTCTGGGGATGAAATGGTGATTGATTAAAGGAGGCAATGATGCCTTGATTAGCACACCTGATGCTTTTTCAGATTCCCATATTTCAGTTGCTTGAAAATATACTGCCCTGGGTAGTAAATGATAACATGCACAGATGGAAATCAGGAGGTGTGAGTTCAATTCCCACTCCAGGGTAATATAATGTTCAAGACTTCTGAGGAGCTGATTACATGAAAATCAGTTTACTTCATCATTTCTATTCTAAAATTAACAAGTTCCAACAGAAATTGCTTTTCTACATTTACTATATTTATTAATTTCATAAAGTCGATCATTCACTTTCATATATACAGTCTTATCTAGTGATTTTGTACTTCTATGTCTTAATTAGGAATCACTTCATTTTATTCCAATTTTTTCAGCATATTCTGTATTATTTTTTAATTCATGAAACATTAAGCTTAAACTACAGTTTTTGTTGTTATTTTTCAATTATCTGGTTAATTTAGAAATTTGAACCAGTGCTTTTTTATTTGTATTCATACCTTCTGCACTCCCCTTAATGCATATTGTTAAACCCAAATCTTTTTGCTTCATTTTGTGGAGTGAATAGCAGGCAGAACAATGGGATATATCAAGAAAGGAAATTCTACACCACACATGCATGTCACAGAGGACTATAACTACCTAAAGAAAATGCAAAATATCTGCAATTTTGTTGAAAGTCAGATAACTAGGTTGTAATTTTTGGCCAAGTAAAGTATTAATTTTATATCAAAATAACAAATTAGAAATTTTCAACAATGGATGCAAACTACACACTGCAATCAATGAAAATTTTTGCATGTAAACTACATGATGTAGATCTGACAATTGTTTTGACAGTGGTGTGAGACTACATAAACAAATACAAAAACTACTATTTTTGTTCAAAATAATTACCTTTTTTTTTTTTTTTTCGTGTCATGACAAAACCCTAAATTTGGATTCATCATTAAAATTATGCATTTTTCTACCATAATTATATAAGTACATGCAGTTTGGTATGTGTTTTAATCTTTGTTATCAATAACAGTTATTTTAGATTTAACAATTTCCTGTACAGACAAACATTTAATGCACCAAGGAATTGACCTTATTCCTTTCAAAAATAACACTGGAAAAAACTAAGATTATCTCATTTGAAGCCTAATCTTTACATTTACAATATTAACGTGCAGTTTTCCATTTAATAGGTGTAAAAAAGTACAAATTAAAAACTAGATTGCTAGCTTTCACCGCCGAAGACGGGTGGCTTCGTCAGGCTAATGTTTACAACGTTGAGTACAGAATCATACTGCTAAAATTTAAACAAACAGAAAAACCACACATAAGAACTATGTTATGAGCACATGATGTTAAACAGAAGATGACAAGTGAGATGATCATGTTCGTGGAGGTATATCTAGGAATATACGCCAGACAGCTGTAAATCTGTGGAAAGATCAGAATTACAAACGCTTTCAAGTGTTAGTATTTCTACGGTTTCCCTGAAGGCGGTGGTCCTTGGGTCTATATATGGGGCTAATTTCTTGAGGTCGTCCCATTGAGGAATAACACCGTGGTTCGCAACTTCCTTTGCGGGAGCAGTTGTAAGCTTTTGGCTCTTAATGTCACACTTGTGATCGTTAATTCTCAATCTAAAGGATCTTTTTGTCATGCCAATGTAATGTTTTATAGAGCGATCTTTATAGAGCAGAGGGAGAGAGTAGACTCCTGCATCTGAGAGTAGCACGGTTGGATCTCTTTTCTGCCTTAGGATAGCTGACAAAGACCTCGGAGGCGTTACACCGACGTCGAAGCTGAATTTTCTGAGGGTATTCTTGAGGGAAAACGCTAGAGCAGGGATGTATGGGATTGAGCCCAGGGATTGCCGGGTGTTATCTCTTTTGTGGACAGATGGATTGTTTGCCTTGGTTGCTGCATTCTTGATAATCTCTTCAATTATCCACAAGTCGTGGTCTGTGGATAAAGCGAGCTCTTTAAGGTTATGCAATTCTGCGTCACGTGCGTCAGTGTCTGAATTTTGAGCGAAAGCTCGGTTGGCACAGAATCTGAAGAGGGCATATTTGTGTGTATTTGGGCTAGCAGATGAAGGAAAAATAGGGATATCTACGTGGGTTGGCTTATAGTAGACTTGAGTCTTGAGTACTCCTGTGGGAGTGCTTTGTACTAGCACATCTAGGAATGGCAGTGTTCCTTCAGACTCTCGTTCTAGCGTGAACTTGTTATACCAGGTGGTATGCGTTCAGCTTTTTGAGGAAAATGTTTAAGGATTCATCTCCGTGTAGCCGTAAAAAAAGGTGTCGTCTGCATAACGGAACCACATTTTAGGTACTTGGATTAGCGAGTTTAGGAAAATGTCCACAAAGGGGCGAAGCATTGCTTCTGCAAGAACTGGCAACAATGATGAATCTATTGGCACGCCTTTCATTTGTTTATAGACTTGGGAGCGGAAAGTGAAGAAATTTGATTCTGTGATCATGTCCATCACATTGAAAATGTGGGTGGAAGAGAAGAAGCGCTCCCCTTCCACCCACCTGGAGAAAGCACTAGCCTCATTCCTCTCTCCTTTCCTGCCACCTTCAGAAAAAGTCTTACTCTTCTCAACTGATTTTATCTCAAGGGTAAAAAGTCTCTCTGCCGCACCGGAAGATATAATCGGCAGTATTGACATAGTTTCGTTATACCTGTCAGTTCCAGTCTCAGAAGCCTCTTCGAATCTTAAGAATTCTATAGTAACGTCCAACCTGTTCGCACCAGACACACTTCGAGACATTTTCAAAGTGATGGACATCAGAATACATTTCTTCACTTTCCACTCCCAAGTCTATAAACAAACGAAAGGTGTGCCAATAGGTTCATCATTGTCGCCAGTTCTTGCAGAAGCAATGCTCCACTCCCTGGAGGACGTTTTCCTAAACCCACTAATCCAAGTACCTAAAACCTGGTTCCGTTATGCAGACAACGCCTTTTTTATGGCCACACGGAGATGAATCCTTAAACATTTCCCTCAAAAAGCTGAACGTATACCACCCTGTATAACAAGTTCACACTAGAACGAGAGTCCGAAGGAACACTGCCATTCCTAGATGTGCTAGTACAAAGGACTCCCACAGGAGCACTCAAGACTCAAGTCTACTATAAGCCAACCCACGTAGATATCCCTATTTTTCCTTCATCTGCTAGCCCAAATACACATAAATATGCCCTCTTCAGATACCGTGCCAACCGAGCTTTCGCTCTAAATTCGGACACTGCCACACATGACGCAGAATTACATAACTTTAAAGAACTCTTTTCATCCACAGGCCACGACTTGCAGATAATTGAAGAGATTATCAAGAATGCAGCAATTAAGGCAAACAACCTATCTGTCCACGAAAGAGATAACACCCGCAATTCCTGGGCTCAATCCCATACATCCCTGCTCTAGCATTTTTCCTCAAGAATACCCTCAGAAAATTCGGCTTCGACATCGGTCTAAAGCCTCAGAGCCCTTTGTCAGCTATCCTAAGGCAGAAAAGAGATCCAACCATGCTACTCTCAGATGCAGGAGTCTACTCCCTCCCTCTGCTCTATCAAGATTGCTCTGTAAAACATTACATTGGCATGACAAAAAGATCCTTCAGATTGAGAATTAACTATCACAAGCGTGACATTAAGAGCCAAAAGCTTACAACTGCTCCCGTGAAGGAAGTTGCGAACCACGGCGTTATTCCTCAATGGGACGACCTCAAGAAATTAGCCCCATATATAGACCCAAGGACCACCGCCTTCAGGGAAACCGTAGAAATACTAACACTTGAAAGCGTTTGTAATTCTGATCTTTCCACAGATTTACAGCTGTCTGGCGTATCCTCCTAGATATACCTCCACGAACATGATCATCTCACTTGTCATCTTTTGTTTAACATCACGTGCTCATAACATACTTCTTACGTGTGGTTTTTCTGTTTGTTTAAATTTTCGCAGTATGATTCTGTACTCAACATTGTAAACATTAGCCTGATGAAGCCAACCGTCTTCGGCGGTGAAAGCTAGCAATCTAGTTTTTAATTTGTACTCTTTTACAACTATTAAATGGAAATCTGCCCATTTTTTTTTTTAACCTTGATACTAATCTTTACATGTTTACATTTGCTGATGAAATCATTCCATTCGCCAATACTTGTATCTTTTCTACCGATTTCATATTCGCTAAGACATAGTTTAATGTCAAGTAATATTGAATTACGACTTTCTCCTTTACTCAATAAACTTTTTATGAATGAATTTGAATACACACTGCTCTTATCTGCAATTGACAGATTTTTGCAATACCTGCACTACATTTCTTGACAGGTGATATAACCTTCTTAGGCATATTCCTTACATTAAGAAATATTTTGGCAGTTCTTCTTTCACCTTAAGAGTAAATAAATATGTTCTTGTCCATTACTGAACACCATTAGTAAAATAGAATTTGTAAATTTAAGCACCAGGGATTCACCAAAAACTCTTTTCAGTCGCTATACTAATATATGATAGATCATGCCTGCCTTGGTCTTACAAGGTCTCTGCATTCTACTGTTATACTAGTAGCGTATTTGCATGTTTCAAAAAAAAAAAAAAAAAAATTGTGTGATACAAGTTTATTGAAAATGATGCCATCTGACAGACATTTTCATGTTTCAACAATTGGTGCAACTGTAGCTCCAAAAAGTTGTTACGGTTGAAGTTACTGTATTATCATGAAACAACAAAATTAAGAGACCAATTTTTGTTGTTTTCTGCATAATTTAGCATTTCACAAAAGAATTTGCATTTTGCTTAAGATTTGCAAAATGCGAAGTTGTTCATAAACCTCTACCTAAAAAATTCATAGTTTCCTTCCTCTTCTAAAATGTCTATTTCAATATAAAAACAAAAATTCCACATAAATTCCTAATTGATATGTGTGAAAGCCACTGGACAGTTTGTTGCAACAAATACAGCAAGCCTGGTTCCAAATATTACATAAAATGTTGAACATGTTGTAAGTACTGTTTTACAGTGCAAAATGTTCTTCATCAATTTTACAGCAATTCATATTTTTGTTTTAAAAGTTTTGTGTTTTGTTGTTTTAGTAACACTAATAAAGCATGTGCTAACAAAAGCTTTGCATGAACATGTAATATGGCATGAGAACATGGCCAATCATCCAAACAATTTTAGAAAGGGAAGCAAGAAGTACAGTATAAATCAATTCCTAAGCACATGATTAGCCAAAGAAATCTCATCAGTTGCCTAAGTTTTGAATAAAGTTAAAAAGTTAACACAAAATTTGATTTCCCTCTTTATTTCAAATTCATTCATCTTCACTAACTACTATAAAGTTCCTCGCAACACTGGACCACCAGTGTATACCACTTGATTCATCTTGAAAATTGCAACAAATGTTGCATCAGTAACGTTAATATGGCATGTAGTTCTACAGAGAAGTCATATTGCTAGTCCAACAACTGCCATGCTCATTCCCTGAGAAAAACCTGAAGCTCTAAGTAGGAATGATACAACAAATCCACACTGAAGTGCACAAAAACTGGGTTATCTCTCTAATACAGCATTGGTCCTCCTCACGATCGGATAACGGCAGCAATGCGACAGGGCATGGACTCCATGAGCTCTCCATAGTACTGTAGAGACAGTGTACACCATATTTCCTGAAGAGCATCCTACAATTCCATAATATTCACTGGTGGAGGATTCCAGGCATTGACGGCACATTGAACAGTATCTCGAATGTGTTCGATGGCATTTAAATCCAAAAAAGAAGGGTACCAAGTCAGGATACTAAACTCTGTGGAATGTTCCTCCAGACATAATAGGGTGATTGTGGGCATGTGCGGTGGCACATTGTTGTGTTGAAAGAGGTCACACCCGTCAGAGAGGTTGCATGACATGAACAGGTGTAAATGATCCCCAAGGATGGTTACATAGCCTCCATGATCAGAGCAGTCTGCAGATTATGAGAGGTTCTAATGCGTGCCAAATGAAAACACCCTACACCATAACAGAGCCACCACCAGCCTGCACTGTCCCTTGTAGGCAAGTGGAATCAACTGCCTCTTGGGGTTACTGCCACACCCAGAATTGGCCATCTGCCCGAAACAGTTAGTACCACGATTCGTCAGACCACGCTGTGTTCCCAGTCATCCTGCGTCTAATGGCGGTGTTCCCGAGCCCAAGGGAGGAGCACAGTCTTGTGTCATCAGGTTAGCTATAGCACCTGGGTGGCCATCATTTCTGGAACCTCATAGAATTCAGGGAACGTAGCACTATCTAAATGCTGATACTACTACTGGCTCCAACATTGAATTGCATTGTGAATTGCAGCAATGTTGAGTGCCGGGCAGATGTTACAATGCGTGCCAGATACTTTTGTCCATGATCGTCCTACAGCCACACTGGTCTTGCACTATGGATGCTTTCCCTGAGCTTGTGAAGTCTAGGTACACCCTTGAAATTGTTGACCGTGTAAATCCAAATTTAATCAGGTAAGTGCGTCAGTGTGGGGGATTAGCCCACAGCTGAGGGCTCCAGTTGGTCATTCAACCTAAGGATTCTGGAGCCCAGTGAGTTGGGGTCTTTTTGCCAATGTCACACAGGACTAGCTGGCACCTCTCCAAGATGTTCCCACGGAACGCCCCGAGGAGGCAAACCCATCTTTCACTAAGATCGGCCATGTTGAAAGAACGAGTGATGAGATGCTTACTAAGGAAATCTTTTCAGCCCAAGTGGCAGGAAAGAAAGGCAGAGGAAGGCCAAGGAAGCCATGGGAGGATCAGATTCAGGAGTGTCTGCATGACAAAAAGATTATGAGTATGAAGTAAAAAAGATCTTGAGTACGGCGTGTGATGGATGTCAGTGAAGCCCGAGCTGTATGTGAAGATCGCTGTAAATGGAGAAGTTTGATACAGCAACAGTAAGTAAATATTATCTGATAGTTTGAATTTCTTTGTGGAGCTAACCTCTGAATCTCAGAGAACAGCTTAGTGCTATGTATGTATGTATGTATGTATGTATGTATGTATGTATGTATGTATGTATGTATGTATGTATGTATGTAAATCCAAATTTCATGGTAATTTTCGAGACGGAGTGACTTATCTCCCGGGCGCCGATTATCACATACATACATACATATCACTAAGCTGTTCTCTGAGATTCAGAGGTTAGCTCCAAAAAGAAATTCAAACTTCCAGATTTCCAGATATTTTTACTTATTGTCGTGTCAAACTTCGCCATTTACAGCGATCTTGACATACAACTCGTGCTTCACTGATATCCATTACACGCCGTACACAAGATCTTTTATACTTCATACTTATAATATTTTTCTCATGCAGACACTCCTGAATCTGATCCACCCATGTCTTCCTTGGCCTTCCTCTGCCTTTCCTTCCTGCCACTTGGGCTGAGAAGATTTTCTTAGTAAGCATTTCATCACTCATTCTTTCAACATGGCCAAACCACCGAAGCATATTGGTCTCCACCTTGCTAACAACATTTTGCTTCACATCACATAACTGCAATACATCTTCATTTCTCACACAATCATATCGTGTCTTGCCACAAACCCCACGTAAGTAACGCATTTCTCCAGCACACAAACGACTCCTATGTTTCTTCTGCAGTACCCAGGTTTCACTACCATACATCAGAGTAGGAACAATTACACTTTCAAACATAGCCATGCGGGACTCTCTAGAGAACCCATCATTCCTGTGAAAACCTCCCACAGCAGCTATGACTTTCAAAGAAGAATTCACTCGCCTACTGATTTCACCATCTAACTTGTTCGCTCTGTCAAACATGCTTCCTAAATACACAAACTCACTCACCTGGTCAATCACAGTGCCATTTATACTTACATTACATTCAGTGCTACCCATTCCTCTCTCAAACACCATAACTTTGGTTTTTCCCTTTATTTATACTCAGTTTGAATTTCATGCAAACTTCGTGCATCCGAGTCAACATACTCTGCAACTCACTTTTGCTCTCTGCCAACAGTACAGTGTCATCAGCATACAGCAATCTGCACACACGGATATCACCATGACATAAACCACTATTATCTATTTTGGCCTCACGCATGCATGCGTCCATAAATATATTAAACAGCCATGGTGACATTACACAACCTTGTCTAACTCCTGCACCAATGGAAAACCATTTTGATAAAACACCATTCACTCGTACACAAGCTCTACTACCAGCATGCATAGCTTTTACACTATTAAGTAGATTCCCAGTAACACCATATTCATTCAATACCTTCCACAAAAATGTCCTATTGACTCGGTCGTAAGCTTTCTCTAAATCTATGAAGGCAGTAAAAACTTTCTTCCCAACAGCCAGATACTTTTCAATCATCATGCGTAATGCAAAAATCTGGTTATCACACTACGTCGAAATCACTTAAACCTGATAAGCTGCCATCTGAACTGTGAATGCTATACTTGAGCTTGTGGAGATATCTGCCTCTATGTATACATCGTTTGCAGACAATGCCATTTACTGCATGAGTGTGGTGGCATGTAACATGTAATGGAAATGGTAGTGCCCTTCCTAGTTTTTTTGGCACCTCAGTGTAAATATGTACATAGATACAAATCAGTAAGTTGTTCTCTCAGTTTCAAAGGTTAGCTCTTCACAGCAAGATCTGCAAAAACAAAGTGATTGATGGTGTTAGCCTGTACTTACTGTTGATAATCAAACATCTTCATTTAGAGCAATCTTGGGATACAACTCAAGCTTCACTAATATCTATCACACATCTCACACAAAGCTTTTGCACTTCATACTCATTCTTTTTCTCTTGTAAGCATTCCTGAATCTGGTCTTACCATAATTTTCTTGGCCTTCTATGTTTCTTCCCTGCCACTTAGGCTGAATAAATTCTCTTAGTTAGCACCTTATAGTTATTCATTTTTTAACATGGTCAAACAACCTCAAAATATTTGTCTCCACCCTACTTACAGAACTTTGCTTTACATTACACATCTGCAACAAGTCTTCATTCCTCACATGATCAAAATTAGTTTTGCTACAAACCACTCAAACAAGTCCTGTGTCTCTTCCATAGTACCCAGGTTTCATCAGGGGGGAACAATTACATTTACAAAGTCATTTAGGATCACATACCACAGCCATTCAGGATCTTTCTGACAACCCATCTGTCTTATGAAATCCTCTTAAAGCAATTGTGACTTTCAAAGCTGAATTCACTAGCCTACTGATTTCACTCTCTAATCTGTTTTTCTGTCAAACATGCTTCCTAACTTCACAAAATCATTCATCTCATTTAACCCATCATTGGTTGCTGCACAATGAACAATGCCAGTGGCCGCAGGTGAGAGTTTTTTCTCACACTACCTTTTTTCCGTTGTTTCAAGTAGTCTACTCAATAATAACACTTCAAAATTCTTTCTTTGCAAAAAAATATAGTCAATGTATATAGTTACAAATCAAATTAGGCAAAAAATGCACTTGTATCATCATGTTATCTATAAAGATACAAAACAAATGACAGTGGTTGCTTGATGAGAAAAGCTTTCACATGGCACAAATGCCAATAGTCGCATGATGATATGTTTCCACGAAGCACAAGGGAGAAAAGTGCTGACTGTTTGGAGGTCAAAGACACATTAATCCTTATCGGAACTGATAACAGATTGCTGAGAAGATTCTAAAAGTCAGCAAGAGCAGGAGTAGTGCCCCCAGGGTCACTTCCAAATAAATGGCACTCTTTATATGAGAAATGTGAGATAAATACTCATAGCATGACCAACAATGGGTTAACTCTACCACTCATATGATCTTGTGTTGTGTACTAACAGTTTCTTGCTCAGAAATCATGGCTTTATTTTTTCCATTATGTGTACTCAATAAAGATTGCATACAAACTTTGTTCATCATGGACAACATACTCTGCAAATATGACATAAGATATTTAGATCTATACTAGTAATGCAATTTATTGGTGCAAAAATATAAACAAGCATTTGCAAGCTTTCGCACATCAACCAGATGGTTTTCCAAGGAAGTTTGACAGAAAACTGTCTACCGTCCTTGAAAAGGTTGGCAGTTTTCTGTCAACCTTCCTTGAAAAAGCCATCTGGTTGATGTGCGAAAGCTTAGAGATGTTTATTTATATTTTATGCCAATAAATCAGATTACTAGCATTGTTTTACTGTTTTATGTATACATTTTGACACAATAAGAAAAAGCAAATACATACACCAAAGAGCCAAAACATTATGACCACCTGCCTAATATGATGTTGGTCCTCTGCGTGCCACCATATCAGCTCTTACCAGGTGAGTTATGGACACCACAAGATTTCTAAAAGTGTCTTGTGTATCTGGTATCAACACATTACCAGCAGATCCTTTAACTCTAGTAGATTACATGGTTGAGTCACCGCAAATCAGATTTGCTGTTCAAACACAAATCACAGACGCTCGATTGGATTGATGTCTGGGGCATTTGGAGGCCAGGGTAACACCTGGAAATCTTCCTCATATTCTACGAACCATTCTTGAACAATCTGGGCAATGTAGCATGGAGCATTATCCTGCTGGAAGAGGGCACTACTAGATGGAAGTACTGTTGCTATGAAGGAATGTACCTGGTCTGCAATGATGTTTAAGTAGGTGGTAGATGTCATAGTTTCTGGCACATGAATGACTGAATTCAGGTTTCGCATTGCCCAAAGCATTACACTTCCTCCACTCGCTTGTTTTCGTCCCACAGTGCATCCTGGTGCCAACACTTTCCCAAGTAAATGACGCGCGCATACCCAGCTGCCTACATGGTGCAACAGGAACTGAGATTCATAAGACTAGATGACCTTCTTCCAATCATTCAAATCCCAGTTTTGATGTTCATGTGCTCATTGTAGATGCTTTTGACAGTGATCTGAGGTTAACATGGACACTTGGAGTAGCCTGAGGCTATGCAGCCCCATTTTCAGCAGTGTTCGATGTACTGTGTGTTGTGACACATTACTCCTGTTACCAGCACTCAAATTACTGGCAAGTTGTGCCACAGCATCCCTTCTGTTGGCCCATACCACATGGGATAGCCTTCGCTCACCTTCAGCATCGATGAACCGCAGTCAGACAACACCTTGCCAGCGATTCATGGTTTTCCCCTCCTTGGACCATTTTTTTAAGATACTAACCACGCTGACCATGAGCACTCCACAAGCCTGGAAGTCTCGGAAATGCGCTGACCCAGTTATCTGGCCATTACAATTTGGCCTTTGTCAAACTCACTTAAGTCTGCTGCCTTTCCCATCTGAAGAGCAAGAATAGCACTGATTGACAGAGCTCAGTATCGGGTGTTATTTATACAGTTTCATGACCTTCACATAGCAGAGAATTAATATCACAAATAACTGCAATTACTTAAAAATACAATCTAAAAATCATGCACAAATTTTCTTACTGGAGGGTATCTAAAGTGAGAATCACATATGCAAAAAATACTGGGTTGTACTCCACATCAGAACCCCGAAGGTTGAGTAACCCTGTGAATAAAAAAGAACCTATTATTTATTTTTTGGTTGATATTTTTTTTTCACTCGTGAACAGAGGAAGAGGACTAATATGTTGTTGTCACTACCCAAAAACCACGAATCTGCAAAATATGAGTTTGGAGAAAATCGCGTCCTAAAGACGGAAAGTGGTACATGCTAATTCTGCAGTTAAGCAAAATCATACATACATTTTTGCCCACTTTTGCATGAGAGTTCATGTTTCTGCCTTTGGCATAGTGTAAAGAGGTATATACTCATCCAACAACTGCAGTTAGGTGAAAAAAAAGGCCAAAAATGCAGATTTGTGGTTTTGGCATAGTGCAGACGACATTACCAAAACAATAATTTTAATGAAAGCAACCAACTAGCATTGTTAATTAAATTACAAAGTGACATTATTAGTGCAAGTCATAAACTGAAAATCTCATATAACTTAGCATTTAAGTTTCAGATGAACACACATGTGGCATGAGTAATTGCATTCATAAATCATAAATTCAGCTTTATCAACTATGCAGCAATAGTTTCTTCTACTGGCTGGTTTTGTTATCCTTACAGGAGAGTATTTGTCATGAACAATAAAAGTAAAAATCATTAACACTAACCCAAGGCAATGTAGCAAGACAGGAGAGAAGCTTGCATCAGAATCTGAAGCTTCCAAGAACCATCTTACACACTTGCTGGATGGTAATGCTTCAAATGTACAGGTTAAGCATCCCTTATCCAAAATGCTCCAGGCTGGAAGTGTCTCGGATTCTGGATTTTTTTGGTATTTGGAGTGTTTGCACACAGTATACCTATATACATAATGAGGGAGCTTGGGGGTGGGACAAAGTCTAAACTCTTAATCCATTTATATTTCACAACAGAGATTTCAATATTTCCACAAATTAAAGTTGTTTGTGAACTATTTGTTTGAGAAGAATGAATCAGCAAACTCAGTTGTCTGCAAATGATTCTTTCCTGATAGGAATGTATTCTACAAAAGAGCCAATTCCCTCAAATAATTGGTCAGAATTACTTTTCACTAGACATCAAATGCTTACCAAGGTGTCTTGGTAAGGTTCATGTTCTGGTCAGATGACAGAACCCCATTCAGAAGCGTAAAAAATGCAACAAGTTTGATGAGCGTTTTGCAACCAACTTATCTAAAACATAAGAAAAAAATGCTTCATAAGATTTAAAAATAAATTTAAATAAAAAATCGTTCACGAAAGTGGATGAGTCAACAAAGGGCACCAATGGATGCTGCTCTAAGCTGACTCACCACAATCATTCCCTGCAGAAATTGTTCACCAGAAGAGTCAACAAGTGATACAAATGAATCTGACTCTGAACAGATTAACAGCACTCATTCCCTGCAGAAAGCATTCTTTGGAATCCAACTAAGAACCAGTTCACAAGTCATTTCCTGTGGAAATTGTTTGTAGAAAGTGTCAATGAATGAATCAGTGTGAACCAATTTAAAGAGTCGATTCTTTCAGAAGAATCCATGAACCCATAGTTACAACAGAACAGAGCATGTGAGGGTATGTGAGGTCATGTGTTACAACTGTTGGGGTTGACAAAGACCTGTGCAATGTTTGGAAGCCTTCCCAGAGCCTTCAGGAATTTTCCATTTGTGACATCATGTTGGTGCTCAAAAAAAAAGTTTCAGATTTTGGAGAATTATCGGTTTTGGGATTTTCAGATAAGAGATGTTCAACTTGCACTCGAAAGAGCATCTAATTGTCATACGAAATTCAAACAAAAATGAAAGGATGACAAAACATTTTCCAGCAGTGATTTGTTTAAGTTTCTATCCCATAGTTAAGCATTGTTGAAAAGAAAATGACATGAAATCAGAGTGCTGTTAGTGCTCAATGATGTACCTGGGGACCCAAAGAACTTACACAGTCTACAGACTTGAATACCTGTGGAAGTAGTCCTCCTTCCATCAGATATAACTTCTGTTGTTCAAAATTTAGGAGATCTAAAGCTTTACTCAGAGTTATCTCCTTTTTTTTTTTTTTTTAAGTGTTGTTTAGTTGATGAATTTAGGTTTAAACTCTGGATTGCATTTTATTTAAAAGGTGCAATAATCTTAATCTGTGACCTGACAACTACTTTTTTAAATACCTTCTATGGTAACAACTTCTGTGTAGTGGAGTGAAAAAATGAGAACAGGCCTTGCAAGTAACCAAAAAGCCAGAAATGCCTGCAAGTAAATAAAAAGATTATCTTAATCAGTGAATAGATAGACAGATGATCTCTCTCTCTCTCTCTCTCTCTCTCTCTCTCTCTCTCTCTCTCTCTCTCTCTCTCTCTCAGGTTTCCTGTGCATGAATGTGTCCACAATGCATCTTCAAGGAATTAGTTGAGGGAAAAAACACAGGGTAAAGATACAGTCAGATATGGAATGGTAAAAGTCCTTTGATATTATGAAGGGCATCATAAACACTGCCACCATCAGGGAGGAAGTGACTAGCAACGGGAAGAAACTTGTTGGGGCTTAAGGAGATTTAAAGAGAATGAAACAGCATCTGCCAATGACATTGTTTAGCTTGCCAACCAAATTGGACTGAACAGAGTTGACAATAACAATGTGCAGGAACTAATCAAGTCTCACCAATGCATAGCTGATAGAGCTGGAACAGCAGCACTTTGAGGAAGTGGATGACTACATGGAAAAGAAACTTTGAGGAAGTGGATGACTACATGGAAAAGAAACTTTGAGGAAGTGGATGACTACACCCAAAAGGAACTTCAGTACAGGAATTTTGACAGACAAGATTAATAAGATCGTGGATAGCCTGAATCACTCTACTGAACATGACAAAGAATTTGAGTGCAGCACTAGAAGGAAGAAAATTGTTGCTAATGCATGCTCCAGCTACAACGAAATTCTCCAGGAGAAGTGTCACATAAGAAAATCAACCTTTGATTTCTTCTTCAAGAAGGAAAATGTACCACAAAGTAACTGCTTTTCTTGCCATCTCCATCTTGTCTCCCAGCACAGCCCAGCTCACCATGTTTTTGGTTGTAATCATGCATTGTGAGTACAGTGCTCTTTTGCTTACTTTATGAAATTTTTCCATTATTTTTCATTTGACAATACAAAATGTATTTATAAAATCATGTTTTTATTTTGAATTATTGTAAACCCTTAAAGGTGATCATAGCTGACAAACTATAGTGTTGGTATCCCGTCGCCATAGACACTGTACCATACCATAGTGATTGCATAGCAGGGTTCTCGCTCATTTTCTCCCAAAAAATATAAGCACTTTTTAAGGACTTTTAAGCGCTCTACAAAATTTTTTTAAGGATCTTACAAATTACACATGCGGAAATAACATATATAGACAAATACACTGCTGGCCACCCAAAATGCAACATCAAGGCGGAAGCATCCGATTGGCCTGAAATTCGCAGCATGCGTCGCCCGCGAGAGGACACGCAAATGATTAGCATTGCAGGGCATATGCAAATCATGTGCGCCCGGCACGCCACCGAAAAGCACTATAAGAAGGGTGCACAGAAGGTGGGATGTAAATAGTGTAAGTGTGTTATGCTGCTGGACCTGCGCGTGGGAAGCTTCCTGATGCCTCGTCGCAGAATACGGTAGTCATTCCAGCACGTTTCGGAGTTTAACAGAGGACGAATAGTGGCTTATCGTGACAGCGGCTTATTGTACCGAGACATCACCGCCCGTGTGGGACGACATCCAGCCACAGTGAGGCGAGTATGGATTCAGTGGGTGCAGGTAGCACAGGCGGCCGACGTGAGCGATTGCCGCAGCTGCGGCACACCACCAAACGAGAGGGCCGGCATGTTGTGCGGCGGGCATTGACAGCTCGCACTGCCACATCACGAACGTTAGCACAGGAATTTGGGTGTATTGCGCAACAACCTGTGTCAGCACATACCATTTGACGTCGTCTGCAGGAGCGGGAACTTGTCGCACGGCAGCCATTGCTCCCATTACCATTGACGTTACACCACCGGTGAGTGTCGCGGCAGTGGGCCGTTGAACACCGCACCTGGACTACGGAACAGCACTACATTGTCTTCTCCAACGAATCCCACTTCTGCCTGCAACACCACAATGGTCGGGTCCGCATGTGGCAGCACTGCGGCAAAAGACTGCATGGCGCCTGCATTATGCATCGCCATACCGGATCGTCGCCTGGCATTATGTTTTGGAGCACAATTGGATATGACACCCGCACTCTGGTATGCAATGCCGGTACACTCAACAGCCACTGCTACATCTCCAACGTTTTGGAGCCTGTAGTCCTCCCTTACCTGCAGGACCTGCCAGCGGCCACGTTTCGACATGACAATGCGGCCCGCACATGGCACGCATCGTGCAACAATTCTTCACGGCCCACCAGGTGTCACTGCTGTTGTGGCCCGCCTGTTCTCCTGATATGTCGCCCATCAAACACGTCTGGTAGCTGATCGGCAACCGAGTGGCCCGGCAAGCACCACCCGCGGCTACGCCTGATGAACTGGGGCAACGTGTGGAAGCAGCCTGGACCGACATACCTCAAACCCACATCCAAAGCCTCTTTTGTTCGATGCCGCGGCATGTAGCAGCCGTTATTGCCAGCCATGGGGGCCACACGAACTATTGATGTCTGCATGTTCTGCAAGTCGCACGGGCCTGTAAGCTCAATCGTTTCATCTTTGTATCTGTTGTTATGTGTCCAGTAAATCTGGCTTTACTATCGCGTGTCCTTCTTGGTGTTGCATTTTGGGTGGCAAGCAGTGTATATTTTTGCACATGACTTAACTATACAAACTATAAAGTCTGTTGGTGAAGCTTGCAATATTGTTGCATATAATTCAAGTTTGTGGATGTAATAAATTAGAATTTATGCAATTTAAAAGACAGTTCTGTTAATCAAATCACCTTTCATATGAGAGAATAATCACATATGCAGCAAAAAGAATGTAAATCATAAAACTGTACTTAAAGTTAAAAGATTAAGCTTTGGATATTGTACACATAATTAATTCATGGCTTGAATTGTAAAACCAAAGTCAAAATTACTAAGTCCAATTCGCCATGAGTCACTGATAACTTTTCATGGATAGGTATTGTAACCAAAAATTCCTAAATTTTCTGGCAAAAATTAAGGAATTTTAAGCACCATGGAAAAAATTAAGCAGTGTTTAAGGACTTTTTAAGGATTTATAAGGACTGTGGGAACCCTGCATAGGCACTAATTCAGTTAGTGCTCCCATTATCATGAATGCATTACCCATAATAAACAGGGTAAACCTGCACTGGGGTAGCATACCATTGTAACCAGCTATCTGGTTACAATACCTATCCATAAAAAGAAATAAAAGAGAAAGAAAACTGATAGGGTTTCAGTTCTATTTGGTATTTGGAAAATGACACAAATCAATATGAATATTTGGGGTAGAAAGTACAAGAAAATAAAAATGAAATGTAGGTAATGATGCTGTAATTGTTTCAAGTAGGCAAGAAATTTGTAAGATATTTAGTTGTTTTTTTTGTAGCCAATAGATGGCAACACCGAGCTGCATCTTGGGTTTGCTCTCGTGCTGTAGAGAGTATGTGTGTTGTATCAGCGGTTGTTGTGATCAGTTGTGAAGTTCTTTTTTCTTTCGGTTTTTCGAGTGAGAGTTGCTTACGGCAATCTGTTTTATGTTTGCAATGTATCGAATGAGTGATCAAAATCAGGGTTCCTACTCTTTTTTGAAAATGGAAATTAAGGAGTTCTTAAGGACCTTCAGGCTATTTTTAAGGACCTTTAAATATTTTTAAGGACTTCATAATCGCTGCATGCAAATATACACAATATACAAAATGTGAGTTAACTATTACAACATAAGTCATTTTAACACAATAAATCAATTTTGTTGAAACTAATGAATATTCCATTGCACAAATATATGAATTAAAATTAGTTCTACTAAAATAAACCTAAATACTCCAACAGAAAAACCAACTAACTTAAAAGTTCCTTATATACATTACGTATGGTACAGAGATGTGGACCTTAACTAAAAGAGACATACAAAGGCTGCAGACAACTCAAAGCAGCATGGAGAGGTGCATGCTTGGTGTAACCAGGAGAGATAAGAAGAGGAACTCGTGGATCTGAAAAATGACAAGAGTGGAAGACATCATGATCAGAGTTAAATCCCTGAAATGGCAAATGGCAATGGGCTGGACACACTACCAAAAGGACAAACCATCGATGGACAGCCAAAATTTTAGATTGGATTCCAAGGGAGAGGAAAAGACCCAGAAGAAGACCACATGGGAGATGGGTAGATGAAATTCGAAAGTATGCAGGAGTGACAAGGAGGAGACTGGCACAAGACAGACCGTTGTGGAGGAAACTTGGGGAGACCTTCGTCCAGCAGTGGATTAATAATGGTTGACAATGATGATGATGATGATATACATTACTTACTGGTAATGCTGGATCCATTATTTGTCCTGAAGCATATCTTTGCATCTACAGAACTAACACTCTGCTTCTTCGTATTGTGGTGTGAAGCATAAAATTTATTTACTTTGGAATTTCAATTTTCAACAAATTTTCACTCATTAATTGTGATTATAGGCCCATCTTTGTGGTTTCGGAAACTTTTTAAATTTGATTTGTTTTTCCTTCAAAGTTTATCCGAATTTATATTTTTTTTATTAATTTACAAATTCATTTTAACAAAAACAGTATTACAAATACAGCTTAGAATTTCATATGGCTGTGATTGTCAGTCTTTAAAATTTTTGGTATCTTTACCTTTCCATTCAATAACTTAATTCCTTCCATTAGAATTACTTTTACAAATATGTACGGACACAGGCTAAGAAACCAAATGCATTAATTCTGTGGGTGGCATCACTACAAGTGCTGCAGCTGGAAAAATAACACTTTTATAAAAATGCAGCACAGCTTGTTAGACCTGTTTTAGGTTAATGAAGCAAGTAAACACACTATCTAAATCAAATCGAAACACACAAGTTCATCGTAACTTAAATCATATCATCGGAATTGAGAGCCCTAAGTTCAATAAAAATTCTTGCATAAATTTCAAAACTACATTGGCAGAATTCAAAGAATCAAAACTGAACAGTGAAGCATCACTTTCTTTTAAGTATTTATTTATTTATTTATTTATTTACTACACTGCTTCCGAATTCCCAAATCTGGAGAAAAATTTGGTTTTCGTAGATTTGGATGAATAACACATTTTTGCTTGTGTAACTGTTGCATTTTTATTTTTATTTTATTTTTTAATTTTACAGCTGTAGCACTTGTAGTAACTTCTTCCATACACTTAATGCAGGTTGATTTTAAACATTTGGCAATAGTGTATAGGTGTAAAAGCTGAAACAAACTGCAGTAACAACAAGACACCTATGAAATTTCCTTCGGAATTTTTACTTCTATTATACATCTTTTTTTGCTCTTAAACTTAAACAAGAAAGATGACACCGAATTTTCAGGTGTAAAAAGCACGTCTTTTCAATCCGTTCTGACACAAATTAAATTTATCAAAGCTATTCAAAGTCAATGGAACCGGTATGGAAAACAATAGTATCTGACGGAAGAAAGAAGATTTTCAATCGGGTTTTTAATCCCTCAGATATTGCTGTAAACGGAATCATGAGCTTACGAACTCTTAGATACAGAGATATCGACAAAAATAAGATGTGACTTTATGTCCCCTGGTGGGAAAACCATGCATTATTTTAGGAAGAAAGTACTCTCAAAAGGTTTATCCATATAAGCGGTATCGGTCCAAGAAAAAAAAAAAATTTTGTCGAGTTTTCAGGAGCCCAGATTTTAATTCAAATACATCAGAAGCAGAAATTAACACTTATGACCCCTGGTGGCCAAACCATTCTTTACCAAACATTAGAAATTATGTGAAAAATATTTTCCATCAGGTCTTGTATGCGATACAGGAAGAATTTTTCAAATCGGAGTTTTAGAGCAGAAATAACGCAGAAAACGCTATTTACCTTTGTGCCCCCTAGCGGAAAGTCTATGATTTACTTGAAAATTTTGAATTTATAGGGAAAACATTTTGCATCAGAAACACTATCCAACAAAGAAGGAATTTTTCAAATAGGACTACTAGATGTAGAGATATTGACAAAAATAAGATGTACATCTACGCCTCCTGACGTAGAAACCATGCATTATTTCAAGAAGAAAATGTTCCTAAAAGGTTTGTCGACGTGAGTAGTATCGGTCAACAAACGACTTTTTTTGCAATCGAGATTTTAGAAGCTCATATTTTGCTGCAAATACATCAGAAGCGGAAATTAAGAGTTACACCACCTGGTGGCCAAACCATTTTTTACAAATATTAGAAATTATGTGCAAAGGATTTTCCATCAGGAGCTGTATTTAGTGCAGAAAGAATTTTTCAAATCAGAGATTTAGAAGCAGAGATATAGGGGGAAAGCAATTTACCTTTACGCCCCTAGCGGAAAGTCTATGAATTACTTGAAAATTTTGAAATTATATGAAAAACATGTCACACTGAAAACACTATTCTACAAAGAAGGGATTTTTCAAATCGGACTCCTAGAAGTAGAGATATTCACAAAAATAAGATATACATCTATGCCCCCTGGTGGAGAAACTGTGGAATATTTTAAAAAGAAAATGTTCCAAAAAAGTTTATCGATGTGAGTGGCATCAGTCCACGAAAGAATTTTTCAAACAATATTTTAGAAGCTCAGATTTTATGGCAAATACATCAGAAGCAAAAATTAACACTTACGCCCCTGGTGGCCAAAGTATGCTTTACCAAAAATTAGAAATTATATATAAAAAAAATTCCATCCGGAGGTGTATCCGCTTAAAAAAAAATTTCAAATCGGAGTTTTGAAAGAAGAATTATCGGGGAAAATGGAATTTACTTTTACGCCCCTAGCGGGAAATCTATGCTTAATTTAAAAATGTAACTATATCTAAAATACTCTTCGACATAAATGGAATCGAAAGATAAAAGAATTTTTTCAATCAGATGTTTAGAAGCAAATATGTGGAATAAAACGTATTTTTGAATTCAACATCATCTACATTTACGCCCTCTAGCGGCGAAATTGCACATCGTAAAAAAATGAAATAAAGGATCATCATTCGCATATTTCAAGCTTCCCAATGCAAAAAGAATTTTTCAAATCGGACTAATAGTTGCAGAGATTTCGTGGGTACAGACGGACGGACTGACAAACCGATAACATAAGCACGATCTTTTTTTACAAAAGGCGTGCTAAAAACAATAATGCAATTTAACAATGACTGCAAGGAAATTATATTACATATTCACTTTTTTGAGGTCAAACAAAGGATGTAGGCCTACAATGAAATCAATTTTTCAGCTCCTTTTTTGCAACTATTGACATGGTAATTTCTGCCAATTCTTCATTTTTTTCCTTTATTAATTTTCGAAAACTATTTGATTGAAGGAAGCAGTTCATATCTCTCATCAATTCCCCTTGGGCGGCAAGGTCATCTGCACGTTTCCTCTAATTCGGCAATATTTTTTTCTACTTTCAGTTTTTTCGTACTAAGCATTTGCAATTCCTCCTCAATCAATTTACGTTTCCTCCCAGATGTTGCTCGGCATCTAAATATTGAACGTATTTCTGTCTAGCTGAAAAGACAGAAGCTCTAAGCTCTTTACTTAGTACCACATTCTCTAATAAATAACAGAAGATAACGATCTGAACTGCACTGACCTCGCGCAAAGAAATCAAGAAGCCAGCAATAAATCTAATATAAACCAAAGGGATTTTAAGGTAGCTGGTTGGCAAACTGCCAAAAGCAATACAGAACATGGGTAAATTTTTGCGACATGCGATCTAGTGACGTAAAACCATCATCAGTACGCTAATCAATGAAACCAGCTGACCTGCGTAACGTGCGCATTTCTTTGGTTAAAAAAAACATTTGCGACCATTTTTAACAACCGAATATAATATATATATATATATAATTGGGATGCAAGGTCAGGTGATGCGTAACATCACAGCCTCTCCTTGACAAATGTCAACCCCGCCTTCTCGTGGTGCATCCTGTTCCCACTAAAGGGGCTCTGACGACCGCCCATAGCGGTATAACTATACCATCGGGATCAGAGGAAATTCTATCCCACACTCACCAACCCGCTTGGCCAGCGTGGTGAGTTATGGCCAAACCCTCCAAAATGATTCCACAACTTAAATCTTGGCCCTCAGTCTCCGGCAGCTGGAATGTACCTGGCCAAGGCAGCGGCCAGTGCGACATGAAGGCAGAGGGTGCTAAGAATCCCCGGAGGACCGGACTAGGCTGCCATCTGATGCTGACCTTGGCTACTTACAATGGACGCTCCCTATCTTCTGATTCAAGGCTTCTTGAATTGGAAGAGGAACTACAAAGGATCAAGTGGGACATCGGGGGGCTAAGTGAGGTAAGGAGAAAAGGAGAAGATCTCATCGAACTGAAAAGTGGACACCTCTTCTACTATCGTGGGACAGATACTGGCAGAACTAGTGGTGTTGGATTTATAATAAACAAGAAACTGAAGGATAAAGTTGTAGAAGTTGAAAGTTCCTCTGACAGAGCTGCACGACTTGTTATCCAACTCTCGAAAAGATACCAGGCTCAGATTATTCAAACTTATGCACCCACCACAAGTCATCCTGAAGAAGAAATTGAAGAATTTTATGAGGAAATTTGTCATCTAAATAATAAAGGTAAGCAGCACTTGAAAATAATTATGGGAGATTTCAATGCAAAAATAGGGCAACGGCAACAGAATGAAACTTCAGTAGGTAAATTCGGTCATGGCAACAGAAACCAGCGTGGAAATACTCTCGTTGAGTTTGCAGAGGCAGAAGGGTTTTTCATCTTGAACTCCTTCTTCAAGAAAAAGCCACACAGGAAATGGACATGGAGACATCCAAATGGGACCACAAGTGAAATTGATTTTATTATGTGTAACAAAAAATCTGTCATAGAAGACTGCAGTGTGCTAAACAAGTTCAACACAGGTAGTGACCATAGATTGGTGAGATGTAAGATGCACCTCAACACTAAACTTGAACGTGGCAAGCTCATAAGACAAACAAAATCTATTGACATAACCAACCTTATAAAACACCATAATACCTTCAAGTTAGAACTGAAGAACAGGTTCTCTGCTTTAGAAAGCCTAACATCGGAAGAAGTGGACATCTCTGAAGTTAACAGAAAAGTAACCAAAGCTCTTATGGAAACAGCAACAAAATTAGCTGGGTCTAAGAACAAGTTGCATGTGAACAAATTATCAGGAAAAACCAAAATGTTGATGCAAAAAGAAGAGAGATGAGGACAACTAAAGAAGATGTGACTTCCAAAGTGGAATATATAGAGCTATGCAAGACAGTAAGAAAAAGTATCACTGAAGATGTAAGGAAATTCAACTGTGAACTAGTGAGGAAAGCAATTGAAAACAACCAAAGCCTAAAGATAGCAAAGGGACATCTCAGTAAGGGAAGAAAACAGATTATGGCACTGAGAAAAGAAGATGGTTCTGTAACAAGAAATAGAGGCGAAATTTTGACAAGAGTGAAAGATTTCTACTCCAAATTATATGAAAGGGATGATATATGCACTCCAGACATCATGAAAGATACCAGTACCAGAGTTCCTCCAGTCCTTCCAGCAGAAGTTGCACATGCAATCAAGAACATGAAGCGAGGAAAAGCTCCAGGAGAAGATGGAATTACTGTAGACATCATACAAGAAGCAAGTGGAGAAATCGAAACAGTACTCGCCCAAATTTTCACTCGATGCCTTAATGAAGGAAAGATTCCTGAGGATTGGAACACCGCTACAATGATCCTGCTACATAAGAAAGGTGACATTGAGGATCTCGGAAACTACAGACCTATCAGCCTCCTATCAGTAGTTTATAAAATCTTCACTAAAGTTCTTTCACACCGCTTGAAGGTAGCACTAGACATGGCTCAACCGAGAGAACAAGCTGGATTCAGGAGTGGCTACAGCACAATAGATCATATCCACGTGCTGAGAGAACTAATTGAAAGAGCGAGGGAATATGAACTTCCATTGTGCATGGCTTTTATCGATTATGAAAAAGCCTTTGATTCGGTGAAACCATCAGCAGTTACAATGGCCCTGAAAACCTGCGGTATTGAAGATGCATACATTAATATTATTAATAACATCTATGAAAATGCAAGTGCAAAGATTAGGCTGTTTGAAAATACAACACACGTAAAAATTGGAAAGGGAGTGAGACAAGGTGACACCATATCTCGAAGCTCTTTAATGCCACATTGGAGGGTGTTTTTCAGTCGCTGAGCTGGGAAAACAAGGGGATAAAGATTAATGGAGATTATCTAACCCACCTTCGTTTTGCTGATGACGTAGTCATTTTTGCAACTACCCCATCAGAGCTGCAGAGTATGATCCAGGAACTTGCTGACAAGAGTAAAGAAGTGGGATTAAAAATGAACTTTCAGAAGACAAAAGTGATGTTCAATGCTTTTACAAGAAATGAAGATTTATCGATTGATGGAGAAAAGCTGGAGATAACAGACACGTACGTTTATCTTGGACAGCAGATATCAAGTGAGGGTCACATTGATGAAGAAATTAATCGGCGTACAAAACTTGCCTGGAGAGCTTTTGGAAGAAACAGCATAATTTTCAAGAGCAATATGCCATTATGTCTTAAAAGAAAAGTGTTTGATCAATGCATCCTTCCAGTGCTTACGTATGGTGCAGAGACGTGGACCTTAACTAAAAGAGACATACAAAGGCTGCAGACAACTCAAAGCAGCATGGAGAGGTGCATGCTTGGTGTAACCAGGAGAGATAAGAAGAGGAACTCGTGGATCCGAAAATGACAAGAGTGGAAGACATCATGATCAGAGTTAAATCCCTGAAATGGCAATGGGCTGGACATACTGCCAGAAGGACAGATCATCGATGGACAGCCGAAATTTTAGATTGGATTCCAAGGACAGGAAAAGACCCAGAAGAAGACCACATAGGAGATGGGTGGATGAAATTCGAAAGTATGCAGGGGTGACATGGAGGAGACTGGCACAAGACAGACCGTTGTGGAGGAAACTTGGGGAGACCTTCGTCCAGCAGTGGATTGATAATGGTTGACAATGATGATGATGATAATATAATTACGGTGTTTTCAAGGACTTTTTAAGAGCCCTTAAAAACAAAACAGAAATTAAGGAGTTCTTAAGGGCCCTTAAAAAAGGTAAATGGAAATTAAGGAGTTCTTAAGGACTTTTTATGGGCCCTTAAAAAGGCAAATGGAAATTAAGGACTTCTTAAGGACTTTTAAGGACCGTACGAACCCTGTCAATATAATGTGGTGACATTAAAAGAGTTCAATTAGAGCTAAAATTTCATACAGTCCTTTGTTAGTGTGTTGAACATTCTACATTTTTGGTCCGTTGAAGCGGAAATACCTTCGACCGTTTTGGATAATGGCTGCTACTTTGAATTTTTGTTCGGTGTTAATCATTAGCAGGTAGTGGTGAGATTGGAAGGTTCGTGATAAAAACAAGTGAAGTGAGTATTCGAGAATGATTTAAATCTATAGTTTTTGTTTTTTTCAGTGCTTTTGCTGACATTCTTATTATGGAAGCTTCGACCATTTTGGATAATGGCTGCTACTTCGAATTTTTGTTCGGTGTTGATCATTAGCATGTAGTGGTGAAATTGGAAGGTTCGTGACAAAAACAAGTGAGTATTCGAGAATGATTTAAATCTATAATTTTTTGTTTTTGTTTTTTTTAGTGCTTTTGCTGACATTCTAACTATGGAAGCTAGAGTTACCTTTGAACGTTTTGGATAATGGCTGCTATTTGAATTTATGTTTGGTGTTGATCATCGGCAAGTCATTGATGAGATTGAAAGGTGTGTGATAAAAACAAGTGAGTGTTCGAGAATGATTTAAACCTATAGTTTTTTTAGCGCTTTTGCTGTCATTCTAATTATGGAGGCATTAAAGATAAAAAAATGTGTATTTAAGGCATCGTTGACAAAACTTCGAGATAAAATTGAACCGAGTGATTTTGAGCAATTGCACAGCGCTAGTTCAGATGTGTTATTATGTAAATCGACAATAGACACTATTGAGTCAAAGAAAGCAAAGGTTTTTTAAAGAATTGTTGAGTCCTGCACTCCGGAAGAAGTGGATGGATTTATAGCCGAAGCAGAGGAACTACAGGAAATTATTGATAATTTGTCTTTGATACTGCTGAGGAAAGTGTCTGGACCCGTGCTTCTGACAAATAATAACACGGCGAGTAAAAAATCAGTGCCGCTTCGCCTGCTGGAATTGTCAATTCCAATTTTTAGTGGTGGAGATGCCACTCAATGGCTCTCTTTCCAAGATTTGTTTACAGCATCTGTGTTATTGAATGATAATTTGTCCAGTTTACAGAGACTTCAGTATTTGAAAGGGTGTCTGAGAGGAGATGCTCTTCATATCGTCCAATCATTGTCATTGTGTGATGCTAATTTTGAAGTTGCGTGAGATTTGTTGAAGAAGAAATATGCTAATAAACAAGAGTTGGTCTTCAATATTATAAGGAAATTAGTTTCACTGCCAGTGGTCAACAATGAATCTACAGCTCAGCTTTTAAATGTTGTAGACAGCGCTATTGAATGTGTTCATGCTTTTAGAGAACCTTGAGTTGAAGTGTGACGGACATCAAGCAAAAATAAAAAATAATTGCAGCTGATGAAGCTAATTTCCTTCAAGTATTTTTTGTTCATTTATTTCATGGCATAATGGCCATTATGAACAACACTCAGAGCTATAAGCAATTGCTCTCTCAAGTATGTGAAAGAGAATTCTTGGGATTAATACATGCTGTAGGGATATCAGAAAATTCACAGCTACTGAACAGCTGGGATCCTCAATCTATAAATTAATACACATACTCAGATAAAAATCATAGTTCATTTTTAAAAAAACAGTAAAGAAAAGTAATCTTTTTGAAATGTAAGGTCAAAGTTCAGTATATAGCTTACAAAATACTTTTTGGAAAAACCCACTTCTGTTACATATCAAACGAAAGGCCATATCAAAACCGTGGAAATGATACTAAAATTAACTCTCTAACTCATTTTGGAATTGGAGTTATGCTACTTTTTGTGGTCTAAAATGAAAAAAAAAAAAAAAAAGTAAGAAGAAAGAAAGAAAGATGGTACATGGAGCTCTTTTTTTAACACACTAGAGCATGAGGTGAAACAAGCTAAAATCTAACATATTTTATTAAAAATCCAAAATGGTGAGTAACACCCCCTCCTCTCTCTCCATCTCTGTTTTTTCTGGTTGATTTGACATAAAATGACCCGTAGCAGGATATATGTGCATTGTTTTCAGAAATGCCCAGAAGCTGCAAATTATAAACGATGTTTTATAATAACATAAATGTTTAGAGAAAATGAAATATTAGATTTTAAAAAAGTGAGTGGCCAGATTACTAATTAAAACTTTCCCTAGAGTAACAAGTGCAATTGCTGTACCTGTTTTGCCATGTAGACATGCAATCACTTTTTTCTTGCATAAATAAATAATATTAGCATGCTCATACACACCTGTTCTACAAAATCCTTACACTTTCAGACATGAGTGAGGCCTGACCGTTACAGCAGAATTATGTTTAATAAACAAAAGAATGAAATCACCTGTTGATTGGCATTATAATTATCATATTATGCAGTAAAATCCACAGTTTTACTTACAGGCTACCTCATCCAGAGCTGTTACAACCAAAGCTGATGAATTTTTCTTGATCATATCTGCTCGCACTAAAGAAACTTTTTCTTGCCAGGTCATACCTGAAAGCAAAAACCAAAGTTTTTTTTAAGCCAAAATATATGACATCAAATGTACAAGGGTTATCTTTAAAGTATTGCCTTTTTGATAATAACTTCTGTAATTTTGGAAGTATTTACATGAAAGTATGCATAAATCTACATTGACCTTCTGAGCAAATGTTCAACTTTTTGTGTTTAGATTAATCAATGCAAAGGACGAATGTTTTCCTAAAGCAAAAGCCAGTAATTGTGTTTTTGGAAACGGAAGGTTGTTTATGGAAATGCGACAATCGACATCAGCAATGTCAGAAGATGCATGAAGAAGTTACAGGTAAGAGAAACCTCAGTAGCCAATAACAACAGAGGAAGCAGACCTCAGCACAGACTTCATGTAAAAAGTGGTGAAAAAAGTGACTTTTTCTGAGAAAAAGGTGAGAAAAGTGACCAATTTTTTTTATTTTATTTTTTAGTGACTAAATAGTGACTGCTCAAATAATTGAAAACCAAACTAAACCGTTTAAAACGATAACACACACACACACACACACACACACACACACACACAGTATATGGATAGAACATATAATTTGCACTTTGAACGGATTTACTTTATTCTTTGCTCAACAGTGAACAATTCACTTTATAATTTGTGATAGAACATATGTTAATCAATGAGATTATCTGTTGTAAAAAACAACAACAATATATTGGATGGGCAGGTGATTCCTTTTAATATTTTTTTATACACTACTGTTTGTGAAAATTGCAACATGAAGAAGGAGGAACCATGCCATTTGAATGAAATTTATACCAAACACTACTGATATGACTGTACATAAGTGATTTAATTTTCGGAATACAACAATTTTTACCTGCAAAAATCCGTATCTTGTGAAGCCTCTGCGAGCTGCAATAAGAGCTTCGAGACGGATTGGCATTGAATCGAAAAGGCGTTGGATGGTGTCCTGGATAATTGCTTGACAGGCAGCATGTATACGTGGCCACAGATCACTGGTACTGACCACTGCAGGACTTTGATGGGTCAGTTGCCAAGTGACCATATCCCAGACATGTTCAATAAGCGACATGTCTGGTGAACGTGCAGGCCAGGGAAGAAGCGGTATCTGCTGTGCTGCGAAGAGGGCTTAAACATTCCTGGCAACATGAGGTCAGGCATTGTCCTGCTGGAATATAGCACCTGAAGTGCTACGAAGGAAGGGTATGACTTCTGCCTGTACAACTTCACTGATGTAGTGGTCGCTAGTGATATTGCCCTCGAGTCATAGCAGCCGAGATCACGAATGTTACCCAACGGCACCCCACGCCATCACACTTGGAGTTCGGCCTGTATGACGCTCAACAATGCATGCTGGAAGAAGGCACTCACCACAATACCATCTAGTGCATATGAGGCCATCATGGTAGTCCAAGTTGAATCGGAACTTATCCGAAAACACGTGTTGTCAATTAGCACGCCATTGTCTGCATTGAAAACCCCATTGCAGTCTGAGATGTCCATGGTTCAGGGTCAAAGGAATCTGCCGCAAAGGGATGCGTGCAACCAGTCCTCTGTGCAACAGATGCATTGAACTGTGGAGGCAGACAATGCCACACCTGTTGCAGTGCTCCACTGTTGTGCTAACACTTGCGAATATGCGGAACGGTTCGCCACTGCCATGCGGACGAGGTGTCGGCCATCCGCGGTGTTGTCATCCACTGCCGGATTGTCAATGAACCTGGTTCTCCTTGGTCCACTGCCGCCACACGCACATCACTATCGTGGTGTTATGTCTCGTCCGAGCCGCAATGCCACGGTACGAAAATGCCCCTTCACGCAGACCAATCATTCGTCCCTGTTCAAACTCTGTCGTATGGTGATATTGCGCCCTTCGTTGTCACCAAAGCATTATTGAATCCTGGAGACACTTTCACAACTCGCTGTCCGCGATGCACTACTGGTGTGTATCCTAAACAGCCCTCTCTCTTTATATCCCTCACTCAACTGTTCAGGCGGCACTGCTGGGCCAAGACATGCGCAGTGACTCTGCATTTCTAATCATTTGCAGGTCCTACCCTGCTCTGCATATCCTGTAAGTTTTATGTGATTACCATCATTCCTTCATGGTGTTGCAATTTTCACAAACAGTAGGTTATTTCATCAGCATGATGGCATTTGACGATTTATATACTGCACTAGCAAAATAAGTATGCTCTAGAAATGATTACATATACAAACTACAACAGGTTTATGTAATGAAAGACTAATAATAAAAAATGAATGTAATGTTTAAAATTTGAAAATTAATTTTTTTTTTAATTTGAAAAAGGAAAAAAAAGATAAAAAGGTTCTTTCTTGATGTGTACTACTGTATACGGAAGTGAACCATAGTACAGTGTTAAAGTTTACTATTATACTATGCCATTAGCTTTAATATATATATATATATATATATATATATATATGTATATATATATTCTATTAAGAAGAGACCTAAGCAAAAAAAAATATATATATATATAAATATTTTGTAATATGGAGATCATTTATTTTAAACAGAAATCTAAGAAGAATAACAAAACAAGGCGATATAAGATAAAGGGTGTATCTGAAATAATTTCACTCTTCAAATATCATTTATTTTTCAAATAAATTTCAGCAATTTACTTTGAAAATCAAATGTGTAATGGGTAAATTACTTTTATGCTTCTTAATGAATAACAAGAAAGATGACACCGAATTTTCGGATGTAATAAGCATGTCTTTTGAATGCATTCTGATGCAAATTAAATTTATCAAAGCTATTCAAAATCGATGGAACCGGTTTGGAAAACAATCAATCGGTTCCAACAATTGATAAAATATCATAGAAACATCTACTTAGTTCTACCAGTGGCTAAAAAATATGATACGAAAATTAACAAATGGTGAACAAAAAGTTTATCATGACACAAGGAAGGTACCAGAGATGAAAATATTTTCAAATCAAACAGTTAAAATGAGAAATATAGAAAGAAACATGATCATGTAAGTCTATGTCTGTTAGCGAAAAAATTTTGCATAACGGAAAAGTTTAAAATTATAATTATTCTTCATTAATACAGACATTTGACATGGACCGGGAACATCAAACAAATTTCTTCGCTCTTTCCACGTTTATGAGTGAGTCACAGAAAAATTATCATTGGCCGCCACCGAGAATTAAACCCAGGGTCTTCCAGTTATGCGCCGGGTATGCTTCCACTACACCACAACAGCCTCGAATTCCTCCAGACTCACACACGCTAACTGCCAAGCCAATTTGGCAGGTTGCTTTTTGGAGCCCCGCACAATGCTGGGGATTCACTAAAGATGGTAAGCAGCAACTGAAGAAATAATTAGAAGGCAAATGAATAATTAATACATACATTTGACGTGGACCAGGAACATCAAACAAAGGTCTTCGCTCTTTCCACGTTTATAAGTGAGTCACAGAAGTTAATGTGTGTGAAGTCTAGAGGGAAAATTATAAATTACAGGCAAAATATTTTCCATCAGGAGCTGCATCTGCTGCAGAAAGAATTTTTCAAATTGGAGTTTTAGAAGCAGAGATATCGGGAGAAACGAAATTTACTTTTACGCCCCCTAGTGGAGAATCTATGCGTAACTTAAAGAAGTGACCATGCCTAAAATAGTCTTCGACATAAATAGAATCAAAAGGTAAAAAAAATTCAATCGGCCGTTTAGAAACAAATGTATGGAATAAAATGTATTTTGAATTTGGCATTATCTGCATTTACACCCTCTGGAGGCAAAATTGTAATTGGTGAAAAACAAAACAAAAAAAAAAACGAAATAAAGGCTCATCATTAGCACACTTCAAGCTTCCCAATGCAAAAAGAATTTTTGAAATTGGGCAATTGGTTGCAGATATATGGTGTCCACAGACGGACGGACGAACAAACCGATAACATAAGCACGACGATCTTTTTTTTACAAAAGACGTGCTAATAAAAGCACACACAAAATGCCTAGCTACCACTCAAAACTAGAGCATGAAAGGACTGCCGGCTTTCTTCCTTCCTTGGCTCCCATCAACAGCGCCTCCTCGCTTTAGTTTTCCCCATGGCAGGACTAGATAAAACAAGAAAGATGACACCGAATTTTCGGGGGTAATTAATTAGCACGTCTTTTTAATCCATTCTGACGCAAATTAAATTTATCAAAGCTATTCAAAGTCAATGGAACCGAAATGGAAGACAATGGTATTTGACGGAAAAAAGAAGTTTTTCAATCGGGTTTTTAATCCCTCAGATATTGCTGTAAACAGAATTGTGAGCTTAACGCCTTCTGGTTGCAGACTTGTGCGTTAAGAAAAATATGAGAAACATTTTGCACCGGAAACGCTCTCCAACACAGAAATAAATTTTCAAATCGGATTCTTAGAAAAAGAGATACCGATAAAAATAAGATGTGACTTTATGCCCCCTGGTGGGAAAACCATGCATTATTTTAGGAAGAAAGAATTCGCAAAAGGTTTTTCCATATGAGCAGTATCAGTCTAAGAAAAAAATTTAAAATTTAGTCGAGTTTCCGGGAGCCCAGATTTTGCTGCAAATACATCAGAAGCAGAAATTAACACTTACACCACCTGGTGGCCAAACCATTCTTTACCAAACATTAGAAATTATGTGAAAAATATTTTCCATCAGGTGTTGTATGCGATACAGGAAGAATTTTTCAAAGCGGAGAGTTTTAGAAGCAGAAATAATGCAAAAAACACAATTACCTTTGCGCCCCCTAGTGGGAAGTCTATGTTTTACTTGAAAATTTTGAATTTATATGTAAAACATTTCCCATCGGAAACACTATCCAACAAAGCAGAAATTTTTCAAATCAGACTCCTAGAAGTAGAGATATCAACAAAAATAAGACATACATCTACGCCCCTGGCGTAGAAACCATGCATTATTTTAAGAAAATGTTCCTAAAAGGTTTGTCGACATAAGTACTATCGGTCCACAAACGACTTTTTTTTCAATCGAGATTTTAGAAGCTCATATTTTGCTGGAAATACTGAGAAGCAGAAATTAAGACTTATGCCCCCTGGTGGCCAAACCATGTTTTACAAAAATTAGAAATTATGTGCAAAGGATTTCCCATCAGGAACTGTATCCGCTGCAGAAAGAAATTTTCAAATCGGAGATTTAGAAGCAGAGATATAGGGGAAAAGCAATTTACCTTTACGCTCCCTAGCAAAAAGTCTATGAATTACTTGAAAATTTTGAAATTACATGAAAAACATATCACACCGGAAACTATCTAATAAAGAAAGAATTTTTCAAATCAGACCATCAGAAGCTGAGATATTGACAAAAATAAGAAATACGTCTACGCCCTGGCGGAGAAACCATGGAATATTTTAAGAAGAAAATACTCCGAAAAGGTTTATCGACGTAAGTGGCATCGGTCCACGAAAGAATTTTTCAACTGAGATTTTAGAAGCTCAGATTTTATGGCAAATACATCAGAAGCAAAAATTAACACTTATGCCCCCTGGTGGATAAAGTATTTTTACCAAAAATTAGAAATTATACGCAAAAGATTTTTCATCAGGAGACGTATCTGCTAAAGAAAATGTTTTTCAAATCGGAGTTGTAGAAGAAGAGATATCGGGGGAAACGCAATTTCCTTTTACACCCCCTAGCGGAAATTCTATGCATAATTTGAAAAAGCAACTATTCCTAAAATACTCTTCGACATAAATGGAATCCAAAGATAAAAGAATTTTTTCAATCGGATGTTTAGAAGCAAATATGTGGAATAAATGTATTTTTGAATTCAACATTATCTGCATTTATGCCCTCTAGCGGTGAAATTGTACATCGTAAAAAAAGAAAAAAACGAAATGAAGGATCATCATTCGTATATTTCAAGCTTCCCAATCCAAAAGGAATTTTCCAAATCAGACTAATAGTTGCAGAGATATCGTGGCTACAGACAGACGGACAAACCGATAACATAAGCATGATCTTTTTCTACAAAAGACGTGCTAAAAAATTAAGAAAACTATTTTTCCGAATTCTTCACGTAACTGGCTGAAATTTGTACATATACTATAATTGGCTAGGAGATGACGACCTTAAAAATTTCAAGTGAATAGGCAAAAACGTTTTTAAATTAGCCGTAAAATGCAGATTACGAATGTTGGGCATGCCAGCCCACATGATAAAGAGCACATAAAAAAAATGATGGCCCGTTTAAAAAGTTTTTAATTGATTTATGCAAAATTTGGAGGGCTTATTCCTCTTAGCGATTTATGACGATCAAAATTTCAGAGATTTTCATGAAAAATCCACGGAGATAAACTTTTGTAATATTTATTCCACTTGAAAAAATCTTGAGAGAACCCACTGGCTGCTGTGGGCGGGGTCACTGCCTCTTGCTTCGTTACGAAGTTCGCTCTTGCTGCTGCAGTGAGTGCTGAGTTGCGTTTACAACTCGTGACCCCACCCACGTGTTCACGGGGATGGGTGTTTAACAAAACAATTTATTTTTGTTTCAGCATTTCTTTTTTCATCTGACAAAAAATCCCCTAGATATAAAAAAACAACACTGCAAAACTATAGCTAAACTGAAAAAAAAATACAGGCACACTTACGAAAAAGGTGAGAATAGTGACAAAATTTTTAAAAAAGTAACAAAAAGTGATAAATTTAAAAAAGGTGACAAATAGTGAGAAAAGTGACTTGCGTCGAGGTCTGGAGGAAGCCTTTGACAGCAATCATCGACTGGAACCAGTGGCAAGCTGAAGCTGATGAATTTGTGTGGAGTGATCGATATATGGCCATTGAGGATGTCTGCAAATGTAATGCACTGCTTGGTAGTCATAGTGCTGTGAAAGCAATGATTTATGACCTAGGATATCAGAAAGTGTGTGCAAAGTGAGTTTGATGTCAATCAGCCCAAGATCATTTGGACCAAAGGGTTGAAATATGCAGTGATTTTGTTAAGTATGTTTAAGAAAAATCAGGGCACATTTCTTTCCAATGTGGTTACTGGAGATGAAATCTGAGTATTTCTTCATGACCCAGAGACAAAAGCAGGGTTTATGGTATGGTGGCACAAAACCTTGCATAGGTCTAGACATTCAAAACACAGCATTCAACAAAAAATGTGATGGTGACAATTTTCTGGGATGCCAGACGCATCATTTTGATTGATTTTCTTGAACAAGGTGGCACTTTCAACAGTTCTCATTATATTGAGACGTTAAAAAAGCTCAGGGAAGCCATCTGAAAGAAGAGACCACACATACCTCTTGGTTCTGTCCTCCTACAGCACAACACCTGACCTCACTTGAAACATCTGGGGACATTGCCCAAGTTGTGGTGGATAATCCTAAACTCATCATACAGCCCTCATTTGGCACCTGCTGATGTTTGCCTGTTCAGTCACAGGAAGCAAAGTCTGCATGGTCAAGATTTTGAGGATACAGGTGAAGTTAAACAGGCTGTGAAATCCTGGGCCAAACAACAGTCCAAAGAATTCTTTCAAACTGGTTACATGGCCGCCCCAGTGGTGCAGTGGTCTAAGCAACGGCTTCAGATCATTCGTCTGAGATGGGTCCAAGTTCAAATCCCAGAGAAGTATGGATGTGTTTGTCTTACGGCACTGGCTCTCTCCTCTCTTTGGAGTCAGTTGCCCTAAATTAGAGACTGGTGAATTCTTATAAGCCCACTGAGCTGCTAACGGTGGTCCTTAAAAATCCAATAAAAAAACTGGTTACACATGTTGGGTTGAACAATGCTGTAAATGCTTGATTTCAGGGGGTGGGACTATTGAGTATGCACCATTACATTCAGCAGATTTCACTATTTTTTTTAAATACAAAATTTCATTAAAATATCTCAACTGACAGAGAAGTTATTTGCAAAGAGACATTACTTTTACGACAACCCTCATAAAGATATCAAACAAAGATCCTCGCTCTTTCCACGTTTATAAGTGAGTCACGGAAAAATTCTCATTGGCCGCCACCAGGAGTCAGATTATAATGCCTGGATTATTGTAGTCTTCTAATTATTTCTTCAGTTGCTGCTTACCATCTTTGGTGAATCCCCAGCATTGTGCGGGGCTCCAAGAAGTAACCTGCCAAATTGGCTTGGCAGTTAGCGTGTGTGAGTCTGGATGAATTTGAGGCCGCTGTGGTGTAGCGGAAGCATATCTGGCGCGTAACTGGAAGACCCTGGGTTCGACTCCCGGTGGCGGCCAATGAGAATTTTTCCGTGACTCACTTATAAACGTGGAAAGAGCGATGATCTTTGTTTGATGTTCCTGGTCCACGTTAATTGTCTGTATTAATTACTCATAAAGATAATATTGCATACACAATACAAATATTTTTAATTCTACTTTTACAGAAACAATGGTTAAATAATTCACACAAGGGTCACACAGAGCAATTAACCTTTTGACTATATTACAACATACATAAAAACAAGCATTTCATAAATCCTTTTCTGGGAAAATTGCTGCTGAAATAAGAAGAGTATGCTTTCACTTCCAAAAATCAAAAGACTACAAAATGAATACATGAATGCAGCTTAATACACTTTAATACTGACTGTATTTCTCATCAATTGTCTGCTGAACATTTTTCACATTAGAAACCTTAGAAAAAATCTCATTTCACATGGATGGTGGAGGAACATGACACAGAAATGTTAGAATTAACTAGCTGATTGCCAGAAAGCTTTAAAATTTCATTGTCCTAGAGCAAGAATTGAACACTTGTCTCCTAAATTTCAGTTTGAACATGGCACCATTATACAGCCCATAACACTGCACCTCCATGAAACTTGATGCCTACTCTATTGCTATCTGAACAAACTTCCAGACTACATAATCCAGGCATCTGCTTCCTCAGAGAAGAGAACTATTCATCCTGAAACATGGATCCAGGTCAGGTATCAGCACTTGTTAGATATAAACACACAAAAATCCTTAAAAAAATAATATCTGATTTACATGTGATATACAAAAGCGCATTATTAGCATTCTTTCAAAAAAAAAAAAAAAAAAAGCTAATGATATCACTATGCTCGTGGACATCATATCTTTGCACCTACGTGTATTAGTCCAATTTGAAAAATTTGATTTGTTTTGCAGTGGAAAGCCAAGTCTGTGAAAACAATGATTATGTTGTTGGTTTTTTATCCATAACTTTGCCACTATGGGTGTAAAATGCAGATCACTGAATTCAAAATATATTTTGCATTTTTCATCATTGCTTCTAAAAACCCAATTGAAGCAAATCTTTCTTCAATACTTTTTCAATGAAAACCATTTTGCACACAGCGTTTTTTTTTTTTTTCAAATAATGGACAGTTCTACTGGGGATGTAAATGTATGTTGCATTTCCCCCTATATCTCTGCTTCTAAAAAGTCTGATTTGAAGAACTTTTTTTTTTTTTTGCTTCAGATGTTCAAAATGGTGAAGAAAATTTTGAACATTATTTCTAATTTTTCAAAACACATAATTTGATTTTAAGGGGAGGGGCATAAGTGCATATTTCTGTTTCAATATATTTGCAGCAGTATCTGTGCTGCTTAAAACTGCTGAAAAAAAATCCTTTTCGACCAGACATCACTCATGATAGAAAACATTTTGTTCATATAACTTGCATAAATATTAACATCCTCAATTTGATGTTTTCTCCTTCTTCATAACAGCATAAATGCCCTGCTTTGGTTTATTTATTTTCTCTTTATCTCAGCTCTAAGACTTCTAATACACATCTCCAACTTTTCAGCCTTTTTTATTTCTTTTCCACTTCTCTTTTACTCTCTCTCAGCACATAGCATTACATCATCTGTAAACAACATGGTTGAGGTTCTACTTTCCTCATTCCTGCTGTTGCCATATCTAAGATAATATCAAGGAAGAATGAGCTCAGTGCTAATCCCCAGGGACCAACTAAGACACTTGGTAGTCCAGAGCCAAGAAAATGATGAAGCCCTGTCAAAACAAAATCTTCCACAAATGTATAATCCTGGAGATGTCATGTGATACACAACTATTGTGTAATAGTTGAAAAGTCATAGAATTTAATTAATAATCTACAAATTTGTAATAGTAGTTTTAATAATCTTACAGTTTGTAATGAATTCAAAAGTAAAATTGATGGTGATCTTGAATTGAGTCAGCAATTTCAGAGAAGAGTAACAAAGGGTTTTGTGAAAATTGACAAAATCAGTCAATTGATTAAAGAGTAATAATGGGTCTTGTGAAAATTGAAAAAATGAAGAAAGTTAAAAAAATAATAATAATAATAATTACATACCTACTATTTTAAGAAAGAAAAGAGCCATTTTGTCATGGATCTTATAGGGTTCTTAAAAAACAAAACAAAAAAAAACTAGATGTTTTTGGGTGGGTAGCAAGGTAGAAAAATCTAAACCCTGAACTGAATAGGACACAGGTATATTAAAAAGGTCTCTTTCTCACTTTCTTGACTGCCAGACTGGTAATGTTATCAAAATTAAGTTTGCATATAAGGTCGATATCTACTGCTAAAAAAATTTTAAATAATGATAATAATAAAATGTGCAGTAATGGTTAGGTCATTTTTAGAAACAATTTTTAAAAAGGGAGGCCCCTGTTAACAGCCCAGGCCCTGGCCAGTGTGGTAATCAAGCCCTGCTGATTCTTGGTGTACTGCAACTCTTGCATAAAAATTTCCTATCTGCCCTATGCTACTTCTCACATGTATGAAAATCTCCATACAGTTACTTATACAACTGCATTATTTTTCTGGTACCATTTTCTCTCTCAAGCAATCCATACTTCCTGAACTGCAACTCAATGATGACTTCTCTAAGTCTATAAATATCATAAGTACAGACGCCTTTCAATTTCCATACATCGTCATAAGTTGTCTTCGGGCAAATATGGAATTTGTTGCACTTCTTCCCAGCATAAATCCAAATCATTCTACTATCTGTTCTTCTTCTCTCAGTCACTTATCCAGTATTTTTTCCCATACTTTCATGGTATGCAAAATGAGTTCTATGTCCTAGTAGTTGTTGTAATTTATACATCACCCTTTCTATTTTTTTATAAATAGATATCCACACACTGGCCTTCCATTCATCTGGTGGAGTTTTTTCTCGAATATTTTATCATTAAATTTCACAGGATAACAACACCCTCTTCATCCAATACTTTTGACACTTGCCTGTTTGTTTTTTTTGGTTTTTTTTTTTTTTGTTGTTGTTGTTTTTTTGTTTGCTGTTGTTTTCTATTTTTCGTGTTTTTCAGACCATCTTTTACTTCTTTCATTGTTACTTACACAGTACTGGAGTATTTGACTATCCACTAATAATCATATTCTTTCCATTGAGGCATAGGTATCCCATTTAATTCTTATATCTCAATCATTTACCAGCATTATACATGCTTGTTTTTCATTTGTCTGACCCAAGTGATTGTTTTCATTGCCATATTTCTTGCTTTTGTAATTTCAAAATATTCTTTTGCCTCTCTCTTACTGCCAGTTCTTCATAAATTCCACTTAGACACTGTCCTTTGCTACAAACTACCTTTTTATCTACTTTCCTGTGTGTTTTGTAGAACTCTCAATCCTGTTTTTCCTGTATCACAGTCTTTATTTTTTTTTTTTTTTTTTTTCCTGCTATATTTCATCATTCCACTGCTTGGTTTCTTTCTTAACTCTGTGTCCTCCAAAAGATACAAAAACACTCTTAAAATCTTACTCCCTGTTCTAAACACTAAGATTAATTTCTTATCTAAACATTATGTTTAAATCACGGTGCTGGGCAACGAAGGATGCAGTTATAACATTAAACAAATTTACCTGTGTATTCCAATGACAATACTTCAATCAAGTTCATAGGAGGTGGTGGCTTGTCCTTCCAAATGACATCAATTAAATTCTGATGAACTGCAACTAAACTGTGGCCCATAGCTTCTAATTCATTTGACAAGATCTCCCAAGAATCTGGAAAAAAAAAAAATATATATATATATATATATATATGTTTTAATATTACATGGATTATTGATCAGTAGCAATAGTAATTTTACTAATTATTAACACTGGTGGTTTTGGTCATCCAATTTTAAGATATATAAATTTAATAAAAATAAGAATTTAATTAACTGAAGGTAACAAACAGACAAAAATGTATTCACACAATGAGAATTAAAATTTGCCACAGTTTTAATCTCAACAATAAAATCAATGAAGATGCATGCACAAATAAACACAAGAAGAAACAATAATCTTAAAATCTGTACCGATCTCATATACTACAATTTACAGCCACTCAAGTATGAAGTCAAGCTGAACAACACAGCAAGAAGTGGAAGAAAAAGAGAACTTACCTAAAGGGCCCCACAACCCTTACGCAATCCCCATAGCAAACACTACAAACCTTTATAAATTAACTAAATTCTGAGGTTACTCACCTTTTTTTCCCAAATATCATTCCGGAGATTTTCTTCTCGTGTATGCATTTCCAACACATGATTATATTTGCCACTGCGTGGTTTGAGGCTCAAGAACACTTCTTTCAAAACTCATGCAAACTCCATTTTTTTTTTTTCCACATGCCAATTCAAATGTATCAACAACAATTACAAAAACTCTACTCCCTAAAAAACTCAGAAATCAAATTAAAAAGCAGTCCAATTTAAAAAAGAACTTATATAATTATACACTTCCTAAAACTTCAAAGTTAAAAGACACTAATCCATAATTATTTACAAATGAAAACCCTTATTATCGAACAAACAAACCTGACACATAACATATACTACGATCCTCAATCATATCGGACCAGTCCCCACACAGCAACAACAGTACTTTCCAAGTACTTTCAGCCACTGTCCAGGCCATTATCAAGGAGTGGACGCAACTTCGATCTGCCGTGACTGCCCTCCAATGCAGCAAATGTTCTGGTTCTCATGTGGCATCATCTCTTCCCGTTCCTCACAGATCGGGTGCAGTGGCGCCATCTATCGGATGACCCAACAGTATTCTTTTTCTTTTAGTATCTGCAATATCTGTTCGATGGCCTGTTGTAGTTAATTTTATAAAATTAATCTTGTAATCTATCATAATAATTTCATTATGTTACATCATTTTTTTCTCCTTTTCCTCTACCTCCTTATGGTTCTCCATTTTGATCAAATCCTTCCAGTATATGTTTAAACTATTAGGATCGTTAAAGTTGCACCACCTGTGTCTGTTTTTTTCAATCAATACTGTTTCCGCTAGTCTTAAATGCCTTTCTGTACGACAGTTCTTAATAACTTTTATTTCATCAAACTTTGGGTATTGTTTTTGTTTGATACAGTACTGGACCAATGCAGTTTTTGCTTCTTTTTTCTGCCAATTCCTTAGATGCTGTTGTAGACAGTGTTTTAGTTTTTTACTCATAGGAAATTTCGTAAACTTAGATAGAGCTGGAGTTTATGAAATTTCTATAAGTAAAAGCCCTACAGTATCGTGCAGTATATAGGAAGCACTAAAACTAAACTAAAACACCGTCTACAACAGCATCTAAGGAATTGGCAGAAAAAAGAAGCAAAAACTGCATTGGATCAGTATTGTATCGAACAAAAACAATACCCAAAGTTTGATGAAATAAAACTCTCGTACAGAAAGGCATTTAAGACTAGCGGAAACAGTATTGATTGAGAAAAACAGACACAGGTTGTGCAACTTTAACGATCCTAATAGTTTAAACATATATTAGAAAGATTTGATCAGAATGGAGAACCATAAGGAAAAAGAGGAAAAGGAGAAAAAAATTTAAAAATTTTTTTTAAAAAAATGATGTAACGTAATGAAATTATTATGATAGATTACAAGATTAATTTTATAAAATTAACTACAACAGGCCATCAAACAGATATTGCAGATACGAAAAGAAAAGAATACTGTTGGGTCATTCGATAGATGGCGCCACTGCGCCCGATCTGTGAGGAACGGGAAGAGATGATGCTGCATGAGAACCAGAACATTTGCTGCATTGGAGGGTGGTGACGGCAGATCGAAGTTGCGTCCACTCCTTGATAATGGCCTGGACAGTGGCTGAAAGTACTTGGAAAGTACAGTTGTTGCTGTGGGGGAGGGGTCCGATATGATTGAGGATCGTAGTACATGTTATGTGTCAGGTTTGTCTGTTCCATAACTAAGGGTTTTCATTTGTAAATAATTATGGATTAGTGTCTTTTAACTTTGAAGTGTTAGGAAGTGTATAATATAGGGTTGTTGTTTTTTAAATTGGATTGTTTTTTAATTTGATGTCTGAGTTTTTTAGGGAGTAGAATTTGTGCAATTGTTGTTGATGCATTTGAATTGGCATATAGTTATTGTGTGTGGGGGTCGGAGTTTGCATGAGTTTTAAAAGAAGTGTACTTGAGCCTCAAACCACGCAGTGGCAAATATAATCATGTGTTGGAAATGCATACACGAGAAGAAAATCTCCTGAATGATATTTGGGAAAAAAAGGTGAGTAACCTCAGAATTCAGTTTATGTCTAAATAGCACGTTAATAGTAAAGCAGCTAAATGACTTTTTGACATTAGCAATGCTGTACGAATACATGCTTTATGAATTACTTTCTCAGTAAATTTTACATATACAGTAAAACCTCAAAAATCTGGCATCGTCGAGACCGGACGAGTGCAGGATTTATTAAAATTCCGGATTTCTGAAGCTGTCCAAAAGTTGTGTTACAGGCGTTACTTGAGGCGTGTACTTACATGTGACAGGTCACTTTAACGAAATTTTTTGTGTCTATGCCTTATAAAATATGCAAGGGTTGCGCTGCCAAACGCATTCTTCCCAATTGGCGAAAAAAATCGTTGTGGCAATGGGAAAAAAGTTTTGGCGAAAATATTTGCGATTACCTTTTTGTACTATTTATAAAACTCTGTCGGAAAAAAATTTTATTTGGCGAATGGTTAGGCAAAAACTTTGAAAAAGCCAAAGCAACTGCTAGGGCTGGGCGATGTATTGATACATCACGAAAACCCAATGCGAATTTTACATCGATGCTACAGTTTTAGACTTACGAAACTGTGATACATTGCGAAGGCGATTACCGCAATGCATCATGAAGACCGATGTAGATGTCATTTTATGATCGAATCCACATACTACCACCACCAAGTACAGATCATCATCACACGTTCGACACACATTTCAAACGCACACACCGATTTGTCACCTCATTGTTCCCCGTCACTTCAGCGCGGCCCAATGAGATGACGAATTTGAGAAATGTCCCGATGTTACACGTAGGCGGCTATCGGCAATTTGCACGCTGAGATCGCATGATCTCGCGATGTGTTGTTCAGACGGTACATCGGGAGATTACCATGGTTATTGGCGAAACATCAGATGTTCTCACGAAAACGAAAAGTGCTGGATTTCTAAAGCTGCCGGTTTTCTGGATGCCAGATTTTTATTGTATATCATCCTGAGAAAACATCTCTTTTATATGCAGAGTTATCGTTGTTAATTAGTAACATCACTTTTTGTATACTTTATTTACTTATTTTTTGTTAAAAATCTTATTCATCAATCTTATCTTTAACTGTTTTATTTTACTCTAAGAATTTCTAAAATCACATAGCCCTTTTATTCTGATATTTCATAAATTATGTCTTGGGTAGAAACTATTATTTGATTCTTCATCATGTTAAAAAGGCAGTACTTGCATATAGAACAAGACAGTTTTTCTGAAGATCATGTGACATAACTTTATGAAGCGCATCACGAAAAATAATACAAAAGGCATATTTACCAAAGCTAACCATCTGATTGCAAATTAAAATCAATCGTTTTAGATTATAATAGATACTTACAGAGATAAACAGAAAAAAATATTGGCCTCTGGGTTTTCAGAGAACATGGTCTGGGTCACCTTTGCAGCATTTTTGAAGAAATGCTTTATTCTACATATCATTCTGCAAACAACATTTTTAACCACCCTTTGCAACTTTCTTCTCATATTTGATTTTCAGACCATTTTGATTTTACCCGAAGAAGTGAAGCTGATTATCTAAGAACTTTTTGAGTTTCTCACTCTTCCCTGTCTTGCATTTTTCTATTACACCTAATCCCATCTGGTTACCACTTTGAATTTGAGATTTGTGCACTGCAATTATCAAGCTAACCTTAAACAGAGTGCTAGACATTCATAAATGCTTTGGGTAATTAAAATAGTCCTGTGCAACTGGATTGCTGCATTTCAAAAAAACTTGTTCTGAACTTCAACATGACAAACTGGCTGCTACTTTGTAATAACAGTTATACATTTTTTGAAACCTCATATTTCAAGCACAAATTTGTAAAATTAATATTGCTACATCATCTATTAATCAAATGACATTAAGTTCTGTGGGAGAAATATTTTACTGTAGAAATAAGACTTCCCAAATTAAAAATGATGATCACAAATGCTTAGCTGAGTGCATGAGAAAAAAAATCTCTAATAGTATTAATAATAATTTCATAATTTTTCTTACCAAATGACATTAGAAATGGATCAACTCCAACTCTGCTCCCAACAGGAAGTACCTATGTTAATATTCACAAAAAAAAATCATTCAAAATGTTAAGATAAAAATATTAAAAGCAAAACAAAAGAACTGCAACTAAACATAAACAAGTAAAGCAAAATTATTAATGGCATTTTAATATACATAGATCCTTTATGAATCAAAATGATTCTACTTCCAAATGCTAGTAAAGGTGCTAACTGATACCATGGTTTCAGCCACTTGGGCTCTCATCAGACATTAGATCGTGTACGTTATACTGTTCTTGTCTTCGAATTTCCCAACAAAGGGTTGCTGTTTTGTGCTGCCATCGTTTAACATGATTCTGCTGAAATGTCGGAATATTTTGATTGGTCGCATTTAGTTTGGTAAAATGTTGCAAGGAAATGTTCCCAGATATTCAAGCTTGTAACAATGACCCTTCTTTCAAAATTAACAATATCTGGAAATATTTCCTTGCGACGTTTTACCAAAGTAAATGCGACCAATCAAAATATTCAGAAATTTCAGCAGAATCGAGCTGAACAATGGCAGCATTAGACAGCAGCCCTGTGTTGATATAAAGACAACACAAGAACAGTACAATGTATGTGATCTAATGGCTGACAAGAGCCCAAGTGCCTGAAATATGGTACCATTTAGTACCTTTACTGGCATTTGGAAGTGGAATCATTTTGATTTATAAATGATCTATGCAACTAAACAACTACTTCACTACAGCCATGATAAACCTCTGTCCTGATAAACTAATCAACATGTTTTGAAATGTAGTCATGGAGTAACCAATTTTGCTTCCTTTTTTTTTTTTTTCTACTTCTCACTTATTTCCTGTTATACCACTTTTTTATACACATATTTTTCTAGACTCATCAGTTGTTGTTTTTTTCTATTTATGTTTTTTTCTCAGGTTAACTAAAAAAAATGCAGCATTTTTAAGTCACATTATTTCTGTGAGTAAATATGAAGGACAGCCATGGTAACCTAACCAAGCAATGGAAAAGAAATTCTCTAACATTGTTGTCAACTTAAACTACTATTTTTTATATACTCATATATTGGTTCCAAATAAAATGTTTGCAATTCAGATAAATTCAGTTGTAATAAAAATTTTATTTTAGTGACAAGAATTTAGTTGACACCCTTTCTGTTTTTCATCAACATATAAACATGTTTGCACACTGAAATAAAACAGATAATCTCATTCAGTTCCACTTAATATTTTGATCTTTTTGTAAAGACAGGGTTTAATACAACTTATTCACTCTCATTTCCTCATAAAATTCTTCAATTTCTTCTTCAGGATGACTTATGCACCCACCACAAGTCATCCTGAAGAAGAAATTGAAGAATTTTATGAGGAAATTCGTCATCTAAATAATAAAGGTAAGCAGCACTTGAAGATAATTATGGGAGATTTCAATGCAAAAATAGGGCAACGGCAACAGAATGAAACTTCAGTAGGTAAATTCGGTCACAGCAATAGAAATCCCCGTGGAAATACGCTCGTAGAGTTTGCAGAAGCAGAAGGGTTTTTCATCATGAACTCCTTTTTCAAGAAAAAGCCACACAAGAAATGGACATGGAGACACCCAAATGGGACGACAAGTGAAATTGATTTTATTATGTGTAACAAAAAATTCGTCATAGAAGACTGCAGTGTGCTAAACAAGTTCAACACAGGTAGTGACCATAGATTGATGAGATGTAAGATGCATCTCAACACTAAACTCGAACGTTGCAAGCTCATAAGACAAACAAAATATATTGACATAACCAACCTTAAAAAACACCATAATGCCTTCAAGTTGGAACTGAAGAACAGATTCTCTGCTTTAGAAGGCCTAACATCGGAAGAAGTGGATATTTCGGAAGTTAACAGAAAAGTAACCAAAGCTTTTATGGAAACAGCAACAAAATTAGCTGGGTCTAAGAACAAGTTGCATGTGAACAAATTATCAGGAAAAACCAAAATGTTGATTCAAAAAAGAAGAGAGATGAGGACAACTAAAGAAGATGTGACTTCAAAAGTGGAATATATACAGCTACGCAAGACAGTACGAAAAAGTATCACTGAAGATGTAAGGAAATTCAACTGTGAACTAGTGAGGAAAGCAATTGAAAACAACCAAAGCCTAAAGATAGCAAAGGGACATCTCAGTAAGGGAAGAAAACAGATTATGGCACTGAGAAAAGAAGATGGTTCTGTAACAAGAAATAGAGGTGAAATTTTGACAAGAGTGAAAGATTTCTACTCCAAATTATATGAAAGGGATGATGCATGTACTCCAGACATCATGAAAGGTACCAGTACCAGAGTTCTTCCAGTCCTCCCAGCAGAAGTTGCACATGCAATCAAGAACATGAAGTGGGGAAAAGCTCCAGGAGAAGATGGAATTACTGTAGACATCATACAAGAAGCAAGTGGAGAAATCGAAACAGTACTCGCCCAAATTTTCACTCGAAGCCTTAATGAAGGGAAGATTCCTGAGGATTGGAACAATGCTACAATGATCCTGCTACATAAAAAAGGTGACATTGAGGTCTCAGGAACTACAGATCTATCAGCCTCCTATCAGTGGTTTATAAAATCTTCACTAAAGTTCTTTCACACCGCTTGAAGGTGACACTGGACATGGCTCAACCGAGAGAACAAGCTGGATTCAGGAGTGGCTACAGCACAATAGATCATATCCACATACTGAGAGAACTAATTGAAAGAGCGAGGGAATATGAACTTCCATTGTGCATGGCTTTTATCGATTATGAAAAAGCCTTTGATTCGGTGAAACCATCAGCAGTTACAATGGCTCTGAAATCCTGCGGTATTGAAGATGCATACATTAATATTATTAATAACATCTATGAAAATGCAAGTGCAAAGATTCGGCTGTTTGAAAATACAACACACATAAAAATTGGAAAGGGAACGAGACAAGGTGACACCATATCTCCGAAGCTCTTTAATGCCACATTGGAAAATGTCTTTCAATCACTGAGCTGGGAAAACAAAGGGATAAAGATTAATGGAGATTATCTAACCCACCTTTGTTTTGCTGATGACGTAGTCATTTTTGCAACTACTCCATCAGAGCTGCAGAATATGATCCAAGAACTTGCTGACAAGAGTAAAGAAGTGGGATTAAAAATGAACTTTCAGAAGACAAAAGTGATGTTCAATGCTTTTACCAGAAATGAAGATTTATCGATTGATGGAGAAAAGCTGGAGATAACAGACACGTACGTTTATCTTGGACAGCAGATATCAAGTGAGGGTCACATTGAGGAAGAAATTAATCGGCGTACAAAACTTGCCTGGAGAGCTTTTGGGAGAAACAGCATAATTTTCAAGAGCAATATGCCATTATGTCTTAAAAGAAAAGTGTTTGATCAATGCATCCTTCCAGTGCTTACGTATGGGGCAGAGACGTGGACCTTAACTAAAAGAGACATACAAAGGCTGCAGACAACTCAAAGCAGCATGGAGAGGTGCATGGTTGGTGTAACCAGGAGAGATAAGAAGAGGAACTCGTGGATACGAAATATGACAAGAGTGGAAGACATCATGATCAGAGTTAAATCCCTGAAATGGCAATGGGCTGGGCATACTGCCAGAAGGACAGACCATCGATGGACAGCCGAAATTTTAGATTGGATTCCAAGGGACAGGAAAAGACCCAGAAGAAGACCACATGGGAGATGGGTGGATGAAATTCGAAAGTATGCGAGAGTGACATGGAGGAGACTGGCACAAGACAGACCGTTGTGGAGGAAACTTGGGGAGACCTTCGTCCAGCAGTGGATTGATAATGGTTGACAATGCTGATTCACTCTCACAGAAAGAGAGAGAGATAGGGGGAGGGGGGGCTTTTCGAACACTCTCTAACTTTTTTCACCAGGACTTTGTTAAAAGTGTAATTTTTGGCTTTAAAGTGCAACAATTAACTGCATACAAAATGTAGTACCATTTCATGCACTGTCTAGGGCCTGATATGTTTAGATTTCTTATGAAATTCTTTTATTCAGCATCACAGTCAGAGATCCAATCTTTTAAGTTGTCCATCAACAGAAATTTGTCAGTATGTTATATCATGGAATTTAATCCAATCTTTTGAGTTGTCTATCAACAAAAATTTGTCAGTGTTTTATGTCATAGAATTTTAAGTTATAAACTAATATTACTAAATTTGCTTTACAACAGTATTCTGCCAGAAAATGACTATTTGTTGTTAAAAGCCAAACACTGATACATAACTTGCACAAGAAGGTAGAATTATTTTTCACAGATTAAAAAATATATTGCAAAAACTGAAATGCTGAGTACAGGGTGGCACACATAAAACCGGCCTCAAATGCAGTTTGGGTTACAGCTGTAAAATTATATTTCATAGGCTACCACTGGAAACTATTCAACGCTGCCACGCATGTACATATGAGTTCACTGATCCTCTGCACTACAGGAGATAGTCTGTATGCGTGCATGTGTGTGTTTGCACATGTTGTTTTGGTTTATGATTGATTTAAAGCCAAATATCCTGGTGCCAATGTTCCTGAGAAATCAACAATTCAGGACTTAGTGAAGAAATGGCGTACAACTGGTTCTGTAATCAACACACAGAGAGTGAAACAACTAACTGTATGCACACATGAAAACTGTCACCAACGTAGCGAACGGTATTGAAAGAAGCCCCACAAGTCAACACGCCATTTATCCCAGCAGACAGGCATTACTTGTGTGTCAATTCAGTGCATATTTCAAGATTTAGAAATTAAACCTTGTCGTGTGAGTGCTGTGCAGGAAATCAAGTGCACTTGATAAGGGAAAACTAGTCCATTACTGTCAGCGGCTCTTAGAGATGGTATCTGAAGGACTGCTTGACCCATTTCTCTTCATTTCAACAGACGAAGCTTGGTTTCACCTTTCAGGGTAAGTCAATTCGCAGAACACACAACACTGGGCTGCTGAAAACCCACACGTATTCCAACAGAAACCACTCCATGATTTAAAAGTCGGTATTTGGTGTGGAGTGTCAAGCCAATGCATCATCAGAACCTTTTTTTTTCTTTTTCTTTTTTAAAGGAGAATGTGAATGCAGACATTTATCTATGGATCTACAAAGAGTTTCTAAGCCAGTTGACTCCACATGAACTCACTTATACCTCCTTCCAAAAGGATGAAGCAACTTGCCATGCCTCTGATTGTTCACTCGTTCAAATCCACAGCAATTTTACTCAAAAAAGGGCAATCAGTAAGGATCTATGGCCACCCCACTCTCCCGACTCATCAACATGTGACTTTTTCGCTAAAACAAAAAGTCTACCGCAACAACCCTCAAATGTTGGATGAGTTGAAAATTAACATACAGCAAGAGACTGCCCACATTTTAGTCACTGAATTGCAGGGTGTTTTCCTGAATATGCTTCAGCGAGCAGAAAAATGCATCGAGGAAAGTGGCGACCACTTTCATCACAGATTTTGAAAAGGTATGTAAACATGCTAATGAATGTGCCAATTGTTGAAATCACAGCCTATTTTTAGGTTAAAAATACCATTTACTTACCACACCAAATGTAACTGAAATGCACAGTACATTATGACCAAATAAAACTGTACGACTGCCTTTTGCATTTGGGGCTGATTTTATGTGCACCATCCTGCAGTTGCACAAAAGTGGCTGTTTGTTCAGTGGTATCATAGCTAGGATTCACCTTATGTAGTACCTCTTCTGTGGCAGACTTTGTTTTCTGAAATTTCTTCCTTATACATTGGACCTTGCATTTGTAATTTAATACTCATCTTCATTTTCAACACACACACACACACACACACACACACACACACACACACACACACACACACACACACACACTACTTTAGAATTGCCCGATATTTACTCATCAGTCCTGTCGACTTTCTTTTTTTTTTTTTTTTTTTTTGCAGCCATGTTAATCAGATGATAGTTTGGAACCTTTGTTGGTTGTAATTCCTTAAAAGCCACAGCTTTTAAATGTCCCAATACAGTGTTTGCATCATTACATTCAAAAACAAAACAAAAAAACAAAAAAAATGGCTTTCTTGAAGAATATTCCTTTTTTCAAATTCAAAATTTAAATTGGCTAAGCTTCCTCAGAGCCCTGTGCTTAAACTAATTGACTGCTCCATCATTTTATTTTATTTTTCTCACTCCACACCATAAATTCACATCAAGTAACAATATTTTTACTCATAATTTTCAAACATTTCACTTAGATAACATATTAAATAAATAAGGGAGGCACAAATTGCCAATTAATTATATCAAATTATACAACATTGTAAGAACTACAAATGAATAGGCACAACCTGCCGGGTGCCAATCCATACATTCAATAATCCCGAGAATTTCTCAGTTTTATCTTTTAGAACTTGAACACACTTGATTTTGAAGAAATTTACCAATTCATGGGAAGTGGATGAGCACTTGTGGCCAACTGTAATGATTCAATACAGTGTGGCAAGTATTTTATATAGTTCTCCATTGTGGTGATAAACTTTACGGTACAAATTCATTTTTTTAAACAATCAGACTTTAATTTAAAAAATTATAGCTCATGGGACATGGATGAGCAATTGTGGCCAATTGTAAGGATTCAATACAGTGTGATAGTCTTTTTTTTTTTTTTGTTTAGTTCTCCATTGTGGTGAAAAACTTTCAGGTACAAATTGAATTTTTTTTTTTTAACAATCAGGCTTTAATAAAAAACAAAATCAACGCTCATGGGAAATGGATGAATATTTGTGACCAATTGTAAGGATTCAATACAGTGTATTTCCTGAATATCATACAGGTACAGAGGTGTAAGATGAAAACAAATAATCTGCCCTGTATCCCTCACAAGGAGAAGTGAGAAGTCCCAAAATATCATACACATAGAATGTTGGCAAACATTAACCAAGCCCAAATTCAAGCAATGCTGCTTTGGTAGCAGTACTTTAAGGATTTCTACTAATCACACTGATAGTCTAATTTATGTGACATACCTTTGCCAACCAACCACCCTCAGTAGGTGTACTAGGAATATCTACAAAAGAATGAGAATGGTTAAAATACAGCATTATAAAAACTTTAACTTGAAAAAACATGGAACACAAAAATATAAAACTAATAAAATAATTTATATAGCAGAATTTTAGGCAATTACATATAAATGTCAAACCACATATACAGTATGTCAAAAATTAGAAGGACCAGAAAACCAGGCATCATATTTCAGTAAATATTAAATATTTCTTTTTGGCCAACAAAATTTGGATCTGAAAACACTCATTTTATTTAACAGTCTAACAAATTTCGATCTCTTAATCAGGTCTAAAGCTACACAGTTATGCCTGGTGTTGTAAAAGTTGCTTTTCCTTAATAAGTTAGTTCCTAATTGTGTGTAATTTTTGCTCCATTTCACATAATCTGACCTGATACTGAAATTATTTCATAGAATTTTGAAATGAACCACCAAGAAAGTTTGTTTCTTTACCCTTTTATTTATCTAGTAATTGTATAACACACAGGCAAATACCTTTTTATGACAAAGAGATAAATTTCGTTCAAAAACATTATCACTTTTCACAGCAATTAATCTGTAATTTGATTGCCAAAAATAATGCAATCAATGCTTTCATATTTACAGTTACATTTTTTTATGATATGCCATCAGTATTTTAATCTTCCTTTGAAATTATATCCTGAATTTGTGTCTTTCTGTCAATTACACCCTGCTCGTTGCCAACAACAAAAAAACATCTGCTACAATTTTTTGTCATTTTTTTAATTTATTTTTTTTTGTGTGTTCTGTCAATATACACAATGCTTTCACAACAACAACAAAAAAAAACATCTGCTACAATTTTTTGTCATTTTTTTTATTTTTGTTTTCTGTCAATTACACCCTGTTTTCCCAACAACAACAAAAAAAAAAAAAAAACTGCTACGATTTTTTGTCAGTCAACATCTCTGCTCTATTTCTTGTAATCTTTTTACCAGAAATCTTTGACAGCCAAGATTCACTTACCTCTTTTTTTTTTTCTGTTTCTCCAAGTTTCTTAATTTCATCTTGTCCATCAGTGTGCATGTGTGTGAACACCTGTACATTATTTTCAGCAATTCTATTTCAATATAAATCCCCTTTGCTCTTTGTTCTCCATGAAATTTCTGAGAAAACTTGAAAATTACACCAATTTAGAGAGAATTGAACCTGTATCTTCTGATTTCTGTTTGAGTATGCTACCATTACATCACCAAAGACAGTTAATTACCAAGTACCTAAAGATGAAGATCTGAGCAACTTCAGATTTGCATTAATACGCTCTGGGGGGGGGGGTCTACATACCCTGATAAAATCATCTGCAAATCATGACAGTTGGTATACAAATATCTCTTAGCCATGCGTACAAATGATTTAAGTTTCACTACAAAAAAAAAACTCCCAGTCATTCCAGAGCACATTTGAATCATGCAATGCATCAGCACTCACTTGTAGAGTAGCACACTGCCACTATTACTGGTGTTATGATGTGGAGAACCATCCTCTATGTTTGAATTTTCTTAATTAAAGGGGCATCATAGAGGAGGAACCATCCTCTACGATGCCCCTTTTAATTGAGAAATCTTTTTTTTTTTTTTTTTTTTTGGTACCACAATTTTATGATAACATGGACACTAACAGCATGGTAAAGCATTCAAGAGATCCTCTAACCCATTGTCTTGTTTTTACATGTCACATCTTTCAAGGACCATCACCAGCAGAATAATGCCTTGCCACATATGGCTCACCTCTCCTGTGAATGCCTCTATATTGTTACAACTTTCCCATGGGCAGCCAGGTCCCTGAATCTTTCCCCTATCAAGCATGTCTAGGACATGCTAGGAAGTCAACTACGACCATCACGGAATATCGCAGCTCTTGTGTAGCAATTATAGGCCTCTTGGCACAATCTATTATAAAACTACATTAGAACTTTCTTTTACTCCATGTCACACTATATATCAGAATAAATTACAGCCAGAGGTCACTTTACAAGATACCAATCTGTAATAGTTATGCTACGACTTCTCCTGAAATAGAGTCCTGCTGCTGTGATGTTGTAGTGATTTTTTTATTCTTTTTCCACACTGCATGTGCTAAATTTCATTACAGTGGGATGCTTGCTATGAGGTACATCAATTCTTTTGCCTAAGAGTGTATAATTTTGAAATTTTCTGAGATGTCATTTACATGGAGAACAGTGAACTAAAAGTTATTCAAAGAGAAAATTGGATTGCCAAAAATAAAATATAAATTTCTTATGTACTTGTGAAGATAATTTTTACATTAATTTCTGTGATGACATATATATTACTACATTCAAAAAAGTTCCAGAACTTTTTATATTAAAAAGAATGAGTACAGATAATACCTGTTTATGTGGTGTTTCCTTGAAGTAGTTACCCTGTGCAACTATGCATTTTCGCCAGCGCTCATACAAAGATTTAAAAATGCAGATTGCAAGCCTTCTTTTACCACATCCTCCAGTGCCTCCATTGCAGCTCATTGCACTTCTTCAGAACTTGAGAAGCGGTGCCCCTTAAGCAAATTCTTCATTCGGGGAAAAAGGGAAAAGTCACACAGGGCAAGATCATGGGAATAAGCTGGTTGTGGAAGAACGGGAATGTGATGTTTGGACAGGAAATCAGACACCAGGAGGGATCTGTGAGCCAGTGCATTATCATGATGGAGCACCCACGAGTTGGTCTTCCAAAGATCGGGTCACTTGCGTCTCACTGATTCTCGGAGACGTTTCAGGACGTTGACGTACTCTTCTTTAGTGACTGTACAACCATGTTGAAGGAATTCCTAGTGTACGACCTCCTTGCAATCGAAGAACACTGTTAACAAAACCTTTCTTTTGGAGCGGTCAGTCTTCAACTTTTTTGGTCGTGGTAACGACCGTGATTTCCACACTTTTGACTGTCGGTTGGATTGGGGGTCGTACAGAAAGCACCAAGTCTCATCGCCAATGATCAATCGATTCAAGAGATCGGGATCTGAATCCACTGCATCGATGTTATCCCCACAAACTTGTATGCGCTCATCCATTTTTTCTTGTGTCAGGTTTTTGGGAACAATTTGTTGACACACGTGATGCATGCCCAGTTTCTCTGTTAAAATGGCATGACAACTTCCAACTGAGATGATGGCAACTTCTGCAATCGCTGCAACAGTTTTTCAACGGTTATATTTCACAATTTCTTTGACAATGGCAATTTGTTCATCCGTTGTAGATGTTGAAGGTCGTCCCGACCTCTCATCATCCTTGATGCTCTGTCACCCGTTTTCAAATCGTCGACGCCACTCATAAACTCTAGTTTGACTCATTGCATTCTTACCGTATGCTGACTTAATCATTTGAAAAGTCTCAGCAAAAGATTTTCTGAGCAGAAAACAAAATTTTACACTTGAACGCTGTTCAAAATTCGACATTGTTGTCCTCACGACGGAGAGCCTTGAAGGCCTATAATCACGAACTACGCACATACGCTGTACGTGTTGGATCTGGATCAAACCAGTTCTGGCTGGTCGGTCACATCATGTTCTTTGTTTGCTCAATGGGGAATGATGTAATTCACTGACATTTGGCAAATATTCAAAAAGTTCCAGAACTTTTTAACGTAGTAGTAGTATATATATATTTCCTGTATTATATCTCATGGTCATCACTCAGTTAATAGATCAGCACCTTAGCTGCTGTTCCATCTAAATTAAAAAAAATTAAAATCTGATAATATAAAGAATGGCAGTTTTCAAGCACTAATTACCCTGAACCTAGTTGCTCAAAGCTCTAGAGTCAATATGCTACCAATTGATCAGTCAAATTTTTGCAAAACATTTTGAATGAATCAATCTTATCAAAGCAAATTTTAACTCTTTTAAGGCCCATTCCATTTCAAATCATGCAGATGCCTGTCAGGTGACAATCAGGAATTTTCCTGAAAAAAAATATATTTGAAAGCCGTAATCAAATGGTAACAGAAAATGCCACTTTCATTTCTGGAAAAAAAAATTGCATGCAAATTATTTCATTTTTTAAATGGCACGCTGCAGTGAAGCTGTTGCAGCAGAAATTTTATATGCAAAATGTCATACTTTGCATTTGAAAAAAATTTTACACTACAGTGAAGACATTAAAGGGAAATAGTTGTACAATTTTTTAGAAAATTATACAACTGTTTCACCTTGAAAATTCATGTACAAGTGGTTCCTCTCTTTATTCATGTTTGTTAAAAAAATGCTTTGCCTGCATTTTAGTTTTACTTTTGAAATGATAAAATCCAAATACTGAAAAAACAAAAGATTTAAGAAAAAGTGTCATTTCAGAAGAAAAAGTGATCATTTTCTTGATATAAAGAAATTCAGTATCTCTGCATATCATGTATTTCAACCACGTATAGCATGTGACTTCCTAATGCAGAAGATCATTTTCTTCTGGTTTTTCACTTCTGATTTTGCCAAGAACTACCTGTATTACAAAATCCATACATATGAGATCCAGAAATATCAACAGGAAATTGGAATCCAGATACATCATCATTGGAAAAAACATAACTCAGGGGTTAATATTCACATGTGTATCATGATATTACAAAGGAAAAAAACATTTTTGTAGTTCCTTAATTTCTGATGACATGGTACCTAATTCTGTCTATGGTCTTGATCTATGGTCTGCTTTCCATCAGTAAAACTGAAGAGCAGATTAAATCCAATGATCAGATTTAATTTAGACAAACAGCTCATATTTCTGATGGAACTGCTGCACATATTAAAAGTAAATATCAGCTGAGTCAGTTAAAAAGAAATTGGCAATAACAGGAAGTGGTTATTCAGTGCAAGTAGCCATGGAAAAAGGCATTGTAATGGTGAAGCACTAGAAAACTCAGCACAATCTTTTAAATCTAGAAATAATTGACAACATAGAGAACAGCAAAAACATTGTAATGGTGTGAACATTGTCAGGAAGAAGTTATCCACTATAGTTCTTCTGTGTCATTCTCTCTTACAGATTTGAAAGAAACTATGGGAATCTTGGAAGCACATAAAACCATGTCCAGGAATCAGGTCTTCATGTGTGTAGATTACCAATAAAACAACAACAATAAAAAGGACAGTAAACCATGAACTGCAGAAGTGTTGAATGAATCTTGCCCAAAAGCTAAGAATGAAGTAGCAATTAGTAGCTTAGCAAGAGATTATTTTGTTACATGTATTTATGAAGAAAACGGGTGGATTGGGCAAACAGTAAAAGTTTCATAAGAAAATAAATATATAACAGTTAAATTTGTAAATCTGCATGGCCCATCAAATAGCTTTAGGTGATCTTTATTATATGATGACATATCTGTGATAAACCGAAAGACAATTTTTTTTTTCAAGGTAACACCACCATTTCCAGTTGTTAGCTCTGCAAGATTATATAAGTCACTAATGCTTCAGAACAGTCTTGAATAAACTTTTTTGGGTGAATCGTGAAAGTATTGATAAAGTGATATGTATAATAATTCCTTAATTTTGAGTATTTCATATAATTTTTCTAATGCTTATATTATGTATCATCATCATCAATCATTATTGACTCACTGCTGGATGAAGGTCTCCCAAAGTCTTTTTCCACAACTTTCTATCTTGAGCCTGTTACTCCAGTATGCTTTTGAATTTAATCCACCCATCTCCTATGTAGTCTTCTTCTGGGTCTTCTCCTGTCCCTCAGTATCCAGTCTAATTCAGTTGTTCAATGGTCATCAGTTCTTCTAGTAGTATGTCCAGCCCACTGTGACTTAGAGGTCTGCACTTTTATCATGATGTTATCAACTCTTGTCATTTTCCTAATCTATACATTCCTCTTACTATCTTTCCTGGTTATACCAAACATGTATCTCTCCAAATATATATATTTCTTTTACATACATTTTTCCTGAGTTACTGCTCATCTTTTCACTAAGAAAATTTTCCATATGAAATGTACCAACCATGTAGGCCGAGTATAAAAAATCAACTGAAATAATAACTTTTTTTATTGCTTTATCTTATACTAGCATTATAATGACTATCATCTACCAAATTCTCCTATCATCTACCAAATTTTCAGTTTTTTAAAAATGACTTTTTTTTTAATATTAATTTCTGAAATTTGACACTTTTCCTTAAATCTTTCATTTTTTCAGTGTTTGGGTTTTTATCATTGCAAAAGTACAATTGAAATGCAGGCAAATCATTTTTTTTAACAAACATAAGCAAAGACGGAACCACCTGCAAATGAATTTTTAAGGTGAAACAAATGTATTATTTTCTAAAATAAAAATAAATAACGTGGAAAGAGTGATGACATCGTCCATTTACATTATCTCCACGTATTTGATATATATTAACTATTACATTTTGCTTTTTTTTTTTTACATAAACATTTGGCACAGCCATATTAAAAGTAATTGTGAATATTAAAATCCCCACATTATGCTTACTATGGAAAAAAATCTAAGCTGTAGCTTTAAAATTTCAAGAGTTATAAATTCATAAAAATCAGAAACTTCCTTCTGCTGTGAAAGCTTCACTGCAGTGCACCATTTTGAAAACATAATTTGCATACAATTTTTTTTTTCCAGAAATAAAACTGATATTTTCTGTTATCATATGACTAGAGCTTCCAAATATATTTTTCCCAGGAAAATTTCTGAGGGTCATCCAATACACTTTTAGCAAAATTGCCTGATTTGAAATGGAATGGGGCTCCAATATACACTGACGGAAAAAAATCCCAACACCACGAAAAAATAGTTGTAGAGGAATGAAATGGCGGCAATACATTTGTATAGGTAACATATTTAATCGCTTAAGGTTTCAAGATCACAGCTTAATGTAAGCGCGAGAAGAGCCATTTTAAATGTGAAATGCTGGTACATTAATAACCGGTGTAACCGCCAGAATGTTGAATGCAAGCACGCAAACGTTCATGCATTGTGCCGTACAGGTGCTGGATGTCAGTTTGTGGGATGGAGTTCCAAGCCTGTTGCACTTGGTCGGTCAATACAGGGACGGTTAATGCTGGTTGGGGGTGACGCTGGAGTTGTCGTCCAATGATGTCCCATACTTGCTCGATTGGTGAAAGATCTGGTGATCTAGCAGGCCACGGCAACATGTCGACACTCTGTAGAGCATGTTGGGTTACAACAGCGGTATGCGGGCGAGCGTTATCCTGTTGGAAAACACCCCCTGGAATGCTGTTCATGAATGGCAGCACAACAGGTTGAATCACCAGACCGATGTACAACTGTGCCGTCAGGGTGCGTGGGATAACCACGAGAGTGCTCCTGCTGTCATAGGAAATTGCTCCCCAGACCATAACTCCAGGTGTAGGTCCAGTGTGTCTCGGCCGCAGACAGGTTGGTTGCAGGCGCTCACCTGGCCTCCTCCTAACCAACACACGGCCATCACTGGCACCCAGGCAGAACCAGCTTTCATCAGAAAACACAACAGATCTCCACTCCGTCCTCCAATGAGCTCTAGCTTGACACCACGGACGTCGCAAACGGCAGTGGTTTGGAGTAAGTGAAATGCACGCTACAGGGCGTCTGGCTCGGAGCTGTCCTTCAAGTAACCGATTTGTAACAGTTCGTTGTGTCACTGTGGTGGCAACTGAAGCTTGAATTGCTGCCGCAGACGCGGTACGATGCGCCACCGCCATACGCTGTACACGGCGGTCTTCCCTCTCAGTAGTGCCACGTGGCCGGCCGGAACCCGGTCTTCTTGAGGCAGTACCTTCCCTTGACCACCGCTGCCAACAATCATGCACAGTGGCTACATTCCTGCCAAGTCGTTTTGCAATATTGCGGAACAAAAATCCACCTTCTCGTAGCCCTATTACACGACCTCGTTCAAACTCCGTGAGCTGTTGATAATGGCTCCTTCATCTTCTTAAAGGCATTCTTGACTAACATCTACACACTACGTTGAATCTCAACGATAACTAACGCTCACGAACATTACAGCGCGTATTTACAGCAAACCTGCTTTGCATGTTCCGAGGCGCTACTAGCGCCACACGTATGCGCCGAGCGCGAAATTTGCATAGACGTCATCTTACTGATGTACTCTCACCGCCTACCAACTGTCGTTTATCTAACAACCGCTTCTTGGTGTTGGGATATTTTTTCCGTCAGTGTATTTTGCACATACAATAATTCAATATTTATGTAAATTAAAATTTCTTTTGATCCTGCATTGTTTGTGATCACAATAATAAGAATTAATCAAGTCTGTGTTTCATCATGAAGGAAACAACAAATCTAACAGACACAGTCTGCCATTTCATCCTCTTTGCAAAAGCTAAATTAAAGTGACATGATCCACACTCCAAGACCAAGGGTAGATTCTGCAGGGTAAGAACATTTTATTCCCTCATATCTGCTGTTCCTTAATATTAATCTTCTGAACTCTTCAGACCTCCAATAAAACCTTTCCTCAGCTCCTCTTTAATAAAATACTAGTTTAATTTCAGAAGTCATGAGCCTTACACTGAACATTTGGACTGAGGTGGGGGATATGAAACTCCAAGAAATGTATGGCAACAGTGCCAAAAAGTTGTGAGCCACATAAATGACAATTTTACCTTTTAGAGTTGATACTTTCTGCTATGTCAAGAAGGTCAAAATTCCTAAAAACTTATTGAAATCATTTTTTAAATAATTCCTTACAGAACTGAGTTTCTGTCATGTTCTGTTCAAGCTGCTCAGATTTCACAAAGTAACAAAAGTACACCATAAAATCACTGGAGGTGGAAAATGGGGTGTTTAGATATAGAAGTGTAAGAAATAAAATTATTTAAAAAATTGCTTTTCTTAGTGAAAACCATGTTGCAGAGATTGAGCCCATTTGTTCTCAAGCACCAGTTTAAAGTCATATTCAAACTCGCCTTGCTAGACGATGATCTATTTCTTTAACTCTCTTACCTCATAGCATATGCAGCTGGTGATAGGGTGTGCAACACTTGTTGGTATTATTTATATTTTCCTGTAAATATTAAACATTGTTTTTCATTAAAAACTAATTTATACACATAACTGCTTACCAAGCATAAAAAAAACTTTAAAGCATGCTTAAGTTACGTAAGAAAATTTAACTGTGGAATTAACTTTTTTACGGGTCTTATAGATGTTATTATTCAAAAAGCTGGTGGTCAAATTTTCGAACTAAATCCTAGTTCGTCATCAGGACTATGTCACTGGAGTAGTTGCTGCCACTCAGTTGGAAGAGTCCAACCACAATTATCATTAATTGTGGTACTTCTTCTTCTTGCTATTTTGATCCCTTCTTCTAGTTTCCTCTTTACTAAGTTTGACTGGTGGACAATTATTCTTACTGAGTCCCAAATTATGGAGTGTCCACTTGCTTGTATATGTCTGTCTAGCCCTGTTTTGTTACTAATGTTCCTAATAGCTGCTTGGTGTTCTTTCATTCGGACTTTAATAATCCTCCCTGTTTCTCTTATATAGCTGAGTCCACAGTTACAGTAGATGCAATAGATTACTCCTTCTTGCAATTGGATGAAGAAGGGATCGAAATAGCAAGAAGAAGAAGTACCACAATTAACGATAATTGTGATTGGACTCTTCCCACTGAGTGGCAGCAACTACTCCAGTGACATAGTCCTGATGACAAACTAGGATTTAGTTCGAAAATTTGACCACCAACTTTTTGAATAATAACCTCTATAAGACCCGTAAAAAAGTTAATTCCTTAGTACAATATGAATAGAGGTGCCATAAATTAATTTACAACTAAGAAGAAAATTTAATTTAAGGAAGCTTTCAACCGATAACTTCAGTCTTCGTCAGTCTTGTTGATAGATAGGAAATGATGATGATGATGGTAGTGATTGCCAGATCTGTAAAGTCATATACATTCTTTCTTTTTTTAATATTGACTTCCATATTAATGGTATGATGAAAGGGGAATCAGAATTGCAGTTCCAGTTCTTGGAGCTGAGAAGAGTTTCCAAACTTTCCCGACAGCGTAACAAAAAGCAATAAACGAACTGGGCAATTTGTTTCGTGTCATTCCAAAGAGGTTAAGCAGAAATGTCCTCCGTAAGGATGCCAATGAAATTTCAGAATTTCTTTTACGGACATCATTTTTGTGCTCCAGTAAACGCATTTTGATGCTACAGAAAGTGCTTCCAATGTTGTAATTTTCACCAGATGTTGAAATCGAAATGAGGTAAACTATAGGAAGATTGGGGGGGGGTTAACTATGTATCTATCATCCAAAATTAATTTTATAATAGAAGGGTTGGAGCTGATGGCCAGATGATATCCAAACTTCTAAAATTTTTTGAGCTGTAGGCAAAAGAAGGGTGGTAAGGGATAGATCCACAGAAGTGCAGATTTTCAAATGGGTTTTGCTGGACGCTGTTGGTTTTTGATCTTAATTCATAATGAGTGATTAGGTTTTCGGCTATGGAAGAAGGGTATCCATGCGAAATGGCAGTTTCCAAAATTCTCTCATATTCCTCTTCAAGAGATGAACGATTATTTATTGCAGATGATATTGGCTCTATGAATAAAAGCTTTTATAGCAGCAAATTTGTACTTTATAAAAAACCCAAATCTCAGAATCAAAACTAGTCCGGATATTCGTGTTGTGAGTGCTCGTTTGTTAAGAATTTTCTGCTCTTTGTCTGAAATCTTTGCTAACATAATGGTCTTTGTCTTCATCTTCGTTTTTTAGTTTGATGAGCAATTTTATAAATTTGACGACTGCATTTGACGATATGGATTTAAAATTTTAAGATTTTTTATAGACATTCTTTTAAATTCTGAGATTTGGGTTTTATTGATTATGTTAAGGATTTTAAATCTATTGTTGACAGTTTTTAATTCTGACTCTTTTGAACTCCAAATGTCATATTCATTTGAATTGGACATAAAATACCATATGTTCTTTTAAAATGCTAATTCAATGAACTACGACACCTCAACATTAAACTATAAAGCAACCGAATGGAATGTACTAAACATTGGGACCTACAAATGTACTTCCAGAGTATGTCATAGTAGGTAAGCACCTATTACAATATCTTGAACTTTAATTCATTGACTGTTAATCTACTGAATTTGATAATTTAATACAACAGCGGAGATTACGTGACAAAGGAGCACTCGGCACAGAAACTGTCATAACGTGTGAAACAGTTAAAATAATAGTTATATAACTATTAAGGTATTTAATGGCCACGTAAACCAAATGGCTAGTCAAAACTAACCACTTTATTTGTTGTTAGCTGAATATTTTATAGGAGCAGGTTTGTTCTCAGAAATTGCTAAAGCCACTTTTGCTCTTATGATTGTTGATGATTAAGAGAAGTTTTATGAACAGCTGATTCAAAGGGAGATATTATATGGGAAACCTTTATAGGAACACTAGGAGAGTACTTTGGACTTTATGCTAGGAAATGGTCAATAGCTGGAGGAATATTGACTTTCGATAGATTAATGTACTTTGGCTGAGGAGGCTTCACAAGGATACAGTGAATTTGGCTTGTTTGACTTTTAGAAACTGGAATTTATTTTCCAAATGGGTGGTTTCCTTAGAGGACACTGTTTTTAAAGATTGCTGAATTTTTACCATGAAAAAGTTGACTACGGAAGGGTGGGTAGTAGCTGCAAGAGATTGGTAACTTATGAAACATGACAGTTCTCGTTGAGCAATCGTCGCATGGAGATCCCGAATTGCAGCGGAGAGGAGGCTTGAACTAGTATGCTACAGAAGAGTTCTTTTTTTTTTTTTTTTTTTTTGATTGGAGGTTTAACGACCACCGTGAGCAACTCAATGGGCTATAAGCAGTCGCCCGTCCCTAATTTAGGGTCACTGGTTCCAGGGAAGGGAGAGAGCCAGTGCCGTAAGACAAACACAACATCCATGCCTGACCGGGATTCGAACCCGGACCCCTTACGGACGAATGATCAGAGGCCAGCGCCTTAAACCACTGCGCCACCGGGGCGGCCAGAAGAGTTCAGCAACGTCCTTTAAAAGTTGAGTTGCAGATCTGAAAAGATTGGGGAATTATGACAGATGCTTTGCAATTCATCAGAAAACACAGTTTGCAGAGGAAGTTTGAAACTTTTATGCGATTATTACGGAAAGCAATCCAGTCGTTCTTCCATTCCAAATTTAAATGTTTTATTTATAATTTAAATTAATTTATTTTAATTTAATGTTTACTTTAGTAGAATATACTTTTTCTCCAGCTGCAAACCTGAAAAAGAAAATTTTTCAAAAATGCAAACCCCTTATTTCAAATCATTTTCATACTGTCAGTTCCTCTAAAGACTTCATCAGCAAACTGCCATCCACCACCACATGTCCTGAACAGTTTTTTAATCTGCATGTCAAACCTCTTTTTCCGTCAGTCCCATTTTTTGAATTTTGCATGCTACTTGTGAAATGGCTTATTCAAAAATTAAATCTTCTAGGCATCTTAATCAAAGATCTGTATGACTGCTTTCATACACTTCAAGAACAAAACTGTTCATTTACAATAAAATATGTTACAAGCAAAATTGTGGTCTTCCAATGGACTCACCTTTACCCCCCCCCTACTGAAATATATTTACAACACATTGAACAAACCATTCTTGTAGAGACCCCTACACAACCAACTACTTGGCTTAGATACGTTGGTGATATTTTTGTGATTTGGCCTCATCCCAAAGAGTTGTTGCTACAGATAACCAATTCAATCACCAAAAAGTTTCCTACAATTAAATTTACTATGAACAGTGAAGAAAACAAGTGCATTGATTTTTTTTACATCTTCCTCCAAAGAAATAATAACCATACAATCTCAAGGTATTTCCATCATAAGCCCACATCAACCACCAATATTATTCCTTTCAACTCATCCATCTTTGAAAAGTACAAATTTACATACATATCACTAAGCTGTTCTCTGAGATTCAGAGGTTAGCTCCAAAAAGAAATACAAACTTCCAGATATTTTTACTTATTGTTGTCGTATCAAACTTCTCCATTTACAGCGATCTTGACATACAACTCGTGCTTCACTAATATCCATTACACACTGTACACAAGATCTTTTATACTTCATACTCATAATCTTTTTCTCATGCAGACACTCCTGAATCTGATCCACCCATGTCTTCCTTGGCCTTCCTCTGCCTTTCCTTCCTGCCACTTGGGCTGAAAAGATTTTCTTAGTAAGCATTTCATCACTCATTCTTTCAACATGGCCAAACCACCAAAGCATATTGGTCTCCACCTTGCTAACAACATTTTGCTTCACATCACACAACTGCAATACATCTTCATTTCTCACACAATCATATCGTGTCTTGCTACAAAAGCTTTTATTCAAAGAGCCAATATCATCTTCAATAAATAATCTTTCATCTCTTGGAAAGTAATATGAGAAAATTTTGGAAACTGCCATTTCACATAGATACCCTTCTTCCACAGTCAAAAACCTAATCACTCGTTGTGAATTAAGATCAAAAACCAGCAGCATCCAGCAAAACCCATTTGAAAATCTGCACTTCTGTGGATCTATCCCTTACCACCCTTCTTTTGCCTACAGCTCAAAAAAATTTTAGAAGTTTGGATATCATCTGGCCATCAGCTCCAACCCTTCTATTATAAAATTAATTTTGGATTATAGAGACATAGTTAGCCCTCCCCCCCCTATCTTTCTGGAGTTTACCTCATTTCGATCTCAACATCTGATGAAAATTACTACATTGGAAGCACTTTCCGCAGCACCAAAATTTGTTTACTGCAGCACAAAAATGATGTCCATAAAGGAAATTCTGAAATGTCATTGGCATCCTTAACTTTGGAAGACATTTCTGCTTAATCTCTTTGGAATGACACCAAACAAATTGCCCCATTCTTTGATCGTTTTTTGTTACGCTATCAGAAAAGTTCGGAAATTCTTCTGAGCTCCAAGAACTGCAATTCTGTTTCCATTTTCATACCATTAATATGGAAGTCAATATTAAAAAAGAAATAACGTACATAACTTTATGGATTGGGCAACCACTACCATTGTCATCGTTTCCATCAATAAACAAGGCGACAAAGACTGAAGTTATCAGTTTCTTATGTAACTTAAGCGTGTTTTAAAGTTTTTTATACTTAGTATTGACAGTTACATGTTTATGTCCATTTTTATCATGTTAACTGCTTATCATGTGATATCTTCTGGAACCATGACTTACACTTATTATACCACAAAATGTACTGCTGATATCATTCACGGTGGTAAACCTAGTGACGGCCTTTTTCCCTATGAACTTCAATCATTCTTTCCTTCACTGCATTACTTGTGCTACTATGATGCTTCCCTAAAATAAGCAATTCCACTGTCATACTGTATGTTACAGAAATAGGATAACAGAGTATTTCTGAAAAGTTGCAAGTTTGAAACACTTATTTGCAAATTTCTGTCAGAGTGCATATAATACCACTATTCAATTTAATTAAAAAGGAATTAATTGATTTCTTTTTGTCCTTTTTAATCAGGTAAGTACATCAGGTGTAGGGGATTAGCCCACAGCTGAGGGTTCCAGTTGGTCATTCAAACTAAGGATTCTGGAACAAAACCCAGAGAGTTGGGGTCTTTTTGCCAATGTCACACAGAACTAGCTGGCACCTCTCCAAGATTCACAAAGGCCTTAGTTGCTGTTGTGTGTGCCATTGTTACCACTGAGCACCCCGAGGAGGCAAACCCATCGCTCACTACGACCGCCCACAAGATCGCTGTAAATGGAGAAGTTTGATACGACAACAGTAAGTAAAAATATCTGGTAGTTTGTATTTCTTTTTGGAGCTAACCTCTGAATCTCAGAGAACAGCTTAGTGATATGTATGTATGTATGAAATTAATTTACTATTTCTCACCATACCAAAAACAGCAAAATATATTATCAACACATGTTCGTAAAAGGAACAATCACAAAATGATTTACTATCTTTTATCAGTTCCCAGTTTGAATCCAGTTGTTGCTCAGCTTGCAAGTAATACCTCCCATCTGTCCATAAGACTGCTTCCTTTCTATCAGAAAAGTTTGGAAATTCTTCTAAGCTCCAAGAACTGCAATTCTGATTCCCTTTTCATCATACCATAATATGGAAGTCAATATTAAAAAAGAAATAACGTACATAACTTTACGGATTGGGCAACCACTACCATCGTCATTGTTTCCATCTATAAACAAGGCTGACAAAGACTGAAGTTATCAGTTTCTTATGTAACTTAAGCGTGTTTCAAAGTTTTTTATACTTAGTATTGACAGTTACATGTTTATGTCCATTTTTATCATGTTAACTGCTTACCATGTGATATCTTCTGGAACCATGACTTACACTTATTATACTACAAAATGCACTGCTGATATCATTCACGGTAGTAAACCTAGTGACTGCCTTTTTCTCTATGAACTTCAATCATTCTTTCCTTTGCTGCATTACTTGTGCTACTTTGATGCTTCCCTAAATAAGCAATACCACTGTCATACTGTATGTTACAGAAATAGGATAACAGACAATTTCTGAAAAGTTGCGGTGTTGAAACACTTATTTGCAAATTTCTGTCAGAGTGCATATAATACCACTATTCAATTTAATTAAAAAAGGATTAATTTACTATTTCTCACCATACTAAAAACAGCAAAATATATTATCAACACATGTTCGTAAAAGGAACAATCACAAAATGATTTACCATCTTTCATCAGTTCCCAGTTTGAATCCAGTTGTTGCTCAGCTTGCAAGTAATACCTCCCATCTGTCCATAAGGCTGCTTCCTTTCCTGTGACTATAGCAGTGCCTGTTGGGGAAAAGTCTAAAATACTGATGTGTGTATACATAATATAAAACATTTATTTTATACAGCTGCTCAATTTTTATATTATTTTTAATTCATCTGCAAATAGGCATACATGTGGCATTTTTATCATATTGCTGTGACCATCCCAAATACATAGGTAAGTAAAGAACAGAAAAGATATGAAAGTGCCTTCTTCCCTCTGCATTTGGGAACTAGGCAATTACTTCTTTATAACCATGCCCTTTTTATGTCTCTCTGGATTTCTTCCTGTGTTATTTTTAATACTGATATCATTTTGTTGGTTTCAGAATTTGTAACTAAAAAATTTAGACCAAATACCATTATCCTACAAAAAGAATCACTGTAAATCAAGGAAAAAGAAATTAAGAAAACAAAAATTATCTTCTGTTGCATTGCTGATGCCTTTTGCACTAGTTTATTTTAAACCTTTTTCAATTAAAAACAGAAACCAAACTCATAAGTCAGAAAAACTTAATGAATCATTCCTACAATTAAAATAGGAGATTGTACCTTTCTTTGGTAAAGAACTCCCAATTTCAACATTGATTTCCACAATTAGTACATACACACTGTTTCCACAATTAGTACATCATATTCAGATATTTTTGCTAATTGTATTATTCATGATTCCCAAGGAATTAAAAATCTGACACCTGTTTTCAATAGCAGTACAGTTTTAACATTTCTTCGTGATATGGACTCTTTCTCCTTTATTTGTAGTATATATATATATGTGTGTGAAAAGTTATTTACATTCAGCAGCTTTCAACATTATTAATTCAGGCATTTACACTATATCAGGGATCATAGCATACTTCTGGAAAATTTTAGGTAGGAATTTTAGGAATTTTTAGAAAAATTTTAGGAAAATTTTAGGAGTGTATTTCAATAAAAACTAGATGTATATTTGTATACATCTAGTAAAACAACTTTGTATACATTGTAAAGAGTTTGCTTCACACCCTTCAACCATATATACTGATAGACTGCGCATGACATCAAAATTTCTGGCTCCAACATAAAATCACATGACATCAGTCAAAAAGATGGGTTACACCTGCTGTGCTTATGGTTCTTCTGAGCAACATATAGTAAAGGAAGTTCTATGATTTTTCATGGGTAAGAAACGAATTAAATACCTAAGTCAATAAAGTTCAATTACTTAACCAGAAACTTGCAGCTATTGATATAAAAATATAGTAACTTAAGAAAAAAAAATGGAATGCATGTTCCAAATTCTTCACAAATGTTCATCACATTATAAATCACGAAATGTACCCAACCCGATCATGCATGTATATAGCTCATAAGTAAACTTACCTGAAGAGTTTTCATTATATATGAGGCGCATTCACATAATACACCGAAAACACTGAAGTTCTGCAGCGTAAATTAGTAATCATAACAGCATTTTTACACGAAATTTGGAGTCTGATGATGACGTGCCCAATGTTGGAGCCATGGCGGCTTTGATGCAGCTATTGCCAATGCGCAGTCCATTAGTATATATGGTCGAAGTTCACACCCAAATTTTTTGCATAACGTCTAATGTCTAAAGTTTAAGTATGATTTACTTCTAATGTTCAGTTCTTATCTTTTCACGTGTTATCATATTCAAGTATATTTACCACATTCAAGTTTCACTTTGAACATTAATATGCTGTTGAACCAGAAGCAATTCACGATTTTCACAGTAAAGTTTTCAGGTTTCACATTAAATTATAATATCCAAAAAAGATAATTGAAAACCAAGAACTATGTACAATTGTTCACTGAATTACTTTTTTCATATTATTGTTTTAACCTTTTCCTGATAAGCCTATCTTTTTCTGCTTCCACCACAACTAATTTACTTTCAGTTTTCTTTATTTCAGCTGAACCTTGTATGATCAAGTTAGAGGCAACTGCTATTTCAACAGTATTTTGTTTTTCTACAGCTTTTCTCATTCTTTCTGTTTCCTCTTGAATTACTGCTAGGGAGGCTTCTTTATCTTTTTTAAGCCTATTCATTTCTGCATCATTTTCTTTTATTTTGTCATCAAACTCAGCTTTTCTTTTTTTCTCTAGCTGCTTTTCCTTATTTTCCCTCTCTTTCTGCTTCCTTTCTTTTACCTTTTTTGATTCTTCTTCCTTCAGCTTATCAACATACTCTTTATAAAATTTATGTGAATCACGAACACTATTTAACAAATTTCTTGTTATGGGAACTTTACTTACACATCCATAGTGTTTAATGGCCCCTTTAACTATTCTTAATGATGTTATAGTTGAGTCTTTTAAGTTAGCCTTGTCCTTCCTTAACAGAGCAGTGTTAACCGAAAATCCCCTTTCTGCATCAGCATTACCATGAGGTAAAACTAAAATTGACTTGATGAGTTTAGCAAGATTTTAGTATTTTTCTTTTCCGCTAGAGTCTTTAATACTAAATATATTACGCCAGTAATGATCAATCCGCATAATGGAATATGCCCTTCCTCTGAAAATTTCACTAGTTCATCTAGAGTTGGCTTATCGCAATTTAAAAGTTTCCACTCTTCTCTTACTCTATCAATTTGTTCCCCAGAAAGATGCAAAACACTTGAAATTCTGGTTATTTCTGAAAGTCCTTCAGTGACTGAAAGTTGAGTTGACTCTTTCTTTGGTTCTTTTACCTTTAAAATTTCTATGTCTCTTAGCTTTTGATTGCAGATGGCAAATTTGACTTTAAATATTTTGTGGTTGCAATTAGTGATGATCTTACATCTAAGAGAAATAATTTCTGCCTGGTCTCCTGAACATTCCTGAGGAAATTTTTTGTCTTCATACCAACTTCTAACTCCCCTAGTTTTTTTCATGAATTTTTGTTTTCAAAATCTACATTCTTTAGGTCTTTTCCAATTTCCCTGCAATAACATCATCTTGGATAAACTGAGCCATAACATTTCTCATTAAAGTATTTAAATCAGAATATAACTGGTGTATTTTTGGTTCTTCACTCTGATAACATAATGAAAACTTTTCAAAATTTTGGTGTGAAAATGAAATTAATGCTAAATAGCAAGGAGTTAGCTCATTTTTCAGGAAACAGTGAATTCTTTTATACCTTGCCGAATTGCGTAGTTGTTTTTCAAATATTTTTTGAGATGGCAAGAAGTTTAAAAAATATTCTGTAATATTTAGCCATTGATCCAAGAGCCTCTAGGCTACAGAACCAATGGTTAACCATCTGTTGCTGACATGACGCAAAAGAAATTTGGCTGTGACCAATGTTATATCCTCGAGAGATTTATAATCCTCTCATCTTGCAGCACTACTCTTTAAAAAGTAATGCATATCAGTAGCAAATTCGTCAAAATCTATATTTATGCTTGTCAAAAAAATTTTAAATGCATTACTAACAACATGCAGGTTGCAAAAACCTAGTTCCAAAGATTTCTGGCCTGTTTCTTGTTTTACAACTTCACTGAATTTGCGTAAAAAGCACTTATTTACATTTGGGCTGTCCATGGATACACAAATAATTCTGTTCAACAAAATATTGAAGGATGATAACACATCAAGAATTTCTTTTAGCAAAATATCTGCTGTTGCATGACCCAGAAAAACGCTTGTTAGGTATCGGCAAGAAACTGAATTTATTTCTGAAGACCAGTACCTGAGATACACATCCAACTGTCGTTTCACTTGTGTATTTGTAGTTTCATCAAATGCTATAGTAACCTTTCCTGGGCTACTAGATGCAATGTCTTTTTTCAAATCCTCTTCAAAATATTTTGACAATCCATGTGATATCACATAAGCAACTTTTTTCTTTAAGTTGCATTTTGGCTGCAATAGCAGAATCAGGAAACATTTCTTTGAAAAGTTCAACTGTTTCAGTGCATGAAACAAAAGACATATTGTCCTTAGCAACTTTCATGGCCCATAATGCTTCGGCTTTAGCCAACTGTAAATCATGACTCAGTACTTCACTAATATTTGTTTTGGGCTGAAGATCCCGTCCTCCAAAGGCTTTCACAGGATGGACTTATTTTGAAATTTACTTTGAAATTTCTGCAAATGTTTTTTCCCTTTATGATGCGCTTTTACTTGTGAAAAGCCACTATTAGAAATATTGAAAATTTCTGAACACAATATACACTTAGCAGAAAATATTGTTTCAGTTGCAGAACACCATTCTTTCAACTTCACTCCGTCCAATTCTTTGGCGAGCCACGCATCTTGAAATTTCGTTTTGGATTTAGGCATCTTAAACACTTGTATTACTAACCAGAAAATGAAAGGGAAGTACAAAAACACGTTCCAATATTGCAAAACCAGACAACTTCCCGAAGTTTGGCTGCGAGGATGTCAGAAGATAGAAAAAAAAAAAAAAAGCAAGTCACCACTAGAGAACTGAACCTGCACACAGCACAGAGAACACCATAAAAGACGCAAAACCAGAAACTATCATACGCATCTCACGCAAGTTCAGTCAAAGCGAGTCGGAGCCGAGATACATTGCGCATCGAAGGTCGCTGTCGCCGACGCACGACCGAAGGTCAATGATCACGTGCTCTACTGCCTGCCACGATAACACTCAGCTACCATCCCATCGTCATTACCGGAGGTTACGGAAGGAGACCACATGTTTCCTCTTTGCTTCCACCCACCTGCGGTTTACAATAACAAAACATCAGCAGAAAGAGGAGGTTCCACGAGGCATGTCCAAAAATAAAGTACGATCTTCTGCGTGCCACGGAGTTTGTCTGCAAAGCGCAAACCAGGGGTGAAAATGACCCCTCCCCTTTTCCCTTAGATCTCTTGTTACTCTCGAAAACTGTCCGAAGGCACAAAAGTGGAGCGCCCGCCCCGAAGCAAGTGCATCTCGATGGCGTCATTTTCCCTCCCTTCAGCAGCACAGCATATAGGCTGTGCTACAATAACAGGTCTTTTACCTTACTGTAATGGTAAATTTATTGGCGTTAATAACAGTTGTATTTTTAATAAATAAGCTTACGAAAATTTTAGGAAGAATAACAAATTTTAGGTATAATTTTAGGAATTTAAGGAGGGTCACAAAATATTAGGAATTTTAGGAGGAATGCGATCCCTGCTATATGTTACCAAAATATTTGCACTGCTATATAGAGTCGAACATTTTAATTAATAAACAAAAAACACTTACAGTGTAGTAAATCCATTTATTTACATGGTGTAATATGCAAAAAGATTCACCAAGCTTTCACTCTCCACTGGGTGACTTTTTCAAGGCAATGGTAGACTTTTAATTAAAATGAAATCAAAAGCCTGCCAACGAGAGGCTTTGTCAAGCAAATTTGCAATAGACGAGCAACAATATATTTGGAGTTTAAAATCAAAATCTGGATAACAGCACAAGTATTAAAAGCATAACACTACAAACATGCGAACTTACGTTAGTCATTCTTCTTCTTCTTAGCCTGTTGGCACCCACTGCAGGGTATAGGCCTTCCCCACTCTTTTTCAACTTCCTCAACCCTTAGCCTCAACCCACCATTTAGCACCTCTAAATTTCTGAAGGTCATCTCTCCATCTTGTTCTCTGGTGCCCCCTTCATCTCTTTCCATCTCTCGGTTGTCATTCTGTTACTAATCGTGTCTATCCTTCAGTCTTCCAACACATCAGTCATTAACTAGGCCCAATGTTCACATAGTATAACATATAAGATATCAAGTCATAGTTTGTGTTAGTCTCAAGCTCAGAGCCTGTGAAAGATAGAGGTCCATAGTGATGGCAGTTCAATTCTGTGTTAGAATTAGAAACACATCTTCCACAGGCCCAGTGGACCACTCGAATTTGCAAATGACTGGTCCGCCAAAATGCTTAATGCCCCGTGAAAGAAAAACCTCACACATTTATAGTGCATATAAAAAATAGCACATCAGTTCACTGAAGCTGTATATCACAAATTTAGAGCAACAGAATGTGTACATGTACATATTCAAATAATACTAACAAATAAAAATAATGCACAGTAAGCAATCATAGAAATTCGAAAAAAAAATTCACTGCTTGGCAGGACCAGCATATAACAAAATGTGGTGGTCCACTCATTTTTACTGGTCCAGAAATGGCACAAATACTAATATATTTAGTGTGCACATGGCATTAGTATCAAAGACAGTACACAAAAGCACAGTATGTAGTTAATTTTAAAATAAAGTTTATAGTACAAATACTATGATTGCCATTAACAAATACAGAAGTGACCTGGGTTGTGGTTTTTAAACTGTTGCACACTTCCCTTTCCACGATTCTTCACATTAGTCCCACAGGGAATGCTAATGTTGAATGCAAAGTGCTATTTTATATAAATGACATACATCCATCCATTTGACTCTCCTGCCAGTGTCTCTTCCTGGAGAGAAACAAAGGCTGGTTTGCATATGGTGTCAGGGGGAGAAGACGCAGAGCCCCTTTTTGTTCATATGGCTTTCCCTATTACATTTTTTTATCTTCGCAGTTTTGCTTTTGCTATAGAGCAGGAACAAGAGGGGTTTCAACTGTAGTTTTTATTCTACAGTGTATTTCTGAAAAATTTTGATCTTGAATGATAAAATTTAGAATTTGTCAATCAAAATGTGATATTTGGATATTTTCATTTTCTAATAGCAAAATATACGGAGTAAAAGTTGATTAAAAACAAACAACTTTTGATTTTAAGTCATGAAATTGAATGCATCCATACACAGTGGGTATGCATGACACACGAAGTTGCACGGAAGAAAGTAAGGAAGGAAATCACACAATGCACTGATTATGAAGCACTTTGCAACATATCAAAAGCCTGGAAATATTCTAGTTGGATAATGGTTGCCTAAACATTCCGTTTCTAGCGATGATTCACTTTTCTCACACGTTTCAGGTCTTCGTTGAAGCATTATCCAACTAGAATATTTCCAGACAATGTGCCAAGTTTGACTCACAACTAGGAAGTTTAGTGAACACCTTGAAAAATCTGACTATTAACAAAAAAACTGAGAGCAAAATATTAGAGGAATCAGGGTCTTACGAAATTCCCATTGCACACATACCCCCAATATCGTACATAGGGAGTACTAAAAACAGGTTAAAAAAAGGCTAAAACAACACATATCTAACTGGCAAAAAAAAAAAAGCAAAAACTGCATTAGTGCAATTCTGTATTTACCACCGAACATTCCCAAAATTCGAAGAAATTAAAATGCTAAAAAGGAATAAAAAATCAGAGAGACAAATGAGAATGGAGGAATTGAATCTAACTTATAGAAATAAAATAAGGGTGTGTAACCAGAATGACCCTAATACATTATCTAGCCTTTGGAAAGAGCTAATAAGACAAAAAAAGAACAACAAAAGAAAAACCGACAAAAAAGACAAAGGAACAGGGATAGGAAATGAAAAGAAGAATACGGAAAGACAACATCAACGACCATTTGAAGAGGGGGAAAAAAGTTAAATTAGTGAAACATAGATGGCGCCCACTAGGTTTGATTAAGAAAAGTATCTAATACAGCGTATCCGATGAATGGCAACGTGGGGTATCGGACCACTGACGAGAAATAAACCACAAACATTGGTGGAAAAGTCGTCACGCTCCTGAGGATGCCCAAAGACTGGGCGAAAAATTTAGAGCATTAATAACGGTAAAGAATTGATGTTGTTGAATCCTAAAGTGAAGATCTACTGAATCTACCCAAAGTAAGCAGTGTGTTGGATGTGAATGGTTGCTGCACATACAACGGACAATAGGACAATAACTTCAACGAAGGCCCGAAACGTGCGAGAAAAGTGAATCATCGCTAGAAACGGATTGCCTACGTAAGCATTATCCAACTAGAATATTTCCAAGTTTTTTAAATAATGCACGTAAAAAGGAATAGTAGCCTTTTCCAATCGATTTCTAAGTCGGAATATGAACTGCTAATATGAATTGATTCGTTACACTTGCATTTGAATCAGCCATGTGCGGAACAACGTTACGTAATAGATAATGAAGTACAGAAGCCTGCTGACACTTAAAGAACTAAACTTAATCAGGAAGTTTACAAGAAAGGGCATTAAGCTGGTAAAAGAAGAAAAGAAGAAATCCAAATCGGGTTCTTAACGAATTGTAGAGACCTTAAAATAATACCCAAATACTTACGGATTACCAATAAACCAATTCATGGAAAGGACAAAAGGTTGTTAGTAAGATGTCAAGAGAAAAGACTAAATGCAGAAATCACTAATAAAAGAAAGCAACTGTACCAAAACCACATTCAGTGCTATAATTTGTGGAACCGTATACAGAAAACGGAATATAAGAATTTTAAGGGCACGTGGAAAACTCTGATTATTGACAATGTACTTACAGAAATTAATGAAATCGTTGAAGGCCAACAAAAAAAAACAGCGGAAAGTATGATTGCTAAAAAATTTTATGCTTTAATAGACGAAATCAAAGTGAGAAATGAAGACAGAACAGAATATCCAGTGTATGTTAATCAGTCATCGAGAGTGCTAACGTATAGCGAAAAAGCAGTGTTACAACGTGGGAAGAAATACACTTTTCCACCAAAAACCCCAAGAACAGAAGAGTACATTCCAATATTAGAAGATATTGTACATCGAGTACCTCCAGAGCATGCTATCGATCTGAGGTTTAAATTATTCAGGATTATGCTCAAAGAATATAAAGATAAGCACACAAAAAAACTACCAAGTCAATAAGTTGCAGTATGACAGACAACAACTGTTAAGTTTATGTAAAGAACCTGCGATTAAATTTTGTGAAGCGGACAAGACAGAACAAATTGTTATTTTGAACACGGTTGAATATAATGATAAAATGCAGACAGCAATCTCTGAGTTAAAGTGTGAATGTGTCAACAATGATCCCACAGACAAACAAGTAACTTTCCTCGCTAAAGTAAGGAGCCATAGTAGTTTACCTGCAGAAATAAAAAATGCGAACCCACCAATGGGAGTAGGGACGCCCAAAAATTTCTCAAAAATTAAAACCCATAAAGAAAACACTCCATTAAGACTGATTCTCTCAAAAAAATTCTGCTCTCATCAATCTAAAAAAAAAAGATATACAGCTATCTATCCCCAATTTTTATGAGGAATCAATTTACCTTAAAGAATAGCTATGAATTTATCGAAAAGATCAAGAAGATAAATCAAGACCTTACGAACGTCACGGTGGCCTCTATGGACGTTAAAGCGTTATACCCTAATACTCCTGTCGAGCTAGCCATCGAGTTGATCATGCAACAATTAAATATAAATAAAAAGCTAAATATGACACAACTGAAAGAATTAAAGGATACATTATACTTCATTAAAGAAAATAATATCCTCCAATTTGAGGGAAATTTTTAAACAAACTCAAGGTGGCCCCATTATTGGCGTTATATGCAGAAGTGATAATGGCATACATCAAAAGAAAAATTATTCAAACTCTACCTGAAAAACCACTACTATATGCTCGGTATATTGATGACATCATCATTATTTCAAAACTCAACAATACCGAGCTACAAGATCTATCTCATCGATTTAACGTAATCTGCAACACCATTGAACTGACGCTTGAATTTGAAGTGAATAATAGTCTGTCATTTTTAGACATTCTACTTTAAAAAAAAATAAGTTTGAACACACTGTTTTCTGGAAAACAACATACATTCCGGTACTCATTCCATACTCCTCGCACCATCCTGTTATCTATAAAAAAATAGCATAGTAAACTTGATTCGAAGAGCGTATACGCACACTTCTAATAATAGGCTAAAGAATCAAGAGCTTGATTTTATCTTGAAAATATCACAAGATTATGGTTACCCTAATAAGCTTATTAAAAAATGGATATATGAGAGTAAAAAACATATGGCTAAGAGAGATGAAGACCAAAAAGTTTACAATCAAAGAAAGGTGAGAAAAAATAAATTAAAATATATAGGTGCATTCCCTTACTTGGAAGGTGTCAGTAAAGAAATTAATAGGCAATGTGCCAAATTTGACTCACAACTAGGAAGTTCAGTGAACACCTTGAAAAATCTGACTATTAACGGAAAAAACTGAGAGCAAAATATTAGAGGAATCAAGGTCTTACGAAATTCCCATTGCACACATACGCCCAATATCGTACATAGGGAGTTCTGCTGTCATCTAGCGTTGTTAAGTAAACTTAACAACGCTAGATGGTAGCAGAATCTGCATTGAATTTGAACATGGTCGAAGAATATCCCGATGCTCTTAACGCACAGATACTTGCGAATTCGCCGTCGTGGGTGGGGCAATGGATAGCGCACTCGAACGGTATTCGGGAGATGCGGGTTCGATTCCTGCTCCTCGGCGATGAAATTTAAAAGTTTTCTGATGTGATTTAATTCACCTGTGAAACAGTAATTACAGTCAATTTGGCGATGTTCGATTGCTGTGTTAATTATCATGACGTATTTAACACATATTATGAGAATATTTCTTCAACTCTGAATATGCAAATGTTTTGATTTGGACCTCTGTTTCCTACAGTCTAGAATTTTCATAAAACTGTTGTATGGTTTGCAATTTCAATATTCAGTTTTTAGGCAGTAAATAACTGAATCTCAAAAAATCCAAAAACTGCCATAGCCAAACCTGGATACTTTGAAATCATGTTCAGTTCTTTTTAAACTTGCAAATTCCAAAACAAATGGGGAAAAAAAAATTACTGGCCACCCGGGCCAGTAACATAAATAGTTCACTGGTCCAATGGAACTTTTACTGGCCAATGGTCAACGGACCACTAGGTAATTTGAATGCTACAAAGGATACCCCATCATTGCATACTTCACCTCTTGTGATAATCTCAATAGACTTCCCCTGATCATAGTTCCCCTATAAGTAGAGAACAGGGCCACCATTTTCCTTTCATTCCAAAGGGGAATTGCTTCATTGCAAAGTACTTCTTTTGCTAAAGCAGCCACTATTCCTTCCCTTCTGTCTCTCATATGCTCCTTCATCATCATCATCATTGTCAACCATTATCAATCCACTGCTGGACGAAGGTCTCCCCAAGTTTCCTCCACAACGGTCTGTCTTGTGCCAGTCTCCTCCATGTCACTCCCGCATACTTTCGAATTTCATCCACCCATCTTCCATGTGGTCTTCTTCTGAGTCTTTTTCTGTCCCTTGGAATCCAATCTAAAATTTCAGCTGTCCATCGATGGTCTGTCCTTCTGGCAGTATGTCCAGCCCATTGCCATTTCAGGGATTTAACTCTGATCATGATGTCTTCCACTCTTGTCATTTTTCGTATCCACGAGTTCCTCTTCTTATCTCTCCTGGTTACACCAAGCATGCACCTCTCCATGCTGCTTTGAGTTGTCTGCAGCCTTTGTATGTCTCTTTTAGTTAAGGTCCACATCTCTGCACCATACGTAAGCACTGGAAGGATGCATTGATTAAACACTTTTCTTTTAAGACATAATGGCATACTGCTCTTGAAAATTATGCTGTTTCTTCCAAAAGCTCTCCAGGCAAGTTTTATATGCCGATTAATTTCTTCATCAATGTGACCCTCACTTGATATCTGCTGTCCAAGATAAACGTACGTGTCTGTTATCTCCAGCTTTTCTCCATCAATCGATAAATCTTCATTTCTTGTAAAAGCATTGAACATCACTTTTGTCTTCTGAAAGTTCATTTTTAATCCCACTTCTTTACTCTTGTCAGCAAGTTCCTAGATCATACTCTGCAGCTCTGATGGGGTAGTTGCAAAAATGACTACGTCATCAGCAAAACGAAGGTGGGTTAGATAATCTCCATTAATCTTTATCCCTTTGTTTTCCTAGTTCAGTGATTGTAAGACATTTTCCAATTTGACATTAAAGAGCTTCGGAGATATGGTGTCACCTTGTCTCACTCCTTTTCCAATTTTTATGTGTGTTGTATTTTCAAACAGCCCAATCTTTGCACTTGCATTTTCATAGATGTTATTAATAATATTAACGCACGCATCTTCAATACCGCAGGATTTCAGAGCCATTGTAACTGCTGATGGTTTCACAGAATCAAAGGCTTCTTCATAATCGATAAAAGCCATGCACAATGGAAGTTCATATTCCTTCGCTCTTTCAATTAGCTCTCTCAGTACATGGATATGATCTATTGTGCTGTAGCCACTCCTGAATCCAGCTTGTTCTCTCGGTTGAGCCATGTCCAGTGTCACCTTCAAGCGGTGTGAAAGAACTTTAGTGAAGATTTTATAAACCACTGATAGGAGGCTGATAGGTCTGTAGTTTCCGAGATCCTCAATGTCACCTTTCTTATGTAGCAGGATCATTGTAGCGGTGTTCCAATCCTCAGGAATCTTTCCTTCATTAAGGCATCGAGTGAAAATTTGGGGGAGTACTGTTTCGATTTCTCCACTTGCTTCTTGTATGATGTCTACAGTAATTCCATCTTCTCCTGGAGCTTTTCCCCACTTCATGTTCTTGATTGCATGTGCAACTTCTGCTGGAAGGACTGGAAGAACTCTGGTACTGGTACCTTTCATGATGTCTGGAGTACACATATCATCCTTTTCATATAATTTGGAATAGAAATCTTTCACTGTTGTCAAAATTTCACCTCTATTTCTTGTTACAGAACCATCTTCTTTTCTCAGTGCCATAATCTGTTTTCTTCCCTTACTGAGATGTCCCTTTGCTATCTTTAGGCTTTGGTTGTTTTCAATTGCTTTCCTTACTAGTTCACAGTTGAATTTCCTTACGTCTTCAGTGACACTTTTTCTGTCTTGCATAGCTCTATATATTCCACTTTGGAAGTCACATCTTCTTTAGTTGTCCTCATCTCTCTTCTGTTTTGCATCAACATTTTGGTTTTTCCTGATAATTTGTTCACATGCAACTTGTTCTTAGACCCAGCTAATTTTGTTGCTGTTTCCATAAGAGCTTTGGTTACTTTTCTGTTAACTTCAGAAATATCCACTTCTTCCTATGTTAGGTCTTCTAAAGCAGAGAATCTGTTCTTCAGTTCCAACTTGAAGGCATTATGGTGTTTTTTAAGGTTGGTTATGTCAATACATTTTGTTTGTCTTATGAGCTTACCACGTTCGAGTTGAGTGTTGAGGTGCATCTTACATCTCACCAATCTATGGTCACTACCTGTGTTGAACTTGTTTAGCACACTGCAGTCTTCTATGACGAATTTTTTGTTACACATAATAAAATCAATTTCACTTGTCGTCCCATTTGGATGTCTCCATGTCCATTTCCTGTGTGGCTTTTTCTTGAAAAAGGAGTTTAAGATGAAAAACCCTTCTGCCTCTGCAAACTCTACGAGAGTATTTCCACGCTGGTTTCTGTTGCTATGACCGAATTTACCTACTGAAGTTTCATTCTGTTGCCGTTGCCCTATTTTTGCACTGAAATCTCCCATAACTATCTTTAAGTGCTTACCTTTATTATTTAGATGACGAATTTCCTCATAAAATTCTTCAATTTCTTCTTCAGGATGACTTGTGGTGGGTACGTAAGTTTGAATAATCTGAGACTGGTATTTTCTCGAGAGTTGGATAACGAGTCGTGCAGCTCTGTCAGAGGAACTTTCAACTTCTACAACTTTATCCTTCAGTTTCTTGTTTATTATAAATCCAACACCACTAGTTCTGCCAGTATCTGTCCCAGGATAGTAGAAGAGATGTCCACTTTTCAGCTCAATGAGATCTTCTCCTTTTCTCCTTACCTCACTTAGCCCGACGATGTCCCACTTGATCCTTTGTAGTTCCTCTTCCAATTCAAGAAGCCTTGAATCAGAAGATAGGGAGCATCCATTATACGTAGCCAAGGTCAGCATCAGATTCCTTCCTTATGGGATGTAAGGTCAGGTGATGTGTAACATCACAGCCTCTCCTCGACAAATCTCAACCCCGCCTTCTCGTGGTACATCCTGTTCCCACTAAAGGGGCTCTGACGACCGCCAATAGCAGTATAACTATACCATCGGGATTAGAGGAAATGCTATCCCACACTCACCAACCCACTTGGCCAGCGTGGTGAGTTATGGCCAAACCCCTCTAAAATGCTCCTTATGTTGACATATTATAAAATGATCTTTCGTCATTCCGATGTAAGACTTTATTGAGGAATCCAAGAATTTTAGTGGAGTAGCATATAAATCCCTGCAGTATAGTCTTCATCAGTTTGTTTTCTGTTTTTGTAATTCGTTGTTAAAATTTTACCAATAGTTTTTGGTGGCTTCAGCGACACATCAATATCATGTTTCTTAATAAATTATTGACATAGAATGAGAATTGAGGAATATATGAAATGCTGCCTGTAAATTTAATTTCCATTTTCTTTGTGTTGTCCTTTAACAGGCTTCTTTTAACTTTTTGTAATTTATCGCTTAGTTCGCATTCCTGAAAACCTGCTACATTTTTAATACTCGTGCTATTATCCGGATTTTGATTTTAAACTCCAAAGGATCGTTATTTGTTTAGTGCAAGTTTGCCTGGACAAATCTTCCCATGGCATTGGCAGGTGAAAGCTCAGCATGATTAAAATACATTTTCGATATACACCATCTCATGGATTTATGTGACTATCCGTTTGTTTGTCTAGTGAAAGTTTTCCTAGACAAAGCCTCCCGTTGGCAGGCGAAAGCTTGGCATGATTAAAATACTTTTTCAATATATAACATCTCAAGGATTTATGTGACCTTATCATCTCTTTAGTTATTAGTGGTGTACTTAATATCTTTTGAATGTATCCTTAAGATCCGTCTTTCCTTTAGTTGGTTGTTTTTCAGGTTTATTAAACAAAGTATTTTTAAAAGGCCATAGAGGGCCAACAACAGGTATGCAGCGGTCCCACACACAAAATAAAAATTCCCTGACTTTTCCAGGTGGTTTTGAAAGTTTTTCCAGATCAGAGACCCAAATAATGTTATGACAAGTTGTTACATTTCTTTCCATTTTTGCATTTTCTCATCAAAGCACACATTTATAAATTCTTTAGATAACTGATCTTTATATAACTACCTGCCTTTTATTAACAACAACTAAATGCATGAGGCATATTATTTTTGATACCATAATTCCCTGATCTTTTATGAACCTGAATATCATACTGCCAACATTAAATCTGTGAATATATTCCCATAGAAACGGTTCACATTTGAGAAAAAGTCTGCAAGTTCATTAGTTTCAGTTTTTATATTTTCTATAACCCTGGTTGCAGAAACAGTGCGACATGGCGACGGGAGTCGCAGATCGCTCAACAAATCTTGAAGATCAATTTACTCTCTTTTCTTTTCCAATATAATTTGCACCAAAAAAAAAAAAAAAAAAAAGGGTTTTTTTTTTTTTCCTTTTCTGCAGCTTTGCTTAAGAGTCCTCCACACTCCGTGCAAGATAGTATTTCGGCACGGCCGGCTAGAATCAGCTCCTCTGGTGGACACCTCTCCCCCCCCCTAGCCGAGCTGTCAAGTTTATTTCCTCCTGGAGAGGAGAATGCCTGCTAGTCAATTGGGGTTACTAATTGCTTTTATATGACCCCACCGTTCAGACCCACCCACATCTGGTTTCGCAAGCACACGACGCATGCCTTGGTCGGATTGTTTCATTCACAGCAGTAACTTCGGTAAGAATGATCGTTTGGGGGCTAAACTCATATGCCATGTATATATAAATTATATTATTTCATAATATTAGAAATTATTTATAATCCAAAGACAAGTTCTTAAGAAACCCAAAAATTATTTTAGCATATTTTTTTTATTAGTACCTAGAAATAAACAGTATAAACTAATAAAAATATACACTGTTTATTCCTAGGTACTAAGACGTCTTGGTAAAGAAGACAATCCCCCCCCCCCCCAAATTATGCCTGTGTGTTTACATGTACAGCGGTTTATCAATTAAAAAGAAAACAACCTGAAGCAAAGTTGTGCTGCTCGACAAGAACAACTCAAAACGGTAAAAATACCCTCGGAGAAAATACCCCATGAAAAAGGAAAACCAGTAAAAATACCCCCGGAGAAAATACCCCCAGAACAAACGGTTCACTGTAAACTGCCACACATCTTCAGCAACTTGGCCACAGAAGTTCAAGGGGAGGGGGGCCTATGAAGTTTGTTGTTTCTGTCTGGGCCTATATTGAGAACTGAATTGGAAACTCTAAACAAATTTCGAGAAAACGTTCCATGAAAGCCAAGCTAGAATTGCACTTTAATTTGAAGAAATAAATTGCTGAGGATCCTATGTACACTTGGTATGGGAGGAGGCTCTACCCCCAACTTCCGTAATATTATATTCTGGGCCGCTGGAGTTTGTCAGTGCGTCCAGGATGTTTCCCCTTAAAGCGTCCGCGAGGTCCGTGAGCTTTGGGGCGGCTTTCCCTCCAAATGTTAAAATGGACGTAGAGCTGTAAACATTAGTACCATGCTTTACATAATGATTCTGTACACGACCACGAATTTTCAGGAGAGTGGGTGAATCTCCCCCCCCCTCCCAGTTTCTAAGAGCTCTTCAGGGGCAACATCGAGGACATACTGACCGACTCTAGAGGTCCAGGATATAAAATTACGAAAGTTGGGGGCAGAGCTCTCCAAACCAAGCACTTAGCTCTCCAAACCAAGCACTTTTACAGACTTCACCGAATTTCTGGGGGAGGGGGGGCATACATAGTCTGCCACTAAACACAACATAAAGCATAGAAATTGATAGCAAATCCCTTACCTTGAACACTTGTCTGCAATCTTAGGAACTTGGGGGAGGGTGAATTCATCCCACCCTCCTGAAAATTCATGGTTGTGAACAGAACCATTATATAAAACATGGTTCTAATGTTTACAGCTCTACATCCATTTTAACATTTTGGGGGACCCACAAGCACACGGACTTCGCGGACGCTTGAAGGGGAACATCCTGGATACATTGACAGACTCCAGCGGCCCAGAATGTAATATTACGAAAGTTGAGGGTACAGCCTCACCCCACCCACACACACATACACACACACAAACCAAATGTACCTCGGATCCTCAGCAATTTATTTCTTCCAATTAAAGTACAATTCTTGCTTGGCTTACATGGAACGTTTTCTCCAAATTCGGTTGGAATTCCCAATTCAGTTCTCAATTAGGCCCAGAAATGGCAATCTTTATAGCCCCCCCCCCGAACTTTTGTGGCCAAGTTGCTGAAAGATGTGTGGCAGGGTTGCCAGTAAATTGCCACACCGGAACACTGCCACACATCATTGTTCCTGTTTGGTAGTTTACAGTGAACCGTTTGTCCTGGGGTATTTCCTCCGGAGGTATTTTTACCGCTTTTCAGTTTTCATGGGTATTTTCTCCGGAGTCATTTTTTACCTACATCCACCCCAAAACACCTTGATTTATTTAAAATATCGAAAGTTATATGAGATACCAGATTTTTTCCTGTATCACAGGGCATTTTTCTAAATTTTAATAAATTTGGCAATAAATATAGCAATTTTTGTCTGGAACGCATTTATTTCATGTTACAGAGCTCATGCGCATCGATTACTTGGGTTATCAATGGTTATGAAAGCCTTTCCAAGGCTGCAAATAATCCCTTTTGTTGTAGCTGCCATATTACTGTAGTTTCATAAATAACTAAGGGAAATCAAATGGTACTTCAGAAAGCTTTTGTAGAGTTGCGCAACTTTGTTTCAGGGTGTTTTTTGAATGAAATATTATTTTTAAAGTGGTTTCTCTTTGATTGTGCCATCCAACATAATATTTAAGAAAATTTCCGTCCTTTGCGCTGCGGGGAGGGGCCCAAAAAAATTGGGCTGACGACGCCACTGTTGAACTTGGTTTTTTTTTACGAGTGGTATTTTTTACTTGGTTGAGGTGCACTTAATTTTATTGAACCAACGTGCAAGGTTTTCTCCTTCTTTCTTTTTCTTGTGTGCATTCATCTTCAGCCGATGTTTCTTGGTCATTCGATTATCAGTCTTCATAACTTAAGTGGCTCACGACCAGTTGCGTGCCAAGAGCATTTGCCGCCCCTTGTACAAGAACAGTTTTCAATTTTTATTCATTTTTACATGAAATAAATACCTTTAGCAACATCATTTTCTATTTCCCGTAAATGAAGAGTATTCATAAAACAATGGTCTCATATAAAACTGAAGGGCAAAAATTCTGTAAACTTCTAGTTTAGATAACGCTACGAATAATCCAAGAAGCCAGCTTCCTCATTGTCAATTTACAAAAAAGTACACTTTACTGGTAAAAAAGTTCCGTCATGTACGATGATAAACATATTACAGTTTACCTCTTGGAGGGAGGGCAATTGTTATATATACCATATATGACATTGAACATGACGGGCGTTTTTTAATTGTATTCCATTGTATTCTAACCAAAAAATCTCTCATATGGGTACATATAAAAATAAGTTGCATAAACCTAAAAGCAGAATTTGAAATAACTGGTTTTCGTGTTAAATAAAAATATTTTTTCTATAAACGAAAAACTGAAGCTTCGACGAGAAAGCACAAAAACATTTGTAGTTTCAGTTAAAATTAACTTCGGTAGCTTTTTTTTTCTTTTAGAAACTTTTTAACGATGTCCGAATTGTGTCCAAGTCTGTAGCACTTTTGTTTTTAATACTAGCAATCAGGACCGTAGCAAGCTTTTCTTAGCTGGGCGGGCGAGACTTGAAATTACGCCCCTCGAGTTCAAAATTACGCCTCTTCGAGTTCCACTCAAATAATACCTGGTTTTTACTTTCTCACACACTGCACCGCTGTTATAGGAAAGTATCATGATTGTTCAAAAATCACATTTCAGGTTCTTGACATAATTTTATGGAAAATGTAAAAACTAGATAATACCGAAGAACCACAGGATATAAATACAAAGTAAAGCGAAAACGTTATGTAAACGTCGACAACACAACACTCCACAGAAATGCAGAACGAAAAGCAAACCAGCGCAGAACGAATGAGTATCGGATGGTGAACATAGAAATAGGAAGAAGCCTTAGCGGTAGGGCTTGGAAAAATTCCGTTCTAGGTTAAATGCTCAGAGAATTTTCTGCGACAAGCACAGATGATTAACTGGTTCTTCATCCCAACGACATGTTCGGAAAGGTCGTGGAGATTAGACATATCAGCATATTGTTGTCTATGTCTCCATTCACTGTTTTAGGAAATTCAATTCATGGATATGAGATGTTCACACCTCATAGTGTATGTTACTCTGTATCCTAGTTACTGCATGAAATATTGTATGAGACTAACAAAAGTCTTTATAAAAAAAATAGTGAAGGGTGTAACTTCCTTATTTTAGTTACAATTTCTATTATTTTTTTACATCCTGTTGAGCATGAATCTACGCCCCTGGAATGACCATTCTGGGAGGGCAATCGCCCTCCCTGTAGCTACGGCCCTGCTAACGATACTTATATCTGAAAGTCGTTCCTATTTCACATTTTGGGCTGCGGATGGCCTAGTGGTCAACTTCGTGACTGCCACGGAGGGACCCCAGGTTTGATCCTGGGCGGGTACGCCATTTCATGAATTGATTCTGCGTTTCCGGATCGTAAAGATACGCCCATGTTTCATCCATTGTCACCAGAATGGAAAAAAACGTGTCTTCATTGCCTTCAAACACTTCCAACAGATCAAAGCAGACTTCCACCCTTCTCTCCTTCAAATAAGGTGACAACTGCCAAGGTGCCCACTTGGCACACACTTTCCGATACCCTAAGTCTTTCACCACCTTCTGTATGGCATTGTGACCATTCACAGCCGAGTCGTGCAACAAGCTCACGGTTATGACTAGTCTCTCCGCGCGTATCAGTTCATCCACTTGTTGACAATTCGTGTTAGTAGTCGCAGATGATGGTCTCCCACTGCGTGGCTTGTCTACAATGCTGGTTTCCCCTTCTTTAAACTTCTTCATCCATCTGTGCACATTGCTCTTGTCAATTGTGTCATCTCCGTAAACATTCTGTAGCCTTCTGTGGATGTCGGACAGCCTGCACCCTTCCTTCGCCAAGAACTCAATGACGGCATGTTGCTTCTGCTTGGAATCCATTGTTTACTTGCAGTGAATAAGAAGAGTTGTTATAGAGGAAGAATTACTCTACCAACATGTGCAATTTGAACGACCTCTGTCAGTTAATAAAAAAGTTATGCCCATTTTTGCATTACTTTCAGTATAACCCTCGTATAAAGAATGTGTGATCCAATCGGGAGATTTTCAGATCGGAGAATTTCTTTCTATATATCTTCTTTTAACTGTTCGATTTGAAAATATCTTTGTCTCTGGTACCTTCCTTGTACTATGAGAAACTTTTTGTTCGCCATTTGTTAATTTCCGTTACATGTTTTTTAGCCGCTGGTGGAACTAAGTAGATGTTTCTATTTCTGGATGTTTTATCGATTGTTGGAACCGGTTGATTGTTTTCCAAACTGGTTCTGTTGACTTTGAATAGCTTTGATAGATTTAATTTGCGTCAGAACGGATTCAAAAGACGTGCTTATTACATCCGAAAATTCTGTGTCTTCTTTCTTGTTTTTCTTATGGGTCTAAACCAGTTCAACAGTTGGAAATTCTGTTTTCTCGGCAATTGTTTTACCTTCAGCTCACATGCAATTAAAATCTCCATGTGTTCTACATTCTTTTAAACAGCCATTTACTTGTTTTAACATTTCTATTATGGCTGGTATAACTACAAAAGATTTTGGCATTAATTTGCTACAAACATTAATTTTTGAAGAAAAAGTGTACCAAAATGCTTAATCTGTTTTTCTAAAAAGAAAGAAGAGTGTCTTTCTGAAAGAAATAAACTTGCATATTTTGTGTGTGTGTGGGTGGGTGTGTTTATTTTTTCTTCTAAGAAAGATTGGTAAAATTTCATGTACCACTGTCTCTAAAAGATTGGTTAAGTGCTAAATATAATGTAAAGTGGATTACATCCAAACTGCACCCCATTCCTCGTTACCCTTACTGCATCGATTTTATTTTCTCACCTTGTTTCACAGCACGGTTTTGCGGTCAACGCTGGGGACTGTTTCTTTAGATTTGCCAACGATGAGGTAATTCAGTAAAGAAAGTATAATGCTGAAAATGTTCACAATTTCTAGAGAAATTTTTTCGTCGTTATTTACGGCCAGATTTAAAGTATATGAGCTGCTCAAATTACATAAGGGTTTTAAGTCAAAAATTAGGTTTTTTGAAGTCCATTGTGTTTTTTTCTTCATATTGGCCCCATTGTCATAGCGTTGGCCACGCATATCATGAATGCTGAGATCTTTAAAGTTAAAAAAAAATTTTAGTTCTTTGCTCGCGGTATCTGTTACTGGAAAAAATAATGAAAATTATCCTCTGATTCCAAGTCGTTTTTTATTCACTTATATAACGAATTATTTTTACTAAAAAAAATAAACGTGCCACGTTTTCCTTCTCCCATGTCACTGATATTAATATATCAACCATAAGATTTGACTGAGACATCTTGGCGCGTCCCTGCTCACGACAGAGAATGAACTGAGAGAAATGTTTTCGTGTCAACTAAAATCTGCCAAGAAACAGCACTGTTTCTTCGATTGAGTGAAAGAAACCACAGGACGGCCCCAGGCTAAATTGCCCTCTCCTTGCGCACTTGCCAGCCGACCCCAAGTCGTAAATTATTACCCCTTCAGCGGGGGTTGTGTGATCTGATCCCTGCCTGCCGAGGGGAAGGAAATCCCGCGTATTCCGCCGAATGCGAAATTGAAACAAATATATAGCATCATGCAGATGGAAAAATCAATATATCATATCACTCGTATGTATTCCCAAATTTCCATATTTCGAGAGAAAATATCAAACTGCTTTTCTGCTTTTCAACCTAGCAGATATCAAGATTAAAACTTTTTAAAAATAACTGTCAATCTGCCCATTATTTCACACTTTTGGGATAATAATTAAAATATTACTCTGCAAAGTGACGCTAATATAGAAAGACAGAAAGATGGTTCAATGTTTATTCTACATGTGAAAAAAAAACGGGATTTCTAAATTGTTTATATATATATATGTAATTTGGTTCTGCAAATGCGCGTTTTGAGCTATTTTTCACGAGGAATGGAGGACCCTTAACAAATCTGCAGACCAAGTACCGTTTCCATTTTCCCCACCGCCGCCACCCTCCTGTAGACGAAATGTCAGTGCCGTGTGGGTGGGAGGTCAAGGTCTCCGCACAGCTGTAACCACAGTGGGGGGGATTACGAGGGGACTCCGTTCTCGAGGGTAGAATGTTGCAGGGCTTATGATGTTAGCTCCAGAGGGGACGCGACGCGCAGCTATCAGATTTCCGGGAATGAGCGAAGTCACAATTTCTGTGGGAGTAGTTTCCTGCTCATTCAGAATTGTTCGCCCGCAAAAAGAAAAATATTTCTCCAGTCCGTATACACCCCTCAATTCTTATTTCATGATAAATCAGCCAGATCAACTAGTTTTATGAATTTTTAAGCAAATTAGTGAATCTGTTTTCTAATTTTATTTTGTTCTGCTGCTTAAACAAACATTTCTGATGGCAGAAATTGTAATTCACATGTTTTTTCAGTCATATAATTTCGTCAAAAATATGTGGCCGCTGTTCGGCGGGAAAGTGCATTCCTGTTTGTTTACGCTTTCACGGCTCTCGTGTGCGACTGTTAGTATCCATAGCTTCCTCGCCCCGCTGCTTAAGCATTTCTAATAGTGCATTTTTAGCGGAAATTATATTTTTTCACATTTTTTTTTCTTTATTCATTTTTTTTTCTTTATTCGTGGCCGATGTTTTGTGGAAAAGCCACTTCCAGTTTATTTACATCTTTGCAGCTATCTTGTATGGCTGTTATTTATTCATAGCTTTCCCTGTTCAACATATAACAGGGGAAAAGTAACAAAACTTTCATATTTTGCATAGCAAAGTCCAGGTACCGTATTTTTTTACAAAATGCGTCACGACTATATAAGCCTAACATCTTTTATCGTTACTGATGCGACAGTAAGTTATGGATTGAGTTCGCGCTTCAGTCAAAATGCAAATACACTATAGGATATTGTTCTTTCATTTTTCCAGTTGTGTCCTCAACTGCGCTCTCTCCCGTATGGGGCGGGGCATAGATATGGGTACTCTCACCTATGACAGTCGGCGGATTCGATGAATCTAGAAAAAAAAATCCAGAAAAAAAAAGCCACCGGAAAAAATAGCCATGGAAAAAAAAGCCAACCGAAAAAAAAGCCAAGGAAATAAAATCCAACTGTAACCAAACAGTTATCCATTTACATGATCGACACAGGGCCGGCTTAAGGAGAGCGGGGGGGGTCTAGCCACATGGTTTTCATTAAGGGACCGGGCACCAATTGCTGTTCCTCGGAAGAACACATATGAATGTGTGACAATTTTTTCAGTAGGGCAGTTTTCGAAGGTGCCTAACGAGGGGAAAGAACTCTTGTTTGTCTGAATTTTCATGCCGGTTCATTTGAGTTTAAGGCAACTGGCCACAAAAGTAAAGGGAGTGGGGGTGAGGCTATAAAGATTGCCGTTTCTGGGTCTATGTTGACAACTGAATTGGGAACTTTAAACAAACGAATTTCGAGAAAACGTTCCATGTAAGCCTTTAATTTGAAGAAATAAATTGCCAAGGATTCGAGGTACACTTGGTGGTGGTGGTGGGGGCTCTACCTCCAACTTCCGTAATATTATATTCTGGGCCGCTGGGTTCTGTCAGTGTATCCAGGATGTTCCCTTTGATGCGTCTGTGAGCTTGGGGGGGGGGGCTTTCCTCTAAATTATTAAAATGGACGTAGAGCTGTAAACATTAGTACCATGCTTTTTATAATGATTCTGTACACAACCACGAATTTTCAGGAGGGTGGGTGAATCCCCCCCCCCATGTTTATAAGAGCTCTTCACGGGGTAACATCGATAGGATACACTGGCAGACTCTAGAGGTCCAGAATATAAAATTACGGAAGCTGGGGGTAGAGCCCTCAAAACCAAGCTCCTCGTATCCCTTTTACAGACTTCACCAAATTTCTGGGGGACGGGGGAAGAGCATACATAGTCTGTCACTAAACACAACATGAAGCACAGAAACTCTGAGCAAATCTCTTACCTTGAGCACTTGTCTGCGCTCTTAGAAACTTGGGGGAGGGTGAATTCATCCCACCCTCCTGAAAATCCGTGGTTGTGTACAGAATCATTATATAAAGCATGGTTCTAATGCTTACAGCTCTACGTCCATTTTAACATTTTGGGGGACCCCCCCAAGCTCACGAACCTCGCGTATAATATTACTGAAGTTGGGGGTAGATCCCCCAACCAAGTGTACCTTGGATCCTCATCAATTTATTTCTTCAAATTAAAGTACAATTCTCTCTTGGCTTACATGGAACGTTTCCTCGAAATTCGTTTGTTTGGAGTTCCCAATTCAGTTCTCAATATAGGCCCAGAAACGGCAATCTTTAGAGCCCCCTCCCCCTTGAACTTTTCTGGCCAGTTGCCCTAAACTCAAATGAACCGGCATGAAAATTTAGACAAACAAGAGAGTTCCTTCCCCTCGTTAGGCACCTTGGAAAACTGCCACACATAGTTCGGAAATTTGGAAAACTGCCCCACTGGAAAAATTGTCACACATTCAAAGTGTTCTTCGGAGGAACAGCAATTTGTGCCGGACCCCTTACTGAAAAGTGTGTGGCAGTTTTCCGGCAACCGCAGGGCCCGTGCCTCCTTTTTTTGAATTTTTTTTTTTTTTTTTTTTGTAGAAATGACCTAATCATTATTGAAATTATTTTCATTATTATTATTACTGTGAAGGTATTAATTTATGTTGGGTTTTATTGCACTCTTCTTATTGGCCAATCTGCAATGCATTCATAAAAGGAGCAGTTTCAATATTCACAAAACCCTGTGTTAATCTTATATTAAATTGCTACCAAACTTCAAAATCGCAATCAGTTTTGCTTTACCAATTGTAAGATTATAAATATTTATTATTATTAATTCGTAGGTCATTAATTAATCAAACTCTGCTGCCCCTGTGGCGTCAATCTAGGAAAAAAGATCCACAGGAAAAAACAGAGAGCCAGGAAAAAAATCAAATGACAATTTTTATACGACCCTCTAGGCTTCTTACACAAAAGTGACGCAAAGAAATCAGAAAAGACATTTTTATACGATCCCTTAAGCTTCCTACATAGAAGTGACACAAAGAAATCAGAAATGCAATTTTTATACGACCCCTAAATTTCCTACAAGGTCACCCAACATGGAAGTGGACAAAAGAAAATCAAAAGTGCAATTTCTGTACTACCCCTACATTTCTTACAAGGTCAACCAACATGGGAGTGGACACAAGAAACAAAAATGAAATTTTTATACGCCCCCAATTGCTCGAACCTCCATGGAAACAAATTATGTTGTCCTTGTAATTTTTGAGAAGTGAGAACTTTTTTTTATGTAAATTTTTATATGACCCCTTAAGTTTCTTACTGGTTAGCCTACATGAAAGAAGCCGTTGGATTTTATTTCCATGGACTTTTTTTCCTTGGCTTTTTTTCCTGGATCATTTTTCCGTTGGATTTTTTTACTGGCTTTTTTCTGTGGATCTTTTTACTTGGATTTTTTTCCGGTAACCAAAGTTCAAGGGGGGGGGGGGGGGTAAGTATTATCGATTTTTGGCCTACATTGAGAATTGAATTGGGAACTCCAAACAAATTTCGAGAAAAGGTAAGCCAAGCGAGAATTACAGCATAATTCCTGTATGTTCGGAAAAGGACCCTAAGGTGGGATTTTTTAATAACGCTGCACTTTTACGTAGGTACTAAATATTTACATAACATGTCAAGTTTGCAATATTTTTCTTTTACTTAATTAATTCACAGGCGAAGAAAAAAGTGTTGAATAGGCTTAGGCCTACGGCCTATTAATTAATGTATGGATTGAATGTATGGTGCATTAGTAGAAGCACAATATTATTGACAATTAATACAGACATTTGACGTGGAATAGGAATAGCTGTGGTGCAGTGGAAGCATATCCGGCGGGTAACTGGAAGACCATGAGTTCGATTACTGGTGGCGGCCACTGAGAATTTTTCTGTGACTCACTTATAAACGTGGAAAGAGCAATGACTTCTGTTTGATTATTGACAATACTTGTTATGTAAATTTTACGAATATGGGAATGACGGAATGAAAACTTTTAGAAGGGCCTAAACGTTAGTCCTAATATTATTTTCTGCCTGAGTAATACCTCAATATTAATAATTTGATGTGTTACGTAAACGTTATGAATATAACATCGTTAGAATAAAAACTGTTAAATAGGCCAAGGCCTAGGACTTATGACTTAAGGGCCGCGGGTGGCCTAGTGAAGAGCCAAATAAGATTGTTAACTTTCAACTTCCTACTGTAGAGTAGCTACTTTCTTAAAAAATTCCAGATCGGCTTTACTGTAATAAATTTGTGACTATTCTTATTTTTTAAAGTAAGGTCTTAATTTTTATAAAACTATGCATGTTTATTATTTAACTATATCAATTAAAAGGGAAATCATTAAATGTCAGATTATTTTATTTATAAATACTTGTAAAGTATAATGCATTTAATTGTAAAAGCCGCAATGTACAGATATAACTTTGTGTAATCTGCTTCCTTTCTACTCTTGTCTTTTTTCTACGGCGAGCAGAGGGGGGAGGACATCTGCCTTTCGTCAAAGTGGTGCTTTGCAGCTGCAGCTGGAATGTTTGCCAGCGACCGCACCCCAAATAACAAGCGATATATTTCATTTAAATTTATCGGTTGGCCAGCGGTCAGGGTGTGTCTTCCCCGTGAGGAGTATCAAGTTACTGGCATACTTCTTTTCTTCCCAGTGTAAAGAAAAATATGCATTAACACACATTCTCACTGGTATAATATACATTTCCCTCACTGCAGTGTATTAGCAATCCTTCTCAGTATATGCTTGTTTTGTTCACCAGCTACTGTATTCTGATTTTTTTTCTTCTTTATGCACTGTTCTTTAAGAAATGGAAATTGCGGTGAATCAGAAAGGCGGACAATCTGTTGCTTATGATGGTTTTATGTACATCCAGCATTCCTTCAAGAAAGGAAAAGTAAGATGGCGGTGTGATAAACGTTCTCTTCATTGTGGGTAGAAATCTCTACACAGACGAAGGACTAAGAAATCTCCAGGCCTGTGCACGTGGCTACTCAGCAAACCTGGGTGGGGGTTATATGATAATTGTGAAATATATAGAATTTCTTGTCCGGTTGGGAGATTTTCAGCATTTACAAACTACAACTGGAGACATTATCTCAGGGCATGAACCTACTGAGCAAACCTGTCGGGGGCGAGATGCCAAAAGTGTAGAATATGAAGAATTTCTCTTCCGACCCAGAGATTTTCATCATTCACATGCCTTCAGATAATGTGTCGAGTTGTAGCTGCTAATTGCTGAGAATCTCCCGATCGGACGAGAAATTGTTCATATTTTACACTTTTGGTATACCCCCCCCGACTAGTTTCCTGAGGCAGCAGATACCCTCAGATAATTGGACGAGTTGCAGGTTGTAAACGCGGAAAATCTCCCGATCAGACCAGAAAATCTTTATACTTCATATTTTAGGTTCTAAGCACCCCCCTCCCCTGACAAGTTTCCTGGGTTTGCACATACTCGCAGAGAATTTTTTTATTTCTAGTTTCTAGAAAAATATCGTATAGCAGTTGGTTTGAAGACAACGATGAATCATTAGTATGTTTTTAAATAAATGTTGCATAAGACTACAACTGCTTTCAGGCCAACACCATACAACCTCTACAGTCCATCAGTGCAATCTGAACTTTCCTCTCATATTTGTAAGGTTTGCAGAAAATATTTTACACATCAAATTATTAATATTGCGGTATTACTCAGGCAGAAAATAATATTAGGACTAACGTTTAGGCCCTTCTAAAAGTTTTCATTCCGTCATTCCCATATTCGCGTTATGTAGGTGAGGTGGCCAAGAAACCGCAATTTTTATATGACCCCTAATGGTTTTTTGGCCAGCAGTCTGTGACCAGTTGTCCGAACACCGTTTATAACAGACATATAAACTTATCAGTCGATCACATATTTTTCCCGTCAGCATTTCTTCTGTGGGCATATTTTCCGTGGGCGTTTTTCCGTGAAAATAATTTCTGGCGAGGGAAAAATACATTTCAGGTGTTTTCTATTCAACTTCGTCAAAAATATGTTGCCGATGTTCGGCGGGTCCCATTTGTTTACGCTTGTACGACTATCGAATTCGATTACCGGAAAAAAAATCCAAGGAAAAAAGATCCACGGAAAAAAAAGCCAGGAAAAAAAAATCCAACGAAAAAATGATCCAGGGAAAAAAAGCCAAAGGAAAAAAAAGCCAAGGAAAAAAGTCCATGGAAATAAAATCCAACGGCTTCTTTCATGTAGGTTAACCAGTAAGAAACTTAAGGGGTCATATAAAAATTTACATAAAAAAAAAGTTCTCACTTCTCAAAGATTACAAGGACAACATAATTTGTTTCCATGGGGGTTCGAGCAATTGGGGGGGGCGTATAAAAATTGCATTTTTGTTTCTTGTGTCCACTTCCATGTTGGTTGACCTTGTAAGAAATGTAGGGGTTGTACAGAAATTGCACTTTAGATTTTCTTTTGTCCATTTCCATGTTGGGTGACCTTGAGGAAATTTAGGGGTCGTATAAAAATTGCATTTCTGATTTCTTTGTGTCACTCTGTGTAAGAAGCCTAGAGGGTCGTATAAAAATTGTCATTGGATTTTTTTCCTGGCTCTCTGTTTTTTTCCTAGATTGACGCCACAGGGGCAGCAGAGTTTGATTAATTAATAACCTACAAATTAATAATAATAAATATTTATAATCTTACAATTGGTAAATTGGTAAAGCAAAACTGATTGCGATTTTGAAGTTTGGTAGCAATTTAATAGAAGATTAACTCAGGGTTTTGTGAATATTGAAACGGCTCCTTTTATGAATGCATTGCAGATTGGCCAATAAGAAGGGTGCAATAAAACCCAACATAAATTAATACCTTCACAGTAATAATAATAATGAAAATAATTTCAATAATGATTAGGTCATTTCTACAAAAAAAAAAAAATTTCAAAAAAGGAGGCACGGGCCCTGTGGTTGCCGGAAAACTGCCACACACTTTTCAGTAAGGGGTCCGGCACAAATTGCTGTTCCTCCGAAGAACACTTTGAATGTGTGATAATTTTTCCAGTGGGGCAGTTTTCCAAATTTCCGAACTATGTGTGGCAGTTTTCCAAGGTGCCTAACGAGGGGAAGGAACTCTCTTGTTTGTCTAAATTTTCATGCCGGTTCATTTGAGTTTAGGGCAACTGGCCAGAAAAGTTCAAGGGGGAGGGGCTCTAAAGATTGCCGTTTCTGGGCCTATATTGAGAACTGAATTGGGAACTCCAAACAAACGAATTTCGAGGAAATGTTCCATGTAAGCCAAGAGAGAATTGTACTTTAATTTGAAGAAATAAATTGATGAGGATCCGAGGTACACTTGGTTTGGGGGCTCTACCCCCAACTTCAGTAATATTATTCGCGAGGTTCGTGAGCTTTGGGGGGGATTCCCTCAAAATGTTAAAATGGACGTAGAGCTGTAAACATTAGAACCATGCTTTATATAATGATTCTGTACACGACCACCCTCCCCCAAGTTTCTAAGAGCGCAGACAAGTGCTCAAGGTAAGAGATTTGCTCAGAGTTTCTGTGCTTCATGTTGTGTTTAGTGACAGACTATGTATGCTCTTCCCCCGTCCCCCAGAAATTTGGTGAAGTCTGTAAAAGGGATACGAGGGGCTTGGTTTTGAGGGCTCTACCTCCAGCTTCCGTAATTTTATATTCTGGACCTCTAGAGTCTGCCAGTGTATCCTATCGATGTTACCCCTGAAGAGCTCTTAGAAACATGGGAGGGGGCAAATTCACCCACCCTCCTGAAAATTCGTGGTTGTGTACAGAATCATTACAAAAAGCATGGTACTAATGGTTACAGCTCTACGTCCATTTTAACAATTTGGGGGAAAGCCCCCCCCCAAGCTCACAGACGCTTCAAAGGGAACATCCTAGATACACTGACAGACCGACCCCAGCGGCCCAGAACATAATATTACGGAAGTTGGAGGTAGAGCACCCACACCACCACCACCACCAAGTGTACCTTGGATCCTCGGCAATTTATTTCTTCAAATTAAAGGCTTACATGGAACGTTTTCTCGAAATTCGTCTGTTTAGAGTTCCCAATTCAGTTGTCATCATAGACCCAGAAACGGCAATCTTTATAGCCCCATCCCCACTCCCTTTAACTTTTGTGGCCAGTTGCCTTAAACTCAAATGAACCGGCATGAAAATTCAGACAAACAAAAGAGTTCTTTCCCTCATTAGGCACCTTCGAAAACTGCCCTACTGAAAAAATTGTCACACATTCATATGTGTTCTTCGGAGGAACAGCAATTGGTGCATGGTCCCTTAATGAAAACCATGTGGCTAGACCCCCCTGCCGCCCTCCTTAATCCAGCCCTGTGTCGATCATGCAAATGGATAACTGTTTCGTTACAGTTGGATTTTATTTCCCTGGCTTTTTTTTCCATTGGCTTTTTTTCCGTGGATTTTTTTTCCATGGCTTTTTTTCCCGGTGGCTTTTTTTTCCCAGATTTTTTTTTTCCGTGGATCTTTTTTCCTTGGATTTTTTTTCCTAGATTCTTGAACTTTTGTGGCCAGTTGTCCAGTGGCCAAGAAACCGCAATTTTTATATGACCCCTAATGGTTTTTTGGCCAGCAGTCTGTGACCAGTTGTCCCAACACCGTTTATAACAGACATATAAACTTATCAGTCGATCACATATTTTTCCCGTCAGCATCTCTTCTGTGGGCGTATTTTCCGTGGGTTTTTTTTCCTATTTTCGAAAAGTGGGCGTTTCTTCCGTGGGCATTCTTTCCTCATACCAAAAAATCTTGGGTCTGTTTTTGGACCACTCGTAAAATTCGCGCATTAAAAACGTATCCGTAAAAATACGTGCGTTAGAAAACGACCGTTCAGAGTTCCGAATATGCAATCGAATACATCGTTCATGTCGAGAACGAGTTTAGGACATTTGGGCACCGGACTTTTGGGCACCGGACATTTGGGCACCCAGACTTTGGGAACAAATTTGAGGGGTCGTACAAAAATTGCCGGGTTTTTTTTCGCTGTGAGGGGAATTGAATGGAGAAAACGTTTCCTGTAAGACAAACGACATTTATAATTGAATTTATAAAAATATTACAATGCACAAATTTTGAAGATGACCGGGATTACAAACATAGCTCATAATCATGAATATGATGTAATCCATATAATCACATAATCATGAATATGGATTACATCATATTCATGATTACATAGCACCAAGGGTGACCGTGGGGAGCCCCCCCCCCCCCGCACACATAAATGACCGTAATTTCTTTCGTATTTTCTTATTTACAATATTTTTCTATAAACTATAACTAAACAAATTCTCTGTGAGTATGAGCAAACCCAGGAATCTTGGGGGGGGGCTTAAAACCTAAAATATGAAATATAAAGAATTTCTGGTCTGATCGGGAGATTTTCAGCCATTACAAGCTACAAGTCATCGAATTGCCTGAGGGCATCTGCTGCCTCAGGAAACTAGTGGGGGGGATACCAAAAACGTAAAATATCAAGAATTTCTCTTCCGATCGGGTGATCTTCAGCATTTACAAGCTGCAACTCGACTAATTTTCGCAGCGCATGTGCACTCTCTGGAAACCTGTCGGCGATGGGGGGGGGGGGGGTAATACCAAAAGTGTAAAATATGAAAAATTCCTCGTCCGATCGGGAGATTTTTGGCATTTACAAGCTACAACTCGACACATTATTTGAAGGCATGTGCCTACTCAGCAATCCTGTGTATGGGGGGAGGGGGTACCAAAAGCATAAAATATGAAGACTTTCTCGTCCGATCGGGAGATTTTCAGTATTTACAAGCTGCAGCTCGACAAATTTTCTGTTCTGAGTGCATGTGCCTACGCTGCAAATCCGTCCGGGGGGGGGGGGGTAATTTCAAAAGTGTAAATATGAAGAATTTCTCGTCCGCTCGGCAGATTTTTGGCATTTACAACTGGACACATTATTTGAGGGTATGTGCCTACTCAGCAAACCTGTGGGGGGGGGCATACCAAAATTGTGAAATATGATGAATTTCTCGTCCGATCGGGAAATTTTCAGCATTTAGCAGCTACAACTCGACACATTATCTGAAGGCATGTGAATGATGAAAATCTCCGGGTGGGAAGAGAAATTCTTCATATTTTACACTTTTGCAATCCTCCCCCCCCCCCCCCCGACAGGTTTGCTGAGTAAGCACATGCCTTCAAATAATGTGTCGAGTTGTAGTGCTGAAAATCTCCCGATTGAAGGAGAAAATTTTCATATTTTACACTTTTAGTATTGACCCCCATCCCCCTCATTGGGTTTACTGAGTGAGCTTGAGCACATGCCCTGAGTTAATGTCTCGAGTTGTAGTTTGTAAATGATGAAAATCTCCCGGTCAAAAGAGAAATTCTTCATATTTTGCACTTTTGGCAGTACCTCCCCCCCCCACACACACACACACAGTTTTGCTCAGTAGGTTCTTGCCTTGAGATAATGTCTCCAGTTGTAGTTTGTAAATGCTGACAATCTCCCGATCGGACAAGAAATTCTTTATATTTCACAATTATCGTATATACCCCCCCCCCGACAGGTTTGCTGAGTAGGCACGTGCCCTCAAATAATCTGTCAAGTTGTAGCATGTAAATGCTGAAAATCTCCCGATCGGACGAGAAAAATTTTCATATTTTACACTTTTTGTATTAACCCCCCCCCCCCCCCGACGACAGGTTTGTTGAGTAGGCACGTGCCCGTAAATATTCAGTGCCTAAGTAACTTACGGCGAACATTTTCTCGGTCAAACTCTTACTATTGGGCCAAGAAACGGCAATTGTTATACGGCGCCTTAAACATTTGTGCCCAAATGTCCATCCCGTCTTTCAGACAGAATATCGTGAATATGTCTCAATTTCTTAATGATTCATATGAGATATAAGTGAACATTTTTGTGCACACCACTTGCTCAAGTAGGGAGAAATATAGGAACACTATAATTTTTAACGCAGCGCAATTTCATTGCTTTAAAAGGGAATGTGCCCAAATGTACAGGTGTCCAAATGTCCGAACTCCGTCGGGGACATAATCAGTTTATGGACACATGAATCGGCTTCCATATGTAGCCGCATGAGCAGTTCACTTTGCATATCGTGGACTGTTAAGAATCAAGCACGAGATACTTCTTCGGATTCACGGAATTCCGCTTTTTTCGCCGCATTTCGGTTATACTCAAGATCGATGCAAAAAAAAAAGAAAAAAAGACAACTGAAAATGTGGGGGGGTTAGGATTAGGATGTGGGGGTGGGGGTGGGTCGTTTTCGGTCTGGGGAATGAAATTCCGTTTTGCAGAACTTCCGAAAAGGAAAGTTAAACGGAGTGAAATTTTTTCCCGCAATCGTAATTTATTTTTATAGCGAAGTTTCCTCTGTCTAGTATTGTTACTAAATATAAATTTATTGCATAAATGTTTGTATTTCATCTTGAAAGTGTAGACAACAATTTCCGATATTGGAAGTTTGACGGAGCAAAAGTTTCCATGTAAACTTTAGGCACAAGTTTCTTCCGCAGATTGGAGAAACTCTGACTTTGTTGTCATCATTTGTATCATTCTCAAAACTAAAGATAATTACTTTCGAAAAGTGAAGTTAGACGAACCGTAGATTTAATCTGTAATTGTAATTTTTTTTCTCTCACGATATTCCCTCTGCTGAGTGTTGTAAAATAATTTTGTTCATTAACTGATTGTGTTTCAGCTTAAAAATGGAGGAAAAATTTCCAAAGGAGGAAAGAATTTTTCGTAATCGTAATTTTTTTTTGTATTTTTTGTTGTTGTTTTTTTTGCGATGTTCCCAGTGCCCTGAATCAAATGTAATTTTCCCTCCATAAATAGTTGCAAATGGGAAAAACTGCACATTCATCATATCAGAAGAATGGTTGAATCAACCAAGTCTCGATTATGTGAACTGCAAACATCTCATACATAGAATCCAAGATTTTTTTTTTTTTTTTTTTTTCAGAGCTGAAGGGAAACATGTTCAAAAATAATAAATTAGTTGACCCTTGTAGTACTAAACTTGCACATCACAATGTCCAGTGAAGGTTTATTTTATCTTTTGTGATTGAGATAGATTGCAGATTTCCTTCTTCCACAATGGAACTCTTTTTGAAATTTGAGTGTGTAGAGCTTGAATCTCTGAAGCAATACATACACACACACAAAAGTTTTGGTAGACAAAAAGCTTGGCAGACCAGTTTTTTTTTCTTTTTTTTCCAAAATGAATGAAGATTCAGTTATGGAATATTCACTATTCAAACATAGCTGTAAAAAATGAAAAGTATATGTGCCAATGTCCAAAGTTTTATAAGAGTTTTATAAGCAACCATCTGCACAATATGCCACACATTTTTTTCATTTAGTGTCAAAAGGTTATGCTTTAAATGTCTTATGTTGCGTTTAAGAAACGTACCATGTGAACGTGGCTTTAGCACAGAAAACAAAATTCAGTCAAAATTTAGAGATTCACTGAGCAACAAAAATCTTAATGCATATTAATTCTAAAATTGGGCCAGGTAAGCCCTCAAAAGTAAAACAACAGCTGATCAAAGCTTGCTGACTGTGGCAAGGAATGAAAGACAGACATATATACTTCAGGGCCTGCAGGGTGGGTAGAGGCGAGTGTCTGCAGACTAATTTTGGGTTTCCAATATCTGTGTTGCAGACAGCTTAGCAAAATACTGCAACTGGGTCTATAAGACAATGCAGTAAAATGTAACCTTCCAGGTGGCAGGAGCTTTGGAAGAGGCAATGCGAAATTTTTTCACACAGAAAAATCCCCTTTCTGTAGTATTTGTCGCCGTTAAGACGTGCAAATATGCGTTCTCGCCCCTATTAGTCTGAACATTATTTCAATGCAATTTTGCATTCTTGCAGCATTTGAATAGGTTTTCGATGAACATACAGTATTATTGCGTTGTCACGGCTTTGGGCACAGAAACCTCCGCATGTAATTATGCGTGCTTGCCATCCGGAGGGTTAATGACTGAATGGGTTCCATTGCAGGAGAACCAATCAACAAAGTGCTTTCATCCATTGCTTGGTTGGTTCTCTTGTGATGTGTTTCTCCAAGCAGGAGTGTAGTATCAGACCATTATGCCTAATTGTTCAACGTTACAAGACATAAAGCAAACTTTCTGCAGAAACCAAATAAAATCTTATATAATAACAGGCAATTTATAAAATTCAGTTTTGATAATTTTTGCAGGAATTAAGGAATAATGTATGGAATTGAATGTAAGATGTATCAAATTCTAAGCAGGCAGTACCATATTTTTTGGCTTATAAGTCGATATGGAGTATAAGTCGAATGGGTTAAATTTTTCAATTTCCTTATCTTCATTCACAGATAAGTCGATCCAGAGTATAAGACAAGGCTTAAACAAATACGGTGAGTGCTCTGAAATTCTGTATCTATATTTTTAACGTTTCAATAAACATCAAAAGGAAGAGAAAGGGAGGTAATTTCCACATTTTTCTTTTCAGCAAAAGGTTGAATTCCATAAGTTTATTTTTTTCTTCGAAACTGATGCTCCCATTGACAAGTAGGAGAAGCCGCTGCCCAAAGGTGGAAAAAATAAAAATACCAGTGGCAAGTGAATGTGCCAAATCGGAGTGATGATTGCAGTGTGAATTATTATTTGCTGCATTTTTTAGAGTCCAATTGAAATTAGAACCCAAAACAGCTTTCGATTTCAATCAGAAGCATGAAATAAATTTAGTTAAGCATAATAAACGGAAGCAATTCTTAATTTCAATTCTGTTGGAAGATACTAAGAGAGACTGACAGAGTGAAAAAAGGTTACTTTTGCTAGCCACTGGTCATTGCTGTTCTTAAAACTCAAGTGCCACCAGCTATCAGTACAATTGTCATCAGGCAATCAACTACCTGGTAGCAACCTGTTTCAGAGGTATCATTTTGAGATGAGGTGCACCCATTGTAGTTATGGCACCTTTGTAAAACCTGGGGTGAATACAATCATAGGGTCTTGGAGGGATTGCAGAGTGGGGGGATGCAATTAACATATGACAGCTATCACTCCAAATTGTTCACAGCGATTTCAGTTAGGTTTCTGTCAAACGGAAATATCCGTTTAAACAGCTTTTAGACTAATTCTTAGTGAGCGAAATATTACATTTTGTACGCTTTTGGATGGTTTCCTATGAAAGTAATACTGAGTTTTGGTTGCTTGGATCATGACCAAATTTAAGGCACAATATTGTTTTTTTCTTTTTCTTATTGGGAAATTTTAATTACCAATCAATAGATAAGTCAATGTGGCATTATAAGTAAAGAAGCTGACTGCTGAAGAAAGTCTCTTGCCTTATACACCAAAAAATATGGTACTTCCAAATAATTATTTATCTGAAATTCAGTAGTACTAATAAATAATGCTATGAAGAAAATCTTTACATAACATATGTTTATCAATTCTTAGAAAAAAATGCTAATATTTTTGCCGGGTAAAAATGGTTTACCTGCCTTCAATCAAATATTCTTTAAAATGTGTAGATACATGGTTTTGTTAAATTTCTGTTCAACATATGTCATTTAAAAAATCGGGGAATTTTTTTCCCATAATTTTTTCCACCCCAGTCTTTAGAAAGGCCACCAGTCAGCAGGTTGAGCACGTAAAACACCCTGTGGCTCATGCCACACTGAGTGAGTGAGTCATTAATTTGAAAGATGGAAGCTGCTTTTGTGTACCTGAACACACAAAAGATGCATGTCAAGTAGAGGACTTGGTGCCTTTCCCTACACAGCTGCAGCATATTTTTGAATGAGTGAATTGCAGAAACTCCAAATCAAGCATCCAGTTGCATTACAGGATTAAAAAAACAAAAAAGCTCTGAATTATTTTAAAACTTGGTAATACAAAAATGTCTTTTACAAAAGTCTGAAATATGAAGAATTTTTGAGGCAAAATAAAAAAATTACGTGATTTTTCAATTCCCTGATAAAAATGTTCCGTGGTTTATACGCAAAAAAAAAAAAAAAAAAAAAGTACTTTACCCTGATTTTCGGAAACATTTTCAAATTCACTGAGAATTTCTGGTTTTCCATATTTTCCAGGTTGTGTGGGAACCAGTGCTGAAACGGGCCAAGCCCGAAAGCTCGAAGCAAAGCCCAGGCCCTAACCAAGCTTGGGCTGCATAATATTTACTGCGGTTTGGGCTCGGGCTCTGAGAGAAAGAGAGAATTTTTTCCCTTCTTTGTTTTTTAAATATGGTCTTGTATGATTAGCATACGAGACTAATCTTACACTTTCTAGTTGATATAAATCATTTTTCAGTAACTGGGTCTGGACAGGAGTGAGGACTCTTAGGGGCTATTTATTTCGGGCTTGAATAATAAATGCCATACACCATGCATTAGTTGATTTTTGTGGAGATGGAAAAGCTTCTTCAAGAACAATAGATCCTAGATAGTAGATAGCACACCAGTGAAATGCCCCCTACTTACACGTTGCAGCTCTCTGCTAATTCTATTGAGCAACACATGTAGCTTGCAGTGCCACCTGATCTTTCTGGATGCAGCCGCCTGAAGCCTTTCAGGAGGAAACGAATGATCAAAGAAAACTGTGCAGTTATACTATAAAAGCAGATAGAGGTCACTTTCCACTCCCCAGTTGAAAAACACATCTGTTATTGCAGGGGAAGAGAGTGGAAGTCTGGAAAAGGCTATTTTTTAATTGTCTGAGTACAATAACTAAAAAGTATTTTTAATTGCAGGGGAAGAGTGTGGAAGTCTGGAAAAGGCAATTTTTTAATTGTCTGCATACAATAATCAGAAAGTTTTTTTAATTGCAGGGGGAAGAGAGTGGAAGTCTGGAAAAGGCAATTTTTTAATTGTCTGCGTACAATAATTTAAAAGTTTTTTTAATTGCAGGGGAAGAGAGTGGAAGTTTGGAAAAGGCAATTTTTTAATTGTCTGTGTACAATAATTAAAAAGTTTTTTTTTAATTGCAGGGAAGAGAATGGAAGTCTGGAAAATGAAAATTTTTAATTGTCTTTGTACAATAATTAAAAAGTTTTTTTAATTGCAGGGGGAAGAGATTGGAAGCCTCGAAAAGGCAATTTTTTTTATTAATACTTAAACAGGTTAGTCATAGTTTGGGGTCTTGTTTGGGCCAGCACTCTACCTTGCAACTTTGGACCTAAACTCCTGACTTTTTCATGGTTGATAAAAAATCCCATGACAAATCTTAGTTTTCTAGTTGGGTGGCCAAACTGTGTTTTTCTCTTTGATGAAAGGTTTACAGTGTGCTCATGTGTCCTACTTTCTTTACCATACCAAAAATCCCCCCCCTCACCCTTCATTTCTGCTGGCTTGATTAACAACTCCTAGCATGTCCTACTTTTTGATATCAATAACAGTGTTATTATCTACAGCTTTAATATCATTAAGATTGTAATCACTCTCAAACAAGAAACATTTACAAACTACCAAAGTGCATTTTCATTCTTTGTCTGATACACAAGTACTTAAATTAGAAAGAAAAAAAAAAACCCTGCATTACTAATCCTGCCCTGCCACTGAATCCATCTATGTAGTCATGAATGCTACATTCAAAAACTTGCTGCAACGGTTTTTATATTCTACAGTAGCTGGCTGCAACCAAAGGCCTCAAACAAGATGAATTGACGGTGTTAAATTGGTAGTTGGGGATAGCAGTAGTGATCTGTCTGCAGCGGACCATGGGAGATAGAAAATGCTTGTGCATAATCAGCATTTTTCTTTTAGTTCTTTTTTTTTTTTTTTTTTTTTTTTTTCCTTTTCTATTTATGCAGCCTTGTTGGGTGCTGTGCATCACCAACTTGAACTCCTTTAAGGTTTGTAGGTATAAAAAAAAAAATGAAGGAATAAATGATTCATTTTCTTATACAGTGGATCTTTAACTAATGAAGTGGTTCAAGATTTAGTTAATGACTTACCTGCCATAAGGACTTTCAGTTCTATTAATGAGTGCAAATTCTATTAATGATAGTCTTATGAGAGTTTGGTGCTGCACATGCGTCAGCTGACTGACTCACCTGCCACATGCACATTCAGTTATTGCCGTACCCACCAATACATAACTGGTTCTCAGTTTAGCTTTGTTAAACCAATGGACTAAACAATAAACATCAAGAAAGTTGTGGTCTTCAATAGGGTATTTATGCATTTTTAATTAAAATTATTGATTCTGTAATTACCAAGCATGGGTCCCAGGAAATCCTCATTAAATTTTAACATTCCTTTCTTGGTCACTCCACTTCCTTACATCTGCATGCAGGACGTGTTTATGTTACCACTCCATCACACCCATTGGGCATCTATTCGAATCAACTGATCTACCTTTCTCTCTATCTTTATGTCACTTGTTCCATGTTACTGCCTTATGGGATTTAATTCCCCTACTCCACAGACCAAAGCACATTGGAATGAGCCAGTTGCTTTCCTAGTAGTGGATGATCAATGAGCCTGCTAGCTTTTGACCCTTTAAAGCTGAACAAAGTGCACAGCTGTTTCCTTCCTCTTAGATTCCCTAAACCAAAACCATCATCATGTTTATCTTGCCACCAAACATGAGAAGGAAAAAAAATATGAGCGCATGCCAGTTTTTGAAAGAAAACTGTACCAGATAATTATATTCATTTTGTCACTGATTGTCTACTGCACAACGGTATTCGTACCACTTCCTTGAATAGACGCTTTATATTATCTATCCATTATTTTTAATCATGAACTACGAGGGTTGTACGGAATATAATGCAAAAGTAGGCATAATTTTGTTATTAATTGACAGAGGTCGTTCAAACTGCACATGTTGCTGGAGTAACTCTTCCACTATTGTAACCTCTCTTCTTTATTGCAGGTAAATAAAGGATTCCAAGCAGAAACAATATGGCGTCATTGAGTTCTTGACGAAAGAAGGGTGCAGGCTGTCCGACATCCACAGAAGACCAGAGAATGTTTACAGAGATGACACCATTAACAAGAGCAATGTGCACAGATGGATGAAGTTTAAAGAAGGGGAAAGCAGCATTGAAGACAAACCACGCAGTGGAAGATCATCATTGAAGACAAACCACGCAGTAGAAGATCATCATTGAAGACAAACCACGCACTGGAAGATCATCATTGAAGACAAACCACGCACTGGAAGATCATCATTGAAGACAAACCCCGCACTGGAAGATCATCATTGAAGACAAACCACGCACTGGAAGATCATCATTGAAGACAAACTACACAGTGGGAGACCATCATCGTCAGCGAGTAGATGAATTGACTCGCGTGGAGAGATTAATCACAATCCGTGAGCTTCTTGCACAACTGGACTGTGGTCACAATGACATACAGAAGATGGTGGAAGATTTAGGGTATCGGAAAGTGAGTACAAAGTGAGTACCTCAGCAATTGATACCTGATTTGAAGGAGAGAAGGGTGGAAGTCTGCTCTGATCTGCTGGAAGCGTTTGAAGCCAATGAATACACGTTTTTAATCTGATGGCAGGGGATGAAACGTGGCAGTATCTTTACGATTCGGAAACAAAGAATCAATCCATGGATTGATGTCACACCTCTTCGCCAAGGCCTAACAAGCTCAAGAGCCAGTGATCAGCACAAAGTCATGGTGACTGTTTTGGGGCATGACAGGGCTGTCATTCTCCTTGATTTTCTGGAACGTGGCCGTACCGTGATCAGCAAGCGATACATTGAGACACTCAACACTTAGAGAAGCCATAAGGAGGTAGGGACCGAACAAGAATTTGAAAAGGATTCACATTCACCATGACAATGCGAGACCACACACATCTTTGGCAACAAATTAGGCTGGTCGGTGTTCCCCATCCACCATACAGCCCAGATCTGCCGCCCTCCGACTTTCACCTGTTCGATCCAATGAAGGACAGTCTCTGGGGACAACGATTTGATGACACAGACAAGGTGAAAGTGGCTGAGAAGAAGTGGGTACAACAGTCTACACCTGAATTTTTCAAAGCGGATTCGAGAGTTGGGTTCAACGATGGCCCAGATGCATCCCTTGTGATGAAGACTATGTTCAGTTGTACCTTTGTATAAAGAAAGTTACTCTACCAACATGTGCAATTTGAATGATCTCTGTCTGTTAATAAAAAGTTATGCCCACTTTTGCAATACTTTCTGTACAACCCTCGTACGATTTTGATCCATGAGCCAGTACCGGTAAATCGCAGTTTCTTTTAAAGTAAATGTGGGTGGGGATATGGATTTGAATATCTCTGCTAGAAAATCACTTTGTGCTCCATGTCTGCATGTGGATAAGGATGTAGGGATAATGGACCATCAAAATTGTTACGAGTGTCTCCTTCAAGATTACAAAAGGAGAGGGAGAGTAGAGGCCACTGTTCCTTTGGCTTCAAGTCCAACGACCTATGCCTAACAGTAGTTAGCTTAGTTTATTTATAGCAACGTGGTTGGTCCAGCAGCAAATTTTCCACTGAACTAGAGAAAAATTTGCTTTGTCATTTTAGAGCAAATGTCCAACACATATATAGATGGAATGAAACGCCAATTCTTTTTAAGACAATGGCATTTTAGGCAGTTAATATAAAGCTCAAATGAAGTTAACAATTCTTATTCATAAGAACCCAAATAATTCCATACAATCCAGAAAAAAGTGGATGCTAGAAAGTGTCGAATTTAATCCTTAAATTTTATGTGTAGTTAAATAGTTAATACCAACACTCCAATCGGTTCAGCACGCAATAGAAAAGAAAGGTTTTTCTCTAGACCTTCACTCGAGACGGAAGAATATATGCTCAACAATTTAATTGAACAAAAAGCACTTCATACTAATAATAATAAAACCATATACCGACCTGAGTGGTATGCAAATAGAAAAACTTTTCATTATAATACAAAGGATGATACGAAGACACAGTGATATCCAACTTGATGTAATATGTTCATAACATGTAGATGCTCCGTGATAACACAATAAAGCATTTCTTACTGATGCCATGTTTGTTGTAGAAAAACATTTCAGTCTTGCCACATAATTACGTAGCTGTTAGAGAAAACACTTACTTAAGAATAGAAAATACACATTCTTCAAATAGTGTAGAGTAAATGAGTCTAATGATAGGAACATTACATTTAATAAATTTGCTTCCTTTATTCATGAGCAGTTAGTTCTATTGATAGACAACACACACCGACACGATCACGCACAAGCATTAACAAGAGCACAAAGAGAGAGAGAGTTCTATTCGCGACCGTGATCACTTCAGAGACAGAAAGGGATGGGAGACCCAGATGTGTGGTTTCAAGGTACACATAGTGTCAGCTGCGCCTGCCACACGGTGATGCCGCAATCCATTTGGAGCAGCTGCAAATCTTTTTCTGACGACCTGCGTTTTTTTTTTGTTTTTTTTTTCCGCTTTGAAGCTATGATTCCAATAGAAAGTGAGAAAGTGGGCTGTTTCTTGAGTGGTCCACAGGGAAATGTCCCGGTGTTCCGGTGGGCCAATCCACCCCTGTCACTAACATTCAATACATAATACAAACCTGTCACTGATTTTCAAAACATAATACAAATTTGTCACTAATTTTCAAAACATAAAAACAAATTTGTCACTAACATTCACAACATAATAATAGAAAGATTGCATACCAGAACTTCCAGTGAATCCTGTGATGAAAGCTCTTCTTTGATCACTGACAGCAATATACTCACTCTAAAAAATACAGTAATATAAGTAATCAAAAAATAAATAAAATTTCATAATAACTATTTGATGGAATGTTTGAAAAACAAAAAAAACTGGCATACCTGATGGAAGAAATTGTGCTACAGTCACACCTGGAAAGTTTATGAACTTGCAATAAAGTATTTATCCAGGTAAAAATCATCACACACAAAATCCAAACAAAAACAGTTTTTTCATCAGGACACAAACGAATTCTGTCCACACACTAGGTCTGAACTACATGGTTGAAATCGGAATCATTCGTTTGGTAGGCATTTACCACACTGTAGCACTGCACATACTGTAATTATAAGTTATGTTATCATTTTAATTTAACTGATATATAGTAGTCGTGAGCTATTTATTTAGCAAACAACCTCATCTTAGCAAAACCTACTTGCATAAATTCCTACAAGGATATGAAAACTTGTGTTAGCCTAGAGAACTAGACAGCCAAGTGCCACTTTGCGATAGGCTAGGCAGAAATGCACTTGAAGATTTCAACATAAAGGAAAATTTTGAAGTGTACTTCATTCAATTCACTAAATGACAGTGTAGTCTAGCAAGATGAGATGGTCAATAGAGGAAAGCAAAACACATAATTAAATGAAAATATGTGGACATATAATAAAGTAACATCTGTTTTTCTTCATTGGCACAAAAAAACTGTGAACCTAAAATAATATGGGCATAAAATAAAATGACAATATCTTAATTCTACAAAAATATAAATACACTGGAGTAATCAAACCTGCAGAGTTTACAAGTGCCTGCTCCTTTTCTCAGGGGAAGCCAACACATTTTTTAAGAGATACAAGCGGAAAACCACAATTAATCTAAATTAAAACTACACAGGCAAAATTGTGACCTTCAACACTCAAATTTTATCCAGTATTTCTCAGATATTGCTCATTGATTTAGTGAAAAATCCACTACTAAAACTAGGGAACATATACACTTGTATTAAACTGCATTTTGAAATGGGTTTTCATTTCAGAAAGTTCAGGTTTGTTTTATATAAATTAAAACAAATTCAATAAAAACACTGATGAATAAATACACTCATATATACTATGTCACTTAAGATCACATGTTATTTGCGAAGTATGCAAACCTCCTAAAACTACACTTATACAAATGTAAAGTGAAAATCCTCCAAATATGTGGCATCAGTGAATAAACAAATACATCGCTCTTTCCACGTTTTACCAACACACAGCAACTGAAAAATTGTTATTCAGTCAGCGCTGGGGATTTGAATCCCAGATCTTTCGATATCTAGCCGAGCGCATTAGCCTTACACCACAGTGACCAACAATCCACGGCGCTATGTGTGTTTTTTTCAGTCAAAATCTATATACTGCGTTCATTTCTTTATATCGAGAGTTCCGGGATTCAATTCCCGGCGGTGACCGAATAACAATTTTTCGGTTGCTGTGTGTTGGTTAAACGTGGAAAGACAATGTATTTTTTTATTCACTGACGCCACGTATTTGGAGGATTTTCACTTTGGATCTCGCCCTTTGGATTAAACTGTTATAATTAATATATAGCCAGTGCCGTTAATAAGCCCACCAGATGGAGACATCTCAGTAGCTGAGCCCATCTTATGGACTTATGATGTCAGTAGCTAACTGAAAAACACACATAGCGCCGTGGATTGTTGGCTACCGTGGTATAAGGCCAACGCGCTCAGCTAGATATCAAGAGATCCGGGATTCAATTCCCCGCGGTGAACGAATAACAATTTTTCGGTTGCTGTGTGTTGGTAAAACGCGGAAAGAGCGATGTATTTGTTTATTTTATACAAATGTACATCATTCAGCTTCCAGTCTTCCTTAAAGCTTCAGAACTGTATGTGTCTATTTGATTTTGCACTGAATTATTAAGAATCAACAAATTTTGCTAGATCAAAGTCTTTGATTGAAGGTCCATTCAAACAGTTCTTAAGGCAATAGTGCCAAAAAATTCATATCGGCATCTTCATTATTCTGATTTTATTCTACAAAAAAGAGAAATAGAAAAAAGTCTATATAATGTGTTCATTTCTTTATTAAAGAGATGGAAGCTTCATGATAGAAATCCAAATTTTTAAAATAAAACTTTCAAAACAGAATTTGAACATTCAGATACCTGGAGACTGAGTATCTTGGATTTGTTTACTTTTTTATGTTATGTATATGTCCACACAAACACGAAACATACACAGTGCGTCAAAGAATTTTTAAGACTGGGTCTGTAAAATAAAATAGATACAAGAAATTATAATTTGTTTTGGTTTGTTATTCAAAATAAGTCCCCCCGGCTTCAATACACTTGTTACAGCGATTTAATAATGATTCGAATGACTGTTCCAGTTCACTTTGCGGAATTGCCTCCAAAGCATGCGTCGAAGCTGTTTGTATGGTCGAAATATCATAAAAAAAAAAAAACCTTTTAACGTCATTTTAAGTTTTGGGAACAAAGAAAAGTCGCAGGGTGCTAAATCAGGCGAATGTGGTGGATGATTCAGAAACACACGGACATTATTTTTTGCCAAAAATCTACGAACAAGAAGTGAGGTGTGACTGGGTGCATTATCGTGCAACAAACACCAACTGTTTTCATCTCGATATTCTGGACGAATGCGACGAATTCTGCCCATCAAACGCCTCAAAACATTTAAATAAAACTCACCAGTAATTGTTTGCCCACTTGGAACAAATTCTTTGTGGATAATACCCTTACTATCGAAGAATATAATGAGCATTGTTTTGATTTTCGATGGAACCTTTCTTGTTTTTTTGGCTTGTGGCGAGTTTTTTTACTTCCATTCCGCACTTTGTCGCTTTGTTTTAGGATCATATTGAAAACACCATGTTTCATCACCAGTAACAATCGATTTTAAGAAGTTTGGATCATTTTCAGTGGCTGAAATGATGTCTCTGCAATGTGCACTTCCCCTTGATTTTTGTTCATTGGTTTAACATGTGTGGAACAAATTTAGCACAGACTTTTGTTTTGCCCAAATCTTCATGCAGGATGGTTCGAATCGTTTCTTTGTTGATGTTTAAAGACTCTTCTGTCATTCTTAGTGACACACATCGATTGTTTGCCATAAAATCATGCACGTTTTCAATAATCTCAGGTGTCCTAGATGACCTTGGTCTTCCGGTATGCTTATCATCTTCTATCGTCTCTCTTCCGTCCAAAAAACGTTTGTGCCACAGGAAAACATTTGATCTACTTAAACAAAACTCACCGTAAACTTGTTTCATCATTTGGTAAGTTTCCGAGGCACTTGTACCAAGTTTTGCGTTGAATTTAATAACAGCCCTTTGTTCCATCTTAATAATTCAACACGAAAAAATTTTACTTCTCTAATGATTGCCCATTTCATTTGAGTTATTTTAACAACTGCGCAGTACTTTTGGCAGAAAGCAAGCAGATGGTCATGATTTATAACGCATTCGCGATTACACTGGTGGTGCCACCGTAGGCTGAAATCTAGCGCCAGTCTTAAAAATTCTTTGACGCACTGTGTATATCAGGGCTTGAAAAACACCCTGCCCGAGGCATGTAAATTATTGGTCTGGGCAAGTAAATAAAAAATCTAGTTGCCCGGTCAGGGCAACTAAATTTAAAAATAAAAAAGTTTGAAATAGAATTTCCTACTACAAGAAATATGACAGTCGTCACATGTCATGGTTCATTTCACTGCTAATCACCAGAAGCTCTACAAGGTTCCCACTTTTTTTCTGGTACAAAAAATAAGCACTTTTTAAGGACTTTTAAGCACCCTGCAAAAATACTTTAAGGACCTTACCAACTAAGTACACAGGAATGGCGAGCACAAATATACGTTTACAACCACTTAACCATGCAAACTGAAGTATGCTGATGAGGTTTGCTATATTTTTCCATATAAGTTAAGTTTTTGGATGTAATAAATTAAAATTTATGCAATTTAAAAGGGAGTTCTACTTATCAAATCAGTTTTTTTGTCTGAGGGAATAATAATACAGTGTAACTTGTCTAATTCGAATTCTTGGTTAATTCGAATTTTTCGTTTGGTCCCTTGAACTTTCTATATAAATAATGTTAAAAAAACACCTTTAATTCATTTTTTTTGTTTTTTGTTTTTTGTTTAATTCGAAGAAAACCCCATTTTCGTAATCTCCTATTTTCAACAATTATTACCTTTCAAAATGGGTACGTACTGTTCTAGATGAAGTTTGAGTGTTGTTACAAGGTCGAGGTCACAAGCGCCAAATCTGCCTGCTCTAGATTTACCTGAAAGCTGTTGTCATACAGCTGCTGGCGAGTGGCGGGAAGGGGTCAAGGTCACGACACTTCCACTGTAGGCTGTAACCGTAGATATTTAGTTTCTTTGCATTTATGCGAGGTGAACAATGTAACTGCCTGCTCCGGTTGTTTTAATGTCTGTTTGTGTTTATGAGTAGAGCTGTAACCTTCTGTACCTAAGTTTTTCATCGTCTTTGTGTAGACCAGCTCATGGTGAGTACAAAACATTGACTTTAGCTCAAAAGGCAGAAGTGATTCATGAAGTGGAAAAGGGATTAAAAAAAAGGCTCAGATTGCAAAGGACTCTGGTATTCCTCCCAATACGTTATCCACTTATCTAAAAAATAAGGATAAAATTTTGAATACTCTTGGGACTCAGCGTAGTGGTGGAGAAAGGAAAAGGGTAAGAGGACCGGACAATCCTGATGTTGAGGAGAGCGTGTTGAAGTGGTTTGAGCAGGCATGTGGCAAAAGCATTCCACTAAGTGGCGCCCTGATTACAGCTAAAACTGAAAAATTTGCCACTAAATTGGGAGAAAATGATTTTAAGGCTAGTACTGGCTGGCTTGATGGATGGCATTTCTTTTAGATCTATTTGTGGGGAAAGTGCAGATGTTAACCTAGAAGCTGCTAATGAGTGGAAGGGAGAACTGTTAGAAATTATTGGGAACACAGGCCCTAAAGACATTTTCAATGTCGATGAAACAGGTTTATTTTTCAAATGTACCCCAGACAAAACATTAGCCTTCAAAGGTGAATGCTGCAGTGGTGGAAAACATAGTAAGGAACGGGTAACGATTTTAGTCGGAGCTAATATGGATGGATCGGAGAAACTTCCTTTATTAATGGTTGGCAAATCAGCTAACTCATGCTGCTACAAAAATGTAAAAACTAAGCCAGTTGAATATGAAGCAAATAAAAAGCATGGATGATGAGTGAAATCTTTGAAAAATGGCTTCTAAAAATAAATAAAAATTTTCAGAAAGAAAACAGAATGATCTTGTTGTTTATTGACAACTGTACAGCACATAACACCATACCTCTGCTTGAAAATGTCAAGGTTTTGTTCTTTCCACCAAATATGACTTCATTAGTTCAACCCATGGATCAGGTAGTGATTAAGAACTTTAAGCACCTCTACCGACGCCATGTAGTCCAGACAATTTTATCAGGTATCGATACACAAGATCGCTTCAAAATCGACCTTCTATAAGCTGGTCGCATGACTTGCAGTGTATGGCAACAAGTTAAACCTGAAACTAAAGTCAACTGTTTCTGAAAAGTAGGCTTCTAGCACCCCGATGTGTCTTGACTACATCAAGGTAATAGTGGTGAGGAGATCATACCCACTGTGGAGTACTGGGAAGACGTAGGCCATGATGTACCGTATGAGGCATTTGTGAGCATTGATGACAATTTAGCTGTTTGCAGCAAGCTCACAGATGATGAGATCTTGGCTGATGTTTTGAATAAGAAGACCTACTGTGTATCTTCAGATGAAGAACTGGAACGGCCAGAAGTTCCTGAAGAGTGCCTTCCAAATTCAGTAAAGGCCTTGGTTCACCTCCAACAGTTGAGGAAGTTTGTTGAAGGACAGCAGAATGTAAGTGACTCTCTATTTCATTCACTCGATAAATTTGAGGTATTTACACTTACCCATAATATAAATTCTAAGAAGCAGGCCAAAATTTCATGGTTTTTTTACAAAAAATATGTAAATTTACTGTACTGTACTTCTTTTGTATGTTATGAATAAATTTGTTGGTTTTTACAGTACTTAAAGCGATTTTTGAATGTACCCATATTCAAACTTGCCTAATTCAAATTTGTCGATAATTCGAATAATTTTTTTGGTCCCTTCAGCTCCGAATTATCCAAGTTACACTGTATATGGGTGGATTTCCCTAAACAGGCTTATTGCATTCCAATGCTTATAACTGGTTTGATTTGAGATTGAATTCCACATTCTATCATCAGGCTGTAATGCTTGGTGTTGTAGTGTCATATTACACAAAAACTGAGAACATATTAATTAAACTTCAATATTTTAATTAATCAAAAACTAATGAAATGTTATTTCCCTGTCTGTTCCCACCATCATACTGCAAACTTTGAAAAATTACTAGTCATGATTGACTCAAAAAATTTGTAAACTAAAGGTCTCTTATTTATCTTTAGGATTATTATTGAAAAACTGACCATATTTTAAAATTTTAACACCCATCCTGTGGTTTTAATAAATATAATTTCAATGTCCCTGGCCATTTATGTCATTCCCTTGTCAGAAGTTGCAAGTTGACTTTTCCTCCACTAGATGGCACTAGTGCTCCAGTTTCATCTGTGTGACTGAGCTCAGAGATCAGAAGTAGCCGTTGTGCTGTATGTTTCAATTGTTAACTGCAATCTTCTGCTGGAAAATAATTAAAATTTCGTAATTTTCATGTAAGTATTTTTATTATCTGTCATTCCTCTGTCTTTGCGTGTGTCTTTAAATAGATTGTAAATGAGTTGTATGGCATATTGGTAGTAATCTTAGATGTACTATATGCTGTATGTGACATTTAGGCCTAATGTGGGCAAATCACATGGGGCTAGAAACAAATTAGTTAGTTTTTGTCAATCCCCTGTCCTATATGTTGACAAGGGAATGACACTATACATATGAAAATGACAGTGTTGTGTTAAGGAACTTACCTGTATTTAGCATTTCCATTAATTATCTATAAAATGATTGTGTTAAATATTGTCAAATGAAAACTAGTTTGTAATATATTAAATTAATTCATAAATATACAGCTCAGTTCCTTAACACTGTCATTTCCCTGTGTATAGTGTCATCCCCATGTAAAATATTATATATAATTTTTTTACATTTTTTAAAATATTATATATAAAAATTACACATAATATTTAAAAAATTATATATTTTTTTTAATATTTATTTCATATTTTGTTTTAAAAATGTGTAATTGATAATTAAATGTTAATTAGTAGCAATTTTCCTTCAATTATAATAAATATGTGATAAACAATTTTTTATATATTTAGTTACATTTAAAATGTAATTAATTACTTTAAATTTATAGTAAACTATATTAATTATATTTAAAAATTGATTTTAAAAATCAAATTTTAAATAATTTATATGATTAATAGTTTACTATAAATTGAGTATTTTTACTCAATTTATAGTAAACTATATTAATTATATTTGTTAAATGTAATCTAGCCTTGTTAATTAGAATAGTTCCACATTTCCTAATTTTCAGAACATTTTTGAGAATGCCTCCTGTGAAAGACATGACAAATGAAGCTAAGAGGTTAGAAATATTAATGAAAAAGAGAGAAAATGAAAGGAAAAGGCGGGAAAAGATAAAAGCTGACCCAGAGCTGTTGGCCAAGCAAAAGGAAAAAGAGAGATTGAAGTATTTAATGAAGAAAGAAAAAGGAACTGTTATACCTATTTTGAAAATGACGCTAAGAGAGCAACATAATAAAAGAAAACAGTGGAAATTAGCCACAAGAAAAGAAAGAAAGAAAGATAAACCTGCAACTCAAGTTGAAGTAAGTGACATCGATGCCTTAAGACGTGTCGAACAAACTACAAATCCATTCCATAGTACAAGTTCTTCCACCTCAACAGGTGCACAAATAGCAACCTGTTCAGCTAAAAAGCAAGGCGGCCAAAGCATATGTAAATTGTAACATAATAGTTAAAGCTACAAGTTCAAGATTTGAATTTTGCACAATTATCTCATGATTTGAATTGCAAAACCAAAGTCAAAATTGCATGTTGAAGACTTCAATTTTGTGCTTAACTTTCTCATGGTACAACTTAATAATTGATATTTACATGTACAAAAAAGGGGAATACAAAAGGGAAATATCATTACCAAGATATGGTGATGGAGTTTGTTGGGTGGAATCTGCTGGATGTGTTTAATTTAGCCCATGGTCCTTCACTTTTTCAGAAAATTACTTGTCTCACATGTCCTGTGCTCTCCAATGGAATTTCAGTTGACATCACATGATGTCATCATAAATACAGCCAACCTCCAGCAGTAGTTCTATAGATGCACTACATCATAACTTCTACATTTCATGCAGCCAGTTAGAAAAATAAGTACTTTTTAAGTGCTTTTTGCCATTTTCAGCACAAAATAAGGACTTTTTTTAAGCACCCCAGCAAAATATAAGCACTTTTTAAGGACTTTTAAGGATTTATAAGGACCATGGCCACCCTGCTGTATTATTGTTATGGGTGACAAAGATAGAAAAATATCATTTTTTTAATTATATTATGATCAGGGTTCGTACTCTTTTTGGGGGAAAAATTCAAGGACTTTCCAGGCCTTTTCCAGGCCATATACAAAAAATTCCAGGATGATTACTACGCTTTACAGTATCATGCTCAAATTAGTTTTTAAAAGCAATTTCAGTTTTAAGTAATAAAAATGATGAAAGATGCAAATGGATTAGGGATGATAGGGGGAAGGGAATAGAACTGTCCATAATTAGCATGTTCTCGTTGCGCTAGGCGCTTAAGCACTGCTGAATTCCGTCAGACCCCCAATGGTCAAATGATTGAAATGTGCTGATGTTCATGGAATGAAATGGTTGATCAGCTATGATAACCGCATAAAAGTTCGAAGGGGGGGCGATTTCTTTTTTACGTTATGCAACATTCTACATTACTCCAGTATTTATCTTGTCATCATCAACAATAGCAATGTAACTACCACTTACGATCGCGGATATCGGCCAACTGAAAATCTGCCATACAACTAAGGGATACAACACACAGGTATCATGTTACAGTGTATTGTAATTGAAAAAAAAAAAAAAGATTTCAGAAATTAAAATCGAAAAAAAAACTTTTAGAAATTAATATCATCAAGTCATGGTGTTTCAAAAATCCGCTTTCCTTTTATAATGTTTAAAAACATGTAATGTTTTTTCTTTTTTTACCTGTCGTGTATAATAAAATGGGTTGATTTTTTTATGGAATCAGAGTCCATATGTCCGATTGTCTTCGTCTGAGTTCACACGTTAGCTACTGTGTACAAGTAGACATATTTTTTCAGCTCAAAAATATGTAGTTTTGTATGTATTCACAGTATAACTCATTCCGTATTCCCACAGAACAAAATTCAGCAGATACAAATGAAGAACATCAAGACCCACCCAACACCATGTTTCCGATTGTCTGCTGTTTATATTCAAAAAATGCGAATATGGATCAATGGTGAATGCAGCAACTATGGTTTTTATTTATTACCAAGAAAAAAAAAAAGGAGCCTGAAAGCTGTAAAGCTGAAACGGATATTTCTCCTCCCGAAAACATTCCGATTAAGTTCAAACAGCAGGAGCACGCGTCCACGCACACTCAACCTCTGGAATGTCCTGATGGAACGGCTTCTTTTCATTTGGCACATCGCCATAAATCACCACCTGCAGCTCACTGAAGTGTCTTCCTCCTTCACCCTAACTATAGGAGAAAACGTAAAAAAAATGCTGCCCAATTTTCGACAAAATGACCAAATTTACGTCATAACGTTGCAATTTACTAAAATACGTTTATCTGCTGAATTTCGCCTAAATCCATTGAAAACTTTTTAATTATAGATTTTTTTATTAAAACAGTAACTCAGACATCTGAATAAAAATGTATGTTTGTAATTAAAATAGAGTCCATATCATCACAGAAACAAAATTTAAGGATCACTCTGTTTAAATAAAACCATGGCATCTAAAAAAAATAATTTGCTTGCTTTTCCCGTAATTTATAATTGCCGTTTCTTTTTTTTGAATCCGATTTTGCAACGGAAGATTTTTTTTTTTTTTTTTTTTGCATCTGCTAAAGTTTCAAACGGAATTCGGCGAAATTTGCACTAGAACTTTATTGTGATGTATTTTAACCACTGTAAAAATTTTACTGTGTTCTTTTCAAAATTCCGGAAAATGGATTTCTGAAAATATCTCTTAGTCCTTTTGAGCCGTGGAAGTGATAAACAGGTGTTTGCTTTCTTCCCAACCAAGGGCTTCGGATCAGCGCTCCCAGCTGTCAATCAACCGTTGCTATGGTAACACCCTTTCTGCTCAAGGCTCACTGTCTAAAGAGGCACACATAATAAAAATTTCCAATGCTAACTTTTTGAGTTTTAAACCGATTCAAATGGAATTTTGGGAGTGAGCTTCTGTAATCCAATTATAGTAAATGTAAAAATTTCAGCCACTTTTGTGAAAAATTCGCAAAGATAGTTTTTTTATTTTTTATCATAAGTAGCCGAAGTCTCTTGAGGGGTGGGCCGGAAGCAAGCGTCTTAATGCAATAAACAAGGAGCAGATGAATGTGTTGTTCAGGCATACTCTTCACTGGTGGATGCCAGCTGACTTGGTAAACACGCGACCCCTGCAAATGCTAAATGTCTCTTCTTTCCCCTTCTGTTGTTCTCAGTAGTTGTCGGACGGACATCAAGCTCAGGGCTAGAGAATGCATCAAGCTTCCCTTCCCTAACAGACCTGCTAGTAATCATCCAATTTTATTGCACTGGAAGTAGTGCTCCCCCCCCCCCAGCCAAATTAGATTTGGGCACATCCGAAACACCACTGTAGCCGGCGGTTTCTTTGAGAACAGAGGAGAGGAACTTAAAAAAATTAAGGGGTAACAGTCAGTAACACGATTTCTAAAAGGGCATTTTTTTTAAGCACTAATTTCAAAATTCAAGGCTTTTCAAGACAGCATTAAAAAAATACCGTTTTTCCAGGATATTCCAGGCCTTGAAAACGTAATCATGATTTTCCAGGACTTTCCAGGTTTTCAAGCACGCGTGTCTAAGTCTAGAAATTGGAACCATATGTGGTTTTGCTCCAAATATTGTTTATAGTCAGCGATGGGATGCATGCTTCTGATGGAACTAGCCTCCGGTACATATAGTGTGGAAAAAATATTCTTCTCATAATACATGGCCAATACGTCATGATAATTAACATAGCAATCAGACATTGCTTAATTTACTGTAATTATTGTTTCACACATAATATCAATCACGTCAGAAAACTTGAAAATTTTCATTGCCCTGGAGTGGGAAGCCACCGGTGTTTAGTGACAAAGGGAAAAGACTTCAACGAAAGGAAGATGGCAGAATCACTAAATTTCTCAAATACCAATTTTAATATCATACCACTTCATACCAATTTCAGCATGATCATCTTAAAACTTGCGATACAAGTTTTTGTGCGCTGAACATTTTGAATACAGACCCTTAAAACGGAAATGCAAAACATGTAAAAACAGTTCATATTTTTGAACTTAAAAAAATGAGGGTTCTGATTCATTACCTTAAAAGATCAATTTTCCTGAGCATCCAGCTGTTACTACGTGGGCAGGTAAATAATTTCTGCACATGCCTAGCTGGGTATGTGCAGAAATTATTAACTTTTCAGATATTTTTCAAGCCCCTGTACATATATACAGGGTGTTTGAATAATGAATATACGAATTGCCGTAATGTAATAATAAAGTAATTTGGAATGGAATTACAGTAGAAGTGACACATCACATGAAAGTGCTCTGCATTTGGTAACCTTCATGTCTCCCCACCCCGAGGCACACACAGCTGTCATTCCGAGCAAAGGTCATTCCTAAGCGTTTGGTTGACGGAAGTAGACGTGTAGATTGATCACTTATCTTGGCACAAGGACAATGGCAGTTGAACAAAGTGTTTTGGTGGAACATGTCTTTCACCATGATGACAAGTACACGGACAAAGTGCAAAAACAGTTCGCTAGGAAATGTTGTGATGTAGACGTCACCCAACGTAATACAGTACGTCAGCTCATAGCAAAGTATTAGGAAACTGGCAGTGTTCTGGATGCCCCCGCCCTAGTAGGCCATCCACTGCAGACGAGACTGTACAGGATATCCAGGACAGGATACAGGAGTCCACACAAGTCCGTGAGTTGGCTCTCACAATATGCTAGCTAATGTGCCAAAGAGTACAATCCATGATATTCTGAAAAAGAAGTTGTATTTCCACTTGTATAAAGTGTCGATTGTGCTTGTGCATCAGCTGATAGAAACAGACCGCAAGGACCAGTCGTATAAAAAAATTTATCTGCGTACACAACCATTGAAAAAGAAATTTGCTGCAAACCCGCGAATCACGATAACAATAAAATAAGATAATTTAAAGAAAGATTAATAAAACTATAAATAATTATTAGAACATTACAGATTCCAGTGAGGACAGAATAAGTTCATTACAACTGAACGTGCAGCAATATGTGTGAAATGGTCCTTTCAGGTAAAATGTTAAAATAATGGACTATGAACCTCATAAAAACAAGAGATTAAACAAAGAAAGTTTTTATGTCTAGAGTAACATTTCCATTAATGAACCCTCAAAAATTAGAAATACCATTCCAAAGATACTCTTGCTTTAAAACCCTAATTAGAAATACCATTCTCAAATATTTAATTAAAAAATAGTGGACTTACAAAATCATAAACAAAAGAATTTAATTTAATAATTGACAACTGCAAGAGGAACCTGGCAGTAAAATTTTAATTATTTCTGTGTAAAAAAATTTTTGATACCTAGTTCTTATACATTGAGAACAGTCCTTGATAAAATCTAGAAGCCAGAAAAGCAAAACAACTCAGAAGATGTTAAAAATAAGTGATAGTTCAAGTTAAAATAGAAATAAATATATTTATCTGAGTAAAGCCTTGATTAAGTGTTTTAATTGTTGTAAATAACATCTAATTTTTTTTTAATCTACAAGCAAAAACTATCTGCAAAATCTGCTGATTATTTGGAAAGTATCCTTGTACGGCGTACACACGTAAGTCTATATTCTACTACTCTAATGAGGACTGTGTTTGGTACTGCAGATTGTTCCAAGAGTTCCTGTCTGAAGAAGGTGAGGACATTCTGGACGTGAATTTCTTTACAGATGAGGCATAGTTCCACCTATCCAGGTACATCAACAGCCAAAACACTTGTCTGTGGGGAACTGAAAATCCTCACGAATTTAAGAAAGTACCTCTCCACAACCAGAAGGTCAAGGTCGGTGTTTGGTGTGCCAGGACTCGTACACGCATTATTGGGCCTATTTTCTTCAGTGAACCCATTAACTCAGAATGGTACTGTACCCAGATGATCCAAACATTCATATCCAAACTCATAGAATAAATCAACGAAGGATGGTTCAAGCAAGACAGTGCAACTGCTCACACTGCTGGTGCATTAATACAGCTTCTGGAGAAATTCTTTGGAAATCACATCTTCTCCTGGAGACTGTGGACAGCTCAGTCACTAGATTTGACACCGCCTGATTTTTTTTCTGTGGGGAGCACTGAAGGGGAAGGTGTATATGCAGGTAATCCGCATACACTTCGAGAGCTACAGGCTGCAATAATGACCCACATCCAACAAATCACACCATACACCCTGAGAAAAGTCTTCACCAACACGCAGAAGTGTGTGCAGACATGTCTGGACATCAGTGGAGTCCATTTCCAATTCCAACACCTGTAGGAACCAGTTTGACATCGTAAGTGTTACTTTCAGTACAAAGAATTTATTTTTTGGACACAAATAATATGATGATGTTATAGCAACAATATGTAATATCTTAGTGATGCTACTTTTCTTGTGCATGTATTTTTTAAACTAAACCTATTTGAATATTCAAGAAACGCATTAGCATATTAAATCCATTTATTTCTTCGGTGTGTAATTACATGCTAAAAATGTCCCAAAATATGCTGGTGATATCATCCACATTATTTTCAAAAATCATCTTTGTTCCTTATATGTTGCAATTCCCTACATTTTTATGTCTACCATTGCCTTGAAAAAGCCATCCCAGTGGAGGCAAAAGCTTGGCACTCCACTGGGATTACTACACCATAAGAAAAAATTTCTTATGGTGTAGTAATCTCCTCTGTGATTACTACACCATAAGAAAAAAATGGATTTAATATGCTATATGTGTTTCTTGAATATTCATATTGTGGTGTATTAAAAATAATGCAAACATATTTGTATTAAATGCAAAATGAATAAAAAAAGTCATACTTCATTAAGCAGGCTCGGTGATAATTTTTCATATTTTACTCCAGATGTTGTCTTTCTTCATACTTAAATCATAGTATGTTTATGACTAGTGCCATACAAAATAGGATTTGCTTGCATAGCACTGATTAATAACTTTTCATCAACAGACATTTCCAAAACAATAATTAAATGAACATCTAAGCAGATGCAGTGAAAGCATGAAAATCAGGAAATGCCAAGATCTTGCTATCTAACGATTCAAACAAGATGACACCGAATTTTCGGGGTAATGAGCACGTCTTTTGAATCCTTTCTAATGTGAATTAAATTTATCAAAGTTATTCAAAGTCAGTGCAGCCAGTTAGAAAAAATCACAACCAGATTTATACAATCGATAAAACATCCAGAAATAGAAACCGCTATTTACTTCCACCAGCGGCTAAAATGCATGTTACGAAAATTAACAAATGGCACACAAAAAGTCTCTCATAGCAGAAGAAAGTATTGGAGACAAATAGATTTTCAAATCGAACAGTTAAAAGAAGAATTATAGAAGGAAACAAGATATAACTCTACGCTGTCTAACCGAAGAATTTTGCATAATGAGAAAGTTGAAAACAGGCAAAAAATATTTTTCATGGAGAAAGCTATGCTGACGGAAAAGAACTTTTCAAATACGTCTTCCGGAAGCAGAGATGGCAAGAAAAATGTATTGACCTTTACGCCCCCTAATGGGATATTTGTGTATTATTTAAAGAGGATAATGCTCCGCATCTCTATTGAAGCGAATGGCCTACTGTAAAAAAGAAATTTCTCAATAGCATTTTTAGAAGTGGAGATACAGCTGCAAACAGAAATATACAAACACCACCTAAAGACAGAACTATGAACTACAAAACTCCTCAAATACAAACTTAAAGTGTTCCACAAGGTTAATGTAAAGATTAAAATTAGCATTCGCCATGTGGTGACTATGTAAAATCAAGTGGTCAGTAGGAAAAGTTACTTTAGTCGCCACGCTCAGCAATTTGTCCATCTACACGGACATTTACATCTGCACAGGCTGGCCAACATAATTTCTCAACAATTCCATCTGCACGGGTTAGCCAAATTATTTTTTCATTGCTAAAGAATTTATTTGCATTATTTAAAACACTTCTGTTAATTAACAAATGCATTTTCAAATTATCCAACTTATGCATGGTGAACAGGTCCTTTCCTCAACAAATAAATGGGTGTGATCTATTCATAGATTCACTCTTCAAAAAAGGAAATGGCTATTTCTGTTTTCCCACTTCAGTTAGGGCACAAAGTAGCAATATCGAGAAGAATGGACACTGCGCTTTAGATTTTACTGTGCCGTCACAAGCTGTCTTCATCAGCTTGTTTTTTAAAGTTTAGTTTCTCTAAAAATGCATGCAGACTTGCCAACCTTAAAAAGAGAAAAATCTTGCAATTTTCTATGAAAATCCAGCAAGCATACTTTCGTATGTTTGAAATATCAATGGACATAATTTGAAGCACTAATGTTATGTTAAGGCACATAAAAAATGTAAAAAAAATTCAGTTAAAAAATATTTTTAAAATTTCTGTTCAGTTATGCATTGATCTCGAGGATAACCCAAATTATGACGGAAAAGGAGAAATTTCTCAAAACCGTCACACTCTCATGCCTAAAGATTATAGCAAAAAAATTTCGCCATTGAACTTCCGATTTAGGAAATTTTTCCTCCATTTTTAAACCGAAATACAAATATTTATGGAATAAAATAATATATAACAACAATACTGGACAGAGGCAACATCACAGGAAAAAGAAATTACGATTACGGAAAAAATCTTTATTTCGTTTACTTCCATTTTTGAAAGACGAAGTACCGTCCCGATGCGAATTTTTACAAATTGGTAAAATTATTCGATGCATAGTTTTACGTGCGGAGAAAAATTCCCGACGCATATTTTTACGCCTCGAGAAAAATTCCTGATGCGTATTTTTACGCGTTGGGAAAATTTCGATGCGTACTAAACCCGTAATTACGCATTTTGGCAACTCTGGTCGGCACATCACTTGAGCACTCCTGTGGAGAGAGAAAGCTACCGGACGATGTCACTAAGCCAGCAAGTCAAAGATGACATCATCGCGTGACACAGCACTTGTAAGGTCTGGTAGAAAATCTAAGTGAATGGTTGCAGGGGTTGAAATATTTCGATTGAGCAATCGAAATATAAAAAAATGACCTTTATCCGTAAATCAGTAAAATTAAGCAGAAACCGGTAAATTTTACGGATAATCTGTAAAAGTTGGCAAGTATGCAAGTCCATTTTTGAAGATTTCCCCATTTCGGCAACGACGCACGATGTTTTTGTCTTGTAACATGCATATTTTTTTGCAATGTTACTATCTGGGAACATTTTCTTAAAAAGCACACTTGCATGGTCAGCACAGCTTAAAGGTAAGTTATGTTACACGAGGAATGAAGTAAACAAGCACTCAGCACAGATAATGGCATCGGAAGAAGAACTATCTCGAGCAAAATTTAATGTTTTATTATTTTCTACGCACTTAGAATTGTCCATGTGTTTTTGCATACGAATGTCATTAACGATATCTCCTTTGCCCTTGTGGACAACGGAAAAATCACATCTACAAATACGGCAAAAGGCAAATTGTTGGCCCTTGCCCCTTCCTTGATTTGATCATACATGGATAATCTGTCGTATAACACTTCTTAAAAACAGACTGATATTTTCCACCAGCCATCGCGTGATTAAACACGTGCACGAAAAGTTCTCAGAAATTCCTGTTAAGAGAGATGGATTACATCAAACAAACCAAAACGGGCTTCTGATACCGTCGACAGACGAGAAATCTGCATCAGTACTTACGGCCAATGCCAAGCCTGTTCCTGCAGCACCGGAGATCATTAGCGGGCAGAAGAGTAAACATTGCTGCCAACTGCCGACTCAGAGGGGAAAGGTCGCTTCTCCCCCAATGAACCAATGCCTCAGAGAACAAAAATTTTCCCTCGTTACTTTTTAATTTGCGCTGCGATAATCATCAAAGTTCTCCGATGCTTCGGAGAACTTAAAACTTTTCTCCTTGTTCTTTTTCATTTACGCTACGGAAATCATGATGGAATCCGGCAATATTAATTTATAATCCGGAATTCCGGGAAATGTAATGAAATCCGGCATTGCCGGCCTAAGCCCGGAGGGTTGGCAGGCCGGTGCATGGTTTCCCATTGCTTAGGGACTTCTTACTTATCAACAAACAAAAAGCGAAGCACTTTTCCTTTTGTTTACAAAAAAAAATTCAAAATTGGGACTTTCATCACTGTCTTTCATTCAATGTAGAGTTGCGTTTTCCGTGCATGTGCACACGCAGTAGCTTTTTGGAATGTTAATTTCGCTTTAAACAAAATAAAAATTCTTCCTCTGCCTCTTAATACAACAACATGTTACTAAGAAATGGGGAAACACAAGTTTTTGAGCGAAATTAAATATAAAAATCAGTACTGCATTGTTCACTCTGCCGTGTTAATAATTTTACAGGTCACAGAAATTGCAGATTCCATCACAGGCAGATTAAGTACCGATTTTGAAATTTCATATAGCTTTAAAAATGCAGAAGGAGAAACAATACTTTCTGTACTGATTGGTTTTGAAGAACAGACGGTTAAAAATAGCAAAAACTGCATTTCACTAGAAAAAATTCCTAAAATACGAAGTCGCTCTTTATCACTAATACTGAAGCTATTAAGAATGAGGAACACAATTAGAAAAATATGAATATAACCTGAAAGGGCAGGAAAACCACATCTTGGGGTACAAAAAATTTGAAATATGGAAAATTATGAGACATTTTCATCTGCAACAATAATTTTTGGGCCACAGACGGCATGAAGACGCCCGAATTACATCAAACAAATGTAACAATGTTAAAAACATCCAATAAACAATCCCCAAAATCTTTAACGAATGTTAGAATCTTGTGAACATGAAAATAAAACTTTTCACAAATGTTAAATAATATTATTTCACTGAGATTTTCTATTTTCATACTATATTTGTGATGTTTCCCGTACTCTGTACCGGATCGAAGATTCCCGTAATCTCTGCGGAGAATTTGTAGCACTTGTTGTGTTTATGGTGTTAGTAAATAGGAAAAAATTACAAATCATCAAAATTCTACCAAAACTAAATGTTTTATGGGAGTGGGAGGAAAGATTCTTTGACACTGGGTTTGAAAACCGGACATAATTCAATTGAAGCAAGACATTTGGCAACTCTACATGTGTTAGTAATGTCACTGCTATCGATCTTCTCAATACTTCTCAATACCCGTGACTGTTTATCAATGGTTTTAACATAATATTTATGAGAACACAGGAACAACAAAGTATTACTTGAAAAATTTGACCTATCCACTGCTGTCAATTTATGGTGGAGAGATTTTATTGAAAAATACAAATAAAAATTAAATTATTTTTTCAATAAAAAATTGTGTACCTAGAAAATTTGGTCATGTTGTTGAAGAAAAATAAAACTTTTAAGACTATATTTATGCATTTAATTGCACTTGACAATTGACAGTGGGCCCTTGTAACTACTAAGCTTAAATTTACCTATGCCTAAATATATGAAAGGTATACAATAAATACAGTGCAGTGATAAAATGTGTACACAATAAGAAATAGCCTTAAGTTAAGTGGCCACTAGATTTTGACCATCCACTGGCCAATGGCCACATGAAAAAATCATGAATTTTAATCTTTGGGTTAATGGCATCCAGTGTTGAATTTTTTTAAATCACACATTTAAAAACTAGAGATATTAAGAAAAACAGTTTAAAAATTGACACCTCCAGCAGTGAAATTGTGCATTATTTTGAAAAGAAAATATACACAAAAAGTTTTCATAGTTAGTGGTATCTGACTGAAAAATAATTTTAATATCGGGTTTTCAGTCCTGCAGATATAGCTGTAAATGGAAACATAAGCTTACGCCCTTGAGTGACAAACTTGTGCGTTAAGAAAAATTTGACATTATATAGAGGGTGAGTTGAAAGTTTTGCAATATTTGCATAAACGCACGTGCTGCGGCGGGTATCTAACGTGTTTAAGTTTTAAACTAGTTCAAGTTGCGCACTGCAGTCAGTCAAAAGGGATATAAAGTGGTAGTCGTTGCTGTGAACAGCATTGCGTGTCGTCGTTCTGTCTGAGGTTGGGACACCTAAAAATGAACAGCCACAACCGGCTGATTAGGGAACTTTTGCTTTATGAGTTTGAACTCAGCCATAATGCTGCTCCAGCAAAACGAAACATTTGTCATGCGAAAGGGGTAGGTTCCACGGCCCACAGCACTACAACCAAAAGGTTCAAGAAATTTCGCTCAGGTGACGAAAACCTTGAAGATCAACCAAGGTTAGGTACGCCACGAACCATGGATTCGGAGGCTGTGCGTCAGGCGTAGAGGCAAATTCGACAACCAGCACTCAGAGATTATCAGGTGAGCTGGGCATATCACAGACCGCCGTGGTTCATCACCTTCAGGACTTAGGCAAGGTCTATAGGAGCTGCCGCATTGTCCCTCATGAACTGACGTTAGCTGAAACAAACCGCCGAGTGAAAGTGTGCACAAAACTCCTAGAAAACCAGTGTGATGCATGTTTCTTCAAGAGAATTGTTACGTGCGATGACAAGTGGGTCTATTTCCGTAATCCTAACACAAACGGCAGTGGTTGAGCTCAGGCCAGCTTCTAGAACCTGTTGCGAAACATGGCTACTTCGACCACAAGATGATGCTCTGCGTCTGGTGAAATTTCGAGGGGATAATCCGTTACGAATTTGTTCCAGACAGTAGGACCATCAATGCCAACCTCTACTCTAAACAGCTGGAGCAGATGTATGCCATTTTGGAGGAGAAGTACCCGGCATTGGTGAACAGAAAGCACGCTATCCTACAGTAGGACAACGCTCGGCTTCATAACGCGCGAATGACCCGGGCCAAACTCCAGGAACTTGAGGGCATCGAACTACTGTCACACCCAGCATATAGCCCAGACCAGCCATTGTGAATGTCGATAGCCAGTGGCCAAATGGTGACCAGATATTTTGTAGTGGCTAGTAAATTTTTTTAATATAGTAGCCAATGGTGGTCAGTACATTTTTTTCCCCAAGTGAGAAACTATTTTGTCGTAAATCCATACTTGTAAATCAATACCATTCAGTTTTCTTGCTTGTGTTCCTGCAACTGCTCCAAAAATGAAAGGAAGTGAAAGTGGGCTTCAAGAAAAAACTTAATCGCCTGTCGGATCAGCCTGGAGTGATTAAAGGGTCAAGGTTACTAAAGCAACCTTTATGATGGTACACATATCTTTGCCATGCCAAGATTTGACATGGTACACCATGCACAAAGTATGATGTTATCAACAGGTGCGTAAAATAATTATCTTTGAATCTCTGTTTAGCTGCATATGTGCTGAACGAAAAGAAACAAACTGTTATGGCAATGTTTTTAAGATGATGCAGATGCTGCATCTAATGTCATGTAGTACTGCTCCTTGTGAGTATGGCTTTCCAGCAATGAACCTCATAAAAATGGTAAATCGGGCATGTCTGAATAGTGACACTTTAAATAACTTAATGATGATTACATGAAACTGCACTTCAATTGGAGATTTTGATTCTCAAAATGCTATTCAATTGTGGTGGGTAGATACCTCTGATGAGAAGATCAGACACAGTACATATCAGCGGTAAACTGTATCAACATTATTAATGCCACTTTATGTAAATATATCTTAGCTTTTGTTCCTTTGTTTTAAATATTAAAGATATTAGACATATAACTTCAATGGCCTCTTGAAAATAAGTTATATGTATGTGTAAATTAAGATAGTAAGAGTAATGATATTACAGCATTGAAAAAAATTGTCAAGAAATCAATCATTTTGGAACAAAAGCATATGCAATATTTGCAGTCAATGATACTTTGCAGTAACTGCTATGCACCTGCTTTTATGAAGTTAACGGGGAGGGGTTTCTCATTAGAAAGAGAAAAAAACATTCACGCATTTAATTTCATAGAAACATAAGTAGAGAAGTTCCTGAATTATTATTTTTAACTTTGCATGGCCAGTAGATTTTGTCATTTGGATAGTAAAATTTTTATTTCACTGACCACATTGCTTAGTAGAAATTTCAGCAGTTTCACAAGGGTTGGTCCGGACCTTGCCCCGTCGGATTATTACTTGTTCCAGTTTATGGCCCACTTCCTTCACAGGTAGCACTTCAACGACCAAGAGGAGGTGGCAACTGGAGTGAAGTAGTTCTTCGCCTCAAAAGACAAGAACTGGTACCACCACGGAATCAAAGAACTGGGAAGACAGATGGCTAAAGACGGTGCAACAAGATGGCTTATACTTTGAATGCTGGTCAGCTTTCATTGTAAAGGTACATATGAAGACATAAAGTGATCCAAATATTTTGTAAAACTTCCGACTCACCCTCTGTATGAGAAACATTTCACAGCAGAAATGCTCTCCAACAAAGAAAGAATTCTCCAGAGTGATCCAGGTTATATACAAATAAATATTTCATTATCCTTCACCCTCCACTTCTTTGGCTATGTAAAAATCTTCGGTCAGCTGACATTTAAATAATGACTTACAAATGAATAAATGTGACAAGCTGATTCCTCAGAGGACTGTAAATTTTTATTAATCATGTACTAAAAATTTCCTCAGAGTGCTTTTTTTTTCTTGCACATTTTTCTGGCCTTTAGTTTATTCTTCAGTTTAAGAAACTTAAAAAATATCTCTCATAAATTAAACTTTTTAACTAAAAACTGTTACTGATGTTTTACAGAAGTCATCCAGACTTTATATAAATAAAGTAAGTACAGCTACTTTGTATAACAGTATCGCTCAAACCACTTTAAGCAAAAACTCCAAATTCATGGACGAATTAAAGTATTCCTTCAGTAAATCTTGGACATTTCATTACATTGCAAATGATATGTATGGCTGAAATAAAATATTGCCACAAATAAAGAAAAAGTTTACATTGGTAACTTAAATGGCATTTCTCTAGACATCCTAATGTTCTGCCACTGAGGCAGTGGTTGCTCTGGCATTTTTGAAGTTTTTGCTGACCCATTTGCTAAATTCAATTTATTTTTATTTTTTGCCAAAGTATTATAGCAGTACAAAAAGGTAACCGCCAATATTTTCGCCAAAACAATTTTTTCTTCTTTTTGCAAATTGCAAAAAATGCATTGGCACTGCAATCCCTGCCGAGATATAAGCATCAGAAAATAAATTAGAGGGATGTTTCTTAGGCTTCCATATCACTAGTTCTACTCAAACCAAATAAAAATTATTAGATCCTTTTGAATAACTTTTAGCCGCCCCGGTGGCGCAGTGGTTTAAGGCGCTGGCCTCTGATCATTCGTCCGTAAGGGGTCCGGGTTCGAATCCTGGTCAGGCATGGATGTTGTGTTTGTCTTACGGCACTGGCTCTCTTCCTTCCCTGGAACCAGTGACCCTAAATTAGGGACGGGCGACTGCTTATAGCCCATTGAGTTGCTCACAGTGGTCGTTAAACCTCCAAAAAAAAAAAAAAAAAAAAAAAATGTTGATCCATCTACCTGACACTGACCTATCAATTTACCTAAAGGATCTATCAATTTACCTTATTTACCTAAAGGTAAATTGATAGATCAGTGTCATGACACAATAATATTAAGTCACTTAAACAACATTCCGATGGGAAAGATGAAAACCTAGTCCTGTTGCTAAGTTTTACTAAATTTTCATAATGCAAAAACAAAGAAAAATGTAAATGTCAGTGGAATTATTTTATAGTTCTGCTAGACAGTAATTTTGATTCAAAGGATTTGTGTTAAATTATGTTCTCTGGGTGCCAGTTTCTGTAAAAAGTTTCTTTGGATCAACTTGCTGTTCAAACATATTTTTAACATGAAATTTAAGAAGAGTACCTGTTCACCAATACTCACAAAATGTGATATGAATGAATGGAGCTTGAGAGGATTTCTGATCTCAAATCCTAAAAAGCCCTTAGAAGTAGAAGCTAGATTTTAGCAATGGTGCTCAATAGGAAAGGTACATGGAAGTGGGTTAGAGGAAACCAAGAACAGTGGACCTTATTTGTAATGGCAATTTAATACCCCTGGACCATCATTAATATATGTGCTCTCTGAGGCATGACAGATGTTTAGTGGTTAGGTAGTTGAACTGGAATCAAGCCCCAATCATAGACTATTCTTTACACTGAGTCTGTCATGCAGGGAAAGTGTTTTTTTTTGTTGTTGTTGTTGTTGTTGTTTTTCTTCGGGGGGGGCTGCCAAAATATTGGGGGATAAGCACCACAGATGTTGAAAATAAATACGGAAACTGTTGTTTTCCTACTAACCAAGAGTGGTTTAGACGATGGAAATTTAAAAATTCAGAAATACGAATTTACAAAAAAATGTTGATTACCTAACTTCATGCCAGTTTATTTTCTACGGAGTTTCTAAATCTACTTGTTTGGTACATTACCCATAAAAAGAAAATATAATCATCTGGGCGTAAGAAGAAAATATGATCATTTGCTGTCATGATAATTTGCTTTACATATCAAGAAATTGCAAGGTCTCTCACCTGATGAGCATCACATGATGGAATAATATAAGCCTCAATGTGTTGACTAACATATAAACTATTTCTCATCACGTTCCGTAAATTTTTCAAAAGTGATAAGGTGCATTTAGCAGACATGTTAAATTTTAAAACACTTCTACGATCGCTAACAATTTTTTATTATAACACACTTCCGTGAATCAATTGCGGCATTCTCTTCGGAATCAGTCACAATCAAAACATTGCGCTTCGTCGATACTCTTCGAATTCCTCGTCTGGATGGAGACTGGAGCTCCCCTGGCCAAAAAATATCTAACCAAGGCTGAACTGGATCCTACCCATGGAATCCTACAAGATAGTTTTTTTTTTTTTAATTGGAGGTTTAACGACCACCGTGAGCAACTCAATGGGCTATAAGCAGTCGCCCGTCCCTAATTTAGGGTCACTGGTTCCAGGGAAGGAAGAGAGCCAGTGCCGTAAGATAAACACAACATCCATGCCTGACCGGCCGATTCGAACCCGGACCCCTTACGGACGAATGCTCAGAGGCCAGCGCCTTAGACCACTGCGGCACTGGGGCGGCCCTACCAGGTTGTAGACAGAAAAGATGAGTTGGGACCAACCAAGGTTCTTTAATTTCTCTAAGGTTGGTTTTTACGGAGGAATAGCTGCCATTGGCTGCTAGTCGTGACGTCACGATCGAGAGCGATACTGCCGAAGATGGCGTATCGACGAAAATTCGTAACTCGCTATCACGTCCGCCAGTGTATGCTCATGTACCAAAATTTAACTTTTCGCAGTATGCAAAATATTTTAAACCAGTTATAATTTTGTTTTACTTATACTCAGTAATTTCCCATCACAAACACACACATAAAAAGCATATTCGTCGTAAATTTTAGATAAAGCGACAGTTATTTAGCTTATATAAGGCCCGGCTATTGGCAATCTCAGCGGTCCACTCTCCCTCTAGCGGCAAAAGGAAAAATTACTGTAGTACGGGTAACGTTTTTGGCTCGATGCTTGGCTGCTGGTAGATCGCTCATTACGTTCAGTTGTTGTCATCATCATCATCATTGTCAACCATTATCAATCCACTGCTGGACGAAGGTCTCCCCAAGTTTCCTCCACAATGGTCTGTCTTGTGCCAGTCTCCTCCATGTCACCCCTGCATACTTTCGAATTTCATCCACCCATCTCCTATGTGGTCTTCTTCTGGGTCTTTTCCTGCCCCTTGGAATCCAATCTAAAATTTCGGCTGTCCATCGATGATCTGTCCTTCTGGCAGTATGTCCAGCCCATTGCCATTTCAGGGATTTAACTCTGATCATGATGTCTTCCACTCTTGTCATTTTTCGGATCCACGAGTTCCTCTTCTTATCTCTCCTGGTTACACCAAGCATGCACCTCTCCATGTTTTCTTTGAGTTGTCTGCAGCCTTTGTATGTCTCTTTTAGTTAAGGTCCACGTCTCTGCACCATACGTAAGCACTGGAAGGATGCATTGATCAAACACTTTTCTTTTAAGACATAATGGCATATTGCTCTTGAAAATTATGTTGTTTCTTCCAAAAGCTCTCCAGGCAAGTTTTGTACGCCGATTAATTTCTTCATCAATGTGACCCTCACTTGATATCTGCTGTCCAAGATAAACGTACGTGTCTGTTATCTCCAGCTTTTCTCCATCAATCGATAAATCTTCATTTCTTGTAAAAGCATTGAACATCACTTTTGTCTTCTGAAAGTTCATTTTTAATCCCACTTCTTTACTCTTGTCAGCAAGTTCCTGGATCATACTCTACAGCTCTGATGGGGTAGTTGCAAAAATGACTACGTCATCAGCAAAACGAAGGTGGGTTAGATAATCTCCATTAATCTTTATCCCCTTGTTTTCCCAGCTCAGCGACTGAAAAACACCCTCCAATGTGGCATTAGAGAGCTTCGGAGATATGGTGTCATCTTGTCTCACTCCCTTTCCAATTTTTACGTGTGTTGTATTTTCAAACAGCCTAATCTTTGCATTTGCATTTTCATAGATGTTATTAATAATATTAATGTATGCATCTTCAATACCGCAGGTTTTCAGAGCCATTGTAACTGCTGATGGTTTCACCGAATCAAAGGCTTTTTCATAATCGATAAAAGCCATGCACAATGGAAGTTCATATTCCCTCGCTCTTTCAATTAGTTCTCTCAGCACGTGGATATGATCTATTGTGCTGTAGCCACTCCTGAATCCAGCTTGTTCTCTCGGTTGAGCCATGTCTAGTGCTACCTTCAAGCGGTGTGAAAGAACTTTAGTGAAGATTTTATAAACTACTGATAGGAGGCTGATAGGTCTGTAGTTTCCGAGATCCTCAATGTCACCTTTCTTATGTAGCAGGATCATTGTAGCAGTGTTCCAATCCTCAGGAATATTTCCTTCATTAAGGCATCGAGTGAAAATTTGGGCGAGTACTGTTTCGATTTCTCCACTTGCTTCTTGTATGATGTCTACAGTAATTCCATCTTCTCCTGGAGCTTTTCCTCGCTTCATGTTCTTGATTGCATGTGCAACTTCTGCTGGAAGGACTGGAGGAACTCTGGTACTGGTATCTTTCATGATGTCTGGAGTGCATATATCATCCCTTTCATATAATTTGGAGTAGAAATCTTTCACTCTTGTCAAAATTTCGCCTCTATTTCTTGTTACAGAACCATCTTCTTTTCTCAGTGCCATAATCTGTTTTCTTCCCTTACTGAGATGTCCCTTTGCTATCTTTAGGCTTTGGTTGTTTTCAATTGCTTTCCTCACTAGTTCACAGTTGAATTTCCTTACGTCTTCAGTGATACTTTTTCGTACTGTCTTGCATAGCTCTATATATTCCACTTTGGAAGTCAGATCTTCTTTAGTTGTCCTCATCTCTCTTCTTTTTTGCATCAACATTTTGGTTTTTCCTGATAATTTGTTCACATGCAACTTGTTCTTAGACCCAGCTAATTTTGTTGCTGTTTCCATAAGAGCTTTGGTTACTTTTCTGTTAACTTCAGAGATGTCCACTTCTTCCGATGTTAGGCCTTCTAAAGCAGAGAACCTGTTCTTCAGTTCTAACTTGAAGGTATTATGGTGTTTTTTAAGGTTGGTTATGTCAATAGATTTTGTTTGTCTTATGAGCTTGCCACGTTCAAGTTTAGTGTTGAGGTGCATCTTACATCTCACCAATCTATGGTCACTACCTGTGTTGAACTTGTTTAGCACACTGCAGTCTTCTATGACGAATTTTTTGTTACACATAATAAAATCAATTTCACTTGTCGTCCCATTTGGATGTCTCCATGTCCATTTCCTGTGTGGCTTTTTCTTGAAGAAGGAGTTCAAGATGAAAAACCCTTCTGCCTCTGCAAACTCAACGAGAGTATTTCCACGCTGGTTTCTGTTGCCGTGACCGAATTTACCTACTGAAGTTTCATTCTGTTGCCGTTGCCCTATTTTTGCATTGAAATCTCCCATAATTATTTTCAAGTGCTGCTTACCTTTATTATTTAGATGACAAATTTCCTCATAAAATTCTTCAATTTCTTCTTCAGGATGACTTGTGGTGGGTGCATAAGTTTGAATAATCTGAGCCTGGTATCTTTTCGAGAGTTGGATAACAAGTCGTGCAGCTCTGTCAGAGGAACTTTCAACTTCTACAACTTTATCCTTCAGTTTCTTGTTTATTATAAATCCAACACCACTAGTTCTGCCAGTATCTGTCCCACGATAGTAGAAGAGATGTCCACTTTTCAGTTCGATGAGATCTTCTCCTTTTCTCCTTACCTCACTTAGCCCCACGATGTCCCACTTGATCCTTTGTAGTTCCTCTTCCAATTCAAGAAGCCTTGAATCAGAAGATAGGGAGCGTCCATTGTACGTAGCCAAGGTCAGCATCAGATGGCAGCCTAGTCCGGTCCTCCGGGGATTCTTAGCACCCTCTGCCTTCATGTCGCACTGGCCGCTGCCTTGGCCAGGTACATTCCAGCTGCCGGAGACTGAGGGCCAAGATTTAAGTTGTGGAATCATTTTGGAGGGGTTTGGCCATAACTCACCACGCTGGCCAAGCGGGTTGGTGAGTGTGGGATAGAATTTCCTCTGATCCCGATGGTATAGTTATACCGCTATGGGCGGTCGTCAGAGCCCCTTTAGTGGGAACAGGATGCACCACGAGAAGGCGGGGTTGACATTTGTCAAGGAGAGGCTGTGATGTTACGCATCACCTGACCTTGCATCCCTCAGTTGTTGTAGTTTGGTGTATTTTTGCATTCATTCTGGAATTAGAGAGTTGTATAATGGAGAATTCCGTGAAGAACAAATCATATTGTTGTGTCCCGCAATGTCGTTCCCAAGGTTTCGGCTATGTTTTTCACAAGTTAGTATAAACGTTTGTGCCTTGCCTTTGAAATCCTTCCAGTGAAATGCTGCTAATCTAGTAACGTCTTTGAATGAATAATAAACAAGGCAGCATGTTTTTATTGCATAGTAGTAATTAAAAAATCCGCATTTCTACATAATCTTGAAAACAAATAATTGCTGTTATCCGTACAAATTTAAACTTCATTATGGAACAAGATTTGCAATGTTCTGTCAACAGTCATCGGTTCAAAAACGCAGAACCCAATGATGATCAACAATTACCAATTCACAAACACTTTTAGGAACAGAATGTTCAAAAATTACAAATGTTATTGTTGACAGTATTGAAAATGGGTCCTGGGAAACGTCAAGTGAAACGAAATGTCAGCTTTTAATAGTAATCCGGATTACAACACCCCTGTCGGTATTACTATATCACTTGCCTGAAAATGTAAAAATAAAAACTACCTGTTACAGTAAAGCATTACTGCTACACAGTGCTTACACGTTCCACTTCTGCCCGCTTTACAAGAGCACTCAAATGACTTTATAGAAATTTCACTGTTACTTGTATCTAAAACACCGTTGATGGAGTGAGGCGACGACGTTATTGCCGTGGACTGAATGCAGTGCGAAACTATGAGAATTTCTCTTCCATCTTCCTTCTTAATTCCACAAGAAATTATATGGCCTACATTAACAATCACTTCCCCTTCTTTAATGCATCTTGAATTTTTGGAAGCGTCTACAAATTTCATTATTTCAAGGATTGAAAGCGACAAACCAGCCATTCTAACATTCGACTTTATGGAAACACGTGCGACGTTACCCGTACTAGAGAAGTTTGTTTACGTTTGCGCAGTGCCCCCTATAGTTCGTTGAGGTTCCCATGCGCTATTGGGAACCTCAACGTACTATAGGGGGCGCTGCGCAAACGTAAACAAACTTCTCTAGTACGTGTAACGTCGCACGTGTTTCCATAAAGTCGAATGTTAGAATGGCTGGTTTGTCGCTTTCAATCCTTGAAATAATGAAATTTGTGGACGTTTCCAAAAATTCAAGATGCATTAAAGAAGGGGAAGTGATTGTTAATGTAGGCCATATAATTTCTTGTGGAATTAAGAAGGAAGATGGAAGAGAAATTCTCATAGTTTCGCACTGCATTCAGTCCACGGCAATAACGTCGTCGCCTCACTCCATCAACGGTGTTTTAGATACAAGTAATAAGTGAAATTTCTATAAAGTCATTTGAGTGCTCTTGTAAAGCGGGCAGAAGTGGAACGTGTAAGCACTGTGTAGCAGTAATGCTTTACTGTAACAGGTAATTTTTATTTTTACATTTTCAGGCAAGTGATATAGTAATACCGACAGTGGTGTTCTAATCCGGATTTGCCGCCCCGGTGGCGCAGTGGTCTAAGGCGCTGGCCTCTGATCATTCGTCCGTAAGGGGTCCGGGTTCGAATCCCGGTCAGGCATGGATGTTGTGTTTGTCTTACGGCACTGGCTCTCTCCCTTCCCTGGAACCAGTGACCCTAAATTAGGGACGGGCGACTGCTTATAGCCCACTGAGTTGCTCACGGTGGTCGTTAAACCTCCAATCAAAAAAAAAAAAAAAAAAAAAAAAAAAAAAAAAATAATCCGGATTACTATTAAAAGCTGACATTTCGTTTCACTTGACGTTTCCCAGGACCCATTTTCAATACTGTCAACAATAACATTTGTAATTTTTGAACATTCCGTTCCTGAAAGTGTTTGTGAATTGGTAATTGTTGATCATCATTGGGTTCTGCGTTTTTGAACCGATGACTGTTGACAGAACATTGCAAATCTTGTTCCATAATGAAGTTTAAATTTATACAGATAACAGCAATTATTTGTTTTCAAGATTATGTAGAAATGCGGATTTTTTAATTACTACTATGCAATAAAAACATGCTGCCTTGTTTATTATTCATTCAAAGACGTTACTAGGTTAGTAGCATTTCACTGGAAGGATTTCAAACGCAAGGCACAAACGTTTATACTAACTTGTGAAAAACATAGCTGAAACCTTGGGAACGACATTGCGGGACACAACAATATGATTTGTTCTTCTTCACGGAATTCTCCATTATACAACTCTCTAATTCCAGAATGAATGCAAAAACACACCAAACTACGACAACTGAACGTAATGAACGATCTACCAACAGCCAGGCATTGAGCCGAAAACGTTACCCGTACTACAGTAATTCTTCCTTTTGCCGCTAGAGGGAGAGCGGACCGCTGAGATTGCCAATAGCCCGGCACAGAAAACTGTCCAAATGCGGATTAGATGCATGGATTATTAGCATTTTTGATTTCGAAACTTGATTTAAAAAAGGCTGAAATTCCATTAAAACAAACGACAGGTAAGTATACCGAATGTTTTAAATATGCCCAAAATAAAAATTTATTGTCAAAGCTTCTTTCAATGTTACATATTGCAAATTTTTTTGCACACGCTATTGATTCCATTAATTGGGACCACATAAAAATTAGGAAGTATTGTAGTAAATAGCATCAACGGTAAAAAAACGAATGAATTTATTATTGACCATATTTTCAAATCAAACTTTTTTTCTGAGTCAAAGGAGGCATTGCATTAAAGTATTGTACTTCATCAGATTTTTGTGGTTAACAATTTGAAGTGTGTGATTTCCCCCATTAAAAATATGAGGGAAATCATATTTTTTAATACCATTTCAAACAAAGTTTAAAGTTCAGATTGGAATCATTAAATTGTACATAAAATAAAGTGGTAAAAGTGCATGATACTACTTTGTAAACAAACGTTGAGAAAAAAATATGTAGATCCCACAGGGACAGTTCATACGTTAATATAATAATACCAACAGGGACAGTTTTAACAAGCCTCCAACAAAAAAAAACAAAAAGAACACTCATAATTAAATATGTTGCCCCATTACAGAGTGTATCAGTGCTATAGGATTTATTACTGCATAAGTACACACACAGCATATACTTTTCCACAGGCCCGGTTTGTAATTTTCCAGGAAACGGCAAAATTTTATTGTGAGACCTTGAAAAAATCTCACATTTTAAAGGCGTTACGGGAAAAGTAAAATGTTCACTGAAATTATTAAAAAAAAATTTCTTTGGAAGTCAGAACACATTTTTTTCTACACACGAAAACTGTCATAAAGAAAAAATAATTATCTGGAAAAAGTATTTGCTTTCAGCGTAAGACAAAAGCCCATGTTAGGGAAAGATGGATTCAAAAAGCATTAGAAATCTATGATTTACTTTCGTGTTAGAGAGGGTTTTTCATGATGACTCATATGGAAAGTTAACTTCAAGTGATCTCAAAATTATATATTGTAAGATAACTTTAAGTGATCTCAAAATTATTTATCTTATCATATTCTCACTACATCCACAACAAACACTTCGTCAAATGAGACAAGTGAAAAGATTTACTTTTGGTGTACTTTCATGAACAGCTAATCCACAGGAACTAGTGTGTAATCCACAATACACAGAGAAAAGAAAAAAAAATGTTTTTCGAAACAACACGGTGATGTCTCCAGGGAGTCTTCATGATAAAAACATGCACTCGCTTTCTCATTTTAGCTACTGGTCTCATGGACTACCCTAATGTTTATTCACCTGGTCCGACGAAACCTTTAGTGATCTCAGACAAGCGGACCGCCAACGATTTTGAAAGCTGAACGTTATTCTGATATTGTATAATGAACCTTAATTTATTTTGTTACTTTTGAGGCTTGCCATTTTCGAACTTTCTTTTGATGTTGCTCTACTATCCTCCTTGCTTTGGCAGTAACATTAAGGTGGCGTATCCTTAAGAAGGTTTTCGCCCTAGTGTACACTTTTATGAGTTTCTCATGCACGTCAGGATATTTTTCAGCCAGTAACTTACAAAAAGATTTCATTACGTGTGGTGCTTGTAATACAGTGTTGCCATGGAAACTTGAAAAAATTATCTCCCACTGCTTTACTTTTTCCAGCCACTGTTCTGATGGCACGAGAAGGCCCCCTCTGGATAATGTTTCTATCCACCCTTCATTTATTGCAGTCACTGGTTTAAGCATTATCTGGGCTGTTGGTGTTGCAAGTGATCGGTCCAGTGACCTTCCACGGAAGGCAAGATACCCTGTCAAGTACCGAAATCCTTCTGCTGAACATTCTGTTTGTGTTGGAAGAGTCGACGTAATAGGGAGTTCCTTTAATGCAATGTCACTAATTTCTGTTTCCCCATCCACCATGGAAAGAGCTTCATCCATATCAGGAGGCAGACCAGTGAAGATCTGTGAGGTAATATAGCTCTGGCTATCTTCCTCTTGTGCAACTGGCAATGCATTTGATGAGATGTCCGTCACATTGACACCTACAATTAACAGGCGTGATCGGTTCTTAAGTTCTGCAGGTAATGGGTGGCCATAAAAATGTCCTAATCCTCTTATCTGGGAAAACAAATTTTCAAGGCAGTCTTGATTTGATCTTGCAGTTAAAATGTATTTTAAATCCTGTGACTTTAGGTCTGTATAGCATCCCAGCAAAGATCTAATTGTGGTCATGAATCCTTTCTGAAATGGCAAAAGAAACTTGGATCGCCCAATTTTCATTTTTTCACAAATGGAATAAAAATTGCGGAGTAACTTCTGCTGCAATTCGAAGTGTACTCCAAAACCACTGGCTAATGGGATCTGCTCATGATGTGAAATCCTGGAGTTTAAAATGTCGAAGGTGTCATTCACCAGTGAGAAAAAATTGGCAGTTTCAACTTCATCTGGCAACATATAGCTTATTGCCTTTGAAGTGGTATTGGAAAAAAGTTGAGCTGCCAAGTATACACGTTGACGGTCTCTCCCTGAAACTGATGTGTTGGTATGTCAGCTTTGGAAATATTCTCATCTCACTATTGTCTAGAAAAAGCAAACGTTCAATGACATCTTTACCTATCTTTTTTCCACTGGGCAGTGTGAAACCGTCGTCCAATAAATGATTGCGCAGTAATTTCAGCAGGTGGGGTACATCGGCAAAAACCCAAATTCGTTTCTGTTGGTATGTTGGATTTTGAAAACATGGGTTAAGGTGTTTTACTCCTAGGTCTTTCCAAACTCGCCCATTTTTACCACCCATATCTGCAACAACAGCAACTACTTCATATGTTTTAGCCTGTAAAGCTGAAATGATCCCTGTGAGTAAAACCCCTGTCATTTGTTTGTCAAATTCAAAATAAATGGGCTGCTTCCAAGAAGAAAAGAGCCCTCGCACCATAACCACCTGTACTTGACTATGTGGGCCACGTATCCTGTCTTCTTCTTGATCATAGTCGATACGTGCATCAACATTCATTTCATCAAACGACAAAACACAAATACGCTCACCTTTTTTAAGCTGGTCACCCTGTGTTTTCATTAATTCCAATACATCATGAAGGATACCAGGACGGCAAGTAAACGAACCGGAAATCCACTTCTTTAATGTGGATATTGCTGGCAGTGGGATTTTTAGATGATTCCGAAGATGAAGATAGCATCTACGGGATACAGCACGAAGAGCCAGTGCTTTGCTGAAGTCTTCTTTATTCCATTTGGCACGTCTTTTATTTCTGATAAGGCACTGTACTTGCTGTTTGGTGAAAACTTTGCCCACAATCCGTGTAACTTCTTCTTTTACTTGCAACTTCAGTTTATTTTTACTTCCTTGTAATAATTTTTCCTTCACTACACATTTGCGCCTTAATTGTGCATTCCTTAATTTGAGATTCAAATTTTGACTCCGCAGTTGTGAGTTGCGGTGCCTAAGCCATTTAACTTCTCTTTCCAGATGCATCAACCGATCATTCCTCTCTTCTACTACTTCAGGCTCAGTCAAAGTTCCTTTATCATATTTTCTCTTTTTTGGAGATATATTAGAAATTGTGAAAAGTGCACGTTTTCTTACTTCACGAGTTTCACATCTATCCCTCCTTGTAGACTCACATGTTTCTTTGTTTGGTTCTGAACCATCAGCAAAAACACTTGTATTGCATTCAGCTTCAACATGCAGCTTCAATGATGGTACAGCAGTTGGTTTTCATTTCCTTGATTGAGGTAGACCCAGCAATTCAGCTTGTAAATCCCGAAGGTAGTCTTCCTCAGCGAAATGTTCAGAGCATACAGATGCATTTGAAAAATTTATTTTATCCAATCTTCTGCATTTGATGAGCCATTCCTTTCTCTTGGTATCATCTTTAGGAAAACTGTGGAAAATAATTCCTTTCCCTTTCGTGTTCTGATTTCTATTTTTGCATATGGTCACTGCACAATTTGGCATAATGGCGTTAGGAAAATGCTGTACACACACCACGCTTAATGATAGTAATATAACAATAGAATAATGAAATTAATATAACTAGAATTACTAGATTAATATAACGATAATAACCTGGTAAATATAAGAATGACAAGATTACTATAACGATAATAACCTGGTAAATATAAGAATGACTAGATTACTGTAACAAGAATGACAAAATGAAAACAACTGATTTCAACACACAAGAGTACAAGCAGAGCGGGAGATTCGAGCCGAGAAAAGTTTTACACCTTGTGTTTACATCTGCAGTTGAAACTCACTCGGGCTCGCTCGATGTTTGGCTCGATGATGACGACATGCTCAAATCTCCGAAAAATTTTCAGAGCCGCGCATTGCTGTTACGGCCACCCCTGGGGCATGTCCAGAAAATGCGAAACGGCACTTGTTGTTTACAGACGCTAGTGTTCGTATACGTCGTCGAAGTCGTGACACAGGTTGTTTACATCTTAGTTAACATTAGTTTCTTCATTGGCGCCTGTCGGTACAAATCGAACAATTTAACCTGTTTGCAGTATACATCCAATATAAAAATGGCTATTCTTCCACAAACTGGCGCATTCCTCATTTCTCACAGCTAAGACAGCGGAACGCTAGAACAGCTCTGCGGGCAATCTACTGTTTTCGATCTGGCAATGCATCTGTTGTTGTTTACATTCGAATGCAAACGTTATGGGTGGTTACTGGTTATCTGTTCTTATTTTTTATTCATCATGATGACTAACGTTGGTTTCATCAAAAAAATATTTCATGTACTAAATGAAAACTATAACTGAGATGTTGAAGAAGAACTAAAAAAAAGAACGATCTTACCGCTATATACGTTGGGAGACTGAAAAAAATTATACTTTCGTATTTACAGTAAGTATTTTAATTCGTACTGAGAAATATATAGCAAAAGACAATTAAAGAAGAAAAGCAGCGATATTTGTTGCCATTCGTGATTCCTTATTATTTCAAGGGTGGGTAGCGAACCAAATCTTTCACACCATGATATGCATGTTTTTCTATCTCTTACGACATCGTTAACGAGACTATAAAAATTCCATTGAGGCATTATAAAATACGACAGACCAATTCAACGACAACTTCATAGAATTTTAAAACTATCGAAGGGTAATATGGACGGACAACTTAATATTTACTGAGCGTTGCCAGATCGAAAACAGTAGATTGCTCTCGGAGCTCTTCTAGCGTTCCGCTGTAAACAACAAGTGCCGTTTCAGTACCGGTCGCCAATTGGTGGGTGCCGGTTTTATTGCTGCCAATGAGATAACTCGATACATGTGGATATCGCTGTCCCGAGACGCTAGCTCTTTCTTACTGTGAGGGGAGCGGGAAACTAAATTCGTGTTGCTTACTGTGAAAAGAGCGGCAATTTAGACGAAGACATGTTAAGTTTTAGGTTTTAGAAGGAATGTGGATTACCTAATAATTGTATATAAGTTATACTTAGCTCGTTATGCGGAAGAGAAATAACCATTGTTTTGTGCCAGGTTGCAATACTCAGTACAAAAACAGTAAGCTGTCGCTCTTTGGAATGCCCAAAAATGATAAACTTTTACAGCAATGGCAAAAATTGATTCCCCGTGCAGATATAAACTTAGACAAATTTAGTGCTGTATGTGAACTGCACTTTGATGAGAGATTTGTGGTTCGAAATTTTGTGCATAAAATAAACGAGGAGACTGTGTTAATACCCAAAGATCGGCCCATCTTGACTCCAGATGCAATTCCTACAATATTTCCAAACCTTCCCCATTATTTATCAAAACCTCTGGCAAAAAAGAGGAAAGTTAGGGAAACCGATGATAAGCCTGATGGTAATTTAAATAGCTTGGAATTTACTTCCCAAAGAATTACACTGAACTGCCTTCTGAATATCAACCTTCCTTCAGAATTTTGGGGTAAGCAAATACCTGCTAATAATTCAAAGTGCATAATTTTCCATGTTCATTCATTCAAATGTGAATTGTCAAATTCATTGACAACTGAAAAACTGGTTGTTGTAACCGAAAGTGAACCAGAGTTTACCTGTGAAGTGTATTTACGTGGATTAAAAATTAACACAGTTTCAAATATTACTTCTAAAGATAAATTAGAATCCATTATTCGAGACACTGATAGGCTAACAGTATGTCATGGCGCAGGCTCCATTTCAGAATTTGAAAATAACAGGAAGTACCTTAAAAGTGGAGTTAGCCGCCCCGGTGGCGCAGTGGTCTAAGCGATGGCCTCTGATCATTCGTCCGAACGGGGTCCGGGTTCGAATCTCGGTGAGGCATGGATGTTGTGTTTGTCTTACGGCACTGGCTCTCTCCCTTCCCTGGAACCAGTGACCCTAAATTAGGGACGGGCGACTGCTTATAGCCCATTGAGTTGCTCACGGTGGTCGTTAACCCGCCAAAAAAAAAAAAAAAAAAAAGAAAGTGGAGTTATTTTTAGAATAACTTGTACAGCAAAAATTGTGTAAGGAAAGGAACAACAGAGACTTGCCTCAAATGTAAGTATCTGCGGCGCTTACTTTTGCACAAAATTGCTTATCATAGAAAAAAGGCTACATTTAAAAATAAGTATCAGAATAAAGTTCGGAAAATCAACAGGCTGAAGAAACGGGTTATTTCGCTCTCTGATTACATAAAAAAAATCCAAAACAAAAATAACAATTTTACAGAACCTTCCATTAATGAAAAAATAGCAGAATTACCCATTAAGCAGCAACAAATGGTTATTCAATGTTATAAGGCAGCAAAAAGGAAATCTGCAAGAGGTATGTCATATACCAAGGAATGGTTACTTGAATGCTTACTAATGCACATAAAAAGTCCAAAATTATACGAGCAGATACGGAAACACAAAATCATGATCCTACCTAATAGAACAACTATTAGAAAGTATATTTCAAATTACAACAGTGGTTTTGGATTCAATGCACTAACGTTTGAAACTATTTCAAAGAAAACAAGTGAAATGGAGCCTTTGCAAGACATGATGGTATATTAATAGACGAAGTGAAGCTTACAGAAAAACTGTAAGCAAAATCATCTGGTGAAATAATAGGGTTTGGTGATATTGGGCCATACACTTCAGAAACTGTTAAGCATACCCCATGTAATCACGGACTGGTAATGGTGTTCCAGCCGTTAAATGGAGATTGGACCCAAATAATTGGTGTTTTTGCCACAAGTAACATGATAAGTGGAACGTTGCTTGCAAAATTAATTATTGAAGCTGTTATTCTTACTGAAAATGCAGGTCTGTTTGTTGATTTCATTACGTGTGATGGGCTTCTTGGAATAGGAATATGTGCAAGACATTTGGTATATCAGCAGATTGTTCTGGAACTAAATACAGCATTATGCATCCTACAGATTGTTCTAGAAGTTCATATTTCATATCAGATTTTCCTCACTTAATAAAATGTGTACGGAACGCATTTGTTACCAGAGGTTTTCTTCTGCCCGAACCCCGCACGGGGATAACTGGTTTTCCAGTTATTTGGGGAGCGGCGCCCCCACGGCCCGAGCTGACCTTGTGACTGGTCAACATCTGATGTCATGCCACCGCTTTGCTGTCGGTGTTTGCAGGGACGGCTGTTCATCCGGCTGTTGGGGAGTCGCGGCCCCACGATCCCGAGCTGGTCTTGTGTCTCGCTTTTTCGTTTTTATTTAGTTTCTCCACTGGCTAGTTGCCCGTGTTGTATACTTTACCTAATCGCTACCACGTTATGCACTAACACCCCGGTCTTGTGGTTTTGTTACCCTCCACCATTAACTGTATTATATTAACCGCTCAGTTCGTAGGTTGCTGAGATTCCGTTTAGGTTCCCTTCCAGGATTTGTCTTCTTTGGATTTCTTTTTCCTTTTAGCTGGTTTGGGTGCTAGACCTACCTGCATGTTTGCCGCGTGCGGAGACCCGTGAGGCGGAAATGGGATGTCTGGCGGCTGAGGTCGCAGGAGACCGGATAAGTGCCTCCTGTGTACCAACACTCCTCTTCGACCCCAGCTTCGCTGTAAACGGGAGGCTAGAGACTAACCCACCTCTAGTCAGAAGTCTTGTACCAAGTTGTGTACACGGCTTTAGTGGCTTTTTTGTCGTATAGCACGGCAGGGTGAGCCCGGGGGCTGTGGGATCATGCCAAAGGCGTTGGCATGACGGTACCCGGAGGCCGAAGTGTCCGCCGAGTGCGTGTGATCACAGCCAACGGACTATATCTGCAACGTATAAGCTCCAGAACTGTGTCCAGCGTCATTTTCTTGGCTTGCAGACCTCCAGTTCTCCCTTGTAGGGCTCGGTGGTGGGTGGAGTAGTCTGCAGACGAATCTTCCTCCTTTTTTTCCATGGGTAAAAAGAACAAAAACTCCAAATTTAAGTCACCTGACAAAATGATAGTTGACAACGACTGTCCTTCGTCTTCTCAACCTACCAAGTCTCATACCCTTAAACGGTCTTTAGACCTTGACCTGGACCAAGAATGTGGAACCTCTTCTTCGGCAGCTGTACCAGTCGCTCCGAAGCGTCGTCTCCCCTCGATTGCTGTGACTACGCATGCTACTCACTTGCTTGTAGAATCCATCGATCCGCATGAGAGACTGTCCACCAGATCTCCCTTTTTCATTTCTAAAGCTTTGGACGCTGCGGTTGGCCCCTTGAAGTCTGTGAGGAAGCTTCGCTCTGGGGACCTGCTTGTCCAAACTTGCAGTGTTTCTCAGAGTAACACTTTTCTGAACCTCACTAGTCTTCAAGGCATTCCTGTAAAAGTGACACCTCACCCGTTTCTTAACACCTCTCGGGGTGTTATTTCGGAGTTTGATCTCTTGCCATGCAGTGAAGACGAATTCGTGACTGAACTTGCTGCTCAAGGTGTTATTGCTGCACGTCGTATGATGTTCCGGCGTGATGGTTCCATGATTAAGTCAAAAAATGTCATCTTGACTTTTAACTCCCCGAAAGTTCCGACCGAAATCAAGGCTGGCTACTTGGTCTGTGGAGTTCGCCCGTACATTCCCAGTCCTCTGCGCTGTTTCAGGTGCCAGAGGTACGGGCATTCACAACGTTTCTGTAAGAGTTCCGCTCGTTGCGCAAATTGTGGCTCCAGTGAACATGACGGGGAAGGTTGCACTTCTGCGGCCTGCTGTGCTAACTGCGGTGAGGCCCATGCAGCTTACTCCCGCAACTGTATGAAATGGAAGGACGAGATGGCGATCCAGCGGCTCAAGACCCTGGAAGGCCTCTCGTACCCTGCTGCCAAGGCCAAGTTGGGTATACCCACCACCCGACAGCGTACTTTTGCCGCAGTAGTTCAGTCTCTGCCACAACCCGTGCAGCCCTTTGTTCCGCGCCCTGTAGCTCTCGCCGCCCTTGCCAAACGATCTACAGCTGACCAAGCGACACAGGTGTTTTTCCCCGAGCTCGAGATTTTTCGAATACCTGATTCTGGGCCTTCTCTTTTGCTGCCGACCGTCTCTTCCAGTTTCCAGTCGAAAGCCTGCACGTGCGGAAGACCCGGCCCTCAATCCGCAAAGGTGTGCAGTGTCCATCCAACTGTCTCGGCCTCAGCGAGGTCCCCACCCTCAACCAACATTATAGAGGAACATAGGGGGAGGAGAGTGACAGTTCGTCCCCAGCCTCAAACAACATTGCAGAGGAACATGGGGGTAAGAGAGTGACAGTTCGTCCCCGCTCTCTGCCAGCATTGCAGAGGAGTGTGGGGGGAGGAGAGTGACTCATCCTTTGTGTAGTTGTGTTTAAAAAAAATTATAATTATAATAGTAAATTAATAAATTTTTATATAAACCTAATTAACTACCTTGTCTTCACAGCTTTCATCATACTCTTTTTCAACTTTTACCAAGCCTGTCTGCTCTTAATCATTTTCCACGTTTTTAAAAATCTGTGGCTGATAGTTCTTTGTCTGGCGCTCTTTGGCCAAACCTGGCCCTTGCGCCAATAAAATCCAACAACCAACCAACCAACTTTCTGCCCGAAGGAGAAGCAAGACCAGAGCACGTTGAAGCAGCATGGAAGAAGGACTCTGACATAACTACTCTAAAAGCCATGCCAAAAATCACACGCGTTCATATTCACCCGAATAACTTTGAGAAAATGTGGGCAAGCTATGCTTTGCAGCTTTTTAGCAACGAAGTATTAAAAGGCCTTTTTCTCTATGAGCATCATATTGAAATACAGTTTGGAAGTATTAATACAACTGCATTTTTCATAAAGTTGATGATGCAGTTAATAACTGTAATGACCTCTAGGAGTCCATCAAGTAGTCTCCGCTTAGATTCTGAGGGATGCAAAGTACTTAATGATTTTCTGTTATATTTAGATAAATGGGAAGCTTTTGCAGGAGATAAGAAGATTGGGTTTTTAAGTGCTGGCACAGCTGCAGGATTACGAGTCACTATAAGCAGTACCATCTCTCTACTAAAATATCTAACAGAAACCCTGAACTACAAGTATGTAATGACATCGCGCTTCAGTCAAGACTCGATAGAAAACATTTTTGGCATTATTCGGCAACTGTCAGGCTGCAATGACCACCCCTGCAGCAGAATTTTTAATGACCATTCAGTGTTTAAGTTTTTATAATCTGGCCAAGCCTGTAAAGTGTGGTACTAGCTGCACAACAGAAATCATTAATTCTCTTATTGGGCCAAGTGACACCATCAGTTGCAAACCTAATGTTTTGTTAAATTTAAATGAACTTTTAAGTGATGAAATGCTAGATCATGTGAAAGATACCTTGAATAGTGCTGCATGTTCTTATTGTGCTTCCCTTTTCCCACATAATTCCCATAACCAGTTGCTAGTTTATGTTGCAGGTTATGTAGCTAGGAAATGTGTTGCAAAAACTAAATGCAAAGATTGCACCAAAATGTGTTTAACATGCAGTATTGAAGAAAAAGCCAGATTTTCTGGAACACTGATACGAGAATTTGATAAAGGTGGCTTATTATATCCATCAAAGGAACTCCTAGTTCTTGTCAGTCAACTGGAAGGTATTGTTACACATTATTTCAGCACCGAAAAACTACACAGAGATAGTATCGTTGATATTCTAGCTATCTTGATGATAAAGAAAATAAAATTCATTGGTTGTGCAGAACACAGTAAAGATGTGACATGTGAGATTGCAAAATTTCATTTACTGACTCGGTTGCATTTCTGTATAAAGGGACTTAATAAAATTCACAATGATAATAGAGAAAAAATGAAGTACCTTAAGCTGAGACGCTGCAAATAAATATGAAGTCCCTGGATCTGGGTGTTGAGGTTCTTTTTATGAGTAAGCAAGTGAGAGACAGGTTTTTAATTACTGTGGAGTGAGTAAATATATGTGGAGTGAGTCAATAGCTCTCACTTATAATTACTGTGTAGTCCGTAAATATATACCGACTCCATAGTAATGCTGCAGCTCAAACCCTCACCGCGCTTCCTCAAAACTACCTTAACAGTTAATAAGAAATTTGCAACAGAACAGGTTCCGTCATTCAAACCCAGAGGTTTAAACTTAGTCACATTACCAATGTTCAACTCTGAGCAAGCAGAGCAGCCACTGCTGTGTTTACTGATCTACTATATATTACCATATGTAAGCATATCACCGTATTAAAAAGAATGGATAACTTTGGGAGTATGTAGCAGTGACTAGTTACCTTTTCCTTCATTAAATATGATATGTATACACATAGCAGAAAGTAAGCCTAATGCATATGCAAATAAGTGATCCTAGGAATTTAACCCAAACTCATTAAGAATTTTTCCAGCCTATAATGAGGTCAAGAAATGTCCAGTTTGTTAACAAACTTAGAAAAGAAAGTTACAAAAACTGGTAAGTAATTTAGGGATTCAAAATTCATTTCTTTAAGTGTATTTCTTTTTTAAAAAATTACCCCGCCCCCCACCACCAAGTAACTGAATAGTTCAGCAGATAAGATATTTATATACAAAAAGATTTTAAGGAACATGTGTGGTGGTAATAATATTGCAGAGTTACTATTTTTCATTAAAAATGTTTTGAACTGTTGGATTCTTTAGCAAACCGCCCTACCCCTTCATCTTTTTTTATTTTTAATGCTCAAATCCCAAAACAACTGGTGGTAATCTGATATAAACACTTTTTTTTTTCAATCAACATTTAGCTTTGGCATTTTCAGCATTGCTAACTAGGGCTTCCATGATGGAATTATATATTACAAAATTCAGTATTTTGAAGCCATGAGTGATTAAGTGTGACTAATTTACTCTTTGCAAGGTGGTGTAAAAGTAATAAAAAAATAAACTAAACAGGTATTAAATTTAGTTCTGGAAATTTAATTATGTGCGAAAACATCTAATAGTTGCATTCACAAATTCTTGCTCTTTGATTCAGTTGCATTTTCTAAGATGCCGAAAAATCAAGTTGTGTGTTATTTATTTTTTGTGTAATGTTACTTTTTAAATCCCGCTCCCAAGTTCTGTTGTTGATAAATTTCTCTGCCGCTATACAATTGAGAAACGGTTTTTGATTAAAAATTTCAACAACTGCTGCACTAGCCTATGACATATAACAGCCCGCAAAGAATTAATCAAGCTTCTACTTTATAAAAAATTAAAAAACGAAAAAAAAAAAACATTTAAAATGGGATGCTTACTTTTGCCTCACTGTATAAATTGAATAAAGCTTAACCAATGTGCTGAGATGTGGTAATATTGTAATAAATAATGCTTGGTACATACAAGCAATGTAAGATTAAAACATTGCTTTATTACAAACTGCACGTGGCTTCTGAATGCAAATTCTTAAAGCCATTTATAATTAACTCTCATCAGCAAGCCTTTGGTCCCCGGGCTGATGAGAGTTCAATATTCCACACCGGTCCACGTCAGAGGTCAGTTTTTTCACATGTGCTTCAACATTTGCTTCAGTTGGTGTAAATTATAACTGTATTACCTATTCCCAACTACTAGGGGCATTAAACAACGGTGTTACATGTTTACATTGTACACAATGTGTCACTGTGCGCACCTTACTGGGACGATAAACCTTTCTGGATTTACTGAGGGGATATCAGTATGAGACTGAAATAATTCCAATTTCAGAAATTAAGAACAAATAAATGTCTTGGTAAATTATTTGCTCCCCCACAATATTTCTTCATTTAATAGTAAAATTTATCTAACGGTATAAAAAAAATCCCTCCAAATCAGCCCCCCTCCCTTTTTTTTTTTTTTTGCATTTTTTTCTGAACAATTACTGGAAAATGTTTTCTCATGCATGCATTATGACCAAAATTATGCTTCAGTCAGAGAGGAATGTCATTATAAATGCGTGTGACACAGCTTAAATAAGGTGGTACACCACCGTTTTTTAAACCAGTCAGTAACAGGCAAAAAGAATTTTTGTTAAGCCTTTTAATAATACGTTTATATATATCTGCTATTTCACGCTAATCACTACATACGCTGGGCGCTCGGCACACTTCCCCTTCTATGCTATATATCAGCTGTTTCTGTATAACCGTTTGAAGAGTAGATACATGGAAGCACTTTATATTTACATGCCCCTACGTATTTACTTCAAACAGTAAATTTTGCCCGCTGTCCCTAAATTGTTTTTAAGGAGAGCTCTGTATCTGACTGGCAGCATTAAATTTGTTGAACCACGGCATTACTTATACCCACACCGTGCTTATACCTGATCATAGGCCTAACCACTGGGGGGATCAGGACCCCCAGATTTTCATAGAGTCTGGGATCCCCAATGTAAATGATCCCCTAAATGTTTTGGGAATATAATGATATGAACTTTTTATGTTTTTTTTTTTTTTTTTGATTGGAGGTTTAACGACCACCGTGAGCAACTCAATGGGCTATAAGCAGTCGCCCGTCCCTAATTTAGGGTCACTGGTTCCAGGGAAGGGAGAGAGCCAGTGCCGTAAGACAAACACAACATCCATGCCTGACCGGGATTCGAACCCGGGCCCCTTACGGACGAATGATCATAGGTCAGCGCCTTAGAACACTGCGCCACCGGGGCGGCGAACTTTTTATGTGAAACAACTAAATTATTTAATAATATAAGATTGTAATTTTTCGTAGAATGGGAACACGTGTATAATGTGTACTTAATAAAACAGCGATGTCGATTAAGCATGGTTACCAACATCGCTGGCGTATATATATTATGTGATCAGACCCCCACCCCGATTTTGAAACACAGTTACGCCACTGTACCTGATGGTCACTGGCCAACATCGCCGATGCTGACACTCAAGCATTCAATATAATGTCCCATTCAAAAAAGCCTTGCAATTTCTGCATATACAGCAGGAACGGCTCCTGCAATAATCCAAAGCAGTTTTTTCATGCCACATCAAGAGAGAAGTTTACTGAACTCGGCTGGAAGTTTTTCCTGCACAACGCCACTGGGAGCGAAAAGAACGCTTGCGCGCTGCTCTGACTGCTATTAAAACCAACTCATGTGGGAAACTCTGCCTATTCCCACATTAGTCCTTTTTTTTTTTTTTTTGATTGGAGGTTTAACGACCACCGTGAGCATTTTTTTAGCATTTCAACATTTTATTGACAAAAGGCATGATACAGCTCGTCACACTGGACAAGGAAAGAATACAGAGAAAAACATGAATGATACATGAAAATGATATATACATGAATAAGGGGCATAGCCACCCAAAAGGATAAATACAAAATGCTAAAAACCCACAATGGGGACAGACCTGTGACACTGAACACACGTAAAAGACTTTAGGTCAATGACCTGTGATACAATATATAGAGCTTGAGAATACATTAAAAATACAGGATGCACAATAAATAAACAGTGAAGTTAAAGTTTCGAACTCAGCACTACATAGGAGCACAGTGCATATAACATGAGTGGTGCACATTGACATATCAGAAGATCACAAAACAGTTCAGAAACCACTTAATATACAATGCTAAGAAAAACAAGAAAAGTGAAGAGCAAGTAACATACTATACATATTTACATGCAGAAGCACAGCCTGCTGGAGCAGAACAAGAATAAGTAAAATAACTCAGTAAGCAAGGTACTAGCAAGGTGAAGAGAACAGCCAAGCACCAAAACAAAGACAATCCAAAAGAGGACACAATCAAGTCACCAGTAGGATGGCAGAACCATGAATAGAAAACCACCCGGTGCGCTGGGCCCAGGTGTTCTGAAAGGTGGCGATTGTGTGTGCGGAAGTTGCAGCTGTGAGTTCCAACCGGAGGCGCGCCACAAGCCGGCCCCGAAAGCTAGCCCGCAGCCGCCCACCGGCCGACAGAAGGGATGGAAGTTCAGGAGAATTCCTGAGAGATTGATGAATTGAGTGAATCACTTGCTTGGTAAGTACGAAAAGAAAGCAGCACGCATCCGGAAGGCGGGTAGGCGGATGTTTTGTGAGCAACAGCCACGGATATGCTTGAAACGGCAAGTCCTGGGAGCAAATTATGTCAGCTAACCGGAAAACAGTATGAAGAAGTGGCAGCAAGATAGGGCAGTGGCAGTACATATGAGCGACGTCTCCGTCAACGCCACAGAAAGGACAGAGAGGAGAAGAGATAAGAGACATGCGATAGAGAAGATGGGGGACAGGGAGCCGGCGATGAAGGAACCGCCAGTGGGTGTTACGTTCTAGCGGAGAAGAAAGGGGGAAGAAGAAGCAGACCAAACGGCCAGGGAGGAGGAAGGAGAAACCCCGGAAATGGGATGGGGGACTCAGAGGGAGCTCGAAGGAGACGGTACAGGGCAGCGGTAGTAAAAGAAAGGACAGGGGCGACAGAGTCACGAAAAGGAAGAAAGAAAGGGAGAAGGAGGCTGGGGCCGGGGACGACGAGGAGGCCGTTGTCAGAAACAAGAGAAGGATAGAGAAGCTGAAGAGAGAAACGGAGAAGGGCATAGTCGTCCTCAAGGGAAGGAGTTGGGTGGAAAAGAGTAAGTCGAGGGGTTTCCAGGAAAAATCGGGATTAATGAGGGCCTGCACGGTTAGGATGCCGGCACGGAACCATGAGAAAAAAAGAAAGAAAGGTTGATCGGGGGGTGAACCAGGGTAGAGAAAAGAGTGGTTCTGCAAGGAGATCCAGGGTGGTGGTAGGAGGAGAGCGAGAGAGAGGGAGGGAACGGAAAAGCGCTAGAGCCTCAGATAAAATAGTAGGAAAGTTTGAAGTGGGAATAGTAAAGTAGTCCATCCTGAGGAAAAGAAGAAAAGTGAAGGATGGATCGCGAAGAGAAAAAATAACGTCAAGAGAAAGTGTAAGAGAAGGAGAAGGCAAAGTGACGAGACGAAGGAAGGAGGCGATGCGGTATGCACGATAGTAACAGTGAACATCTATAAGATTAATGCCCCCATGCTTGACAGGGAGATATAGCGTCGGAGCGGCTGACCAGTGCTTGGAGGCCCAGATTACTGAAGTGAAGATGCTGTTGAGTTCCGTCAGGCGGGTTGACAAGAAGACGGTGGAGGTCCAGGAATAGGTGCAGAGAGAAAGTAAGTATCGTCGAACAATGTGAGCTCGCTGACAGTAAGAAGTAATGGGAATCGCAAATCTCCAAAACGCTGCTTGATGACGTAACCTAGACTGCAAACTGGTCCATGTCAAAAGGCCCGCAGTATAGGGGTGACCGATACGGGCTCCAAGGATCTTCTGAGTCGAGGAGGACCAGACCGCACCCCAGGGGTATCGGTCCGGCCCATCCACGACCCACACCACAAACCAGTACTTTTGGTGACATTAAGCAAAGCGCCAGAAACAGTAGCGTAAAGATGGTAGGTGGAGAGAAGATTGTCGAACTGGACGTCCTGGCGGAGACAGAAGGTTGCATCATCTGCAAACGCTGTAAGTACGCATTCATGGTGCCTAGTGCTGGCAACTGACGGAGGAAGAGTAGACAGGAGTGATCTTTGAGCAGCCAGGAGGAATGGTTCAAAGACAATAGCGAAGAGTTGCCGTGAGAGGGTACAGCCCTGCCGGATTCCTCGAAGAAAAGGTACGGGCGCCGTTAAAAAGGAGGCCGTCCGGACGTGGAAGAAAGCGCCCCGATAGAGGTTGAGAAGGAGAGAAACGAAGGAGGAAGGAAGGCCAAAGCCGTGAAGAGTGTCAGAAAGAAAGTCGTGGGAGATGTTGTCGAATGCTGAACTCTGGTCAAGGTTAAACAGGGCGAGGGGTTCTGAGAGGGTGCGGGCGAGAAAAACTATGTTCTGGAGGAAGGAGATGTTGTTAGAAATGGACCGACCAGGCACAGTGTAGGACTGGTCGGGGAAGATAAGAAAGGGAAGCACAGAGTTCAAGCGGCGAGAGAGAAGTTTTGTGAAAAGCTTATAGTCTAGATTGAGAATGGAAATGGGGCGCCAGTTTCGCCAGTCCAAAAGGTCTCCCTTTTTGGGCAGCAAGATGATATGCGCTACAGTAAACTCCGGCGGCAGTGCGAAAGAGGTTTGGGCGCAAGAAAAGCAAGCGAGAAGAAAGGGCATCAAAGACGGGAGGAAGGCGCGGTAAAAGGAGAAGGGAAGGCCGTCAGGTCCCGGGGATGCGCGTGAATTAAGGGAGGCAAATGCCTCCACTACCGTGAGCAACTCAATGGGCTATAAGCAGTCGCCCGTCCCTAATTTAGGGTCACTGGTTCCAGGGAAGGGAGAGAGCCAGTGCCGTAAGACAAACACAACATCCATGCCTGACCGGGATTCGAACCCGGACCCCTTACGGACGAATGATTAGAGACCAGCGCCTTAGACCACTGCGCCACCGGGGCGGCCCACATTAGTTCATTTCCTTTGAATAAAGCCTGTGGCTAGTGTTGCCAATTTAGTTGATTTTCAACCAGATCTAGTTGATTTCACCCAGCACTTGGTTGAAAAATTTCTGATTTAGTTGATAGTTAAAAAATCTGGTTGACTGTCCGAAAAATTTAGTTGATTTCTAGTTGTTTTCATTATTCTTGTTTATTACTTTCATTTTTCATTGTTTTCTATTTTTAAGTTGGAATCAACCGTAACTACATTGCCAGAAATATCAAGTATTTTCCTATGTTGAATTACCGTCACCACAAGTGGTGGTAACATTTACTTCCTAGAGATTTCGTATGGGGAAGTGGCATGTAGGACTTTTGTTATGTGAAGTACATAAAAAGAAATATACATGACTCTGCTTATGATTAGTAAGCAGTGTTGCTGTTTTAGTTTACTATTAGAGAAAATATAGAAAGTAAATTCATTAATTGACTGCTGAACCTTTTTGTTAATCGACAATAAACAGTAGTTGATTACTTCCTTTGTAATGAAGGTGTGTATCCGGTGTAAATTCCTTTTAGTGCATAAATGCAAGCACACAAAAGACACATAATTTTAAATCCAATATGGCCGCCCCGGTGGCGCAGTGGTTTAAGGCGCTGGCCTCTGATCACTCGTCCGTAAGGAGTCCAGGTTCAAATCCCGGTGAGGCATGGATGTTGTGTTTGTCTTACGGTACTGGCTCTCTCCCTTCCCTGGAACCAGTGACCCTAAATTAGGGACGGGCGACTGCTTATAGCCCATTGAGTTGCTCACGGCGGTCGTTAAACCTCCAGTCAAAAAAAAAAAATCCAATATGTTTTATAATTTATATTATCATCGACGGAAATTCCCAGAAGTAAACTTTATCATCGACAGATATTTCCAGAATTAAACTTTATTCTCGTCCTGAAATTAAATGTTTTTAGATGATATCGTAAATTAAATTTTAAATAATGGGAGTTTGCGTTCCTCTATAACATGATGATTGTAAACTATAGAAGTGAATACATATGAAAATTTTGAGACATCAAAATGATATAGAATTACAGCTGTGAAGATTTGAACTGTACGAATTACCTATCTTGTGCAATTGTTAATTATGAATGCAAACTACAGCAGTTCTTAAAAGTTTTAAGCATGTCTCTGAGTGTATAGAGCGGCAGTTTACCACTCAAAAAAAAAAAGATTACAGTACTAGCATAAAAAAAAAAGTGCAGGGCTATGATCTTCATTTTTGGATTTACTTTTCTTTCTTACCTGGATTATTTAAACTCGATGGCTACAGTTACAGAAAACCAGAAAACGATCAAAAACACCCCAGCGGCGGAGTGGTAAAAGATACTGTTTTTTTTTAATAAAAGCTTAACGACCACTGTGAGCAAGTCAATGGGCTATAAGCAGTCACCCGTCCCTAATTTAGGGCCACTGGTTCCAGGGAAGAGAGAGGCAGAGCCATAAGACATACACAACATCCATGCCTCACTAGGATTCGAACCCGGACCGCCGCCCCGGTGGCGCAGTGGTCTAAGGCGCTGGCCTCTGATTATACGTCCGTAAGGGGTCCGTGTTCGAATCCCGGTCAGGCATGGATGTTGTGTTTGTCTTACGGCACTGGCTCTCTCCCTTCCCTGGAACCAGTGACCCTAAATTAGAGACGGGCGACTGCTAATAGCCCATTGAGTTGCTCACGGCGGTCGTTAAACCTCCAATCAAAAAAAAAAAAAAACCCCGGACCCATCTCGGACGAATAGAAAACCTCCTAGATCACTGCACCACCAAGGCGGCCGCTGGTTTCTGGCCAACCGCTAGATAAGGCATGAGTGATACGCCAGCTCTACGACACTAGCCTTTCGCCACAGCGGACGATCAAAGCCATCTCGTCAACTAAGTGGTCAAAGATGCTGGTTTCTGGCTAATACCCCAATAAAGCAAGCATAGTGCGTCCGTTCTACGTCACCTGTTCGCCGCCCCGGACGCTCAACTGCTTATAGCCGAAAGAACAGCTTATTGTGGATATGAAATATCCCCCAACTCCCCGTCCCCCCCAAAATATCTAATAGTCATTAAAGATGGAATGTAGGGAGAAAGGAATAAGAATTTTTTTTTTTAACATATTGCTTTCGAAAAAAGGGAAATACATTCCGTAAGCTGGTTAGGAATATTGGCACAAGTCTTTTTAAGGTAGTACACAGTTCTCGTGTTTTTCTTAACACATCAAATCCTAAATTGTATATAAAGTACTTAATTCAATAGTCTGTCTAAGAACTTTGGGTTAATGGTCTGCAAGGAAAACAACAAATATATGCAACATCCTGTGGTACTATAATTGCAAAGATATGTACACTTTGTTTAACTTAGTTTTGTTTTTATTTATATCAAAAAGGAGTTTGTTTGCCGCCCCGGTGGCGCAGTGGTCTAAGGCGTTGGCCTGTGATCATCCGTCCGTAAGGGGTTCGGGTTCGAAACCCGGTCAGGCATGGATGTTGTGTTTGTCTTACGGCACTGGCTCTCTCCCTTCCCTGGAACCAGTGACCCTAAATTAGGGACGAGCGACTGCTTATAGCCCATTTGAGTTGCTCACGGTGATCGTTAAACCTCCAATCAAAAAAAAAAAAAAAAAAGGAGTTTTAACCTTGCCTTTAGTTGTTTTTTTTAGTTGATTTTATTAATGAGTTAGCGGATTTTTAGTAGATGTTTCTGTTTGAGTTAGTTGATTTTTGGTTATGGGAGTTGGCAACTCTGCCTGTGGCATTATGTTGAGAGATATCATGTTGTTTTGAAACGTTTTAGTACGTTGTTAGATGGTGATACTTATATTAGCATTTATATATACCTATATATATATTAATCTATTGTAAACTTTTCGATTAAAGTTGAACGGTAAGTTGTACGTATATTCAAATAAATTGTTCAAGAAATAATTGTTTTGAACTATTATTTTTAGTCTTCTGATTTTCCACCCGGCGTATTTGATTGGTGAAAATCAGACAAAAAAAATAGTAATTGATAAACACTATCTTATATTGTGAAATCGTGTTGATATTCAGATATTTTGTGATGTTCATATGCTATGTATTTTTGATGACTTTTTTCAACGTAATGTCATATGCAAAATTAGGAATTGGTGCATTTGACCGTATTAAGGATGATTGCCCTTGATAGGAAAAGACAGGAGCCGTTTCCAGCTTATATGAAATATTTTATTACACGCCTATATTTTTTATCGTTAAGATATTTGTGAAGGATTTCCGAACACCATTGCGTCATTGGGTGTAATAATCGTAAATTAAGAATCGTGGGTTGTATTTATAAGCACTTAATGAACAGAATTAGTAGTTTTGGGTGCAGAGCTACTTTTTCCAGCGGATTGTAATTGCTCCAATGTGAACATAAGAATTTTCACGATAGGGAGGAAGAAACTTATAGTAATAACTTCTTTTCCAGTAGTCAGGTTCCAATCCTGTGTAGGCTATTTCACATCTTTTGCTTGTTTGTTTTGTTAAGGTTTTCTCCCAGCCTACAGCCAGTTGCTTAAAAATAATGAATGAATAACCATCAAACTTTCAGGATTGCTGTATATCGACTAACATAGAAAAAAACAAAAAATGTTGTTTGCTCTTGCCACCTGTCTTGCATGAATCATTTACATTAAGCTGTTCTTAAAATAATATTCCTCGGGTCACCTAGCCATCACTAAGTGAAAGCTTAAGAACACAAGACTAAATTATGCAATGTGTGATGAAATTATCAGAGGCAATGCGTGATAAATGATCTTTCGGTCTAATGAAAAGTGAATTGAAAAAAAGATTAATGAAAAGTGAATTCTAAATGACGTATTAGAAATCAGTGCATAACAGTTACGTGACAAACATTTAAGGTGGACGTCTAGTGATATTGCACTTTATACTTTCAGTGGAAAAAATTTCAACTCTGTTTCCTCAGCGAAGAAAGATTTCCTGTACATCAAAATTGGCCCACTAATTTTTTTTAAAAATCCTTAGTTATACAATCAGTGTTTTTTGCAAAAAAAAACTTTCCTAAACTATATTAAAAATCAATAACTTTGTTTCGATATAGTTATTATACTTGCTTACAGGTGGCACCACTCTTTCTTACCACTAATCTAAGTAAAGTTATTGATTTTTAATATAGTTAAGGAAAGTTTTATTGCAAAAATCAATGTTTGTACAATCTACTGGTTTGATGCATAAGTTTATGCCATTTTTTTTCACTGCACTACAGGAATGAATTACATCAGAAGGGAAGACAGAATCAATCAACTATGTATCCCCCTTCTCCATTGCTTACAATGGTGTCCCAATGTCTGGATAGATCTGCAATGCCATTCTTGAAAAAATGTGTTGGTTTTGCTGCAAAGAAATCATCAAGAAAATTCTGGAAATCAACATCATTGTTGAACGTTTTGCCACTGAGTGCATTTGATGGAGATCGGAACAGGTGATAGTCTGAAGGGGCAACATCTGGATAATAGGCCGGATATAGAAATATCTTCTATTTCATGTCTTGAATGGCCATTTTGGTCATGTTTGCACTGTGATGACACGCATCATTATATTGGAGAAGGACACCATGGCGCTGATGTGACTGTTTCTGCTGAACTGTTCCCTGTACGTGGCAGAGTTGCTTACAATAGAGTGCAGCATTGATGGTCCAATTCCTTGGCAGCATTTCCCAGTGAATAATGTCTTCCATTTCACACCAGACACACAACATGATCTTTTCAGGATGAAGGTCATGTTTTGGACGTGGTGTGAGCATCTTGTTTGGGCTTAACCATTCCCTCCAATGACTGAAATTCACGTACAGGCACCACTTTTCGTCTCCAGTTTACAATGTTGCTGAGAGCATTCGTGATAAGGGGCGAGCAAGATATCACATATGGCAACTTTTTGTCCTTGTTAGAGAGTGTGAGGAACCTAAGACCCCAATTTCTGGACCTTTCCCATATGTTCCAGGTGTCGCACCACTGTGGCCTGATCACAGTCCATCTGGGTGGCCAATTTACGTGTGGTTTGACGCGGATCCAAGTGGATGAGATGGTTCAAACGATCCTCATCAAAGTGAGATGGACAATCTGAGCGTAGAGAGTCGTTGAGGTCAAAATTGTCCCCTTGAAACCACTCAAATCATTTACGGAGCAATTGCATTCTCCCCATACACAACACAAATTTGTCGAGTAGCCTTGGCGGCTCTGGATCCCTTGTTAAACTCATAGAGGAGCAGATGTCGGAGATGTTCATTCCTTTCTACTTGACACACCATACTTCCGGACCTGAGAACTAAAAAAAACATTTAGCCACAATCACACAATGCAATAAGATTGAGATACACGATATTACTGGCTACATTTTGATGTACAACTGGCCATCTGCACCCTCACTACTGACCTTGAAAACACTCATAAAATAAAATGGCTTGAAGTTATGCATCAACTCAATAAGAATGGTTTTTATCAGTAAGCCAATTTTGATGTATAAAAAATCTTTCATCAGTATGCTTCGACTAGAATACTCGAACTGAAATCAGGGGATGCTGGTTCAAATCCCACTCCATGGCGATAAAATTTTCAAGTTATCTGAGAGGTGTTACATGGCTGATCAGTAAGTGTTACAAGCAAATTCAGAATTTATAATCTGTTTGAATATTCTATCGATTTCCCGTGTATTATGAAGAATATTTCTTTCTTCATTGATTTATCTGTTGTACTGGTGATTTCCGACGTACATCCGTTTCCAGATAGGAGTTGGGTCGAAATAACACTATGATAGCAGCGATGCTTCGGTTAGCGCAAATCTGAAGGATGTTCAGATTTCTAAGCTAAAGTTGGTTTGTCTCAATTGCTTGAAACTTCACTGTCCTAGGTGGTGTAACAGCATACTCGAGTGAAAGTCGGTTGATGCTGGTTCGATTCCCAATTCAGGGTAATGAAATTTTCAAGTTATCTGAGAGGTGTTACATGGATGGGCAGTAGTAAGTGTTACAAGCAAATTTAGAATTTATTATCTGTTTGCTTTGAATATTCTGTACATTATACTACACTGATTTTGAGAAAAATTTATTTTTCTACTTTGGCTTTAGTTCAATTATTGAAGCAAATCGTAGAAAAAAACCCTCCATAAAACTCAAAAATTATATATATAGGTATAAAATCTATTGTTAGAACATTCAGGGGTTGTCCAAAATAATGGAAACAATAGGTGTTATGCACCTAATATGGTGTGGGAATCCTCCTTGGAATGGATGCATACAAGTCCTGGATAATGGTAAGTGGTATGTTGTACCATTCTTCCTCCAGAAACTGCTCCAATTCCTTGAGAGATGCCGGAGGAAGATAACAGGATCGCACTCTGTTTTCTAACACAGACCACAGGGGCTCAGTAATGTTTAAGTCCGATGATTGTGCAGGCTAGGGAAAGTGTGCAACTTCATCCTCATGTTCCTCAAACCATGATTGAACAGTTCGACTTCTGTGAATTGGAGCATTATCATCTTGAAAGGTGCAATTCCCTGACGGAAACAATGTCTGCGCCATTGAATGCACATGGTCAGCCAAAAGAGTGACATAGTAACCGCTAGTGATCCGTCTGTACAAAGTGATAATGGAACCTGCTGGAAACCATGAGATCATGACCCAAACTATACGGAACCACCCCCTTGCTTCACTATAGGAAAGAGAGTCTGGGTATAGCATTGTCTTATTTCAGAATACGTTTCAACTGAATACCGAAAAAACCTTAACTAATACAATCAGCGCACCAAAACTAGGCAATGCAATTCGCAGAATAGCTACACGCTACGGAATAGCTCTGCGCAATTCCCGAGAGCTGCAGATTCTCACACAGTGTAGGCTTCCACACGCGCAAATAGTAGCGCCTTCCTTGCATCATATTTTTTGTCAAAATACTTCTAAGTGAAAGAAAAAATATATATTCTTACAATCTCTTTGCAGTCTTCTATCTCGCTGTTACGTTATATTTTTTCTGTTACTGCATTTTTGGTACTTTCCCAATAACACCACCTCTCCTGACAATTTCCTTACGGACTTTTTCAAACAACACACTGGTTTTTTTTTTTTTTGGTTTTTTTTTTTCCGGTGTCTGCAGCACCTAAATTTATAGCCTTTTAATAGATCATCTATGGATTACGCAACAGAAATTAAGGCATTTACTGCAATATATTATGAAATCTCAACTAAGAAGAAAATTAGGCACCACTGCCCGAATTTTAGGTGCCCAGGATTTGTCGAGCCCTGGGGATAGGCAAGTGTTGGCACGGATTCTACAACAGAAGCACAAGACCACGGCACCGCAAATAGCAAGAAAGTTGAACACCAGTCTGAATGATCCAGTTTCCGTCAAAGTAGTTTGTTGGAAACTCTGTCGTGCCAGTATTTATGGACATGTTGCAATCTACAAACCTCTGATTACCTAACTTCAGTGCAACAAAATGTGTAGGGTGGTGCCAAGTACATGGAAACTGGGATGCTAAAGATTGACAATTTGTCATCTGGTCTGATAAATCATGTTTCACATTGTTTCCCACCACTGGTAGAGTGTACATCTGGTAAAAACCTGCATACATCCTGACTTTTGACCAAAATATAGCACTGGGCAGAATACGCCAAAAATAGTATGTGCAATCAAACTTAAAAACTCCATTTATTTGGTGTAAATTAATATCCAAGCATAAACATGCAAGCTTTCACCACAAGACCGGTGGCTTCATCAGGAAGCCACTGGTGAAGAAAAAGGGGTTCTGCTTAAAAATTAAAAAACATAAACAGTAATAAAAATGTTCTAGGTGCTAAGGGTAAAACCTTGTGCAGGTTACATCACTCTCAGAATCAAACGTGCGGAACACCCAGGAGCACAAGCCAAATAGCATGTATGTCAGTAGAAACGTCTTCGTTGCAAACATTCGAGTCGGACAGGATCTCAATAGTCTCTCTATATAAAGTGGCTCTCGTGTTAGTATATCAAGCGATTTTCTTTATCTCATCACATTTAGGGACAGCAGCCTGCTTTTTAACTTGGCGTGCTAAAGCTGTCGTTAACCTGCCCTGTTTTACATCACTCTTGTGCTCAAGAAGTCTCAATCTGAAGGACCTCTTAGTCATGCCAACATAATATTTTATAGAGCTACAGGGTACTCCTAGGGGACGGAGTATACACCGGCATCCGAAACTTGCATGGCACGGTCTCTATGTGTGGTTAGAAGAGCTGAAATTGACCTTGGTGCTCGAATTCTAATCCCAAAGACAAACTTCTTTTAAAAGACAGTTCTTGAGGTAGCTTGCAAATCCAGGAATATAGGGAAGAGATCCAATTTACCGCAGAGGAGGGTTTGAAGTTGCAGGGATGCGGTTAATAATGGCAGCTTCAGCCCTCCGGATGATGTTGTTTCTTTGTGCATCAATGCCAGCAGACAAGGTAAAAGATCTTAAACTATTGATCTCAGAATCATGAACAGCTTGATCCGAGGAAAGGGCAAAAGCCCTTTTAGCCCTAAATCGGAAAAGAGCCTACATGTGGGCATGCAGGGAGGATAACGTTCGGAACATATGTAGGTTTGTAATAATAGACTTCTGTGGGCGTTTTCCCAACTAGCACGTCAAGGAAAGGCAGCAAACCATTTGTCTTGTACTCCATGGTAAATTTAATATCCGTGTGTGACGCATTGATCGTCGTTAAGAATTGCTGCAAAGAGTCCTTACCATTGATCCAAACAAAGAAGATATCATCAGTGTATCGGAGCCACACTTCAGAAGTCAGGGTAAGTGTGCTGAGGACACGGTTCTCTGAAGGATGAAGAATAGCCTCAGCAGGTAGAGGAGTACCCAGGGACTCCTTTGGTCTGCTTTATAAGTATGTGCTTGGAAACTGAAGTAATTTGAGTTCTTTTCCCAGTCCAAAGCACGGTAAATGTTGTGCAATGAAGCTTGAGAAAAAAGTCAAGAGTCTGACAAGGCTTGCTTTAAATTTTGGGTAGACTCAGTAGAATAGAAGAGGGAAAAGATAAGATGTCAAAGTTGCCAAGTATATGATCAGGACATGCTCGGATGGTTTCTAATCTTGAGACAAAGCCCGCTGACAAGAGAAGTACTCTGTCACTGGTAGGTAGAAAAGCAGGCAAAAAGACAGCTAATTCTCTCTGAAGATGGAAAAACTGCACATATCTCCTTGAGACTGTGGGCCTAATTGCATTATCTGGCTTATGGTGTTTAAACCCGGCGAATAGCGAAGGGATCCTTGGACCAGGTAGTAGTCTTGCTTCTTTTTAAAGCGCTTCCGGAAGGCTTAAAAAAGTAGTCTTGCTTCTTTTTTTAAGCGCTTCCGGAAGTGCTGGTATCTTTGCAACCTTCTCGACTCTGGCGATCCATCGATTCAGTGGGTCAGAGGTTTGAAGATCAGACTATGATTGTTTGATAAACTCCTTAAGTTTTACTTCATAGCACATACTGAAAGCAGACCAAAGGAGTCCCTATGGGTACTCCTCTATCTGCTGTTCTAGCTGAGAGCTGCTTTTCATCCTCTGGAGAACCGTATCCTCAGCACATCTACTCTGACTTCTCAAATGTGGCTCTGATACACTGATGACATCTTTGTTTGGACCGATGGTAAGGACTCTTTACATCAATTCTTAACGACGATCAATGCGTTGCACACAAATATTAAATTTACCATGGAGTGCGAGACAAATGGTTCGCTGCCTTTCCTTGACGTGCTAGTTGGGAAAATGCCCACAGGGATTCTTCACACAGAGGTCTATTACAAGCCTATATATGTTCCGAACGTTATCCTCCCTACATCTGTGTGCCCAGATGTCCACAAGTTGGCTCTTTTCTGATTTAGAGCTAAAAGGGCTTTTGCCTTTTCCTCAGATCAAGCTGCTCATGATTCAGATTAGTTGTTTAAGATCTCTTGCCTTGCCTGCTGGCTTTGATACACAAAGGATCGATATCATCTGACAAGCTGAAGCTGCCATGATTAATCACATTCCTGTGACCTCAAATCCTCCTCTGCGAGATATTGGATCTCTTCCCTATATTCCTGGATTTACATGCTACCCCAAGAACTGTCTTTTAAAAGAAGTTTGTCCTTGGGATTGGAATTCGAGCACCAAGGTCAATTTCAGCTCTCCTGACCACACGTCGAGACCGTGCCATGCAAGTTTCGGATGCCGGTGTATACTCCGTCCCCTAGGAGTACCCTGTAGCTCTATAAAATATTATGTTGACATGACTAAGAGGTCCTTCAAATTGAGACTTCTTGAGCACAAGCTTGATGTAAAACAGGGCAGGTTAACGACAGCTTTAGCACGACAAGTTAAAAACCACACTGCTGCCCCTAAGTGGAACGAGGTAAAGAAAATTGCTTCGTTCACTAACGCAAGAGCCACTTCATATAGGGAGACTATTGAGATCCTGTCCGACCCGAATGTTTACAATGAAGATGTTTCTATTGATTTATCTGCTATTTGCATGTACTCTTGGGTGTTCCACACGTTTTGATTATTGTGTATGTTTTTTTTAATTTTTAAGTAGAACCTCTCATTCTTAACACTGAACTATATGCTTGATAAAGTCACCCATCTGGTGGTGAAAGCTCGCATGTTTATGCTTGTACATACCTGCCAACTACTACGGAATGTCCATAGTTCCCACAGATTTTGTTGTCTGACTATGGAACTACAGAACTCATTGGCAAAACTATGGTTCTATGAATTTTCATTTTTTTTTTTTTTTTTTTTGGTTTTGCTATTACATGGTCGAATCACATTATTGTGACCACCAGCTAATATCCAGAGTAACCGCCATGTGCAGCACAGACAGCAGCTAGACGAGCTGGGAGTGACTGAATAAGGTGCTGGAAGGTGTTCACCGGTATGTGGAGTCATGCTGACTGCAGTGCATCTGACAGATGCTAGAGGGTGCGTGGTGGAGGATCCATAGAGCGAACAACAGCATGTATATGCGTACGTGGTGTGCAAGGATAAATTCATAATGATCGAGATGGTCCCACGGATGCTCAATTCTGTTTAAGTCTGGGGAATTAGGGGGCCAGGGAAATACTTTGAAGCCTTCATCGTGCTCTTCCAACCACTCTCTGACGTTTCTAGCTGTGTGACACGTCGCATTGTCATGCTGGAAGAACCCATCCGTTCCAGGGAAGGCAGTCAGCATGTATATGCGTACGTGGTGTGCAAGGATAAATTCATAATGAATTGGGTCCATAGTGCCTTCCACAGGTATGAGTGGATTCAGAGAACACCACGAAAACATTCCACAGACTATAACGCTTCTCCCACCAGCTTTAGTTCTTTCAGCAATGTTTGAAGAGTGTTTTTTCTCCAATGTTTTTCGCCTTATACACCAATGTCCGTCCGTTCGATGAAGTGGCTTGGAGGGTACTAAAGTGCGCTGTAGGCATTTTGAAAACATATCACTCGTTGCTGTCATGGATAAAAGGAGCGATTTTTCAGATTTGTAAAAAAGGATGATTATCGGCTTTCAGTCCAAGGGTGGCAGTTTTCTGAAACAACCCAGTTCGTGAACTCTTCGCACGCTAAACAACAAGTTCGTGAACTCTAAGCAGACCTCGGCGCATGTCACTTTTCTCACTATTTGTCACCTTTTTTAAATTTGTCACTTTTTGTTACCTTTTTTAAAATTTTGTCACTATTCTCACCTTTCTCTTAAGTGTGCCCGTATTTTTTTTTCAATTTAGCTATAGTTTTGCGTTGTTGTCTTTTTATATCTAGGGGTTTTTTTGTCAGATGAAAAAAGAGATCCTAAAACAAAAATAAATTGTTTTGTTAAACGCCCATCCTTGTCGGACACACACGTGGGTGATGTCACGAGTTGTAAACGCAACTCACCACTCACCGCAGCAGCAAAAGCGGAGCTCCGACAAGAGGCAGTGACGTACATACTCCACCTCTCCCCATAACCCCGCCCACAGCAGGCAGGCAGGCAGCAGTTCTCTCAAGGATTTTTTCAAGTGGGATAAAAATGACAAAAGTTTATCTCCGTGGATTTTTCATGAAAATCTCTGAAATTTTGATCAACACCATAAATCGCTAATAGAAATGAGCCCTCCAACTTTCGCGTAAGTCAATTAAAAACTTTTAAACGGGCCATATTTTTTTTAGTTGCTCTTTATCATGTGGCTCGCATGACCAGAATTCGTAATCAGCATTTTATGGCTAATTTAAAAACGTTTTCGCCAATTCACTTGAAGTTTTTAAGGTCATCATCTCCTAGCCAATTATAGTATATGTACACATTTCATATCATCATCATCATCATCATCATTGTCAACCATTATCAATCCACTGCTGGACGAAGGTCTCCCCAAGTTTCCTCCACAACGGTCTGTCTTGTACCAGTCTCCTCCATGTCACTCCCGCATACTTTCGAATTTCATCCACCCATCTTCCATGTGGTCTTCTTCTGGGTCTTTTCCTGTCCCTTGGAATCCAATCTAAAATTTTGGCTGTCCATCGATGGTCTGTTCTTCTGGCAGTATGTCCAGCCCATTGCCATTTCAGGGATTTAACTCTGATCATGATGTCTTCCACTCTTGTCATTTTTCGGATCCACGTGTTCCTCTTCTTATCTCTCCTGGTTACACCAAGCATGCACCTCTCCATGCTTTTTTGAGTTGTCTGCAGCCTTTGTATGTCTCTTTTAGCTAAGGTCCACGTCTCTGCACCATACGTAAGCACTGGAAGGATGCATTGATCAAACACTTTTCTTTTAAGACATAATGGCATATTGCTCTTGAAAATTATGCTGTTTCTTCCAAAAGCTCTCCAGGCAAGTTTTGTACGCCGATTAATTTCTTCACCAATGTGACCCTCACTTGATATCTGCTGTCCAAGATAAACGTACGTGTCTGTTATCTCCAGCTTTTCTCCATCAATCGATAAATCTTCATTTCTTGTAAAAGCATTGTACATCACTTTTGTCTTCTGAAAGTTCATTTTTAATCCCACTTCTTTACTCTTGTCAGCAAGTTCCTGGATCATACTCTGTAGCTCTGATGGGGTAGTTGCAAAAATGACTACGTCATCAGCAAAACGAAGGTGGGTTAGATAATCTTCATTAATCTTTATCCCTTTGTTTTCCCAGTTCAGTGATTGAAAGACATTTGCCAATGTGGCATTAAAGAGCTTCGGAGATATGGTGTCACCTTGTCTCACTCCTTTTCCAATTTTTATGTGTGTTGTATTTTCAAACAGCCGAATCTTTGCACTTGCATTTTCATAGATGTTATTAATAATATTAATGTATGCATCTTCAATACCGCAGGATTTCAGAGCCATTGCAACTGCTGATTGTTTCACTGAATCAAAGGCTTTTTCATAATCGATAAAAGCCATGCACAATGGAAGTTCATATTCCCTCGCTCTTTCAATTAGTTCTCTCAGTACGTGGATATGATCTATTGTGCTGTAGCCACTCCTGAATCCAGCTTGTTCTCTCGGTTGAGCCATGTCCAGTGTCACCTTCAAGCGGTGTGAAAGAACTTTAGTGAAGATTTTATAAACCACTGATAGGAGGCTGATAGGTCTGTAGTTCCTGAGATCCTCAATGTCACCTTTTTTATGTAGTAAGATCATTGTAGCGTTGTTCCAATCCTCAGGAATTTTCCCTTCATTAAGGCATCGAGTGAAAATTTGGGCGACTACTGTTTCGATTTCTCCACTTGCTTCTTGTATGATGTCTACAGTAATTCCATCTTCTCCTAGAGCTTTTCCCCGCTTCATGTTCTTGATTGCATGTGCAACTTCTGCTGGAAGGACTGGAAGAACTCTGGTACTGGTACCTTTCATGATGTCTGGAGTACATGTATCATCCCTTTCATATAATTTGGAGTAGAAATCTTTCACTCTTGTCAAAATTTCGCCTCTATTTCTTGTTACAGAACCATCTTCTTTTCTCAGTGCCATAATCTGTTTTTTCCCCTTACTGAGATGTCCCTTTGCTATCTTTAGGCTTTGGTTGTTTTCAATTGCTTTCCTTACTAATTCACAGTTGAATTTCCTTACGTCTTCAGTGATACTTTTTCGTACTGTCTTGCATAGCTCTATATATTCCACTTTGGAAGTCACATCTTCTTTAGTTGTCCTCATCACTCTTCTTTTTTGCATCAACATTTTGGTTTTTCCTGATAATTTGTTCACATGCAATTTGTTCTTAGACCCAGCTAATTTTGTTGCTGTTTCCATAAGAGCTTTGGTTACTTTTCTGTTAACTTCAGAAATATCCACTTCTTCCGATGTTAGGCCTTCTAAAGCAGAGAATCTGTTCTTCAGTTCTAACTTGAAGGTATTATGGTGTTTTTTAAGGTTGGTTATGTCAATACATTTTGTTTGTCTTATGAGCTTGCTACGTTCGAGTTTAGTGTTGAGGTGCATCTTACATCTCACCAATCTATGGTCACTGCCTGTGTTGAACTTGTTTAGCATTTCATATATACTCGGAGAAATAGTTTTCTTAATTTCTTTTAGCACGTCTTTTGCAAAAAAAAATGGTGCTTATGTTATTGGTTTCTCCGTCCGTCTGTAGACACGATATCCCTGCAACTATTAGTCCGATTTGGAAAATTCTTTTTGCGTTGGGAAGCTTGAAATATACGAATGATGATCGTTCATTTCGTTTTTTTTTTTTTTTTTTACGATGTACGATTTCACCGCTAGAGGGCGTAAATGCAGATGTCGAATTCAAAAATACATTTTATTCCACATATTTGCTTCTAAACATCCGATTGAAAACATTCTTTCATTTTTTGATTCCATTTATGTCGAAGAGTATTTTAGGAATAGTTGCTTTTTCAAATTACGCATAGATTTTCCGCTAGGGGTTGTAAAAGTAAATTACGTTTTTCCCGATATCTCTTCTTCTACAACTCCAATTTGTAAAACGTTTTCTTTAGCGGATACAGCTCCTGATGAAAAATCTTTTGGCATATAATTTATAATTTTTGGTAAAGAATACTTTATCCACCAGGGAGGCTTAAGTGGTAATTTTTGCTTCTGATGTATTTGCCATAAAATCTGAGCTTCTAAAATCTCTATTGAAAAAATTATTTCGTGAACCGATGCAACTTACGTCGATAAACCTTTTCGGAGTATTTTCTTAAAATATTCCATGGTTTCTCCTCCAGGGGGCGTAGACGTATATCTTATTTTTGTCAATATCTCAGCTTCTAATGGTCCGATTTGAAAAATTCTTTCAATCTTTATTAGACAGTTTCCGGTGTGACATGTTTTTCATATAATTTCAAAAATTTTAAGTAATTCATAGACTTTTTCCTAGGGGGCGTAAAGGTAAATTGCGTTTCCCCTATATCTCTGCTTCTAAATCTCCGATTTGAAAATTTCTTTCTGCAGCGGATACAGCTCCTGATGGGAAATCTTTTGCACACAATTTCTAATTTTTGTAAAAAATGGTTTGGCCACCAGGGGGCATAAGTCTTAATTTCCACTTCTGATGTATTTCCAGCAAAATATGAGCTAAAATCTCGATTGAAAAAAAAAGTCATTTGTGGACCGATACTACTTATGTTGACAAACCTTTTAGGAACATTTTCTTCTAGATGTATGTCTTATTTTGTCAATATCTCTACTTCTAGGAGTCCGATTTGAAAAATTTCTTCTTTGTTGGATAGTGTTTCCGATGCGAAATGATTTCCTTATAAATTCAAAATTTTCAAGTAAATCATAGACTTTCCGCTAAGGGGCACAAGGTAAATTGCGTTTTTTGCACTATTTCTGCTTCTAAAACTCAGATTTGAAAAATTGTTTCTGTATCATATGCAACACCTGATGGAAAATATTTTTCATATAATTTCTAATGTTTGATAAAGAATGAATGGTTTGGCCACCAGGTGGCATAAGTGTTAATTTCTGCTTCTGATGTATTTGCAGCAAAATCTGGGCTCTTGGAAACTCAACTAAATTTTTTTTTTTTTTTTGTTGGACTGATACCACTCATATGGAAAAACCTTTTGCAAATTCTTTTTTCCTAAACTAATGCATGGTTTTCCCACCAGGGGGCGTAATGTCACATCTTATTTTTATCGATAACTCTTTTTCTAATAGTCCGATTTGAAAAATTCTTTGTGTTTGGAGACCATTTCTGGTGCCAAATGTTTCTCATATAAATTCATATTTTTCTTAACGCACAAGTCTGCAACCAGAAAGCATAAGCTCACGATTCCGTTTACAGCAATATCTGAGAGATTAAAAACCTGATTGAAAAACTTCTTTCTTCCGTCAGATACCATTGTTTTCCATATCGGTTCCATTGACTTTGAATAGCTTTGATAAATTTAATTTGCGTCAGAATGGATTAAAAGACGTGCTAATTACACCCGAAAATTCGGTGTCATCTTTCTTGTTTTATCTAGTCCTGCCATGAGGAAGACTAAAGCGAGGAGGCGCTGTTGTTGGGAGCCAAGGAAGGAAGCAAGTCGACAGCCTTTTCATGCTCTAATCTTGATTGGTAGCTAGACATTTTGTGTGTGCCTTTATTAGCACGTGGATTGTAAAAAGATCGTGCTTATGTTATCGGTTTGTCCGTCCGTCTGTGGACACCAATATCTGCAACCAATTGCCCAATTTCAAAAATTCTTTTTGCATCGATAAGCTTGAAATGTGGGAATGATGATCCTTTATTTATTTATATTTTTTTTTCACCAATCACAATTTTGCCTCCAGAAAGCGTAAATGCGGATAATGCCAAATTCAAACTACATTTTATTCCATATATTTGCTTTTAAACGGCCGATTGAAACAAACATTTTCCTTTTGTTTCCATTTATGTCGAAGACTATTTTAGGTATGGTCACTTCTTTAAGTTACGCATAGATTCTCCGCTAGGGGGCATAAAGTAAATTGTGTTTCTCTTGATATCTATACTTCTAAAACTCCGATTTGAAACATTCTTTCTGCAGCGGATGCAGCTCCTGATGGAAAATATTTTTCATGTAATTTCTAATTTTTGGTACAAAATGGTTTTGCCACCAGGGGACGTAAGTGTTAATTTCTGCTTCTGATATGTTTGCAGCCTAATCAGGGCTTCTAAAATCTCGATTGAAAAAATTCTTTCGTGCACCGATACTACTCGCGCTGATAAATCCCTTTTCAGAACATTTTCTTCTTAAAATATTACATGGTTTCTCCGTCAGGGGCCGTAAAGGCATATCTTATTTTTGTCAATATCTCTACTTCTAATAGTCCGATTTAAAAAAAAATCTTTTTTGTTCGATAGAGTTTCCTGCGCAACATGATTTCCATGTAATTTCAAAATTTTCAAGTGATTCATTGACTGTCCGCTAGGGAGAGTAAAGGTAAATTGTGCTTTCCCTGATATCTCTGTTTCTAAAACTCTGATTTGAAAAATTCTTCCTGCACCAGATAGAGCTCCTGGTGAGAAATGTTTTGATTGTAATTTCTAATTTTTTTTTTTTTTATAAAATATGGTTTGTCCACCAGGGGGCGTAAGAGTTAATTTCTGCTTCATAGGTATTTGCAGAAAAATCTGAGCTTCTAAAAGCTCGATTGAAAAATTCTTTCGTGGACCGATACCGCTCATGTCGATAAACATTTGAGAATATTTTCTTCGTGAAACAGCGGAAAAATGGACAGTCAAAAGCATGTAACGATGCTGCCAAAAAATGAAGATCTTGAAGGTCTTAATTTTTTCTCAGTGCCATCCATATTTTTACTTGCAGTTAACATTTTAATTACGAGGGTTGTACCGCAAGTAATGTAAAAGTGGGCATACCTTTTTTATTAACTGACAGAGGTCGTTCAGTTGCACATGTTGATAGAGTAACTTCCTCTATAGTAACCATTTTTCTTCATTGCAGGTAAATAATGCATTCCAAGCAGAAGCAACATGCTGTCATTGAGTTCTTGACGAAGGAAGGGTGCTGCACTCTGTCCGACATCCACAGAAGGCTACAGAATGTTTACAGAGATGACACTATTGACAAGAGCAATGTGCACAGATAGATAAAGAAGTTTAAAAAAAGAGGAAACCAGCATTGACGACAATCCACGCAGTGGGAGACCATCATCCATGACCAGTGACACGAATAGTCAGTTAGTGGAATTGATTCACGCAGAGAAATGAATCACAATCTATGAGCTTGTTGCACAACTGGACTCCGGTCACAATTCCATACAGAAGATGGTGGAAGACTTGGGGTATTGGAAAGTTGTGCAAAGTGGGTACCTCGGCAGTTGACACCCGACTTGAAGGAGAGAAATGTGGAAGTCTGCTCTGATTTGCTGGAAGCGTTTGAAGCCAATGAAGACATGTTTTTTTCCGATCTGGTGACAGGGAATGAAACATGGGTGTATCTTTATGATCCGGAATATTGGAATAAAGAATCAATCCGTGGAATGGTGTCACTGCTCTTCACCAAGGCCTAAGAAGTTCAAGAGCCAGCGATCAGCTCAGAAAGTCATGGTGACTGTTTTTTGGGATGACAGGGGTGCCATTCTTGATTTTCTGGAATGTGGCCGTACCGTGACCAGCATACGGTACATTGAGACACTCGAGAAGCTTAGAGAAGCCATAAGAAGGAAGAGAACGAACAAGAATCTGAAAAGGATCCACATTCACCATGACAATGTGAGACCACACACATCTTTGGGAGCAAATTAGGCTGGTCAGTGGTCCCCCATCCACCGTCCAACTTCCACCTGTTCGGTCCAATGAAGAACAGTCTCCGGGGACAACTATTTGATGGCACAGATGAGATGAAAGTGGCTGTGAAGAATATTTTCAAAGAGGATTCGAGGGTTCGGTTCAACGATGATGCAAATGCATCACTTGTGATGGAGACTATGTTGAGTTACTCTACCAACATGTGCAATTTGAACATTAATAAAAAAGTTATGTCCACTTTTGCATTACTTTCGGCACAACCCTCATATTATTTTAACTTTTATGCGAACTAGTGGAATTTTATTCGATTTTTTTTTCACTATCTGTTTTATTTTTGGCGGAAGTTTAGAAATTTGAATTGACCCCCCCCCCCCCATAAAAGTTTGGCAGATGCAATCTTATTTATATAAAATATTTAGTGAAAGTTCTGATGTTTGTATTGAAACCCAACCGGGCACAATTATTGCACATGGTAGTGTTGAGTGATGAGGGTCTGGGTGTGTCCAGGGCCGACTTCAATGGGAACTATCCCCCCTATTCATGTAAGGATGTCGAAGGAAAACCAGTGGACAGGGTAGTCAGCAACGGGAATCAAACCCATCATCTCCTATTCCAAACTGGTCCTTGAAAAATAAACCACCAAAACTTGTTTACCACGTGACCTGGGATGGTCAGCAAAGTTGTGGAATTGCTTTCTTCATGTGAATTGGCATCATTTTAAATATAAGCTGAAAAAACAAAATTTCTGTTGAAAAATGTAGGAATAGTGGGCAAATCTGATGGTCTTTTTTTTCAGCATTTTTTTTTTTTTTTGTTTTAATTTTCTTTTCTCATTCGAGATTCCCTTGGGGGGGGGGGGACTAAATCGTGAAGAGCTCACTATTTTTCTTTTTTGTTTGTATCTAAATCTTTTCAAGGTTATTAAGTTTGCGAAACTGCAAATTTTGTTGCGTTCATGTTTCCCAGTAATGTTTTTAATTTTAGCATCATCATCGCAGTGTTCAAATTATTGCATAAATAGCAGTAAAATCCCCTTTTTTTATTGGGATTTTAAACTTCAAAAAATAAATGAGTAAAGATATTGTGGATTCATGTTTGTATTTTCAGAATTGTAGGAGTTCAGGGTGTCTACTAGTCATGAAAATCATGGAAAAGGCACGAATTCAGAAAAGGATAATAAAAGTCAAGAAAAAGTCAAATTTTGCTTTGAGGTCATGAATTTCTTTTTATATTTAGTAATTGTTCATTTTCTAGGGATAATCTGAGTAATTCTCCATGCACCAACCACATAAGACATAAATGTGGTTTCCATATAATGGTACAAGAGTTTAAAAAAGGAGGTACTTGTGCTCTCCTCCACAAAGAACTGTTACAGCAAAAAATGTTTTAGCATAGAAATACACTGACGGAAAAAAAAATCCCAACACCAAGAAAGGGTTGTGTTAGATAAACGACAGTTGATAGGCGGTGAGAGTACATCTGTAAGATAATGTCTATGCAAATCTCGCTCTCGGCGCATACGTGTGGCGCTAGTAGCACCCTCGGAACATGCAAAGCAGGTTTGCTGTAAATATGCGCTGTAACGTTTGTGAGCGTTGGTTATCGTTGAGATTCGACGTAGGGTGTTGATGTTAGTCAAGAATGCCTTTAAGAAGACGAAGAAGCCATTATCAACAGCTCACGGAGTTTGAACGAGGTCGTGTTATAGGGCTACGAGAAGGTGGATTTTCTTTCCGCAATATTGCAGAACGACTTGGCAGGAATGTATGTAGCCACTGTGCATGATTGTTGGCAGCGGTGGTCAAGGGAAGGTACTGCCTCAAGAAGACCGGGTTCCGGCCGGCCACGTGGCACTACTGAGAGGGAAGACTGCCGTGTATGGCATATGGCCGTGGAGCATCGTACCGCGTCTGCAGCAGCAATTCGAGCTGCAGTTGCCACCACAGTGACACAACAAACTGTTACAAATCGGTTACTTGAAGGACAGCTCCGAGCCAGACGCCCTGTAGCGTGCATTCCACTTACTCCAAACCACTGTGGTTTGCGACGTCAGTGGTGTCAAGCTAGAGCTCATTGGAGGACGGAGTGGAGATCTGTTGTGTTTTCTGATGAAAGCCGGTTCTGCCTGGGTGCAAGTGATGGCCATGTGTTGGTTCGAAGGAGGCCAGGTGAGCGCCTGCAACCAACCTGTCTGCGGCCGAGACACACTGGACCTACACCTGGAGTTATGGTCTGGGGAGCAATTTCCTATGACAGCAGGAGCACTCTCGTGGTTATCCCACGCACCCTGACGGCACAGTTGTACGTCGGTCTGGTGATTCAACCTTTTGTGCTGCCATTCATGAACAGCATTCCAGGGGGTGTTTTCCAACAGGATAACGCTCGCCCGCATACCGCTGTTGTAATCCAACATGCTCTACAGAGTGTCGACATGTTGCCGTGGCGTGCTAGATCACCAGATCTTTCACCAATCGAGCACGTATGGGACATCATTGGACGACAACTCCAGCGTCACCCCCAACCAGCATTAACCGTCCCTGTATTGACCGACCAAGTGCAACAGGCATGGAACTCCATCCCACAAACTGACATCCAGCACCTGTACAACACAATGCATGAACGTTTGCGTGCTTGCATTCAACATTCTGGCGGTTACACCAGTTATTAATGTACCAGCATTTCACATTTAAAATGGCTCTTCTTGCGCTTACAGTAAGCTGTGATCTTGAAACCTTAATCGATTAAATATGTTACCTATACAAATGTATTGCCGCCATTTCATTCCTCTACAACTATTTTTTCGTGGTGTTGGGATTTTTTTCCCCGTCAGTGTATATGTGTAAATGTTTTCAAAATGTTATGGTCAATTTAGCAATTTAAATTATACTGCTTATAGAGTCATTGGCATTTTCAAATATAAATGTTGAAGAAAGGTGTGTAATGAAATTGTTTAGCACAATGTTGGGTATTTCAGCTCACTTCAGGCGTAGTCAAAGTTTGATGAGTCAGATTTTTGTTACTAGCAGAAGGGCAGGGGTGTACTTTTTCCGTAGAAGAAATGGGAAGCAGAGTGTCTCCCATCTTTACTATATGTACGTACCCACACATGCATGCATACTTGGACACATGCACACACACATACATGACTTTTAAAAACCACCAAGAAAATTATTAATTGGTCATGAAATTGCATTTTCCAAATTTGGTAGACACCCTGGAGTTTTATGCTTTCCTAAATCTACATTTCTTGCTAATTGCAATTATAAAATTAAATTTCCTGTCATAGACTCTGTTGACTCATTATGGATTCCACTTAAAAACACCCTGTACATAAAGAGCCTTTATATAATGTAGGGAAGGAAATCTGCTTCCCAATTTTACTCATTATACTTTTATGAGACAGCAAAGTTGAAAATGATTGAAACTTCATAATGTTGACATTAAAAAGCATGTCAATTTTGCTAACCCAACAACCAAATGTAGAGAAACCACCAGCACATCAGTCCCAGATTACTTGCAGATGTGGTAAGTGAGGATATTAAACTTATTGCCATTTAAATACATCATTGATGTAATATTAGCTTTAAAAATTACAGCAGATTTGTGTTAAACAGTTTAGTTTGAATTTATCTTGTGCCATTTTGATTTATAACCAAAATCTGCAGAATTGCATTTTTTATTGCTATGTTGCTCTGTGCTTACATTTTCGATTGCATTGATGTTTGAAATAGGTATCTAACCAGTGTCAGACTGTAAAACACATCTGCTAACAAATTAAAGGTTTGATGAAATGTGTGTGTATGAGTAGTTTACAAGTAAAAATTCATTTAAATCAAACTAAAACAGGCAAATTTGTCGAAACATCATTGAAAATTGAATTTGTTAATATGGATTGTAAGAAAATGCAGGCAGTGGAGAGTTAAAAATGCAAAGGGTTACTGTACTTTTTTAAACATTACATTCATTATTTATTAGTCTTTCATTATACGTATAAACCTATGATAGTTTGTATATGTAATCATTTCTAGAGCATACTTATTTTGCTAGTGCAGTATATAAATTGTCAAATGCCATCATGCTGATAAAATAAACTACTGTTTGTGAAAATTGCAACACCATGAAGGAATGATGGTAATCACATGAAACTTGCAGAATATGCAGAGCAGGGTAGAACATGCAAATGATTAGAAATGCAGAGTCATTGCACATGTCTTGGCCCAGCAAGCGCCACCTGAACAATCGAGTGAGGGATATAAAGAGAGGGCTGTTTAAGATACACACCAGTAGTGCATCTCAGACAGCAAGTTGTGAAAGTATCTCCAGGATTCAATAATGCTTTGGCGACGACGAAGGGCACAATATCACCATACGACAGTTTGAACAGGAGCGAATGATTGGTCGGCGTGAAGGTGTATTTTCGTACCGTGGCATTGCGGCTCAGACGAGACATAACGCCATGATAGTGATATGCGTGTGGCGGCAGTGGACCAAGGAGAACCAGGTGCATCGACAATCCGGCAGTGGACCGAGAAATGTGACACCTCGTCCGCATGGCATTGGCGAACCGTTCCGCATTTTTGCAAATTGTGTTAGCACAACAGTGGAGCACTGAAACAGGTGTGGCATTGTCTGCCTCCACAGTTCTGCGCGTCTGTTGCACAGAGGACTGGTTGCATGCATCTCTTTGCAGCAGATTCCTTTGACCCTGAACCATGGACGCCTCAAGCTGCAATGGGGTTTTCAATGCAGACAATGGCGTGCTAATTGACAACATGTCATTTTTTCGGATGAGTCCCGATTCAGCTTGGACTACCATGATGGCCTCATACGCATTAGGCGGTATTGTGGTGAGCGCCTTCTTTCAGCATGCATTGTTGAGTGTCATACAGGCCGAACGCCAAGTGTGATGGTGTGAGGTGCCATTGGGTAACATTCGCAATCTCGGCTGCTATGACTTGAGGGCAATATCACCAGTGACCACTACATCAGTGAAGTTGTACAGGCAGAAGTCATACCCTTCCTTCGTAGCACTCCAGGCGTTATATTCCAGCAGGACAATGCCTGACCTTCATGTTGCCAGGAATGTTCAAGCCGTCTTTGCAGCACAGCAGATAGCGCTTCTTCCCTGGGATATGGTCACTTGGCAATTGGCCCATCAAAGTCCTCCAGCGGTCAGTACCAGTTATCTGTGGACGCATATACACGCTGCCTGGCAAGCAATTACCCAGGACACCATCCAACGCCTTTTCGATTCAATGCCAACTCGTCTCGAAGCTCTTATTGCAGCTCGCAAAGGCTTCACAAGATACTGATTTTTGCAGGTAAAAATTGTTGTATTGTTCCGAAAATTAAATCACTTATGTACAGCCATATCAGTAATGTTTGGTATAAATTTCATTCGAATCGCATGGTTCCTCCTTCTTGGTGTTGTAATTTTCACAAACAGCAGTGTATAAAAAAATATTGAAAGGAATCACCTGCCCATCCAATATATATATATATTTTTTTACAACAGATAATCACATTGATTAACATATGTTTTATCACAAAATATAAAGTGAATTGTTCACTGTTTAGCAAAGAATAAAGTAAATCTGTTCAAAGTGCAAATTATATGTTCTATCCATATACTGTGTGAGTGTGTGTGTGTTTTCTATCGTTTTAAATGGTTTAGTCAGATTTTCAATTATTTGAGCAGTCACTATTTAGTCACTAAAAAAAATTTTTTTATGTCACTTTTCTCCCTTTTTTCTCTGAAAAAGTCACTTTTCTCACTACTTTTTACAATGAAGTCTGTGCTGAGGTCTGTTAAAGTGTATCGTGATTGGAGAAATGGCACCATTGCGAATAAGCGATGTTGAAACTGTGGAGCACCACATGTCATTGATGTGAGAGATGAACGTCTGCTTCGAAAGTGCGCGTGAGGGCTGTTTGACATGCTACAGTGGAGCAACTCACTGGCCGAATGAACCAGAGAGCTACTGGAAGTGCATCTAAAACTGCAGTTCAACGAACCGTGCTGCGTATGGGGCTCTGATGCAGATGGATGATCACTGCACCTATGCTAACGAAGGCGCATTGGCAGAAAATGCTTACATTTGTACGGCAGTATCAGAATTCGCCCTACGCTGATTGGCAAAGGATTGCTTGCCTTCTCCGATGAGTCACATTTTCTGCTTCATCAAACGGATGGACATTTGTGTATAAGGCAAGAAACATCGGCATACATAAACTCTTCAACCGTTGCTGGAAGAATATGAGCTGGTGGGGGCAGCGTTGTGGTCTGGACAATGTTTTTGAGGCATTCTGTGGGTCCACTCAGTCCTGTGGAGGGCACTATGGACCAAATACATTATGAATTCATCCTTGCAGACCACGTACACCCATACATGCTGATTTTTTTTCCTGTGGCTGATGGGATCTTCGAGAAAGACAATGCGACGTGTCACACACCTAGAAAAGTCCGAGAGTGGTTGGAAGAGCACGATGAAGACTTCAAAGTACTTCCCTGGCCCCCTAATTCTCCAGACTTAAACCCAATTGAGCATCTGTGGGACCACCTCGATTGTGTTGCTTGCTCTATGGATCCATCCAACACACACCCTCTAGCAGCTGTCAGTTGCACTGCAGTCTGCGTTGCTCCACATACCTGTGAACACCTTATTGAGTCACTCCCAGCCTGTCGAGCTGCTGTCCATGCTTCTGGATATTAGCTGGTTGTCACAATAATGTGGCTCGACCATGTAGTTACTACTGACAAGGTTCTAGATAATGTTGGCAGGTATGCTTGTATATTCATTTACGCCAAATAAACAGTTTTTAAGTACGATTGCATATACCCTGTATGTTATTTACATCCAACATGTGACTGAAAATGTGTTCATATTATCTTAACAGTGCAAGAATTAGTATCACAAATGAAAATAATTAAGAAATTATCAAAAGAAAACGATTTTCATTTTACTCACATTCAAAATGCACTTGCACAGATTTCACACATTGTTTTCAATTCCAGAATAAGTTTTACTTTCCTGGCTTGAAAAAAAGATTAGGAAACTTTTAAAAAAGTTACTATGTCACTGCTACATTCAGCTTGCCATTTCCAGGTATTCAGCTACCTTAAACTGTTTATGCAAGAATAAATCTTGCATAAATACCAGTTAGGATATCATTGATACGGAACACTGCATACTTTTACCATTACACCAAACAGTAAAAGTACTCAGTGTTTAATATGAATGATAGCATAATTGGTGTTGATGCCAAATTTATTCTTATGAAATACACAAAAATTTGGAGATGATTTAATGACAATTGAAACTAAGCATTTATTTGTATTTATTCAATGATTGTATTGTGTGTTTTATAGGTTTGCTGCTACAACATGTCTGCTGGTGATTGGGGTGCGTCTGCAGAGCTGCAGGAAAAATCACTCACTGAAAAAGTTGGTTGTTTAAATTTAAGTAATTCTGAAGCAATTCAAGGTGATTCTTTAAATTTAAGTAACTCTAAAACAGTTCAAGGTTTTGTTCATGAAGACCCAGCCATTCCTCCTCCAAAGTTGCCATCCGGTGATGCTAAAGATGATTTGAAAGTTGAAGAACCAGAAATAACACTTGCTGATGTTTCTCTCATGAGAAAACTATTAAGAACTCAGCTGGTCTCCACCTCATCTGATGTAGAAGTACAGCGAAGCAACCCGCAATCTCCTTTATATTCAGTTAAATCATTTGAAGAGCTTAAATTAACTCCTGAACTGCTGAAAGGTGTGTATGCAATGGGTTTCAATTCCCCATCAAAAATTCAAGAAACTGCTCTACCAACGTTGCTTGCAGATCCACCTCAAAACATGATTGCACAGTCGCAGAGTGGTACTGGTAAAACTGCAGCATTTGTCTTAGCATGTTTAAGTAGAGTAAATACTAACTATAACTACCCACAAGTTTTGATCTTATCGCCAACTTATGAATTAGCACAACAAACTGGAACTGTTGCTAAACAAATGGCACAATACTGTCCTGATATGAAGTTCTGTTTTGCTCTTCGAGGACAAGAGAAGCGAAGAGGTGAGAAAATCAATGATCATATTATCATTGGAACTCCCGGAAAAGTGCTGGATTGGGGTACTCGTTTCAAGTTCATAGATTTTAAGGGAATAAAAGTTTTTGTGTTAGATGAAGCTGATGTAATGATATCAACCCAAGGCCATCAAGATCAGTCAATACGCATTCACAGGTTACTGCCTCAAGATTGTCAAATGATGCTGTTTTCTGCTACATACTCATCTGAGGTTATACAGTTTGCTGAGATGATAATACCCAATCCAGTTATTATCAGGCTGAAGAAAGAAGAAGAAAGCCTTGAAAATATCAAACAATATTATGTAACATGCAAAAGTCCAGATGAAAAATTTATAGCATTAGCTAACATTTATGGGGTTATTTCTATTGGGCAAGCAATTATTTTTTGCCACACACGGAAGACTGCATCCTGGTTGGTTGAAAAGATGACAAAGGAAGGGCATGCTGTTTCCTTGTTGAGTGGTGATTTAGAAGTGAATCAAAGAATTGATGTGTTGAACCGATTTAGAGATGGAAAAGAAAAGGTATGTGCATTTGGTCATAATATATTAATTTAAATATATATAGTGACAGCTGCTTAATGAAAAATTGCTAAATGGCATGTATTATCCCAAAATTGAACTACAGTTTTGACTGTGTCACACCTGCGGAATTTGGGCATTGAATCACAAGATCTAACATCTTGCCACAAGGTTTTGTTTGTTTGTTTGCTTTTCCTTCTCTCACAGAATTAGGCAGAATATCTTCTTGTGGTGAGGTGACAAAGTTTTACAGTTTACCCTTAAAAATTATGGAAATTCTACTCGCTTTACATATGATATGTTTTACATTATTTTTTTTCCAGGTTAGTGTGATTTTAAGGGGGAATAAGTGGTTTTGGGCCCATCACGCCTATATATTCTGATTCACCTGATCATGTTTTCACCTACTTCTGAGTCCCCAACCGTCTCTGATCTCAGCCTGGCAGGAAAGACTTGGTAAAAGCGCTATAGGGTTAGGATTGGCAATAATTACTAGAAAAGAGAAATAAAAATTATCGGCATCGCACAAATTTAAAATTGCATTTTTGAAAGGTATACTAACATGTTGTTATATGTTGATCCATACCAATTTCTGACAGAAAAGTCGTAATCATAGGATGATTCAAAAGTCCAAAGAAGAAAGAAATTATCTTATTAAAAATAAAAAAGTAACTGTCATTTTTAAAATACTTTTGTATTATTTTGAAGTGAAAAAAGAACAAGAACTCATAGTACAGTAAAACCTGTGTAAGTTGGCCCTCACGGTTCCAAACTATTGTGACCAAATTAGAAAATTCGGAATCAAAGTGAATGTTATATGTGCCGTACATTAACATAGAAAATGAATTCATAGCAGCCGTTTTAAGTACTTCATGAAATACTGTTTATACAGTACATATAAGTACAGTGCCACTATATAAATACTATAGGCTTGATTCTAAACTGGAAAGATTTTCACTGAATGGTGAATACAGTACAGCATTTATTATTTAGTACAGTATAAGAGTAGTGTGTACATCTAAAAATATGTGAAAGGACATTACTTACACGACTTGCCCATTTCCAATTAGCGTATCCTTATTACATATTAAGTTCATAGCAAACATTACGTATTCTTTTGAAAATAGTCAATCATAGTTTTCTGCTGACGTTCTTTAAATTTTGTTTGGGTCCAGTGTTTTTCAATTTCTGCATAAACTCCCATGAGTCTTTTTAGTAAAACAGAATGTTTTGCAGATGCATAGTGTTGTAAATTTGACACTAAATCCAGTGCTTCTTGGAAAGTAGGGTTTTTTTTTTCTGATAATTTGCTGTTCATTCACATTATCATCAGTTTCTTCTTCATCCTGTAGCTCTAGAATAGGATTTTTAATGTTTGATAGAACAACAGAAAAAGTATCCTCTTCTGTGTCTGCCACATCTTCGTGCACTATGCTATTGCAATCTATTGCTGGGAACTTATCTTCACTTAGCAGGTCATCTTGGATGTCTTGAGGTAATGTTCCTAGTAGGTTGTTGGTGCTATTGTCAACTTCAGTTTCATCATTCATCTCTGCGTTTTCGGAAATCCAGCTTTCTGAAAACATTTAACTATTCTAGTAATTAATGACTTCATGGTTCTTCTTATTACTTTCAGTATTATAAATATTTAACGGGAATTATCGAGGATAAATTTATTAAGGTGCATTACCTCTCAAATTTTCGATCTAAACACTAGATCTTCGTCAGGAGTTCTTGCTTCCTTCTACTTCCACAGGTCTGGTGACCAAGCCTGATGATAGTGACTGCTTTCGAAAATTTTCTCACATCTGTACAAGTGTCAAGTTTATTCACCAAACACGTCAGCTTCATTTTTCGATACTGCTTCTTTACAGCACAAATAATCCCTTGGTCAAGAGGTTGAATAAGAGATATTAAGTTAGGGGGCAGGAATTTGCATTCAACATTGCTCATTGGAATCATACACTTGTGGCTTATAGCATTGTCAAGTAGGAGTAAATTTTTTCTGTTTTGACGTTTCATTTGAGAGTTTACAGATTTTAACCATTCCTCAAAAATGGCTGCTGTCATCCATGCTTTTTTGTTATGGCTCCAAGTTATTGGCAGATGTTCTGCTTTTACGCCATTTTTCTTAAATGCATGAGGATTTGCTGCATTGCCGATTATGAGAGGTTTCAATTTTTCCCCAGTCACTGCAATAAAATAACACTGTCACCCTCTCCTTTGCCAATTTGCCCCCTGAACATTTTAAATTTTTTTTTGGAAAAGATATTTTGTTGGTAATTGCCGATAAAAAAAAGTCTAGTTTCATCTGCATTGAACTGATTTTTCACAGGAAAATCTTTCAAAACTTCTTTTAATTTTATTTTCCAATCTTCTGCTGCCGTTATGTCTGCAGAAGCTGATTCACCACAAAGGATAAGGAACTTGATGTTGTTTCTTTGTCTAAATGCATTAAGCCATCCATTGCTGGCATGAAAATCAGCAATTGTAAGTTCTGCAATTTCTTTTGCTTTAGCCTATAACATGGGGCCTGAAATTGGTATGTTTACTGCACAACAGCTTTTTAAAAATTCCAACGTTGCCACATTTATTTCTTCATTTTTAGTCTTACGCAGTTTTCTTCATCGCTCATTACTAAAATTTTCTAACCAAAATTTAACTATTGAGTCCTTACTTTTTGCAATGTTTCCTATTGTACTTTTAGCTACACCAAATTGGTCAGCTAATTTTCTCTAACTGCTGTCACTTGCTATCAAATCCAAAACTTCTTTCTTTTTGTCAATAGACAATTCCACTAATTTTCTTTTGGGAGCCATCAAATCATTGAACTAAGAGCATAAATTAAGAACAACTTGGCGTGTTGCCTGGTGTAAAAGAGAGAGCCCAACACCTAACTTATTCTAGAAAATTCCCCAGACTTTAGAAGCACATCACCTTCACAAAGGCAAGCCTTTATAGAACAACCCACCCTCTACTAAGCTCTGATGACAATTTGTATGCACCCCTCTTAAGAAAATCTCAACCCTCACTGTTTTAAACACACACATACACCTATTTACTGCAAAGAATGACACTTATAAGGAAAACGACCCATGAACGGGGTCTCAATGTTCCTGACAACTGCTTAAGGGAGATTAAAGGCTACACAAACATACCTGTCTGGTGATCTACTGTGCCCTAAGGGGTTTGCCAGATGTTGCTGATTACATTAATCCTTTCACACATTCTTTGGCTACTTAACAAAAAAAAAAAAAATCAAGCAGGTGGCCAACTTAAAGAGAGGTTTTGGGGTGCAGTTTTAGTACAGACAAATTCAAAATTTAAGATATTTGGGTGGCCAACTTCCAAGTTAGATAGGTGGCCAAGTTACAGAGGTTTTGCTCTGTGCTACTACATAAGATATTTGCTGTTCCTTAAAAAAGTGGTCAACTTACAAAAGTGGCCAACTTTACAGGTTTTGCTTTTTTCTTTTTCTCCCTTTTTTTTTTTTTTTTTTTTTTTCAGCATTATCATTGTTTGTTAGTCGACCTAAAAATCTGTAGAAACTGTGGACAGTCTGTAGTATTTGGCATTTCTGCAAGTGTTTCTGAAAAAATGAAGGCCAAACAAAAGCCTTAACTAATGCGATTAATTCAACATAACTAACAAATGTGATCCAAAAAGCAATTACATTATTATGATGGCAACAATTGCCTGCTGTGGAATAATACATCTGCAAGCTTCCAAGAGAACTTAGCCTTCCCCAAGCCCAAATGGTATCACCTTAATTGCATCATATTTTTTGTCAAAGTGCTTGTAAGTTGGGGGGAGGGGCGTATCTCCATCTCTTTGCAGCTCTCTAAATTTGTATTCTGTTACATTTTTTCTGTTGTTATGATCTGTTGACGTTTTTCCGATCTCTAAATTAATGGGCCAATATTTTTGGATCGGAAAACCCATCACCAGATCCACGCGCTCTCATAAGATGATCTCAAATCCCTTTGGCAAGGAGGGAGTTAGAAAAAAAATTAATTTAAGAGTCAAGAAAAATCAAGTAAATTATTTTCTTTCCTTTCTGATTTTCTTTGTGGAATGTTGATCTCTGTGTGTATAGTTAAATTTATGTGAATAGGTCAAAGTAGGTTAGCCTTGTGAAGTCCATTGCTAGTTAAGGGATGTATAACTCGCTGGGAAGTCGCTTTAATGAAGTTTGACATCATGCCATGTTGATTTATTTTTCTTCCTTCATGCAATGTTCTTTTTTTTCCTTTCTTCCATTGCATTTTTTAGTGTACTGTTTACTTTCAGGGAAAAGATTATGGACGTTTATTTTAATGCAGTATATGATGTAGTGTATATGAATTAATTTGCTTAGTTTCTTAAGTGTATTTTGCAGTTTATATATGTATAGTATTAGATGTATTAGTTTAAAATTAGCGGCGACACTGCGACGTTATTGGTCGTCGGGAAAACGTAGCATTGAAATTTTTTTCTTCTTGAGGTTGTAGTTTCGTATTTACTCTCATTATCGCTGTTTATTTTATTATATTATCGTGTAGGCTTTAATAATAATAGAAGAGTAATTTATAAACATGTAGTGTATGAAGTATTTTATCATATTGTATTTGTACCTAATGAGAAAAAACGCATCATGTCAGTAGCGTGTATTAAAACCGTTGTTGTGTATCGATCATAATTTATTAACCTTTCGTGATTAAAATCTTGCTTAGTATTAATATTTAGTTAGTTTTAGTGGGAATCTTACTTGGTATTAACTAGTGATGGTATAATTCAGTGACTGTTAAAAAACGCGGATTGGCGATCCATCCGTAACGAGGTTACTTTCACTAATTAATTGTGCGTACGCTGTCGTAGGGGAAAAAGGATATTTAATAATAATTTAGTAAAAAAATTAATTGTGGCTTAATGCATCAGGGCAAAATATCAAATCGTTGCTTTACGCTATTTTTTCGTAATTCCGATCGTTACACCTGTAGCTAGAGAGAATTCGATTTTTATGCGTTACGAAGTTCATTGTAACAACATTCGTTAATGTTAATATGTTTAATGAATTTTGTAAAGGTTGTCCCCAGAAGTCTTTGTTCAGAAAGAACGAAAATGGCCACAGTTTCTGGTGTCCGTTTTCTAAAAGCAATAAATTCGTAGAATGACTTCTGTAAAGACGTTTTCCCAAGCTTTTCTTGTGCAGAAAGTCCAAGTTATTTATATCCCCATGTTGACTTCGGGAAGAGCGCAACTTTATGGCGAGGAACCCTTTGGGATTCCACGGAAACCACGGCGGCATCCCCCCCCCGGTCAAAGGTCGGGAGTGGTCTAAAGTGCGGAGTTCTGCGAACATCCATCAAAGAATATCTAACGCTTAAAGCAGGTCAACTCTCGTAGAGATAACGTAAAACAGGCGGCAACAGCGCCACCACATCTTAAGAGATAATATGCTCTGCGGGAAAGTTAACATTCAGGAGCAAAACACGCTAGGGGGACTATGGCAGTGAAGCTTTTCTTTGATCCATGATGGTTTCCTTTGATCTGATGACTATTTGCTTAGAGCAGTTTTTTTGTTGTTGTTGTTTTCTGATATCCCGCCCATCCCTTATTTTGGTGAGAAAAATATGCAATAACATTAGTATTACTATTTAAACTAAATTACAGCAAATATTACAGTTAGGCCTAAGGTTCCGTACAAAATGCAGACATTCCCCAATATTTGGCATTACTGAAAATGTTTCTGAAAAACTGAAGAACAAACAAAAGCCTTAACTAACCCGGTTGGCGCAACAAAATTAACATATCCGATTTGCAAAGAGATTATGCTACCGAGAAGGTTACAATCACGTGCTGTGAGCCCGAGTAGCTCGGCTGACGGCTGACTCTTTCTTTACCCCAAATAATTGAAATCAACAGAAATACGCATGCGCAGTCTGCACCGGCATCAGCCGATCAGCCTGTATGTTGGCTTCTGTGCACTGCATGTTTTCCCTGGCTGCGCTAGTTACGTCTTGTTGTGGGGGTGGGAGGAGACTAATTTAAATTAAAGTTGACAGGTGCAAATTTAAATTTCAACACTTTCCCTCAGAATATGAATATTAAAAGGAGACAAGCAAAACTTACAGGTATAAATATATAAAAGCTTAATTTATTCCCACAACTGATATCATTAAGAAAGAAATTAGTCGTTGCAGTACAAGAGGGTTACTTCATTTTTATGGCCGGAAAAAAAAATGTGTTATTCAAAGACTATTGCTCTTTGTGACATGCAAAATAAACAGACAGAGCCCAAATCCGATCCACCTACTAGTCTAGGCTAATGTGGACACATGTTATTGACTAACATACAGTATATTAAGCACACAACACAGTACAAAACTTAAGAATTCAATTTTTGTATTGGGTATATAAATAAGTTTTGAGGGGTTTGAGGTGAACAAAACACGTTGTTGGAGAACAGAAACAATATTTTAATATTAATCGAAGTAGGCTCCCTCTGAAGCTACAACTTTACCCCATCTTTCGGGCAGTGAACGTATGCCCTGAAGGAAAAATTCTGGTTCCTTGGAAGAGATCCAGTTGTCCAGCCAATTTTTGATGTCTTCATAAGAACTAAACCGTTCTCCAGAAAGTGCTAACTGCATCGACCAGAACAAATGGTAATCCGATGGCGCAGTATCTGGCGAATATGGCGGGTGGAGTAGAACTTCCCAGTCGAATCCTTCTAAGTACTTTTTCACAGGTCGAGAAGCATATGATCTTTCGTTGTTATGCTGTAAGATGACTTTGTTGTGTGTATTCTCCCATTCAGGCCATTTTTGCATGAGAGCTCGTTTTAAACTCATTAATTGGGTTCGATACCGATCACCAGTAATAGTTTCTGATGGTTTTAGTAGTTCATAGTGTATCATACCCTTCTGGTCCCACCAGATACACAGCATTACCTTTGAACCATGGATATTGCGTTTTGGCGTTGAAGGACCTGGTTCATTTGGCTTCACCCATGCTTTCTGCCGTTTAGGGTTATCGTACCATATCCATTTCTCGTCGGCAGTAATAATACGATGCAAAACAAACTTTTTTTTTTTTTTTTTTTTTGCGTTTGAAGCAGCAATTCGCAAATGGTTTTTCGACATTCAAGGTCTCTTTCCTGCAAAGCATGTGGAACCCAATTCCCTTCTTTTTGCACCATTCCCATGGCAGCTAAATGTTGTGAAATGCATGGTTGACTAACATTTAATGCTGATGCTAGTTCGTTTTGGGTCTGGCACAGATCCTCGTCGAGTAAAACTTCCAATTCGGCATCAGCAATTTTTTTGGGTGGTCCAGAACGTTCTTTATCACTGACATCAAAATCGTTCCTTTTGAATCGTCTAAACCAATACTCACATGTTTTTATGGATGGGGAATGTTCACCATAGATTTCTGATATTAAGCGATAGCTGTCGGCAGCACTTTTCTCGACAATAAAGTAATGCACTAACACTTCCCGCAAATGCTGTTTTGTCAGGACGAAAGTTGCCATTTTCCATCAAGTAAAACAAATACGTCTTCTCACCTCAATCGAATGTCGTATACTGACTCTTGACAGCTAGCGTCTCGTACTGCGATATCGTAGTGTTGCCACTTAAAATACATGCGAGCAGTAATAAGTATGACACCGAACGGAAATCCCTCAAAACTTATTTATATACCCAATAAAAAGACCAGTTGGTCTGCATGTATTGGTGAAAAATGTAATGAGTGGTTGTAATTCCTATTTTTTTTTTTTTTTTTTGTAATTTGATTTTCCGCTTTGCTTTTCACAAACACCTAGAAAGGTTACAGAAATTTCACATTTTTGTTTATGTTTTTACACAGCATTTTTAATTCATGGTAACCACTTTTAAAACACATTTCCAGAGAACTGTCTGCCTTTTTTTTTTTTTTTTTTTTTTCTTTTCTCAATTCCTTAAGGAAAATTAGGAAAATGTTATATACTTCCTAGTGGTATTCAGTATATATATTTATCTTTATATTTAAGAAAGTCTCCACAGAAGAAAGCTTAAGGTAGGCCTAAAACATGCGTGGAAGGTCAATTTCTTTTTGTTTAGTTTCATTTTCAGCTGCTCAGGTTATGAGACACTAAAAGTTAAGGAAACCAAGATTTTAATTTAAGGTAAGAAGTTACATTGAAGTTTAACATCAATTTTGAGCCACACAATAATTAAAAAAATATATCCTTGTCCTTGTCCTTTTTTTTTTTTTTAGCAGCAGTTCCTCATGGTTATAATATACATATCATCATCATCATCATCATTGTCAACCATTATCAATCCACTGCTGGACGAAGGTCTCCCCAAGTTTCCTCCACAACGGTCTGTCTTGTGCCAGTCTCCTCCATGTCACCCCTGCATACTTTCGAATTTCATCCACCCATCTCCCATGTGGTCTTCTTCTGGGTCTTTTCCTGTCCCTTGGAATCCAATCTAAAATTTCGGCTGTCCATCGGTGATCTGTCCTTCTGGCAGTATGTCCAGCCCATTGCCATTTCAGGGATTTAACTCTGATCATGATGTCTTCCACTCTTGTCATTTTTCGGATCCACGAGTTCCTCTTCTTATCTCTCCTGGTTACACTAAGCATACACCTCTCCATGCTTCTTTGCGTTGTCCGCAGCCTTTGTATGTCTCTTTTAGTTAAGGTCCACGTCTCTGCACCATACGTAAGCACTGGAAGGATGCATTGATCAAACACTTTTCTTTTAAGACATAATGGCATATTGCTCTTGAAAATTATGCTGTTTCTTCCAAAAGCTCTCCAGGCAAGTTTTGTACGCCGATTAATTTCTTCATCAATGTGACCCTCACTTGATATCTGCTGTCCAAGATAAACGTACGTGTCTGTTATCTCCAGCTTTTCTCCATCAATCGATAAATCTTCATTTCTTGTAAAAGCATTGAACATCACTTTTGCCTTCTGAAAGTTCATTTTTAATCCCACTTCTTTACTCTTGTCAGCAAGTTCCTGGATCATACTCTGCAGCTCTGATGGGGTAGTTGCAAAAATGACTACGTCATCAGCAAAACGAAGGTGGGTTAGATAATCTCCATTAATCTTTATCCCCTTGTTTTCCCAGCTCAGCGACTGAAAAACACCCTCCAATGTGGCATTAAAGAGCTTCGGAGATATGGTGTCACCTTGTCTCACTCCCTTTCCAATTTTTGCGTGTGTTGTATTTTCAAACAGCCTAATCTTTGCACTTGCATTTTCATAGATGTTATTAATAATATTAATGTATGCATCTTCAATACCGCAGGTTTTCAGAGCCATTGTAACTGCTGATGGTTTCACCGAATCAAAGGCTTTTTCATAATCGATAAAAGCCATGCACAATGGAAGTTCATATTCCCTCGCTCTTTCAATTAGTTCTCTCAGCACGTGGATATGATCTATTGTGCTGTAGCCACTCCTGAATCCAGCTTGTTCTCTTGGTTGAGCCATGTCCAGTGTTACCTTCAAGCGGTGTGAAAGAACTTTAGTGAAGATTTTATAAACTACTGATAGGAGGCTGATAGGTCTGTAGTTTCCGAGATCCTCAATGTCACCTTTCTTATGTAGCAGGATCATTGTAGCGGTGTTCCAATCCTCAGGAATCTTCCCTTCATTAAGGCATCGAGTGAAAATTTGGGCGAGTACTGTTTCGATTTCTCCACTTGCTTCTTGTATGATGTCTACAGTAATTCCATCTTCTCCTGGAGCTTTTCCTCGCTTCATGTTCTTGATTGCATGTGCAACTTCTGCTGGAAGGACTGGATGAACTCTGGTACTGGTATCTTTCATGATGTCTGGAGTGCATATATCATCCCTTTCATATAATTTGGAGTAGAAATCTTTCACTCTTGTCAAAATTTCGCCTCTATTTCTTGTTACAGAACCATCTTCTTTTCTCAGTGCCATAATCTGTTTTCTTCCCTTACTGAGATGTCCCTTTGCTATCTTTAGGCTTTGGTTGTTTTCAATTGCTTTCCTCACTAGTTCACAGTTGAATTTCCTTACGTCTTCAGTGATACTTTTTCGTACTGTCTTGCATAGCTCTATATATTCCACTTTGGAAGTCACATCTTCTTTAGTTGTCCTCATCTCTCTTCTTTTTTGCATCAACATTTTGGTTTTTCCTGATAATTTGTTCACATGCAACTTGTTCTTAGACCCAGCTAATTTTGTTGCTGTTTCCATAAGAGCTTTGGTTACTTTTCTGTTAACTTCAGAGATGTCCACTTCTTCCGATGTTAGGCCTTCTAAAGCAGAGAACCTGTTCTTCAGTTCTAACTTGAAGGTATTATGGTGTTTTTTAAGGTTGGTTATGTCAATAGATTTTGTTTGTCTTATGAGCTTGCCACGTTCAAGTTTAGTGTTGAGGTGCATCTTACATCTCACCAATCTATGGTCACTACCTGTGTTGAACTTGTTTAGCACACTGCAGTCTTCTATGACGAATTTTTTGTTACACATAATAAAATCAATTTCACTTGTCGTCCCATTTGGATGTCTCCATGTCCATTTCCTGTGTGGCTCTTTCTTGAAGAAGGAGTTCAAGATGAAAAACCCTTCTGCCTCTGCAAACTCAACGAGAGTATTTCCACGCTGGTTTCTGTTGCCGTGACCGAATTTACCTACTGAAGTTTCATTCTGTTGCCGTTGCCCTATTTTTGCATTGAAATCTCCCATAATTATTTTCAAGTGCTGCTTACCTTTATTATTTAGATGACAAATTTCCTCATAAAATTCTTCAATTTCTTCTTCAGGATGACTTGTGGTGGGTACATATATATATATATATATAGTCAATTTTATGGTGAAATGGGAAGATCTTGGCCAAGATTCCAAAATCTAGCTTTACTTTAGTCACCACATTTTTGACCTGACAAACAGAACTGTCACTCTTAAGGAGTGACTCCACGAACAAATTAGTAGTAGTTTACATATATATATATATAGTGAGAAAATGCAGAGTTTTTGCTGGTCCTTGATAAAGCCAAGGCTCAGTATTCTCGACACCTTCTACATTCAGTTGTTTTATATTTTTTTATCTTTTCTCCTTTTACTCACACCGATAGATACATAACCTTTACTATGTTGTACTTGGTATGAGTCAAAAATATATATGTAATTTTTTTGCTTAGGTCTCTTCTTAATAGAATGTGAATTCTGAATTTTCAAAACTGCTGCGTTGCGCGTTTTGATCTTCAGGTTATTTTGCAACTTTCGTTTTAAATTCTAAAGTCTTTCCTTAGTTTTCAGTTTTTTGCTCTTTAGTATATATATATATATATATACTTAAGAGCAAAACTGAAGACTAAGGAAAAAATTTTAGAATTTAAAATGAAGGGTGCAAAATAACCTGAAAATCAAATCGCGCAACGCAGCAGTTTTGAAAATTCAGAATTCACATTCTATAAAGAAGATACCTAAGCAAAAAAATACATATATAATTTTGACTCACACCTAGTACAACATAGAAAAGGTTATGTATCTACCTGTGTGAGTAAAAGGAGAAAAGATAAAAATAAAATAAAACAACTGAATGTAGAAGGTGTCGAGAATACTGAGCCTTGGCTTTATCAAGGACCAGCAAAAACTCTGCATTTTCTCACTTCCACAAAGACCTAGTTGGAAATGGGTTTCTGCAAGGCCATAGATGCAAGTAACATTCCCACCTAAAATAGTTTAAAAAATATATATATAAGTCATGTCCTCCGTAGAGTAGCATGACCTAGCACTAGTTAACAATTTCGCTTGCATCCATTAACCTTCATGGCCCGACCCATGCTCTTCATCTGTTACTATTAAACAGAGAGAAGAAGATTAAAGAGAACTCAAGCTGTGAGAGTGACATAATAATTAGAAATGATTTTCAGCTATAACGAAATTCCAAGTTCGTTTGAGAGAGAATTTAAACCTGAAAAACAATGCAAAAGAAATCCAAATTTTACATTGCAATTAAAAAAGGAAATGTTAATTTATAACGAACAGATTTTTGAAAGAAAACTTGAGTCTAAAACCCCTACTCTACAACTTATGACAGCACGAAAACGAGAATAAGTTAAAGATAATAATTAACTAAAGAAAACTTTGTGAAAGTTATATACCTTAAACAGTTAGTTGCAATATGTACAAAGTATTTCAGCAGTGCTTTAAGTGCATAATTAATTAGTTATTAAGAACTTAACTACTTTGAAAAAACAGCGCATAGACAGCGCATAGAAAAGGAACAAGCTTAGCCATCTTCTGTTCCTAGGTACCCCAAAAGGCGCTCAAAGTTACAAAGAAAAGTAAGAGTTAAAACCCGCAAAAATGTTAACAGACAAACCAATGCTTAAAAGCTGAAAAGCTAAAAAACGACAGAGGAAAGGGTACATGAAGTACAAACATTGAACTTATAAAACCTAGAACCCAAAAACAAGGAAGAGAGCTTACCTCTTGTGTGACAAAAACTTTTCTCCTCACAAGAGAAGAACATGGCTGACCTCTTCCGCCACTCCCTAGACGCTGGGGGCAGTGAGGGTGGGGCTGATGGCCTCCTCATACAGCAAGAAACCAACGCGCGGAGATTTTAACCAGAGAAAAAATATATATAAACTTAAGACTGTGGATCTGAATGATCAGAAAGAGCAGAATTAACTCTCCAGAATACATGAGAAATATTATAAAATACACGAGCAGTTTATTTAATAATCTTTGCATGTATTAAATCACCTTAGTGAGCTTCTATAGATTAATCAGAATCTTATTAATTTTAATGTTGGTTTTACTATTTTTAGTATAGCTATCCTAGTGATGAATAACTAGTTTTTTTTTTTTTTTATTTGTTTTTTTTTTCTTTTATAAACAGATTTTTAAGCTTTTTTTGTGATTTTGTTTATATTATTTAATTTTTTGTTTTAATAGGACCGTCATATCCATAGCACTAAGGTTCCTTTAGGTAGTTAATAGGCATCCTCTAGCCAACTTCCTTACGGCTTTGATTGGTCAGAATCATATTATTAACTGTGTAGAAAATTAAAGCAGATCTGCCAACCTTACTCTATTATTCAGAATAATTTTTCTTAAAGTTCTTTTGATGAAAGAAGAAGGAATTTCGTTCTCTAGAAAACTTTCTAATAGTATATTAATGTGGTAATTGAAGTCCAAATTGTTGCTGCAAATTCTTGAAATTCTTAGGACCTGAGAAATTAGTACATTCTCAATTACTTTGGTTGAAATGTTATTATTCCAGTGTAGATATTTAATTACTTTGAAAGGAAAATTAACTCTTTTATCAAAGAGGCTAATAGATGGGTTACCTCTGTTGAGCTTAATGCTTAAGTCTAGGAACTCAAGTTCCTGATTACTGTGGTTGGTTTTACATAAGTTAAGAGAGCTAGGATAGATATTATCAAAATCACTCTCTATAACTTCTGAATTATTGATACACAGCAGATCATCAATATATCTAAAAGTGTAAAGGTAGTTATCTGAGCAGGTGGGGTGATTTTTAATGAATTTATATTCCTTAAAGTTATAATATTTCTCATGTATTCTGGAGAGTTAATTCTGCTCTTTCTGATCATTCAGATCCACAGTCTTAAGTTTATATATATTTTTTTCTCTGGTTAAAATCTCCGCGCGTTGGTTTCTTGCTGTATGAGGAGGCCATCAGCCCCACCCTCACTGCCCCCCAGCGTCTAGGGAGTGGCGGAAGAGGTCAGCCATGTTCTTCTCTTGTGAGGAGAAAAGTTTTTGTCACACAAGAGGTAAGCTCTCTTCCTTGTTTTTGGGTTCTAGGTTTTATAAGTTCAATGTTTGTACTTCATGTACCCTTTCCTCTGTCGTTTTTTAGCTTTTCAGCTTTTAAGCATTGGTTTGTCTGTTAACATTTTTGCGGGTTTTAACTCTTACTTTTCTTTGTAACTTTGAGCGCCTTTTGGGGTACCTAGGAACAGAAGATGGCTAAGCTTGTTCCTTTTCTATGCGCTGTCTATGCGCTGTTTTTTCAAAGTAGTTAAGTTCTTAATAACTAATTAATTATGCACTTAAAGCACTGCTGAAATACTTTGTACATATTGCAACTAACTGTTTAAGGTATATAACTTTCACAAAGTTTTCTTTAGTTAATTATTATCTTTAACTTATTCTCGTTTTCGTGCTGTCATAAGTTGTAGAGTAGGGGGTTTTAGACTCAAGTTTTCTTTCAAAAATCTGTTCGTTATAAATTAACATTTCCTTTTTTAATTGCAATGTAAAATTTGGATTTCTTTTGCATTGTTTTTCAGGTTTAAATTCTCTCTCAAACGAACTTGGAATTTCGTTATAGCTGAAAATCATTTCTAATTATTATGTCACTCTCACAGCTTGAGTTCTCTTTAATCTTCTTCTCTCTGTTTAATAGTAACAGATGAAGAGCATGGGTCGGGCCATGAAGGTTAATGGATGCAAGCGAAATTGTTAACTAGTGCTAGGTCATGCTACTCTACGGAGGACATGACTTATATATATATTTTTTAAACTATTTTAGGTGGGAATGTTACTTGCATCTATGGCCTTGCAGAAACCCATTTCCAACTAGGTCTTTGTGGAAGTGAGAAAATGCAGAGTTTTTGCTGGTCCTTGATAAAGCCAAGGCTCAGTATTCTCGACACCTTCTACATTCAGTTGTTTTATTTTATTTTTTATCTTTTTCTCCTTTTACTCACACAGGTAGATACATAACCTTTTCTATGTTGTACTAGGTGTGAGTCAAAATTATATATGTATTTTTTTGCTTAGGTATCTTCTTTATAGAATATATATATATATATATATATATATATATATATATTCTATTAAGAAGAGACTGAAGCAAAAAAAAATTTTTGACTCATACCAAGTACAACATAGAAAAGGTTATGTATTGACCGGTGTGAGTAAAAAGAGAAAAAGAACAACTGAATGTAGAAAGTGTCGAGAATACTGAGCCTTGGCTTTATCAAGGACCAGCAAAAACTCTGCATTTTCTCACTTCCACAAAGACCTATTTGGAAATATGTTTCTGCAAAGTCATAGATGCAAGTAATAAGCCCACCAAAAAAAAAAAATTTTTTTAAATATATATATATATGTCATGACCTCCGTAGAGTTGTATGACTAAGCTTTAGTTAACAATTTAGCTTGCATCCAGAACTTTCCTGGCCCGACCCATGCTCTTCATCTGTTACTATTAAACAGAAAGAAGATGATTATAGAAAACTCAAGTTGTAAGAGTGACATAATGAATCAGAAATAATGTTCAGCAATAACAAATTGCCAAGTTCGCCTGAGAGAGAATTTAAACCTGAATAGCAATACAAAAGTATTACAAATTCTTAACATTGCAATAGAAAAGGAAATATGAATTTTTTTCTAAAGCACAGATTCTTGAAAGAAAACTGGATTATAAAAACCCCTACTCCACAACTTCTGACAACACAAAAACGAGAATAAAATGAAGACAATAATAAACTAAAGAAATGCTTTGTGAAGGTTATGTGACATAAACAATTAGTTGCAATATGTACAAAGTATTTCAGAAGTGCTTTAAGTGCATAATTAAGTAGTTATTAAGACTTTAACTACATTGAAAACACAGCGCAGACTACAAGAACAATGAAACGGCCGGCTGCTTGGCCTTAGTTCCCTAAAAACACGCAAAGATACCAAGAAAAGAAAGAGTTAAAATCCGCAAAAAAGTTAAAAGACTTGCTAGTGCCTAAATGCTTAAAGCAAAAAAAAAAAAAAAAAGAAAAAATGTTCAAGAAGTTCAAATATTGAACCTGGAAAACCTAAAACCCAAAGACAATGAAGAGAGCTTACCTCTTATGCAACTTAACTTCTACCACTCTTGAGGAAACATGGCCGACCTTTCAACCCAAACTTCCAAACACCCCTGCCACTCCCTAGTCGCTGGGGGCAGTGTGGGTGGGGTTGATGGCCTCCACACACTGAAAAATCCTACTCACGGAGATTTTAACTAGAGAAAATAATATAATTAAGATTGTGGACCTGTATGATCAGAAAGAGCAGAATTAACTCTCCAGAATACATGAGAAATATTATGAAATACACTAGTAGTGTATTTAATAATCTTTGCATGTATTTAATCACCTTAGTGAGCTTCTGTAGACTATTCAGAATCCTATTAATTTTAATGTTAGTTTTACTATTTTTAGTATAGCTATTTAGTGAGTGAATAACTAGTTTTCTTTTATATTTATTTTTATTTTATTTTATAAACAGATTTTTAAGTTTTTTTTTGTGATTTTGTCTATATTATTTAATTTTTTATTTTTAATAGGACCTTCTTATCCATAGCACTAAGGTTCCTTATTGTAGTTAATAGGCATCCTCTAGCCAACTTCCAAAAGGCTTTCATTGGTCAGAATCATATTATTAACTGTGTAGAAAATTAAAGCAGATCTGCCAACCTTACTCTATTATTCAGAATAATTTTTCTTAAACTTCTTTTGATGAAAGAAGTAGTAATTTTGTTCTCTAGAAAACTGTCTAATAGTATATTAATGTGGTAATTGAAGTCCAAATTGTTGCTGCAAATTCTTGAAATTCTAAGCACCTGAGAAATTAGTACATTCTCAATTACTTTGGTGGATATGTTATTATTCCAGTGTAGATATTTAATTACTTTGAAAGGAAAATTAACTCTTTTATCAAAGAGGCTAATAGATGGGTTACCTCTGTTAAGTTTAATGCTTAAGTCTAGGAACTCAAGTTCCTGATTACTGTGGTTGGTTTTACATAAGTTAAGAGAGCTAGGATAGATATTATCAAAATCGCTCTCTATAACTTCTGAATTATTTATACACAGCAGATCGTCAATATATCTAAATGTGAAGAGTTAATTCTGCTCTGTGTAAAGGTAGTTATCGGAGCAAGTGGAGTGATTTTTAATTAATTTATATTCCTTAAAGAACAGGAATAGATTTTTAGATATATTGACGATCTGCTGTGTATAAATAATTCAGAAGTTATAGAGAGTGATTTTGATAATATCTATCCTAGCTCTCTTAACTTATGTAAAACCAACCACAGTAATCAGGAACTTGAGTTCCTAGACTTAAGCATTAAACTTAACAGAGGTAACACATCTATTAGCCTCTTTGATAAAAGAGTTAATTTTCCTTTAAAAGTAATTAAATATCTACACTGGAATAATAACATATCCACCAAAGTAATTGAGAATGTACTAATTTCCCAGGTGCTTAGAATTTCGAGAATTTGCAGCAACAATTTGGACTTCAATTACCACATTAATATACTATTAGACAGTTTTCTAGAGAACAAAATTCCTACTTCTTTCATCAAAAGAACTTTAAGAAAAATTATTCTGAATAATAGAGTAAGGTTGGCAGATCTGCTTTAATTTTCTACACAGTTAATAATATGATTCTGACCAATGAAAGCCTTTTGGTAGTTGGCTAGAGGATGATATTAACTACAAAAAAGGAAAACTACAAGAAAGGAACCTTAGTGCTATGGATAAGAAGGTCCTATTAAAAATAAAAAATTAAATAATATAGACAAAATCACAAAAAAACCCCACTTAAAAATCTGTTTATAAAATGAAATAAAAATAAATATAAAAGAAAACTAGTTATTCACTATTAGAATAGCTATACTCACTCACTAGAATAGCTATACTAAAAATAGTAAAACTAACATTAAAATTAATAGGATTCTGAATAGCTCACTAAGGTGATTAAATACATGCAAAGATTATTAAATACACTACTTGTGTATTTCATAATATTTCTCATGTGTTCTGGAGAGTTAATTCTGCTCTTTCTGATCATACAGGTCCACAATCTTAATTATATTATTTTCTCTAGTTAAAATCTCTGCGAGTAGGATTTTTCAGTGTGTGGAGACCTTCAGCCCCACCCACACTGCCCCTCAGCGACTAGGGAGTGGCAGGGGTGTTTGGAAGTTTGGGTTGAAAGGTCGGCCATGTTTCCTCAAGAGTGGAAGAAGTTAAGTTGCATAAGAGGTAAGCTCTCTTCATTGTCTTTGGGTTTTAGGTTTTCCAGGTTCAATATTTGAACTTCTTGAACATTTTTTTTTTTTTTTTTTTTTTTGCTTTAAGCATTTAGGCACTAGCAAGTCTTTTAACTTTTTTGCGGATTTTAACTCTTTCTTTTCTTGGTATCTTTGCACGTTTTTAGGGAACTAAGGCCAAGCAGCCGGCCGTTTCATTGTTCTTGTAGTCTGCGCTGTGTTTTCAATATAGTTAAGGTCTTAATTATGCACTTAAAGCACTTCTGAAATACTTTGTACATATTGCAACTAATTGTTTATGTCGCATAACCTTCACAAAGCATTTCTTTAGTTTATTATTGTCTTCATTTTATTCTCGTTCTTATGTTGTCAGAAGTTGTGGAGTAGGGGTTTTTTATAATCCAGTTTTCTTTCAAGAATCTGTGCTTTAGAAAAAAAATTCATATTTCCTTTTCTATTGCAATGTTAAGAATTTGTAATACTTTTGTATTGCTATTCATGGTTTAAATTCTCTCTCAGGCGAACTTGGCAATTTGTTATTGCTGAACATTATTTCTGATTCATTATGTCACTCTTACAACTTGAGTTTTCTATAATCATCTTCTTTCTGTTTAATAGTAACAGATGAAGAGCATGGGTCGGGCCAGGAAAGTTATGGATGCAAGCTAAATTGTTAACTAAAGCTTAGTCATACAACTCTACGGAGGTCATGACATATATATATATTTAAAAAAAAAATTTTTTTTGGTGAGCTTATTGCTTGCATCTATGACTTTGCAGAAACCCATTTCCAAATAGGTCTTTGTGGAAGTGAGAAAATGCAGAGTTTTTGCTGGTCCTTGATAAAGCCAAGGCTCAGTATTCTCGACAATTTCTACATTCAGTTGTTCTTTTTTTCTCTTTTTACTCACACCGGTCAATACATAACCTTTTCTATGTTGTACTTGGTATGAGTCAAAAAAATTTTTTTGCTTCAGTCTCTTCTTAATAGAATGTGAATTCTGAATTTTAATAACTGCTGCGTTGCGCGTTTTGATCTTCAGGTTATTTTGCAACTTTCGTTTTAAATTCTAAAGTTTTTCTTATGTTTTTGGCTTTGCTCTTTAGTATATATATATATTTTAAAATTTTGTTGTGTTTTTTCAAATAGGAAGGTGGTGAGAAACAAGAAAAAAAGGTCTTGTAGTGAGAAAAATAGTCGACTTCCGATGGCCCAGCATGGCTGGCTAGCGGTATTTGATATTCGGTGTGGCGAAGAGGATTTAAAAATACAGCTTACCTCTTCATGAGTGCCCCTCTTGGCTGTCTGCTGCTCCACTTCACGACATCACTATGCTATTAATACTGGTGAATTGTGTTCCCTAGCAGCTCGCGTGGTGGAGAAGTACTGGGGACGTTGCAAGAGCTCCAAAAGCCTTTTTTTTTTTTTTTTTCTTCTTTCTTTCTTGCTAGCAGGGACTGCAGATATCATACTGTAGTCTCTGAGCCTTAGGAATACAAGGTTAACCCTTTTTGGGAAAGAGGCGGTTGGTCGATATCGGATTTACCTTTCATCTCAATGTTGTTTAGTCGCCTCATTGACCACGGTCCCAGAAGAGCAAGCGTCCCGGTCACCTAGATGACCAGAGTTACACCCGGTTAGTACGGAGGCAGGTGGCAGACAACATTTTTATTGAGCCTGGGTTCCGTCGAGGTTGGTTTTGGTTTCCTTGTTAAAAGTTGCTCACCTTCCATTTCTCCCGGAATTGCCAAAGACCAGAAGGGCAGGTCCCTTCACTTGGTGGTTCCCCACCAAGACATCAGAAGTTTTTTTTTTTTTGTTTTGTTTTTTGCAGAACTTTCTGTTTCGCCATTAAATCGACAGTGTCCTAAAAAAAATGTTCAACTCACACGCCTTTTCGAAGGATCCAGGAGAACGTGAGTGCCCTCTACGACGACGCTATGTTTCCTCCAATCAGATTGCTTCCATCCGGCTGGTGAGCTGCGTGTCCTCTCCATGGGCAAATGCAACCACCCACGCACAAAAGAAAAAAAAAAAAAAATTCTCCTGCGCTTTAGCTGGCCTGCTACGAATTGGGCTCTCTGACTTCCAACGCTCGCGTCTTATGACATAACATAAAAAGGGCGGTATTACCGTCATGAAGTTATTCTCGCCTGACACTAGGAGTTTGAGGACCGAATGTGACATTCGAAACCACCTGAACTTCCTACAACTTTTTCTCATGGGAACGCAGGTGGTTTCTGGCCAGAAATGTTTGACCAACTCTGGTCATCCCATAAATAAAGAGAGAGATATACTGCAACACCCCCCATCTCCCTTTGCGTACCAGCAACACGCAACACTTATAAAACCCAAGTATGCATAACGTTCACCATGTTACCGATGCCAGGAAGCAAGCTGAGCTCCTTTTGCACACCCTTCCATAAATGGGGGGGTGTGTGTCTTCCTGGCTACTTATCTCCTCGTGGTAGTTTCAATTCATGAGAGAAGAAAGGGAAGGAAGATCTCAAAGTCATCATGTACATTTACATTGCATCTTTCTACATACATATCCATAATTCTAAAAGGAACAGACTGTTTCATACAACAAATAATTATTTCCTAATTTTATTCGTAATTGACGCAGAATTTTCCTTATGATGGTGGTTACATAAATACAAGTAGATGGTCGAGCGACAACATTATTATTATATGCACACATATACATATATATTTATTTATTTATTTCTTCTTCCCCCAGAATAATAAAAGAGGAAACAAATTTATGAAGTGACGTTACAACGATTCACCTAAAATACGATGCCCTCACTCTGACCTATGCTGACAACATTAAAAAAAACAGCAGTTACCTAAAGAACACACACACCGAGCAACACTCAACAGGAAGATACAGATTAATTTTGAAAGAGAAATTTCCGAGAAAAGATTTCTGACTTTTTCTCAACTTTTTTTTTTTTTTCTGAGATGACGTATCATCATCATCATCATCATCATCATTGTCAACCATTATCAATCCACTGCTGGACGAAGGTCTCCCCAAGTTTCCTCCACAACGGTCTGTCTTGTGCCAGTCTCCTCCATGTCACCATAGCATACTTTCGAATTTCATCCACCCATCTCCCATGTGGTCTTCTTCTGGGTCTTTTCCTGTCCCTTGGAATCAAATCTAAAATTTCGGCTGTCCATCGATGGTCTGTCCTTCTGGCAGTATGTCCAGCCCATTGCCATTTCAGGGATTTAACTCTGATCATGATGTCTTCCACTCTTGTCATTTTTCGGATCCACGAGTTCCTCTTCTTATCTCTCCTGGTTACACCAAGTATGCACCCCCCCCCCCCCCCAATGCTTCTTTGAGTTGTCTGCAGCCTTTGTATGTCTCTTTTAGTTAAAGTCCACGTCTCTGCACCATACGTAAGCACTGGAAGGATGCATTGATCAAACACTTTTCTTTTAAGACATAATGGCATATTGCTCTTGAAAATTATGCTGTTTCTTCCAAAAACTCTCCAGGCAAGTTTTGTACGCCGATTAATTTCTTCACCAATGTGACCCTCACTTGATATCTGCTGTCCAAGATAAACGTACGTGTCTGTTACCTCCAGCTTTTCTCCATCAATCGATAAATCTTCATTTCTTGTAAAAGCATTGTGCATCACTTTTGTCTTCTGAAAGTTCATTTTTAATCCCACTTCTTCAACAAAAACGTCATTTCAGTGCTTAAGATTTCTCAAAATCATGATTACGGAAATGGGGACCCTTATGCATGGGAAAGCCAGAAGCTGAGCCCATAACAAGCCTGTTTAGCTTGCGGCGAGGAATAGGGGAGCTTTCTGTCTAATCAAAGTAAACATCCAGTGACTGATGTAACACGTGCCTTACCCATTTTTTGCATAATATTACTATTCGCCCGAATTCAAATGTACATGTTGCTACAAAACTAAGCTCATCAAATGTACATGTTAGAAGCCGTATTCGAAGCATATTAAACAGGGTATATTTGTACTTATTTGCCTCTCAATTCTAGAGACTGCATAAAAAATGCGTGTTAAGCGGGAAATCGTATTAACCGTGAGCGGATTTCATTGCATTTCTATTTGTTGATATTTTGCCAGTTGTGTAGAAATTTGCTAGATTTTGTGTGCGTGACCCGCTCAATACACTAAGAACACTGCTTACATTGCACATTTTGAATTACACACAGATTTTCTGTAATAAGTTGTAAATGCATTTTCTTTTTCACTGAATTTCTTTTAAAATTTGTCTTTGAAATTGTATGTGTGTGAGTGAGAGTGAGAAAGAGAAAAGACATGCTCTTTACACCCATGAATTTTGTGTCATCTTTCTTTTTCTTACTTTTTGATGTATGTGCATGCTTTTATCTTTCCTTTTCTTTCTGATGTTGTGTGTTTTATGTTTTCTTGATATCTGTTCACATTCCTCCATTTTATGTTTTCAGGCATTTTGGTTTGCATTTTGCTGTATTTTTGTAGTTTCTGCCTTTTTGCAACTTAGCCTTGCTTAAGTACCCTGTAGTCTTCTGAGACCCTTACACCAATAACTAAATGATAGGCTGACATACAGAGGCAGATAGATTGATAGATATGTGGTTTAATTCAATAAAAATATGTTTGTATTTTGTATATCACCTAAAACTGGAATCCACACTTTTTCTCTGACCCCAAAATTAGGCGTCATTGCCCCATTCGATTCAAATTTTAATCTCTGAGAAAGTCAGAAGGTAGTTTGTATGTATGTAGGTCATTAAAAAAGTAAGAGCACTTGGCAGTATTTCATGAAACGAATACCCCAGGCATGTCAAACTTCCGTGCAGGGAAGATACATTCTTTGAGAATCATAGTGAGAAGAATTGGCAGGAAAACACGTCACGCACAAAACATTAAAAGAATTCTTGAAATCGGCATCGCACACGCAAGTTACGTCGAAAAATTATGAGCGGGGTATTTCGGTAGCGACTTCTACCTTCATCAGCCATGGAATGAGACACGTACTAAAAGCGTCAGTTGCCAGATTTCAAAATCGCTTTTTAAATAATACAGATGTTAAAAGGTGCATCAGTATTGCAGGTGTTAGGGGGTAAGGTAGATTTCGATGCTTTCGCGGTACCCGAGGGCATGCCAATTGCCGAACGGGGCAATCCGCTTAACATTGTGCCAGTCGGGAACCGCGGACGTATCGCTGATGGTTAAAATTGAAAGTGAGATGGAAGGGCTACCTTTCTTAACATAAGCGACATGCTCCATCAAACGCCGGCGTATGCTGTGGTAAGTACTACCAATATAGTGGGTAACGCCTGTGGAAGTGTTGATAGAGATAGAGTACACACCTTGTAAATCTAGGGGTTTATTGAGATCTCTGTCCTTAAGGATGAGTTTGAGAAGATGTGGAGATGGTTTGACTGCAATCCTGTAGCCTAAAGACTTGAAAATAGAGCAAACTTTATGAGTGAAGGACAGGCTAAAGGGCAAAGTGCCAACAAACTGATGGGTGGTGGAAGGTTCAGGATCTATTCTGTGATTCAAACCTCTTGATTAGTCTATGTAATAAGAGGGGTGGAAAGCCATGCAATTTGCCAATGTTGATTATGTTCTGATATTCTAGTTGAAGAGCAGAATGGCTGTTGCAAATAAGGTTGGCCTGGTGAATGTATGATTTTAGAGCAGACAGCTTGTTTTTCCAAAAGTGCGAGAATGGTAACGGATGATATTATTATGGTAAGGTGCGAGAATGGTAAAGAATGATTTATTATGGGTGGCAGAAGGTTTCCTGTTAACAGAAAGGCCAAGTGAGAAGTCTGGGTTAATGTTGGTGTTAACATCCAGAAAACTAATATTATTGGCGATCTGTTCTTGCGAGGAACATTTTATATGCGGGAATTTTGGTAGTTATGGAGGACATGAGTTCAAACAGAGAGTGTTTCTGGTGTGGCCAAATAATGAAGATGTCATACACATACCTTAACCAAATGGTGGGTTTTAAGAGGGATGGGGCTACAATTAATGTTTCAATATTTTGCAAATAAATTTCAGCAAGTAAGGGGGAAAGAGGAGAGCCCGTAGGTACGTCTTGTTTTTGTTGGTAATAGATACCATTGTATACAAAATAGGAATACTTTTCCAATGAATCAAAACAGTCATAGAGATTTTTGATCAGTTCTCCAGGAAGTTCTTGGTGCTCCATTAGTTTTTTGACCATGAGCATGTAGGCATCAAAGAAAGGAACAGAAGAAAACAATGAATCCACGTCAAAGGTGTACAGGAAATCTTGAGGATTGATGGAAGAAGGGAGTTTCTGGATAAAGTCTTTGGTTGATACAACAGAATAAGGATGATTTCTTGTCAGAACTTTGCAACATTTGACCAATTGCCTTAGATTGACTGCAGGAGAAAAGGTGTTTTCAATTAATGGCTAATGGCCTAATGGGATGTCCAGTTTTATGTAGCTTGTTCTGTAATAACAACCTGGGAGTACAAAAATAAGCTGGGGGGGGGGAGATGTCTCCAAAGAAAGAATTCAGAGAATATTTTTTAGGAAGCTTACTAACAGCTTTACATAGTTTTTCAGTGTTGTCAACCTTGAGTCTTATGCAATTGGTTTTTTCCAGGAAATCAGCCACTTTGTTGTCCAAAGAATTCTTATGGATGAAGACAGGACATCCTGCTTTGTCTGCTTTGCAAACTGCAAGATTATTACACTGGGTGAAATTTCTTCAAAAAGGAAGAGGAGGAGTATCTGAGCATTGGGGTTTGAACCTCGGAAATTGCAATACCCGATTTTGCAAGCCTGATCGGTTGATGTGCGGGATCCGTGTTTTGGATCGCTGCTTCCAGTAATGAAATAGTATGTGGTAGGCTAGGATTAGCAATAGGAGAAAATTTGGGTCCATTGGCAAGTAGTTATCAATTTCAGCAGGAATAGGCACAGAAGACAAGTTCACATACCTTGGAAAGTTTGTATCGCCAACCTTAGTGGGAGCCGAACTTCGAGTGTTCTTCTGAGTGGAGGCTAGGCGTTGAAACTTGTTTTCAAGTCTTTTGGTTTCACAACTGTGAGTCCTGGAATAGTTTCATGAATTCAGATAAAAAAAAATGTTCAGTAATGCTGGATGGGTGGCGAAAGATAGAAATTGGTACCTGTTGTAACACTTGAATTCCAAAGTCGCGATGGAGGCCTCGGATAGCTGCGAAGAGGAGGCTGGTGGTGGTACAGTCCAGAACTTCCTTGCATCTTCCATGAAAAGAGGGTTTATGCACCTGAAAAGCAATGGGATAACCGTGGACCCCTTGCACTTAATATGGAAGCAAAGTTGGCATAACAAAGAAATGACTTTGATACGGTCTTTATGGAAAACGATCCATTCTTCATTCCAGTCGAAAATCTGTCTAGAAGTTGCATTAACTGTAAGAATCATAGTGAGACGAATTGGCAGGAAAACACGTAACACACAAAACATGAAAGGAATTCTTGAAATTGTCATCACACGGGTAAGTTATGTTGAAAAATTATGAGCGGGACGTTTCGGTAGCGACTTCTACCTTCATCAGCCATGGAATAAGACATGTGGTAAAAGCATCAGTTGTTGCCAGATTTCAGAATTGATTTCCAAATAATAGGGATGTTAAAAGATGCATCAGTATTGCAGGTGTTAGGGGAAAGGTAGATTTCAATGCTTTCGCAGTATCTGAGGGCATGCCAATTGCTGAACGGGGCAATCCGCTTAACATTGTGCCAATCGGGAACCGCGGACGTATCGCTGATGGTTAAAATTGAAAGGGAGATGGAAGGGCTACCTTTCTTAACATCAGCGATATGCTCCATAAAACGCAGGCTTATGCTGCGGTAAGTACTACCAATATAGTGCGTAACGCCTGTGGAAGTGTTGATAGGGATAGAGTATACACCTTGTAAATCTAGGGGTTTTTTGAGATCTCTGTCCTTAAGGATGAGTTTGAGAAGATGTGGAGGTGGTTTGACTGCAATCCTGTAGCCTAAAGACTTGAAAATAGAGCACACTTTATGAGTGAAGGACAGGCTAAAGGACAAAGTGCCAACAAACTGATGGGTGGTGGAAGGTTCAGGCAGTAAACTAGATCTATTCTGTGTTTTTGGAAAATACAAGCTGTCTGCTCTAAAGTCATACATTCACCGGACCAACCTTATTTGCAACAGCCATTCTGCTCTTCAACTAGAATATCAGAACATCATCAACATTGGCAAATTGCATGGCTTTCCACCCCTCTTATTACATAGACTAATCAAGAGGTTTGAATCACAGAATAGATCCTGAACCTTCCACCACCCATCAGTTTGTTGGCACTTTGCCCTTTAGCCTGTCCTTCACTCATAAAGTTTGCTCTATTTTCAAGCCATTTGGCTACAGGATTGCAGTCAAACCAACTCCACATCTTCTCAAACTCATCCTTCAGGACAGAGATCTCAATAAACCCCTAGATTTACAAGGTGTCTACTCTATCTCTATCAACACTTCCACAGGCGTTACCCACTATATTGGTGGTACTTACCGCAGCATAAGCCGGCGTTTGATGGAGCATATCGCTTATGTTAAGAAAGGTAGCCCTTCCATCTCCCTTTCAATTTTAACCATCAGCAATGCGTCCTCAGTTCCCAATTGGCACAATGTTAAGCAGATTGCCCCGTTCAGCAATCGGCATGTCCTCAGATACCGCAAAAGCATTGAAATCTACCTTACCCCTAACACCTGCAATACTGACGCACCTTTTAACATCTGTATTATTTGGAAAGCGATTTTGAAATCTGGCAACTGACGCTTTTAGTACGTGTCTCATTCCATGGCTGATGAATGCAGAAGTCGCCACCGAAATGTCCCGCTCATAATTTTTCAACGTAATTACGCGTGTGATGACAATTTCAAGAATTCTTTTAATATTCTTAGAGAAGGTGTTGACACTGCCCAATAGATGGTGTGACGTGCTTAAGTAGAAGGGCAGCATAAAAGAAATGGCAGTGCCCTTAGCTGTTTGTGCCATAGAGGAACAGAGGGCAATCATCAGGTTTTCGTGGTCCGAGGGTGTGAAACCTCGTGAAATTCATAGAACACTGCAACAGTATGGAGATGCCTGAATTGACAAAAGAAGAGTGCATGAGTGGGTAGATGCTTTTAAATGGACAAGCATCCAGCCATGATCAGCAATGCTCCGGTTGTCCTAACACTGCTGTCACTGATGAGAAGGTGGGTCACGCTGATGCATTATTCATGAAAACAGGAATATTTCTTTAGAAGTTCTTACCAGGAAATTCGATGTCAGTATCGGATCCGCTCATATTGTTATCACTAAGGTTCTCAAGTATCGCAAGTTGTGTGCACGATGGGCGCCTAGGATGCTTACTGACGAGCACAAGATGATTCTGTGCAAACTTCCACAGCCTCTTTTGCATGGTGTAATGACAAAAGGCTGCCAAAATACATGAAAACATGCTGTTTTTTGCACGATATTATACTTGCAGTTAAAGTAATCCAAAGGTGATGAAATACCTTCAATCATTATAAACATACAAGTTAAAAATAGATATGTACCAGACCCGGAATCCCAAAATCCAAAATTTTTTCAAACAGATTTTTTTTTCCTCTGAGTAATTTTTTAATACTGCATTTTTAGACACATATTTTATGGGGGTTTTTGTGTTTTTGTTTATTTATATTCACTGTTTTAACAAAACAACAACAAAACAAAACAAAAATTGCATAAAAATCTGTTCACATGCAAACCACAAATCCCAGATTACCTTGACATTGGAATACCTACTGTATACTAGAAGTGAAATGGTTTAAAGCAAGCTTGTGTAAATAAGGTATGTGTTGTTCCCTTAATATGGGAGGTTAGCAAGGGTTTTATGTATTCTTTCTGAAGACTGGTGCCAGTGTTAAAAGTCCCCCTGGCTTCCAGCTGTGAAGGAACTCAGTAAACCATCCTGTTTATTTGAAAGGGGAAAAATTAGCTTAAAAGGGGAGAATCTCCCTCCCACTTGTGTGTCTTTTGGTAGTGAGCAGCAGAAACTGGATCCATCTCAGGGAGGGCAAAGGGGAACCCCTGCTGTGTTATTTGCCTATCTTTCTTAAATTCCCTGCCTCTGCTGGGGGTTCGAGGTGCCACACTGCAAAACCTCTTCTTGTTTTCTCCTGTCCAACTTGTTCCTCCTTACACCATTAAGATGCCTCAAATCAAATTATAGTAACATACATACTTAGCTCCTCCCTCCCACAAGCATCCCCAGTGAACTTGGTCCCTGAGCAGGGAAAACAAACAAAAAGTCCTGTTTGTTATTACTTCCAACTTTTCTTTCTTCTGAATGCTGGCAATGACTAGTTAGCTTCTTAGGGTGGTTAGTGTCTTAATAATTGTTTTAACCTTGATTGTTTATTCAATTTTTCATGCATGTCATACAGGGCAACAACTACAACATACACTGAAGAGCAATTGAATTAGAGACAGCTGGCGTTATGCAAACGTGGCGCTGTGGGCGGCCATGTAAACGGAAACAACATGACGTATGCAGCGATCCGACAATATAAGGAGGGATGCGACGGGAATCAGTAAGAGTCAGACACAGTATGGGTAAGACGAAGGATCTAAGCGCATTTGCTCGTGGGCAAATTGTCAGGGCCCGACAAATAGGTCACTCCATCTCGGAAGTCGTGCAGGCACTGGGATTTTCACGAGCCACTGTGTCACAGGTGCACCGTGAGTACATCGAATCCGGTAAAACCACCCTGCAAGGGCCACTGCCGTGGACAACAGCGTGTGGATGAGCCGGGTCATCGCCAGCTAGCTCGCATTGTAACTGCGGATAGACGGGCCACAGTGCAAGAAATCACTCTACAATTTAACGCTGGTGCACAAAAAAGTGTAAGCAGCCACACCATCCAGAACCATCTCCTCGCTATGGGGTACAGAACCCAACGTCCCACGAGGGTACCGCTGCTGACCGCACATCACAGGGTGCAAAGGTTAGCATGGGCGCTGGAATATCGCCACTGGACCCTAGACATGTGGGAAAATGTTGTCTGGACTGTTGAGTCGAGATTCATGTTGGTATATGTGGATGGCAGGATACGAGTACGACGCAAACCACATGAAGCGATGGATCCTTCTTGCCAGCAGGGTACTCTTTAAACTGGTGGGGGTGGCATTCTCGTCTGGGGACTGTTTACGTGGACTGAAATGGGACCCCTGGTACATGTGACATCATCCCTCACAGGTCAACATTACCGGGATATCCTGGATGACCATTTGCTCCCATTTGTGCGTCTTCAGCATCCCACTGGGGACCTCATCCTGCAACAAGACAATGCACCGTGCCATCACTCCTGAATTGTATCCAAATGGTGGGATGAACACTCCACTGACGTGACCTCGCTTCCTTGGCCAGCTAGATCACCTGACCTCAATCCCATCGAGCACATCTGAGATGCCATCGAGAGAGATGTTCTAGGCTCTGACCCCCCTCCATCAAATCTTCGTGAACTGTGGGAGCTTGTTCAGGTGTCATGGATCTGTATGACTTCCCAACGCTTCCGGTGTCGAGTCCATGCCGAGACAAATCGCTGCCGTCATCAGGGCAAAAAAAGGTGGTGCTACACATTACTAGACAGGTATCTCTAATTCAATTGCTCTTCAGTGTATACATATGTACATACAGTACTTTGGTGCATGAGGACCCAAAATCCAGAAATTGTTTTGTCCCAAGCTTTCTGGATTTGGGGTCCCATACTGTATAGCGTTAAAAGCCACGTAAGATCTTTCGACCCTCTCAGAGGGGTGGTCATCAGATGTAGGACATAGTACCCAACAGCGGAAGTCTTATATACTGTAAAACATGATGCCACAGGTAAAAACTAAAAAACTAAATAAATTGAACAGTGCATACCCAAGTTCCAGGGGGGTAATGCATATGGTAAGACAAAAAGTAGACTAATCGAACACCACTAAAGTAATAAACCCATGTTACATATAATTAGAGTTCAATACCATCTTCCAAGCTGGAGATATAAGGCAAGGAGGTTCATCATTGCAACTTGATTGTCGAGAGGAATAAATAAATAAGCTTTCCATGAAGAGGCATCCAAACTTCGAAGAGGGGGTGTTCAAAACTGTGGCATCTTTCCAAACGGGAAAATGTGTTCCATCAGCAACATGTTTTGTAAGAGCCGTAGGAGTAGAACCAACTTTAACATTGTATCTATGTTCATTAATACAGGTTCTTGTAAATAAGATCTGTGTCATTTTGGTCCACCGCTTTAAGAGGTACACAGTAAACCCCAAATTTATCTTGACGATTATGGGCAAAACACGTAACAATATTAACAAATAAAGGTAACTTGATCACGCTAGTTACGTTAACTGAAACTTTTATAAAAAGTTCGTAAGTTGGAAGCTTTCGACCTTATCTTAGACCTAAGATAAGGTCGAAAGCTTCCAACTTACGAACTTTTTATAAAAGTTTCAGTTAACGTAACTAGCGTGATCAAGTTACCTTTATTTCCCAAATTTATCCCACGGGTTCAGTGGGTCTCTGTCACTCTTAACACACAGAAAAATTTTCAAAAGTTTTTAGGCCAAAATCCAAGTTGTATTTGACACAAATGTTCCTCAAATTAAAATCCAGTGTGTGTGGGGGCGGGGGGGGGGTCAGGGACCCCACAAACGTTGGTTTGGCTTTCTCAACAGTCAAAGTCGAAAGTGTCCGTTTCCTAAATTTACAGATGATTGTGGGGACGATGGAGCGAGGGTATCCACAAGTAGCAGCTATGTGGACAATTTGTTTGAGTTCCTTCGGACAAATTTTTCTACTGGGCGAACTGCAAAGTATAATATTATACAAAAAACAGCATGTTTTTATGTATTTTGGACTTCTGTGCACAACGATTTTAAACTCATCAAAGGAATCAACTTTCTGACACTTATCGTCATAGAGGACGAAACTACGGTGCATCACTATGAGCCCAAAAGCATGAGGCAGTCTTCAGAATGGCGGCACACATCTTCTCCAGTCAAGAAGTTCAAGACTCAACCCTCCGCTGGAATGGTCCTGCTCACTTCCTTGTGGGATATGAATGGACCAATTTTAGAGCACTATCAGAAAAAGTGGGAAAACAGTGAATAGTGCCTGTTACAGTACAATGTTGGGAGAGAAGCTGAAGCCGGCAATACGAAGCCATCATAGAGGACTTTTGTCTAAAGGAGTTCTCCTTCATGATAATGCCTGCCCTCACGGCTGCTGCAACTCTCGACACTATTCGGAGAATGAGATTTCAGATCTTACAGCATACCCCATACAGCCCTAAACTTGTTCCTTTTGATAATCACATGTTGGGACCCCTGAAGGACGCTTTGAAAGGATGAAGATTTGGGAGTGATAAGGAGGTCAAAGAAGCGGTGAATTCCTGGCTGTGAAGGCACAACCAAAAACATTTTTTTCTGATTAACTAAAGAAGTTAGTGCAACAGTGTGAGAAATGTATCGTAAAGGTGGGTGATTATGTAGAAAACTAAAATATAATTTGTTTCTCTAATTGAATTATGTATCTCAAAATATTCAATTTGCTGTTACTTTTTGAACTGCCCTCGTAGTATTGATTGAATGTTCGTTACATTTTTCACTGAGTAAAATAAAATTGTCTAAGCTACTTCTGAAAGAGAAGCTCCTGTGTTATTTAATTTTCAGTGACTGTTTTTTCTGTGTCGTAGTTGGTTAAATGTGAATTTTGTTTTGATAGAAAGTACATTTTTTTAACTATAAAAAGTAATGTGTTCTATGTCTGTTTTTAGGTCCTAATTACAACAAATGTATGTGCACGAGGCATTGATGTCGAGCAAGTTACTGTTGTTGTGAATTTTGACCTTCCGATCGACCTGTCAGGAAAAGCAGACTGTGAAACATACCTTCACAGAATTGGTCGTACTGGTCGCTTTGGAAAATCTGGTCTTGCTATCAACATGGTGGACAGCAATAAGGCTATGGTAGTCTTGCGGCAAATAGAGGACCATTTCGGCAGGAAAATAACTAAAATCGACGCACACGATATTGATGACATTGAAAAAATTGGACAATCTTAAAATTTACATACTGGGCAAATAAAATGATGCTGTGATTATTTGTTTGTAACTTGTTTGAATCTGCATGCCGGTTCTTTATTGATTCAGCTTTTTAAATCTTTTGTTTGTATTTGCTATAATTTGTAATGATTTTTCTTCTACATTAAAATAGAAAAATGTATTTTTCCTCATTATTTTTAGATTTAGTAAACTACATTTAAATACATGTGTGTGTGCTATTGAAATTTGTTCTCCCCATTCCGTGACAACAAAGAATATGTTCATTTATACACTGGTGTGCAAAAATTAAGGATGAAGAGGAGAAATTAGCATAACAGCGGAACGAGCAGGCAGAACGGACCGAAAGACCACTCAGGAGATAGACTAGGGTACGGTAGGGCATGCGCATATATGCAGCATGACGTGGGGGGAGAGGTGACGGAAAAGGATGAAGAGGAGAAATTAGCATAAAAGCAGAAGGGACCGAAAGACCACTCAGGAAATAGACTAGGGTCCGGTACAGTAGGGCATGCGCATATATGCATACTGACGTGGGGGGGGGTCGGAAGGGTATAAAGCACACGGGCAGTGTACGCTCAGCAATTTGGTGAAAGCTATTGCACAGTGTACAGCGGTTTGAACGACGTCGAGTTGCTGCCACCATGTGATATGGCCAACAGGCAATCCAGTAGACGACATCTTGATGACTTTACCCTAGGTTGCGTCATTGTGAAGTTGGAAGAAGGTCGAAGTGTGACTAGTGTGGCCGAAGAGTTCGGGATCGCTCACAGCATCGTTTCACGAGCTTGGAGAGCATTTCAAACAACAAGACCAGCTGTCCGAGAGTTTAGCAGTGGTCGTCCACGAGCAACCACGGCGGCGGACGACCGGTATATTGTCCTACAGGTGGGAGAAATTGCAAGGCACATGCAACAGACAACTGGACATCTGTTATCGCATTTTACCGTGGCCAGGGGGCTGCACAAAGATGGTCTCTTTGCACGACGACCAGTACGGTGTGTGCCATTAACGCCTGATCATCGGAAACGGCAGTTTCTGTGGTGCCAGGAACACAAGAACTGGACACTTCAGCAATGGGATCGAGTTCTCTTTACGGATGAGAGCTGATTTAGTCTAACGAGCGATTCTGGACGTATACGCATCTGCAGAGAGCAGGTAACACGCAATCACACCTCCAACATCATCAAAAGGGACTGGTATGGCGGAGTTCTCGTTTGGGGTGGTATCATGCTTGGCAGCCGTACTGATCTCCACATCTTCCAAGGAGGTTCAGTCACTGGTGTCCGCTATTGTACCGAGGTTCTCCTGCCTCACGTGTGTCTGTTTAGAGGTGCTGTGGGTCCTGAGTTCCTTTTCATGGACGACAATGCTACGCCTCATCGTACAGTGGCTGTCTCAGAGCTGTTGGAGAGTGAAGATATTCAACGCATGGATTGGCCCGCAAGGTCTCTGGTACTAAATCCATTCGAACACGTGTGGGACCTTCTCGGGAGACGCTTGGCAGCACGTCACCAACTGTCAGCAATGATTCTGCAGCTGCGATTGGCGCTACAAGAGGAATGGGCAGCGATGCCTCAACAGCTCCTTGACAACCTCGTCCTCAGCATGGACAGACGTTGTAAATCCTGCAACACAGTCAGGGGTGATCATATCCCTTACTAAAGACTGGATTTTTCTTGGCAGCCGCCTGTCACATGGACGTTTTTGTCTTCTGTCCAGTTGTGCTCGAAGCTACCTTTTCAATAAAGTGCCTTTGTATCCTTTGGATTCCTTGTTTGGATGGTTTTTCTCGCATGTCCCATATTCTTACATCTTGGGGATCTTATGGTATGATTTGAGTTGACGTGGAGCACTTCTGCATGACGTTACATTCGAAAAACCGTCTCGTCCTTCATTTTTGTACGCCAGTGTATAATCTAATATTTACATGAATAAATGGACACAAATGTAACATGATTAAAATGTTCTGTAGGATGCTAGTTTCATCAAGCAATTTAAGACTTAGATCTTGATCAGATCTCCCCCCCCCTTTTTTTTTCATTCCAACAATAATTTGCATTTTAACCATTTTTGATGGATGCAGGATATAGTAGTAGTAAACTGAATAAACACAATTGCCTATATGTTACTCCACATTTTGCCATCATGACAGCAGTCAGGCATCTTGGCAAGGACTTAATAAGATGCTGAAAAACACTGAGATAGTATTGCTGCACATAAGCAAGGATAACCTGTTGTAGTGCATCCACAGTTGATAGTGGGAGTTGGAGGGCTTAAACAGATCTTTCCAGTTAATCCCACAAATTCTGAGTGGAGTTGAGGTCCGACTATCAAGGTGGCCATTCGAGTGTAGTAAACTCATTTGAATGTTCCTGGAGTCAATTTTTTTCCCACTCAGGAAGTATGTGGTGTGGCATTGTCCTGTTGAAAGTTGGTATGGCACCATGGCATGACAAAAAAAATCATTATAAGCATGTGTCGATGGCAGGTGAGGGCCGTCCCGGTGGTGCAGTGGTCTAAGCGATGGCCTGTGATCATTTGTCCGAAAGGGGTCCGGGTTTCCAATCTTGGTGAGGCATGTATGTTGTGTTTGTCTTACGGCACTGGCTCTTTTCCTTACCTGAAGGCAGTGGTCCTAAATTAGGGACGGGCGCCTGCTTATAGCCCATTGAGTTGCTCACAGTGGTTGTAAAAAGGTCAGGTGAGGATTTTCACTAACCTTGTGCCGATGATTCAGGTCTGGAGACATATGACAGGCCTCAAGGAATCCCATGTAAATTCACCCCAAACCATTTACACCACCTCCACCTGCCTGTGTGACTCCAGCTTGGAAAGCCAGCTCTTCATTTTCTACCACACATGCACCCTCCCATTGGTGTGATAGAGTTAAAACCATGATTCATCAAACTAGATGATGTGTTTCCAGTTATAGGCCTTTGCAAACTGCAGCCTAATATTTCGGTGCCTTGCAGTCAACAATAAAATGTAGACATCGACTGCCAATAGCCTATTTTAACCATGGTATTGGCTTTGTTTATAAGCTTGTGGACATATCCTCGTTAAATTCCATTATTTGCTTCACTGTGGTTGTGCGATTCCTGGTAACTTGCAGGACAGTCTGCACTCATCTCAAGAGCTGCACGTTTGGGACTACACCACATTTCTCCTGTTGGCTAGAAGTTTTGTCATATTTCACATTAATGTTCCCCCTAGATTTTTTTTTTACCGCTGGGTGGCAGGAAATTTTAGCTGGGCAGTACTTTTAATGACCCCTACTGTGATTTAAAAAAAAAAGATGTATTGTGCTTAACATTATTATATGTATTAAACATCTTTAGCGGTGTAGTAGGCATTAATGTAACATAACCTCATAAACAACATTAGAAAATTGCACATAAATGATAGAAAAATAAGTACTTAACTAATAAATCATATTCGACACAGATTTCAGCCAGCTTTCATCAATATTTATGGTTTATGTGGGACTAAGTTTTCTACTCTTACTATTATGTGCATTGTGAAAATGTTCATTAAAGGAAATTTAGCTGGGCAGGCCACCCAGTAAAAAGGCTCTAGGGGGAACACTACACAATGTGTAGTGTTACCTAGTAACCATTATGTTACCTTACTAGGTGTGTTACCTATGTGTAGGGCACATAGTCTTTGTATACATGTGCAAAGGTCTGACGTTGAAATCTCAGCACTTCAGTGATTGAATAATTAGCCTTCCTTGTAGTTCTGTCCACAGTCAAGCTGACATCTCTACCTTTACCCCTGATTACTTTTCTGTGACTGGTTTCCAATGCTTTGAGATGTGTTCTATTTATAGGCATTGCATATTGTTATAGGGGTGTATGTAGTAATTTCTTTATTCAATGCAGATTATTCCCTGAAACCCATGCTCATTTTTTTGAGGTAGAAATAAATTAACTGCATGAGGAAACAGATGATTAACAAGTAACTTGGGAGGTGGACACCTCCAAAGCAGTGGCCATGTCAAGCATGACTTTTATTTGATGCAGGGCAGGCATTCATACCATACAAATCAGGATTGGCAAGTTTTTGACAGTTTTAACAATGTTTTAAACTGTCATCAAAAACCTCAAATATCCTATTTTAAGTATAAAATAGCATGTATGTAATTTTTAATATCATTTGAAGAATGGAGCAAATCCTGAAGCTATTCTATTATTTGGATTACAATTTGCATCCTAAACATATGGGCCAAGGGTTAACCAACATACAAAAAGAATCTGCTAGTACATGGGTAGCAGAAAGAATTAATAGGTGTTTGTCTCTGCTGATTTCTTATAAAGCACAGGAAGTGTCATTCTGTCAATCCTGTTTCAGCAAAAGTGGAAAGATGGTGAGTCCTGTGAACTGGTGGAAAGGAATTTCCAAAAGTTAAGATTTTAAGACTGGTCCTGCTTGTGAACTTGTTCAAACTGCAAGGATTTTGTTGTCAACTGTCAAGTTCTGCCACCTCTCTCTTTCTGCCTCATTAGAAAGAATATTTTGTAGGTGTTAATAAATGTGCAAAATTAGTGTTGTGCTATTTGGATGCTACAAGGAAAAAATAAGCCAGACTATTAGATCTGTAATTAGTAAGAACTCTGCATGGTTTTATGTTAAAGCAATTGATTCTGTGCATATGAAAAAAAAAAAAAAAAATAGCACCCACCACCCACCCCCATTTTTCAATTTAACAAAATTTGAAAAAAGAATATCTCGAAGGTGAGTTTCGAACTTTTAATAAATCTGTTAGTGCTAATCATTTGTTTAAAAGCAATAGGTAAGACACTCTTTTCCTTTCCTGTAGTTTTTGACAGCTTTACTCAGTTTTCCATGGTTTGAACCAGTTTTACACCTGTGTCTTGTCAAAAACCTAACTCTGATACAAATGGCATTTGTAGAAATGATTTGTGTTGTCCATTGATGAAGGAATTTTTAATGTAAAAGTCTGTTTTCTTGATCAGTAGCTGGGACATATTTAGAGGGGGTGGAAAGGAGATTTACCACCCTTCCCCCGAATGTGTGTCTTTTTTATGTTTTTGGTTAAAATGTGACGTAGCATTAGAAAAAAATGCTTTAATTTTCATTAATTTTTATTTGCTCCTGACGGATTTCAAAAACTTCCATCCCTCTCTCTCAATAACAAAATTCTCTGTACACCATTGATCAGCAGTGTTTACAAATCCCAGGAGTAGCAGTTGTATTCCTCTTATGTTTCACATTTACTCACTCTTTCAAATTATGGTAGGGCAACTCCTTTGGCATAGCATTTATTAAGTCTCAATATAATAATGTTTAAGTGACAAGCACAAAATTATCACCAGTTTTTGAAAAATAAATGATTTACCAATTTTAACATGTAACTGATCTTAAAAAAGTGTGCTTCGTAAGTAAAGAATTATTGTACTTTTCAGTAGCTGTGGATCCAATTTCGGATGATAGTGGATTAGTTTAATGTATCTTAAAGCCAGTAGAAGTCAAATGAAGGCTGGAAACCGCCCACCCTCTCGTTAAAGTTCCTTACACAAAACATTATGTTTGATGTCTATTGTGGTTGCAGCATTTGATTCCGTAAAGAAGTCTGTTGGAGCCTTCGCACTGGCCAACAGAATATGTAAATGTGATATAAAATTGACATCACAACATTCACAAATGCTAAATATTGCTCATTCACTGTTATCACAAAAGCTCTAATATGAGGAACACAGGGGATGGGGTGTTCTTTCCCAGAATGCTAATGTATGTGAAATTTCACAGCATGTCACCATCATCAAGCTGCTGCTGGGTGAAGGTCTCACCAAATTTTTTCTATAACTTTCTGGCTTGAGCCAGTTTCCTCCATGCCACTCCAGCATGCTCCTAACTTTTATCTTCCACATGGTATTTTGTGTCTTTTCCTGTGCCTTTAAATCCAGTCTAGAATTTCACTTGTCCCCTGGAGGTCAGTTCTAACAATATATCCAGCCCACTGCCATTTTAGGAATTTTTCCTTGATCATAAGTCATCAACTCATGTTAATTTCCTGATCCATGAGTTCCTAGTTATACAAAACATGCACCTCTCCATACTTCTATTAGTAACTTCCAGTCTCTGGATGTCCTTTTTAATTAAATTGGTTGTCTGATTCATAAGTAAAAACTGGAAGGAGGGGGCATTGTTAGGCACTAGCCGCCCTGTTGGTGCAGTGGTCCAAGTGATGGCTTATGACCATTCGTCCGTGGTCCGGATTTGAATTCCAGTGACGCATGGATGTTGTGTTTGTCTTACGGCACTGGCTCTCTCCCTTTCCTGGAACCAGTGACCCTAAATTAGTGACGGGTGACTACTTATAGTCCATTGAGTTGCTCACAGTAGTCGTTAAGCCCCAAATTAAAAAAGAAAAAAAAATTAAAAATTAGGCACTTTTAAGTCATAGTGGTAAATTGCTCTTGAAAATTGTTCTGCTTCTTCCAAATGCCCTACAACCAAGTTTTGTATGGCCATTAATTTTTTTTATCAATACGGCTCTTGCTTGATATCTGTTCAAGGTGAATGTAGAAATTGTTTACTAGAGAGTTGCTTCACCAATTGCTAAATCGTCGGTTCTTGAAAAGATAAGCTAACTTTAACATGTTTTTTGTAAGTTCATTTTTAAGCCTATAAAACTCTAGTCAGCAAGTTCCTGAATCATACTCTGCAGCTCTGAGGGACTACTTGTATAAATGACTATGTCGTCAACAAAACGAAGGTGGGTTAAACAATCATTAATTTTTATCCCCTTGTCTTCCCACTTCAGTGATTAAAAAACATTCTGCAGCTTGACATTGAAGAGCTTGGAAGATAGGGTGTCACCCTGTCGCACTCCGTTTCCAGTTTTTATAAGAGCTGTGTCCTGGAACAGTTGAACCTTTGCACTTGAATTTTCGTAGATGCCAGTAATGTTCATTTATGCATCTTCAATACCGCAGGATTTCAAAGATCTGATAATTGCTGATGGTTTCATAGAATCAAAGGCCTTTTCATTGTAAATGAAAACCATACATAATAGGAGTTCATACTCATTCACTTGCAATTTAGTTCTCATGTTTGGCATACAATTAGAAGAAAATGGACCACTCATTAGAAAAATATATTCAGGAAAAAAAAAAAGAAAAGTGAAGAAAACTAAGTTGGCATAACTTTAGTAAGGGTTTCCTTGAAAAGCAAATGGCTAAATTTGCAATAACTAATTTCAAACAGTAAACTGTAGTAATTGTGTGTAATGATTTCAATTGCACTGTTGAAATCACTGCATGCATTACATCCATTTTTTATCTGTCCTTTCAGGATATGCACACCTAATTTGCATCTACACATTGTTAAACTGAACCGAAATTCCATTTGGAGGAAATAACTGAGAAAAGAAATTATATAAGATGGTCCACAAGAGGCAATACTGCTTTTAGTTTTGAAAGAGGATTACAGTAAATTTAGCTTGGCCTCCTTGATGATACCATAGAGAATAAGATATCTTAGAAGATTTTCAGTTAGTAAAAATTTTTGGGAAGAATGAAAACGCTGTGTGAAATCCATGTGTTGCACAAAAGAATTCTGTTATCGCTTCACTTCAAAGTATAGTCACTTGCTGATGGTTTGACAATTGTTAACTGTTGAAAAATGTATCAAATGCATTCCAAAGCGTTATCTGAAAAGAATTTTGCAAAATAGAGACGTTTCAGTAGCTCTGCTTCACGCATGCTGTATGCATGAGAACGAAGGGTAAAGATCTTTCTTTATCTTTGGCCTCCCCGTTAGCGCAGTGGTCTAAGCGCTGGCTTCCGATCATTCGTCCCAGTCGGGTTCGAATCCCACAGTGGCCGTTATATCCCCCCCCCCCAGTAAAAAAAAAAAAGATCTTTACACTCAGTGGGGAGAAGATTCGAGTTTCATTGATAAATACTAGAGTGAGGCACCAATTTTTTGCATTTTTTTATGGATTTTAAATGCAACCTTACAATACGTGCTTAGAAAACACAGGTTTGAAAAAAGCCTTAAAATCTTTTTTCACGTACATATTTATTCACCCATTCAAATCTTGTGTCTTCCCCCAGAACGATACAATCTGAAAAAACTGCCAGAAAACGAGATATCCAATTTTTTCATTTTTTTTTTTTTTTTTTTTTTTTTGAGGTTTAACGACCACCGTGAGCAACTTGATGGGCTATAAGCGGTCGCCCGTCCCTAATTTAGGGTCACTGGTTCCAGGGAAGGGAGAGAGCCGGTGCGTAAGACAAACACAACATCCATGCCTCACCGTGATTTGAACCCGGATCCCTTTTGGACAAATGATCAGAGGCCATCGCTTAGACCACTGCGCCACCGGGGCGGCAGATATTCAATATACTCACAACAATGTTCTGCATCCTCATCGTATGTTTGGATAAAAAAGGTAGAATGCTATCTAAATTTGGGCTCATAAATACATCGGTTCTCACATACAAATACACAGACGAACACAGATAGCCGTCCCGGTGGCACAGTGGTCTCAGCGCTGGCTTCTGATCACTCGTCTGTGAGGTGGGTCCAGATTCGAATCCCGGTGAGACATCGATATTGTGTTTGTCTTTCGGCACTGCCTTTCTCCTTCCCCTGGAATGTTTTTTTTTTTTTTTTTTCTTTCTTTTGATTAGAAGTTTAAAAAAATATATATTTATTGGACTTGATTGACAGACACACTATATTGACAAAAGTCACTGGACACCCCTCCAAAAGCAAACGAATGGATCCGCTGCGTCGTTAAGATGGGCAATACCGTTGCAAACGGTATAAAAACAAGCCTGCAGCTGACCACAATCATATCGCACTGTGAGGTTGAGTGAAAATGTTGCGGCTGGAGAGAACTGACTCTAAGAAAGGAGAGATTGTTGTGTGTTATATTAGTGGGTTGTCCATAAGAGAAACGGGCCGTCCGGTGGCGCAGTGGTCTAAGCGATGGCCTCTGATAATTCGTCTGTAAGGGACCTTGGTTCGAATCCCGGTGAGGCATGGATGTTGTGTTTGTCTTACGGCACTGGCTCTCCCCTTCCCTGGAACCAGTGACCCTAAATTAGGGACGGGTCCATTGAGTTGCTCACAGTGGTCGTTAAACCTCCAATCAAAAAATAAATGAGAAACCGAGAAGCATTTGAACATACCCAAGTCAACTGTTTTGGATGTACTGAATAAGTGGAAGAACCATGGCGTGCCTGAAGTAGCAAAACCTACTGGCAGAGCAAAGAAAATCAGTGATAAGAGGACGTCGAAGCCTCAGGAGAGTCGTTACAGCTAATCGACGGAGTCCTGCGCAAGACCTCAGTGTACAGGTGAGTAAAATTGCTGGAACCTCGGTATGTACACGTACCATTCGCAAAGAACTTCAATCCATGGGTTACCGTGGTCGTGCGGCTGCTCGTAAGCCTTTCATCTCCACTCGGAATGCTACTCGTCGTTTAGTATGGTGTAAAGAACATTTATCGTGGACCGTAGATCAATGGAAACGGGTCCTATGGACTGATAAATCAAGATACACGATCCATCAGTCTGATGGCCGTGTGTAGGTATGGCAGCAGCTGGGGTAACACTTTACCACAGTGTACTGGTCCTACGGTCAAGTTTGAAGCTGGCAGTGTGCTTGTGTGTGGGTAGTCTTCGTTGTATGGTTCCGGCTCATTGGTTATCGTGGACAAACCTGTTAACCAGCACGTCTCCCTTGATGTTCTGTACAATTATGCCCTACCAACTCTGTGGCAATACTATGGAACCAAGACTTGTTGGTACCAGCAGGATAATGCACCGAGCCATAAAGCAAGGGCTGTTACGCCGTGGTTTGACGACAATTCCGTATCGTGTGTGGATTGGCCAGCACAGAGCCCTGATCTTAATCCCATAGAGCACCTATGAGATGAATTAGAGCGCAACACAAGAAGTTTGGCGCCAAGGCGTACTACTAAGCAACAGTTGGCGGCAGCATTATGTACTGAATGGAAGTGCATACCTACCGCTGTGTTCCAAAACCTTGTCGAAAGCATGTCTCGAAGGGTCAGTGCATGCATTAAGGCCAAAGATGGACCGACAACGTACTAATTGCTATGTTGTGTTTCTCTTCTAGGTGCCCGGTGACTTTTGTTAATGTAATGTATACACAGTATAGACATTATTGTGTTTCAATGTCAGCAATGTACATACGTGAACAAGGAACTCGGTGAATAAACCCCGAAAGACAAACACAGACAATTCGATGCCTTACCTGGCATTCGAACCCAGACCCCGCCGTTGGTTAGACTACTGTGCCACCGGGCCGGCTCCCTGGAATCAGTTACTTTAAATTAGGGACGAGAGACTGCTTATACAGTATTCGTTAAACCCCCAATCGGCGCAGTGGCCTAAGCGATGGCCTCTGATCATTCGTCTTAAAGGGGTCAGGGTTCGAATCCCGGTAAGACATGGATGTTGTGTTTGTCTTGCGGCACTGGCTCATCCCCTTCCCTGGAACCAGTGGCCCTGAATTAGGGACGGACGACTGCTTATAGGCCATTGAGTTGCTCACGGTGACTGTTAAACCTCCAATAAAAAAATCTCAAACACATATTTGCGTCCCCGGTGGCCAAGGGGGTGCGAGGGTGGGTTTTAGCGCACCCTGAAATTTGTCTTACCCACCCAATTCAAAGGGTGCCATTTTTCAATATATACTCACAATGAAATTTGCGCGCCTAAAAGAATACATGCTACAACCGTAAAACTTTGCAAATAGCTAGAGTGCATGCGGGTATGCAAATGATCCGTGTTTGGTGCGAATGCGCATGACCGCACGCCCTGTGGTAGCGCTGCAAGCACGAACTGGCAGCCTTATAAACCGGCGTGTAGTAGATGCCCCATGATTGCGAAAAGCACTGGCCGACGCAAGCAAGAGTACAGAATGACAAGAATACCGGGTGGACTCCAGAGACGTCGATTTACGCAACTTACGGACTTTGAGAGAGGCCTGATAATCGGGCTCAAAACCGCAGTGTGGTCGGCGCGCTGTATAGCCCGGCATGTCGATCGTTCTGATCATACCGTCCGACTGTGTTGGATGCAGTGGACACGTGACGGTACTGTCACACGGCGGAGCAGCTCCGGACGGACCAGGAGGACCACCGGTAGAGGGAATCGACGGATCGTGCATCAGGCAAGAACGGATCCCACGGGGACCCGGTCCACTATACAGGCAGATGTAGCGGCTCCTGTGTGCCCACGAACCATTTCCCGACGCCTCGCGGAAGCGAATCTGCGATCCCAGCGCCATTAACACCGGCTCCGTGTGCAGTGGTGCCAGGCCAGAGCGCCGTGGAATGCCACAGACTGGCGATGTGTGGTGTTTAGCGATGAGTGCCGCTTCCTTTTAGGAACAGATGGTCGTTTCCGGGTGTGGAGGTCAACGGCACAATACCATCCTCGCTATCGAGCGCCACACCTCCCCCACTGCAAGCGTTATGGTCTGTGAAGACATTGTCTACGATAGCTGATCAGCTCTAGTAGTAGTACATGGATCATTGACGGGCCAGCGGTATGTGGATGAGATCCTACGGCCCCATGTGCTCTCATTCGTGGCCGGGATTCCAGGTGCGCTACACCAGCAGGATAAGGCCCAGCCACACACGGCTTGGTTACCCAGGACTGCCTACGTCATATCCAGACACTTCCATGGCCTGCCCGCTCCCCGGACATGTCCCCTATTGAGCATGTGTGGGACCAGTTGAAACGCCAGTTGCCGCAATATCCGGGATTTGGAGCACACCGTCCAACACGTGTGGGCCAGTCTGCCGCAGGACAACATCAGGCGTCTGTTCGCCTCAGTGCCGGACCGTATTGCAGCATGTATCACCGCACGAGGCGGTGCGGTGCGATGCGCTACTAAAGATGACCGGACTGCGTGTCACAGGTCCCTCTGTAACTTTCCCGCAGCTCTATTTTTGCCATCATGTGTATCATTCATCTATATCACTACGTCCATAAAATTTCAGTTCAGAACATCCGATGCTTCCTTCTTGGTGTGCAAATTTTATTGTCCGTGAGTGTATTTAATTTGAAAACATAATGTGCACTTTGCCAAGTAATAAATGGTGTTTTATTTCATGTAACCTTACGTATTTTCCTCTAGGAAATGCGTCGTTTACGTCTCCAAAAAAGATTATCAAAATAGCACCGCAGGGCCATGAAAATTCAATTGTTCTCCACACTGCCAATTCCTTAGTTTCTGCCTCTTTTTCATGTTTGTATGGCCAGGGGGGCTAATGAGGAAGGTGGATGGAAATTCTCCGAGGGGGCCACTACTAATTGCTCTGATTATTTTCTTATATGAAAATGGAGTCTAAAGCTATACAGCAGTATCTATAAGACTGACTGGGACAGTGAGAGTGCAGAAAGCAGCTGACGACTATTTTGTGGGAGAGGAGTGCAAGGCAAAGTCGCTGTCTGGAAGGAAGTTAAGGAGGGGTGAGGTATTTGGGTCTGCGTGACACGCCGTTAAAATATGATTTAGATAAACAAAAACGACATTTTCTTTTAAATAAATTGTTCAAGTACAGTACTATTTTCGTAAGCAAAAATGGAGAATTTTGAAAAGAAATTTAAGACAATGCATCCAGAGCAAACAAAAAAGTTAAAGGTGGCATTCCACCAACACTTGTATCTTACACCCGTGGCGTTACTAGTCAGGTCCATGTAGACATGTATGTATATATCCAGGTGGATGGGGTCGGAATTGCACGAATTCTTTTGTAGCCGGTAGTGAAAAGAATTGAAACCAAACGGTGGCGCAGTGGTCTAAGTACTTGCTTATGATCATTTGTCAGAGGAGAGTCTGGGTTCGAATCTCGGTGAGGCATGGATGTTGTTTTTGTCTTACAGAACGGGCTTCCTCCCTTCCCTGGAAATAGTGACCTTAAATTAGGGACGGGCGATTGCTTATAGCCCATTGAGTTGCTCACGGTGGTCGTTTAACTTTCAATTAAAAGAAAAAAGCATTAAAAATTCGCTCTTTCAGTGTTTCGTAAAAAAAAAGTTGCCATCAAGCTTGCCCCACCAAAAATATTGCTCACCCACCCATCGCCCATCCTGATTTCGAAGTCTAGTGACGTCACTGCCGGTGGCACAGTTGTCTAAGCGCTGGCTTATGACTATTAGTTCAAGATGGGTTCGGATTCGAATCCCGCTGAGACACAGATGTTGTGTCTGTCTTACGGCACTGGCTCTCTCCCTGCCCTGGAACCAGTGACCCTAAATCAGGGACGGGCGACTGCTTATAAGCCAGGATATAGCAGGAACCTTCTGAATTGGCAACCTAAATTAAATGTAGGGGGCGCTGTGCAAACGTAAACAAACTTCTTTTAGTACGGATAACGTCCCACGTGTTCCCGTGAAGTCGTATGTAGGAATGGCTGGTTTAACACTCAATCCTTGAGATAATAAAATTTGTGGACGCTACAAAAAATTCACGATGCATCAAAGCAGAGGAAGATATTCTTAATGTATGTCATGTAATTTCATATGCAATTAAGAAGGAAGATAGGAAAGAAATCCACATAGTTTCGCACTGCATTCAATCCACCGCAATAACGTTGTTGCCTCATTCGGTCAACGGTGTTTTAGACAGAAATAATTGTGAAATTTCTTTAGTCTTTTGAGCGCTCTTGTAAAGCAGGTAGAAGTGGAACGCGTAAGCACTGTGTAGCAGTAATGCTTTACTGTAATATGCAATTTTTATTTTTTCATTTTCAGACAAGTGATATAGTAACACCGACAGCGACAGGATTGACATTTCGGTAAATGTGTAGATTCGCGTCCTAAATTACTTCGTCGAAAAATGTTAGTACCTGGAAAAAATGTGACGTACAGATTTTAGATTATGGAAGTTAATGGTAAATGGTGCAGAAATTTCATGTTTGAAATGTCTTTTAAAGATTTTTATCGTAATATTTACCTGTAAGTGCGATGCTGTGAAGTAACGTTGCGGTAGGCCTAACGCATATCACTACCACGACAATGTCAAACGTTTATTGTGCTACTGTACTTTTGGTTCTTCTGTCAATAATTTCTTCGCAGGCCAGTTTCTATCTGACTGATACGTATCTTTTGCAAATCAAACAGGTTCTTTCCTGTCAACAACGTACAGGATACAACAAAATCAAGGGTGGATAGTGTGTACCTATTTTCTGTAGGGTATCACTACAACATTTATCGTTCTCCTGCCTACAGTGTGACCGCTTTTTCTTGTACTCTTCCACCCATATTTTACTGCAGTCATTGGAAGAAAAAGTACTGAGCCAATTCACGTACCAACCGGCACTCCTCTTAAGATACGTGGATATGTTGGTCTTCTGGCCTCACTCCATGTTACTTCTGAACGAATTTACCACCTGTCTTTCCAACCGATATCCTACTATCACCTTCACTATGGAACTTGAAAAAAATGGTATATTACCCTTCCTGGACATCTTATTGACTCGTGACTTGACATCTAATCTTATCAAATTATCTGTCTATTGAAAACCGACCTTCATACCTTGTCTTATACCTTTTGTATCTTCCCACCCCCTGGAATATAAAGCTTCAGCCTTACATTTTTTAATTAAACGTGCGTTTACTCATTCCTCAACCCGTCAGATTCGTCAGGACGAACTAGCTTTCATACAGAACTTGGCCATATCATTTGGATATTCCGCCTGCTTCTTTCGGGAACTTCTACAGAAATTTCAAAGACTAAGATTTACGACGTTGTCAACGGAGGTCGTATCTCCTATATACGTTGGCAAAGTTGACTTCATCCCTCCCGTGGTTTCCATATTGCGGAAAGTATGTCATAAATACAATATTAAATTTGGAATTTGCACCAAAAACATTTTTTCAACCATACGTAACGACCGAGACCCAGTCGCAACTTTGAATAAAGCAGGAATATATCGTATCCCATTGCTTCCCACGGCCTCTAACGATGATATTAAATACTACATAGGTTCTACCCTTAGAAGTCTGAACATTACATTGTCAGAACACAAATATGCACTTCGAACTGACTCCATTTCTACATCATTTACTACAGCTGTTCGCCAGGGAGGTTATTCTCCCGATTGGCCTAATACAATAGTACTTTCCTCTATTGTTAACAAACAAACCGTCTTTTTTACAGAGTCTGTATATTATTTCTTATGGTACTACCTGTTGTAACTTGGACTTACCTGTTTTTGTTCCTAGACAATGGAGGAAAATAATGACTTCTTCCCTTCAACCTACTGAAGAAGAGGACCTTACTTAATTAATCAACTATATTATTTGTATTACTTTCTGTTTTACTGGTTTCCTCAATTGGCATCACCTGTGTTTTGAACAAATGCATTGTGGGTCTCCTTGGGGGACTGGTTATATATTACGGCGCTTCCGAGTGCTCTGTGGCACTGTTTGGGTGGCCTGAGGACGGGTGCTATTGTAGCCCCGAAAGATCTTGCCCTTTTAAATATTTTTAAATCATATCTTTTATTGTAAATAAAGTTTTTATTGTACAATTAGGGATGGTGGTTTGATGACATCGTACGGAGGCAGCACGCCATTAATTTTACCATTTTATCTGTTTATATGCTTAGAAGCTTTTGTTCTATTGGTTTCAAAGCAGCTTCTTTTCTGCGGCTGCGTCGTGCCTGCCCATGACGTGATTTGCAGCACGGACGTGACTTATGGCGGCCAATGCTGGGTGGATCGGAGTGGTGTCTTAAGTAATATAACCTCCCTGGTAGCTCACGGTTATAGGCTTCACGCAAAGTGGTACTGCTTCATTAAGAAAGGCATCTCCAGATATCTTATTCTAACCTCCTTGGTGCGAACTCAAAAACTGCGTTCGAAGAATGTCCCACGCCTGTGTCAAAGAATGTGTGTAGTGTTGTGCAATGTGAACCAAACATCATGGGTTGGATTAGGATGTAAGTGTACGATTTTCTTAAGTGTGCGATTATGAAAACACATTTTACGGTAATCATCACTCGCTGATAAGTCTGAAGTCTGCCGCAGAGTGCAGTGTCGGCAAATTTAATTTAAAATAGAATTCTACGTGATTTAAATTGATATGCTACCTCCTCGAAGAATGCCTACCAAAACACTAACAAGTGGCGTGGATGTGCCAAGTAAAGACGTGCTGTTTGGAAATTTTAAATGCATATCATTCAGTAGCGGTTAGTGGTAAGCTGAGATATAGGGGCTGCATTCAAATTTTGTAGATATCACTTCGATAGCTAAGTTACTGAGCCTGCTGATGGGGTCTACGACATAACATCCCAGGTCAAAACATCGCACGACATATTATCGCCGACATAACATCACAGGTCAAAGCATCGCGGCACTAAAACATCGCAGGGCAAAACATCGCAAGTCATAATATCGCAGATCGTAGCATCGCAGGACAAAACATCGCAAGTCATAATATCGCAGGTCGCAACATCGCAGTAATCTCTAAATAAATTGCTTTAAATAGATTTTGATGAATTGTAAAAAAAAAGTATATTTAAGGGGGTGGGGGACTTCATAGAAATTGATGTCCTGGTTAAATTTTGGTAGAAATCGAGGTTCCCCGTACTGCTTTTCCGACAGTATTTTTCTGTGAAGCTGATAAACTGTTGTAGCTATCAACACGAAAATATATATATTTAGGAGTTCTACCGATTTCTACCGAAATTGTGTTGACACACTTAAAACCGGGGAACCGGGAGTGGGCGTTCCCCATAGCGATTTCTTTCTTTTTTTTTTTTTTTCGGATTTTTCTAAACATTTGATTTTTGGTAGGAAAAATCAGATCAAAAACTGGATTAATTTGCAAAAGACTAATATGCAGTGGAGGACTTACAGATTTGGCGCCCATAGGCACAAATTTTTCAAGCGCCCCCTGCGGAGGAGCTCATCACCCGTACACCCGTTCTCATTCTGATATCGTAACCGGTAGAGTCGTACTCATGGGGGGTCCAGCACCAGGTGATCTAGAACCCTCCCCATCCTAAATGTTCGACTTTATGGTCAAACACATATATTAATATATTGGCTGAGCACACAGAACTTTGTGCTTAACCCCTTGGAGCTTGAACCCTCCTCGAAATTAAGTTCTTCGTACGTGCCTGGGGCCCGGCTCTTAGCAGGATGTGGCTGTTCTGCGTCCCCCAACGCCTGCCACTTTCTTGACAAAAGGTTGTAAAGTTTCGTGCTCTCAACAGGTCCCTATTCCTAAAAAGTACCTTTTTTCAGCTTGATTCATAAAAGTCTGTGGTCGCCGCCCGGCAGAAGGCGTTCAGATCTGTTCACTACGTCACCTGCAAGGTAGGTGTGGGAAGCTCACGCGCTCATCAGAGAGGAGAGACTTGCACTTTGTGACGTTTGTACGCGATCTGTTATCTATTCAAAAAAGTTCGCTCCTGTAAACGGTTATACGCAGTGATGTCTCTGTTACCCAGTCACTTCACCCAAACCGAAATAGCCGGAGAAGTTTGAAATTATTTTCTGCAAATCGTTCTGTTACACTGCTGGACAATTGCTAAAGACGGATCATAAACGGCTATATAGCGCATAAAAAAGTAAGTGTGGTTGGATGCCAAGTGAAATAAAATATTGTCAGAATGCCAGGACATTACAAGAAAGACAATTTATTGTGCTCTGATATCCAGAAGGCTTTGGAACGTGTTCAAGGGACAAACAGGCCATTTTGTGCAGAATACGTAAACGTGAAAAAAATGCAATTACCGTCCGCAGGCGTTCCGGCGTAAGATTTCAATACGGGATATGGCCACCATGGAGGGCGATGCAAGATTCTACACATCGTGTCATGCTTTGCACAACATTATCAAGCAGCTGTTGGGGTAATTTATCCCATTCCTCTGTCAGTGCACGGATGAGGGTGTCCTTGTTTATTGGAGGGCATTGGCGACCAGCAAGACTCCTCCCCAAAGCATCCCACACATTTTCAGTGGGATTCAGATCTGGAGAACGTGCTGGCCATACGAGGCGTTGAATATCCTCATTCTCAAGACACTCCTGGACAGCGACTGTTCGATGACATGTTGCGTTGTCGTCCATGAAAATGAATCTATCACCAACAGCACCACGGAACATGCGAACATGAGGTAGCAGAACATCATTAATGTATCGTTGGCCAGTCATAGTCCCAGTTGGAAGCACATAGAAGGACGTACGGCCATTGATCATGATGCCAGCCCATACCATGACACTACATGTCGGATATCGGTCCCTTTGCTGTATGTTTGCTGGACAATATGCAGTACCACTAACACGCCAGATCAGTTGTCGTCTACAATCAGACGATAGACTGTATCTACTCTCATCTGAGAAGAGGACAGCAGACCAGTCGTTATCAGTCCAATTGCGATGTTGATGGCACCATTGCAAACGGGCGGTACGGTGACGTCTGGACAATGGGATGCACACAACAGGACGGCGGGCGTATAGTCATCCTTCATGCAAACGTCTGGCGACAGTTTTTCGGGAGATCCGCTTGCCAGTAGCAGTCATAAACTGATTTGCTGCCTCACTAGTTGTACTGCACCGGTGTCTTTTTGTTGATAGCACTATGTACCGATCTTCTGCAGGTGTCGTACTGCAAACACGACCTCCCCCGTGACGTTTGCTACACTCTCCATTTGTTTGAAATGATTTCCAAAGCCTTGAAACAACCCTGTGGCTGACGTCGAACTCCCTGGCAACATCTGTTATTTTTTGCCCTTCTTCAATCTTGCCATTAAAAAAACTTCTTTTTACTAAAACACTTGCACATGCAATTGTTAAAATCCGGGAAACCAATTTATAAGCTTCCGTAAAAATGTCTTTATCCCCATGAAGCACTCGAAAAAGTTCATGAGTCGATATATTCCTTAATTTTTCATCAGCATATACAAGATTCAGTTCATTTATAAGGCGCTGGTGTTTAGTAAATATTTTTCCGTAAGAATGTTGTAGATTTTCAAAAGTGTGAGAGGAAAAGCATGAATTAAAGTAGTCGAATTTGGTTGTGTCAGTAAGACAGGCAAATTGAAGTTTAAGTTTCTCACAGTCTTGAAATCTTATATCCATTTCCATAAGAATGTGGTACAAAATACAATTGTTTATAATTTTTAAAAATTGTTTCTTGTGTAAGAGCAGCATATTCCCATAGAGATTTGCTTATTTCTGTGATTTTGCTAGCTTTTTCAAACAGTGTTTCAAATACCTCATTGTTTCTTTTATGGCTCAAAATTTCATAAGTTTTTTTTAATTTTAGTAACACGTACAGTAGTTTATGTTTAGTGATTTATTCTACAAAATTTCGAATAATAGATCGGTGAAGCCAAATATTTCATTAAATACTATTGCCAAAAATGTAAATTCAAAAGTGTTCATATCATTTAAAAACCCTTGGGCAAGTTGAATTGATTTTTTGTCTGATTGGTCACTATTTGCGAGAAATTCGAATACTTCCTTCAATTTATCCCAATATTCAACTAATACACTTACTAACTTCGAAGTGGAGGACCATCGAGTTTCTGTTATGGTTGGCATGCATCTTGCGGTTGTTGAAGTGAGTGTATTGTTTTTTTCACCGCTCAGCGAAGCGATCGCTTCACTGATTTTTTCAAAATTCCTTAGCATTAACTCGCATTTCAGGTGTTCGCTAGAATCACCACGTTTGTGAAGTGACCGTTTTATATTTAAGAAATCTGAAAAATGTCTTTATTCCACGCCGAATTTTATTACTAAAAAATAAGCAGGGCCAACAAAATAATTTTTGTAACACAGAAGGGCTACAAAGCCATTTATATTCAGTAAACCAACAATTTTTAAAATTATTATTGTAAGATTTGCCGCTCTTCTTGATTTCTTTCTTGGCGACAATTGTCAGTGAATCCGTCGGTCGTCCTTGAAGTAAAATGTCTCTTTTATTTTCGTCTTTCCACCGATTGAACGGAGTTTGCAATAAATTACAGACAATGTCGTTCACAGGATACATACTGAAAACTAAAACTATCACTGTCAGTGAAACTGTACACGAAATTAAAGTAACTAATGAAGTTTTTAACAAACAATCACAAAACACGAAAAAACAACTCTCTTTCGGAAAGTATGTACCAAAACACCGCAAGGAAAAACCTCTAGTGGATTGCAAAGAACCAGCGGCGGCTCTTGGTTGGAAAAATAGGTGAAGAGGTACAAGAGCAGTATGAAAAGATATATACTGTCTACAATGAAAATTCCTTAATGAGGACTTACTAATTTTTGTATATTAAATCAATTTTTCTTCCTTTTAAAGCTGCAAATTTGTCGATTACGTCGTCATGAGATGGTTAGATGGTTGTTTCTTCGTGAGCATCAATAAATTGTCTTCCTGAATAGAAATATTTGCCAAAGAAGCAAGTCTCTCTTGGGAACTAGTGTTTCTTGAGCAAGTTTGTATTCTTTTAAGAAACCTTCTTTCCACTGGCACACTTGTAGATGGAATTGTTAAACTATGGAAAACCAATTTATAATCTTCTGTAAAAATGTCTTTGTCCGTGAAATACTCGAAGGAGTTCTTGAGTCAATATATTCCTTAATTTTTCATCGGCATATACAAGACTCAGTTCATTTTTAAGGCACTGGTGTTTAGTAAATATGTTTCCGTAAAAATGTAGATTTTCAAGATCGCGAGTGGAAAAGCATGCATTAAATTATTCGAATTTGTTTGTGACAGCAAGTCAGACAAATTGAAGTTTCTTACAGTCTTGAAATCTTATATCCATTTCCATAAGAATGTGGTCCAAAATTTCAAAAATCAAAATACAATAGTTTATAATTTTGAAAAATTGTTTCCTGTGTAAGAGCAGCATATTCCCGTGCTTATTTCTGTGATTTTGCTAGCTTTTCCAAACTGTGTTTCAAATAATTCATTGTTCCTCTTATGGCTCAAAATTTCACGAGTTTTTTTTTAATTTGAGTTACACAGTAGTTTGTGTTTAGTTATTTTTTCTTCAAAAGTTCCAATAATAGATCCTTGGAGCCAAAAATTTAAATTCGAAAGTGTTCATATAGTTCAAACACCCTTTGGCAAGATGAATTGATTTTTTGTCTGATTATTCGCTATTCGTCAGAATTCCGAACACTTCCTTCAATTTATCCCAATCTTCAACAACCACACTTACTAATTTCGAAGTGGAGGACCATCGAGTTTCTCTTATGGTTGGTCTGCATCTTGCGGTTGTTGATTTAGGTGTATAAGACCGCTTCGCAGAATGATGAACAAACGAAGCAATTGCACTGAGGCTTGCAAAAAGAATTCGACACTTAGAAATTTTAGAAAAACTCTGGTGTAGTACAAGATTCAAACGATGAACTAAGCATTGAACAAAAACAGCTTGAGAAGCTTTATCCTTTACTTTTTTCTGTAGCCCATTTAAGTGTCCAGACATTATACTTGCCCGATCGTAACATTGTCCTATTTATTTGTGTTGGTAATCAGACTGTTCCAAAATTTTGTCTAGCATTTTGTATAAAGCTCCTGACGTTCTATCTTCCTTCACATCATGGAAACCCAAAATTCCTCAACCAATACAATTTCTGAATCAACAATCAAAAATTATTTAATTTTTGACGTGATCGTTTATATATTCAGAAATACATTCAATTAATTGATTTTGAATAGTTTTTTATCCTTTCGTATTGATTTTCAATTTCTGAAGAACTTCTTCATATCAACAATGAAAGTAATTCAATGAAATTTCCACGATTTATTGAGCCCATGCTTTCGTCATGGCCATGGAATGCCAGTTCCTGTTTGTTCAAATACAGTATAGAGTAATACTGCACCAATCACTGTATGCAGGAAAAGTCTATTTAAACGAACGTTTTCATTAAAATGCGTTTTCAAAAACCTAGCATTCTTCCTCAGGGCATCGGCAATGGTGTTTCGAATGTTTTCAAAATTCCTTAACATTAATCCGCATTTCAGGTGTTCGCTAGAATCACGATGTTTATGAAGTGACCGTGTTACGCTTAATAAATCTGAGAATCCGTCTTTATTCCACGCCGAATGTTTATTAGTAAAAAGTAAGCAAGGCCAAATAAAAAAAATTAACCAGAAGTGCTGCAAATCCATTATATTAAGTAAACCAACAATTTTTAAAATTAATATTGTTAGATTTACCGCTCTTCTTGATTTCGTTCTTGGAGACAATTGTCAGTGAATCCGTTGGTCGTCCTTGAAGCAAAATGTCTCTTTCATCTTCATGTTTCCACAGAGTAAATGGAATTTGCAATAAATTACAAACAATGTCGTCCACAGGATGCATACTAAAAACTATCACTATCAGTTAAATTGTACACAAACCTAAAATATCAGTTAAAGCTTTTAACAAATAATCACAAAGCACGAAAGAACAAATTCCTTTCAGAAAATAATTTTTTTTTTTTTTTTGATTGGAGGTTTAACGACCACCGTGAGCAACTCAATGGGCTATAAGCAGTCGCCCGTCCCTAATTTAGGGTCACTGGTTCCAGGGAAGGGAGAGAGCCAGTGCCGTAAGACAAACACAACATCCATGCCTGACCGGGATTCGAACCCGGACCCCTTACGGACAAATGATCAGAGGCCGGCACCTTAGACCACTGCGCCACCGGGGCGGCTCAGAAAGTAATGCTCCACAGCACCACAAGGAAAAAGCCCTAGCAGATTGCAAGGTACCCTTGCAGTCTGCCCACTCCACCGTGATCTCTCACGACTTTGCGCTCAAAAACTGAAAGATGCAGAGGTAAGGCACGTGAGGCTGAAACACTTCATTTGAGCGAGCAGATTGGGAAGGGGGACATCACGGTTACCATGGCAACTCGGCGGAAAACTGCAGACTTCCAAGCATTCTCATTTCGGCTCTTCACTTGCACTGTTTTGCGTATAAGGATTTGTTTTCCGTATTGAGCGCGCCATGTGAGTTAATATCTATTCAAAATTTTTAGTATTTTGGAACTGAATAAAGGCAAAAAAGAATATATTATAAAAAAATACTGAATAAAACTTTATTTTGAGTAAAATAGGGGAAGAGGCACTTCATCTACTTCACCTGAAAAGCCGCCACTGCAAAGAACCGTTGGCAATCCGTCCCTTTCCACTGCGATCACTTCGGAAGGTCATGACTCCAAGTGTCGGAGTCATGACCTTCTGAAGCTAAAACACTTCACTTGCCCGGCAGATAGGGGAGGGTGACGTCAGAGTTACCATGGCAATTCGGACGAAAATTGCAGACTTCCAAGCATTCTCATTTCAGCTCTTCCCTTGAACTGTTTTGCGTATAAGGACTTGTTTTCTTTATTGAACGCGCATTGTGAATTGATATCTAATAAAAATTTTGGGTATTTTGGCACTAAATAAAGGCAAAAAAAAAAAAAAAGAATATATTATACGAAATTGTTAAATAAAACCTTGTTTCAAATGAAATAGGTGAAGAGGCACTGCACCTACATCACCTGAAAAGCCGCCACTTCCCTTAACTCTAACTGATTTACATCGGGAAAAAAACAGCAGTAGTGCTTCAGTGGAAAGTCTGCTTTGTGTCGCTTCTGATGCTCTCATGAGATCATTCTTCATCGATAGAAGTTAAATGGACTCGTATATCTTCTTATTTTGCCCATCTTCCTGCGCATGCGTCACGTCCAGGGGCGGTTCGTCATTAGGGGCCAGAGGGGCCGGGCCCCACCAAAAAATTTCTATTTGAAAAAAAAAATTGCCCTGATTCTTATTCTCTCTCTTAACTAAATGGTGATAAACCTTTCCCTTCAAAAACCATTACCTAAGGGAAAAGTTTCCTTCAAAAACGAAAAACTATTCCCTGAGAAAAGAGATCACGTTCAGAGTGTGAGGTTATTGGGGCCAGCTCCAACAGGCCCCAGTAACATTACTACGCAAGCGAAGAGGAGACGATTTCCTCCCAGTCTCATTCAGTATGATGACCTATATACAACACTAAATTAACGCGTGTGCAAAAAAAGCTGTGGGGCCAGATCTATCTGGCCCCGCACTAATTTGATTGGCCAGGAGAGTATCGATTTCCCGCCGTGGGTTGACAGAGAAGCTTACCCCGACCAAGCTCAAAGTTCAGTTAGTTGTTTTTTCTGTGTGTGTCTCTCTCTCTTGGTGATGTGTTGTTCCTTTGTGTCGTGACTTTTTTGCTTGTCGATTACAATGAATGGAGTGGATATTTTGTTAAAATCTCTGTTCTTTGCTTTAAATCTGGAAGAAAAGCTTCACTTAAAAAACTCAGTGCTTATTATCCCAATAATTTTTAGTTTGAGGTTCACTTAAAAAAACACAGTGCTTATCAGCCCAAGAATTTGAGTTTACAAAGCGCTTTGCAAAACTAATTTCAGTTTTAACTGAGAGGATTTTCTATGTTACAAATAAATAAATAAATGAGAAAACCTGTACGTATAATTTGCACATGAGTACATATATGTTTTTAGGTTTCACAAGTTCTTTAAAAAAAAAGGTTAAACCTTTCAAATAATGCAAATGGTAGTATTGTACTCATTCTATATGGGACGAAATTCATGAAACATTCCCTCCCTGCATATATTTGGTGTTATTATTTTTTCACTACATTTTTTTATCCTGTGAATCCAGTGATTATTCCCCAGTTTAGAAATCTGAAGAAACACAAAGCACAACTAACATAAATTAATGCTCATATGTTTTAAGGTAAAAATTTATTTAAGGAGTTTTAACAGTTTTCTGTTAATAATTATGCATTTTATTCTGAGGAAATTTTTTTCGTGTGCAATACAATAGTTGACACATTCCTGCCTGATTTGGGCATTATTGTGAGTCAAGGGGGTAAACAGAGGCAGAGTAAAGGAATCTTGGGGGTAGGGTGGGGGTCTGAATAGTTGGCCTAATAATGACGGTTTCTTTTATTTCATTGTTTGACTTCGGCTACTGGCCCCACCTGTTTCAATTGCCACGAACCACCATTGGTCACGTCATTGTATAAATGTAAGTACTACACGTCGTATAAATTTTAACTGGCATATCTTGGCAATGATAAACTGAACCACAGTTATTAAGACTGCTTAATATGAGAATCGGCATTTTTATTATATTAATTTGGACTGGAAGAGGTATACATCAGAACACACTGAAGATACATTAGGATCATTAGTCTTTATTTAAATGAAAATGCAAATTTTTAATTTCATATATTTAATAAAATTTTACGTATTTTATTCAAATACGTTCGTAAATCACACTGCGATAGCTCTACTTATTTAATACGACCGGCACCTGAAAACTCCGATTTGTAAAAACATCCATGTGTGTTTTTATTCACAAAGTTTTTAAACTACTTTTAAAAATTAGTTGTAGCGGAACTACTTTTCCTTTATTTGTAGCGAATTACTTTTTTGAAATTGTAACTGTAGTTGTAGCTAACTACTTTTCAAAAGTAGTTTCCCCAACACTGGTTATGTATCACTTAAGAACAAAATAAGCTCCTGCAACAGAAAAGTTCCCTGTTGGAAGCAATTTCTGGGTTGTTGACCATCAAAAACAAATGTGCTTACATGGAAAGAGATCTGCTGAGTTTTTTCACCAGGTTTCTTTGCATTTTTATCCAAACTATGAGTAAAAAAACTTATATCTCTGGGGCCGATACCTTCTAACTGATGCATTCCTCCATATTTACCTAGTTATAAAGGATTATGAGAAGATGTAATCTCTCTACAGATAAGCAGTCGCCCGTCCCTAATTTAAGGTCACTGGTTCCAGGGAAGAGAGAGAGGCAGTGCCGTAAGACTAACACAACATCCATGCCGCACCCGGACCCCTTTCGGATGAATGGTCTTAAACCAGCGCTCAGACCACTGCTTCAACAAATAACTATATGGACTACTATGTATATACTATATACAGTTTAGTAAAATTTCGTATTCCATAACAGGTAAATTTTACTACATTTACCCATTTTATTTCGCAAATAAAATGTTTAAAAACTGGCAAATTTTGATTTGTAATGAACAAAGGAGGAGATCTTATTTTTTTTTATTTGAGAAACAATAATGAAAATTCGGCTAGCTGCCCCGGTGGCGCAGTGGTCTAAAGCGCTGGCCTCTGATCATTCGTCCGTAAGGGGTCCGGGTTCGAATCCCGGTCAGGCATGGATGTTGTGTTTGTCTTACGGCACTGGCTCCCTTCCTTCCCTGGAACCAGTGACCATAAATTAGGGACGGGCGACTGCTTATAGCCCATTGAGTTGCTCACGGTGGTCGTTAAACCTCCAATCAAAAAAAAAAAAAAATTCGGCTACTTTTGAGTTAATGGACGTTATTCATGTGACGTCAGAAGTGGATTTCTGCGTACCAACATGGCTGCTGATTCAATGTTTTCGCTATAATCCTAACGTCAAGGATTCTGCCGAGGAATTAACAGAGCTACAGGGCGAAGAAGACGAAATTAATTTCTTAGAAGAACAAATAAAGGCTGCAAAAATATACAAAGACAATTTTGTGTTCGATGTTTATTTCGCATGCCTCAGGAAAGCATCGCCGTTAGTCATAATGAAGTTTTTAATGTAGCATTTCTCATACAGGCTATAATAAATTTTCATGTTCTTATTGCCAGACATTGGCGAAACATCAGAAACATAAAATTTAGTACCTTCTTTTGCAAAACTAAAACATTTAAAAGCTCAGACAAATACGTAATAAGGAAACAAACTAGGGTTCGCACGCTAGGCAATGTGCTTAAAAATTAAATGATTGCGTAACATTAAATAAAAGAAAAATTATAGATATGTTTGTTTTATTCTTTGAGGAAAGTAGAACTTAATTCTTAATTTACCGATCCAAATATTCCATCAATTTTCGCCTACCTTTTTTCTTCTCTTTTGAAATTGAAATTCGAAGGAATACTACGAGGTTTCAACTGCCTTTGATTCGTAGTGTCGTAATATCCAAAAGCTTTTCCGTTAAAGTGGACAGAACATATTGGAGAGTGCACGCATCGGAATGGAAATCACCGCGTTTCATTTTATACAGCCATTCCCTTAATAATTTCGTCTGTTTCAGCGGAAAATTAAATAATGTTTTTCTTTCGTCTACACAATTTAGGTTGCAGGATTTATTAGCACAACCATACGATGAGCAAAAGTTATACATATCGTTAATAAACTTAGGAAAATCGCGTTTTTCTTGAACCCTTGCAACGTTTTTTTTTTTTTTTTTTTTTGATTGCAGGTTTAACGACCGCCGTGAGCAACTCAATGGGCTATAAGCAGTCGCCCGTCCCTAATTTAGGGTCACTGGTTCCAGGGAAGGGAGAGAGCCAGTGCCGTAAGACAAACACAACATCCATGCTTCACGGGATTCGGACCCGGACCCCTTTTGGACGAATGATCAGAGGCCATCGCTTAGACCACTGCGCCACCGGGGCGGCTCCTTGCAACGTAACGCCATGTTAAGCAATGGGAAAACGCATGTAAACAAACTGTTGTTGGTCCTCGGCCACGGAAAGGTTTACCCATGATGCAATGCGAGGTGAATAAGGTCCATTTCGCTACTTTTCACAGCTAAGTCTGCTACTTTTTCTTTCAACTATCTGGCAACACTGCTCTCTTTATGAATTCTTCAAACTCAGAACAGGATCGTCATCTTTAATCTGGAAGGCATTGTTCCTGTGAAAGTTAGTTTACCGGTTAGTAATATTTTTTTAACTTTTGTACTTATTTAATTTGTCCATATACTTTAAATTTTACTAATGTGTATAGGTGATTACAAATTAGCACAAGAGGTGGTAATAAAAGCTGTTGCCTCGCTGTAAAGAAATGGGGTAGCCATTACCTTGGTTGTGCAAGTGTCTCCTAATAGTACTTGGCTTTTACTGTAGCCGTTAAGTATCTAGTTTCAATATTTGTTCTTAATTGTAATTTAAAGAACTGGTGTGCAAAACGCAGTTTAATTTGCAGATAATGAAAACTACTACTGTTTCGTAATTGTACTGGCAGGCTTCCATTCGGGCACGTTTTGGTCCGAAGGAAGCTTGCTATCGTAAACCATTATCGACAGAAACTCGAAGTACAGTGGAACCTCGGTTATACGTTTTTCACTTTTTTTATGTAATTCCGCGCAAGTCCTGATATTTTACAGTGGTTTCCATTGCTTTTTCAATTCGATTTTAAGTCATTCTTTTTTACGCTTTTTGCGATTATAGGTTGAATTGCAGATTATTAAAATTACAGGATTCTTATATAGATATTTATATGCCCGTTATGTTACAACTTTGAGAGAATTGACAGCCCTTTTTTTTACAACCATGAAAATGAATGAGGTAACTGAAAATTCACTAAATAACTTTCAGATTTTTCTTTAAATTCTAGAGATTTGCAACAAAGGTTAGTGAATAATTTTACTTGGTGCACTAGTTATGAAGTCAACTAGGTGACAAACTGCTTTTGAAAGAGCGATGTTTGTAAGTAAAAAATGAGTAATAGCGGTATTCAATATTAAACACAACTGTATTCGGATTTGCAGTTTTCCCAAGTTGATTTTTTTTTGTATTATGGATATAAGAAATTGTACAGAATTTCTTAGCCTAGTTTTTGTAATGAAATTAGAATTAAAAAAAATAGTGCCAAAGTTAAAATAGATATAGGCAAAAAGTAGCAAACTAAAGTATTCTGTATGTAAGTCTTACATTATAAATTAGCACATTGAAAATTACAAGCCCCCCCCCCTTTGTTTCTCTTTGGAGGCATGCAAAATTTTACAATAGTAATTAACATTTTGAAATTTTTTTTATATTTTATTTACATTTATATGTTTTTAAGGCTATTGTAAAATTTTGAATGCCTCCAGAAAGAAACAAAGGAGGGCTCGTAATTTTCAATGTGCTAATTTATAATAGAAAAATGTGTAATCAACAGTTCACTGTGTTTCTAAAGGAACAAAACTTAATGTATGTTAACATAAAAAGTTATAAAATTGGTACATTTGTGTCAAGACTTCACCACTACTGAAACATTCCAATTTTATAACTTTTTACATAAGCTTAATTATAGATAGAAGTGTTTTGTGTTTTTTGTCTGTTGTGGATTTATGCAATCTCTTTTTGTTGTGCCAGCTATAAAAAAAAATGTATTTTGCACCATGTACAATAGACATAAATAAAAGGCTAACGGAAGAAATTGTACAAAACATGCAAAGCTATCAGCCTGTTTTTGATTGACAAGAAGTTCGATTGATACAGAAAGTGGACTTTCATCCTCTATTGCCTGGTATTTGTTAAAACAGGTTTAGTGACATTCAAAAGTAAGAGGTAGTTGCCTTCAATGCACGATCTTGATATGAAGATCTTGCATTGAAGGCAATTACTTTTGACTATTTCTGCACAAATTTGAATGTTAATAGTATATATTGAAAATGTTGCCTTGCTGTTGTCATAGGGTCATTCTGTGTGAAATCAACACAGCACTCAACCTTGACATCTCTGATGTTAACAAAAATTGTTAAGAAGGTAGTTCTTTCGTAGTAAAGTAAAAAAAAAAAGAAAATTTGGAATTTTCTTTGGATTGTTTTAAAAATAAAAAATCAAAAAATCAAAATTTTGAATATCTGTGCATTTTTCGAAAGTTCGCAACCATTCAAACTTAATCTTGAAATGAACGTGTTATTCAGTTGATTCTGGTTTCAATAGAAAGCTTATTAAACAAGCTTTAACATAATAAAAATTTCATCCTAAAATTAATCTTCCTTTCAAAAAGTAACATTTAAATTTTTTTTCAAAAAAACTGATTTCCTTGACCACTGCTTTTTATACACTGCTGGCCACCCAAAAGGCAACGCCAAGGACACATCTGATTGACCTAAAATTTGCAGCATGCGTTGCCCACGAGAGGACATGGAAACGATTAGCATTGCAGGGCATATGCAAATCATGTGCGCCCGGCACGCCACCGAGAAGCACTATAAAAGGGTGCACAGAAGGCGGGATGTAAGTTGTGGAAGTGTTGTGCTGCCAGACCTGTGTGTGGGAAGCTTCCTGATGTCTTGTCGCAGAATATGGCAGTCATTCCAGCATGCTTCGGAGTTCGACAGATGACGAATAGTGGCTTATCGTGACAACGGTTTATCGTACCAAGACATCGAAGCCCTGTGGGATGACATCCAGCTACAGTGAGGCGAGTATGGATTCGGTGTGTGCAGGAGAAAACGATTGCAGCAGCCGCGGCACACCACTGAACGAGAGGACCGGCATGTTGTGCGGCGAGCATTGACGGCTCTCACCACCACATCACAAACGTTAGCGCAGGAATTAGGGTGTGTTGCGTAACAACCTGTGTCAGCACGTACCGTTCGACGTCTGCAGGAGCGGGGACTTGTAGCATGGCGGCCATTGCTACCATTACCATTGACGTTTCACCACCAGTGAGTGCTGTGGCAGTGGGCCATTGAACGACGCACCTGGACTACGGAATGGCCCTTCATTATCTTCTCCGACAAATCCCGCTTCTGCCTGCAACCCCATGATGGTTAGATACGTGTGTGGCGACACGGCGGCGAGAGACTGTATGATGCCTGCATTATACATCGCCATACCAGTCTGTCAGCTGGCGTTATGGTTTAGGGCGCAATTGGATACGACAACCGCACCCCTCTGGTACGCATCGCAGTTAAACTCAAGAGCCACCACTACATCTCCTACGTTTTGCAGCCTGCAGTCCTCCCTTACCTGCAGGACCCGCCAGCGGCCACGTTTCAACAGGACAATGCGCGCTAGCACGCGGCACACATTGTGCAACAATTTTTCACGGCCCACCAGGTGTCACTTCTGCCACAGTCCGCCTGTACTCCCGATATGTCGCCCATCGAACACGTCTAGTCGCTGATTGGCAACCGAGTGGCCCGGCAAGCACCACCCGCGGCTACGCCAAATGAACTGTGGCAACGTGTGGAAGCAGCCAGGACCGACATACCCAAAACCTCTTTCGTTCGATGTCGCAGCGTGTAGCGGCCGTTATTGCCAGTATGGGGGCCACACGAACTATTGATGTCTGCGTGTTCCGCAAGTCGCATGGGCCTGTAAGCTCAATCGTTTCATCTTTGTTTCTGTTCTAATGTGTCCAGTAAATCTAGCTTTGCTATCTGGTATCCTTCTTGGTGTTGCATTTTGGGTGGCCAGCAGTGTATATGCACTGCCTGCCCCGTCGATCTCGTTTCAGTGCTAAGGCCATCATTCAGCCATTGACCGCGAGTGGCGCTAGATACATTGACTCTGTTCTGATGTGCGGAAGATAATCATAAGCTTGTTTGTGTATCAAATTATTGTTTTAAAATTAAAACACTTTCACACAAAAGTGTTACTTTTTTATTTATATTGGTGTTAGGAAAACAGTTTTTGATTTAAAACTAATTATATGCAACAAGTTTTCTCAGCATTATTTTGTTAAAGAACTGGCACAGCAGACCAGAATTAAATAGAATAATTGCACAGAAGAATTAAATAAAGTAAGTTAAGATCTCAGTTCAGTTTGTCGTATTCTTTAGAGCAACTAATCTTATTCAGTCGTTCTTTTTTTAGGGCATCTAATCTCGTATTTTTATCACATGGAAAGAGTGATCGACAAGTAATGTCATTTTTAAGTGAAACACAAAGTCAGCATTATTATTGCACATAGGTGTCTGATAAACACAATGTCAATTACTTAATAATCACTCGTAGCATTTCAGGGCTGTTTGTGTTCCGCCACCGGGGTTTGGGCGATCTTTCATGACTTAAATTTTGAGTTCTAATAATGCAACAAAGCAAAAAAAGAAATTTCAGACGATTCATGGCCAAAGTGTTTACTAAAAAAAAAAAAAAATTGCTTTTCACCAATGAATTAATGTGATAATATTGTCTTCCTTGCCGATGCAGCAGACTCAAGCTTGACGCCTGAAGTCTACATTAAGCCGGCAGTTTGTGCTGTGGTTGTCCATTGTTCTGTAGGAAGGGCATGCGCGTAAATTCTCAGCCAATTCGTCGATGCTTCTGCTCCTCGATGCTAAAAACCGGTTTTTCGCTCTGATAAGTAGTGTGGGATTGGAACTTGGAAATGGGGGAAGGGGAGGAGAGATTAGTAAGTCAGTGATGGAAGAGGTGTCTTTGTTTCTCTAATAAAACGTTTGTGGTTTTTTGTTTAGGCCAGAGTGATGGGGTTTTTTTTTTTTGTATGTGATGTATGAATGTTTTTAGGGATTTGAAAGTTTACACTATTTCAATTTAAGGTAAGTTTGTCATGAACGATGAAGTTTTTAACCAAAACTGACAATCTCATGACATTAGAGGCTTCAGTCAAAAGTAAATTCCGGTTTGATTGGCCAGAAAAAAAAAAAAAAAATGCCCAGAAGGAGAAAGCTGGGATATGGTGTCAGAAAATTGATACAGGTGGGTCATGTTTCTGCATATATAAATGGAGTAAGTGCTACAGTTCTGCCTCCAAAACCAGTTGGAGCAATTATAATGGCTACTTGTAACAGTTAAGGTTCTTCTCCCTTTTCGGTACACAAACAAGGCACTGCAAGTAAAGGTTGTAAGCGTCAGCCTGATAGCATCTCCGCTAAAAAAAAAACAAATTAAGATTGAAATTTTTTTTAAGAAATAGTGTTATTTTATTAATAAATATAACTTTAGATTAACACCACGAGACATTTTTTTATTAAGAAATGGAACTTAAGATCAACATCCAATTTGTTAAATATGCTGTTATTTTATTAGTAAGTAGAGCGATCAATGCCACCTGAGACAGGTTCCATTTCAACTGAGGCAGGGTCGTACCATCATGGTCTCAGATTTCTCTAAAAAAAATTAAGGGGTGTTCCTTGACTAATATAAGGAGACCCATATTTTTTCTTTCGGCAAGAAAAATTTTCCCTTCGAGATAGAGGGTTTCAAATCTCAAACAAGCTCTCTAGAAAACGGTTATTTTTCCTAACTTCAGCGAGTCATTGCAGCAGAATTAAAAAAGATATCGTGTTCTTGTATTTTTTTTTACATTGTGTGTATAACATATAATATATGGTGCTAATATTTGCTACACATCATATGATTAAAAATTTTAAAAATCGCAAACTTTGTGATTTTAAAAAAATTGAATTTTTAAGTTTTTTTTAAACAGGTTCGGATGGAGTTTTTTCTATATTCGGTTTTTCGTTAAGGACGTACAAATATGCACTTTATTTGTAATTTTTTGTGTGTCTGTGAAACTGCTAGTTTCCGCGTTTCGGCAGCGTTAAAAACAGCCGATTTTGAAAAATCTCTTAACTTTGCCAACGATTTTCTCAAAAAAAAAAACATTTTTTAAAATTCTGAAAATTAAAACCCTGTTTTATTATCAGCAGGAGAATATCTTTGTAACTTTTCGCGTGCCTAAAAACGGCCATTTCAGAGTTAGACGCGTTTGAATTCGGTTTGAAAGCCTACGATTTCCCAGTGTTCTAAAGGCGCCATTTTGGAAAAATATCAGGCGGAAAGTACGTATTCTCTTACCCGAATCAATCAAAGCGTTGGCTATTCTTTGCCCGAATGATGGAATGAGAGCATTGGATCAGCTGGCCATGGTTGGGTACGTCGACCTCACCCTTCCCCGAGTGATGACATGCCTAAAAAACTTGGGGGGGGGGGGAGATAACAAAGCAAAGAAAATTCTTGCCGCTCCACTAACAAAGTTGAATTGCGAAAGACAGAATTGTTTGTTAACGTATATACTTAAACATCTCATAAGAAAAAACTATGAAAGAGTAGAAAACTGTTGTGAAATAATTTTTAGAAAAAAAGTGCAGGCACACGTACTGTAAGTTAATTTTCGATGGCTAAACCCCTAGAGTTTTTCTGGGAGTTGCTAATTGTAGGCTACTGTCAGAAGAGCAGTTGCTGTTTTGTTATTGTTGCTAAAATTATCTTCTCAGTTTTTCATTATAGTAAAATAAAATATTCGCTCAGGAGAGTTTTGTCCTCTGCGAACGGGGATCGAAAGTGCAATGCTCTTGACCTTGCTGCTGGATTGGTAGCGCTGGTCACTACCCAAACTCTGCATACCTCCTCTCCAAAACGTGATGACAATTGTCTAATTACTAAATAAATAACAATTAACACATACGCGTGCATGCTTATTCATAAAATGTTAGTTGAGTATATTTCCTGTTCAATCAGCTGATTTTACAAGTAGAATACATATACAGCTTAGGCGCTTATAATGGTGTAAAGATTTTTATCTAATTAAAACATATTCAGGACGCTAAAGTACACATTTACCGAAAATGTGCAACATACAGATCATAAGGTATGAAAATTAATGGCAATTGGCGCAGAAATTTCATATTTTTATTTGAAAAGATTTTTTATCGTAATATTTATGTACGTGTAAATGTGATGCTGTGAATAGATGTTGCGTTAGGCCTAACACATCACTACGGCAATGATGTGAAGCTTTGCTCTGTTGAAAGATTCGCTGCAGTGTGCAATTCACACGCAGACGACTGCAAGTGCAACCGCCTATGTTCTTGCCAAGAGAGCGAACCATGTTGTACTCATACGTTACAAAATATAGTTCGTTCGTGTTTTGTCCCCTGTAGCAGAATCACGGCGACATCCGTCGCAGATTTATTTTGGTCCTGCAGAAAAAAGATATCCCCAGAACCTTGTGAAAACCAACTTACAGACTCCCTATCAGATGCAAGTTTTTCGCCTTCCAAAATTTTTGAAAACTTAAGTTAGGCGTAGTGAGAATTTCTCCCATAATCATAATCATAATTTTTTCTCTCTCTCTCGAATGACGACGTAGGTCGCAGAATTATTTTGTACTCTTCCCCGTAGAAGAATCGCGGCAACGAGCGATACGCGTGGCAGGTTTATTTTGTACTCGTCCCCGTAGAAGAATCGCGGCGACGGCGGCCAACGTTCAATTGCATATTTTGTACTCTTCTCCGTAGAAGAATCACGGTCGACGTACATCGTAGATTTTTTACTCTTCTCCATAGAAGAATCACGGCCGACAGATATCACAGATTTATTTTGTACTCTTCTCCGTAGAAGAATAGCGGCGACGTATATCACAGGTTTATATTGTACTCGTTTCCGTAGCAGAATCATGGTGATGACCGACGCACATCGCAGATTTATTTTGGCCCTGCAGACAAACAATATCCCCAGAACTCTATTAAACCATCTTGCAGACTACACTGAACAACATTGAAATTGTTTCTGACGGGAAAGTGTACAATTCTATATGAAATTAACCCACTGAACACAAATATCGCCATGAAAAACTTTCATTGGCTCTTGTTTCGGAAATACAGCTAATGGAACGTTAAAAATTTGTGGTTTTTAGTAAAAAAGTAGGTATAATGAGTAATTTATTTTGTTACATATTAATAAATTTGATAAATATAATAAATGTTAGTAAATGTATATTAAAATGGTACTGAAATAAAAATATAGTAAGAACATCAGGTTCGTACGACGTTTTCCGTGCTCTTGGACACCGTCATACCAGGAAGTATTGCATCATTGGGTGAGAAGTCTGAAGTTCCCGCGACGCCCGGTGTAGTATTACCCGATGTGATGCATTCCTTTCAGTTTTAACAGCCCAACAGTAAAGAGCTCAGTCCATTTGTTTCTTTCCCTTCATTGGTGAGTGTACTCTCGTGATAGCAGCCTGTTAAAGTGATCCTTTTATTGTGACATTACGTAGCTATGCCGCGTGCATGTGTGAATAAGGCGGATAACTTTTGCTATATATGATTTCATTAAAAAAAAAAAAAAATTCAGTCAATTTTTAAAAGATGCTGAGGGTTTATATGAATTATGAACTGACTTCTACATTAATTTAATGTCATAGAAATTAAGATTACTTAGAAATTAATAAGAAACCATATAAGTAATTGATTGAAATAAATTATTTTGGGAATTATAATTTATGCTGGGGTTTCCATTTCATTAAAAATTTTTTTTAAAGATGCTGAGGGTTGTTTATATGAATTATGAACTGACTGAGTTTTGATATGCAAAAAAATATTTTAGCCTAGGTAACATAGCCAGTGCTTTGAAATTCACAGAGGGGAATTTCAAGTATGGAAGGGATGTTTGAAATATTGTTAATAATTTCTCAGTATAATATGAGCAGTTTGTTAATAGCTTTTCTTTTGACTTTGATTATTATTTTGGATGAGGGAATGATGTTTATCCCTATGAATTGAGTAAACAAAATTGTACTTTTTATAAACACAATTTTATTTTGTCAAAAAATAATGCTTAACATCAAGGTTTAAAAATTCAAAATTATTTATTTTTCCTTTAAAATCATTTGTAGAAAAAAATAATTTGTTTATATGTCCCGTAAAATAAGCACAGTAAATCCCTATTTTTGCCAGGACTGTTTTTTCCAGTTTTTACCTCTTTTTTCACTTTGGCAAAACTTTGCCAATCCCGATTCACCCATTGTTGCATTTTGCAATAAAAAAAAATGCGTTTGTCTGATCGTTAATCAAAAACACCTAAGGATTTCATTTGGGCTAACTTTTAACGTGAAAATGCTGGTTAACATTGTTTTTGTGGTTTAAAAAAGTGTTTGCTAAGTTGAGGGAATGTGTTTGTTAAATCAGGAAATGACAAGCATTAATTTCATTGTGGTTCCATCGAGATCATGAAAAATGTACGTAAAATCACGGAATTCGTTAAATTGCAGTCAGTTAAATAGGGGTTTGATTGTACTTCCATCCAGGGTTGTCTACCCACCTACCCTCCCAAAAAACCCTGGGCGTGTTTTTTTTTAAACCTAATAAAACCCACTTGTAGTGGGTTTTTTTTTTTTACCGGAATATACTTTGGAATTCTACTGTAATTTTGGGATATTTTCTTCAAAGAGTTTCAAAAGCAAAATTTTAAAATGGGAAAGCTTGATGCTCATTGTTTTTTAATTATACCTAATTTGCTTTTATTATTACATAGATGCATTATACCTGTTTGTTAAGCACTCAAAATGATCTGCAAATTCCCCCAAACATAAATAAAATTCTAGAGAATGTAATCATTTACAAAGATGCAGTACACATGTTAAAACAGCTAAAAGGTTAGAGTATTTGGCATTCTCCAGGCTGAACAAACAAACATTGCTAAGGTAGTGGAACTGTGGCAAGATCTTAAGGCAAACTCAGATCCTAAACCGTATACACCGGTGATTTAAAAAAAAAAAAAAAAAAAAAAAAAAAAAGGGATGGTCGAGCATTTCAGCCTTGCAACTACTTGGCAAACTTAATGAATCCAAAATAACAGGGAAAGAGAATGAGCCCTGAGCAAGAACATATTGCTGATAACTGGGTGTTAGGAAAGAAACCTGAATGGATAATTTTTGTAATGGGTTTTAAAATATGACACAAAGTACTATCCAAAGTCTGTTAGTAAATGTTGTGCAAAACTTCAGTGCTGCCAAATAGTGGCAACCGATTGAGCAACATGCAAGTGTGACCAAAGCTGGAATCCTGAAAGATTTCTGCTCTTACATGTCAAGTCTATGTGGTTTCCCATCCAGCTCATCTGCAGTAGAAAGGATATTTTCTACTTGCAGACTAGTCTGATCAAAACTTCGCAATCGCTTAGTGTTGGTAAAGCACAGAAACTTGTCAAGATCCACAAATATTTAAAAAACAAACAGTAAATTTGTCACACAAAAAAAATTGTTTTACCCAAATGTAATTAAACATCTCGAGTTTGATTAAATACTAGTTTATAGATTGCAGTGAATGATGTGTAAAGTATCTTAACCTTTGTGTAGATTTAACCCTTTAATCGGCGAAAACGAATTAACTCGGGGTTAGGAAAATGGGTTGAAATAGCTCGCACGGATGTATTCACCATCTCAGAATTGAACAGAAAGCGGTTAGAACAAGTCGATTTGCTTCCCGTTTACCTTTGTCATTCAAAGTGGTCATTTAGGGAAATGAATGATACAAAACATTTCTGACTGATTACCCTTTAAAAGAACTAATAATCACTAAGAACTTAAGAAAAGGGAGACAATATGTTTGAGTCACTTGTTACTATCCAGTGGTTTGATGCCCCGGTCATGTCTTGCATTATGGAGCAGAGAATAAAGAGCTTTAAACGCCTGCCACCAAGAAAGGACTAGTGGGATGCCAAACATCAAAGACTACCACCACATAATAGTGGGTTAAATATCACTAGGCCTAGTGAAATGCTTACCAACAGTAACAGGTTCATGGCCAGTATTGATCAGGTGAGAGGGAGAAAGAAATTGTTGTGGGGAAGCTTTTGTAAAACCCGAATGCTATTTGAATATTTCTGTTTGGTAAGCGTACAGAATTTAGGGCAACATGTAGTTCAGATTCATCAGCCGCTTAAAGTGTTAAATATAAAATTCTTTCAAGACTACATAAAAAAGGAGATTTTTATTAACCAATAGATAAGTTGCATGGATTTTTCATTAATAATATTTAATCATTTGAAATTTTAATGAAAGAATACGAAAACTAAATAGAACCCAGGGTGGCGACAGACCTGGAAAATTGGGAAAAGTCAGGGAAATTTGTGGCAAATCGAACGAAGTCTGGAATTTTTATTTCCATCGTCCTAGCTCATCTTGCCAGCGATAAAATAATAAAACATTGGATGTTGTTTTAGCCAAATATATTTGCGAAGTTTTTATGTCTGCATACTAACTATTTCATTAAAACGATGTAGTCTTATCGTCTAAATGGCCATGTTTTCTTTGGCTCAGGCTTCAACGCTTGAATCAATCCACAATTCCGCATCTGCCCCCAATGCCAGCACGATGTTTCTGGAATGACTTCATGTTGTAAATATACATTCAGACTGAATTATGTGTACGCACAGGATAAAAAAATTGAAAAGAGATATAATAATGTGTTAAAAAAAAAAGGAAGAAAGCAATTTCGGAATCACAATTTAATTCATGTTTATAGGTCTTATTTCCTCTTTTATTTACAAAGTGTAATAGTATAAATTATTTACTTTGTGTGCTTTGAAGTACCTTTTGCATGGGATGGATGCCCTCTGTGTGCATTCATTATTTCTTTTTCCTTCTGATTGTTTGGGTACAAAAGTTCGTTATCGGTGATCATGATGTTGCGTACGCTTCGCATTTTCTCTGGTTCGGCTTTAGGAGTGACCTTGAGGAACATCCTTTGCTCAAGACCCAGCCGGGCTTTCAGCAAATTTTGCAAGCTTTGTGTTTTTAGCATATCTTTTGTAAAAAAAGATTGTGCTTCTGTTATCGGTATGCTCAGGGCTCGACAAATTCCGAGTGCCAGGTGCCTAATTTTCTTCTTAGTTCAGATTTCATAATATATTGCAGTAAATACCGTAATTTCTGTTGTGCATCCATAGATTATCTATTAAAAGGTTATAAATTTAGGTGCTGCGGGCACTGGTAAAAAATAAACTGTCGTTTTAAAAAGTCAGCGAGGTAATTGTCAGGAGAGGTGTTGGGAAAGTACCGAAAGTGCGGTAACAGAAAAAAATATAACTTAACAGCGAGATAGAAGACTGCAAAGAGATTGTAAGAATATATATTTTTTCTTATAAGTATTTTGACAGAAAATATGACACAAGGAGAAGGCGTTACTATTTGCGCGTGCAAAAGCTACACGGTGTGAGAATCCGGGACTCTAGAATCGCGCAGAGCTGTTCCGTAGCGTGTAGCCATTCTGCGAATCGCATTGCCTGGTTTTGGTGCTCTGATTGTATTAAGGTTTTTTCGGTATTCAGTTTAAACATATTCAGAAATAGACAATGCTATGGACTATCCGCAATTTCAACAGATTTTTTAGTTTAATGAACTGCGATAATGCGGCATCAGCAAACTATTTTAGTTCCTTTTTTACTTAAAAGTAACACAAAAGTACTTCAAAATGAGTTACATTTTCAATAAGATAATTTTTTCTTGCATCTGTGGATTTCTGAGTCAGTCCTGTAAATCGCAGTTTTCTGTCTGAAATTACGATTCACGATTAACATGATAAGTGCGGATCACGTGGTGTGATTATACGACTGTTGTGTATGCCAAAACCACGGAATGTTAGTTATTGTTATGAATGAGTTGTGCATCAAATCCTTATGTTGTTTGCATTTTATGGGCTATTTTTTATTTTTAAACAATATTTTGAGTTATCACATTGGCCACTAAACAAATGTTGACTTATGAAGACCATAATTTCATTATGTGCCTAAGGCACTTGCAAAAAATTTTACTTTTTTTTGAGTTATCAGAAATTCAGTGTTATCAAAGTTAGTTATCGAGAGTTGACTTCATTTGTAAAAATAGAAGTAGACATTTTTTTATTATTTGCCTTTGTATTCATTAACTTTTTTGGTTTGTATGCAGTGGTTAGGGGGAAAAGTGCATTTTCACCTGGAAAAGTCGGGAAATTTTTTGTTCAAGATTTTGTAGCCACCCTGAGAAACCCAATAAAACCTACCCAGGTTGGGGTTTTTTTCAATCCTGCTTTCATCCCTGGGCCACTTAGCACAATGGGGTAGTGAGTGCTGACGTGCTAACATCTGTCGGCTGATGTGAAAGATGACAGTAAAGATGAGCTCGGACGGTCTCAGAATTCATTAACTACCAAAAAACCTGGGCTCGGAATTACAAGTCTTGAATTTCATTACTGTAATTAATTCAACACGTGTAATTCCGAGCCCAGTTGAATTACAAGTGTTGAATTTCATTGTGGATTTGTTACCATGGTGGAAGGATTTTCAATTTCCTAAGCTAGCTGCCATTGCAAGACTTGCATTGTCCAAAGCTATGGCCCAAGCAAGGATTAGTTTAAGGAGGTCTGATATTGAAAAACGGGGGGGGGGATCATTTCCATTTTTTGTATTTTATTAAAAATCAAAAATCTTTAAAATGATGTATTAATTTCCAAAATTGTGCAGCTAAAAGTATGTTTTTTTTTTTGTCCCACTCCCTATGCAATTCTCTCTCTTTTCATGATGAACTTGATCTGGAAACTGCACACACATATAATATTGTGATTAGTATACTATTAAGTGCAAAGCTTTGCTAATGTTACAAAATGCAGAATAATCTGGTCTGGAATGCTTTTACGTTACTTAATTTTGGAAATTCCCTTACATGCTTTTTTTATTCTACATCACTCTAAACTACCTTTAGCAATTAGCATATATGTAAATTATATTGCAAAGATTAGTTTTCTAGAGTCAAAATTTCAAGCACTTGCAACTGTCTGAACTGTCTGTACGGCATTGCAGGTGTGCAGAATATGTCCGAACGTGCGAACAAGGTTCGGGGGAAATTTTTGCCCGGGGATAAAATAATAATAATGGTAATAATAAAACGAAAAATTGACTTATTAACAACAAATATAACTTGAAAAATAGGAGTAATTTACTTCACAGTAATCAGGTAATCATTTTGAAAAATGTGTAATTTTGAATACAAGAGGTTATGTGAGGGCTGTGACGTACTGCCGCACAGCCCTCACATAACCTCTGCAAAGCTAAAGCATTGAGCTTTCTATAGATACCATACATGACCTTCTTTCAACAGATTAAAGTTTCAAGGTCATCCACTGTGACCTTTGACCTTGAATATCTGAAAACATGCTATCTTAAAAAATTACAAATTTTTTTTTTTATTGCTACAACATTCTTCTACCCATGTGCCAGATATTAGGCTGGCACCGCTATGGCAAGGCAGTGTAGGGTTAATAGGAGTATATGTCCTCCAGGTTAGGTTCGGACAAATGTACAATAACTGTTTTCCAGATGCATGTATGTATGTATTAATTTCACAATGTGTTACAGGTTATATTAGTGGTGTACACATACAAGTGAACCGCTTGGTTAATAAGGTTGCAAACTAAAAGAATGTGATGCCATCTTGCTAGTGACCATTTCTATTTCGCTTCTCTCCATAAAATATGTCCGACCTGTTGCTGTTCGTAGGTCAACCTTCGTAATGACTGCTGTTTTATCCACTTCTAATATATCTGGCTTCTGTGGGTATGTGAAAGACACTGAAGGTCCATGTGGGTGCAGAAAACTTATCTTAACTTGTTCTGTATGAATGTTCACATCCAAAACACAACCAACCCACCACTGGTTATCATACTCAACAATAACATAGCCACGAATATCCTCCAGATCCAGTTCTATTGGATTTAGCAATACTGACTCAACCTTGTATTCAGTTGAGTTTGAATACATCTTGGTTTAAATAGCTGTGAGGCTTACTGGTATTACACAGTGAAGTTTTTGAGTACCAGAAATTGGTCGAGCACTAGCATGACGTATCTTGAGGAACTCCTTGTGGTTCTCATAGTCCTTGTCCATGCTGTATTTAAAATGGCACGAAGGAATGTTTCTGGAAGCCCAATCATACAGTTGTCGCGGTGTCATAATTTGGTCATTGTATGAACACTGAAGGCTGGCATGTGCAGCTAATCTCTTAATGGTGCCTGCCATGCCATCACATGGCCCCTTTCCATGTGAGGTGGCAAAGAAATGCCACTCAGCTGTGATACGAAATTCTACATCATGATGGCACAGATTGACAAAATTCTTCCTGTTCTTATACTGTGAGGCTGCATCGTCTGAGAAGTAATAGATGTGTTCTACTTGTCAAAATGTGATGATATAAACTGCAACAATTGGCTCTGGAAAAGGTGAACACTGATAGTATCATGCTTAAGACATTCTGAGATGACAACAAAAGAAATATGATCCAACTGAAGTGTGTGTGAACTTTTGTAGTACATGACAAAAGGGTGAATAGTAGCTTGGGAATTGTTCCAGTGGTATCCTTGGACTGCATCCTGCAGTATGAAGGAATAATACTCAGCAAAATCGCACAACACAACACACTGATTATCATCAAGGTTTTCTTTCAGATTTGACAGAAAGTATGACTGCTGAATAGCTATAAAAGGAGGTGGCAATAGCAATTTCACTTTTGATTCAAAGGTCTCAAGGAATTCTTCTACAGTGTTACAGACTGTCATAAGTGTTGTGCGATCACTTGTAGTCCACAATTTATATACAATTTCATCAATCCCATTCATGGTGAATAAGCTACTTATTTGCTCTAGTAAGTGTGTTATACCAGGACAAGAATCACACTTTAAGAAGCATTCTGGAAGAGGAGGGTTACAAGTTATTCTTGCAAGGCAATCTTTGTATGCCCTAACTGGTAATTCATCATTAAGAGTTAAGTCTTGCTATTTGCACTGTGCTAGCATAAGTTTTACATTTTCATGAGCACAACACACACAGACACAGTGTGTTCCACTTGCACCAGCCAGCACACAATTCTTTGGGTGTGAACCACAGAACTTTGAAAACCCTACTTTGACATTAGGATTCTTGTCTTTAAATCCTTGAAATATCTCTTTCAAATTTCCTAGAAAAAGATGTTTTTGTACTTTTGATCCTGATTCCATCATTGTAACAATCTTTTTTTCCTTTTAAACAACGGCTCACTTGATCACTATTATAGTATGCAATAACGTTTTCAACTGTGCTGTCACTGAGAGTTTTCCCAGGCCTAGGATTTAGAGTTGCTAAAATACCCTGCTCGTCCACAAGATTTTTAGACTTTCGTGCCATGTAATATGTTACACCAAATTCTTCCTGAATTTTATGAACACTCCAGGTTTTAGGTAATATTGTTAGTATTTGGACTTTAACACTGCTAGAGTCTGTTTCTTGAAATTTTTCTTTCAACTGTGAAATCATGACCGATTCATCAGACACTGTCACAGGATTATCACATTCTGGAACACCTGTGTAGTCTTTTATCACTTCACCAATTTTCTGATATTTCTTCTTACTGTACTGTCCAACACCTAATTTTTTTTTCACAGGAGATTCGCTTAGAGAAAGTAACGTATCATTCAGACTATCCAAAGTTGTCTCTGTCAGTCCGTATCTCACTCTTCACCACTACTTCTGAATTATCTTCACTTAACCGAGGTTGTTCTGCCTCTGCATCTGTTTCAATTATACATGAAGGACCTGGCATTTCAGAGATAGATTTTCTGCATGAACTACATATTTTCTGTTCTAATGTTATATTTGGACATTTCTGAACCATCCAAGGCTGTACTTTTCTCAGATTCTTTCTAAACCTTGTGTGTCCACTTTTACCCAGAGGATTGCAACAAAAAATTTGACTTTTAAAGTCCATTTTGATTAATGAAACTGCACCTGCAAAAAAAAAAATGATAGTTTGATAAAAAGAAATTGATTAAATAAAGATAAAATAAAATAACAATTAAACAGTTAACAATGTTACAGATAAATTGATAACCGCACACAAGCTCAGAATTGAAATAACAGCAAATGTAAAATGGTGTACCAGTAAGATTTCTCATTGGCTGTAATAAGAAGCCTTGCCATTGGCTGTAATAAGAAGCCTTGCCATTGCCTTTAATAAGAAACCCTGTCATTGGCTCTAATAAGAAGCTTTGTCATTGGCTAAGAAGAAGCCCTGCCATTGGCTAAAATGGGTGGAGTTTCAATCTCTGATCTCAAAGATTTGTTGACATTATTTACTGCTGAAAATTGTGTCTATCAAGTGAAATTGTGTCACATAGCATATTTCTGATAAATCTGTTGATCTGTTATAATATATACACATTTCATGTATAATAAACACGTCCTCAACGTAAGAAATATTTATTGCGTGGTATGTCTCTGTGCCTTACATACAGAAGAGTGCAGCATAACACTCTTATTAATCCTACACTGCCTTGCCATAGCGGTGCCAGCCTAATATCTGGCACATGGGTAGAAGAATGTTGTAGCAATAAAATATTTTTTTTTCGTAATTTTTTTAAGATGGTATGTTTTGAGTACAGTGCCTAGAAGAATTAGTGTGTCGTGCTCCCTAAGATGTCCCTCACGGTTTTGTGACCAATCGTCATGAAATGACAGAGGGCGCTGGTATCGGAAGTTACGTTAGGATGCTTCATCGGCTTCATGTTATTCAATGGTGGGAAGTTTGTTTACCAAGGATTTGCTGCCTTACAAAACTTCAAATTTTCACAAAACAAAGGTTAGTGGAGGAAATCTTTTTGGCAGTATCTTTGCTAACTCGTTGTAGCTCGATCATAACAGTAATACACTAGGTAATTCAACAGTTGATCACTGAAACGCAATAGGCTTATTCCGGTGTTAGTTTTATTCAACTGTGAACTGTGGATTGTTTATAACGAAATTTATTTCCGAAATTAGTAACTTTTTATTCGTGAAGATGTAGAAGTTGATCAAGTATTGGCTGTCACGCGTTAAACCTACTGTGTGGTTAAACTTAAGTGCAGTACTGAAATTGACTGCAACAGTTATAAGATCATAAGGAAATAATGTCAGCTGTGAAAGGACTGGTAAATTCTGCATTAGCAAATAATAAAAAACATAGAAAACGGAAAAGGCAAAGCAGCTGTTTTGTGCCAGGATGTAATACTGGCTATAAATCCTGCAAAAATAAAATATCACTCTTTGCTGTCCCCAAAATACCTGATATGTTGAGCAAATGGGATAAGACAATTCCCAGAGCTGATAAGAAACTTGATGAAAGTTGTGTTGTATGTGCCTTGCACTTTGAATCTAAATTCATGGAGATGCATTATCGTTCCACTATTCAAGGTAAGGAAGTTCTAACATGCGGAGACAAACCATTACTCAAGCCTGACGCCATACCTACTATTTTCCCAAATTTACCGAAATATTTAAGTAAACCTTTACCAAACAAACGTTCTACAAGGATCCTGCACAATTAACAGTTTACTAAATTCAGTTTCGTATGCAAATTGTCAATACTGGAAATAGTAACAGAGAGAAGACATTCAAATACAGTAATAATATAATTGTGATACTTCGGTTGTAATTGTGATTATACATATGGATTCCAAATACTGCATGATTAGTTTTATATCCCACCTACTTTTATATCTGTGCTGATATACACAGTCATAGGTATTCTGCATATGATACTAAACTTGCAACATGTTTCTAATTTATTAAAGAAACCGAACAAAATTATTGTGTTAACATGTACTGCATATCGGATACTCCTGAAGAAATGAAGCCTGTGCTGATACACATAACTAGGCATTCTTCGAACCAAGTTTGAAACAAACTGTTCAAGTGTAATTTTGTTATTTATTCATAACAAACTAATAGATTTAGATCTTGCATAATCTTACAGCTTTGTTTATTTAACTGCAACAGATTATGGTAAGCTTAACTATCCTAAAGATTCAGTAGTGTTAACTACCTTTGCCTGCTATTGTATTTTCTTGTGGCTGTTAAAGGAAGAACATGAGCACAAATTTATTTCTCTCACATCAAAAGGAGATTATCAGTTAACTCTGCATCAGCCACAAGACTGTGTGAAAGTGCAATCAAAAGCAGGACCACAATTCAGTATTACTTATTGCAGGGCTGGGAGTGAAATATGTGATCGAAAAGCAGAACATCTATTCAATGTTACATATTGAAAGGGGGAAATGTGCAGGTTGAATGGAAACAATCTTAGCTATGTACATTTTTTCTGGTCGTGTAGAAAATAGATCTGTGAAGGCAGTACAAGAAGAGGTAAGCATGAAACAAATTCATAATAATATTTTTTATCACAAATGTTTAAAACCAGCATTCTGTGTCCCACTATTACATGGAAGTTGGCCATGTATTCTAATAAAACATCACTGCCTTGAACTTTAGCTTTGAGTCACCCTGAAATTTCTGTGCTTAATCTTTTCAGTAACAATTCATTAAGAATTTAATTCTCCTGACATGTATGCACATAGGCGTAGTGTGACCAATTTTTTTTCGGGGTGGGGGGGGGGTGGGGCACGGATAAGTGTAAACTGGTGTTTTCTTGGGTTGGGAGAGCATTTTTGAAAATATTTTTCCTGAAAAGGCACCTGTTCAGTTGCCATTAGTGCCAAACCTGTAAGGTGTGCCAGGATTTGTTGATTCACCTTAATGAATACAAAAAGCAACTCCTTTCGAAGCACCTCATGCATGGCCATCTTAGGGGGTGGGCCAACGGGGCTGGTGCCCAGGGCCCCTAACGTCCCAAGAGTCTTATGGGTTTACAAAAAGTTAAAATCTTTTACCACTCACCAGCAGGTTTTTTTATTTAAAGAAAAGAAGAAACACCAATCCAGAAAGTTGGAAGTTTTTTTGCCTTTTTTTTTTTTTTTTAAACCTTGCTCATAGCTTCGATTTCCCGAGGAGGCAGGAAGAAAGTTCGGGTGGATCTTTTGTGACAAAATAAAAAACAAAGCCGGCATCCCTCCCGATCTTAAAGGCGGGTGAGGCCTGAGGGCCACGCACAAATTGCATTTTTTCGGAATCATTTTTTAACTTTTAAACCGTCATTTGTGTTATATATATGAAGAAGCGCACGTATATTTATCACTAGGGTTTGCTCACCTGGGCTACTTTTATATATTTTTTTACATCGTCGCTGTTTACACAAATAACTGATGGGGGCTGCATATCCGCATTTTCGTCCGGTGCGTCATGTCTGAAAAGGGCGCTGGTTGGTATCTTTCTTCGGTTTCAATTTAATTTTCGTTTAATAATTTGTAAGATAGGGAAGAAATGTTATATCTTCCAGCACCCATTTTCTTGTAATTTGCTGAACAACAAAATGTGAATGCAATTTGGTACACTTCATGAAGTTCTACAAATTTTGTCATGTACCATTTTTCCAGTGATCGAAGTGGCACAGAGCTACTGCCGATATGGTCGACACCAAGATTTTAAATCGCAAGCCATTCTGCTTCAGTATGTTAAGTGCTCTGCTGCTACACTAAAACTGTAGTGTAACAGCAGAGCACTTAACGTCTTTTCAGTCCCGGCTGCTAATCATTTTTCAATTTTGCCATTAAAAATATCATTTGCTGATTTTTGCGTTAAAATTCGTGCTTTCAACCTAATTTCTTTACGTAGTTTGTGACGGGTTTATAATTTATTACATACCAGGATGGGTAAACAATGTTTTTTTAACTGCCGGTATGCTCATTTCCATTTTTGTTAACTACCAGTATGCCATACCTGCCCACTTCGAACACGGCATTTTTCGTTCAAGTGGTATTTAAAAAGTTACTGGATATTGAATATTGCTTCTCATAGGGGTAACATGGTAATGGTGGTGTATATAATAATTCTGATACATTGTATATATATATATCCATATATTGGGAAAAGGGAATATGAACTTCCATTGTGCATGGCTTTTATCGATTATGAAAAAGCCTTTGATTCGGTGAAACCATCAGCAGTTACCACGGCTCTGAAATCCTGCGGTATTGAAGATGCATACATTAATATTATTAATAACATCTATGAAAATGCAAGTGCAAAGATTCGGCTGTTTGAAAATACAACACACATAAAAATTGGAAAGGGAGTGAGACAAGGTGACACCATATCTCCGAAGCTCTTTAATGCCACATTGGAAAATGTCTTTCAATCACTGAACTGGGAAAACAAAGGGATAAAGATTAATGGAGATTATCTAACCCACCTTCGTTTTGCTGATGACGTAGTCATTTTTGCAACTACCCCATCAGAGCTGCAGAGTATGATCCAGGAACTTGCTGACAAGAGTAAAGAAGTGGGATTAAAAATGAACTTTCAGAAGACAAAAGTGATGTTCAATGCTTTTACAAGAAATGAAGATTTATCGATTGATGGAGAAAAACTGGAGATAACAGATACATATGTTTATCTTGGACAGCAGATATCAAGTGAGGGTCACATTGATGAAGAAATTAATCGGCGTACAAAACTTGCCTGGAGAGCTTTTGGAAGAAACAGCATAATTTTCAAGAGCAATATGCCATTATGTCTTAAAAGAAAAGTGTTTGATCAATGCATCCTTCCAGTGCTTACGTATGGTGCAGAGACGTGGACCTTAACTAAAAGAGACATACAAAGGCTGCAGACAACTCAAAGAAGCATGGAGAGGTGCATGCTTGGTATAACCAGGAGAGATAAGAAGAGGAACTCGTGGATCCGAAAAATGACGAGAGTGGAAGACATCATGATCAGAGTTAAATCCCTGAAATGGCAATGGGCTGGACATACTGCCAGAAGGACAGACCATAGATGGACAGCCGAAATTTTAGATTGGATTCCAAGGGACAGGAAAAGACCCAGAAAAAGACCACATGGGAGATGGGTGGATGAAATTCGTAAATATGCGGGAGTGACATGGAGGAGACTGGCACAAGACAGACCGTTGTGGAGGAAACTTGGGGAGACCTTCGTCCAGCAGTGGATTGATAATGGTTGACAATGATGATGATGATGATTGGATTCCAAGGGACAGGAAAAGACCCAGAAGACGACCACATGGAAGATGGGTGGATGAAATTCGAAAGTATGCGGGAGTGACATGGAGGAGACTGGCACAAGACAGACCGTTGTGGAGGAAACTTGGGGAGACCTTCGTCCAGCAGTGGATTGATAATGGTTGACAATGATGATGATGTTGTATATGTTCTGTATATACATAATTGGGGGCCTCGAAAAATATGGCGGCCCAGGACCCCCAAAAGCGTTAAGACGGCACTGACCTCATGCTGTCATCTGATGATGAAACCCATCGTATAGCGTCTAAAAGGGGAAGTGTGCAGTGCGAACTCAAAAACTGCGTTCGAAATATGTCCCACGCCGCATCGCGGCGCTGCAGACAGTGTCTGTTTCAGAGAATGTGTGTAGCGATGTGCATGTAACCCAAACAACGGGGGTTGAATTAGGATGTAAGTGTACGATTTTCTTAAGTGTGCGATTATGGAAACACCTTTTACGGTTCAGTGAAATGTCTTAAGTCTGCCATAGAGTGCAGCGTCGTCGTCAATTTAATTTACAATAGAATTCTACATGATTTAAATTGATATGCAACCTCCTCGAAGAATGCCTACTAAAACGATAACAAATGCATGTTAAACACATTTTGGTGCAATCTTTGCATTTAGTTATTGCAACACATTTCCTAGCTACATAACCTGCAACATAAACTAGCAACTGGTTATGGGAATTATGTGGGAAAAGGGAAGCACAATCAGAATATGCAGCACTATTCAAGGTATCTTTCACATTATCTAGCATTTCATCACTTAAAAGTTCATTTAAATTTAACAAAACATTAGGTTTTCAACTGATGGTGTCACTTGGCCCAATAAGGGAATTGATGATTTCTGTTGTGCAGCTAGTACCACACTTTACAGGCTTGGCCAGATTATAAAAACTTAAACACTGAATGGTCACTAAAAATTCTGCTGCAGTGGGGTGGTCATTGCAGCCTGACAGTTGCTGAATAATGCCAAAAATGTTTTCTATTGAGTCTTGACTCAAGCGCGATGTCATTACATACTTGTAGTTCAAGGTTTCTGTTAGATATTTTAGTAGAGAGATAGTACTGCTTATAGTGACTCGTAATCCTGCAGCTGTGCTAGCACTTAAAAACCCAATCTTCTTATCTCCTGCAAAAGCTTCCCATTTATCTAAATATAACAGAAAATCATTAAGTACTTTGCATCCCTCAGAATCTATGCGGAGACTACTTGATGGACTCCTAGAGGTCATTAGTTATTAATTCCATCATCAACTTTATGAAAAATGCAGTTGCATTAGTGCTTCCAAACTGTATTTCAATATGATGCTTATAGAGAAAAAGGCCTTTTAATACTTCGTTGCTAAAAAGCTGCAAAGCATAGCTTGCCCTCATTTTCTCAAAGTTATTTGGGTGAATATGAACGTGTGTAATTTTTGGCATGACTTTTAGAGTAGTTATGTCAGAGTCCTTCCTCCATACTGCTTCAACATGCTCTGGTCTTGCTTCTCCTTCGGGCAGAAGAAAACCTCTGGTAACAAATGCGTTCCGTACACATTTTATTAAGTGAGGAAAATCTGATATGAAATGTAAACTTCTAGAACAATCTGTAGGATGCATAATGCTGTATTTAGTTCCAGAACAATCTGCTGATATACCAAATGTCTTCCACATATTCCTGTTCCAAGAAGCCCCATCACACGTAATGAAATCTACAAACAGACCTGCATTTTCAGTGAGAATAACAGCTTCAATAATTAATTTTGCAAGCAAAGTTCCACTTATATTGTTACTTGTGGCAAAAACACCAATTATTTGGGTCCAATCTCCATTTAATGGCTGAAACACCATTACCAGTCCGTGATTACATGGGGTATGCTTAACAGTTTCTGAAGTGTATGGTCCAATATCAACAAACCCTAATATTTCACCAGATGAATTTGCTTGCAGTTTTTCTGTAGGCTTCACTTCATCTATTAATATACCACCATGTCTTGCAAAAGGCTCCATTTCACTTGTTTTCTTTGAAATAGTTTCAAACGTCAGTGCATTGAATCCAAAACCACTGTTGTAATTTGAAATATACTTTCTAATAGTTGTTCTATTAGGTAGGATCATGATTTTGTGTTTCTGTATGTGCTCGTACAATTTTGGACTTTTTATGTGCATTAGTAAGCATTCAAGTAACCATTCCTTGGTATATGACATACCTCTTGCATATTTCCTATTTGCTGCTGCTTAATGGGTAATTCAGCTATTTTTTCATTAATGGAAAGTTCTGTAAAATTCTTATTTTTGTTTTGGATTTTTTTTATGTAATCAGAGAGCGAAATAACTCGTTTCTTCAGCCTGTTGATTTTCCGAACTTTATTCTGATACTTATTTTTAAATGTAGCCTTTTTTCTATGATAAGCTATTTTGTGCAAAAGTAAGCGCCGCAGATACTTACATTTGAGGCAAGTCGCTGTTCCTTTCCTTACACATTTTTTGCTGTACAAATTATTCTCAAAAATAACTCCACTTTCAAGGTACTTCCTGTTATTTTCAAATTCTGAAATGGAGCCTGCACCATGACATATTGTTAGCCTATCAGTGTCTCGAATAATGGATTCTAATTAATCTTTAGAAGTAATATTAGAAACTGTGTTCATTTTTAATCCACGTAAATACACTTCACAGGTAAACTCTGGTTCACTTTCGGTTACAACAACCTGTTTTTCAGTTGTCAATGAATTTGACAATTCACATTTGAATGAATGAACATGGAAAATTATGCACTTTGAATTATTAGCAGGTATTTGCTTACCCCAAAATTCTGAAGGAAGGTTGATATTCAGAAGGCAGTTCAGTGTAACTCTATGGGAAGTAAATTCCAAGCTATTTAAATTACCATCAGGCTTATCATCGGTTTCCCTAACTTTCCTCTTTTTTGCCAGAGGTTTTGATAAATAATGGGGAAGGTTTGGAAATATTGTAGGAATTGCATCTGGTGTCAAGATGGGCCGATCTCTGGGTATTAACACAGTCTCCTCGTTTATTTTATGCACAAAATTTCGAACCACAAATTTCTCATCAAAGTGCAGTTCACATACAGCACTACATTTGTGTAAGTTTTTATCTGCATGGGGAATCAATTTTTGCCATTGCTGTAAAAGTTTATCATTTTTGGGTATTCCAAAAAGCGACAGCTTACTGTTTTTGTACCGAGTATTGCAACCTGGCACAAAACAATGGTTATTTCTCTTCCGCATAATGAACTAAGTATAACTTATATACAATATTTAGGTAATCCACATTCCTTCTAAAACATCACACGTCTTCATCTAAATCGCCGCTCTTTTCACTGTAAGCAACACGAATTTAGTTTCCCGCTTCGCTCACATTAAGAAAGAGGGAAGGGAAGGCGATCGCAGCGCCATCTACGAAGGAGACAAATTTCGGTATCCACGCCAATCATTACGCATGCTAGGCGCTCGGCACACTTTACCTTCTAGACGCTATACCCATCGTAAAGATGACTGCATGCTATTGCGCATGAATTTCTGCTGGAAAGCAGTCATAACAATGATGGCTATTACGTAGTGTTCCCTTCGCTGTATATCACACTTTATGGCATTTAAAAGGAGAACGACTAATTAGTTTTTCCAATTTTTAAGTGGGGAGAGGGGGGCACATGCCCTACTGTGCCTTCCCCATGTTACGCCTGTGTGTATGCTACATTAATAATTTCCTTTTTTTTAAGGGTAAAAATAGTTTACAAGGACTGCATAGAATTATCCCATTTAGACAGACTCCATGAACACCCACTTCTTAATTTTTACCTTATTAAACTTTTTACTTAAGGTGCAAAACAATTTTCCTCTCTTCACTGCAAACCCATTTGAATAGCAAATTTAATCACATAATTATTATAAGGTGAAGAAAAGTAAAGAAAAATGTTATAATTTTTCTTTAAAAGAATGTCATCATAAACATTCAGGTTTTGTATATTTACTTCTGTTCAGTATGATTCATTTTGTTTATCGTATCACAGGCAAAGTTTTTTTTAGGAATGATTTTTGTAAATGGATTACAGTTGGTATATTATTAGAAAATAGACCAATTTTAAAAATAGTAATCGCATTTGTTGTATTCTATTTTTAACTCATTAAAAAACTTCTTTTCAAAGCCACACTCTGCAACTAAATGGAAAGCATTAAGTTTCAATATTTATTTTGATCCCATGTTCTTACCAAGAAATTTAGTCACTCATTGCTCAAAAATGAAGTACATTATTAAATAATTTTAAGTTTTTAGGTTACCGAATTTCAAAACCTATTTGGATTATTGGAATGCAAATTATAAAGCCCATGTCTCATTGAGAAAATATTTCCCCCTTTTTTTTCCGGTAAGGTTTTGAGGGGCAAAATATTTTCTTTATTTTAATTTTTACTTTATACTGTAAGTTGATGTTTCAGTGATTGTAAACTGCATATTGGTCTCCAGTGTTTTTGCATAATGTAACCCATGTATGACTCTAAAACTTCCGAAATATCTAACATTAATGTTGACGTTAGCACAATGCAAAGCTTAACTTAAACTACGATACCCTTATTAATGAATCTTGTGCACCCCGTTCGTTCTTTTTTTTTTTTTTTTTTTTTTTTTGGGTGAGGGGGTGGTGAAAGAGGTGTGTCGATTATTTCGTAAATACTTAAGTTATCTGCTTATAAAATATCGTTCAAGGAGTACACATAATGCTGACGAGCTGGGTCTGTGTCATAGAAAGATGCGCATTCTCGTCGTCCTTCCTCCCGAAAAGCGACGTGACATCCGATCGCAGCGCCATCTACCGCTTTCATGATTGCGGGCAGCAAGTTTTTCTGCGAGCACGACACACTAATTCTTCTAGGCACTGTAGTTTTGAGATATTCAAGGTCAAAGTCCCAGTGGATGACCTTAAAACTTTAATCTGTTGTAAGGTCATGTATGGTATCTATAGAAAGCTCAATCCTTTAGCTTTGCAACTGTGTTTGAATTGTCACTCTACTACAATTAGGAAAAAATTTACAGCCATTTATAAGTGTGCGAGTTGGTAATTTTTAACGAAAATTTCGATTATTATGTGTGTATCTTGGACAATTTTCAAAATAAAAATCTGAAAATTGGCAGAATTACTTAACTTGTCATATGTGTGCTTCATACCAAATTTCATCAAAATCAGAAATGGTGAGGTGAAAACTTATTTTTTTTTATTGATCTGATGTGGAATGTGTCTATTGTGAAGTGGATTAACAACTAAACTTTTTAAACTAATCCTTGCTTGGGCCATATCTTTGGCCAGTGTATAATGCAGAGATGCCAACCTGTTTCAGATATTTTCAGTAGTATTCGTACAAATTTTTTGTTTCAGATATTTTCAGTAGTATTCGTACAAATTTTTAGTAGTTTTGGCCATTTTTCAGTAGTCGTACCAAAAAGAATAATTTTAACCGAGGAAAACAACTCATTTAATTTAATTAGCATTTTTTTACTTATTCATTTATAAACATGAAAATCTGTATCAAAATATTCCAAATTTTTCACATGGAAAAAATATACACCATGACTGATACATTTTTTTACACAACAAGCAAATTGATTAAACAGCTTTCTTTAGTGATTTCGCTGTACAGTGTTTTGCAGATTTGAGTTCTTCAGCAGAAAATCTTTTTTCATAACACACTTGCCCAGAGGAGAACATATTCATTTTTGGAATAAGAAGTGCTTCTACAGTTTCTGAACCTAAATTAGGTTGGAAACGGGTTTGATTTTTTGCACTAAACTAAAATCTCTCTTACTCACAGCATTCGAGTGTGGAACTACGAGTATTGCAAACATTACTTTCGAGAGAATAGTATACTTAACCCGCTCCATTACAACCTCTTAATTTTGAGATTTCTGACCAAGTGGCATCTATTTTATCTGTTACTGCTATGGTCTCTAATTTGTTAGCTTGTTAACAAGGAATTCCGCTTCCAGTATAACAAGTTCGTTTTCAGTTATTATAAATGAAAGGCGTTTGACTAGGTGTAATACAGAAGTAAATGATGTTATGGCTCTAAGTGAAGGATCTGTTACTTCTGCATGTTTTAAGAATTCATCATAGATCAGTAACTTTTCTTGAATATAAGAACATTCTTCAATGTGAAATAACCCAAATTACGACGAAAAAGCAGAAATTCCTCGAAGCCGAAGATTACACGGGAATTTTTTCGCCGTCGAATTTCCATTTTCGGAAATTTCCCCTCCATTTTCAAAGTGAAATACAAAGATTTATGGAATAAAATTATGTATAACAATACTGGACAGAGGCCACATCGCAGGAAAACAAAATTATGATTACGGAATAAATCTTTATTTCGTTCACTTCTGTTTTTGAAAGGCATGCTGTCCCGATGCGTAGTTTTACGCATTTCTTGATGCATATTTTTACATGTTGATGTGTACTTAACACGCTTTATGACGTGTATTTCGCTTCGTGAAAAATTCCTGATGCATATTTTTACGCGTTGGTAAAATTTTGATGCGTATTGGACGCGTAATTACGCATTTTGGCGAACTCTGCAACGAAATCCAAGCACACTTTTCTGCAACGCAAGAAAAAACCTCAAAATATTAATTACTGACATGAATGGTTGACGCACGATTTAAAAAAAAACAAACTTAGATGCCAGGCAATGACACTCACGTTCTGCACCAAACAATTTTAACAGCTTGCCACTGCACCACGAAAGAGCTTCAGCCCAAACTCCGTCCACCACCAAAGCGAGCTACGCTCAACGTCCCCAGAACGTTGCATGCTGGGGAGAGAGGGTTTTCACTTAGAATGACTCAGCGCAAGGCCACACCTCGAGTCGAGTGCTGGCCGCTCGCGCTAATATCCGAGCAGCTTCGAAAGGCAGAACTGGAAATGCAGGCAGCATCGCAAACATGACGGATCGTCAAGTTGCCGCCGTTTCGTTGGGAAGGGGAACAAGCAAAATAAAAATAACTTCCTTTAATTTTCCGTAGAAAAATCACTGTTTTCCGTATTCCGTAGTATAAGAGCTTTTTCCGTAGGAACTATGGAGATTCTGTAGTTGTTGGCATCTCTGCTAATGCATAAATGCAAGCCTTGATAATCAACATTTTCCAAGAATCTTGGCCTGGGCTCAGCAAACACATGCAATCAAAGAAAGTGGGTGGGCCAGGGCTCCTAAAATTCTTAATTTCAGCCACTCACTCAGACTGTGTTGGAATATAAGATTTGCATCCTGTTGTGATGTGTTTTTATTTTATTAAAATTGCCAAAGTAATAAGTATGTTTTCTGCATTTCAGAATTATTTTTTTACTTTATTTGCTTCATGTTGACATTTTGACAGTAAATTTGTAGTGTTCTCCCTAGAGCCTTTTTACTGGGCAGCCCATCCAACTAAATTTCCTTTAATGAACGCATATATAAATAGTAAGGGTGGAAATTTTATTTCCACATACACCATAAATATTGGTGAGAAGTGGTTGAAATCTGTATTGAATATGATTCCTTAATAAGTATTAATTTTTTATCATTCAATTACAATTTTCTAATGTTTTTTCATGTTTAGTTATGTTCAGGGTGTGAAATTAGAAAAAATTGGCATGTGCAAAATCGCTCGTGTAACTAAAATTCAGATTCTACCATACGCAGAATCTGTTTTTTGAGTGAAAAGCATATATAAAACAGGTATGCTTACATGCATTTAAAAGAAATTGTGAGTTTAATATGGGGTATTTGGGGAATCCAGAATTATGTTCAGTGTTCTGCAACATGACTTCCAAAAATTGTAAATGTTCTTCAAGCAAAGCACAAAACACTTTGACCAAATTTCATTAAAAAAATAAATAAATAAAATTAAGTGAATAAATCACAGTAAAACAAACATAAAAATTATACTTACTATCAGTTGAAACCCCTGATTAAATATAACTACATAAAAACACGTTATTTAAATAAAATTTATTTAGAATTTGATATTTTGTCAATAACTTTTTAACATTGAATAGTGTGGTAATTTGGTCCATACATTGAAACTAGGGCAGCTTTCAGTATTTTTTTGGACTGATTTATGTCCAAACTGTGCTCTGTTTGACATTATAAACATTCATTTATCATTTGTTCCAACTGTAACATCTGTAATTAAATTAGTATTGGATCTATGTGAATTGTTGAACCACAGGATTCGCAAATTGCCTCTTGAGACAGGCAGAGAAAGAATAAAAACAGCAAACTTAATACATTTTGAAATCTCTGCTTTCATTTCATTTAGAGCTTGTTTTAGGAGAGCTTTAATCTGGAAAAAATGTTCCACTTGTCCTACTTGCATATTTTTATAGGTCCAAGTGACAAAAACAGTATACTCAAAGAATAAATCTTTTTTTCTTCAAAGTGTGGAACACATGGAATTTAATGAGATTGGAAAGATCTTCCAATTCTTTCTTTTGCTTAGAACCGACACCAGTTCTTGGAAATATTCAAATAAAATTTGTATTAATTATTCAATAAAATACCCGTTCTTATAATTTTGTCAACAATTTCCTCCTTTTCAAAATATATACTGTATTCTGATAGATAAGCTATGTAGCCTGTATCTTCTGAATATCACAACATAAGGGAACTGTCAGTTATTCCGAGTGGAACGCAGTTTTTTCAAACTCTTCGCTCAATCCGATTTTCATTTTCGGACATTTCCCCTCCCTTTTAAAGATGAAACAATTATTTATTGAGCAAAATCATATTTTACATTAATACTGAACAGAGAATCGTGAGATAAAAAAATTACGATCACGGGAGAAATCGTCGCTCCGTCTAGCTTATGTTTCGAATGTTTTGAAAAACGGAATTCCGTTTTCAGCCGGATAACGTCATCCCTCGCCCCACCTTGCAATTCTCTTCACTTTCAAGAATGGCGCAAATGATGACAACAAAGGCAAAATTTCCTGAATCCGCGAGGGAAACTCGTGCCTAAAGATTACAGGGAAATTTTCGCTTCCTCAAATTTACGTTTTTGGAAAATTGTTGCCTACAGTTTCAAGCTGAAATACAAACATTTATGCAATTGACTGATATTTAGCAACAATACTAACCCCTGCACGCATGCACACATTAATCCCTTCTCCCCAAATTCGCTTCAGTTTTGTATCTATCCCAAATAATGAAAAACACAGAATTCTGTGAAAAAATCTTGTGCCTGATTTGTAACAGTTGGCGACATAAAAAATGAATTGTCCAAGCCGCTACGTACGGAAGTCGATTAACATGTCCATAAAATTAAATATTCACGATGTATCCGACCGCAATATTTGTAACTCAGAAAAGGATTATTTTTAATGCACGTAATTTTATGAAGGATACGTTTTTAAAGCTCGAATTTTGTGAGTGGTTAAAATAGAGACCCAGATTATATATATATAATTTTTTTTTTTCTTTAAAATTTTCTAAGGAGGAGACTTCTTTCTAGCAACTTAACTTCGGCGGGAGTTTAAAACTTTGGGCAGGGCTCCCGCGTGTTCTGCTGTTGTTGACTCGAGGTGATTTTTTTCAAAATGGACACCTAACACTCTCCCTAGCAATATGTGGTTTAACATGGCTTGGTGCCTTCGACTTTCACAACATACAACCGGGGAGGACGAAAAGGGTCCTTCAAAAAGTGTAGGGAAGAAACAAATCAGCTACCATCCCAAATGGTTGTGACTTGAGGTAAGGATGAATGTGTGGGGAAGGGCTAGGGATTGTTTGGTGCTCCAGGGAGAAGGGCGAGGGTAGTGTTGCCGGCAGAAAAATAAAAAAATAAAATTGGTGATTTTTCGAGTGGCCATTGGCCAGTGGATGGACAAAATCTAGTGGCCACTTTCCCTACGGCTATTTCGTGTCGTATACACATCTTATCACTGCACTGAATACCTTTCATTTATTTAGAGAGTTAAATTTAAGTTAGTAGTTACAAGGGCCCACTGTCTATTGTCCAGTGCCATTAAATGAATAAATATAATCTTAAAAAATATATTTTTCTTCAACCGCATCAACCAAATTTTCTACAGTTTTTATTGGAAAGATAATTTAATCATTTTTATTTGGTCTCTCGCTATGTTCACAAATAAAATCTCTCAATCTCTCCACCATAAATTGATGAAAGTGGATGGGTTAAAAATTTTCAAGCAGTACGTACTTTTGCTTACTTTATTTAATTTGCTGTATTTTTAAAGTCATTCTTTGCATGGGCATTGCCTTGTCATCAAGAACAGTGCTCACAATGCTTGCATTCTCTTAACTTAGCTGCATTGCTTGGCATAACAGTCAGCAATATTGAGTATTTCAACAATTTGTGCTATGACCTTCATGTACTTCAAAATTGCTTGTTTTTAGTTTCTCTAGCAGTTTTTAGTGAGTTATTAATAGTAAAAAATGTCCAGACCTTATGTTTCAAAGCTGCTTCCATTCTGCTAAATTTTTCTCTTCATTCCATTTATTTTTTATTAGGTTCTTCTTGGTGTCAAAATGAAAACTGGCTGTATAGCTTTCAAAAATGAATTTCATATCTTATAGCAGAATCATTTTGTGGTACAGCTGAGATTGGGAGAAATGTGATACCAACCTGGTCACTTTATTTTACAGACTCGCAATGATCCCTAACCACTAACAGAAAATATTCAGTAATTTCCTGGGTTCTAATAATATTACATTAAGAACATTGATAAACCTTCACAGGTGTTGAAAAAATAGTCATGACGAAATAAGAACACTTGCTGAATATCCTGATTCCATCAGATTCTGTCTGGTTTTCAAACCCAGTGCCAGGGTTTTTTTGGGGTTTTTTTTTTTTTTTCAGAAAACATTCAGTTTTGGTAAAATTTTAATGATTTGTCATTTTTCCTGTTTGCCCACCACAGACCTTCCAAATACTACGAATTCCCCATAGTCACTACGAAAATCATCGATCGCTGCGGAGTACGAGAAACATCGAATATACTACGAAAATAAATTATCCGGTTGTCCGTCCCTCCCCCCTTCAGAAAATGTTGTTTTGGTAGAATTTTAACGATTTGTCATTTTTTCCCCGTTTGCCCACCTCAGACTTTCCAAATGCTACGAATTCTTCAGTCACTACAGAAATACAGAAATCGTCGATCGCTGCGGAGTACGGGAAACATTGAATATACTACGGAAATAAAAAAACTGGTTGTCAGGGGTTTTTTCCCTTCAGAAAACGTTGTTTTGGTAGAATTTTGATGTCATTTTTTCCTGTTTGCCCACCTTAGATCTTCCAAATGCTACGAATTCTCCATAGTCACTACGGAAATCGTCGATCGCTACGGAATACGGGAAACATCAAATATACTACGGAAATAAAAAATCTATGAAATAATGTTATTCAATCATTTATTCAAAGTTTATTTTCATGTTTTCAAAATTCTAACATTCATCAAACATTTTTGAAACTGTTTATGGGATGTTTTTAATGTAGCGACATTTGTCCGATATAATTGAGCATCTTTCATGCCGCTCGTCGCCTGAAAATGATTGTAGCATGGATCAAAATGTTATGTAGTTTTCTAAATTTTGAATTTTTCTTACCCCAAGATGCACTTTCTTTTCACTTTCTGGTTATATTCTTGTTATATTCTTTCTGATTATGTTTCTCGTTTTTAATAGCTTCAGTATAGTGAAAAAGAACAACTTCGTATTTTAAGTTTTTTCTAGTGAAGCGCAGTTTTTTTTATTTCAAACAGCCTGGTTTTTGAAACCAATCAATACGGAAAGTGTTTTTTTTCCGCTTTTTTAAAGCTAAATGAAATTTCAAAATCGGTACTTATTCCGCCCATTATGGAATCAGTCTTTTCCATGACCCGTAAAAATTATCACGGCAGAGTGAACAAGACAGTAACTGATTTTTTATAAATAATTTTGCTGAAAAACTTGTTTACCCATTTTTTAGTAGCATTTTACTGTACTTAGGGGCAGACGAGAGGTTTTTTTATTTTGTTTAAAGCCAACTTCACACGTGCAAAGGAAACGCGACTCTACGTGGATTGAAAGACAGCGCGGAAAGTGAAGTCCCGATTTTCTACCTTTGATTTCTTTTTGTAAACAAAAAGGAAAATGCTTGCCCATTTTATTTGATGATAAGCAAGTGCGTAAACAATGGAAAATTGTGCATGTTCAAAGAAACCAAACTTAAAAAAACGAGCTGCTGAAGACTACTTGTGATGCCACAGTTCCATCTAAAGCCACAGGTGTCCATTCCCTATATGGTTGTTACTTTGTGCATTAACTTAAGTGGACCCCCCCCCCCCTGCGCGCTCTTGAAGAGTGAACCTATAATAGATCGTACCACTTATTTGCGGAGAAAAAGGCTGTTTTTCACCGCGCACCATTTCGATGATTTGAAAATACATTTCCTAAGCCATTTCAATGATTTGAAAATACATTTCCTAAAACAGGAGCGTTTTAAAAATGCGAGTTAAGTCTTTAACAATGAAAAAAGGCAAATTTTCGAGCGTGGTGACTAAAGTTACCTTTTCTACTGGACAATTTATTTTATCCAGTCGCCACGTGGCGAGTGGCGACCGCTAATTTTTATCTTTACCGGCAGACCGAACATGCGAGTGCTGCGTTCGCAAATTTAAGATAAGAAATGTTCTGCAAGGGATTGAAATTTAAGATTTAACAAAATATGTCCTACAAATAAAAACATGCTACAAGAAAACTGAAATCTAAGATAAAAAAAAAATATTCTGCAAGACATTAAAATCTAAGATTAAAAAGAAAATGTTCTGCAAGGGGGGACTTCGTTCTGCGACGTATGTCGCAGTTTTAAGTATTTTCTGCTCCTGGGCCTCTTGTATATGAAATTTGACCTACGTGAATTAAAAATTTTGTGCGTTGTGTTGGGGCTTCTTGCGCTCATGAATTCCATATTTCTCAAATTTCGCAGATTTGTTGGTTTAAAAACAATGATAAGGAAATATTTAGCCCTTTAGTAAGTTTTGATCAGCTACAGTACAAGAGTCCCAGAAGTTAACATTCTTAGTCTGTACATCAAAAATTTCAACTAAGCTATAATTACCAAAAGTTATATAGGTTTTCCAGACATATTTTTATGCATATGTGTCACAAATCAAAGATTAATTAACCTACCTATGGCCTTTACCATATGGAGCTTTGGTAACTCTGTTGACTGTTGCATTTTTTAACACCATTTCGTGACTTATTTATCTAGTATGAAACACAAAAACTTCAGTGATTATCAGTTTTGAGTAATTGGTTATTTTACCTTGGGGACCACCTATATTACCCCAACGGCACTGTTACTATACCCACCAAAACATCTGAAAATATTTGAAATTGTTAGTAAGCTTACATTTTGCAACTGTAAGGCCGAGCATTTAGAAGATGCTTACCTGGAAACTAAAATAATCCAGATTTCAATTTTTTCTACTCTCTCTCTCTCTCTCTCTCTCTCTCTCTCTCTCTCTCTCTCTCTCTCTCTCTCTCTCTCTCTCTCTCTCTCAAAACTAAAATTTCTTGCAACTCAACTGTAAAAAAAAAAAAAATCTAGGGAGAACACTATTAAGTATTTGTATTTTTGTTTGACAATTGAGAATGAGAATTTCCCATGTATTGAAAATAATTTATCAGTTCTTTGCTAATTCATTTAAGAAATGTTTATTTTATTTACCATTATTATATACTTTTAATTGCTTGAACATAAGTTTTAATATAATTTTACAGGTGGATTACAAAAATATTTTTAACTGCACATTTTAAATCTGCCTTGTTTTCTTCTATTCTTAATCCCTAGGTGCCCTGTGTTCCTGAGTGAAACTAGATCGGAATTGCGTTTGACCAATTTTACAAAACTGTTGTCCAGTCCTTTTTTACAATGACCGACTACGGTTCAGTAAAACGTGAGGCCCCCGATCACTTGGATGACTATGAAGGACGTACCAAACGAGCAAGAAGTAGCGGACATGGTGTTGATGTTCGCTTTTTGGTTAAGAGTAAGAATGCTGGAGCTATAATTGGTAAAGGAGGTTCAAATATAAAAAGACTAAGAACTGACTTTAAAGCAAGTGTTATTGTGCCTGATTGCTCCGGTCCAGAGCGTATATTATCTATTGCCGCCGAAGCTGATACTCTGGGAGACATCCTCTTAGATATTTTACCAAAATTGGATGATAATTCTCATAATAATGACATGGAATTTGACTGTGAACTGCGAATGTTGGTTCATCAAAGCCATGCCGGCTGTCTGATCGGTAGAGGTGGCTCTAGGATCAAAGAAGTGAGAGAGAAAACCGGCGCACAGATTAAAATATTTAGTAACTGCTGCCCTAATTCTACTGAAAGAGTTGTACTGATAACAGGAATCCCAGAGATTGTTGTAAGTTGTGTGAAAGAATGTTTTAACATAATAAGCCAGACACCAATTAAAGGGCCCAACAAGCCATATGATCCTCACCATTTTGATCCTCTGTATACCAACGAATATGGAGGATATGAAGATACCATTCAAAGAGGAAGGGGACGTGGGTCCTTCCCTGGGAGACCACCACCCCCTGCTTGGAGAGATGATGTTACAGATAGGTTTGCTTTCAGCAGTCGTGCTACTGACAGTCGAGGACCTGGGTTTTCATCCCCCTTCGGTGGGAGAGGACGTGTAGGATTCATGGAACAGGATTCTATTGGTGGTAATGGGAGGTGGGGCCAAATGGATGAAGGACCTGGAGGTAACTCTGGCTTATTGGGTAGAGCAGGGTGGAGTGGTGGTGATGTTGGAAATGGTTATGGCTCACCAATGGGTAGGAGAATGATGAATTCTGTTAATGGTGGATCAGGTTTAATGGGACAAGGAAGAGGTGATCAGATGCTTGGTGGCTCTAGAACGCCTTTGCTGTCAAACTCGGGAATGGGAAGCTACCAAAGCTCTGAGTTAAATGGTGTGTCAGCACGTTTTATGGGGCCCAGGCAAAGTGGTTACATTCCTCCTGTCCCTGGTACAGGCGAGTTATTTACTGCAAAACCCACATCAAATGCTGTTGGTTCTGCATCTGTCAGAATGAAAATACCAAATGACGTGGCTGGTGCAATAATTGGTAAAGGAGGCCAGCGCATTCGGATGATACGCAGAGATTCTGAAGCTACCATCAATATTGAGGAGTCTTCATCTGGAAATAATGATCGTATTATTACAATTACCGGCTCCTTTGGTCAGGTCAGTTCAGCTCAATATATGATGCAACAGAATGTGCGTGAGAATCCTCCTAATCGCAACAGGTTTTAAAATGTTTGTGTAAAATATCATACACAAATGTGTACACTCCAGAACAAATGCATTGATACGCACCAAATGCAGTTTTGCATATGTTATTCAGTGCTTTACGTTATATCATTTGTGTGTTGTCCTACTGGTGTCATGAGTTTAGTGACTGCATTTTACAATTACATCTGTCAGAAAGTCCTTTCAAGACAAATCAGTTTAAACATGCTGGTCTGTTGCACTTCTAAAGATCATGTGCTTCCTCCTGACTGTTGACATCCACAGACTGAACTTAAGAACTGACCCACATGCTGTGATTGTCCTCTGCATTCATTCAAGATGTTGAATTGTCACAAACTTTGGGCCACTGTGTTTTATCATTATTAATTTGTATGCCTTTGTTACATCTGTATAAACAAGTAATGCATGTCAGAACAGTTAGCTGGCATAATATAATTCCAAATGTGGTATGCATAACTTGAATTTTATTGATTCCATCTAATAAAGTGCAAGAAAACTTGGTTTTGGAATCTTAGACTACTTTCATTATTTTTAATGTTAAGCTTTTATAAACTGCCTACATATTTTTTTTTTGACATGGGGAAAACTTGTTGAATTTATAATTTGAAGGAAAATGTAAGTGCTGCACATAAACATTCTTAATAATTTAAGTAAAAGATCCAACGCCCAGACCGAAGACCCATAAAAATGAATTTTAAATTCTGGTGAAATGTTAAAGGTTCGGCATAACAAAATACAGCTTTTACTTAAATAATGTAAGATTTACAGGGTAATTGCTGAAGATAAAATAAGTAGTGGTTTCTATATCAAGTTTGGTAAAATTTTGTTATGAGAACAAAATGTATATCTGTATGAAACATTGAAAAATATTACATATATGTTGTGTTTATTTTTATAAAACATCTACATCAGCCCTTGTGAATGTCAGTGGCCAAATGGTGACCAGATATTTTCTAGTGGCTAGTAATTCTTTTAGTATAGTAGCCAATGATGGCCAGCAGATTATCCCCCCCACACACACACACTTGTGAATGAATACCCAGAATTCAGTTTTCTCGCTGGCGTTCCTGCAGCTGCTTCAGAAATGAATGCAAGTGAAGGTGTAGTTTGAGAGGTACTTAATCTGCTGATGGATCAGCCTGAAGCAACCAAAGAGTAAAGGTTACTAAAGCAACCTTTGCCATGGTATACCTTGCACAAAGTACACCCTGATTCATAAAGAAGTATACAGTTTCCAGGTGCTGTAAAACAGTAGCAGTTGAAGACACGGACCACAGCTACGAATGAACCGTTAGGTAGATGTACTCATAAAGTTTGTGTCCCGCTACTGAGGGAAGTGACGTAGGCGATAGCGCACATGTCAGTTAAGGCAGCGTCTGTAGTGGAGAAGGCGTTTTGTGTTCTTGAATTGAGGTTTTCGATCGCGATTCGAAAAAGAACCTTCAACTATAAAATCTATCTACGATTGGCATAAAAGATTTAACTATGGGCTGTTTGTGCAAACAGTCCTGGATGACCGCGTGTGTCAGAAGTCGTCGATAGTGTTTGCACCTCCATTCAACGAAGTCCGGGGAAATCAACATGGAGGGTGAGTCGTGAAGTGCAGATTTCACAGCCCACTGTCTGGAGAATTTTGAGCAAGAAGCTGAAAAGGATTCCATACAAAGTGCAGATGTTGCAAAATCTCACTGACCTTGACAAGACAAAGCGCTTTGAATTTTGTGCCGAAATGCAGCACCGTTTTGAAAATGATTTTTTTGCTGATCACTTAGTTTTCACCGATGAAGCTACATTTCACGTGAGTGGTCAGATAAACAAGCACAATGTTCGCTTTTGGGGAACGGAGAATCCCAGATTTACAGTGCAACACCTGCGAGATTCCCCTAAGGTAAATGTGTTCTGTGCTGTGTCCAAAACGAAAGTGTACGGCCCCTTCTTTTTCACGAGAAAACTGTTACGGGAGGCTCTTTTCTGGATATGTTCAGTCTTTTGTTGATGCCGCAGTTGCAGGACCACAGTGACCACTTTATTCTCCAATTGGATGGTGCACAATCGCACTGGTTAGGCAACGTGCAAGATTATCTCGAACATCTTCCTCACCGATGGATTGGACAAGCCGCAGACTACATTATGCCACTGACCCAATGGCCATGCAGAAGTCCTGACTTTTAACACCTTGTGACTTTTTCCTGTGGGGGTACATAAAGGACAAGGTATTTGCCCCTCCCATTTATATTGATCTAGCAGAGCTGAAACAGCGTATCATAGCCACTATCACTGCACTTGATTCAGATATCTTTCCTCGTGTTTGGGCAAAAATCGATTATCGGCTCGATATGTGACTAAGGATGCACACATAGAACATCTGTGACTGTCTCTAAAAAAAACTTAAAACATTCCCCTACAATTCTGTTACAGGTAACATACAATATCTTACATTGTTCTTGTTTTATAGTGTTTTGAAACTATACTTTGTGAATCACCGTGTATAATGTCATTTAAAGGTAAAAGTTTTAAGATGTTGCAGCTGCTACGTCTAATGCCATGTAGTACTGCTCTTTGTGAGTGTGGCTTTTCACCAATGAACCTCATAAAATGAGTAATCAGGCATGTCTGAATAGTGACACTTTAAATGACTTAATGATGACTAGATGCAATATCCCTTCATTTGAAGATTTTGATCCTCAAAATACTTATTTAACTTAAGAGACACAGTACATATCAGTGGCAAACTGTATCAACATTATTAGTGTCACTTTATGTATATATATATCCTAGCTTTTGTCCCTTTGTTTTAAATATTAAGAAATTACACATCTAACTCCAGTGGCCTCAAAAATAAATTATGTGCAAATTAAGATAGTAAGAGCAATTATATTATTGCACTGAAAATAAATTGTCAGAAACTCGTCATTTTGGAGCAAAAGCATGTGTAATATTTGCAATCGATCTAATGATCGTATGCAGCAGTAACTGCTCTGCATCTGTTTTTATGAAGTTAATGGAGGAGGGGTCTCATTAGAGAGAAAAGGGAAAAAAGCATTCACCCATTTAATTTCATAGAAACGTAAATAGAGATGTTACTGAATTATTATTTTTTAACTTTGCATGGCCAGTAGATTTTGTCATTTGGCTAGTAAAAATTTTATTCTACTAGCCACAATGGCTATTAAAAATTTCAGCAGTTTTGCGAGGGCTAATCTACATGAGTCACAACATAAGTTAGTAATGTCAAGAAGAGTCCAGTTTTGAGTAAGTATGGCATTAAGAAGTCGCATGTCGTATCACATGCAAATTGCTAAGTAGTATCCTTTGTTTTTGGCATTCAGTAGTTACATAATTCCAAAAATATCAAAACCTTTTTTTCTACTGCCAGCATAGGTCCGGAACTAGAATAAGAATTCACTAGTCCCAACTTTCATGTTGTCTGAAACAATTTAGGATAAGCATTCTTCTTGGTATGCTTACTAATTGCTTCATGTTCACTTATTACCAGGGTCATTCCATATCAAATCACCCAGCTTAATTTTGAAATGACACCCACCAGCTCAGATTTTCATGAAACTTTTTTTACTTGTTACTACTACCAAGTTACTAATCCATGTAAAATTTTTCCTCCCTAGGCCACATAGTTTCTGAGATATAAAATGTAAAAGTTTTGGAAAATTGTACGTTGATGACGTTTCTGAGACTCCGCTTCAGACGCAGTATTTGAGAAAAAAATCGTAGTTCTGTGTCTAATCAACATATCACTACCAAATTTTTACCACATGTCAAGCAAAGTATGAACTTTAAAAAAAAAAAAAACATATAAATCTTGCCTACCTCTGAGAGACACTAAAATTTATTAAATTTGTTTATAAACAAATTTTTAAGTGCAAAGACGCTGCTTCATTAAGTGAGTATTATGGCATAAGGCACAGGAGTTACCAGAGTTCTTTTTTTTTAATTGAATCTAAAAGTATCGTCTGAAAGGATGTAAAAGAAAAATAGTGGGATTTTGATTACTTATAAATTAAGTTATTCTATCTAAGCACAGATAGTTTCAAACGGGACACTATGCATCATAATGGACAAAAATGTTCATAGGTAAATTTTAGACTTTTTATCAGTGTATGAAGAGCATAAATTACAAATTTTAGTAATGTGGAGAAAGCTTATGACAAGAAAAAATTTGTTATAATGACTTAAATAAAAACTGGTGTAGAGCACAAAATTTTCAACTGTAAGTGATAAACATAAGTGTAACAATTAGTAGGTATCTATAGCTAATTAGGATAATCAACCAATGGAATATTTTAGTTCAACAAATTAAAAGCTTGAATAATTAATCTTACTTTTCATCTGAGATGTATCTTATTGTACTGGTGTTGTATTAAATCAGCCTCTTTTTCAGGAAAGTAGTACACCCTTCCAGAGCCCTTGGTGGTGGGAGGACTAACACAAGAAAAATTATGTTACACAGGGGAACTTGGCAGATGTCTTTCTGTGGAGGCCAGTGAAATGATAGTGCTGGGTCAAATGGGTGCATGAACTTTACTTTTACATCACCTTCCTCCACATGTTTAGAAAGTACTAATCCAAAAAACCAGTGACTGTCATAAATACATGCAATGTATAAGTTTGTAGAGATCTGTGACATCTTGACTACAGGTAGTTGCTCTCCAGAGAAGTGGAAAATAGGGCAGAAATTTTCATCAAAGCTAGTTCTCTTTGTTCCAATGGAATCTTCAGACACAGGGATGAAATGGTGAAAGCAACATGTACCAGGAATTGTTTTTGCTTTGGAGAATCAGGCTTCTAGCTACTGACGTGTTTCTGAAAGTTTCTTTTTTTTTTACCATCCAGAATTTTATGTTTTTGACTCGTGCCTCACAGAAACTGAGGACTTTTTCAGCTGAGTCTATTGCATCGCCAGGGCACATTTGAAGGCTTGCTTGGGTAACCAGCAGCTAAACTGTACCACCAAAGCCATCCCAAGGAGATTTCCCGTGACTGGTTGCAAAAAATATCCATGATGCCACTAAAGAGAAGTCCTGGTTATGGTAGCAAAGATTGAGAAAGTTCTTGCAGTTCTTATACTGTGCAGCACATCCATCACTAAAATAAAATACATTTTTTACTATGGGAAAGTTTTTCTTTCTATACTGAGTGATTATTTTTTTGTGTTTCGTATACAAAGGCTACATCATGCTCTAAATCATGGGACAAGATACACACACTTGAAAACAAGTAGGTCTTCAGAGTGGTGGACACGTGTGTAAATTACAGCTGTATGTAGTGAATAACTGTCCCTTGTCCAGTGATACCCTTGTGCTGCATCATGAATGATGTATGAGTAATTTTCACTGAAGTCTCTAGGAGAACAATAGCTGCATCCGATTCAAGGTTTGCTTTCATTTTCTTTAGAAAGTTTGCTTGGGATTTAGTTTATAAATGCATGGAGCACAAGTTTCTCTCGTTTCTCAATTAAAGTTGCTAAATATTAATCAAATGTCACAGTGAATTTCACCTGTTGTGTTCTGTCTGTCGATACCCATGAACTGTATGACACTTCATCTTCAGGATCCCACTCTTCAAATTTTTCGAGTAGAAAACTTTTCAAATTTTCACTGGATGGGCATTGAGAGCAGTGTCACAGCATGCAGTCTTTGTTATCCTTAGAACAGACTAAATAATCAGTCAGGTCCTGGTATGTCTCTTCTGTACAAAAAGCATGAAGTATAAGACTTACATTTTGATGGGTTGGGCAAACACAAATGGAATGTGTTCCAGAATACCCTGCCGAACACACCATTTTGGACGCAGCATGCAGAATTTTGAGATGCCAATTTTAATTTTGGGATACTCAAATTTAAAAGCAGAATAAAATTCATTTAAATTAGCAAGTAATCTCTTTTGTACATGAACATTTTTAGAAATACTGACTGTCCTTTTTTTCCTGGCATGATTCGAGAGTATTCATCACTTTAGTAAAAGTTCTTCCAATTCAATTGTATTTTCACTGAGTGTTTTTCCTTTTCTGGGTTCAGGTAAAGCTATGATTTCTTTGTCTCTGAGAAGGTATCTTGCTTGACGGATGACATATTCACTTACATGGAACTCTTCCATGATTTTTTTCCTTCTGCATGAAGTAGGAACAAGTGTCAAAAGTTGTATCTTTTCTCTCAGTGTCATTGAAGCCTCAAGTTTTGCTTTAAGTAAACCTACAAGCATGTTCATATCTTCTGCTTTTTATTTTAAATCTTTTGGCAGTTTTGGGGCATCTTTTTCAGCTGGAGAAAATTCTTTTTCTATAACCCTACTAACCTTACTTTTTAAATTAGAACATGCTGACTCAACCTTTTTTTTGCACAGGCAGATTTGCTGTGTGATGCAATGGCATGGAATATCAAAGGAGACCCCCTATCTCTGCCAGTGATGTATTAATTTCCCCTAATGTTTCTTTGGAAATTGATGTTTCTAAATTACAAATACTCTGGTTACTGTCACTATCTGTGTCCACCTCTTTAATGTCATCATTTAAAATTGTAGTGTTTCTACACCTTTTCTCTACATGCATCACATATCTTCTGTCCAGGAATTGATTTCACAATCATTGGAATTTTATTAATTTTCTCTGAAAAGTCAAAGGTCACATTCCTCAATGCTTTTTTAATTTTTTTTTCTTGTGGCACTTAAATGGATCAAAACTTTTCTGGTAAGTTTCATATTTCCTCAGGGAGTATGTTTTATGATGCTCACAAATATTAAACAGGAGTTCACAACCTACCCCACTTCTCAAGGCCAAAAATTCTTTTTCTGAAGCACTTACTGTTTCAAAGTTTATCAGATTCAGCTCCTGTGTAACTCTTCTTATGGCACTTCAGTTCCACTTTCTTTTCCTATACTACATTGTTCAACAAGCTGTTCAGTTGGGACATTTTTAAAACTAATATTTCAAGGAGTTACTAAAATCACTTTTTTTTAACCTTGGAACAGAAAAATGATCTTTAACTGTGTAACTAAGTGGAATAACCCACTTCTGTAAACTTTTGAACATTTGAAGCAGCATAAAAGCACCTTCACTCAACAATAGATAGCAAATGACTGAGCTGAGACTGACTAGTAGTGCAATCCAGTTAAATCCTGTACACATAAGAATGATTCATGTTGAATCAGCTAATGCTTTTAGATTGCTGGGTTCAAATTGCTGGTACAGCTAGTTTTATCCCACTTGCCTCAAAGTATATTCCATCCAGTTAAAAAAAAAAAAAAAACCTAATTCATTCAAAACAATTTTTAAATTGAATCATGACTAATCCAATTTGATTTTTTCATTATCAAATTTATACCAAGCCAGTAAAGTTTGGCATTGAACAGTACAATATTTTCAATTATTTGACTAGTCTACATTTATTCTATATTAGGCCAAATTATCACATACAGGTAATTATCTATTATAATGCATAAGTGTCTGCATAGAATGTGTCAAATTATAAGTTAAAATAATTATATTAGCAATCAAAATCCCACTATTTTTCTTTCACAGCCTTTTAGACTACTTTTAGGTTCAATTAAAAAAAAAAGCGCTCTGGTAACTCCTGTGCCTTATGCCATAATACTCACTAATGAAGCAACGTCTTTGCACTTAAAAATTTGTTTATAAATTTTTTAAATAAATTTTAGTGTATCTCAGAGCTAGGCAAGATTTATATAATATTTTTTTCTGAAATGTACATACTTTGCTTGCTTGACATGTGGTAAAAATTTGGTAGTGATATGTTGATTAGACACAGAACTATGAATTTTTTTTCTCAAATACTGCGTCTGAAAGCGGAGTCTCGGAAACGTCATCAATGTACAATTTTCCTAAATTTCTACATTTTATATCTCAGAAACTACGTGGCCTAGAGAGGAAAATTTTTACATGGATTAGTAACTTGGTGGTAGTAACAAGTAAAAAAAGTTTCATGAAAATCTGAGTTGGTGGATGTATATACCCTGGGTGAATTGACATGGAATGACCCACCAGTTACTATTTGATTTACCTAAAGAAAAGTAGTTCTTTTTTTTTTGCCAGCAAATTTACTTAAGTCCTATTTCCCAAAGCAATATAACCAAAGAATGCAGTTTTCACAAAAATTTGTTCATTTAAAACCTGCAGTGATAATTAATTTAGGGTGATTGAAAACTTCCTCTCCTGCTAGCAGCTGGTTCCATCATTCCTCAATTTACCAACACTAAAAACAATGTCTAACGTTTCACACACAAAACAACAGTAGTTCAGTTCCTGAAATAAAATAGTATTGTAGGCAGTAATACAAACATTTGATAATTATTGCACTTATGCCAAAATTTGCACCTTATTTTCCAGGAAAGATTGCACTTGTCTTCCATTGGTTTTCATCAAATGTAAACAGTTTTAGCTCTGGTCCAAATGTAAAATATGATGGTGTTGGGCTGGCTAATTTTTTGACTGCCTTATCTACGAAATTGTGTATGGCATTTATAGGTTTAAAGTGAATCCAAAAGAATTTATTTTGATTCTCCTAAATATTGTAAGTTTTGCTGAAAATACTTATATTTTAAACATGGACTAAAACAAATTTTAAGTCAGCCACGATGGGCCATCACCATCTATGTATTAGTGTTCAGGCATGTTGTCTGCATAAACCACTTTGCAGGCGGGAGAAACCGCTTTGGTTTGTAGTGCTGTCTTGTCAGTTGCAGCTCTCAGTCCAGAAGCAGAATAATTTTCGTTAGTCTGCATTGCAGAAAAGCGTTGCAGACTGCAGAAAAAGATTCATAAACAACCTAAAAAATTTCTGCACTGTGAAGGGGCACGTAAATGTTAATTTTATCGTAAAATTTATTCTGCTCTGTGACAAAGCAAAGTTTTAAAAATGAGGGAATTTTAGATTTTGATAACAGTACAAATTAGTATTTAGCTGCTGTAGTCAAACAAGCTTTCTTCCCTGATAATAAATGCAGCAGAAAAAAAGGATTTTACTTTATTTAGAAATTAAACTTAAATATGCTTTCATATTTTAGAAAAATTATGTTTAGAAAGTGTACATAATAAAGTAATTTGAAATATGCTACGAAATACCCCCTCCCTCTGGATTTACACTTCGATTTACCCTAAGATGACACTGCAGTGTAAGGTACAAAATCCTACGCGCTCACTGAGCCTTTGGGGGCGGCTGAGAGTTGTTTTGTTCATCTGCGTCACTCCGTACTGTGTCGTGCTGTTTGCAGCTGTCAATCACTTCCCACTTGAACTCATTGGCACTGTCACTCGCACTCTGGTTTAATTATTGTGATGAGGGTGTTTTTAAGGGGCAGATTTTTTTCCCTTCTCCATGATGCTTCAAATTCGTTGATATTTCATCTTGTGATGTTTAGCGACAGTCTGAGCCTACCTTTTAAATTTTGCCGGTATACGTTGAAAACTTCCCCAGAGTTAGGGTGTTGTTTTTTCCCCATCTTTTAAGCTTTTATCGGCAATTCTTTCGATGGCGCTTTCGTTGTTAACTATGTGGTTTTTATCAGAAAGAAATGAAATTGGGGAAGTTATGGGAAAAGCGTATACCCATTTTTTTTTCTTTTTACCCAAACCACTTAGTGCAAATTAAAGTTCCAATTTGCTTAACAATTTTCTTTTCCCATTCTTTCAGTAGATCTCAAAAAAATAAAATTTCAGATTTTAATTTTATTAAAATACTATTTGCGGATGTCTAATTTTGTACATATTAATTCAAAGTACCATATTTTTTTTTCTTCATGAGATCCTCAAGGGCATATAATCCAAAGACTAAAAAAAAAAACGTCCTGCACATAATCCACAGTGGCATATGATTCGTAGATCAGAAAATTCTGAGAAAAACAATTTTTTACTTCGCATAATCCTTGGCATGTCTCATCAGACCATGATATTAAAAAAAAAAAAAAAAAGTCCATACCTGCCAACATTGGCAATAGCCTTGTTACTAATAACTAGTATTGGGTATCATACATAGACTCTATTTTACTAGATGATCCATCTCTTTGTAAAAAACAAATATGGGCTCCAACAAAACGTTACAACAAACAAGGACTAGTGAAACAAACTTAACACGTGAGAAACAAAATGAATTCTCCAGCGAGGGCATAATCTCAAGATTTGTTACTTCCACCAGTAAAAATCGGTAAGATGTGTTCAGAATTCCACAATGCCTGACAGACAAGAAATCCCAGCAAGTGAATGTTCAGTGCAAGAAACTCCACTTACCATGTGATCATATTGCCTCTAAAATTGCAGTTTAAGACAAGATGAGACCATAAAAGGGTGAAAAAAAAAAACTGAACATTTTAACTGGTGAAAAATCTAAACACACAGCAAGAATGCGGACTACTGTTTGTCTTTGGTTGACTCTGCAACTGCACAGCATAGATTGCTTAATTTTTATTTCTGCTGCTATCATTCTCTCCATATTTCATTGTCGCTTTTCTTGATTTTTATGCCCTCTGATAACCATCAGCTGGAGGACCCTGAGTGCATGATATCAAAGCTTCAACTATTTCAGGTAAATGGTGTACAGTAAGTGTGGGAATATTAATACTTTTGAACACCGCGCATCAATTAAATAAAAAAATTCAACTTCGTCACTTCCGTTTTCGGGAATTTCCTTATTCCCTTATCAAAATTAAATGCAAAAACTTATGGGGCGGGGGATAAGGTGAAATGCAAAAATTTATGCAGTAAAATATTACTTAAAAATACTGGACATAGGCACCATCGCGAGAAAAAAGGAATTACGATTACGAAGAAAAATCTAAACTTCGTCGACTTCCATTTAAAAAAAAATTTGTAAAGATGGAATTCCGTCCTTCGACGAACACCTACCCCCAACGCACACCCACACAATTCTGTTTACTTGTATCTCCTGGGTGGCCAACATAACGAAAAAGGCGGAATTTCTCGAATTCGCAGTCTAAAGATTAGGAGGAAATTTTTGCGGCATCTAACTTCATTTTCCACAGATTCTTGCCTACACTTTCAAGCTGAAATACAAACATATATGCCATAAAATATTTAAAAACGCAACATTAGGAGAGAGAAAATTACGATTAGGGCAAATTCTTTTTCTCCATTTAACTACCGTTTTTGGAAGCTCTGAAACACGAAATAGTCCCCAGACGGAAAATGACCCAACCCCTAAATTATCTTGTTTTGCATCAGTCTTGAGAGCGATCTAAATGATGACCCCCCCCCCGAGAATTTCGTGAATCCGCTTTAGAATCTTATGTATATTACAAAATGTATTTTTTTTTAAACGTAATGAAAGTTCATATAATCCGTAGTTAGAGTAGTAATTGGCCTGCATAAGTCGTATAATTGGCACCATTTTATCCGCACCTATCTCATGTTAATCGTGAATCGCAATTTCCGACAGAAAACTGCAATTCACAGGGCCGACTCAGAAATCCAAAGATGGAAAAAAAAGTCTTAATATAAAAGTAACTGTCATTTTGAAGTACTTTTGTGTTACTTTTAAGTAAAAAGAACTGTTGCCGCATTATCGGCAACAGTTAGCAATACAATCAGCGCACCAAAACTAAAACTAGGCAATGCGATTCACAGAATGGCTACATGCTACGGAATAGCTGCGCGATTCCTGAGTCACGGATTCTCACACCGCGTAGTTCTGCATGCGCAAACAGTAACGCCCTCCTTGCGTCATATTTTCTGTCAAAATACTTCTAAGTAAAAGAAATATATATTCTTACAATCTCTTTGCAGTCTTCTATCTCCCTGTTACATTATATATATTTTTTTGTTACTGCATTTTTGGGGGAGCAGGTGAATTCATTGAAGACTAATTCATCGAAAACGAATTCGTCGAATGCGAATTCATCGAAAACAAATTTATCGAACGAGCAATTTACCGAAAGGCGACTTTTTCGAAAAAAATGAAACGAATTCATTGAAATAGAATTTAAGACAACTGGCCACTAAACAGTTGGCCAAACGGAAAAGTGCAGACACCCACTTCACTTTAGGGGCCGTATAAAAATTGCATTTTTTGGTTACAGACGGCGCAAAAGCCTGGCTTAATATTGAATGCCTTAGTAAAAGGGCAATAATACTTACTATCTTTGTGTCTAAACCTTATGAATCTGAGCATGACTCAATAAATTCATAACGTTTACATAATAAATCAAGCTAATAATGCTGCGCTTTTATTTAAGCATCAAATATTAATAAACAGGCTTAGGCCGTATTAACAGGTTTTTTCCATCGGTGTTCATATTCATAACGTCTAGACACAGTCTCGTTAGTATTATTGCGCTTTTACTTAGGCATTAAATATTAATACCTTAGCTTAGGCCTTTTTAACAGTTTTTCTTCAATCTTGTTCATACTCACAAGGTCAAGTTAGTATTTTTGCGCTTTTATTTAGGCATTAAATATTAATACCTTGGCCTAGGCCTTTTTAACAGTTTTTCTTCAATCGTGTTCATACTCGCAAGGTTTAGACACAGGGTCAAGTTAGTAATTTTGCGCTTTTATTTAGGCACGAAATATTAATTCATAGGCAATAGGCCTAGGCCTTTTTAACAATTTTTATTCTGCTAGTGTCATATTCAAAACGTTTACACATCAGATCAAGTTAATAATATTGCGCTTTTATTTAGGCACAAAATATTAATTTATAGGCCCTAGGCCTAGGGCTTTTTAATAGTTTTTATTCTACCTATGTCACATTTACAACGTTTGCATGTCAAGTCAATATCATTGCGCTTTTACTTAGGCACTAAATATTAATTCACAGGGCCTATGCCTTTTTAACAGTTTTGTTATACCGATGTCAATCATGTTCATACCGTTTATATACCAAGTCAGGTTATTAGTATTGCTCTTTTACTTAGGCACTAAATATTAATTCTTAGGGCCTAGGTCTTATTAATATTTTTTTTTTCTACCGATGCCGCGTTCACAACGTTTACGTATCAACTCATGTTAATAATATTGCGGTTTTACTTGGGCACCAAATATTAATTCATATGCCCTAGGCCTTTTAAACAATTTTTGTTGTACCGATGTCATATTCGCAATGTTTTCATATCAAGTCCAGTTAATAATACTAGCATAACTAGGAAGAATAAGAAGAGGAACTCTTGGATCAGGAAAATAACCAAAGTAGAAGACATAATGAATCTAAAATCCCTGAAATGGCTTAGGCTAGACATGCTGCTAGAAGAATGTACCACCGATGGATGTTGAAGTATTAGACAGGGTACAAAACACATGAAAAGACCCGAACGAAGACCACGTGGGAGATGGGTGGATGAAATTCGAAAACATGCCGGAATGATGTGGAAGAAAATGGATCAAACAGACACTTCTGAAAGAAACTTGGGGAGACCTTCATCCAACAGTGGATTGATAGATTTAAAATTCATGTTAATTTAGATTTTAATAGGTTTATCTGTAGCACGTACACATGCTGTTTTACAAAACACAGTAAGATTTATGTTCTGACAATCACAGTCTTAATAAAAAAACTCGTGGCCGACCAATGGTATTTGTTTTCATACAGATACGGAGAAATGTCCCCAGGAGAACTGGAGCGTTTACAAGTTACAACTCAACAAATTGTCTGCGGACATGTGCTAACGCAGAAAAAATGGTTAGGGCGGGGCTAACTCCACAAGTGTAAAATATAAAGAATTTCTCGTCCATCGGGAGAGAAATTCTTTATATTTTACAGGTTTCCTGAGTCAGCACATGCCCTCAGATAATTTGTGGACTTGCAGGTTCTAAATGCTTGAAATCTCCTGATCGGACCGGACATTCTTTATATTTTGCGCTTTTGGTATTGACCCCCTCCCCTCCGATAGGTTTCCTGAGTCAGCACATGCACTCAGAGTTCGTTGAGTAGTAGGTTGTAAATGCTGAAATTCTCCCGATCGGACCAGAAATTCTTTATATTTCATACAATCTGGTGTAATCCCCCCCGGTTTCCTGAGGCAGCACAACATGCCTGCTGATAATTTGCAGACTTGTACGCAATTTGTAAACTGTGAAATCTTTTGAGTTGGAGATCATAAACATTTTTATAAAGAATTGCATTAATTATCGCAGTTAAAAAAGACAAAATTACGGAAACTTTATATGATTCAGATAACCAACCTCTGGGGGGTCGTGGTCAAAAACACAATTTTTATACGGCCCCTTGAAATTTTTGTGGCCTAAGGAAAACTGCAATAATACCAATTTGATATTGGGAGTATGAACACGATTGAATAAAAACTGTAAAAAAGGCAAAAAAAAAAAAAAAAATGCAATTTTTATTTCCCCAAACGCTTTTGTGGCCACTTAGCTATATTCCAATAAAGTTTTCTGCAAAAGCTTACCCTACAATACTGTATCTTTCGATGAATTCACCCGACGCCCTGATTTTCGAAGAATTTGCTTTTCGGTGAATTCTCCGTTCGATGAATTCACCTAGAACCCATTTTCGGTGCTTTCCCATTAACACCACGTCTCCTGACAACTACCTCGCAGACTTTTTAAAACAATTTTTTTTGTTGGTGTTGGCAGCACCTAAATTTATAACCTTTTAATAGATAATCTATGGATTACACAACAGAAATTACGGCATTTACTGCAATATATTATGAAATCTCAACTAAGAAGAAAATTAAGCGGCGTGGCGCTCGGGATTTGTTGAGCCCTGCGTATCCTTTCATTCCATTCATATGCCACCCAGTAAGTTACTGGCATATGAAAATGCTTGTTATCCTGATCTCAAAAGTATATTTCATTTATAATTTTGCAGTTAGGCACACACTCACTGACGTGGGCGTGTATTTGTTTCACCATGTTTTTTTTTTATCATTAATTTTTCTCATTTGTTTGCTCATAAAAATTCTGACAATTGCACAATATTTTTTAGAACAATCTTAATTACATTTTCCCCCAATTTCTGTAAAAGATTTACTCTATTTTAGCAGTCATTTGGTCCATTTCCTCAAACCGCTCATATGAGTTTCCAATATTAATAATTAAATTTTGACTTTCCATTATATCTTTAAAGATACCATTGATTTTTCACAGCTCACTTTCTTTTCACCACATGTGTAATGCAGGCTTGCCATCTTTCCGCAGTCGCTTGGCGAATTGCTTCTTGGAGGCTGTTGTTCTTCCCTGAAACATGACCTTTCACTTAGCTCCATATAAGTTCAATTCGCAGTGGTACAAGAGGCAAGCGTAAAACTGTATGACCCGCAAGACCTGGGGTGGTGGTAATTCGAAAAGCATCATATTTGCTCTTTACGGTGTCAGCTTTGTTCATCAGTTCAATTTTCAGCATGTCTTGTTCCCAGAGTAGCAGAATGTAGACGCATCCATGTACGCTGTACACGGACAGTTTCCAAATTATTAGCAGATTTTGCAGATAGTTCTTGCTTGTAGATTTAAAAAAAAAAATGCTATTTACAGCAATTAAAACACTCAAGGCTTTACTTAGATTAATATACTTAATTCTATTTTAACTTTAACTTCACTTATTTTCACAGCTTCTGAGTTTTTTTGTTTTTGTTTTTTTTTGCAGATGTTTCTGACCTCTAGATTTTATCAAGGCCTATTCTCCAGTTATAGGAATGGTATCAAAAGTTTTGTTTACACAGAAAGAATTTAAATTTTATTGCCAGTTATTAAATTAAAATCTTTTCCTTATATATTTTGCAAGTCTACTGTTTTTGAATTAAATTTGTTGGAAACACTATTTGGTCATTTCCATGTTAAATCAACAAATGGGTTTGCCACACCATTTTTGATTTGGATGAAATTTGGTAGGGAATATGTACCGCCACCGGGGTGGCGCATTGGTCTAAGCAATGGCCTCTGATCATTCGTCCAAACGGGGTCCGGGTTCGAATCTCGGTGAGGCATGGATGTTGTGTTTGTCTTACGTCACTGGCTCTCTCTTCACTGGAACCAGTGACCCTAAATTAGAGACGGGCGACTGCTTATAGCCCATTGAGTTGCTCACGGTGGTCGTTAAACCTCCAACCAGAAAAAAAAATATTTACCAATCTTCTGAACCACAAAACAATTTTTTTGATATCTTAAAAAAAAAAAAATAATAATAATAATAATAATGCTCCCGAGATATAGCTATTTGTTTACTACACGGACAACCAAAAAATACCATTTCAGAGCTATTATCTGAGAGCTCTAGAATTTATATTTGAATTAGCAGGATGGTCAGAAAGGGCTTATTGAAAAGCTTAAAGAATGGACTTTAATTTGTGCAGACTAAATTAGATATAAGTTAAGCCTAAATGGAGGTTTTGGGGGCTGAAATCTTCATGAGCTGTTGCTGGTAATCCTTCACCCTGAAAATTTTGCTCAAACTTCAAAAAAATTTCAAAAATGTGCTTTTTTATACCCCATAAAAGTCATGTGGGACAGGTGATAAGAATTTGAAAATGCCAGGATAAGAAGCCCTTATAATGTACTTAAAAAAAAAATCAGCATCCTGTGACTCCAAGGAAAAGAGGAGATACAAGCCTTTGAAGTAAAAAACAAAAAACTTGATTGCTAGTGGAAATGTGATAAGCAGACAGGTCAATTACCAAAAAAATTCTGTATTGTGTTAAATCTAACTAAAATATATTTACAAAAATATAGTTTGCTCCAAAAGTAAAAATTAGAAAGCTTAGTTTGATAAGGCTTCTTTCAGAGTTTTTAAGTTTATCGTGTTGCCATCTTTTCATTCAGCAGAGTTGACAGGTGCTCATTCATATGTGATGTGATGTCACCTCTCCCAGTAGTTGCCAAGAACAGCTCGGATGATGTGAAAATTCTTAGAATGTTTTTCTTCTGGACCATGTTTCGTAGTTACTTCTTAAAAGATGTACCAGGACCTCAAGGATAGAAATAGTGAATCCGAAATTATTCTTCATTATCATCGTAAACTTTCACTTCCACAACCTCGCCCAACCACCAATCCTTATCATACACACAGCAGATATGATCCCTCACCTTTGACCGTAGTTCAGTCTAGTGTTGAACCTGAACTTCCTCATTGACTATAACAATCTTGAATTCTTCCGAAAGGGATGTTATTACATGGACTTAAAGAACACTGAGGCTTACAGGAATAAAACTAATGTTTTTGGTACAGGAATGGCAAGCTGGTACCTTGTCTGCAGCTGTTTTCCAACCTCTTCAATATTTTGGCTGAACAAAATAAAAAAAAAAAAATTTCTGTGCAATGCTTGAACATATCTAAAGGAGTGATTATATGATTATCTATCTACTGTTCTCTGAAGACTTGCTTTTCTCACAATGCTTTTAACCGTCCCAACAATGCCGTCACATGATCCTTTCCCATGGCACATTGCAAAAAAATGCCACTCAGCTTGCATTTCGAAATCTTGTTCATGGTGGCATAAATTTGTGAATTTTTTTTTCTTATATTGGGCAGTGACCCGTCAGAAAAGTAAGTCATTTTTTTTTCAGTTGAAGATGGGATGATTTTAAAACTAGATGAGTAACATTTGAAAAGCATATAAAGCTGTGGTGTGTTCTAATGAATCGCTAATTAAACAAAAGCAACTGTTTCGTAGTTCCTCATTTTCTTTGAATATAACATGAAGGGGTGTACGGTTGCCTGGTTACTCGACCAATGGTAGGCTTGTACTACAAAAGAATTTTTTTCAGAAAAGTCTCCCATTAGTATGCACTTGTACTCTTGCAGACATGTCTGTCTTTGTGTTATGTAATTGTGCTGTTTCTCTGCAATAAAATGATGGACTTTAAGTTGCTCAAACATTTCCACTAGGTTCTCCAAGTAATGTTCAAAAGGAAGAACACAGACAGCTCACAACGATCTGTTGACACCCAGTGTTTGAATTTAAATTCTGTTTCATCCTTTTCAATGCCTTTCCACCCTTCAAGTAATGCACACAGCCCATAATTACTTGGGCATTCACTACACTTCGACAGAATGCGTGACTCATTATCAACATTGCAGACCATACAGGTAAGGAGATGTTGTAGTCCATCCCTGCCTTCATGGCTGCAAGCATCAGTTTTACATTCTGGTGTATAATGCACACACAGACAGAATGAGTGCCTGATGCACTGGTTAAGACACAGTAAACTTTAAAACGCCTATTTTTCATGAGTGGGTATTTTTTTTTAAAGATGCCTAAAGCTCTAATGTTACATAAAATTAACCTTTTTTTTGGACCGTCAAGTCGTCTTAACAGATACATAATGTCCCTTTTTTTTTTTTTTGGAGGTTTAACGACCACCGTGAGCAACTCAATGGGCTATAAGCAGTCGCCCGTCTCTAATTTAGGGTCACTGGTTCCAGGGAAGGGAAGAGTTAGTGCCGTAAGACAAACACAACATCCATGCCTGACGGGATTCGAACCCGGACCCCTTTCGGTCGAATGATCAAAGGCCATCGCTTAGACCGTGGCGGCATAATGCCTTTTTCCTGGCATCATTCTGCTGTACTTTTCATTTTTGTAAGAGTTGTACAGTTTTGACTAATGCCACCCCGGTGGGCAGTGGTCTAAGCGATGGTCTCTGCTCATTCGTCTGAAAGGGGTCCGGGTTCAAATCCCGGTGAGGCATGGATGTTGTGTTTGTCTTACGGCACTGGCTCTCTCCCTTCCCTGGAACCAGTGACTGAATTTGGGACGGGCGACTGCTTTTAGCCCATTGAGGTGGTCGTTAAACCTCTAATCAAAAAAAAAAAAAAGTTTTGACTAAAACTTCATCAAGTTCATTTCTAGCCTTGTTCCCAATTTGTGGCAGAATCACATTCTTCTGCCCTAAATTTCTTGACTGACAGACATTTAACTCATTCTGAACTTTACTAATACTCCAACTGCTGGGGGCTAAAGTTTAAGTTTACTTTTTCTTGTATAAGAGATGCAACTTTCATTTTTTTTTCTTTAAGCTTGTTAACCGATTGCTCATACTCATTTGCTAAATTGGCATGCATGTTCATTGAAAAACCCTCTTGCCCGGTGGCGCAGTGGTCTAAGCGATGGCCTCTAATCATTCGTCCGAACGGTGCCGGGTTCGAATCCCGGAAAGGCATGGATGTTGTGTTTGTCTTATGGCACTGGCTGTCTCCCTTCCCAGGAACCAGTGACCCTAATTTTGGAACGGGCGACTGCTTATAGCCCATTGACTTGGTGGTCGTTAAACCTCCAATTAAAAAAATATATTTAACCGCCCCGGTGGCGCAGTGGTCTAAGGCGCTGGCCTCTGATCATTCGTCCGTAAGGCTCCGGGTTCGAATCCCGGTCAGGCATGGATGTTGTGTTTGTCTTACGGCACTGGCTCTCTCCCTTTCCTGGAACCAGTGACCCTAAAGTAGGGACGGGCGACTGCTTATAGCCCATTGAGTGCTTACGGTGGTCGTTAAACCGCCAATAAAAAAAAAACCCTCGTTATCAGTCGAAATGTTCAAATCAAAAGACTTAACTTTTTTGTTACAGATTTAGCATTTTACTAACTTTCCTCTTTAACACTGACGGTCTAGCTTCAACTGACAGCTTCTGCACCTTGACCGGAGAAATGCTAAGGGCCAAACAAGCTTCATTAACTGTTTTAACAAGAACAGTTTCAGGTTCATAAATGTCTAAGCATTCATCTTCACTGCCAGTATCTGTGCCTTGTTTTGGATTGAATTTTTTTTAAACATTTTGTGCACAATGCTTTTCTTCTATTAATTCAGCTCAGGACTGCACATTAAAAGTGCCATTGATATTCGCCTGAGAGATTTTTTTTAATAGGTTTTGAGTGAACACAGTGGTCTAAGCGATGGCCTCTGATCATTCGTCCAGAAATGGTGGGTGTTCGAATCCCGGTGAGGCATGGATGTTGTGTTTGTCTTAGGCACTGGCTCTCTCCCTTCCCTGGAGCCAGTGGCCCTAAATTGGGGATGGGCGACTGCTTATAGCCCATTGAGTTGCTCACGGTGATTGTTAAACCTTCAATCATAAAAAAAAAAAAAACAGTAGGGGTCAGAGCAAGACTCCATAACTATGGAAGTATCTGTCCAAAAATTCAGCTTTATTAAAAGTGCAAACATTTTTTATATTGTTGCACCCAGTTCTGATTGAAAATAATATTTTTTGTTCTTCAATGAACCCAGAAATAGTATGGAGTACTGAACACCTAGAATAAGATAACTTATGACATACCTCTCCTTTGAAGATACCAATAGCCGCCCCGGTGGCGCAGTGGTCTAAGGCGTTGGCCTCTGATCATTCGTCCGTAAGGGGTCCGGGTTCGAATCCCGGTCAGGCATGGATGTTGTGTTTGTCTTACGGCACTGGCTCTCTCCTTTCCCTGGAACCAGTGACCCTAAATTAGGTACAGGCGACTGCTTATAGCCCATTTGAGTTGCTCACGGTGGTCGTTAAACGTCCAATTAAAAAAAAAAAAGATACCAATAGAACAAGAATACCACCATATAATTTCAATAGCATGTGTTCAACACTTAAAATAAAAGGAAGAAACTGGTCAAAGGACAGTGAATCGCAACCAATCAGCTGTGAGTCAACTCAGTAAATGAACAGAGAGACAGGGACATTGTGAAACTATGCATGTTCAAACATGATTTAAACCAGCAGGCAGAAACACACTCCAGTGAATAGTGCATGTCCAGACAAATAGAACCAGAACTTAATCTATAGTTTAATCTAGAATACTTTGAGCGTTTCGTTTTCCTCATATTTTGGAACCACCAATACCCACCTAAAATAAATAAATATATTTAAATTATGCACTGAAGAGCAATTGAATTAGAGATACCTGTCTAGTAACTTGTAGCACCACCTTTCGCCCTGATGAGTGCGGCGATTCGTCTCGGCATGGACTCGACAAGACACCAGAAGCGTTGGGAAGCCATCCGGATCCACGACCACTGAACAAGCTCCCACATTCACGAAGATTTTATGGAGGGGGGCAGAGCCTCAAACATCTCTATGGCATCCCAGATGTGCTCGATGAGATTGATGTCGGGTGACCTAGCTGGCCAAGGAAGCGAGGTCACGTCGGTGGAGTGTTCATCCAACCATTCGGATACAATTCGAGAGCGATGGCACGGTGCATTGTCTTGTTGCAGGATGAGGTCTCCAGTGGGATGTTCAAGAGGCACAAATGGTCATCCAGGATATCCCGGTAACGTTGACCTGTGAGGGACGATGTCAGTCCCCAGACGAGAATGCCACCAGCTTGAAGAGTACCCTGCTGGCAAGAAGGATCCATTTCATGTGGTTTGCGCCGTACTCGTTTCCTGCCATTCGCATGTACCAACGTGAATCTCGACTCATCAGTCCAGGCAACATTTTCCCACATGTCTAGGGTCCAGTGGCGATGTTCCCGCGCCCATGCTAATCTTTGCGCCCTGTGATGTGCGGTCAGCAGCGGTACCCTCGTGAGACGGTGGCTTCTGTACCCCATAGCGAGGAGATGGTGTGGCTGCTTACACGTTTTTGTGCACCAGCGTTAAATTGCCTAGTGATTTCTTGCACTGTGGCCCGTCTATCCGCTGTTGTCCACGGCAGTTGGCCCTTGCAGGGATGGTTTTACCGGATTCGATGTTCTCACGGTTCACCCGTGACACAGTGGCTCGTGAAAATCCCAGTGCCTGCACGACTTCCGAGATGGAGTGACCCATTTGTCGGTCCCCGACAATTTGCCCACGATCAAGAGCGCTTAGATCCTTCGTCTTACATATACTGCGTCCGACTCTTACTGATTCCCGTCGCATCACTCCTTATATTGTCGGATCGCTGCATACGTCATGTTAGCCGGCCCAGTGGTCTAAGCGATGGCCTCTGATCATTCGTCGAAAAGGGGTCCGGGTCCGAATCCCGTGAGGCATGGATCTTGTGTTTGTCTTACGGCACTGGCTCTCTCCCTTCCCTGGAACCAGTGACCCTAAATTAGGGGCGGGCGACTGCTTATAGCCCATTGAGTTGCTCACGGTGGTCGTTAAACCTCCAATCAAAGAAAAAAAAAAAAAACCTTCAATAAAAAAAAACATCATGTTTCCGTTTACAGGGCCGTCCCCAGCGCCACATTTGCATAACGCCAGCTGTCTCTAAATCAATTGCTCTTCAGTGTATATTACCAGTTAACATATAATTTCAATATATAAATGTACAATATAGTGTTTAATGCAGTACATCTAATAAACCAAGGATAATGGTTCCTAAATAGAAAAGTTGAAAATAGCTACAATGTGGAAAATATACCAAAAAAGCAGAAATTTGAATAACTGAAGACAATTCTCATTTAACACACGCTTTGTACTTTATGTAAATAAATTTTAAGTAAATTTTGTTGGTAATTATTATCCTGTCTGTTTAGTCCATTTTCACTAGTGATCAAGTTGGTTTTTATTTTTACTTCAAAGGCTTGTATCTTCTCTATCCCTTGGAGTCACAAGATTCCCACCCCCACCCCCGTTTTAAAGTACATTATAAGGCCTTCTTATTCTGGCATTTTCAAATTCTTATCACCTGTCCCACATATTTTGGGGGTATGAAAAATCACATTTTTGAAGTTTAAGCAATTTTTCAGGGGGAAGGACTACCAATAACAGCAGTTTTTTTCCTGCACATACTACTCGTACTTAAGTGTACCAGACCACCGTGAGCAACTCAAAGGGCTATAAGCAGTCGCCCGTCCCTACTTTAGGGTCACTGGTTCCAGGGAGGGAGAGAGCCAGTGACGTAAGACAAACACGACATCCATGCCTCACCGGGATTCGAACCCGGACCCCGTTCGTACGAATGATCAGAGGCCATCGCTTAGACCACTGCGCCACCGGGGCGGCTGGTTTTTTTTATGCTTAGTTACGTTAAACAACAGTTCATGAATGAATATTCTAGCCCACAAAACCTCCATTTAGGCTTAATTTAAATCTAATTTAGTCTGCACAAATAAAAGTCCGTTCTTTAAGCTTTCCAATAAGCCCTATCTGACCACCCTGCTAATTCAAATATAAATTCTATAGCTTTCAGAAAATAGCTCTGAAAAGGTATTTTTTGGTTGTCCGTGTAGTAACAAATAACTATATCTCAGGAGCAAATTTTCTTTTAGATATCAAAAAAATTGTTTTGTGTTTCAGAAGATTGGTACATATCACCTACCAAATTTCATCAAATTCAAAAATGGTGTGGCAAATTTTTTTCTTAAAATTTGTTGATTTAACAGGGAATGACCCTATTTATAATTTTTGAAGGTCCACTAATGGAACTGCTTTTCTGACTATAAAAACTTTTAAATTAATCTCTTGTTTTTATAAAGTTCATAGTCCAACATTTTAATATTTTGCCATAAAGGTCAATTTCACACGTTCAATTGTAATGTATTTACTTTGTCTTCATTGGAATCTATAATCTAATAATTATTTATTGTTTTATATAAGATAGTACAACTATACTAGTTATCCGAATTTATTGGCGTACATAAAATCAAGGTTTCCAAGCTTTCGCACATAAACCAGATGGCTTTCTCAAGGAAGGTAGACAGCAAACTGGATAATAGAACGTTTCAACAATTTGAGCGCCTTGAGTTGACTTGACAATAAACGAAGAGATCTCCGATGTTCCTTCTAGACTAAGCGAATTAAAAAGCGTTATCGATTTGCTTTTTTTTTTATTTGTTTTTTTATTGTAGGTTTAACGACCACCGTGAGCAACTCAATGGGCTATGAGCAGTCGCCCGTCCCTAATTTAATGTCACTGGTTCCAGGGAAGGGAGAGAGCCAGTGCCGTAAGACAAACACAACATCCATGCCTCACTGGGATTCGAACCCGGACCCCGTTCGGACGAATGATCAGAGACAGGGCCTTAGACCACTGCGCCACCGGGGCGGCCGTTATCGATTTGGCGACCGAGGCAGGATACGATCCGAACATGGTACATTGATATATCAAAAGAAACAAAATGAGGCATGCCGATCTTTCTATGCCGTGGCTACGTTATCTGGACTATTCCTTACGTACCAAATGTTTCCTATAAACTCAAGAACGCGCTCGAAAAATGAACCTCGGTGTCGGCATAAGATCTCCGACACCTTTATATGCTATGCTTAAGCGAAATACTGACGAGCTCCCACTTTCCAACGAAGCAGGTGTTTATGCCGTCCCTCTACAATATCCGGATGGCTCCAAGCGATACTACATTGGGATGACTAAACGTTCATTTAGAATTAGAGTCAACGAGCATAGGAGGGACATAAAGAACGGCAAATTAACCACGTCCCTATTCAGAGAAGTCCAGTTCAAGTCCGCCGATCCTATGTGGGATGACATAAAGAAATTAGCTGCCTACTCTACTCCTAAATCCACTGCCATTCGGGAAACATTGGAGATCATTACCAACGATGAGGCCTGCAATGATAGCGTCTCGCTAGAATTACCACGAATTTGGAACCAATTCTTCAAATAATGAATGCCTTTTTTCTTCCAAGGATTCCGCGTGCAATACGAACATGCTGTCTCGTGTTTTTATTGAATAATTACGTTCGCATCTCTTCGTTTATTGTCAAGTCAACTCAACGTGTTCAAATTGTTGAAACGGTCTATTATCCAGTTTGCTGTCTACCTTCCTTGAAAAAGCCATTTGGTTGATGTGCGAAAGCTTGGAAACCTTGATTTTATATACGCCAATAAGTTCGGATAACTAGTATAGTTGTACTATCTTACAGTGGCAACTGAAACAGGTGGGGCCAGTAGCCAAAGTTAAACAATGAAATAAAAAAAACTGTCATTATTAGGCCAACAATTTTTAGCTTAAAACATATGAGCATTAATATATGTAGTTGTGCTTTGTGTTTCTTTAGATTTCTCAACTGTGGAATACTCACAGGATAAAAAAGTATAGTTACAAAATAACTCCAAATATATGCAGGGAGGGAATGTTTCGTGAATTTCGTTCCATATAGAATGAGTACCATACACTACCATTTGCGTTATTTGAAAGGTTTAACCTTTTATTTTAAGAACTTTTAAAGCCTGAAAGCATATATGTATTCATGTGCAAATTATACTTACAGGCTTTCTCATTTATTTTTAACATAGAACGTCATCTTAGTTAAAACTGAAATTAGTTCTGCAAAGCGCATTGTAAACTTAAAACAATATGAAAGAGAAATCAATTGAATTTTTCACTTCGTACCATAGTATTAAAATGCAATACATGGAAATATTATGAAGAAGAGTCATAACTTTTTGTACAGATATTCTCCTCTTCTATGTTTGAGAGTGGCAGATTTTTCTATGACTTTTTGATTAAAAAGTGGAATTTCTTGAAGACAATCTTTATGTACAGAGAGAACAGCGAGTGCGTTTACCCGTTCTTGTGTCATAGTGTTTCTTAAAAATGTTTTTATGCGATTCAAGGTGCTGAAACAACGTTCTGCTTCAGCGGTAGTTACTGGTGTCACTAAAACTATTTCTAATAATTTAGAGACTTCAGAAAATGTATCTAAAAGTTCATTAGAATGGAGAAATGACATTAACGCTCTTACGTTCGGTATGCCGTCGAAAGTTTCGTTAGCATAAAGTACTGATAATTCATTTTCAAGTTTTTCTTTTTCAGCATTACATATGTAGTTGCTAATAAATTTGTATGGTGTGACGGAAAATGCTGCTTATGATTCTTGAACTCCTTTGGATCCACAACAGTGAACGAGTGAAATAAGACAGATTTTTCAAACCTGTCCCTTATTTGATTTACGATGATGTCGCATGCTTCTTTTGCATCATTTTCTACCATACTGCAGTCAACTTTAGCTCTTTTTCGCAAAGGTTGACATTCATCACTTCCATTTTGATCGTTGTGTTTTGTACTTTGCCGAACATAATTTACAGCTGATTCAAACTTCTTTAGAGCTCGATTGCAATCAACACTGGTTGATTTTCTGGACTGTAGTATATTGTACAATATATCAACATGTTGGAATATGTGAGAAAAGAAAGACAAGAAGAAAAGGAATTCCTCATTTCGTAACAACTTCACAAATCCAGTTGATTCACTTATACTCTTGTCATCCCAACCACTTTCGTTTAGGAATTCTGTCGTAGCACTCCAAAAGTTCACTTTTGTTTTCTGAAACACAATTTATGATCCTGGATTGAAAATTCCATCTTGTTTCTGAAACTGTAGGTACTCGTTTTCGACAAATATCTCGCAATAAACCACTACGTTTAGGTGATGCTGTGAAAAAGGAGCCGATTTTACTGATATTTGCAAAAAATATTCTTACCCTTTTGATTGTTGAGCACACCTTCTTTAATACTAAATTCAACTGATGAGCATAACAGTGCACATACTGAGCGTGCGGATAATGCTCTTTCATGCGTATTTGCACACCACCACGAGTTCCGCTCATAACAGCTGCCCCATCATATTCTGAACAACAAGTTTGTTTTGCAAAATAAACTTTTCCAACTCATCTTTGAGTACAGATGCAAGACCGTCTGCTGTTTTGTTTTCGATTTCAACAAACGATAAAAATCTTTCCACGACATGGCTGTTAATCATATATCGCAATATGATAACAAATTGCGAACGGCGGGATATGTCGGTCGTTTCGTCCGCTTGCACGGATGTGTAATTGGCCTTTTCAATTTCGCTTTTAACTTCATCCAGGTACACCTGATACATGCAATCCAAAATTTCATTTTGAATTATTTTTGATGTATTTTTTGCAACTTTAGATTTGTCCAGATTGTCTTGTAAGACACTGTCCAAACTAGCTATATATGAGATCATATCCAGAAACACTCCTTTGTTATGTGAAGACTGTGTTTCATCATGTCCACGTAAAGGCAATTCGTGTACACCACAAAATTTTATGCAGTCTATAATGCGTGTTAGAATGTATATTTTTATCAACTAGTTCATTGTGCTTTCTAACTGCAGAGTGATAACCGTCATATAATTGTGACATAATATTGACATTACCAAAAATTTTGAATTTTAAAGCATTATTAATATGCACTGTACTGCATTCATGTTTTTTAATCCTTTCGGACAAATGTTTCATATCTTTGCAGCCAATTTTGGTCCACAGTGGTTCTCCGCCAAATAGCAAACAAAAAAAACAAAATAACGATTTTTTTTTCATCGCTAGCAGTTAGCCAAGCCTTTTTTTCAAACCACTGAACAGAAAATGTTCGAAGTTTTGTTCAGTCTTTCTGGCTTACCTGGAAATTCTTGGGTTGATAAGCACCGAGTTTTTTTAAGTGAAGCTTTTCTTCCAAATTTAAAGCACAGAACGGAGATTTTAGCAAAATATCCACTCTATTCATTGTACACGACAAGCAAAAAAGTCACAACACAAAGGAACAACGAATCACCGAGAGAAACAGAGAAAAAACAACTAACTGAACTTTCCTAGGACATTTGAACCTTCACGCCACCCTTGAGCTTGCTTAGGGTAAGCTTCTCTGTCAACCCACGGCGTTAAGGAAACGGACACTCTCCCAGCCAATCAACCTGGCCCCACAGCTTCATTGCACACGCGGTTAAGGCAGTGTTGTATGTAGGTCATCATACTGAATGAGACGGGGAGGAAAACGTTGTCTCCTCTTGCTTGCGTGGTGATATTACTGGGGCCTGTTGGAGCTGGCCCCAATGACTTCACACTCTGAACCTCTTTCCTCAGGGAACAGTTTTTCGTTTTTGAAGAGAACTTTTTTTCCCTTGGGGAATGGTTTATGAAGGGGAAGGTTTATCACCATTCAGTTAAGAGAGAGAATAAGAATTAGGAGAAAAAATTATTTATAGAAATAGAAATTTTTTGGTGGGGCCCGGCCCATCTGGCCCCTAATGACGAACCGCCCCTGCTATCTTATATATAGTTGGCGTACAGTTCCTTGCGTTATTATTTATTGTTTTATTAATTTTTCTTTAAATTATCTTATTCTATTGTTACCGTGGTTCGCGCTTCACGGGTTTGCAGCAAAGTTTTCTGTTTCACTGGATGTGTACGCAGATACATTTTATTTTTATACAACTCTGCTTGTTCTCAGGCAATATTTTTACTTGTTAACCACTGCTGAATTTTCGCCACCCCGGTGGCGCAGTGGTCTAAGCGATGGCCTCTGATCATTCGTCCGAAAGGGGTCCGGGTTCGAATCCCGGTGAGGCATGGATGTTGTGTTTGTCTTACGGCACTGGCTCCCTCCCTTCCCTGGAACCAGTGACCCTAAATTAGGGACGGGCGACTGCTTATAGCCCATTGAGTTGCTCACGGTGGTCGTTAAACCTCCAATCAAAAAAAAAAAAAAAACTGCTGAATTTTCATTTTTGTCCATGATTTGGTGGATGACTTTTCCACTTTTACTGAATGGTAAGGAGCAAAGTCCATCACTATAATGCTGTTAGGTTTCAAAGTGGTTGCCATCCATTTCTTCATGGTAGTCGCTGTACTTGTTGCCCACAAAGACATCAGCTGTTTTTTTGACAAAACCGTCTTCATTTCCAGCGCGTTACACTGGGACTATTAAGACCAGTCGTTAAATTGTTGCTTTTCGCTTACTGGCTGCTCTTAACTGTTGTGTCGACCCACACTTTGGTCCTATGTGCCCCACAGTCTCCCAAGTTTTCTCCAAATAATAATTTTTTTTTCAGTTCTCTATATTTTTTTATGTCTTGAAGATAGTTTCTCGTCCACAAAGCAATATCTTCTCTTTCAATTAGCACTGCTTGTCTAGCCTGCTTTTTGAAGGAAAATCCCAAGTCTTTAAGCGATCAATTCAACATTGATTTAGTCAGGGGCGGATTTCCGACTAAGCGCACAAGGCGCGCGCCTAGGGCCCCAAAACTCGAGGGACCCCGAAAATGTAGAAATGCATTACCAGTTTTGTTTTGGTGCTCATGGACGGAAACAAAATCTTTAAAGCGACCACTTTGTATTGTCAAGTGATAATTCACTTTCTGATATTAGTAAGATATACTTTTTCTTGCTTTGTTGATACTCCAAATTTTCGAGTTCTTATCGATGCTCTTGTTCGGAAAGGAACAGTTAAAATAATTTAGCCTTCCTATCAGTGGTAGGTGTAAGAAGAATTCACACTTCCCGTACTTTTCAGGGTTTAAGGCGAATACTTAACTCCTGCTGCTATATAAATTAATTTTATGATACTTCCAGCCAAAGGAAAACATCTGTGTTGGAACCTTTCCCCCTTCCCCACGGAGTTGCGATGCGGAGTGCTTGTAGATACTGGCCTGATGATCAGGGTGTTTGCTGGTAATTGTTTTTTTTTTCCTTTGGGATAGGTAATCAAGTTGTTTCTCAGCTCGGATCTCCCTAAACCAAAAGAGTTTATATTTAGGCTGGAAAAAATAAAGAAATTCGAGAATATTACACTATCTCTTTCTTATTTAAAAGTGTTAAAAGAAATTTCTATTGTCTCTACTGGTTTGTACTGATAATATCAAGTATTCTCACCTTTTCTATTCCTTAAATCGACATGAAACTAACTTTTGAAAAAGCAATAAGAAAGTTTCAATGATACTCTTACTCGAAAAGCTGTGGTTCCTACTTTTTCATTTTCAAACCGGATCTTCTGCATTTATTTCTTGTGTCTGATAACAGCAGTGCAGGTATAAAACAATCTCACGCATCTTTTTGACAGAATAAAAAAACTGTAGACCTCTATTCTCTGACGAAAATAATAAGAAAAGTGCTTTCAAGAAATACATTCTCGCTTTCCTGCACTGACTGCTGAAATTCTTACTGTCAAACTTTCTTGGTCCATGACATTGTCTTCGTATAAGAGCCCCAAATTATGGGGGCTGGGAGAGGGGGCGCCATAGCGTGCTCTCGCACGACGTCCCCTCCCCCATACACGAACTTTTGTCGCCACGCAACATCTTAACACTGTTCACCATGCCGCACTCCCCGAAACTCACCACGGTCCAACAGAAAACACCAATCAAACCCCCGACCCGAGTCATTAAGTTCTGCCGAAGAACTCGAACGGACTCGCACACAAATTGGCTCCGAGGTCACTTAGAACGGCGAGTGTAACTTGCAGGTACACGCGGTACGTGCATGTAGGCGGACAAAAACCCCTTTAGAGGTGACCAAGTGACAGCAGCCCGGACGGGAGGCAGAGAGCACGCCAGGTCAACGGGTGCACCAAGGCACTCATACGACCCGTTGCTGGCGCCTGCCGGCCCACATCCACACCACAAGCATCAAATACACAACAGCAACCCTCCATTCACACACACAAAGGGGAGACAAAACCTCGGCTCACAGCCTCCTGCTGTCTAGGTCAGCTGCCTGCACCGCCCACCTCAACTGGAGACAAGACACAATAAACTACCGATGAGGGGTTGGAGGCTAACCTCATTCTCCAACAAACACAAGTCGCAAAAACATAACACCAGAAAAAGCCCCCCCCCGACAGATCTCTCGGGCTTCAACGCCCGAAATTAAGGGAGTAAGTTACCCCAGTGAAAGAAGTAGTTGTCCTTTGTCTCGGTAACAATCCGAGGCCAAGGCCCGGTCGGTCAAAATGCGGGAGTCCATTCTTGCACTGTCCCGGAGCTCACAGTTGACTTGAAGGATGGCCGTTCTTGCAGAGGAGTCCGGGAATGCAGAGCTATGCTTCTCTCCCTCCACATTTTATAACATACCACGGTGATAATCATCCTCCATACATCCCTGCCCGCCGCTGGAGCAGTGTACAGATAAAACATGTTAGCCTGACGAAACTGGAGGGTGTCAAGTCTCTTGTGCCAAGCCCAAGTCTAGATCCCTTGCCAGACCTGGTGCGCCTTGGGTCACGACCAAAAGAGATGGAACCTGTGCTCAATGCCCGACTCAAAAGACACCTATAGGAGGAAATACCTCTCCTCCGAAGCTGTCGACTCATCGTCGGAGGGACATTGTGCGCCAACCGCCACTTAAAGTCCCTCTTTTTGCAGTCCACCCCGTCGAGTGAATGCTCATCCAAGCCTCTCTCATAGAGAAGTTCCTAGGAACGTTAAAATCCTTGATGACGTGTTCCCTAGGCCTAGGGAGAAGATAAACATAGAACTGCCTCATCCCCTTCCCGCTGCGGCTTGCCTCTGCGAAGTCCCGCAGGCGACCACCCAAGAGATACTTCTTGTGAATAGACTCGCGGGAACCCACAAAGTTGTGGCCCGGCAGATAATTTTTCGCATCCAAACACGTGAAGTAGGAACCAAACACGTGAAGTAGGAAACTAAGTTCCTAAACGGGTAGTCGGCCGCAAGAGCCTCCCTCACACTTGAAAACTGAAGTGCACTGAACCAAGTAGGAAGGCGCATGACATCCAAGCCCCCTTCCTCCCTAGGACAGCCGGAGCCACCTCCTCGGTCTTCTTGCCGGTCAGAACGAAGCCAAAGACCGCCCTTTCCAGAAACTTCATAATACCTAGGGATGGAGACTCTAATTCTCCGGCAAAAGCGCACTTAGAAACCAGGAGGGTATTCGCCAACTTGTCGCGGTTGACCCTCGAGATGTGTACCTGTTGCCAACGCTCTTGCTCTTCATATTCGCAAGAATATTCTCCCAGGCATTTCTGTGGACCCCGTCTTTGGAAAATTGGATACCCAGTATCCGGACAGGTCCCTTGGTGATGGCCAAACTTGCAACCGCCAGCCGCTCCCATCTACCCTAAAACATAATGTTCGACTTATTCTCGTTGAGACGGGCACCAGTCGCTCTGCAGTACCCGCAAACCCCTCATGCTGCCTCCCCGTCCACGAAGAAGGTGACATCACTGGCGTAAGCGAGATACTTCAAAGAAGCAACAGTCATTTTAAAGCTTAATTCGTGTATGAGTCAATATAAGCAACACTTGCCGTTTTTACACGATATTATAAAAGTCGATGTTGCTGACTATAAAACTTTAATCAAAAGGTTGTAATACATTAGTACTTTCGGGTCTACTATAGACCCATCTTCAGATTTGAATTAATCGAACTCTGAGATTACATACGGTTATATCAAGAACAATGCCAGATTACAACTTAAAACTTGAGAAGTAAAACACATATGTGACGTAGTCAATCAAAAAGCCTGTGCACGAGAGTCAACGTCTTGTGGGAGGGGGTACTGTTTGTTCAAAATAAGGTTCTTCCAAACCCCCGGAATGTAATTAGGTAAATCATCATTGCAACAAGAGTCAAAGTTCTTAAGTATAAATAAACTTTCTGTAAATAACAAATTTGATTTACATAACGGAGATGCCAGAATTGACAAATTGTCCCAATCTGGAAAAAATTTACCACTGTTAACTGCTCTTACCAAGGCAGTCGTTTGTGATCCGTTCCGAACATTGTATTTATGTTCAACAAGTCTAATATGAACATTCCTAGAAGTTGATCCGATATATAGAGAATCGTTAAGTTCTTGGGTCGTTTGATCTCAACGGAATACTGTAAACACCCCATTTGTCGAGGCTTGGCACAGGATCACGGTCGCTACAGATCGATGATAAGATGTTCATGGTTTTGACTCCAAAGTCTACTTGATATCTGTTATGTAAATCAAATTTGTTATTTACAGAAAGTTTGTTTATACTTAAGAACTTTGACTCATGTTGCAATGATGATTTACCTAATTACATTCCGGGGTTTGGAAGAACCTTATTTTGAACAAACAGTACCCCCTCCCACAAGATGTTGACTCTGGTGCACAGGCTTTTTGATTGACTACGTCACATGTGTTTTACTTCTCAAGTTTTAAGTTGTAATCTGGCATTGTTCTTGATATAACCATATGTAATCTCAGAGTTCGATTAATTCAAATCTGAAGATGGGTCTATAGTGGACCCGAAAGTACTAATGTATTACAACCTTTTGATTAAAGTTTTATAGTCAGCATCATCGACTTTTATAATATCGTGTAAAAACGGCAAGTGTTGTTTATATTGAAGCAACAGTCGCCGGAACGGGAAACCCCTAACCCTGTTAGCACCAATGACTTTCCTAAGCAGGGTTTCTAACACCAAAACACTCATTTGAACCTCAAAGAGGGGAGAGAGAAACCCAGTTATGATGACCCTCCCGCAGAGATCTCTGTAGAGAGTCTCTGTCTTCGAAAGAAATCCCTGAAGCCGTGGGCCTCCAGCAACTTCCCGATGAACTTGTGAGAAACCCTATCAAAGGCTTCAGGGATTTCTTTCGAAGTAAGATAGAGACTCTCTACAGAGATCTCTGCGGGAGGGTCATCATAACTGGGCGTCTCTCTCCCCTCTTTGAGGTTCAAATGAGTGTTTTGGTGTTAGAAACCCTGCTTAGGAAAGGATTGGCGAAAAAAAAACCCATATTGATACCCTTCTCGCCCAGGTAAGTAATAGCGTCACTGATGCAACGCACGTTCCAAAACATACGACGTCCCTTGATACCAAACGTCTGATTGACACCGATGAGATGTTTAGAAACCAAACTGAGCCTACTATTGATGATTCTGGCCAGGATCTTTTAGTCAACAGTCGAGAGAGACACCGGTCTCCAACCATCTAACGATCTAGAAGGGGTGCCGGGGGTCTTGCACAAAAGGATAACCAGGCTCATCCGCATATTTTCCAGCATTAGACCAGCCCTAACAAACTCATTAAACACTTTGCAAAGCCAGGAAGCTAAAATGTTAACAAACTTCCTGTAGAATTCTGCAGGAAGCCCGTCGCACCCAGGAGACTTGCCGAGTTTAAGTGCCTGGTCGCCGACCTAACTTCTGTACCGTGAAATCTCCTTCGAGGATCTCCATGTCCTCATTCGAGATACGCGGAGATACCTCAAGCCAGTTGTCCATTGAGGTCGACTCAATGTTCTCGCCGAAGAACCAATCTAAACCAACAGAGTTAATATTTAGGCTGAAAAATAAAGAAATTCGAGAATATTACGGTCTATGCCATGAACGGCTTAGATTTAGGGAATTGTTCGCCATAAAGATACTCCTCCACGGAAAGTCATCCACCCTTTTGAAGTGAAATACTGTGCACAAATTGCATTTTACCCGAATTTTCTAATGTCGAGGACTTCCGTTTGTCAGTGTCTTCAAGTATTTTATTTTTGCTTGATACCATGCTCGTTTCCTACTGATTTAACTCATAACGTAAAAACAAGATGATTTTCCACAGCTGAAGAAATGGAAAAAGCTCGTTTTGTAATTGAAATGTATTCTAATTTTATTTTATAACAATTTATACGCAATGTGCTGATAAATTTAGAGAAATTCCATTTTCAGCGCCCTCAGCGTTCAGTTTGCCAAGTAACTTGCAACTGAAAAAAGTGCTAAAGTAGTCAGTTTTGCCTAACGCATCAAACTCAAGAAGAACTTTTGCTGTAACTGAAATGGTCTCTTTGAAGCGTAAAGCTAAAATTAACAAAATCTCCACTTCGAGAACTCCTAGCGGAAAATTTATGAACTAGTAGTGACATTTAAAATGGCCAAAATTTAATGAATGTTCATGCCTTATCAAAATAATTTTCGAAACATTTGTGAAAACCAAATTCTTTGGTCTTAGCGCCTCTAGCAAGAAATTAATGAACTTATTGGAAAATTTAAATATTTGAGAAGGAACAGTCAAACCTAATCTGAGAGGCACAAAAATATTTTTTCCCTCTAAGTTGAATCATTTCTTCGCCGCCCCGGTGGCGCAGTGGTCTAAGGCGTTGGCCTCTGATCATTCGTCCGTAAGGGGTCCGGGTTCGAATCCCGTCAGGCATGGATGTTGTGTTTGTCTTACGGCACTGGCTCTTTCCCTTCCCTGGAACCAGTGACCCTAAATTAGGGACGGGCGACTGCTTATAGCCCATTGAGTTGCTCACGGTGGTCGTTAAACCTCCAATCAAAAAAAAAAAAAAAAAAAAAAAAAAAGAATCATTTCTTCACACAAGAGAACTTTAATTTTCGACTTTGAAACCCCTTAGCGGTAAATTCATAAAGTATATGGGATATTTAAAGTGCCAAACTTAATACCCTTTGATTTCCTATTAGCCGCAAAGATAATTTTTGAAATATCTCTAAAAACAAAAAGTTCGATGGGCATGGACAGACAAAGTGATTACACTAGCACTGTTTCTTACAAACTGTTCTAATAACAGAAAGATAGAATGGCATTTTAAAGAGCGTAAAAACATTTTTCTTGACTTTACTGTTTTTTTTTAACCTCACAAAAAAATTCTGATGAGATAAGGTGGGATGAAAATTTCTGAGGACATAAATTGGTGAAGAGGGCCCCTGAATCTTTTAGCGCCTAGGGCCCCAAAAGATCTAAAGTCGCCTCTGGATTTAGTTACTAATTTTCTTTGGGAAAGTATCTCGCTCGTTGTGTAAGTCCAGCAAAAGGTTTTTGAGTGTACAAATTTAATGTCTCATGTAAAAGGAATGTACTTTCTGACAAATGCACGAGAGTGTAAAATTGTCATATCATGATAGCCGGGCTTTATGGACTGCACCTGGTCCTTTTTTACTGGGTGGGGAAGGAGGTTTTCCTGTCGCTGCAATGACCTTAATTCTGAAGATCATCAAACGTGACACTCCAGTCAACTTCGCAGTTGTATCGGCAATGCTGCTATACTTTTGGGTGGATTTTCTTCTCTTAACTTCGAATAGACATTTAAAACACTTTTTTCACAGAACTCTGCAATGGCTTTCCTTTGTCACTTACAAAAATAATTATTCAGGAGAACCTGCGCTCATTGACGCCATCGCTATCATTCGATCACAATATAGAAAGATAAGACAGTAATTACAGAAATGACAAGGGGCAGTGAAGTAATTAACTGTGTTTCACTTGTAGAGTTTAAAATGTTATAAATTGCAAACTACCGTTTCCTTCCAATCGAAAAATCAAAGAATATGCGACAAAAATACGAGTAAATGAGAGCAGCGATGTGAAAGCCGGAAAGAATCTGTGAGTTACTGAAAAGGCATGCAAAACCCCTGCTTCGACAAATCGTTTCGGAGCAAAAGTTGCCCCTGACTCCAAACCTTCCCCCACCCCTTGCACTCGAACATTTCTTTCAAACACAGCCGCCTCCACATAACACCAGCTTGTTTTCAGCTGTAAATAATGGGTAAGGAGCGATTGTCAACACCCCGTTGCAGCAGCATCTCCAAGGCATTCCTTCCTGGTGTTCCTGCCCAGGAAGGAGTGGAGTGTGGGTGGAACTTTGTCTCCCAAACACTGCATATCTGCGCGTGCGTGTGATGGTCTAATTTCTGAAAATAGTTGGTTTCCACGGAAAACGTTGGGAACAAGTGGCGGCTTCTCAGGTGAAGTAGGTGAAGTGCCTCTTCACCTATTTTACTCAAAATAAAGTTTTATTCAGTATTTTTTTATAATATATTCTTTTTTGCCTTTATTCAGTTCCAAAATACTCAAAATTTTGAATAGATATTAATTCACATGGCGCGCTCAATACGGAAAACGCAAAACAGTGCAAGTGAAGAGCCGAAATGAGAATGCTTGCTACGAATACGCAAAACAGTGCAAGTGAAGAGCCGAAATGAGAATGCTTGGAAGTCTGCAATTTTCCGCCGAGTTGCCATGGTAACCGTGACGTCACCCTCCCCAATCTGCTCGCTCAAGTGAAGTGTTTCAGCTTCACGTGCTTACCTCTGCATCTTTCAGTTTTTGAGCGTAAATCCGTGACAGATCACGGTGGAGCGGGTGTTACTTTTTTTTTGGCCCTGCTTACTTTTTAGTAATAAACATTCGGGGTGGAATAAAGACGGATTCTCAGATTTATTAAGCGTAACACGGTCACTTCAAAAACATCGTGGTTCTTGCGAACACCTGAAATGCGGATTAATGTTAAGGAATTTAAAAAAATTAAAAACACCATTGCCGATGCCCTGAGGAAGAATGCTAGGCTTTCGCAAACGCATTTCAACGAAAACGTTCCTTTAAATAGACTTTTCCTGCAGACAATGATTGATGCAGTATTAGTCTATACTGTATTTGAGCAAACAAGAACTAGCATTCCATGGCCATGACGAAAGCATGGGCTCGATAAATCGTGGAAATTTCATTGAATTGCTTTCATTGTTGATACGAAGAAGTTCTTTAGAAATTGAAAATCAATACGAAAGGATAAAAAAACTATTCAAAATGAATTAATTGAATGTATTTCTGAATATATAAACGATCACGTCAAAAATTAAATAATTTTTGATTGTTGATTCGGAAGGTGTATTGGTTGAGGGATTTTTGGGTTTCCATGATGTGAAGGAAGATAGAACGTCAGGAGCTTTATACAAAATGCTGGACAAAATTTTGGAACAGTCTGATTACCAACACAAATAAATAGGACAATGTTACGATGGGGCAAGTATAATGTCTGGACACTTAAATAGACTAGAAAAAAACGTCAAGGATAAAGCTTCTTATACACTTATATCAACAACCGCAAGATGATTGATTGATTGGAGGTTTAACAACCACCGTGAGCAACTCAATGGGCTATAAACAGTCGCCCGTCCCTAATTTAGGGTCACTAGTTCCAGGGAAGGGAGAGAGGCAGTGCCGTAAGACAAACACAACATCCATGTTTCGCCGGGATTCAAACACGGACCCTGTTCGGACGAATGATCAGAGGCCATCGCTTAGACCATTGCGCCACCGGGACGGCAAAACCGCAAGATGCAGACCAACCATAGCAGAAACTCGATGGTCCTCCACTTCGAAATTAGTAAGCGTAGTTGTTGAAGATTGGAATAAATTGAAGGAAGTGTTCGGATTTCTGACGAATAGCGAATAATCAGACAAAAAATCAATTCATCTTGCCAAGGGGTTTTTGAATGATATGAACACTTTCTAATTTACATTTTTGGCTCCACCGATCTATTATTCGAACTTTTGAAGAAACAATAACAAAACATAAACTACTGTGTAACTCAAATTGAAAAAAAACAAAAAAAAAAATCCTGAAATTTTGAGCCATAAAAGGAACGATGAGTTATTTGAAGCACAGTTTGGAAAAGCTAGCAAAATCACAGAAATAAGCACGGGAATATGCTGCTCTTACACAGGAAACAATTTTTCAAAATTATAAACAATTGTATTTTAAAAGTTTGGATCACATTCTTATGGAAATGGATATAAGACTTCAAGACTGTAAGAAACTTCAATTTGTCTGACTTGCTGACTCACCCAAATTCGAATAATTTAATGCATGCTTTCCCTCTCGCGCTCTTGAAAATCTTCATTTTTACGGAAACATATTTACTAAACACAGGCGCCTTAAAAATGAACTGAGTATTGTATATGCCGATGAAAAATTAAGGAATATATTGACTGAAGAACTCCTTCGAGCGTTTCACGGAGACAAAGACATTTTTACAGAAGATTATAAATTGGTTTTCCTCAGTTTAACAATTCCATCTACAAGTGTGCCAGTGGAAAGAAGTTTTCTTAAAAGAATACAAACTTGCTCAAGAAACACTAGTTCCCAAGATAGACTTGCTTCTCTGGCAAATATTTCTATTCAGGAAGACATTTTATTGATGCTCACGAAGAAACAACCATCTAACCATCTTATGACGACATAATCGACAAATTTACAGCTTTAAAAGGAAGAAAAATTGATTTAATATAAAAAAAATAAGTAAGTCCTCATTAAGGGATTTTCATTGTAGACAGTAGATATCTTTTCATACTGCTCTTGTACCTCTTCACCTATTTTTCCAACCACGAGCCGCCACTGTTGGGAACTACTTTTAGTTGCGGCAATAGTTTTCATGTACCTTCCCTTTTAGTGTGAATCGAAGTATAGTTAACCAATTAAACTTTAACTCCTTTCTTCAGAGGACCTTCTACCTGATACATTCTGCTCTTACTATTTTTCCTAAAGCAATTATGTTGTACTAGGAGCCGAATCAGGTGGTGATTTTAGTGACTATGCTAGGGTAGTGAACATACGTGTCAACTTTGGAAACAGTGAGTTGGCATTTCACATTTTTAGGAGTTAGCCAATTTGTTCCATTCGAAAATTGCAAAAATGTCCTTACGTGTTGCGGTTTTGGCTTCAACTATTTATCCCCATGATTAAGCAAAAGATTTTGGGAAATAAGGCCTCCTCACAATCAAAACTGCATTATAATTATATATAATTTTTGTTTGAAACCCACTTTGTAAATTGACCAGTTTTAAGAAAAATTTAGTGATTTTGTGAAAATGTGTTGGAAGCATTTTCATTAATGTAATTAAACTCCATAAAATTACAAAATTAAAGTGAGGAAAATGCAAGGGTTCTTGTAAAGCAAAAAAAAAAAAAAAAAAAAAAAAAACTCACCTCGTCAGTCTGAGCTGAAACTAACTGGAAGCAAATAAAAATGCAACTGCCTGCTTCTAGAATGCCCCATAATATGATCGTAGAAGCGGAGCAAAGGACATTAAAATGCATAAAAATACAGGTTTTTAGTAAAGGCCGGGGGGGGATAAAAATACCTCAATCTAACAGGAATGAAGCTATCTGTAAGAATAAAATAATAAGTGACCAACAGTGGCGGCTCCTGGTTGAAAAAATAGGTAAAGAGCTACAACAGCAATATGAAAAGATATCTACTGTCTTCAATGAAAATCACTATGCCGCCCCGGTGGCGCAGTGGTCTAAGGCGTTGGCCTCTGATCATTCGTCCGTAAGGGGTCCGGGTTCGAATCCCGGTCAGGCATGGATGTTGTGTTTGTCTTACGGTACTGGTTCTCTCCCTTCCCTGGAACCAGTGACCCTAAATTAGGGACGGGCGACTGCTTATAGCCCATTGAGTTGCTCACGGTGGTCGTTAAACCTCCAATCAAAAAAAAAAAAAATCACTATATGAGGACTGACATATTTTTTGTATATTAGATCAATTTTTTCTTTTAAAGCTGCAAATTTGTCGATTATGTCGTCATAGAATGGTTGTTTCTTCGTGAGTATCAATAAAATATCTTTCTGAATAGAAATATTTGCCAAAGAAGCAAGTCTGTCTTGAGAAATAATATTTCTTGAGTAAGTTTGTATTCTTTTAAGGCAAGAAAAACTTCTTTCCACTGACACACTTGTAGATGGAATGGTTAAAATGAGGGCAACCAATTTATAAGCTTCTGTAAAAATGTCTTTATCTTTTTTTTTTTTTTTTTTTTTTGAATGGATGTTTAACGACCACCGTGAGCAACTCAATGGGCTATAAGCAGTCGCCCGTCCCTAATTTAGGGTCACTGGTTCCAGGGAAGGGAGAGAACCAGTGCCGTAAGACAAACACAACATCCATGCCTGACCGGGATTCGAACCCGGACCCCTTACGGACGAATTATCAGAGGCCAGCGCCTTAGACCACTGCGCCACCGGGGCGGCGTCTTTATCTTCATGAAGCAATCGAAGAAGTTCTTGAGTCGATATATTCCTTAATTTTTCGTTAGCATATACAAGACTCAGTTCATTTTTAAGGCGCTGGAGTTTAGTAAATATTTTTCCGTAAAAATGTTGTAGAATTTCAAAAGCATGAGAGGGAAAGCTTGAATTAAATTGTTCGAATTTGATTGTGTCAGCAAGACAAACAAATTGAAGTTTTTCACAGTCTTGAAATCTTATTTATATCCATTTCCATTAGAATGTGGTCTAAAATTTCAGAATACAATTGTTTATAATTTTGAAAAATTGTTTCTTGTGTAAGAGCAGCATATTCCCGTTTAGATCTGCTTATTTCTGTGATTTTGCTAGCTTTTCCAAACAGTGTTTCAAATACTTCATCGTTCCTTTTATGACTCAAAATTTCACGAGTTTTTTTTTCAATTTGAGTTACACAGTAGTTTATGTCTAGTGAGTTTTTCTGCAAAATTTCGAATAATAGATCGGTGGGGCCAAAAATTTCATTAAATACTATTGCCAAAAATGTAAATTCAAAAGTGTTCATATCGTTTAAAAACCCCTTGGTAAGTTGAATTGATTTTTTGTCTGATTGCTCACTATTTGTCAGAAATTCGAATACTTCCTTCAATTTATCTCAATCGTCAACAATTACACTTACTAACTTCGAAGTGGAGGACCATCGAGTTTCTCGTCTTGCGGTTGTAGATGTGAGTGTATAAGATCGCTTCACTGAGTGGTGAAAAAACGAAGGAATTCCAGTGAGGCTTGCATAAAATATACGACACTTTGAAATTTTCGAAAAACTGCTGTAATACAAGGTTCAAACGATGTACTAAGCAATGAACAAAAACAGCTTGAGAAGCTTTATCCTTGATTTTTTCCTAGAGGCCATTCAAGTGTCCAGACATTACACTTGCTCCATCGTAAAATTGTCCTATTAATTTGTGTTGATAATCGAGTTGTTCCAAAATGTTGTCTAGCATTTTGCATAAAGCTTCTGACGTTCGATCTCCACTCACGTTGTGGAAACCCAAAAATCACGCAACCAATACACCTTCCGAATTAAAACATCTTATTAAAGAACACTGAGAAGTCTGATTTATGTCTGTGGTGTCACTACTTGAATAGAAAAGCATTGAACTTCATGTATTTCATTTTTAACGTGATCGTTTATATATTCAGAAATGCATTCAATTAATTAATTTTGAATAGTTTTTGAGTTACCTGTGAAGACCTTTTTTATCTTTTCGTATTGATTTTGAATTTCTACAGGACTTTTTGATATCAACAATGAAAGCAATCCCTTGAAATTTCCACGATTTATCGAGTCCATGCTTTCGTCATGGCCACGGAATGCTAGTTCTTGTTTGCTCAAATATAATACTGCATCAATCACTGTCTGCAGGAAAAGTCTATTTAAACGAACGTTTTCGTTGAAATGCATTTTCAAAAGCCTAGCATTCTCCCTCAGGGCATCGGCAATGGTGTTTTGATTTTTTTCAAAGTTCCTTAGCATTAACTCGAATTTCAGGTGTTCCCTAGAATCACCATGTTTATGAAGTGAGCGTGATATATTTAATAAATCTGAGAATCCGTCTTTATTCCACGCCGAATGTTCATTACTGAAAAGTAAGCAGGGCCAACAAAATAATTTTTGTAACACAGAAGTACTACAAAGCCATTTATATTCAGTAAACCAACAATTTTTAAAATTAATATTGTAAGATTTACCGGTCTTCTTGATTTCTTTTTTGGCAACAATTGTCAGTGAATCCGTCGGTCGTCCTTGAAGTAAAATGTCTCTTTTATCTTCATCTTTCCACCGATTAAATGGAGTTTGTAAAAAATTACAAACAGTGTCGTTCACAGGATACATACTTTAATTAAAACTATCACTAACTGTTAAATTGTACACGAAACTACAGTAACAGCTAAACTTTTTGACAAATAATCACAAAGCACGAAAAACCAAATCACTTTCGGAAAGCATGTACCACACCACAACACCGCAAGAAAAAAGACCTAGGGGATTGCAAGATACCCTGGGTAAACCGTCCCGTTTCACCGTGATCTCCTTCGAAGGTCACGATTCCATCTGCAGAGCTTTGGCGCCAAAAGCTAAAACACTTCACTTACGCGCCAGATAGGGGAGGTTGACGTCACGGTTACCATAGCAACTCGGTCGAAAGCTGCAGACTTCCAAGGGTTTTCATTTCGGCTCTTCACTTGCACTGTTTTGCGTATGAGGACTTGTTTTCCGTATTGAATGCGCAATGTGAATTGATATCTAATCAAAATTTTGAGTATTTTGTAACACAGTTGAGACAAAAAGAATATATTATAAAAATTACTGAATAAAACTTTATTTTAAGTAAAATAGGTGAAGAGGCACTTCACCTGAAAAGCCGCCACTGGTGACCAACTTCCGGAATGCCGTATGGCCACAGAAATGTGGGAGGAAACGTTGCAAAATGCTTAAAAATATGGCTCTTGAGAAAACAAGAATACTTCATTGGTCAAAATGAAACAAAGGTATCTGGTTGGGGGGGGAGGGCGACATTAACTTTCGAAATGCTGACAATTGCGAAAAGGGAACGTTGAAAATGCTTCAAAAATATGGCTCTGGTAAAAAATAAATAAATAAAAATAAAAAATCTTATTTATCTAACTGAACTGAAACTACATAAGCCAAAAAAGCAGGAATTGCAATCATCAGCATCTGAAATGTCGCGAAGCGGGGGAGCCATTAAAAGTGTAAAAATATAAGGCTTCAAGTTGAAAGTCCCTAGAGGAAACTGTTTCAAGACACTTGAAACAAAATTCTAAACTTTGACCTGCAGAAAGAAAAAGCTATTTTGCATGAATCTTGGGGAGTATCAGGAAGATACTGAATGATACTATGAGGAATTTAATGCACTAAGTTACATGGTAAGACAGTCCAAGACACTTTTGAAACAAAAAGGAATTCTATCGACTAAAGATCAGAAACCTGGAAAAACTGCAAAGGGCATCCTGAAAGTAATGCCTTGTCCCTCATAACATTTTTATTTGTAGCAGCAAAAATGTGAAATTTGGTGGCAAAATACTTGGACATATTGTTAATAATGTTAGCCTATTCAAAGTATTGTTTATCACTTTCTATATATTTCAGCCATATTTGACCCCATTGGTAAAATTCATTTTGGAAGAATTCCTGAGAGAGCCAAGTCAGGACTGTAGGAAGGTTGGGGCAACCATCGCTTTCCCTGCGGAACGATTTGTCTTCACCTTTTTCTGTCGAGGTGAAGATGTGCGGTGCTATTCCATTGACGCACGCTTTGTTTCTGGGTCGTGAAAGAAAACGTAGGTTTTATCTCGCGCCACAACATTAAAGAAAAACACCTCGCCCTCCCTCTCGTAACAGTCCAAGAGGTTTCGGCACATGTCCACCCTTTGTTCACATTGTTCACGGGTTAGGTTTCTTGGGATCCACTTTTAAAAAAATTGTATGCATCCCAAATCCCTAATTCATAGCTGCCTAGTATCCCGGTTTTGAAAATATTTTCCGGGAATCCGATTTTTCTACAGAAAATTTGGTTTTGTGATTTTTTTTATTACATATTATGTTTTTTTTTCTCATTAATGTTATCAGCCATCATTTTTATGCAGCCTCAGTTCTGGATGTGGGAATCGGTAACGAATGGGAACAAATGTTCTGTTTATCCACAGCATTTGAGTGCCAAGGTCGTGTGCCCCGCGATGATAGGAAGACAGTCAGAGGCTTGGAAAGTTGAAACACTGGTTTATGACGTCACATGCACGATGTTGCTGACTCGTAGCTCCGGTTGGCTGGGCACGGCACACTCGCGGAGCCTCGTGGGAGCGGAGAGCCGTTTTTTGCTAACGCTGGGGTTGAATGCTGATTCCGTACTTTGCTTGATCTTTAAAACAAAAAAGTTGTGTTGCAAGTTGTTACTTATTATTTCAGTTCACAGCCCCAGAATGGAGCCTAAACGTCGGGACCAAAGATTTTTGAAGAAATACTCTGAAGAATTTGACTTAAAACCATCACGTAAGGGTGAGTTTCATGCATACTGCACTTTGTGCAACATTGATTTCTCTGTTTCTCACGCTGGTCGTGGAGACATTGTCACACATGTTGGAACTGACAAGCACGTAAAAAATCATGATAGCGCAAAAAGTGTGTGCAACATGGATCGTTTTGTTTCAGTGCCAAAAGATTTTCAAACGATTCATGCAGTTCTGTTTACCTGATTTTTGTTGGAGCACAACATACCACTAGCAGCAGCTGATCATGTTTCCCGATTGTTGTCAGCTATGTTTCCTAACTCTCCAGAAAAGAGTAAAAAGATATGCATGTGGCAGAACAAAAAACTTCGCATATTGTTCAAGAAATGGCAAAATATTCAAAAAATGTCCTCCGTGCTGTTAAAAGTGGATAATTTTTCCGTCGCAACTGATGGCAGTAATGATGCTGATGCCAGAAAGGGGTCCGGGTTCGAATCCCGGTGAGGCGTGGATGTTGTGTTTGTCTTGTGGCACTGGCTCTCTCCCTTCCCTGGAGCTAGTGACCCTAAATTAGGGACGGGCGATTGCTTATAGCCCATTGAGTTGCTCACGGTGGTCGTTAAACCTCCAATAATAATAATAAAAAAAGTGATGCTGACAATCAATTTTATCCAATTGTAGTAGCATGCTTTGATAATCATTACCAGCAAGTGAGTGCCATGACTAGAAACCAGTTCAACTGGTGAAAATATTGACAAACTTTTGTCCGAAGAATTTCAGTAACATGGTATTCCGTGGATGAACCGTCTTGCCTTATCGTGTGGTAACACTCTTGTTATGGTGGGGAGAAGAAATGGTGTCTCTCTGGAAAAAATAGTGTCTCACTCTCTAAAAAGGAAACTCATTAACAAGGTTTGTTAATCTTATTTCATACTTAAATACTATTTTTTTGTAAAAAATTCTTTATTTGCATTAAGTAATTAACTGTGATAAAAAAAAATAGAGAAACCTATAAAATATAATTTTTTTATTTATAAATTGCAAATACCACCGCCAAAAGCGCGTTGATGCCCCGATTTTTCAGTTGACAGCTCTGCTAATTAATGTTTCCATAGCCCTGACCACAATGAATTGCATCCCACAACTCCTGGGTGGTGGCACAACGATCAGCTGTGGTGTGGTCTTTCACTTGTTGCCTGTTGGCATCTATCACCGTTGCGGGTCTTCCACTCCGTTGTTTGTCTGGCACTCCCTCTTGAAACTTCTTCACCCATCTTCGGACGTTACTGATATCGATTGTGGCAGCTCCATACACCACCAGGTGTCTTCTGTGGATTTCTGGAGCCTCACATCCATCTTTTTCCAGGAATTCAATTACGGCTCGCTGCTTTTCTCTGTCATTCATGATCTTTTTTTCCGATTCTGAAAAAATGTGTTCCCACTTTGGTACCATTAGTTTCAGGATGCCCTTAGTACTTGTGGAAACAGCTGAAAGTGATGAATTTAGCATGTTCTTTGGAGGCTCGCACAAAACTAAAGTAAAGTAACATACTTTAATTTGGTTATTAGATGTCGGTGAATCTAAGGAAAGCAGAAAATTTATTTCTGCAGAAAGTTACTAAAAGTATGTTCATAGGTCATTAGGAAATGCTTTTTTGCTGGCATAATGAAAAAAAAACTTGCTTGCCATTAATTATGTGTGGTAGGGTGATAAGACTTGTTTGCCCATTAGTGGTGACATACTGAATTATGGAACATTTGATACATAAGCTGTAGGAAGAATAAAAATTGATGATACTGTTTCTCCATCTGCCACACATGAATATGTAGACCTTAGGCAAAGTGATAATTGGAACTACAGGGTTCCAAATCCTTAAGCGCCTTTTTTTTTTTTTTTACGTATTTTTCTTAACTGGCTGTGTAAAATCCAGAAATTATGATGTAATGCCTAAAACATCTGCTCCTGGATATTTTTTTTAATAATGCCAGCTGAAAGCCTGTGGGAGGACATGGGGTGATATAAGTAATTTGCTAGAAATAGTGAAAGACAATCTGTTGAAATAAACACATCCAACAGATTCCACCCAGCAAGTCCATCTCGTTAGGTTTTTGGACCACTTCTGGAGCTACATAAATCGTGCCTGCATTGTTTTCTAATCTTGAACAGATCGAATCAGTGTACTGCATTTGCGCCGTCGTTGAACACAACTCTCGAATCATCTGAAAAAAAATTCAGTTGTGGTCTGTCGTACCTACTTCTTCACAGCCACTTCACCTCGTCTGTGTATTCAAATCGTTGTCCCCGGAGACTGCTGCATTGGACCTAACAGGTGGGAGTCGGAAGGCGCTGGATATGGGCTGTTCGGTGGGTGGGGGACCACCGACCAGCCTAATTTGCTGATCGCCTGATTTATTGCCAAAAAACGATGTGTGTGATCTCGCATTGTCATGGTGAATGTGGATCCTTTTTAGATTCTTGTTCGGTCTTTTCCTCCGTGTGGCTTCTCTAGCTTCTTGAATGTCTCAGTGTACTGCTCGCTGGTCACAATCAAGGAGAATGACACTCCTGTCATTCCAAAAAACAGTCACCATGACTTTCTGTACTGATTGCTGGCTCTTGAACTTCTTGAGTCATGGTGAATAGGTGTGACCCCATTCCATGGATTGATTCTTCATTTCTGGATCGCAAAGATACGCTCACGTTTCATCCCCTCTCACCAGATTGAAAAAAGTGTCTTCATTGGCTTCAAACGCTTTCAGCAGATCAGATCAGACTTCCACCCTTCTCTCCTTCGAATCGGGTGTCAACTGCCGAGGTACACACTTTCCGATACTCTGAAGTATTCCACCATCTTCTGTGTGGCATTGTGACCACAGTCCAGTTGTGCAACACGCTGATGGACTGTGACTCATCTCTACACGAATCAATTCATCCACTCGCTAACGATTCGTGTCAGTGGTCGCAGATGATGGTCTCCCACTGCGTGGCTTGTCTTCAGTGCTGGTTTCCCCTTCTTTTAAACTTCATCTATCTGTGTACATTTCTTTTGTCAATGGTGTAATCTCTGTAAACATTCTGTAGCCCTCTGTGGATGTCGGACAGCCTGCATTCTTCCTTCGTCAACAAATCAATGACGGTACGTTGCATCTGCTTGGAATCCATTGTTTACCTGCAATGAAGAATAAGGGTTACTATAGAGGAAAGATTACTGTACCAACAAGTGCAATTTGAAATACCTCTTACAGTCAATAAAAAAATTATGCCCACTTTTGCATTACTTTCGGTACAACCTTTGTATATACAGTGTACATAGAAAAGTCCTTTTAGCCTGGAATAACGTGCGAACGAGGAGAGGTACAGTTATGCAAGTGAGATAACGGTATAGTAAAGCGACCACGCCCAATCGAATGCAACCGATAGCAGCACCCCTAGTAGCGAAATGCGGAAGTTAGCCATTGCAAATCGAAAACGAAAAGAGATAGAGCAAAATTCCAATTAAAAAGTTGTAGAGCATCAATTAATTAGTACAAAACGACATTTGTTTCACACGGATAAGATACACTGCTGGCCACCCAAAATGGAACACCAAGAAGGACACGAGATAGCAAAGCCAGATTTACTGGACACATAACAACAGATACAAAGATGAAACGATTGAGCTTACAGGCCCGCGCGACTTGCGGAACACGCAGACATCAATAGTTCGTGTGGCCTCCATGGCTGGCAATAACGGCCGATACACGCCGCGACATCGAACGAAAGAGGCTTTGGATGTGGGCTTGGGGTATGTCGGTCCAGGCTGCTTCCACACGTTGCCACAGTTCATCAGGCGTAGCCGCAGGTGGTGCTTGCCGGGCCACTCGGTTGCCACTCAGCGACCAGACGTGTTCGATGGGCGACATATCGGGAGAACAAGCTGGCCACGGCAGCAGTGACACCTGGTTGGCAGTTAAGAATTGTCGCACGATGCGTGCCACGTGCGGGCGCATTGTCCTGTTGAAACGTGGCCGCTGGCAGGTCCTGCAGGTAAGGGAGGACTACAGGCCCCAAAACGTCGGAGATGTAGCGGTGACTGTTGAGTGTACCGGCGATGCGTACCAGAGGGGTGCGAGTGTCATATCCAATTGCGCCCCAAACCATAACGGCAGGCGACGGACTGGTATGGCGACGCGTAATGCAGGCGTTATACAGTTTCTCGCTGGGGTGCCGCCACACGCGGATCGGACCATCGTGGTGTGGCAGGCAGAAGCGGGATTCGTCGGAGAAGACAATGTCGTGCCATTCCGTAGTCCAGGTATGGCGTTCAACGGCCCACTGCCACCGCACTCGCCGGTGGTGTAACGTCAATGGTAATCGGAGCAATGGGCGCCGTGCGACAAGTACCTACTCCTGCAGACGACGTCGAACGGTACGTGCGACACAGGTTGTTGCGCAACACACCCTAATTCCTGCGCTAACGTTCGTGATGTGGCGGTGCGAGCCGTCAATGACTGCCGCACAACATGCCGGTCCTTTCGTTCTGTGGTGTGCCGCGCTGCGGCAATCGCTCACGTCGGTCCGTCCGTCCCTCCTGCACCCACCGAATCCATACTCGCCTCACTGTAGCTGGATGTCGTCCCACAGGGCGCCGGTGTCTCGGTACGATAAACCGCTGTCGCGATAAGCCACTATTCGTCCTCTTTCGAACTCCGAAACGTGCTGGAATGACTGCCGTATTCTGCGACGAGGCACCAGGAAGCTTCCCACGCACAGGTCCGGCAGCATAACTTACTTCCACTACTTACACCCCGCCTTCTGTGCACCCTTATAGTGCTTCTCGGTGGTGTGCCGGGCGCACATGATTTGCACATGCCCTGCAATGCTAATCGTTTGCATGTCCTCTCGCGGGCGACGCATGCTGCGAATTTCAGGCCAATCGGATGCTTCCTTCTTGGTGTTGCATTTTGGGTGGCCAGCAGTGTAAATTGTCACCTGAATACCCTAAAATGTCCGAAATCGATGCGCGACCTTTTGTGTGAACGTTTGAAGGGAACAGGCATAGTTATGAGCAAATACACAAAATTTATTACATAAATGCGTACTTATGTGAATACAGTTTGATGACGTCAGACAAAGAAAAAGGCAAACTGGCGCAAATCCGGCAGACTTGTACGCGCTGTTGCGTACACCTGATTTTTTACGTAACCCCGGAAATCCTGGTTGCATTTGATCGGGCGTAGTCGCTTTACTATACCGTTAACAGCGATAGACGGGCCACAGTGCAAGAAATCACTCGGCAATTTAACGTTGGCACACAAAAACGTGTAAGCAGCCACACCCTCTGGCAATGTCGAGTATGTTCGAAGAGTTCGCCATTGCCCACAATACACATTTGTATTCGTGAAAGTAACTCTGCATGCACATTCCTCAGCATTGAACGTGTCACACTATTGCAAGCATCTGTAACACGACGATGTAAATCCGGCAGACTTGTAGGCGCTGTTGCGTACACCTGATTTTTTACGTAACCCCGGAAATCCTGGTTGCATTTGATCGGGCGTAGTCGCTTTACTATACCGTTAACAGCGATAGACGGGCCACAGTGCAAGAAATCACTCGGCAATTTAACGTTGGCACACAAAAACGTGTAGGCAGCCACACCCTCCGGAACCTTCTCGCTATGGGGTACAGAAGCCATCGTTCCACGAGGGTACCGCAGCTGACCGCACATCACAGGGTGCAAAGATTAGCATGGGTGCGGGAACATCGCCACTGGACCATAGACATGTGGAAAGCTCGCAATTCTCACACAGCGTACGTAGACCTAAACTTCTGATCAGGGTATATCCTGCTACTGGTTTTTATATCGTAGGTACGGTGCAACGTCACATTCTGCATTTGCATACGGCTACATTTGTGAAATGTGAATATGCAGATTCGAATCGTCGCGCATCGATTTTGGACATTGTAGGGTATTCAGGCGACAATTTATCTTATCCGTGTGAAACAAATGTCGTTTTGTACTAATTAATTGATGCTCTACAACTTCGTAGTTGGAAATTTAGCTCTATCTCTTTTCGTTTTCGATTTGCAATGGCTAACTTCCGCATTTCGCCACTAGGGGCGCTGCTATTGGTTGCATTCGATCGGGCGTAGTCGCTTTACTGTACCGTTACCTCACTTGCATTATACTGTACCTCCGTTTGCAAGTTATTTCAGGCTAAAGGGACTTTTCTGTGCACCTTGTATACACTGAAGAGCAATTGAATTAGAGACAGCTGGTGTTATGCAAACGTAGCGCTGTGGGCGGCCCTGTAAACGGAAACGACATGAAGTATGCAGCGATCTGACAATATAAGGAGTGATGCGACGGGAATCAGTAAGAGTCGGACGCAGTATGGGTAAGACGAAGGATCTAAGCGCATTTGATCGTGGGCAAATTGTCGGGGCCCGACGAATGGGTCACTCCATCTCGGAAGTGGTGCAGGCACTGGGATTTTCACGAGCCACTGTGTTACTGGTGCACCGTGAGTACATCGAATCCGGTAAAACCATCCCTGCAAGGGCCAACTGCCGTGGACAACAGCGTGTGGATGAGCAGGGTCATCGTCGGCTAGCTCGCATTGTAACATCGATAGACGGGCCACAGTGCAAGAGATCACTAGGCAATTTAACGCTGGTACACAAAAACGTGTAAGCAGCCCCACCATCCAGAACCATTTCGCTATGGGGTACAGAAGCCATCGTCCCACGAGGGTACCGCTGCTGACCGCACATCACAGGGTGCAAAGATTAGCATGGGCGCGGGAACATCGCCACTGGACCCTAGACATGTGGGAAAATGTTGCCTGGACTGATGAGTCGAGATTCACGTTGGTACATGCGGATGGCAGGATACGAGTACGGCGCAAACCACATGAAGCGATGGATCTTTCTTGCCAGCAGGGTACTCTTCAAGCTGGTGGGGGTGGCATTCACGTCTGGGGACTATTTACGTGGATTGAAATGGTACCCCTGGTACGCGTGACATCGTCCCTCACAGGTCAACGTTACCGGGATATCCTGGACTACCATTTGCTCCCGTTTGTGCGTCTTCAACATCCCACTGGGGACCTCATCCTGCAACAAGATAATGCACCGTGCCATCGCTCCCGAATTGTATCCGAATGGTTCGATGCACACTCCACCGACGTGACCCCGCTTCCTTGGCCAGCTAGGTCATCTGACCTGAATCCCATCGAGCACATCTGGGATGCCATAGAGTGAGATGTTCGAGGCTCTGACCCCCTCCATCAAATCTTCGTGAACTGTGGGAGCTTGTTCAGGGGTCGTGGATCTGTATGGCTTCCCAACGCTTCCGGTGTCTTGTCGAGTCCAGGCCGAGACGAATCGCTGCTGCCATCAGGGTGAAAGGTGGTGCTACACGTTACTATACAGGTATCTCTAATTCAATTGCTCTTCAGTGTATATATAAGGACAAAGAATTTAAAAAATGTAATGCGTGTGCCAGTGGTAGCGGAGACACACTCAAGGTCATGTACGCGTTCTCAAGTGTCTCATTGTGACCCCTAGAAATATGACAATAAATATTTTTTCTTCTGATACACTCCCTTTGAAACTTCGACTTGATACCGACCACTGCACCTAGGACGGCGATGAAAAACACTTTGTGGAATTTTGAAGGGTCTGCCAGAATTTCGCGATGAGTTGTTATTGCGATACTCACACACCGGCATTCTCTTTAATAAAAACGGATTGCAAACATATTCAGTCCAGTTTTAATTTTGAAGCCATCATGATAAGAATTTAGTGTAGAAAAATTTGTTTTCCAAAATTTACCAACTTCGTAAATCTCCTAAACAATGATATCTAGTTAAATGTTCTTTTCAAAGTCATTAAGTACACTACCTCAATTGAAATGCGCAGCTGATTTTGGGGAGGGAGGGGGGATGCAGCAGAAAAATAAAATGTATCCAGTGGAGTGACTTCAATGATTTTGGGTGAATAAAAATTTACATGAGTTTAAAAGCGAAAATTTTGCTGTGCTTGGTAAGTGAAGAAATCAATTTTGTGCAAGTATTTCGCTGCAGAAATTAGTCTCTCTCTCTCTCTCTCTCTTTCTTTTTTTTTTGTTCAATTTATCCAATACTGAACTATTCTTAATCGCAGTTTGTTCACATGCCCATTTTGACCAGAAGAGAAAATATAAGTAAAACTTTTTTGCAAAAATCCCGGCAACTGAGTATTGGTTATTTGCAAAGGCGAATAATATTCAGTTCGATGGGAGCGACATTGTTGTTAGAATTATTACGTTGAATAAAAGCAGGAACCAACCAAAAATTGGAAGAAAAAAACAAAAAACAGGTTAAGTAATACATTCAAAAGTACTTTATTTAATACTTTATTTCAACATTCGTCATTATTTTTAATTCATTCCCCTATTTTATGTCTTATGTTGGATGTAAGTTTGGGATATTGAGTTCCAAGCATCCTCAACCTAGACGCGTAAATCGGGGATGGTCGTGGCTGGCCGTGGAGACCGGATACGTCGTTGTCCCATAAAATCCCACACGTGCTCAATGGGGACAAATCCGGACAACGTGCAGGCAATGGAAGTTGTCTCACACCCTGAAGTGCATGTTGCGTTGCACGTGCCATGTGTGGGCGTGCGTTATCTTGCTGGAAAACACCACGATGGACCGACCTTACAAATGGCACAACAACGAGCTGAATGATGTTGATATAGGAGGTGCTGTTTAACGTACCCGGTACAAACACTAGTTGTGTACGGGAGTGATAGCTGATCGCTCCCCACACCAGGAGACCAGGTGTAGGCCCTGTGTGTCGCTGGCGGATGCAAGAAGGTTGGAGACGCTCCCCTGTGCGTCTGCGAATACGCATACGGCCATCGGAGGCTCTCAAACAGAATCTGCTTTTATCGCTGAACACGACAGATCGCAATTGAGTTCTCCAGTGCAGACGTTGGCGACACCACTGCAGCCGTTCCTGACGGTGGGCTGGAGTCAGAGGTGCACATGCCAGAGGCACACGTGCACGTAGTCCTGCATCCAGTAGATGGTTGCGGATTGTTCGCACAGTCACCTCAGGTGCAACGGCAGCTCGGATTTGCGTCGCAGTGGATGTTCTGCTTGACAACGCTGCTTTTCTTATGCGTCGATCGATCCGCTCATCAGTCCGTCTGTGACTCCCGGTCCCACGTCTTCTCGTGTGGGAATGTTCCTCGGACCATCTACGCCACCATCGTACCACCACCGATACTTCCCGTCCAATTCGCTCCGCTATACGACGATACGACCACCCGGCCCCTCGGAGTCCGACTAGACGACCTCGCTCAAAGTCCGATAACTGCTGAAATCGTACACGTCTTCCATGTCCAGGCATTGCAGCTTCTTCAAGATCTTCGCACGTGTCCGTACGCCGACGACTGATTACATTAACTTAGCCGTACTCCTCAAATACCACCGACGATAATTTGCATATTATGCCGTGCTGTAGCGTAAGCGCTCACCGGTTGGTCCCGAAATTAGCATCACACCTACGTAATCTCGACCCCATTAACATATGTAAATTTCATGATCGTCCGCCAATTCCTTCTTGGTGTTCTTTTTTCATATTCTGTCAGTGTATTATCAATTTCTTTATTATTTAGGTGGTCGGGTTTGCATACGTTATATGCTCTATAGAGCCATGCTCTAAACGCAGAAAGTTTGTACTCTTTTGGGAAGTGCGAATCAGGAGGAGCAAGGTTCGGTACTGCGGTCGGTTTATAATAAACGTCAACATCGAAGCTGGATGTTCTGTTTCTTCTGAGCGTGACGTCAAGATAATTCAACGCTCCATCTACGTCAAGCTCCATGGTGAACTTTATCGCATTGTGTACAGAGACGGATTTCCCAATAGGCCGACTACGCCCGGGCCTAGAGGGGCAAATTTTAGGGGGCGTTAAATTTTATTGGTAGTAAAATTTAATAATTTGTTAAAACCTATAAAAATAATGAAATAATTTAAAAAAAATAAAAGTGGACACTAGCATTTGGTCCGAAAACTGTTGTATAGGAGATTTTGTTCCGGAATTCCCGTAAAGTGCTTCCTCTTCGACTTGAGAAACTATAGGCAAACATATGGATATCTGTTTGACTATGATTAAGGACTGAAGTGAATACAAACGGGTGGTGGAGGGAACGAGTAGGCTGTTTAACTTTGTTCTTTGGAGCTCGATCAAAGTTTTCAGGCTTATATAAAAGAAAATCCTTTTTTGCTTTAGAAGGAGACATTTGCAAGATGCTCACACAAAGCTATCCATCCTTCCTAAGAATGAATACAATTGTAGGAGGCAGAGCAAGGGCTGAATTGCGCTGCTATGTAACAAAACATTAAAAATTAAGAAAACAAAAAAATGAGAAAGAAACAACAAACTTTTACCGATGCTACTGATTAATTACAAATATTTAATCAATTTAGGAATTGATGACGAAAGGCAAAAGTAAGGAACTTATGTCAACGACAGTCGAAATTTTGTTATTAATTGTTATAAGAGAAATTCTTGTTTGCAGTTTCACCACATTTCATTTTTATTTGTACTTTTCTTTGGGCAGGCTATATACATTCTCCTAACATTTCGTTTTGTTCCTGGATCGAATCCAAATGAGTTACATGAAATTGTAGCCATCAAATTCTTTATTTCAAAGGAGAGTAGGGGAGGAAAATTTGCTTAGGCATAGGGGCGGTAAAGTTCTAAATCCGTCTCTGATTGTGTAGCTTGTTTATCTTGTGCATGAAATCATTTAATTCATCTGCTCCGTCTCCGTGTTCCCATATGAAGAATATGTCGTCAGCATAACGGATCCACACTCGGGGTTTCTTGATACAATTTAGAAGTACTGCTTTCGCAAGGACTGAAGATAGAGGTGAATCCTTCGGTGCTCCTTTTGTTTGTTTGTAGATACTTCCATCCAACTTGAAATAGTTGTGGTTAGTAACCAAATTTAAGGCACCGACAATTTTCTTTGAGTTGGTGTGAATTCACGGTAGGTGTCGAATATTTCCTCTGTATAGGTTTGCAACGGCCTGCATAATAGGTATAGATGGATATAAAGACACTATGTCGAAACTTATAATAATTATTTTACAAAAGTATGTTCAATAGTTGGGTCAAGCTATTGAATCGGTAAGTGTTGGATTCAATATAATTGTCCCCAAGGTAAATCTTTACAAATCTCATTTGTCGCCCCGGTGGCGCAGTGGTCTAAGCGATGGCCTCTGATCATTCGTCCGAACGGGGTCCGGGTTCGAATCCCGGTGAAGCATGGATGTTGTGTTTGTCTTACGGCACTGGCTCTCTCCCTTCCCTGGAACCAGTGACCCTAAATTAAGGACGGGCAACTGCTTATAGCCCATTGAGTTGCTCACGGTGGTCGTTAAACCTCCAATGAAAAAAAAATCTCATTCAAGATAACATTAAGGACATTCTTTGTCCAACTAACTCCTATTATAATTAAATACAGTTTTCACAGCACTTTCTGTTAATTCAACAATTAAAATACGATGACGGAAGATTAACATTGTTAAACCACTTGCCAACCATATTAGTTTCATATGAACAGCAATATATCCTCCTGCATATTTCACAACCACTAAAATAAAATAATCAATAAAATGTACAATAATAAATTAATGATAGGTCATTAGACATTAAGTTCACTGTTATTTCACATAGCATTCGGAAGTATTTCTTTCTTTTTTTTATGACCAACAGTGATTTTCTACAATTTAGTACAGCTTGCTATCATGCTATTTACAGCATTAGCAAAAAAGTCATTGCAGTAAGTGAGCATTACTGGTGACTATTTTGTTAAGGAATTTCCCCCGCCACCTGTTGATAAGTCGATTTCCACGAAGACTCTTGCTCATTTTACCCCCCCCCCTCTTCCGAATATACAAAGAACCAGTATTCTCAGGTCATTTTGCCATTGTCTTCCCACAAATGTGGCAGCTTAGAATCCACGGAAAGACCCATTGGTTTTAGCATAGTGTGTAAGGAAAAGCTGTTCCAATTAAAAAAAAAATCGCATGCAAAAGAAAGAACTCACTAGTCCCACTAGGAAATTGCAGTTTTTAGTGACAATGTAAAGTTGCCCTAGATTACAATGATGCATTTCTCAAAGAACATATTTTTGAAATTTTACTTCTCTATTAGTCAAAGATTTGTCACATTAATGCAGAGTATCTAGATTTATGTGTTTCTAAAAAAACACACAACACATTAATTAAAAAGAGCAAGTTTTTTTTTACTATCATGAATTTTCATTATTATGGACAAAATTATACCAGAATGGACAGATAAAATATAATCCTTAAAACAATGACCAGTTTTTTTTAATAATCACAGGCCTGCAAAACTTGAGTCATGAAAAAGTGTTTGCAATGCAATGACTTTTTTTCATATTGTTTGATGCGCTGATTTCAAATACGGCATCCATTTTTCTCAATCACGTAAGGATTTTTCACAAAATGGGCTTGAATATATGGGGAAGAAAGCCTATTTTACATATTCTGGCGAAAAGTAGGTCTTTTCAAAATATTTTTAAGTGTTTTATTTACAAATTTATTATTTATCAAACTATTGGAAATGATTTGCTAAATTATATTAATAAGAGCAGTTGCCATTGTTAATACATCCTGGTATTCATAGGTTCTTATGCTGTCTTTTCCTTTTCCCCTGAAAGCTCCTTTTGGCACTTTGTCTCTTGTAGGCAGTATGCGGGTCTTCTCTGTGCAGCATCCAACAGTAGTCCGCCATCATATTGACGTTCCACCTATCTTGGTATCTACGCTCCATCTCCTTGATATCTTGGTGAAATCTTTCTCCTTGTTCTTCACTAACAGCACCAAGATTTTCGGGAAAGTAGTCCAAATGCGATTTTAAAAAATGCACTTTCAAACTCATCGAACAACCCTAGTCTTTGAATTTCGTTAACATGTTTTCCACGATACATTTAAAGTTGGGGTCCTTAAAGTTCCCGAGGAATTTTTGACAACTTCCTTAAAAGCTCTCCAGGCCTCTTTTTCACTCAAAACCATTTTACTTTCAAACACTTCATCTGTAAAAAGTTTCCGAATATCTGGACCTACGAAAACACCTTCCTTTAGTTTTGCTTCCGACAGTCCTGGAAACTTGTTGCCAAGGTATTTAAAGCAGTCTCCTTCTTTTGACAGAGCCTTAACAAATTGTTTCATCAAGCCAAGCTTGATGTGAAGTGGAGGCAAGAGGACTTTACTGGGATCAACCAAACTTTCCTTTACTACATTTTTGTTTCCACGTTTTAATGCTTTCCTATGCGGCCACTCCTTTTTGATCCAGTGATTGCCCTTATCCCGACTGCCCCATTCACACAAGAAGCAAAGGTACTTGGTGTATCCTGCTTGTTGTCCAAGAAGCATGGAAAGCACTTTTAGATCACCGCATATCGTCCGTCCAATATCTTTATACTTCAATTTGGTGAGAATCAAGACTAAATTCTCGTAACATTCTTTCAGGTACACAGAATGCCCTAATGGTACTGAAGCATACTTGCTGCCATTATGCAGAAGCACTGCTTTGAGGCTTCTTTTTGACGAGTCAATAAAGAGCCTCCACTCGTTCATGTCATACTGTATATTAAACATCTCCATCGATCCAGGGACATTTCTACAGTAAACCAAGTCACTATCTTGAGAAAAGTATGGAACGAAATCTGTTTCTCTCTTTCTGAACCATGAAAAAGAGGTACCAGGAGCCAATAAATTCTTTTCCTTTAGCCTAGAGCCTAAGAGTTCTGCAGATTCTTTAGAAAGGCCCAAATCTCTGACTAAATCATTCAATTCCAGCTGAGGAAAAGGTTGGGGCTCGCTACTATCTGAAACACCGTGAAAGTCCTCGTCATAAGCCTGACCTTCGTCTTCAGAGTCTTCAGTAATGTCTTCTAGTTTCTCAGTAGGTTTAGGTACAGGTATTTCTGAGCTATGAGGAACAGGGCGTATTGCCGACGGGAGGTTTCGATAAAATATTTCTCTCTTATTAATTAAATTGTACCCCTGCACGTTACATGAACAGAAGTAGCAGTCATCACTATGATTTTTAGGTTCCCTCCAGATCAGAGGGATTCCAAAACGGAAAGACTTTTTCGCGCCTTTTGACCACTTTCGCAATTCTTCTACACAAGGGTAACACACTTTATGTGAGGCCCATGACTTATTCTGGTCACCAAGTTTTACACCGAAATATGCATAATATACTTTCTTCACAAAATCTGTTATATTTCTTTTATGTTTCTTCACTACAAATTCCCTACAAATATAACAAAAGAAATCAGGTGAATTAAGACAAGCCCTTGCTGCCATTTAATACATTTTATAGGTTAAAACTTTGAATATGAAAACTATAAATATGAGTATACTCATCCGCTGCGAGAAAATTTTTTTAACCTCTACAGATATAACACCTTGAGAAAAATTGCATTGCTCAGCACACAACCGTTTAACTCAAAGATCAAAGTACAACTGAGCAGAGAGTGGGAAGCATGGAATGGGGGAGAGGAACGAAAGGGAGTGAGTCATCAAATAACTCATTTCCGGTCACACTTGATGTTCCTGAAATTCTCCTCATGATAACGACTGGTGAATCATGGTGATTTTTAACTTAGGCTCTCGACGAATAAGAGCCCTTTTGAAGCAAAATCTGTATAAACAAAATTTTTTTGGACATATTACTTGAAAATTGTTTTCTTTTTCGCTCCAGAGACTGCCCTAAAAATCTCCAGTTTTCGCCAGTAATGACGACTTATGACACTAAATGCTCATCTCCTTCCTTAGTAGATTATAACACAATGGATTGGAAGCTACGAAAATCAAAATTTTCAATTTGTGAAAAAATGGTACGTGATGTAATTTTTTGACTATTTTTCCCGAAATCAGTATCCAAAAATCTATCAGAATCAGCTATTGGTTTCTAAACACTTTTTTGGTTGCAGGCCTTGGTTTTACTATTAATAATGATGCAGCTTAAGTGTTTGGAGTGTAATTTATTCTGTATATTCCCGCATTGTAGTATTGCATTAAAAATATTTATATTATACCAATGTGTACTCAAGGAGGTTAGCATAATACTTCTGGAGATACCTTGAGTTTCTTAACCGTGAAGCCGCAAACTGTGGGAATTAGACGTTGTTTACATTACACCTATGTAGTTTCAACTGTGTTTATTTTGAAATAGGTGTGGTTTGGGGTTACAGAAACCGTGTTAATATAAAACTGGAAGGAAATATACTTATTATAGGAGTGAAGTTTTCAATTTTAAAGTTAGGCTTTGTTTAGAATTCGCACTAACATTCGTGTATTTCGGTTTAAAATAAAAATTGGAAGAAGCCTCAAAATAACTAAGGATTTTATAAATTCAACATTTTCTCACGCATTGGCAGCAAGTTACGATGCGAAACTGGAAACATTTGCGAAGAAAGAAGGCGATTCGGCCAACACAAAATGCATTGCAATAGCCTTGAAAACCATCAGCTTTTCCACACTTTGACGACCGTCTCTCGCGGTTATAGGCTTCACGCAAAGTGGTACTGCTCCGTTAACAAGGGCATCTCCAGAAATCTTATTTTAACCAAGGCTGAACTGGATCCTATCAGGCTGTAACATTACCGTTGAAGACAATAGACTTTTGGTGATTGGCCAGTGGGCGTTTAACGAAGTAAATTTCTCCGTCATTTTTGGTCTACGCCGGGATTCGAACCCGAGGCCGCTTATTCCGGAACAAGTCGCTCTACCAACTGAGCTACGCAGACGATTATTCTGATTCCTATCTGCCTTTATGTCGTGTGCGTCCTTCTGGTAGGTACGTCACATCTCCTGGTACGTTACATCACCTCCCCCTTATTTTTTTTTTTTCGAAATGCTGGAGAAGGGATTCTCTTATTTTTCCTATCTCGCGGTGTGGAAATAACATCACACCATTGCGAGATTGTGAACGGTCGGGTCATCCGGATAGTTCGGGCGCCATTATAATGAAGTGAATTTCTCCGTCATTTTTATCCGCGCCAGGATTCGAACCCGGGTCCACTCATTCCGGAATAAGTTGCTCTACCAATTGAGCTACGCGGACGATTATTCTGATTCCTATCTGCCTTTATGTCGTGTGCGTCCTTCTGGCAGGTACGTCACATCTCCTGGTACGTTACAGGCGTTAGGGACGATTTCAGCCGTTAGATGGCACTGCGTCCCAAGGTATAAACACCTCAGTTTCTGCGTTGTTTGAATTGTGGGATTGTGTATGTTCGTCGTTTTTTCTTGTTTCTTTTAAAAAAACCCTTCGAGTTTTCAAACCAAACTGTTGTTTTCACAACAAAATCCAACCCATTTTCAAAATGGTTTACTGCTGTGTGCCGATGTGCACATCTTCTAAGAAGAAAAACGTGGGATTTTCATTCCATGAGTTTCACTCAAATCTGAACCTAAAGCAATTGTTGCTGAAAAAAATATCTCGTCAGGATTTTGCTCCAAATGACAAGTTACCTTCAACTGTTGTTTGTGGTAAGAATTTTCATTCTGATAATTATCTACCTAATTCAGTTTTAGAAAAAAACCTCAGCTATATAAACTCATATTAAGTAAAATAGTAGGTAAATGTGTAGATTTGCGTTTTAAATTATTTCGTCGGAAAAATATTAGTACTTCGGAAAAGTGCGACGTACAGGTTTTAGATTGTGAAAGTTAATGGCAAATGGTGCAGAAATTTTCTGTTTGAAATGTCTTTTAAAGATTTTTATCGTAACATTTACCTGTACGTTCGATACGTTAGGCCTACGGAGCGTATCTACACAGCATCGAACTTGCAGGTAAATGTTAAGATAAAAATCTTTAAAAGACATTTAAAATACGAAATTTCTACACCATTTGTTATTAATTTCCATACTCTAAAATCTGTACGTCGCACTTTTTCCAGGTACTAACATTTTTCCGACGAAATAATTTAAGACGCTAATCTACACATTTACCAAAATCTCGGTCCTAGATCGTTGAAGAATAAAGGAGGAATGAGATTTACACATGAATTACACCAGTTCCTACAGAAAAATTCTCTTGCCCAAGTACTACGAATTCAGAATACAAATATCCATCTGTTAATGTGAAAGTGAATATAAATAAAATCTCAAATGTAAATAATGATACGGAATCAGTTTGTTAATGCGAACAACGTCAATAGATGGCGCTGCGTCCCAACTCATCTTTTCTGTCCTCGCTGTTTTTGCTTAATGTTACAGCCTGATAGGATCGAGTTCAGCCTTGTTTTAACCTCCTTGTGTGTACCTCGTCTACATTTACCAGTGCCAACAAGCAAAATGTTATCACACAAACAAATAATAGTAATAATACACATGATACACGGTTTAAATGTGTTCCACGTTCATTTAAAGCAGGTGAACCTTGGGAGGAGAAAAAAGAACTGATTCTAAGATCTAATGAAATATTGTTGTTTTCTCAAGTTTGTCTAAAAATATAACTGAAACACTATTAAATATAAATATCATCATCATCATCATCATTGTCAACCATTATCAATCCACTGCTGGACGAAGGTCTCCCCAAGTTTCCTCCACAACGGTCTGTCTTGTGCCAGTCTCCTCCATGTCACTCCCGCATATTTACGAATTTCATCCACCCATCTCCCATGTGGTCTTTTTCTGGGTCTTTTCCTGTCCCTTGGAATCCAATCTAAAATTTCGGCTGTCCATCTATGGTCTGTCCTTCTGGCAGTATGTCCAGCCCATTGCCATTTCAGGGATTTAACTCTGATCATGATGTCTTCCACTCTTGTCATTTTTCGGATCCACGAGTTCCTCTTCTTATCTCTCCTGGTTATACCAAGCATGCACCTCTCCATGCTTCTTTGAGTTGTCTGCAGCCTTTGTATGTCTCTTTTAGTTAAGGTCCACGTCTCTGCACCATACGTAAGCACTGGAAGGATGCATTGATCAAACACTTTTCTTTTAAGACATAATGGCATATTGCTCTTGAAAATTATGCTGTTTCTTCCAAAAGCTCTCCAGGCAAGTTTTGTACGCCGATTAATTTCTTCATCAATGTGACCCTCACTTGATATCTGCTGTCCAAGATAAACATACGTATCTGTTATCTCCAGTTTTTCTCCATCAATCGATAAATCTTCATTTCTTGTAAAAGCATTGAACATCACTTTTGTCTTCTGAAAGTTCATTTTTAATCCCACTTCTTTACTCTTGTCAGCAAGTTCCTGGATCATACTCTGCAGCTCTGATGGGGTAGTTGCAAAAATGACTACGTCATCAGCAAAACGAAGGTGGGTTAGATAATCTCCATTAATCTTTATCCCTTTGTTTTCCCAGTTCAGTGATTGAAAGACATTTTCCAATGTGGCATTAAAGAGCTTCGGAGATATGGTGTCACCTTGTCTCACTCCCTTTCCAATTTTTATGTGTGTTGTATTTTCAAACAGCCGAATCTTTGCACTTGCATTTTCATAGATGTTATTAATAATATTAATGTATGCATCTTCAATACCGCAGGATTTCAGAGCCGTGGTAACTGCTGATGGTTTCACCGAATCAAAGGCTTTTTCATAATCGATAAAAGCCATGCACAATGGAAGTTCATATTCCCTCGCTCTTTCAATTAGTTCTCTCAGTACGTGGATATGATCTATTGTGCTGTAGCCACTCCTGAATCCAGCTTGTTCTCTCGGTTGAGCCATGTCCAGTGTTACCTTCAAGCGGTGTGAAAGAACTTTAGTGAAGATTTTATAAACCACTGATAGGAGGCTGATAGGTCTGTAGTTCCTGAGATCCTCAATGTCACCTTTTTTATGTAGCAGGATCATTGTAGCATTGTTCCAATCCTCAGGAATCTTCCCTTCATTAAGGCATCGAGTGAAAATTTGGGCGAGTACTGTTTCAATTTCTCCACTTGCTTCTTGTATGATGTCTATAGTAATTCCATCTTCTCCTGGAGCTTTCCCCCGCTTCATGTTCTTGATTGCATGTGCAACTTCTGCTGGGAGGACTGGAAGAACTCTGGTACCTTTCATGATGTCTGGAGTACATGTATCATCCCTTTCATATAATTCTGTATTTAAAATATTTTTTTGGTGTGAAAGGGAAAATTTGTAGTAAATTAATACATTCAAACTTATTTTCTTTAATAACTGATATATGGGTGGATTTTGTATGGAGTGCACATACTGTTAAAAATCATAGTTCATTATGATTTTCAGGATACATTACCTGTTGTATATTTATATTTTAAAAATATAAATATACAACAGGTAATGTATCCTGAAAATCATAATGAACTATGATTTTTAACAGTATGTGCACTCCATACAAAATCCACCCATATATCAGTTATTAAAGAAAATAAGTTTGAATGTATTAATTTACTACAAATTTTCCCTTTCACACCAAAAAAATATTTTAAATACAGAATTTACATTTATCTGTTCTATATCAATATGCACTGACTCGATATGTACCAGTACTACACTGGTGTGCAAAAATTAAGTACGAAGAGGAGAAATTAGCATAACAGCGGAACGAGCAGGTAGAACGGACTGAAAGACCACTCAAAAGATAGACTAGGGTCCGGTACGGTGGGGCATGCGCATATATGCAGCATGACGTGGGGGGGGGGTCGGAAGGGTTTAAAGCACACTGGCGGTGTACGCTCAGCAATTCGGTGAAAGTTATTGCACGGTGTACATCGGTTTGAACGACGTCGAGTTGCTGCCAACGTGTGATATGGCCAACAGGCAATCCAGTAGACGACATCTGGATGACTTTACCCAAGGTCGCGTCATTGGAAAGTTGGAAGAAGGTCGAAGTGTGACTAGTGTAACCGAGGAGTTCCGGATCGTTCACAGCATCGTTTCACCAGCTTGGAGAGCATTTCAAACGACAGGAACAGCTGTCCGAGAGTTTAGCAGTGGTAGTCCACGAGCAACCACGACGGCGGACGACCGGTATATTGTCCTACAAGTGAGAAGAGACAGACAGCGTGAGAAATTGCAAGGCACATGCAACAGACAACTGGACGTCCGTTATCGTGTTTTACCGTGGCCAGGAGGCTGCATAAAGGTTGTCTGTTTGCACGACGAACAGTACGGTGTGTGCCATTAACGCCTGCTAATCAGAGACGGCGGTTTCTGTGGTGCCAGGAACACAAGAACTGGACACATCAGCAATGGGGTCGAGTTCTCTTTACGGATGAGAGCTGATTTAGTCGAACGAGCGATTCTGGACGTATACGCATCTGCAGAGAGCAGGTAACACGCAATCACACCTCCAACATCATCAAAAGGGACTGGTTTGGAGATGGCGGAGTTCTCGTTTGGGGTGGTATCATGCTTGGCAGCCGTACTGACCTATATCCATGCCTGACCAGGTTCGAATCGGGTCAGGCATGGATGTTGTGTTTGTCTTACGGCACTAGCTCTCTCCCTTCCCTGGAACCAGTGACCCTAAAATTAGGGACGGGCGACTGCTTATAGCCCATTGAGTTGCTCACGGTGGTCGTTAAACCTCCAATCAAAAAAAAATCTAATAGTTACATATTCTCTTATAATTATTTTTTTTAATGTCGTGACGTGATTAAAAACTTTTTTAATGTTGTGACATTAATAAACCTCTCTCACTTCCCCACTTGTAAATTTATTGTTTATGTGGTATCAGAAATGGGAAAAAGATTCTCCCCCACCCACCTCACAGTTTCATTACTAGCTGGAGAATGGTTTGGCGAGACAACTCACTATATAAGATGCTAATAAGATATGCAGAGGTGTAGCTGTGTGTTCTTATCTCCTCATCCTAGTTATTGAATAAATGTCTCACCTATTTATTTCACTAAAGCAGTGACAGTGATTTAGGGTACCCTAGCAAATTTGATACCAGTGTGGACTACAGTGACTTTATTTATATATAGCCCCAAGTGCAGCAAAAAATATGCAGTTTTGGGATTTTTTTTTTGATTGGTAGTTTAACGACCACCGTGAGCAACTCAATTGGGCTATAAGCAGTCGCCCGTCCCTAATTTAGGATCACTGGTTCCAGGGAAGTTAGAGAGCCAGTGCCGTAAGACAAACACAACATCCATGCCTAACCGGGATTCGAACCCGGACCCCTTACGGACGAATGATCAGAGGCCAGCGCCTTAGACCACTGCGCCACCGGGGCGGCGCAGTTTTGGGATTAAATGCCAACACCCATGTCATGCAACCTGTGTCATCTAGTGCTTTAAAAATAAACTGATGCATGGCTGTAACTAAAAATTAAAAGAGTAAGTTTCAGAAATAACTAGGCCGCCCCGGTGGCGCAGTGGTCTAAGCGATGGCCTCTGATCATTCGTCCGAAAGGGGTCCGGGTTCGAATCCCGGTGAGGCATGGATGTTGTGTTTGTCTTACGGCACTGACTCTCTCCCTTCCCTGGAACCAGTGACCCTAAATTAGGGACGGGCGACTGCTTATAGCCCATTGAGTTGCTCACGGTGGTCGTTAAAAATCCAATAAAAAAAATAACTAGCATGTTAGGTAACATGAACAATTCGGTTAAGAGTGTAGTGAATATTAAGAAATATATATTTCAATGGGCTGCACACAACTTAAAAGAAGTCAGAAAAGCAGATGGACATCAAAATTATTAAAAAAAAAATGCAAGTTTATAAGTTTTCTATATTAAGTATTGCTCAACCCCGCACGGGGATAACTGGTTTTCCAGTTATTTGGGGAGCGGCGCCCCCACGGCCCGAGCTGACCTTGTGACTGGTCAACATCTGATGTCATGCCACCGCTTGTTTTTTGTTTCGGTGCTGTTGGTGTTTGCAGGGACGGCTGTTCATCCAGCTGTTGGGGAGTTGCGGCCCCACGATCCCTAGCAGGTCTTGTGTCTCACTTTTTTGTTTTTATTTATTTTCTCCACTGGCTAGTTGCCTGTGTTGTATACTCTACCTAATCGCTACCACGTTATGTACTAACACCCCGGTCTTGTGGTTTTGTTACCCTCCACCACTAACTGTATTATATTAACCGCTCAGTTCGTAGGTTGCTGAGATTCCGTTTAGGTTCCCTGCCAGGATTTGTCTTCTTTGGATTTCTTTTTTTCCTTTTAGCTGGTTTGGGTGCTAGACCTAACTGCATGTTTGCCGCGTGCGGAGACCCGTGAGGCGGAAATGGGATGTCTGGCGGCTGAGGTCGCAGGAGACCGGTTAAGTGCCTCCTGTGTACCAACACTCCTCTTCGACCACGGCTTCGCTGTAAACGGGAGGCTAGAGCCTAACCCACCTCTAGTCAGAAGTCTTGTACCAAGTTGTGTGCAGGGCTTTAGCGGCCTTTTGTCGTATAGCACGGCAGGGTGAGCCCGGGGGCTGTGGGATCATGCCAAAGGCGTTGGCATGACGGTACCCGGAGGCCGAAGTGTCCGCCGAGTGCGTGTGATCACAGCCAACGGACTATATTTGCAACTAAGCTCTAGAACTGTGTCTTGCGTCATGTGTTTGGCTTGCGGACCTCCAGTTCTCCCCTGTTGGGCTCGATTGTGGGCGGAGTACGTTGCAGATGAATTCTTTCTTATTCCCATGGGGAAACATAAACCCTCCTCAAAATTTAAAAAACAACAGGATATGGTGATTGATCAGGCGCCAAATTTGCCTCAACCACCTCCCAAACATAACACACTGAAGAGACCTTTCGTTGAACAACGACACCACCGCGACGTATCTTTAGATCCAGGTGTTGAGCCGTCAGCTCAGAAACGTCGCATTACACTTGCAGATTCGATACCTCAAGCTACTTTTCTCATCATTTCTTCTACTGACCAGATGTTGAAACTTTCCTCAAAGTCTCCTTTTTTCATCTCGAAGGCACTTGCGGGGCCGCCCCGGTGGCGCAGTGGTCTAAGGCGTTGGCCTCTGATCATTCGTCCGAAGGGGTCCGGGTTCGAATCCCGGTGAGGCATGGATGTTGTGTTTGTCTTACGGCACTGGCTCTCTCCCTTCCCTGGAACCAGTGACCCTAAATTAGGGACGGGCGACTGCTTATAGCCCATTGAGTTGCTCACGGTGGTCGTTAAACCTCCAATCAAAAAAAAAAAAAAAAAAAGGCACTTGCGGGTGTTGCTGGCTCTTTGAAGTCAGTAAAGAAGCTACGCTCTGGAGACCTGCTTGTGGAAACTTGCACTCTCTCTCAGAGCAAATCTCTTCTGCAGTTGACCAGACTTCAGGATATTCCAGTTCAAGTGACGGCACATCCGTATCTCAACACCTCCAAGGGAGTCATTTCTGAGCCCGACTTGTTGGTCTGCGATGAAGATGAACTTGTGTGTGAACTTGCTGATCAGGGTGTTATAGCTGCCAGACGCATGACTTTCAGGCACGATGGCGCGCTGATCAAATCACGAAATGTTATTTTGACTTTTAACAGCCCGAAGGTACCTACTGAAATAAAGGCTGGTTACTTGTTATGTGCAGTTCGTCCTTATATACCAAATCCTCTACGCTGTTTTAAGTGCCAGAGGTATGGACATTCCCAGCGGTCCTGTAACAGTGCTGCGAGGTGCGCCAATTGTGGATCCCGAGACCACGAAGGGACTGGATGCACTTCAGAGCCCTGCTGTGTAAACTGTGGTGACTCCCACGCTGCTTATGCCCGGTCCTGTTCGAAGTGGAACGACGAGAAGGCGATCCAGCGCCTCAAGACCCTGGAGGGCATCTCGTACCCTGCTGCCAAGGCCAAGTTGGGTATTCCCAACAACCGACAGCGTACTTTTGCCGCAGTGGTTCAGTCTCTGCCGCAACCCGTGCAGCCCTTTGTTCCGCGCCCTGTAGCTCTCGCCGCACTTGCCAAGCGATCTACAGTTGAACAAGCGACACAGGTGGATTTCACCGAGCTCCAGCTTATTCGACCATCTGAGTCTGCGCCTTCTCTTTTGAAGACGACCGACTCTTCCGGTTCCCAGCAGACAGCCTGCACGTGCGGAAGACCCGGCCCTCAATCCGCAAAGGTGTGCCGTGTCCATCCACCTGCCGCGGTCCACCTGACCAACATTGCAACTGTCTCGGACTCAGCGAGGTCCCCACCCTCACCCAACATTATAGAGGAACATCGGGGGGAGGAGAGTGACAGTTCGTCCCCAGCCTCACCTAACATTGCAGAGGAACATGAGGGGGAGGATAGTGACAGTTCGTCCTCGCCCTCGGCCAGCATTATCTTGGAGTGTGTGGGGGAGGAGAGTGACTCATCCTTTGTGTAGTTGTGTTCGATTTCGTAATGTGTTTTATCATTCTCATTCCTCAGTTTTACTTAATCGGCTTGTTTCTCACCATTGTACCATGTTTTTCATACTGTTTGTTTCAGTGTCTTTTTTGGCCCTTCCTTTGTACTCATGGTTCGGTTTTACTTGGTCAGCCAGATTTTGCGATTTATGCCCTGTGTGTGTGTGTGTTTTTTTTTTCTTTTCTCGTCTTGTGTCTGGCGCTCTTTGGCCAACCATGGCCCTTGCGCCATTAAAATCTAATAACCAACCAACCAAGTATTGCTCAAAAACATATAAAACCAAGTTCAATTTTAAATGTTTTCTTTCCTGGTAGTACATCCTAGAAGTAAAATAAATGATGTGTTGTAACTTTCGATGTGCAACTGGTGTATACATTTGATTTCAATTTAATGTGTTTTTTAACGTCTGGTTTGGTTTCAGACAACTAAATTAAGAAATGAAACTATTAACAGTTTACACAAGTTCTGAAAGTGTACGATTTCAGAGACTTTAAAATCACCCATTTATATGTTGAAGTGCTTTTGAAGAGAAGCCGCAATGAGCGATTTTCGTGCTAAATTTTTATATATATATATATATCACGATATCGGGTTTTTTTTTCAATGACAGCAGTTTCGTGTCTTTTACATACCTATTAAATTCAGTGTAATCCTTTATTTATATTGCGATTGCACAACACGGATGTAGCACACTCACATGTATCTTTTCAACCAGAGAGTTTGCCGCCCCGGTGGCGCAGTGGTCTAAAGCGTTGGCCTCTGATCTTTCGTCCGTAAGGGGTCCGGGTTCGAATCGCGGTCAGGCATGGATGTTGTGTTTGTCTTACGGCACTGGCTCTCTCCCTTCCCTGGAACCAGTGACCCTAAATTAGGGACGGGCGACTGCTTATAGCCCATTTGAGTTGCTCACGGTGGTCGTTAAACCTCCAATCAAAAAAAACCAAAAAAAACCAGAGAGTTTGTTTTGGCCTGCTTGTGACGTCATGACACAGATTAGCTGTGACTCATGGCGGCAGAAGCCAGTGGTGTCTCCTCCAAATACAAGCTCCATGCAAATTATTGGCTTTGGCTCCATGGCTCTGAGGCTCTGAACGAAGAACAAGAAACAATTGATGATGATGATGATGATGATGATTGAGATCTTCGAATGAATGTGTTCCTCCATCGTAAGTTGATGGAAATGGGCTCAGCTTAGGATCAACTTTATAGGCATGGCTGAGGAAGGGTGTCAAAAATTTTGTTTACATTTTTGTATTAAAATAACTTAAGTTGTTTTAGGAGTTAATACAGTTTAATTCTGAAATTAATGAAAATGTGGTTTTTGTATTTTTTAAGTTTCGTAGCCATTATTATTCAAATAAGCTTTGTTGTTCTGTCGGTTGGTAAGTGTGTGTCATAGCCTAGTCATAAAAAGTGACTTCCAATACCTACCGTACAGTTATTTAAAAAAAATTGAAAATTGTAATATATGGTTTATTAAAAAAAACATCAGGCAGTGTGTCAGAGAAGTATGTTAGCAATAGTTTAAATTTTTCTGTTTGCCTCTGAATTACTTATTTTTTTTTTACTTCAATGTTTATTAATTTGTTGGAAATCAGCTTTTATACTTTTTAAAAGCTTTCATAATTCGTCAGAATATTATCGTTTAGCATTGTATACTTCCTTGGAAATCCAAATCTTGGTGTAAAAAAATTGTTAACTAAAAATAAATAAAATATGCATTTTCAGGTCAGATTTAGAGGATTTTAGGAAGGAAGTATCTGACCCCTGGTCTTAAACAGCCCTTGGAATTAGGAAGTTAGGAGATTTAGGCTAGAATGCCCGACAGGAAAGTGACACGGAAGTGAGGTAGAAAGGGGAAGGAAGACTCTTTAATGTGCCCATCTGACACACGGCGGCTATTTAGTGGTTTGAGCATTCATACCGGCTTGGAATCGAACCTGAGGTTGTCCCCATGGCAGTCACGAATGCTGACCAATAGGCCATCCCTGGCCAAATGTTGCCAGCAATATTTAAATCCATAATGATGCAAAATCTGCAAATTGTGTTTAGATTATATGAAATTATATTTTGAGCAAAAATTCACTGAATAATTTATTGAAAATGTAGTCAACAGATTTATGAAATTTAAAAAATTGAGAGCTAGAAGTACAAAACTGAACAGTCATGATTGAGATGTGGACTAAAACAGAAAAAAACATAGCATAATATAAAATATTATTCTAAGGATATGTATACTAAAAAGTTTTACTGATATGAAAATTTGAAAACAAAGCAGGATGTCTGCAGAGGAGGACAATTGTTTCTCTTTAAAAAAATGATATTTATCATGAAGGGTAAATTTTATTTTGTTTAGTTTGGGCATTTAAGTCTCATTGCCATACTTTAATTTTCTGGTAGGGGGTTACTCAGCTTTGTTCTGCCCTGTTGTCCAAATGATGACAGGCACAAGCTTGTAAAATCAGCGGCAATGATGGCTGTCCCAGTGGCCTAAGTGATGGCTTCTGATCATTCGTGCGAGATGAGTCCAGGTTCGAATTCCGGTGAGGCATGGATATTATGTTTGTCTTACGGCACGGGCTTTCTCCCTTCCCTGGAGTCGGTGGCCCTAAATTAGGGATGGGCGACTGCTTTATAGCCCATTGAGTTGCTCACCGTGGTCGTTAAAACCCCCAATAAAAAAATCAAGCATGTGGCTGATCAAAGTAGGGCCTAGGTTTGAGGCATGGGTGGTGCATTTGTCACAGAGCTGTGGTTTGGTCCTTTTCCTGCTGCTATTGGCCCAAAATTATAGGTAAGTGATTTCTCATAGGTTCAGATGATGCCAATTTGGCCTTGTTCAATCAGTACATGTTGAACTAAGTTGCCAATATGTGCCTTAATTGATATGTGATTTGCTGCCAGCCTTGGATACTAATGGTGATGGCACCCTTGACCAAGCATAAATTGGGTAAAGCAAGTAAAGAATGTATTTATACATCAAGAATTGCATTTTACTATGTATGATTGTAACATCAAAACTGCTGAGGTACAGTGAAAATATGCACATGTGTAATGTTTTTTTTACTAATCTGAAAACCTCAAATATAGTGACCACAGTTAACTCCAAAAATTTAAACAAGATGCCATTTTGTTAGTCTGCGAAGTTAAGTAGTTGCTGTTTGATGCACTTTTTCTATGATTTTGTGTTTTAATGAGTTTTTCAAAATTGACTGCTTAAGAAATCTTTCAGAAAAAAACAAACTTGGTTTTCATCTAAAGTTAATTTTATTTTTGATGAAATTTACAAGATCATTTTTGATAAGAAATGGAGAAATGGGGAAATCACTGTTGAGAAAGTGTGATTCTATTCATGTTTCATTCTGCAGAAAGCTGTTGCCCATGTGCTATTATAGGTGATTGCTAATAAGTGAGTGTAACACAATTTCAGGTGTAAAACAGAAATTTTGTTACACTCTGCTGGACGGTCTCCCGAAGTTTCCTCCACAACGGTCTGTCTTGTGCCAGTCTCCTCCATGTCACTCCCGCATACTTTCGAACACTCCTGCATACTTTGGAATTTCATCCACCCATCTCCCATGTGGTCTTCTTCTGGGTCTTTTCCTGTCCCTTGAAATCCAATCTAAAATTTTGGCTGTCCATCGATGGTCTGTCCTTCTGGCAGTATGTCCAGCCCATTGCCATTTCAGGGATTTGACTCTGATCATGATGTCTTCCTCTCTTGTCATTTTTCGGATCCACGAGTTCCTCTTTTTATCTCTCCTGGTTACACCAAGCATGCACCTCTCCATGCTTTTTGAGTTGTCTGCAGCCTTTGTATGTCTCTTTTAGTTAAGGTCCACGTCTCTGCACCATACGTAAGCACTGGAAGGGTGCATTGATCAAACACTTTTCTTTTAAGACATAATGGCATATTGCTCTCGAAAATTAGGCTGTTTCTTCCAAAAGATCTCCAGGCAAGTTTTGTACACCGATTAATTTCTTCATCAATGTGACCTTCACTTGATATCTGCTGTCCAAGGTAAACGTACGTGTCTGTTATCTCCAGCTTTTCACCATCATTCGATAAATCTTCATTTCTTGTAAAAGCATTGAACATCACTTTTGTCTTCTGAAAGTTCATTTTTAATCCCACTTCTTTACTCTTGTCAGCAAGTTCTTGGATCATACTCTGCAGCTCTGATGGAGTAGTTGCAAAAATGACTACCTCATCAGCAAAACGAAGTGGGTTAGATAATCTCCATTAATCTTTATCCCCTTGTTTTCCCAGTTCAGTGATTGAAAGACATTTTCCAATGTGGCATTAAAGAGCTTCGGAGATATGGTGTCACCTTGTCTCACTCCCTTTCCAATTTTTACGTGTGTTGTATTTTCAAACAGCCTAATCTTTGCACTTTCATTTTCATAGATGTTATTAATAATATTAATGTATGCATCTTCAATACCGCAGGATTTCAGAGCCATTGTAACTGCTGATGGTTTCACCGAATCAAAGGCTTTTTCAAAATCGATAAAAGCCATGCACAATGGAAGTTCATATTCCCTCGCTCTTTCAATTAATTCTCTCAGTACGTGGATATGATCTATTGTGCTGTAGCCACTCCTGAATCCAGCTTGTTCTCTCGGTTGAGCCATGTCCAGTGTTACCTACAAGCGGTGTGAAAGAACTTTAGTGAAGATTTTATAAACCACTTATAGGTGGCTGATAGGTCTGTAGTTCCTGAGATCCTCAATGTCACCTTATTTATGTAGCAGGATCATTGTAGCGTTGTTCCAATTCTCAGGAATCTTCCCTTCATTAAGGCATCGAGTGAAAATGTGGGCGAGTACTGTTTCGATTTCTTCACTTGCTTCTTGTATGATGTCTACAGTAATTCCATCTTCTACTGGAGCTTTCGCCCGCTTCATGTTCTTGATTGCATGTGCAACTTCTGCTGGAAGGACTGGAAGAACTCTAGTACTGGTACCTTTCATGATGTCTGGAGTACATGTATCATCCCTTTCATATAATTTGGAGTAGAAATCTTTCACTCTTGTCAAAATTTCACCTCTATTTCTTGTTACAGAACCATCTTCTTTTCTCGGTGCCATAATCGGTTTTCTTCCCTTACAGAGATGTCCCTTTGCTATCTTTAGGCTTTGGTTGTTTTCAATTGCTTTCCTTACTAGTTCACAGTTGAATTTCCTTACGTCTTCAGTGATACTTTTTCGTACTGTTTTGCATAGCTCTATATATTCCACTTTGGAAGTCACATCTTTTTTAGTTGTCCTCATCTCTCTTCTTTTTTGCATCAACATTTTGGTTTTTCCTGATAATTTGTTCACATGCAACTTGTTCTTTAGACCTAGCTAATTTTGTTGCTGTTTCCATAAGAGCTTTGGTTACTTTTCTGTTAACTTCCGAAATATCCACATCTTCCGATGTTAGGCCTTCTAAAGCAGAGAATCTGTTCTTCAGTTCCAACTTGAAGGTATTGTAGTGTTTTTTAAGGTAGGTTATGTCAATACATTTTGCTTGTCTTATGAGCTTGCTATGTTCAAGTTTAGTGTTGAGGTGCATCTAACATCTCACCAATCTATGGTCACTACCTGTGTTGAACTTATTTAGCACACTGCAGTCTTCTATGACGAATTTTTTGTTACACATAATAAAATCAATTTCACTTGTCGTCCCATTTGGATGTCTCCATGTCCATTTCCTGTGTGACTTTTTCTTGAAAAAGGAGTTCAAGATGAAAAACCCTTCTGCCTCTGCAAATTCAAGGAGAGTATTTCCACGCTGGTTTCTGTTGCCGTTACCGAATTTACCTACTGAAGTTTCATTCTGTTGCCGTTGCCCTATTTTTGCTTTGAAATCTCCCATAATTATCTTCAAGTGCTGCTTACCTTTATTATTTAGATGACGAATTTCCTCATAAAATTCTTCAATTTCTTCTTCAGGATGACTTGTGGTGGGTGCATAAGTTTAAATAATAATCTGAGCCTGGTATCTTCTTGAGAGTTGGATAACGAGTCATGCAGCTCTGTCAGAGGAACTTTCAACTTCTACAACTTTATCCTTCAGTTTCTTGTTTATTATAAATCCAACACCACTAGTTCTGCCAGTATCTGTCCCACGATAGCAGAAGAGATGTCCACTTTTCAGTTCAATGAGTTCTCCTTTTCTTCTTACCTCGCTTAGCCCGATGATGTCCCACTTGATCCTTTGTAGTTCCTCTTCCAATTCAAGAATCCTTGAATCAGAAGATAGGGAGCATCCATTATACGTAGCCAAGGTCAGCATCAGATGGCAGCCTATTCTGGTCCTCCGGGGATTCTTAGCACCCTCTGCCTTCATGTCGCACTGGCCGCTCGCTTCCTTGGCCAGGTACATTCCAGCTGCCGTAGACTGAGGGCCGAGATTTAAGTTGTGGAGTTATTTTGGAGGGGTTTGGCCATAACTCACCACGCTGGCCAATCGGGTTGGTGAGTGTGGGATAGCATTTTCTCTAATGCCGATGGTATAGTTATACCGCTATTGGCGGTCGTCAGAGCCCCTTTAGTGGGAACAGGATGCACCACGAAAAGGCGGGGTTGACATTTGTCAAGGAGAGGCTGTGATGTTTACGCATCACCTGACCTTACATTCAGGAAAAGACCCAAAAGAAGACCACATGGAAAATGGGTGGATGAAATTCGAAAGTATGTGGGAGTAACATGGAGGAGACTGGCACAAGACAGACCGTTGTGGAAGAGGCTTGGAGAGACCTTCGTCCAGCAGTGGATTTATAATGGTTGACAATGATGATGATGATATATATATATGCTTACATTGTTTCAATTCAGGGGACGAAAAATCTGCCAGTCCGATGCCCAAAATATTTTAATAAGATGGGACTACTATTAAAAAGATTGTTTTTCTAAAACTGTGGCACTCAGTTTTTTATCAGATATTTTACATGCTTGTTTTTTTTTTAATAAGGCATGCAGACATCCGTTATTTTGTTGTCTAACAATTCTATTTCAGAAACCACATCTGCTGTGGTGTGAAGTACAAGAGTAGTAAGGGGGGAGACAGGGGAAAAGAGATGTTGATCTGGTATTGGTGAACACTGGAGGAGTGAAAAATAAAAAAAAAAAAGAACAGCCTCTAGGGTTAGATGTGGATGTGGTCAATTGGGAAGGCCAATAAAGAGTGTTTTTTTCAATATTTCCTAAATTTGGACTTTATCCTTATTTGTGTGGGACTAGATCAAAGAAGTTGGGGCTAGTGAATTTTCATTCGGTAGTCCAGAATTAAATCGGTAAAAAATAATTTTCGACTCCCCCTGCAATTGGTGTACATAAAGTGAAGTTGATAATGGTTATTGTGTGACTTCCTAAGTATTAGCTATAAAAAACAACAACAAAAAAACATCAATCTAATGCTGCACAATTTATTGGGTTGTCGGAAAAGTCATGACTTATTTTGGCACCCGATGGTGGTTGGGCGGTTTTGGAAGTACTAGAGGCATGCACAGCTCTGTTATTGCTATGGCATTCGACAGGTGCCAGTTCTAGCTGCAGTCTAAAAGGAATAGTGAGCGATTTGGTTGATTTGCGGAGATTTGACATCAAGTTGAAGATGGAAAACCAAACTGTGCATTTTCGCCATATTTTACTGTTTTACTTCCGTAAAGGAAAGAACGCGCGTCGAACTTGTGAAAAGTTGCGTAAAGTGTACGGTGATAATGCTCTACAAGTGCCAGCGGTGGTTCGCAAAATTCCGTGCTGGTGATTTTGACCTTAACAATTCTCCTCGGTCCGGGAGGCCAACCGAGGTTGATGACGATCAAATCAAGGCATTGATTGAGTCAGACCCACGTTACACGACACGAGAGATTGCAGACACATTGCACATCTGTCATTCAAGCATTCACGACCACCTGAAGAAGCTGGGATACGTAAGCAAGCTCGATGTGTGGGTTCCTCATGAACTCAAAGAAGCTCAATTGACGGCGCGTATAAACATCTGTGATATGCTCTTTAAACATGAGGAAAACAATCCTTTTTTGAAGCGGCTGATAACTGGTGACGAAAAGTTTATTGTGTACAACAATGTGCTGCGCAAACGGTCTTGGTCCCGACGTGCTGCTTCGCCTCAAACGACATCCAAAGCAGACATTCGTCAGCGGAAGGTTCTGGTCTCAGTGTGGTGGAATTTTAAAGGTGTCGTGTTTTTCGAGCTCCTACCACAGAACCAAACAATGAATTCAAATGTGTACTGTCAGCAATTGGACAGTTTGAACGAATCCATCATCCAGAAACGTCCAGAGCTCGTTCATCGTAAAGGTGTTGTGTTCCATCAGGACAACACGAGACCACACACAAGTTTGATCACCCACCAAAAATTATTGGAGCTTGGGTGGGATGTGTTGCCACACCCAGCATACTCTCCTGACCTTGCGCCATCAGACTTCCACTTGTTTCGCTCTGTTCAACAGTCCTTGCGTGGCATAACGTTCAATTCAGATGAGGCTGTAAATCAGCACCTTGTACAGTTTTTCGCCACGAAAGACAGGTCCTTCTATGAACGAGGCATTCTGCAGCTCACTGAAAGATTGCAAAAGGTTATCGAACAAAATGGGCATTATATCATTGAGGGATCTTTCTTTCTATCAATAAATGACCTTTGCAAAACACGTCATGAATTTTCCGAAAACCCAATACTTTGACCTGTTATTCTATGTGTTTCACCGAGTTCATAAGTATAAATTTTTGAGTTACTTTTCTTTTTTGGAACTCAATTTTTAACCTGAAATTCTTTTTGCAATAAATAGATTTTATCTTTCACTGTCAAAGTGGCTGCGATGTTCTTTAAAGATTACTACCAGTTGTAACTCATTGTACTCTATGCTATAAATGTTGCTTCTTGAGCAGTGTGTTCATCATCTACTGGAGTGGTCAATGGCTTCACTATTTCACACATGTACCAGGTGGGTCATTCCACGTCACTTCATCCAGGCCAGGTAACCGACCATCTCAGATTTTGATGTAATTTGGCATGGAGGCATACTTCACCAAGATAAAGAAAATGACCAAATTTTAACTTCCTACATTTCATAGTTTCTGAGATACAGTGCTCCAAAGTTTCACTGAACACCATTCGCACACGTAGAGCAACGGAGTACCATTTTTCACAAAATGCTGCATAACTGTAGTGCTATTTAGTTTAGAAGAAAGAAATTTTGTTCCCTTATGCAAAAGAGCTTCCAAAATAAGAAATCATTTTAAATTTCATTGAAAACACTGAATAAATAAATTAAATACAGTGGTAAATTTAAAATTTAGAAAAAAAACTTGCTATTCTATATTAGGCTCTACAGCAAATAGCAGAGGTATGAGGGAGCTCTTTTTTAATGTATATTGGTCTTTGACATGTACTGTCACATAACAAGAAAAAAATTAGTGGCTTTCAGCTTGCTTTTGAAGATATGTGCAAACATCTGAAATGCGTGTGGAGTTCCACTTCGTCAATTCAACCACTTTTTTTTTAATTAATTATAACTCATCTCTGGCATTCAAGAAATTTCACAAGGAGAAAAAAGTAACAAGGACACAAAAATATAAAAAATTATGTTTTCTTACACCATATAGTTTCAGAAATACCATATTAACAAGTTTGACAAAATGGCTAGTTCAGCTGTACCCGACAAGTTAGGTGAGCATATGTAACAAACTGCTTAGTCATACTCACCTACGGTGCATAGATCTATTTTTTCATAATTAATTTTGACTTGAAAAAAAGAAACATAAGCAAGTAGTTTGTTTTGCACTGTTCACAAATATTTACATTGATGTTCTTAATATGCCATGATCAACTCCTTAGGATAGAGTCCTTATAATTCATCCAACTTGGAAAACACATGTTCTTTCAGTGTCATGGGAGTGTCAGTTAAACATAAAATGTGTCCAAATGGAATATTGCACTCATCTTTAAATGAAGGCCAGTAAAATGAAACTGCAGGGCCATTTGGGTGCATAAATTTTACAGATGCATCACCTTCTTCATAATTAATTTTCTCTATTATTCCTAGAAATCAGTTAGAAACATATACACATGCTACATAACAATTGTGTATATAACTGCCTTTATATTCCTAGATTTGCACAGCCAAAATCAAAGAGTAATTTTCATCCAAGCTGTGGAAACTTTTGTGTACCAGGTATTCTTTGAGCATGAGAAAATTTTACTTGACACTCATTACGCACAGCATTCATATCACTTTTCGAAATAAAATGGAACTCTTATTTTCATGATATTCTTATGACGGAAGCCGAACACCTCCTGTGGAGTGGTTGTTATTTGCTCTTTCAGTAGACGTTGGAGACTTGTTTTTGCAGTGATTCGTTTGACATTCCCACCTATGCCATCACAAGGAGACTTCCCGTTGCTGGTGGCAAAGAAAGACCATGAAGCTGTCTGTCATTGCAAAATCATTAATGTGATGACATAGATTTATGAAGTTTTTATAGTTTTTGTACTGAGCAGCACAACCATCAGTAAAATAATGTACTTCTTTTACTTGTTTGTAGTTCTCTTTTTAGAAAGTTATTATTTCACTCTGAATCTTGTACACCATTGCAACATCATGATCAAAATCATTAAAAATAAAACATTGACTTGATGCAGAGTTCAAAGATTTAGAATTTCTTTTACAGTAAATAACAACAGGGTGAACTGTGCATGCATGGTGGGTCCAATGATACCCTTGTGCTTCTTCCTGAACTACAAATGCATAATTTTAACTGAAGTCCATCAGTATGACATCAGATATTTATTTCGTGCCTAAATGTTTACGTCCTCAAATAACTGTCTTTGCACGATTAAAGAACTCTCACCTAATACACCACCATTTGCAAGATTAAAATATATTTATTATTTACACTTTAAAACAGTATGTACAGATAAAAGCTTCGAAAACTAAGTTGGCAAGATCTTTCGGCTCCCCCGGGAACCATTGTCTAGCCTAAGAGTGCCACCGGAGTGGAGCGCGCAATGCACCTTATACAAGCAGAAGAGACACGTCATACATCCGTTACCATAGATACAATTATAAACAGCATACCTCTGTACAACAGGAGTTAAGTAAAGCATGTGAGCAACTAATTAATAATTTTAAAGACAGTACAGCAGGGGGAACAAACTACTAATTCACAGACTAGGAGGTTTTAAAGTCTTAATATATTGCCGCCAAGTTAGTGGCATATTGGTGGGTAATTCCTCATTGCAGCACAAGTCATTAAACCACATGATAAACATTGCTTCAGTGAACAAAGTGTTCCTTTTATTTTTAGTGGAAGCTAAATGTTCAACATCCGTCCAACATGGTGTATATTGTCCAGTTAACACTAGACGAGCGAGTGCTGTAGTAGTTCCTCCCGTTTGAACACCACATTCGTGTTCCGACGTTCGAACCCCCAATGTCCGTAATGTGGAACCGATGTAAACCACTGTTTGATCAGTAGGTTGATTTGGCTGTAGGGGTATATAATATATACCGTATTTTTGCTCTTTGCTTACTTGAACACGATCTTGTCTGATAGTTGAAAAAATGTTCGAGGTCCGTATTCCAAAGGATAGTTGATGTTTATTGCAGATTCGATTTAGGAAATAAGTCACATTTGGGTTGTAATCTAATGAATGAGCCAACTAATCTTTTATTAACATGTTCGCGTCATAAACTTGTAAATGCTAATCGTTGTATTGATTGAATTAAGTTATGAACGCAGTACTCCGGATAGCCAAATTTCATAGCAAGTGAGGTAATATAATCAAGTTCCGCTTGCCTCAAACGCAAAGACGCAGAATGGGTGAAAGCTCGTCTTATGTATGAGCGTAAGGCAGCAAATCTGTACATACTGTTTTTAAGTGTAAATAATAAATATATTTTAATCTTGCAAATGGTGGTGTATTAGGTGAGAGTTCTTTAAATCGTGCAAAGACAGTTATTTGAGGACGTCCATCAGTATAATGCAGACTCTGGACCAATTGTTCCTCTCATACTTACTGAAAAATGAAGACTGCTTTGGTAATGTATGAATGCCGAATGAGCTTCTCAATTTTTGACAAAAACTATTCAATGAATTCCTCAACTGAAGAAGATAACTTTTGAAGCTCCATTCTTTCTGTAGATACCCACTGGTGATATTCGATTTCATCAGTGGAATCACATTCTTTCAATTTATGTAACTAACTGATTCAGATTTGTACTTTTTGGACACTGAACACCAAAGCATGCACTTTGAATTCTTACTGCTGCAGACAAGACTATTGATAAAGTCTGATGTGATTCTTCAAAGTGTGCTGCACCAATCAAAAGTTAGACATTTTGATGTATAGTGCACACACACACACACACATACAGAATGAGTTCCAGAGAAGCCCGCAAGAATGCACCATTTCGGACGAAGAGCACAAAATTTAGGAAATCCTACTTTTTCATTAGTATATCTTTTCTTAAATTGTTGATATAACTCTTTCAAATTGTACAGAATAAGTCTTTTCTGAGCATGAACGTTTCTAGAGACACTTACTTTGTCCTTCATTCCTGGCATTTGCCTAGAATAGTTGACATCTTCATAAAATCCTATAATCTGTTTTATGGTATCTTGTGTGAAAGTTTCTTACCATGGCTGGGTTCGGGAACTGATATAATGCCTTTATCTTTTGCTAATTTTCTTGCCTAATGTACTGTGTATTCTGAAACTGCAAACTGTTGTTCTACTTTTTTTAGACCATGATGAGGGAGCCATTGTTAATATCTGATTTTTTTTTATTTTTTTTGACGACTAACAGTAGGTATCTTTTCTTTCATTAAAGCAACAAGTTTTTTTCCAAATCATGAGCTTTTAAAAGTTTTAATTCATATATGGAGTGTTCATCATCACTGTCCCTAGTAGAAGACTGAGCTGTAAAGACATACTCTAGAACACAAGATATTTTACTCTGCATAGCTAACTTTGCTTGAAGAAGTTTTCTTTTCCCATATGCTGGTTTACTATGGGATGGCAAGGAATGTAATTTTAACAGGGAAAATCCGAAATCAGATAAACTTTCAAAACTTCTTTAGCAGCACATTCTGTAATAATAAAATCATCAGGCACCATTTCACTATCATCAGTCTCACTTAAAACTTCATTTTCTACAGGTTGTCTTAATTTAGATGCTTTTCCACAACACTGAGGACACAATTTTTGACCTGGGCATACACTGATTTTTTTAGATTGCAGCTGTTGGGCTATTTGTATACTGACTTGATGCAGGGACCTCGTAACAGGTTTTTTCACATCATGGTCACCAAAAGGGTTGCAACAAGTTACTTGGTAGCTTTCATATTTCTTCAGATAATAACATTTGTGATGTAAACATACTGAGATTATATCATTATGTGGAATATTAGGTCTTAAAGAAATAAGTTCATTGTCAGCAACAGAAAGTTCTTCACTACTGAGAAACCCCCTTGTCTTCACATAACTTGATTTATTGTATTCTGTTAGCAAGTGATCCAACACTACACTGGTCCATTTTTTTTTCCATGATTGAGTTTGACAAACTTGTCCCAAAGCCAGATTAACACAGAGCAGCCAATGCACAAAAAAGAAAATATTGGAAGCAATATATTTCACAGCAAAGTTTGAGACTTCTATATAGCCTGCCCACAGTGAAATCAGCATGAGCATCTGAACCATTGCTTCCTTAACTGGGAATGAGGGACTGAAACCTTATTTCTCTTTAGCTGGAGGACATCCCTAGGAGGGTGAGGTAAGAAAGAGAAATCTTTTTTACCTCCACCCTCATCTCAGCACTTGGGGTGTTGTTTTACAATGTCGTAAAACTTACCCCATTTGAACTTGTGGCCAGTTGAGCACAGGATCTGGGATGAAGTCAAAACAAATTATCATGCTGTATCCCTTTTGCCCCATGCCACATTTTCTTTTAAAAAGTGCTCTCTGACAAATTGCAATTGTTTCCTAGTGCCCATCCATTGCAAGCTTTCTTTAGGGTATTATCCAGTTTGTACATATAAAATCTGCTTATATCTTTTGTGGAAATATTTACAATGGGAGGAGGGGGGGGGGCAAATTTTCCAAAATTCTATTTTAGGGAGATTTGTCAGAGAATTTTTTTTTTCAGGAATTTTTGCAATCTGCAATAAGAGAACAACATATTTTGAAATGACTGAAAAACTTTAAAACCTCACCATACTTGTTGTGGGGTGCAGCTGAACTAGCCATATCGCCAAACATGTTAATATGGTATCTCTGAAACTATATGGTATAAGAAAACAATTATTTATATATTTGTGTCTTTGTTAGTTTTATCTCCTTGTGAAATTTTTTGAATTTCAGAGATTAATTATAATTAATAAAAAAAAAAGTAGTTGAATTGACGAAGTGGAACTCCACATGCATTTCAGATATTTGCACATATCTTCAAAAGCAAGCTGAAAGCCACTATTTTTTTTTTCTTGTTATGTGACAGTATATGTCAAAGACCAATATACATTAAAAAAGAGCTCCCTCATACTTCTGCTATTTGCTGTAGAGCCTAATATAGAACAGCAGGTTTTTTTCTTAAATTTTCACTTTACCACTATATTTAATTTATTTTTTCAGTGTTTTCAATGAAATTTAAAATGATTTCTTATTCTGGAAGCTCTTTTGCATAAGAGTACAAAATTTCTTTCTTCTAAACTAAATAGCACTACAGTTGTGCAGCATTTTGTGAAAAGTGGTACTCCGTCACTACGTGTGCGATTGGTGTTCAGTGAAACTTTGGAGCACTGTATCTCAGAAACTATGTGGTGTAGGAAGTTAAAATCTGGTCAATTTCTATATCTTGGTGAAGTATACCTCCATGCCAAATTTCATCAAAATCTGAGATGGTGGGTTACATTTCTGAAAAAAATTGGATGAATTGATGTGAAATGACCCAGGCATGAGATTCTTCCGTGAATTTGTGGTATTCACTTTTTTGTCATCATTTGGGTCATTCTCGAGATTGTTGTAAAACTGAAGAGAAATTTTTGGGAAATTGGTTGGGTAGGGGTTCATTTTCTGCCTGGAAATGGAATTCTTTCTTTCATAAATGGAAATTAGACAGAGTGCAGATTTCTTCTGTAATCATATTTTGATTTTTTCTTGCAATGCTCCCTGTGTCCAGCATTGTTGTTAAATATAATTCTAGTGCATAAATGTTTAATTTCAGCATGAAATAGTAGACAATTTCTGAAAATGAAAGTTAGAGCAAAAATTTCCCTGTACTCTTAAATTCTGTGTCTCATGATGTTCCTTTTGCCCGGTATTGTTGTTAAATATACTTTTATTCCATAAGTATTTGTATTTCAGCTTGAAAATGAAGGAAACATTTAAAAAAATGAAAGTAGGCAGAAGGAAGATTTTTCCCATAATCATAATTTGTTTTTCTCCACAGTGTCCCACTGCCCTGTGTTGTTAAATGTTATTTTTCTCCATAAATGTATACATTTCACCTTGATAATGAAGGGGAAATTTTTTTGAAGATGGAAGTGACAGAACTGGAAAATTTGCAAGAATTGACGCATGGTGTTCAAAAGCATTCATCCTCTCAAAGTTACACTATTTATCTAAGATATATATGGTGAAAGCATTCATATCATGCATTTATGACGGTCCTCAGGCTGATAGTTCTTTCAGCATGATGGATGAAATTATAGTCATAAAGTCAAAGAATAAACATTGAAACCTATTTGGCTATACAAACTGTGAACTACAAACTTAAATTTTGTAGTTTACAGTTAGGTCTGTGACAGTTTAGTCACAGAGTAAGTCTGCAATTCAGTTCTTCAGTAAAATGAGTTAGTGAGTTAGTTGCAGGGAGAAGCAGTTCATTCCAACTTGCCAAAAGCTGAGGACATATAAAAAAAAAAAAAAAAAAAAAAAAATAGAGATAAAGGATAGAATAGCAACAATTATGAAATATGAATGGAAAGACATGAGTGCAGCTATCAAGTCAATAAAAAAGACAAATATGGCTGTGGAACTTGCTGAAAAGAAAGTAAGTCTTGCTCCTCTCATGAAGAAACTTGAGCTTATGTGCAAGCAAATACAGCAACAAAATGAAACAAGAAAAAACTGAAGACTTTTGAAACCATTATATTTTGTTCTGAATTCATTCATTTTATATTGTGAACAACAACACAGTGGTGTTCTCTACTTTAATTTGTACATAAATAAATTACAGTGAATCAGTCTGCCTTGCTCATGCTGCATTATATTCACACAGTGTGTCCACATTCTGGAAAGTCAGGGAAAATCAGGAAAATGAAAATTGGTCAGGGAAATGCGTGAAATGTTAGTAAAAGTCAGGGAAAATCAGTGATATTTGAAAAAAGTCGGAGAAATTTCAATCACAGTTAGACTACAACTAGTTTTAACCCAGCGTCGGGGAATGACGCCCTCATCGCCCAACACACTTGCACTTGGTGTTACAGTCTCTAACTTCCCCTTCCTACTAATGTAACCTTGTATTTCCTACCTATTATTGTAAGTTGTGTTACATTACTTGTTAACATTTCTCTTTTTGTTTTAGGTCAAAGGAGTAGAAGAAAATTTGTGGTATAAGTTATACCTTGTTAAAAGGCAATTAAGACTGCAGCAGTGTCAAAGCGTTGCGTGTTTAATGAACAATGGTTGGACGAACAATTAAACCCTGAGTTTTCTGGTTGGATAGCTGCTGTGAACGGCAACAATGAATCAGCATTTAGTAAAGTGTGCTCTAAAACTTTCAAGCTTAGCAACATGGGGCGTCGGGCAGTCTCCAGCCATGGAAATGGCCCTAATCATTTGAAAAACATTCGTGCTAAAATGTCTCAGCCCAGTCTTGCTTCTTTCAATTCCTCTGTGAAAAAGAACTCTCTTTGTAATAACGAACTCTTGCCATCAACAAGCTCAGGAAATGTGGAATCAGTACTTCTAGAAAATATTAAGTCTAATGACTCAAATACTTATGTTGTGAAAGATGATGTGAAGCCCAGTGACCTTAATGCTTATGTAGTGAAAGATGATGTAACAATGTCGGAAATAATATGGGCCAGGGAAGTGTTGTCCAAGCGAATGTCTCTGAACTCTTATACACAGATTAACAAAACATTTCAGTTAATGTTTCCTGACAGCACATGTTTCTTGCAGAATTCATGGAAAGTCCACTGTTGAAATGCAAATTGGCTGCATTTAGGACTATAGCTTCAGAGTGTGAATCTTTTTTAAGAAGGTTCCAGAGCCCAAAGCCTTTAATTCCTTTCTTACCCACTGATTTGCTGGATCTGATGAAAAATTTGATGGCACAAAGCTTTGAAGCCTGACAAAGTAAGTAAAGCTGATAGTGTCTCAAAACTGTTAACTTTAGATTTATCAAAAAGTGAAAATCTTCTCTCAATTGAGAAAGTTGATATTGGATTTAGTGCTAAAAAGCTATTGAAAAAAGTGAAGTGCTCAGAAAGGGAGAAATTAGAGTTTAAGCTTGAATTTAGGAAACTTGTGACCAGTATGATTGAAAAACTTTGTGAGAAAAGCTCACTAAAATTTAAGTTTGTCTGTAGGGTAACTTACTTGGACCCAAATATAATACAGCAGCAGCCGAGTCTAGGCAAGAAGAGAGTGGAAATTGTGCTCGAAGTTTTACTTAGTGCAAACAGGATTTCAGATGACTGTGCTGAAAAAGCTAATAAACAGTACGCTTCATTGTGTGTAGAAGCTCAATCTGCTTAAAGTCTCAGTTTGATGAATTTTTAGACAGACATGATGATTCCATTGGATTAGACAAATTTTACAGTGCTCTGCTTGACAACCAAAAACAATTAGGTGAACTTTGGGATGCCGCCCCGGTGGCGCAGTGGTCTAAGGCGCTGGCCTTTGATCATTCGTCCGTAAGGGGTCCGGGTTCGAATCCCGGTCAGGCATGGATGTTGTGTTTGTCTTACGGCACTGGCTCTCTCCCTTCCCTGGAACCAGTGACCCTAAATTAGGGACGGGCGACTGCTTATAGCCCATTGAGTTGCTCACGGTGGTCGTTAAACCTCCAATCAAAAAAAAAAAAAAAAAAAAAAAAAAAAGAACTTTGGGATGTAATAAAAATTTGTCTCATTATGTCTCATGGAAATGCTTCAGTGGAAAGTGGATTTTCTGTCAATAAGTCTCTTCTTGTGGAAAATCTCCTGGAAGAATCCCTGATTTGTCAGAGAACAGTTTTTGATGCCATTAAAAATGTGGGAGGAGTAGAACACATTGCCATCAATAGAAGGATTCTTCTTTCTGTAAAAGCCTCCAGATGAAGATATCAGGATTATCTTGAGAAATAATATATATATAAATTAAATGAATCAGTTATTTAGGAAACTTTATACGTCAAACGGAAACACTTTTAAATAATTTTAAATAATATAAGTTTCTCAATTATCCAATTCAATTTTATTTATTATTATGGCACATATATTGAAAAACTCAGATAAACCTATTTGTGTAAGGTCAGGGATTTCTTATATATTTGGTCAGGGAAATCAGGTTTGATAATTCTGTGGGCACCCTGTCACACTTCTTTGCAGCATGTTTCAAATTTTTACCCGGTTAAAAAGTTCAGCTTTTATTTTCTTTCATCAATCTCATGCATGATATACACAGTGATAATCAATTCATAGACCAAACCAGGATTTGTAATCACAGATGAAAGGATCTGATTTCTCAAGTTTGAGGTGCATACCACTCTAGATGCTTTGATGATACCTTGTGGTTAGTGGAAGGGTCTTGCCTCTGCAAGTTGTTGCTAAGCAATTTTTTGTTATAAGTGACTCAAGATTGGCATATGTACTCTACTGAGAGTGTCTTGTATTACAGTTAGCTTGTGGGGTGGCTGCCTTAAAATAAAATGTCGGTCCTCTTCTAGTTGTGGTTTCGAGTGTTCATTAGATACTACTGACAACTGTGGCTTTTTGCAACTATTTTTGCCAATATCAAATGACTGCTATATGTCATACCTATTGTTTTTGCTATACAGACACTAGACAATGCTGTGTAATGTGTATTGATCAGTCCTTTTCTAAGTGCTTTGAAGCTGGTGATATGGTTAAGAGTGATTTTTTGTAAGCGAGGTACGCCTTCTGTGGACAGTGATAGTTGATCTTTTTGATTTTGCTGAAATTTGCACCAAATACGCTCCTATGTGTTCTGATTATATATCAGAAAACCTTTTTTGAAAATTTTGCCTTATTTCCAAGTTGTGGCTATTTTAGTAGGGGGATAAAGGACATTTTCTTGTTCTGTAACCGAAAAATGGCAAAATGTGCATTTAATTTATGAAAAACTTCAGAGAGATGCCAAGGTTTTTCTTTCATTATTAGGTTACAATAATAGTAGTACTAGTAAGATCCAGGCACAATAATTTCTTGAGAAATTGCTAAAGTTAGCAGGAAATAGACCTGCAGAACTGGGATTTTATGAACAATTTTCAGAAATTTAAAGCTAAAATTTGGCAAACTTCAGACTGGTGCCAAACTGTTTGATATGAATTATGTTTAAGCATTGTAACTAGGTTATCATTACACAAAAACAGTTATGGCAACTCTAAGAAGTTGCAGAAATTCACTCTAAAAACCAATTTGTGCAAATTTAGCTATTTTAGAAAGCTACACATCTCAAAACTTCAGGGTCATAAAAATATAATATTAATGTCAGCAGATAGTATAATTGTCATATAACATTATCCCATTATCAGTTCTTTGGCACCCATCTCAATTTTTTTTTTAGTTTTTTTTTTTAGGAACTATTTGTTACATCAAAATATTTGAAAACAGCCAATTCTTTGTGTGGCATTTAAAAAATATATTGAAACTTCAAACTAATGCGTTGACTTTTTATTTTTTTATTAATTTCATATCCCATTTTCAAAAATAAATAATCTATTATAAAATCTTTGCCACGTGTCCAAATTTTTAAATGCTTTCTCACCTTGACATTTCTAAATAAACATAAAATTGTCAACAATTGTGTTTGTAACAAATATTCTTAGGCACAATATCTAAGAAAGTCTGCAACAACATTCAATGGATAACTACAATTTCTAAATAAAATGCAGGTATCTGACACTTTTTATGCTTTCTAAAGGACCTGAACACTTACAATATAATTACTAAATAAAGCAATCTAACAAATACTTCAGTGACAAAATAGCTAATACTAGAAATTTTATTATCATACACAAACAGACGTACATTCAAATGATGCTTTATAGGTTAACTGTTTTGTAATATTTACAAGCCACAATTGCTAACACATATGCTTAGAACTTTTGTTTCTATTGTAAGTAGGTAGTTGAAATATATACTGTAGCTTAAAAATGTTGTCACTGTTCTGTTGTTCCTGAACTTCTTTTTTGAACTTTTGATATGAGTCCTTTAAATCCTTCTCTTCCTCCTTTGATTATTAGAAAGGGGGCATTCCACTTATTTCAAAAGGTACAAAGAAGATAACACTCTTGTTGATATATTCAATATCTGGATGCCTAGGCCAATCATATTAATTTACTCCCACCTTACCAAGAAACTTGACTTCATGCATCTTAGTAACATTGTCTTCCTGGGTCAAACTTTCCAGATGTTCAGGAACAACAGAACAGTGACAACTTTTTAAAGCTATATATCTTATATATAAAATGTCTGTTTGTTTGAAGCAGCAAAAACTCTCGAACACCGAACTGTGGCATCATGAAATTTACATAGCTTATTAATACTGGAATTGCCGCCCCGGTGGCGCAGTGGTCTAAGGCGCTGGCCTCTGATCATTCGTCCGTCTGGGGTCCGGGTTCGAATCCCGGTGAGGCATGGATGTTGTGTTTGTCTTACGGCACTGGCTCTCTCCCTTCCCTGGAACCAGTGACCCTAAATTAGGGACGGGCGACTGCTTATAGCCCATTGAGTTGCTCACGGTGGTCGTTAAACCTCCAATCAAAAAAAAAAAAATAATACTGGAATTTCTAGGTCAACGCAACTATTTAAAGATTTCTACGTTGTTCCGTTCACGAGTTATGAATTAGATAATAAGCTAATCAATAAAGTCAGCGTCGTTTGCTACGTCATCGTTATCCTGTTCCAAATCTGAAAGCACGTGACTGCATTCATCGCCGCGGCACATCCACAAGTATTTCTATTCTTTGAGAACTGTGCATAAAAATAAATAAATGCAAAAACGAAGTTTGCGAAATCTTAACGAAACGGGCTGAAATTTTTATCAACACCATGAATTGGTGATAAGAGGAGTCCCTCAAAATTTCACCGAAATCCGGTCAGAACTTTTTAAAATAGGCAGGGAAGTTTTAATTCATCAGTAAACAGAAATATGTAAGCAGAAATGGTTAATAAAATTTTGATGGCTAATTAAAAAAGTTATTTACCGATTCAGGCGAAATTTGGAGATCATGTTCCTATTAACAATTTATGATATTCATTAAAATTTCAGCCAGTTTCGTAAAATATTTGCAAAAATATGTTTTTAACTTTTTTATCCCAGAGATCCGCCCCTCAAAAACAACTGAAACCACGTGATGCATTTGATCGTCAATAACAAATTGTTAACGAATTTTGTTCAGTCAGTGTTCTAATGCTGTGTCTCCTGGACGTGTGTTAAATAATTCATAACACTTTTGGTTCATTTGATCCTACAGATTGTTGTGTACAGCCAAGCGCTGAAATAATCACACTATGAATAAATAATTTGTAATGACAGAATTTGAGAAATCAGCTTTTTTCTTTCTTGCAAGCATCAATTTTTTCCCCCGTTTTTTTCAGTGACATATATATAAGGGAATATGAAATTAGTAAGCCCAAATCCCGGGCAAAGCCGGGTAGTAAAGCTAGTAGTATATATTTCAGCTACTACTTATGATAGAAATAAAGATTCTAAGCATATATGTTAGCAATTATCACTTGTAAATATTACAAAGCAGTTGACCTGTAAGGTATCATTTGAATGTATGTCTGTTTGTGTATGGTAAAGTTTCTAGTATTACTTATTTTGTCATTGACATATTTGTTAGGTTGCCTTATTTAGTAATTATAATTCATTTCAAGTGTTCACTGCAACTCTACCTAGACATGTCCTTAAAGAAAGTATGGGACATTCCACGTCAGATCAATAAAAAAAATAAGTTTTTGACCTCACCATTTCTGATTTTGATGAAATTTGGTATGAAGCACACATATGACAAGGTAAGTAATTCTGCCAATTTTCAGATTTTTATTTTGAAAATTGTCCAAGATACACACATTAAAAATCGAAATTTTCGTAAAAAATGACAAACTCGCACACTTATAAATGGCTGTAAATTTTTTCCTAATTGTAGTAGAGTGACAATTCAAACACAGTTGCAAAGCTAAAGGATTGAGCTTTCTATAGATACCATACATGACCTTCTTTCAACAGATTAAAGTTTCAAGGTCATCTACTGTGACCTTTGACCTTGAATATCTCAAAACATACCATCTTAAAAAATTACGAAAAAAAATATATTTTATTGCTACAACATTCTTCTACTCATGTGCCAGATATTAGGCTGGCACTGCTATGGCAAGGCAGTGTAGGATTAATAGGAGTATATGTCCTCCAGGTTAGGTTTGGACAAATGTACAATAACTGTTTTCCAGATGCATGTATGTATTAATTTCACAATGTGTTACAGGTTATATTAGTGGTGTACACATACAAACAAGTGAACCGCTTGGTTAATAAGGTTGCAAACCAAAAGAATGTGATGCCATCTTGCTAGTGACCATCTCTATTTCACTTCTCTTTATAAAATATGTCCGACCTGTTGCTGTTCATAGGTCAACCTTCGTAATGACCGCTGTTTTATCCACTTCTAATATATCTGGCTTCTGTGGGTATGTGAAAGACTCTGAAGGTCCATGTGGGTGCAGAAAACTTAACTTAACTTGTTCTGTATGAATGTTCACATTCAAAACACAACCAACCCGCCACTGGTTATCATACTCAACAATAACATAGCCACGAATATCCTCCAGATCCAGTTCTATTGGATTTAGCAATACTGACTCAACCTTGTATTCAGTTGAGTTTGAATACATCTTGGTTGTAATAGCTGTGCGGCTTACTGGTATTACACAGTGAAGTTTTTGAGTACCAGAAATTGGTCGAGCACTAGCATGACATATCTCGAGGAACTCCTTGTGGTTCTCATAGTCCTTGTCCGTGCTGTATTTAAAATGGCACGAAGGAATGTTTCTGGAAGCCCAATCATACAGTTGTCGCGGTGTCATAATTTGGTCATTGTATGAACACTGAAGGCTGGCATGTGCAGCTAATCTCTTAATGGTGCCTGCCATGCCATCACATGGCCCCTTTCCATGTGAGGTGGCAAAGAAATGCCACTCAGCTGTGATACGAAATTCTACAACATGATGGCACAGATTGACAAAATTCTTCCTGTTCTTATACTGTGAGGCCGCACCATCTGAGAAGTAATCGATGTGTTCTACTTTCTTGTCAAAATGTGATGATATAAACTGCAACAATTGGCTCTGGAAAAGGTGAACACTGATAGTATCATGCTTAAGACATTCTGAGATGATAACAAAAGAAACATGATCCAACTGAAGTGTGCCGCCCCGGTGGCGCAGTGGTCTAAGGCGCTGGCCTCTGATCATTCGTCCGGGTTCGAATCCCGGTCAGGCATGGATGTTGTGTTTGTCTTACGGCACTGGCTCTCTCCCTTCCCTGGAACCAGTGACCCTAAATTAGGGACGGGCGACTGCTTATAGCCCATTGAGTTGCTCACGGTGGTCGTTAAACCTCCAATAAAAAAAACAAAAAAAAACAACAACTGAAGTGTGTGTGAACTTTTGTAGTACACGACGAAAGGTTGAGTAGTAGCTTGGGAATTGTTCCAGTGGTATCCTTGGACTGCATCCTGCAGTATGAAGGAATAATTCTCAGCAAAATCGCACAACACATCACACTGATTATCATCAAGGTTTTCTTTCAGATTTGACAGAAAGTATGACTGCTGAATAGCTATAAAAGAATGTGGCAATAGCAATTTCACTTTTGATTCAAAGGTCTCAAGGAATTCTTCTACAGTGTTACAGACTGTCATAAGTGTTGTGCGATCAGTTGTAGTCCACAATTTATATACAATTTCATCAATCCCATTCATGGTGAATAAGCTACTTATTTGCTCTAGTAAGTGTGCTATACCAGGACAAGAATCACACTTGAAGAAACATTCTGGAAGAGGAGGGTTACACGTTATTCTTGCAAGGCAATCTTTGTATGCCCTAACTGGTAATTCATCATTACGAGTTAAGTCTTGCAATTTGCACCCTGCTAGCATAAGTTTTACATTTTCATGAGCACAACACACACGGACACAGTGTGTTCCACTTGCACCAGCCAGCACACAATTCTTTGGGCGTAAACCACAGAACTTTGAAAACCCTACTTTGACATTAGGATTCTTGTCTTTAAATCCTTGAAATATCTCTTTCAAATTTCCTAGAATAAGACGTTTCTGTTTTTGTACTTTTGATCCTGATTCCATCATTGTAACAAAATCTTTTTTTCCTGGTAAACAACGGCTCACTTCATCACTATTATAGTATGCAATAACGTTTTCAACTGTGCTGTCACTGAGAGTTTTCCCAGGCCTAGGATTTGGAGTTGCTAAAATACCCTGCTCTTCCACAAGATTTTTAGACTTTCGTGCCATGCAATATGTTACACCAAATTCTTCCTGAATTTTACGAATACTCCAGGTTCTAGGTAATATTGTTAGTATTTGGACTTTAACACTGCTAGAGTCTGTTTCTTGAAATTTTTCTTTCAACTGTGAAATCATGACAGATTCATCAGACACTGTCACAGGATTATCACATTCTGGAACACCTATGTAGTCTTTTATCACCACCAATTTTCTGATATTTCTTCTTACTGTACTGTCCAACACCTAATCTTTTTTTTTTTTTTTTCACAGGAGATTCGCCTAGAGAAAGTAACTTATCATTCAGACTATCCAAAGTTGTGTCTCTGTCAGTCCGTATCTCACTCTTCACCACTACTTCTGAATTATCTTCACTTAACCGAGGTTGTTCTGCCTCTGCATCTGTTTCAATTATTATTATTTCAGCCAAATGAATAATGTCAACTATCATAATCGTACCTCACTTACAAAAAATCACTCTTAATGCATGGCTCGACAAATCCCTGGCACTCTATTTTGTGTACTTCAGATTTTGTAATTTGCAGTAAATACTGTAGTTTCTGTTATATAATCTACAGATTATCTGTTCAAAAGTTATAAATTTAGGTACTTTGGGTAATACACCTAGGTTTGGTGAGGTGTTTCAAAAAATATCTGTGTGCAATAGTCAGTGGAAGTAATGGTATTGAAGCACCTAAACTGCTGTAACAGAGAAATGTAATGCAACACAGAGATATAGGACCACAAAGAGATTGTAAGAATATGTTTTTTTATACTTAAGAGAGCATTTTGATAGAAAAGATTATGCAATGTAGGTGGCACTGTTTGCACTCGTGGAAGCCTAGGTGCTGCGAGAAGCCTGCATAGCTATTCCATGGCATTTAACCATTTTGCAAATCGCAATCCTTAGTTTTGTTGCACTAATTGTATGTTGTTGTTTATTTTTCACTATTCAGAGTAAACACATTAAGAAAAGAGACAAAATATGTATTGTCCACAATTTTAATGGAGTTTTTAGGTCTGACTAATGAACTGCGGTAATGCTGCAAAGTCTTGTGATTTTTGTTCTTTATTTATTTAAATGTATCACAAAAGTACTTAAAAATGACAGTTATATTTTTAGGAAGACTACTGTTTTTTTTTTTGTTATATCTTTGGATTTCTGAGTCGGCCATCCTGTGAGTTGAGGCTTTTCTGTTGGAAATTAAGAACCTAATTGTTTCTTGGGCAATAATTATAGTAAACTGTCTTGCCCTTTTATGCTGTAGTAAGTCTCTCTCTCTCTCTCTCTCTCTCTCTCTCTCTCTCTCTCTCTCTCTCTCTCTCTCTCTCTCTCTCTCTCTCTCTCACACACACATATATATATTTCAAATTTAGCTTTTAATGATTTTTGTAGGATTGCAGAAAATCTAAGTACTAAGGGAAAAAAAAGTCCGTATTTTATGCAATGTTTTGCTAATTTGTCTTCTAAATGAATTTCTAGACACGTTTACTCTGAGAATCACAGGCTTTCTTTTATCTGGAAATTTATTTTTTCACAAAAGCAACCAGGAGCAAAAAAAATTCAGTAATTGTTTTCTCATCTGCTGCCAGTGTAAGGTACAGTTGCAGGTTGTGGTCAATTTTCCTCTAGAGATGTACCATTGGAAGTGCTGTGTTCAATGTGATGAAACGCAGTAGCCTCTCTCCCCCCTTCCTCCGGCACACATACTTATCAGCAACACCTTTAAATGAAAGAGCAGGCTTATTAGTAATATTAGGAAGTAAACCAACCACTTCTTCAGGTTGTTGTCTTTTATTTGTAAAGTTCATTAGTTGTACCTTCACAGAACTCCATGAGCAATGAATGCTTTACTTTCATTTGTACACATTTTTTGAATGGTGGATCAACATTCATTGTAACTCATTAATAATAGCTTTCCAGCATTTATATGTACAGTTTTAACCACTCCCTTCAACTGCAGGATGCAAAAGAGTGTACAGGGCTGCCAGACCTGCGCCAATTGCACCAGCCCGCGCCAAAACGTTCTTGCGCCATTCTGCTAAAAAAGTCATGATTTTGACAAAGGAAGCAGCTTTTATGTAACCAACTTTACTAAATCTCACTGTTATCTTATAGTTTTGGTTCCAGTTGTAATTATTCACAGCAGAAACGAAAGTTTGACATTGATAATTACTGGATGAAAAACATTGTACAAAAAGTATCGTGGCACAACTGCTGAAAGGTGATTTTGCAATTTGATTATTAAATGTTACATTAGTTTTCCTTTTATATTGAAGGTACACTTTCCTTCACAAAACCTTAAGAGTTTGTGATGCACACGCAAACCACGTACGCATGGCTTGCCAGTTGGTTGGTTTCAGAAATAATGTATTTTCATCTGAATGCCATGAATCTTGAAAAATATGCTGCTAAAAACCAACCAAACAACAAACAGTAATTACATATTTATTCTTAAGTCTATATTCACAAGCGTTCAGTAACAATAGCAACAGTTCTTGGATGCGGCAGCATCCTATTCGTGTTACAGCGAAACAAATGCATTGAGAAGAAAATCCCTGATATTAATGTGTTACACTTAAAATATTATAGGTCATGTAGTTTTCAATAAATCGTGGGTAGTATAATTGTTTTCCCATTTATCTCACCATAGGAACGACAGAAATGCTAATTAACAGTCATAAGAAAAGCAGTAAAATGTCAACAAACCTGAAATATAACATTTTTTCATAGTTCATAAAATAATGGTAATTCAGTATATAAACATAACTTAAAGCACAGCATGGACTTTAAACAATGAAAAATGCTATCATTAGCTGCTCCAAAACCTGAGTTCTGCTCCAAAATGCAAATTTTCTCGCTCCAAAACCCAACGTTTCTGCTCCAAATTGCATATTTTGACCGCTCCAAGAATTGCTCCGAAACATGGTAGGGGCACTAACATCCCTGAGTGTAAGATTTTTTTTTTTTTTTTTTTTTTTATAAGTATTCTAATTTTTCTTCCCTTAGTATATTAGTCATTAAGCACTACACATGCGACTATCACTGTTTTCCCTTGTGTAGGCTTTTGTGTAATCCATTAGTATTGTTTAACTGCTTGATTCGTTTCTGTGTATTGGATCACTGGAGTTCATGTGATTTTAAATCGAAGTACTTCTCAGTTTGTGTTGTTCTGCACCTAGTTCATATTTAAATTTTTTTTATCCTGGAAGCATAAAATTAAACCCTTCTGGTATAAAAATATTCCTGGCAAAATTATTGCCAGAATATGGTCATTGTGACTTAATTGCCTGGGTGGGAATATATTATTTAAATAAAACTAAATCATTTTTTTTTTTTTTTTGGATGATGTAGCGTATTTGTTCATATAATTGTCCGTTTTTTTTTTTTTTAATCTGTATTTCCATTCATGTAACAAAAGATTTAATTTTATAGCTGCAGGTCTGTACTACATAGCAGAGCTTATTGAAGAATATACTGTCTTCACATGCAAAATTATAAGGGTTCTTATTCTGGTAAGTAGTTATTCAAATTGAATTTTCATATTGAGTATGCATTAGTGCAGGAATTCTTTTTGAACTTTCCAAATTTTACCAATCCAGTTTTGAAGTTAGTATTGTATGATTTCACTTAGATAAGATTAATTTAGTTATAATCACTGATAATAATCACATGGAACATAATAGCTAACATGCATCATACAGCTATTAGGTCACACATTAACATAATTTCATATGGGAAACAGTTCCCAGTTACTGAACACCTGCCAGAAAATATAAAAGCAAAATGGACTGTCAGAAATGTTTTGTCTCAGTTATCACTAATGATGATGACGTGTTATACAATATGAGCAACGTGCATTTAACAGAAATGTCATTACTAAGCAGTAGTTGAATTAATTTAATTTCATTCTGTTTTACACCCATCATTTTTAGCATGTCTTTTGTAAAAAAAGATCATGCTTATGTTATCGGTTTGTCCGTCCGTCTGTAGACACCGTATCTCTGCAACTATTAGTCTGATTTGAAAAATTATTTTTGCATTTGAAATATGCGCATGATGATCCTTCATTTGGTTTTTATTTTTTACGATTTACAATTTCGCCGCTAGAGGGTGTAAATGCAGATGGCGTCGAATTCAAAATACATTTTATTCCATATACTTGCTTTTAAACATCCGATTGAAAAAATTCTTCTATCTTTCGATTCCATTTATTTTAAGAGTATTCTAAGTATAGTTACGTTTCCAAGTTACACATAGATTTTCTGCTAAGGGACGTAAAAGTAAATTACGTTTTTTCCGATATCTCTTCTTCTAAAACCCCGATTTGAATTTTTTTTTCTTCAGCGGATACAGCTCCTGATGGAAAGTCTTTTGCATGTAATTTCTAATTTTTGTTAAAGAATACTTTGGCCACCAGGGCGTAAATGCTAATTTTTGTTTCTGATGTATTTGCCATAAAATTTGAGCTTCTAAATTCTCGATTGAAAAAATTCGTTCATGGACCAATGCCACTCACATTGATAAACCTTTTCGGAATATTTTCTTCTTAAAATATTGCAAGGTTTCTCCGCCAGGGGGTGCAGATGTATATCTTATTTTTGTCAATATCTCTGCTTCTAATGGTTCGATTTGAAAAATTCTTTCTTTATTGGATAGAGTTTCTGGTGTGACATGGTTTTCATATAATTTCAAAATTTTCAAGTAATTCATAGACTTGCCGCTAGGGGAAACGCAAGGGTAAATTGCATTTACCCCAATATCTCTGCTACTAAAACTGATTTGAAAAATTCTTTCTCCACCGGATACAGCTCCTGATGGGAAATCCTTTGCATATAATTTCTGGATTTTGGTAAAAAATGGTTTGGCCTCCAGGGAGCGTAAGTCTTAATTTCCGATTCTGATGTATTTGCAGCAAAATATGAGCTTCTAAAATCTCGATTAAAAAAATTTGTTTGTGGACCGATACTACTCATGTCGACAAACTTTTTAGGAATATTTTCTTCTAAAAATAATGCATGGTTTCTACACCAGGGGACGTAGATGTATATCTTATTTTTGTCAATATCTCTACTTCTAGGAGTCTGATTTGAAAAATTCCTTCTTTGTTGGATAGTGTTTCCGATGCGAAATGTTCTTCATATAAATTCAAAATTTTCAAGTACATCATAGACTTTCCATTAGGGGGCGCAAAGGTAAATTGTGTTTTCCCCGATATTTCTGCTTCTAAAACTCTGATTTGAAAAATTCTTCCTGTATCGCATACAGCCCCTGATGGAAAATATTTTTCATATAATTTCTAATATTTGGTAAAGAATGATTTAGCCACCAGGGGGCACAAGTGTTAATTTCTGCTTCTGAAGTATTTGCAGCAAAATCTGAGCTCCTGAAAACTCGACTAAATTTTTTTTTCTTGGACCGATACCGCTCACATCGAAAAACCTTTTGAGAATATTTTCTTCCCAAAATAATGCATTAGGCATTCCCGATGGAAAATTATCAAGGTGTCAAAGCTTCATTATTTTTTTATTTTCATGAATATTGGCATACTGCCATCTTAAGTCCTAGATGACAGAAAATGTGTTTTTAAAAAATCTACATTTTTCATTGCATCACAGTAGCCATTTTTATCCTGCAGAAAAGAGGAATTTTGTAGTAATTGTTGGGGTAATAAAATAAAAGAATAACATGGTTATATTCATTCCTAGAAATTATACTCTAGACCCTTTCCATCTCAATTCAGGTAGGGGTGTCAGTTTACCACCTCCAAGTTTTTTGAAAAAATTATGGTAGCTACTCCTAATAGAGATACTGCTGATTTTTCATAAAAAAATTTTTCGGTCGAGCTACAGCATTTTGAAAATAGGCAAAAAATACACTCGTGACGAAAATCATGTGAAACGCCAAATTTTTTAAGTGCACACTGCTCCTGAACTATAACAGGTAGAGACTCGATTTTTTTTTATTTTGAAGCTATTGAATTGGCCTTTCTTCAAATTCACAGAAATTGGTCAAACAAATGTTTTCAGATGGCAATATATATATATATATATATATATATTATTAAAAAAAAATTTTACTTTTCCACAAATTTAGAATATTTTTTTACTATCCTTGTGAAAGGAAAACCACAAGATGGTACAAGAAGCTAGGAATACGTATATTTCCTATGATGATAATCACTTCCCACAACTTTTATAATAAATTCTCAGGGAAGAAGATGAGCCTCTACAATTTTAGGCTATCCATTGCACATCAACTTATGAATCAAGAGCCATCAACTTCCCGAGCGAAGATATCTAAATCATTAAAAGTATGTGGCCATCTTTCAGTAAAAAAAAAAAAAAAAAGGTACTTTTTTGAGGAGACGATGCAAAATGTGCTCTGCCAAAGGGATTCGCAGTAACACTCTCTATTACTGCACCCCGTGCTCAGAAAATCCTGCACTGTGCTTTCAGCCATGCTTAGAATTATATCATCGTAGATAAGGGATAAATATTTTGTCTTCCTATTTTGCTAAAAAACGTATGTTCCAAGTCGAACTGCATGTTTGTGTGTAGGGGATTTTTTTCCCTACCCAAATCAAAATGTATGGGTTTTGTATTTATCCAGTTATGCATCATGGCACTATTTATGGAATTCTTTGGCATTTGTAAGTATTATTTCTCTTGTTTAATATGCAACAATGTTCGAAATATGTATCCAGTAAATGTCTACTTCAGTATCGGAATAATATTTTATTGCTGGTAGAATTATAATTACGAATATCAATTATGGATAAATTTTCTCGTATTTTAGAATTGCTAAGTCATGCAAAGCTATGAGATGCAGATACATGGCTGGTTGGTCCAAATGCATAAAAGCTGAATCATGGTGCCGTGTGACGCCTTGTGGCATCCTGGGAGATTTGCACGAGTTTCATACAGGCACCGCGTGCTTGCCGCTGATGAAGTATGGCGGCAGCGAATGTGTTAAAAGTAAAGTAATAGAATAGAAATGAAGTAAAAATGAGAGTGACTAGATAAAAGTGGGTTGCTTGTCAAAAGGTTGAAAACACAATCTTTGCAGCACTCCTTCAGTTGTCCCATATATGCATTTCATTCTAATATATCTTTACCGTCTTAAGTGGGAACTAGATGTTGACTAGTTGCCGGAGCATTTTGTTGTACCACCATCTATCCATCATGCCATATCTCACCATTCCCGTCATCCATCTTGTTATCTGCATTGTGGATAGAGTCGCTGGTACAACCTATCACTTGCTCATTTGAGTATTGTGAAGTCTTGTATATTTTGTGTTGTTGTTTTTTGTTTTTGTTCATGAATTGTCTTCACGTGTAGAATAATTCAACTGGTAAGTTACTGAGTTACTGTTGCAATTACAGTTTCAAGTTTTCTTTATTACCACTGCCTCAGCTAAAAGGATTTGGCTGTGGCTTCATTGTATGAAAGATCTCAATTTCTTCCCAACAATAGTTTTGATGTATACACATGATCTCAAGTTCTCTTCAACAAGATTATCATATGCACTTATCAAAGCCATAACCAAATTCTTTTAGCTGAGGCAGTGATAATAGAGAAAACTAGAAACTCTAACTGCAACAGTAACTCACCAGTTGAATTATCCTATGCCTGAAGATACTTAATTTACAAAGAAAAAGGGAAGGAAAAACAGAAAAGATACAAGATGGCTCCTCGAATCAGCAAATGTTAAATGGTTCTAGATGCAGATGACCAGGTAAATGATGGGAATGATACACCATGGTGTGATGGAAAGATTATGGTGCAGCAGAATGTCCCAGCAATTAGTCAACAGTCCAGTCCCCACTAAAAGTGTTCAAGATAAAATAGACTAGCATGTGGAACAGCTGAAGGAGTGTGTAGGTGTTGTGTTTTTTTAACCTTTTAACAACCCATTTTTATCTAGTCGTTATTTTTATTCAAGTTCTATTCTGATATTTTACTTTTAACCTGGTGCTCTCATGCCGTTCTTAAACTTTGAAGTTGATCATTTTAATTCAAAAATCAAAAACTACTTACAAGAAACTGATACCACTGAAGACCTATGTAAAGGTATTGTAATGGGCCCTGGACTATAGGGGCCCCCAAGTGTGAGATTTATTCCCACCACGGAACACCAAAATGGAGGGCGTGGGCCCCAGACCACCGGATGAACTTCCAGAGCACGGATTTGAACACTGAACCCATAGGTACCTAAGCAATCAGAGCCCGCAGACACTGTAAAAATTCAGCTATACAGTAGGTAGCAGATACCCTTTTTAATAACAAATCACAAGTAAAACATGCAGAAAAATAGTTGTTGAACTTTGCCTGGGCCACTAAAATCGCAAAGCTTGCTGTGCGATTTTGTGAGACCCTGTAGCTAAAAGAGTTTCTAAGTAGAGAGCATTAGCATCTTCTTAGTTTGCAACAGTACAGTTCTGATATTTTGCTTGTGGGGCAGCACCTCCCACATTGATACAAATCAGAAATAAAATAGTACTTACAATAGCTGAGGCATTTGAATCCACTTGTTGCATAAACTAATATTATAATCACTGGGTCCTGGCGCTTCGGAGGATATCAACTGTGTGTGAAGCGCGTAAGAGATGTCCTCTCGCCGTCAGACTGCAACATGAACTCAGACACGCAAAACACTCTGATCAGCGGTGAAGCAGGCGATGCTTGGGGATTTAGGAAGGAAAGGGGTTGATTGTTTCCTCCCTCTGGTCAGTCCGCTGCGGTGGCTTTGCAGTGGGGCTCACTTCGGCTGGCTCTTGTTGAGCGGTGGACAGCACGATCTCTTTTGGGGCAGTTAGCTTTGCCAATGCAATGTGAATGCCCCTTCTTTCTGTTGCTGGAATTTAACTTGATGCAAGCGCTAACTACTGTCGATATGCAGTGGACTGGAGCTGGTGGTACTCAGGGCCTATCAATTACTCTCTCGGGAATCCATTTTTCTCAAGCTAATTTGAGCAAGCCCCAGTTAATTTCTGGGGGCTTTTTATCCGCATTAGGGCCCTGGCTTCCGTATTGTGACCCTTAGAAAGTGATAGTGTATCCCCTCTTTCTTTCAGCCTGTTGCTTTCAACGATCACCTCGCAACTGCCTAATGTGTCCTCTCTCAGTCCCTTTGCCTCATGCTTGTCAAAAATAAGCCGATTAAGACTTGGTTTATTATCACTTTACGTGCCATCTACGATGCTGAAGACCGAATTCCAGACGCATAAATGGGGACTTCGTCTGCAGGATGGGTTTCCTTTCAGTAATCAAGCACTCTTAAGAAAATTGTCCCAAAGATACAGCCCTGTTCAATAATTTTCATAACAGTATGTTATTAGGTCTCGTACATGTATATAACACAATCACATTGAAAAGCAAGTTGTTGACATGAATCGCATAACTCGGAAGGCAAATTCTCTGCAGAAATGACATTATGAATAGAACGGCTATGAACTAATTTATGATTCAAACAGCGAATAAGGAAATTTTTGATTTTTATCATAAATAAGAGAAACTCTGTTGTTATATCCCACTTGCAGCAATGTTTAGTTGGCTGTGTAGGCTGAAATTCTCCTAATACCGCTATACTGGGTGGTAACTTGACACAATAAAGCTCATCTGTTACCTCATGCAATCCTTTCCAGCCACCATTGCCCTCAAACATTGACCCATCATATATGCCCATGGGAAGACAGCTGACTTCTTATTTTGTTGTTCGGTCACCTCTCATTGTACACCCTCAGTAGTTGTTCTTGCATAGCAGAAAGGCTATGAACTAATTTATGATCCAAACACCGAATAAGGAAATTTTTTATTTTTATCATAGATAAGAGAAACTCTGTTGTTATATCCCACTTGCAGCAATGTTTAGTTGACTGTGTAGGCTGAAATGCTCCTAATACCGCTATACTGGGTGGTTACTTAACACAATAAAGCTCATCTGTTACCTCGTGCAATCCTTTCCAGCCACCATTGCCCTCAAACATTGGCCCATCATATATGCCCATGGGAAGACTGCTGACTTCTTATTTTGTTGTTTGGTCACCTCTCATTGTACACCCTTAGTAGTTGTTCTTGCATAGCTGAGAAGTTTTGTCATTTCTGAGATGCTTGCACTTGCCCACTTAACACCCACTATCTATGCTTCATACATATCTGAATCTTTTAGAGTGAGACCCTTTCCATCTCAATTCAGGCAGGGGTGTCAGTTGACCACCTCCAATTTTTTGTGAAAAAATTATGGTAGCTACTCCTAATAGAGGTATGAAGTACTGCAAAAGGATTCTTCATAAAAAAAAAAAAAAAATTTGGTCGAGCTACAGCATTTTGAAAATAGGCAAAAAATACACCAGTGATGAAAATAATGTGAAACACTAAATTTTTAAATGTACACTGCTCCAGTACTTATAACAGGTAGAGACGAATATTTTCATTTTTTATTTTGAAGCTATTGAATCGGCCTTTCTTTATGTTCACAGAAATTGATCAAAGGAATGTTGCTAGATGGCAAAACAAGTCTATATTTATTACAAAACATTTTATTTACCACAATTTAGGATTTTGTTTTTTAAAGAAAAAGACTTATCAGGTGGGTAAGTGTGCCAACCTGCACCCCTACTAGGGTTGTCTTAGCAGTAATTTTATTTTTATCCTGTGATGCTTGTAACTCATAAAATTAATTTTTAAAATATGCAAAATTTCAAAAAATTAACATTTTTGAATTGCAATATCTCAAAAACCCCATTTTTAAAATTCTGAAATTTTGTCCAAACAATGTCCTAATGGTAGAAATCAGGTTACTGGATTTTTGCCTTGAAATTTTTGTACAAATTTTTGAAAATGCACTTACTTCTCTCCTGCTCAAACCTCACGGTTGGGTTATTACTAAAAAAAAAAAAAAAAAAAAAAAAAGAAACTTTGAAAGATATTTCTGTATTTCTGAAAATTTTACCTGAGTATATATTCCAAATTGCAGTGCCAATCTATATTTTAAAGTCATTTTTATGATTTTCAATAATTGTCACATATGTACATGTTTAATATTTTTTAAATCCATAGTTTTTACACATACAATACCTTATCTCAGTTGCAGTTAAGATTCAATTTCTATTTACATAAGAAAAAAAGCCTCAAAAAACAAAACAAAATTATGTGCTTACCATCATAACTACAAATTATTCAAACTGAGAAAAGCTGCTGGATTTTATCGATTTCCTTCTCATCAAAGGTATGAAGTCGTACAGAACATCCAACAGGAGTTGGGGCATTCACCTTTAGAAGTACATTTTTTAAGGGTGCGGGACACTTGACCTGTTTTCTTGCCACATTCTTCTGGCCACCAAAAACCTCTGGCTGATCCATGAAAGATACTATTATGTCCTCGAATTCTTTAGATATGTTTGTAATCTGTCCCATTGTAACATCACAGACACTCGATCACAACACAAAACATTTATTACTTTACACAAAAACATAAACTGGAATACACTCTGCCGTACAAACTGAACTTGTTGTCTTAGCCAAAGCTCGGCATGTCCTCCTCCTTCTGTATCTCTCACGCAACTCCCCACATCACTCACCACACGCTCAAGTCATTAAATGTCAATGTATCATTCCGCACTTTTGTGCGTGGAAGTTCGTATCTTACACCATCCATCCACCAGTTATCATTATAAATGCATTTTATAAATTATCCTATTTGAAAATTATTCACAGAAAATGGGTTCTTTTTTTGTTGGCTTGAAAATTGCACTGTTTTATGTGGGTGCCAGACTGTTCTGGCCATTGATAGTTTATTTCCTTGTACTAACCAGGAATGCTGTGACTGTATTTCAACAACATATTTTACTGTATCCCCACTCTTCTACTTTGCTGGTTCGATAGGATTGAACTTCACAAGTTGTGAGGAGTAGAAGTTTAGTCTTTGGGATCAAGGGGGAGACAGTTGCAACAAAATGAAGGTGCATCTTTTATAGCTTGTGAAGCTTCTTTGTGTAAGTTGAATTTAGTAGCAAAATGTTCGCACAGGCAACCCACACACCATCACATGCACTCTTGCATTGGCCTGTGGCTGAGAAGATCCTCTTCCTTGTTACATTTGGGTCCCCCTTCATAAGTTCATAGAACTGATATTTGTTTTTGAAGTGAAGTGCCCGGCTGCTCCATCTGAGACGTAAACAATTGTTTTAAATTCTTCCAAAGGATAAGTCTTAGCAATTTCACTTTTTATGTGCAGAATGGCACACAGAGCATAAGCTGTGTCATGGCTTATATCATTGCATGCTACCACAAAAGACTTAGTCTCATTTGGAAATTATACAATGCATGTAAAGAGTGAGATCTGGACATTGTTTGCCAGTAGTAACTTTGCACTTCATTAGTTAGAATTACAGATCAGTTCTGAGCAAAGTCAAAGTGTAACACCAACACTGGACTATGTGCTGCAGACTGTTGAACCTCTGCTATCCCATTTCTCTGAATCCGGTCATTATAAATTACGGAAGAGTTTCTTTTTCTCGATATCCCCCACCTTCAGTAGCTCTTATTTTCATTGACTCCCCAATGACTCTCAAGCAGCCTTAATAGGTGTTTCACAGTATTCCATAAAAATTGCACTGGGCAGTACCATTTTCAGTGCCACAGCTTTGGAAAATCAAATTTTGAAATCATATCAGTTGCAGTTTAGTGCAAAAATTACTGCAAATTGCAGTTTACCCATGAGTCAAAAATTACCCAAGTTTCATAAAATCATTCACCACCATTTTCACTGTTACTAATTTTTTCTTGCCATTTTCGGATTTAGTCACATTTGGCTACTTGGTGAATGCTTAGTGCGAGCCCTGCCGGGAATTGTGTTCTCCTGCTATTAAAAATTTACTAAACAATATTTACAGTTCTCATTTTTGCACTTAATTCAAAAATTTGAAAAAAAGTGACATTTTCCAAAAATTGGGAAAAAAGAAATTGAAAAAAAAGTGTCATTTTCAAAAATATGTAAGAAATTTTCAAGGCAAAAATCCAGTAACCTGACTCCCCCAGTAAACTACCTACCATTAGGACATTGTTTGGAAAAAAATTCAGAATTAAAAAAAATTGGGTTTTTGAGATATTGCAATTCAAAAATGTTGATTTTTTGAAATTTTGTATATTTTAAAAAATAATTTTATGAGTTACAAGCATCACAGGATAAAAATAAAATTACTGCTAAGACAACCCTGGTAGGGGTGCAGGTTGGCACACTTAACCACCTGATAAGTCCTTTTCTTAAAAAAAAAAAAAAAATCCTAAATTTGTGGAAAATTAAATTTTTTTGTAATAAATATAATTTTTTTTTGCCATCTGATAGCATTCGTTTGACCAATTTCTGGGAATTTGAAGAAAGGCCTATTCAATAGCTTCAATATAAAAAAAAATCGAGCACTTAAAAATTTGGCGTTTCACATGATTTTCATCACGAGTGTATTTTTTGCCTATTTTCAAAATGCTGTAGCTCGAACAAAAATTTTTTTTATGAAAAATCCTTTTGCAGTACTTTATATCTCTATTAGGAGTAGCTACCATAATGTTTAAAAAAAAAAATTGGAGGTGGTCAACTGACACATGTTGGTCATGCCTGCCTGAATTGTGATGGAAATGGTCTCTACCAACTTTGTGTATATTATAGGTTCTCTTAAGGAATATATGGTTTTTTAGTTGTGTCAAATTTTTTGGGCTGAAACGTTCATGTCATCAGGATTCGATGAGAGTCGCCTTTCAGAGATCAAATCCAACCCTTTTGATCATTTAATATAGCTCATCTTCTGTGTTTCTAAACTTTCTCCCCCTCTCCCCCTCCCCCTTTTTTAAGTATAAAAAGGCTGTTGTGGTGCTTGTACTTCCACAGAGTCCCAAAGCATTGCATGCCCTATTTTTTGTATATGTCCATCCAATCTTGTTTTATTTTCTGCTAATCTTGTGAGTTAGTTACCTGCCCGATTCACCCACACAGCTGAGACTAGATCCACAGTTTATATTGTAGATGACACCTTCTTGCGAAAGGGCAGTTTTTTTTTTTTTTTTTTGCTTTATGGAGCTAGCTACATTCTTATATGGCATTTTTTACTTATCCTCTGAAGTTTCACCAACAGCCCTTTTTAGTATGTAGCTTTTACAGTTAAGTGACTTCTTTTCTTTGTGATTTCTTTTTCTTTTCAGTTTTATTAAAGCTATTTGTGATATGCAGGGAAGGATAAAACTACTTTCATCTCTAGAATCACCTTTAATTCTTCTTGTGCATTATCCATAAGTTTAAAAAAAAAGTGTTTTTACTTTTACTAAAAATTATGTGACTACCTTTGTTTTTATGCAATCAGTATGATTTGACAGGTAGTCTTAACATTTTATTGTTTTTAGTGTTTTTCTTTATCCATCTTTCAACTTTTCCTTCATTTACCATTAATATCAAACCCAAATAGTTTGGCTGATTTCCTTTTTTGCATCTGCAGAGTGAATTTCAGATCTTCATCCAGAGTGTTCAAAAAGTTCATCATATCATATGGAAGAGATCTGTTTTTATGTAACATAATAAAAATATCATCCATATATAATCTTGCATATGGAAAGAAAATTGATGGTATAGTTAATGTCTTTTTTTCTTGAACACACAAATTTAACTACATGTTTAATTTTATGTGTTCTACTTAGGTAGTGCTATACTTATCTCAACCGAGTGAACAATCTTTCTTCTTTTTGTTTAATTTTATTTCAGTATATTCTGTTTTTATTTAATATTGCTTTATTCAGCTAGTCATATAACAAATTTTAAAAAAATTCCGTTTAATTCTTTTAGCCAAACTAACTGACAATTTATTTACATTTTTGTTTATTTTGTCAAAAAAAATTTCTGCAGGGGAAAAAAATCACTGTCATGATGTAATAAAGTAAATATTAAAAAAATCATTTTATGTTATCAGGTATAGGATAATATGTAAGCCAATTTTCATCAAAATAAAAAATGGAGTATTCACTTTATTTTAATGAATTCACATGGAATGACTCATCAGAGAAATGATCCAAGGTCCTAATGAGTTGAATGAAAGAGTTTATACTCCTGTAAGTTATCAGAACATGAAAGCAAAAGTGATTTTGGGGTAGAAATAGATTGTGCAACAAGAGAAGTAAAGACATCAAGGATCTCAAGAGGAGAGGTTAGTAAAGCTATAAAATCTTCTGAAAATGGTAGAGTTCCTGGGAAAGATGGCATCACACTTGAGATATTGAAATATTGTCATGGGACTTTGCATTGATTGTTTAACTGAAATTCGTCAGTTGTGCTTTGAGTCGGGAGTTATCCCTTATGGTTGCATACGAATTCTGTCATTCATTGGCCCTTTGTGTAAGGGAAAAAGTGATCAAACTGAATGTAAGAACTATTCATGGTATTGGCCTACGGTGTGTGCCAGAGAAGGTGTTTGAAAAGGTCATTATTGTTAAAGATAAGGATCTTAACATCAGAGAAGCTGTGTGATGTACTGAGAGGTGTAATGATAAGAGCTGTATCAACCAAATTTTTGCATTATGTGTTTTAATTTAAATTATTTGTGTGTTGCAACTGCTGTGTCTGTAAGTTTGGCTCAGGTTTATGCAGAATAAATAGTGCTTCTGTGGTAGGTCTTGGAAACTTATGTTGTATTTGGGAATTTACTTGAGTGTATGGAAGCTATGTATTTAGCAGTAGAGTGTGTACATGTAAATCATGTTTTTATCAAATTAGTGTTCTATTTGTGCAGAGGAGTCGAAATATTGTGTAATGTCACCCTTTGGGTTTCTGCTGGCATATGAAAATACATTAAATGTTGCTTAAGTTGTATATAATACTCAGCCAGGGACATAAAATTTTCTGACCTCCTGTTGGCCTACTGTGATTTCATCCAAATGACCACCTTGGAAACAATAAATAATTAATGAATTGGTAATTTGATACATTGCAGTATATTTTATTTTAACACACAATGAGGTATATACAAACCCATTATAAAAAAGAAATACAAACTTCATAATATACCCTCTTCCATATCCAACATGACCCCACCTGGATATGAAAAATTATGTATTTGTCATATGTGAGCAAATTTTGTGTCCAATGTCATGTTTTTTTTTATGTCTCAGAAACCAAGCATAGCAATGTGAAGCAAAATATTGCTAGCAGGATGAAAGAAAAAAATATTTTGAGGCAGTTTAGCCATGTTGAAAGAATAAGTGATGAGGTGTTAAGAGAATTTATTCAACCCAAATGATAGGAAAAAATAGTTAAGTGGGGCCTAAGAATTCACAGGAAAACCAGATTCAGGAATGTCTGCTAGAGAAAAAGATAAGTATGAAAGTCATATGTGAGACGTGATAGATATTAGTGAAGCTCAAGTTGTGTGTGAAGATTGCTGCAAATGGAGATGTTTATTATATTAATATTAAGTAAAACATGTTGTGTGTGTGTGTGTGTAAAACTTGGCAGATGGTCTTACCAGGGCACAACATAATTTGCGGTCACCCAGTCCCCAATGGCGACCAGAAATTTATAGTTGGTGAGCAGTAAAAATGTTAAATTGTTTTCCTGTTCAGGGGTCAATCCAGGCAGCATTTGATAACGTTGAGCGATATCTTCACAAAAATATTTTGAACTGTGATGGTGTCTTCACTTTCAGTAAAATGTTATCTTAAAAATATTTTAGTGTGAGAGGCATCTTGAGTATTGTATTTCAACTGTGCTTTCTTTCTTTTTCGTTGTTGTGAACTGTTTTCAGTAAAACGATCTCTGACGGAGGCATATCAATCACTGTGTCATGACTAGCTGCAGTGCAGTGAGCCAACGAGAAAGAGCCTCTTCTGTGGGCTGCGTAGTGGCAGCTATGTGAAGCTCGCGTTTTCCCCTCATGTGCATTTCTAGGTCTAACTCGGAGTGGGGATGGGCACATCAGTGGATACTCATTCCTGAAACATTCATGTATCCGTACTATGGGTGAAAATTTTTGATGTATCAGCGAAAGCCTTGATGTTTTGCTAAAGAACCAAAGAATTCGCATCTTTCCCATCTGCAGCAGTTATTGGCACATCGATGAATAAATCGCCGTTCAGTATATCGGTGATAGCTCACTAATTCAACATCGAGGGACCATAATATTTGTTAAAGTGCTTGATGTATCATAAACCTTGATGTATCAGCTTCTGTAACATCGAAAAAAACAGCGAAAAAATCGCTAATTCACGACATAGAAAGGTGATGTTCCCATTCTCTTTATCAGAATACGAAAAAGATAAATTCATTTGCTCATTGCAGAAAAATTCCGAGTGGGTTACGCTTTTGCAGTTTCAAACATAAGCCATGAAACCTCAATGGGGGGGGGTGGGGGGTTATCAGTTCCTGTAACATCAAGGAAAAGAACTCAATTTTCAATTTTTGGTGAAGAAACATCGAACAAAACAGCCAAAAAATCGATAATTCATGACGTAAGATTATATTCCCTTCCTCTGTAAATGTTATTTTAGTTATTTCTTTTCCTCCAGCACTTAAAACTTTTGATGACTTTCCTGGCTTAATACAACCTGGAGGATTATTATTATTTTCTGAGATCTCAGCTGGAGCACAATTGCAGAGAATATGGCATCTAGTTGTACTGTGTTCAGGGGTTCTGTTCTGCAAAGTAAACTTATATTTGCTGTTTATTCAGCATAAACTTAAAATTATGTGCATTTATTTGTGGGCATGTGATGTCTTGGGAAATATAAAATATGTAGACATGATTTAAAGCATCTGATGATGGAGGGTGTTATGTGGTTGCATGCTCTGAACACTTTTCAGGCAACCCTTATGGAGCTTTGCCGTAACAAATTGCAACCATTTCATTAATCCATTAGTTGGGGTCATGTTGTAAGAAAGGAAAGTAGCTGCAGGCTGTAAAGATATTTAATATAACTGAAAGTTGTAAAATCTTTTAGATGTGTATACAGCATATAATTGAATGTTCCAGTATGTGTGTAAATTATGTAGCACACAAATTTAGGCAGTTTTAAAATTTAGATCATAAAAGTCTGTGTTTAGACAAGTTGCAAATCTTTTATGTTCCTCTTTGTGTTAGTAATGTAAAATCAGTTGATGGGAAATGAATTTTGAACCATGATCTCACTAGTCCAGATGTCCTTTGAATATCTAGTTATATGAAGCACATGTAAAATCTGGAATTTAAATTGTATTTAGTCAACAACTTCTGAATTAGACCTTTGCTAAGAAAAAATTGATATCACATGTTTCATTCTCAAAAATTTTGGCTTACAGATGTTTCCAGGAAATTATTATCTTCTCTGCAAAATAATAATACAGTTGAACCCTTTTATATCGAATTTGAAGGGGAGAACTCGATAATTCGATATACGGATTTTACTGTCGATACCACTCTCGGTGGTGTTCTGGTGCATACAATAGGTGAACACACAAAAACTAAGATGATTTACTTCTGTATTATAAATTGTAAATGGAATTACATGATCAAATTAAAGACAGGTTACACAGCAATATGCCAGACGAAATCTTACCAGAATCAATGCTTTTGGGCATAAAATAATCAGTCGCCATTTTCTGTTTCTTTAAAGTTATTGCATTTGTCGAAATGCTGTTTTCAACCTGTTTGAGTTTGTTAATCAAAGTGTATTTGATAACCTCAGTTGTTCCACAATACTGTTGGAGTACCGTAGCTGCTGAAAGAGCCTCCACTATGGTTGGAAAAAGTTTGGACACTATTTCCACTTCTGTTCTTTCTGGTGCTATCTCAGCCTTGTCAGCATCAGCAAATTCTCCAAATTGCAGACCTTCCGGAACAACTTTTGTAAGGCATAAGTCATGCCACAGCTCGTCAAAGTCAAATTCATTATGTTTAGTTTTGGCTGTTTCACTTTTATCAAAAACAAACCCTACAAACCCTCCTGGCACCATCTCAGTCAACCAGTTCACAGTCAGAAGGTAAGTGTGTAGGTGTATGGTTTCTTTTTTATAGACAGTTCACTCATCCCCTCCTCTCGCTCTCTCTGTCAGGACCAGCGATAGTCCCCCCCCCATCTTGCCATCTAGCCATCTAGCACCAGGTTCTCCCTCTACCATCCTCTCCACCCCACAGCAGCTTTCTCTCTTATTAACCAGCCCGAAGATCACAAAGTTGCCCTTCTTTCATTTTTGCCTTAGTGTGCTTCAGAGGAAGTAGGTGGGAGAGGGGTTGTCCCATTGAAAAGTTTGGAAAAGAGAGGAGAGGGTCTCTTGAACAATGAATGAAAGAAAAGACTGCTTCCAGTTTGGAAGCACTGGAAGTGTCAGGAATTCGCCAAGGGAAATTCCTACATATGCTAAAAAAAGATTTGTTTCCGAGAAAATTTGCAAGGAGTTTTATTCAAAAATTCGATATATATATATATATATATATATATATATATAGTAAGGCTGCTTCAACTCATTCGATATAGGAAAATGCGTTACATGTTATTTTCAGGCTATTTTGATGATGATTTTCAAAAGTTCAAAATACGCAGTAATTCAAAATATATCAATACAGCTCTATGAATGTAAATATTCAATTAGTTGCTTCCAAATTAACGTGAGTAATTAAATACGTTCAAAGGTTACTCACCTTTTCACATCAAGTTCCACCGGTTTTCGTTCATTTAAGTTACATTTCTAGCACGTTGTCAGTCACATGTTAGAAGTTACATTTCAAACACTGATAACATGTTAGAAATGTAACTTAAATGAAGTGAAAACTGTTCAAACTCTATGTGAAAAGGTGCATAACCTTCGAACATATTTAATTATGCAATAATTTGTCATATCCGGGTTCAACTCTAATAATACTAATAGACTTTGTGATAAAATTGCATGCGAGCACTTGAAAGGAAAACTTGTTTAATTCATCATTAATCTACATGCCAGTGAGTTGAAGGCAATAAATAACATATATGCTTCTTTGTTTCAAAAGTGATAGTCTTATAAACAGTGAATATATTTGGAGTATTCCTAAATTAATTGTCATATCTCATTTAATAATTTATGAATTGCGTTGCACCCTTATTGTGAAATACTGTTGTAGCAAAGGGGATAAATAATACAGGTTTTCATCAGTGCACAGAAGTTCAGTTGGATGTGTATGTATCTGTTGCAACAGAAGATTGAAAGGAATGTATGATACAAGTTTCCATAACTGAATGAGAGTGCAGTTGAATGTATGTGTCACAACAGATTGATGCAATTAGTCAGAACTATTGCACAGTAAGGTGTTAAATTTTCTCTAGCATAAAATTAGTGAATAAGTTGTTAGCAAACATTGCATTTGTCACAAGCTTGGAAGATGAAAATATTACTAATAGATTGTCTTTTAAAAAAATATGACAGAATCCTTTGAGGTGTTCTGCATGAAACTACAGGTTCAAGCTATAGGTTGCCAATTCTTGCTGTGCATGATTTTCTTTATTGGTAATACAGTAAAACTTCAGCTCACATGACAGATATGTCCCAGACAAACATTGCTGAGGTCCAGTTAATACTGCTTAAGGTGAATCTTTCTGCAGAAAAGTGAAATGTTGTATTAAACAAATATGCTATGATGTATGTAGTTCACAAAGACACTCCTTTGAGCTTGTACTTTATTGTGTTATAAACATATTTTTCTAGTTTCGTTGTAAGGAACATAATGTGTAAGACTCCTTAGTTTTCTTCCACTCAGTTCCTAACTGTGTGATAAATATTGATTCACTGAGTCAGTCAAAATTATGAAAAGGTCAAAACATAGTCCAAAGCTAATTAAATTTTAGTGAAATGTAATGAGAAACCATTATTAGTAAATTAATTAAAATTAATTTTGCTTGACAGTTCTCAACTTATGCTTTCTGAGTATATTAAAATTTTTCACTTGAAGTTGTAGAATGCCATCTCAGTGACTGTCTTAGCCTTCAATTTTCATGCTTTGAGGAACACCATATGGATTTTATGTCGGCAATTTTTACTTAATGGTAAAGTTCAGTAAATAACATAGTGAAATTAATATGTACATCTCAAGTATTTTGACTTATCTGTTGTGCTGAATAATGCTGTACAAACCACACTAAATTTCTCAGAAGACAGTGCAGTAAATGTTGAATGCTTTTTTATAAACATATTGAATTTCCCATGCATTTATATCTTGTTTTTGCAGGTGACACTAACGATCTATGGAGGATTGTTTCTGTTTGAAGATTTTCCGGCATCCATGATCATTTGTGGTATTGCTAGCCAAGTTATGCATCTGTTAGTACTGAGGACATTTCCATTCTTTATTCTCACTTCATTCCCATTTATCAGTGCAGTTGGTTAGTATCTTTGACTGTGATTTTTTTGTAAAATAATGACATGGTGGATTTATATTTCATTCTAGTTTATAGGAGAATTAGTTTCTTGTTTTATTTGAAGAACTTGCAATTGTAATTTTGTGTACAGAGATCATACCTACCAAGTTTTATCCCCGTAAAATTTATGGAAATTCTACTTGTTTTATGGTTATTTTACGAGCAATATATTTCAGAGGTCACTCTGCTGATTGCATTCTTTACAATTTGGGAAAAAGAAATCGTTTTAGCAATGGAAAAAAGTTTTGGCAATTACCTTTTTGTACTGTTATAACACTTTTAGCAAATAAGTTGGGGAAAACTTAAAAAAAGCCAGAGCAACTGCTGTATTTTACAGATTTTTTAATTCCTAGGTTAGTACAATTTTGAAGGGAGGATAAGTGACACCAAGGACCACCGTGCCTATATATTCTGATTTACCTGCTCACAATTTTATCCACTTCGTCGTCACCAACACTCTCTATTTGTAGCCTAGCAGGAGAGACTCAGTAAAAATGCTGTAGGATTAGGATTGGCAATCACTGTTAAAAGAAAGACAGAGTAAGAAATAAAAATATCAGCCTCGCATAAGACGTAAAATTGAATTTTTTTAAAGGTACTCAAACAGTTGGAACAAAATTTTAGGTCCAAAACCTCATTTAAGTATGAGTTTAAAGTTACTGCCACGTTGCAGTAATTTTGCAATTACAAATTTTTTTTTCTTTTTATGTACCCTAATAGCATACTAATGATATGCAGATGTTGCGCTGCTGATCACATTCTTCGCAATTTGCGGGGGAAAAAAATAGTTTCGGCAATGGAAAAAAGTTTTGATGAAAATATTAGCTATTACCTTTTTGTACTACTATAACATTTTGGTGAAAAAAATTTAATTTGGCGAATGGGTTGGCGAAAACTTGAAAAAAGCCAAAGCAACCACTGGATATGCTTATGTGTCAATTACATTTTAATCACTGTAAGCATGAAGTAGTGCCAGATATCTTGATTATAGCATATGAAATTATTAATTTATATCACTTTCATAAGAAATCTGCTTGTAATCAATGTGTTCGAAATGTGTAACTAATGCATTCAATACATCAGTCAGTCGAATATGTCTATTAAACATACACAATATTTTTTGTACGGATTTCAATTCTTGAAAGTTGGCAGGTCTAAAAGGTTGATTCTCTCTCTATAGGATTATAAAATTCTAATCATCATCAGTAGTTGCAGTTAATTGAAAATATACCTCACATTGTTAAAAGAAATATCTTTTATTTGCTGGTTTCTTTTTATTCTTTCTAGTTGCAGATGAAAGAAGTGCAGCTCAGATGTCTGCGTAGTTGCTTGTCAAATTATGTAAAAATAATCTATTGATACAATTTGATTATTCTGAACATGAGACATGGTAAATTGTTTAAATTAATGTGTAAGCAATTTGGCTCATTGTTTTGTCATGGTATGCAATATAAAACATTATTTTCTTTCTTCATTTTTGCAATGATGTATGTGATCCCTAGTGAAATGAAGAAAATTAATGTTAACATAAGTTAGTAAAATCATGCAATGCATTGATTATGATATGCTTTCCAACATACCAGAAATCATTACTCAAGTTATGAGGATAATGGCTGTAGAATAAATCTCGCTCCTATGATCCGACCTTTGACCCCATTTCGATGATATTCAACAGAACCAGTAAAGTATACTTCCGGAACAACATGAAAAGTTTTGTCTCAATCGAAGCAGTTTTGCGTAAGTTATAATGCATAAGGGCAATGGAATGGATCCCGCTTCTATGTTCTGACCTTTGACCCACTTCACCCATTTTCAATACGGTTTGTCCCCAGGTGGTCCTACGACATACTAAAATTTCATCAAAATCCAACATATTATTTACGCAAGTTATATATATAACCATATTATTTACGCAACTATATATTTACGCAAGTTATGACGCATAAGGGCAATGGAATAGATCCCGCTATGTCCTGACCTTTGACCCCACTTCACCCATTTTCAATAGGGTTTGTCCCCAGGTGGTCCCCTACCACATGCTAAAATTTCATCGAAATTAAACCATTTTTACGCGAGTTATCGTGCGGACAGACGGACGGATGGACAAAGCTAGATCATATACGCTTCTTCAACCTACGGTTGGAAAGCATAAAAAATCAAGTTGCTCTATTCTTTATGATAAATGAAATCCCTTATTGATAAATGAAATTGCAACTTGGTTCATAAATCTGAGGGCTCTTCAGAGTTTTGATAAAAATCTTAACTACCAAAAACAATGTGATGCTCCTGGATAACTACAGGGATTTACTATTCTATGACACAAATTGGAAAGTCATAATAAAAATGACTTTCTAATTCTTAAATAAAATCATTTTAACTATTATGCCTTGCAAAGTTCGGTCAGACGTATTGAGCAAGAAACTTAAAATGGGAATGGAACATTAGCTGAATGAAGGAAAGTATGCTCTGGGAGTGATGGTGCCTGGATAATGCATTTGCAGATGTGCCTACTCTCTAGATTTAAGTAGAAGACTCTGGATTTTCAGCCCTTTCTCCAAATGAATGTCAAATTCTCCCGATTTTCGCCATTAATTAGCCGTTGTGATTGTCAAAATTCCATCAATCACCGCCTTGGATTGACACAGAAGAAATTCCATCAACCTTTACTCACTGCCTTGGATCGTCGCAGAAGGAAAAAAATTGGAACTGCTTGTGAAATCTTTTTCTTTCTGCATCGATGCAGGATGGCGTTACAGTCATCAGTTTTATACTTTCCCTCTCCTCATATCTGCAAAAAGAAAGCCGCCCCTGGTGGCACAGTGGTCTAAGGGCTGGCTTTCAACCAATTGTCTGTGATGGGTCCGTGTTCAAATCCCGGTGGGGCATGGATATTGTATTTGTCTTACGACACTGGTTCTCTCCCTTCCCTGGAACTAGTGGTCCTAAAATTAGGGATGGGTGATGCTTATAGCCCACTGAGGTGCTCACTGTGATTGTTAAACCTCCAAACAAAAACAAAAAGAAAAAAGCTTGATATTTCCACATTTGTTTTGATAGATACTGCTGTCTTCATTGATTCCGTTTCGTAGTAATGATGTATGTACGAATGAGGTAAAAAGTGTGTCAATTACAAATGCTATATATATATTGGGTTGTCGGAAAAGTCATGACATATTTTAGCCGTGTTTTGCAAGAGTCATTTATTGATAGAAAGAACAAAGATCAATCAATGATATAATGCCCGTTTTGTTCTATAACCTTTTGCCATCTTTCAGTGAGCTGCAGAATGCCTCGTTCATAGAAGGACCTGTCTTTCATGGTGAAAAACTGTACAAGGTGCTGATTTACAGCCTCATGTGAATTGAATGTTATACCACGCAAGGACTGTTGAAAAGAGCGAAACAAGTGAAAGTCTGATGGCGCAAGGTCAGGAGAGTATGCTGGGTGTGGCAACACATCCCACCCAAGCTCCAATAATTTTTGGCGGGTGATCAAATTTGTGTGTGGTCTCGTCTTGTCCTGGTGGAACACAACACCTTTACGATGAACGAGCTCTGGACGTTTCTGGATGATGGATTTGTTCAAACTGTCCAATTTCTGACAGTACATATTCGAATTTATTGTTTGGTTCTGTGGTAGGAGCTCGAAAAACACGACACCTTTAAAATTCCACCACACTGAGACCAGAATCTTCCGCTGATTAATGTCTGCTTTGGATGTTGTTTGAAGCGAAGCAGCACGCCGCGACCAAGACCGTTTGCACAGCACATTGTTGTACACAATCCACTTTTCGTCACCAGTTATAAGTCGCTTCAAAAAAGGATAGTTTTCCTCACGTTTAATGAGCATAGCGCAGATGTTTATACGCGTCGTCAATTGAGCTTCTTTGAGTTCATGAGAAACTCACACATCGAGCTTGCTTACGTATCCCAGCTTCTTCAGATGGTCGTGAATGCTTGAATGATGTATGTTCAATGTGTCTGCAATCTCTTGTGTCGTGTAACTTGGGTTTGACTGTATCAATGCCTTGATTTGGTCCTCATCAACCTCGTTGGGCGTCCCTGACCGAGGAGCATCGTTGAGATCAAAATCACCAGCACAGAATTTTGCGAACCACTGCTGGCACTGACGTTCTTGTAGAGCATTATCACCGTATACTTTACGCAACTTTTCACAAGCTTGATGCGCTTTACGGAAGTTAAACAATAAAATATGGCGTTCTTCCCTTTACGGAAGTAAAACAATAAAATATGGCGAAAATGCACAGTTTGGTCTTCCATCTTCAACTTTATGTCAAATCTCTGCAAATCAACCAAATCGCTCACTATTCCTTTTAGACTGCAGCTAGAACTGGCACCTGTCGCATGCCATAACGAGAAACAGAGCTGCGCATGCCTCTAGTACTTTCCAAAACCGCCCAACCGCCATCGGGTGCCAAAATACGTCACAACTTTTCTGACAACCCAATGTATATATAAATCTTTTTCTGGAGTTAAAAAAAATAGTAATGAACTCCATGTTTCTCCAAAATTATAAATTTATTCTTCAAACTGTGGTTGGATAGAAAAAGTTTTAAAGGAAAAAGCTGCAGAATTATATTAAAAGTTGGGTGTTATTTTATTCATAAAATTAATGACATGCAGGCTATTTTACGTTTTCATTATCTTGCGGAATCGACACATCTGAAAACGAGTTTGAGTAGGAGAGGGAGGAGGGGGGTGGGGTGTTGATTTTCGCAGGGTTTTTTTTTTTTACTCCAGAACTTTTAGTGGTTTGCAACAGCAGCGCTCTGGCTGGTTTGTTTTTGTTTTATGATTTTACTACTGATGTACTCTCTCGACAGATTGCAATGTTGAAAAGAAAATATGCGACTAGTTTTAACAATTCCAATTAGTAGTTCTAATTCTGACTATTATATAGCTCTAATCATTCTACTATTCTCTTTTACGTGCGATATTTCAAAGTAACTTGTACAAAATTCTAGCGGATAATGCTTGCTTACCTTGGCATTCCTTTCTAGCGATGGGAACATTTCACGCACGTGTTTTCCGGTCTTTGTTAATGTTATTGTCCTAAAGTCCATTGTATGCGATGACTGGCTTTACTTCTCACACTTTTCGCCCATACTCTGGGCATCCTCAGGAGCGTGGCGACTTTACCACCGATGTTCGTGGTTAACTTCGCGCTAATGGAGTCCGATACTCCATGTTGCCATTCGTCGGATATACTTTCCTGAATATATTTCGTTATCAAGCCTGGCTGGCGCCATCTATGTTTCATTAAAACAACTTTTTTTTTTTTTTTAATTTTCTTCTCCTATTCTGGTTTTCTTGTCTTTTTTGCCGGTTTTTCTTTTGTTGTTGTTTTTCTTGTCTTTTTAGTTCTTTCCACAGGCCCGATAATATGCTAGGGTCGTTCTGGTTACATACCCTTGCTTTATTTTTATAGATTAATATTGCTTATTCCCTCCTCATTTGCCTTTCCAATTTTTTATTCTTTTTTAGCATTTTAATTTCATCGAATTTTGGGAATGTCCGGTTTTCCATGCAGAATTGCACTAAAGCAGTTTTGGCTTCTTTTTTTGCCAGTTAGATGTGTTGTTTAAGTCTTTTTTTTAATCTGTTTTTCGCACTTCCAATGTACGATATTGGGGGTATGTGTGCAATTGGAATTTCGTAGGTTCCTGATTCTTCTAGCATTTTTTCCTCTATTTTTTTGTTGACAGTCATACTTTCCACGGTGTGCACTGAGCTTCCTAGTTGTAAGTCATATTTAGCACAGTGCCTATTGATTTCTTTACTCACTCCTTCCAAGTATGGGAAAGCTCCAATGTATTTCAATTTTTTATTCCTCAACTTCCTTTGCTTGTGCACTTCTTGGGCTTCTTTCTTTTGGTTGTGCACTTCTTGTCCTTCTTTACTGCCAAGAAGTCAGTGTAGTGCAGAATCCAGTGAAATCATTTGTAACTAACTGTGGGAAGAAAGTTGTTGGTGTTTTCAATTTATATTGGTTAACTAAATAAAGCAGTTTCATGATGGATATTGAAATAAGTGTCTTGTATCATCACAGTTTGCTGTATGCTGATGACATGGTGTAAATTTCTAAGAGATTTAATTGGCATGGAAAACCATTGGGTTGAAACAAAATTTTATTTCACTTTAAATGAAATGCCAGAATATAATACTAATTGTCACCATAGTTTCAGCTACTTACTTGACCCTCATCAGCCATTAGAGTGCCTACAGTGTTTTGCCTGTAAGTCACCAGTGATGTAATCCATCCGGATGTTATCTTGTGCTGCCATCTCCCAGTCTGGTTCTTCCAAAATCACGGTAATGCTGACTTGGTTGGATTTAAACTAAAACCAACCAAGTTGATAATACCATAGTTTTAGGGGATCAGACCAGGGAAAGGGCAGTACAAGACATTGCTCCTTTAGTGGAGTACATTGCTGATAATTTGCAGGTAAAACACTCGAGGCACTCTAATGGCTGATGGTTGCCCAAGTGGCTGAAATCATAGTACCAGTTAGTATCATTTTTCTGGCATTTGATTTTAAACTGATGGAGTTTTCCATACTTTTTCAATGGCATTAGCAATTTCTGCTTTAACTTTTTACTTCTTTAATTGGCTTCTTAATCAGTTGGGAAAGACATATGAAAAATTAGGAAAGAGGATGTTGGCTGAGAAATCTAAATTGATGGTTCTGAGTTAAACCAAAGAGTAACAATAATAATAAATGTTTGTTTCAGAGGAAGTATTTAAGTATGTGGGTGTAGAAACTGTGTGTATATGATGCAGTGGAAAAGCTTGGGTAAGCAATTGAACAACAGAATTAGCAAATCAGAATAAGTATAGTAATCACATTGTTTCAAAACAGAAGCACCTTCAATTTAATTGTTTTTCTATGTAGCTTCTCATAAAACTTGAAAATTGCACCTCCATGTAGTGAGAACTAAACCTACATCTCCTGATTTCCATTGAAGCATGCTACCGTTATATGTACTGAATGGAAACCAAAGAAGTGCACTTTTGATTCCCACTCCAGGGCGATGAAATTTTCAAGTTTTCTGAGGAGTAGCTAAATGGGAAAAGCAGTTAAAATGAAGGCACTTGCTGTGCTGAAGTAATGCACTTGTGTACTTTACCATGTTCTTGATGATTTATCCATCAATGATTTCTGAAACTATTTTGGAAATTGTTGATCAGATGTGGAGGAAGATGGGTATGTCAGTTATGTAAGACAGTATTTACTGTCTTATATAACTGACATACCATTGAAGTGGACAAAGATCCAAGCTCTCAGGATACAATGCAGTATGTTAGACCTCTTATGTTTCATGTTTGGTAGTGGACACCTGCAGAGTAAGGGTTACAGTAGCAAGTCTGAAGTGGCTGATATGAGAGTGTTAACTAGAGTATCAGAGGATTGAATTTGGTGGTACAACATGGTTACTAATGCAGATATTATATATGAGTGGGTACTTGCGTAGAAGACAGTTAATGGAAACATACTGAGGTGATTCGAATGTATATGTCATGTGGGCGAGGAAGGAATTAGTCATGATCAGTAATGCAGATAATAGATATGAGTGGGTAAACATATTGAAGTGATTCAAATGTACATGTCATATGGGCGAGGGAAGAATACATCAACAGATGTTACATCATTCTAAAGTGACAGGCTGCAGGTGTAGATTGAAGAGATTGGCAGGATAGACCTAGGGCAAAATGAGTTGAAGATGTAAAATTGGATATGAGTAATACAGTAAGCCAGGGATGCAGAAAATTTTCAGGGCCCAATATTTTCCCAGAACACAGTTTTTTTCTCCAAAATTTCCCCCCAAACTGTAGCAGATTTTCATACAAGTTTAAGTGGTTGTTAGAGAATATGTTGATTATTAAGAACTATCCTTAAAGCATATTACTTAAAAATTTGAAAAACAAACAAACAAAACTGATATCTATTTTAGGTTCAAAATGTAAAACAAACCCAACCTAATATTTATTTTAGATTCAAAATGTTAAATATGAACTTAGATTTAAAATGTCTGAAACATTTTTGGGTCTAGGTGAAAACAGTGGTAGGGCAGAGAGGCTGCAAAATAAACAGCTAAAAAAAAATTCTGTAATTAACTATAATTTATTTCATTCTAGCATTTCAGGCATCTAATTGTGCCAGATAGTTTTACCGAATGACATTTAAATTAGACTTAAATCCTATGATAAATGCATGGGTCATTCACTTTAAAATGTCTGGAACCCGCAATAATTCTTCAAATTGGCACCTATGACACATTCGCTGACATTAGTTTCGGAAATGTTTATTAACGTGAGTAGTGATTACGTCGTACTTGTTACTCACGCCACGCTGTCTCCTCCTTGGCATTAGTAAAGTCATTTGGGCTCAGTGAATTGTCTGCCAGTGGCAGCCGGCAGTACATCACTGCGCTCATAACCTCTTGTATTCATAAGAACACAACAATTTTCAAATTGATTACCTGATTACCGTGCAGTAAATAACTCTCATCTTTCACATTATATTCATTGTTAATAAGTCAATTTTTTTTATTAGAGATTTAACGACCACCGTGAGCAATCCAGTGTGCTATAAGCAGTCGTCCGTCCCTAATTTAGGGCCACTGGTTCCAGGGAAGGGAGAGGCCAGCACCATAAGACAAACATTAACATCCATGCCTCACCGTGATTCGAACCCGGACCCATCTCAGGCGAATGATCAGAAGCCATCGCTTAGACCACTGCGTCACCTGGGCAGCAAAGTCCATTTTTCATTTTATCATTATTATTATTATTATTATTATTATTATTATTATTATTATTATTGTCCCCGGGCAAAAATTTCCCCAGAGCTGCCTTAATTTCCCCCAAACCTCGTTTGTGTGTTTGGACAAATTCTGCACCCCTGTAGTAAACAATATGTTAAAAGAGGTAAAACAGATTATAATAGACCAAAAGAGATAAAGAAAGTTCACTGCAAACCAGCATTGATTTCTGTTTACTTTTTGTTTTTTCAGCCTTTAGCACTGTCTAAGTATGTGGCCGTGAAAATATGATGTGATAATTTTAAAATCTTTTTCACCTCCTCTATCTATACAGCCATGTCTCAAATTAATTTTGCTGTTTTATTTCTCTGAATAAAAATTTAATTGCAGAGATATCAGTTTTATTGCAGTGATAAAAACAAAGTCATTATTCATTCTGGTTAGATGGCATTAAACTTTACATGAACTAATTTAACAATTGTATGAAAATGAAAAAAAGAATGTGTTAGAAACAATGTTAAAAGTTGGTATGTTTTGCATTCCTGGATTTAAAAAGAATATACATACTTGCCAACTACTACAGAATGTCCGTAGTTTCTATGGATTTTGTTGTCTGACTACAGAACTCACTGTTGAAACTATGAATTTTGATTTTGTTTTAAACTTTTTTTATTTAGCTATTATTTTATGATTTGTATATTTTGATATACATGAGATTCTTAAGTGGATTCGCGAGATTCCACTTTTTTTTGTCATCATTTAGATCAATGTCAAGATCGATGCAAAACTGAAGAGAATTTCAGGGGAGGGGACAGTATTTCGTGTTACAAAACTTTTGAAAACAGTTGTTAAACAGAGTAAAAAAAAATATGCCGTAATGGTAATTTTTTTCTCCCGATGTTGCCTTTGTGTCCAGTATTCTTGTTACTTATCATTTTATTGCATAAATGTTGGTATTTCTGCTTGAAACTGTAGGCAACAATTTGCGAAAATGAAAGTTAGATGCCACAAATATCCCAGCAATCTTCAGGCACAAGATTCTTCCGCTAATTGGAGGAATTCCGCCATTTTCGATATTATTTTGGTCATTTACGAGATCGATGCACAATTGAACAGAAATGGGGGGAGGGGGTGATGTTCGTTGGAGGACAGAATTTCATCTTAACGAAACTTTCCAAAACGGAAGGTCGACGGAGTTAGATTTTTTCTGTAATCGTAATTTCTTTTTCTCACGATGTTGCCTCTGTCCAGTATTATTATTAAATGACATTTTGCTGTATAAATACTTTTAATTCAGCTTGAAAATACAGGGAAAATTTCCAAAACTGGAAGTCGAATGGAGCAAAGATTTCTCCCGTAATCCCCCCCCCCCCACACACACACACATTCCTGCGCGACGTTCCCACTCTCCTGCATTGTTAAATATCTTCTGTTTCATATGTTTTTGCATTTATGCTTAATGGAGGGAGGGGGAGGGCAGAGTTGGAAAATTTGTAAAAATTGATTCATTTTTAACAAATTTTGGGGATTTCCTGTCGGTCAAGCATTTTGGAATTCTGAACGCATCGGACTGACTTTTACTGGTGGAAGTTTCGTACTTAAACCTCACAATGCTACTGAAACCAAAAGCCGACAACATGATGGCAGATCATATCAATGATAGGCTTTGATACTACCTTCCTATCATGCCTTTGCGAGGGGAATCAACTTTGTGTTTCGCATGTGCTATTGCTGAGTTTGTTTCATTAGTCCTTGTTTGTTTTAAAGTTTTGTTGTGGCGCATATTTCTTTTTCACAAAGGTATGGATTGTTTTGTATGAAGGCATCTATGTGTGCCATGCTATGTTTCAAGTTACTACTAACAAGGTTCTTGCCAATATTGGCGGGTATGAATATATCACTTCTTTTATTAATTTATCCTTGTACATCTGTACATTTCTTTTCTCATGGCTTAATTTCTTTTCTCATGGCTTATAACTTTTCATCTTAAACCAAATTTATAACTTTTGATCCAAGATGACTTTGATATCATTTGCAATTGTGTTTCATTTAACCAAAAATGTTCTTTTGCAGGGAGGGGGGGGTGTCCAAACGCACAGACGAGGTTCGGGGAAATTAAGGCAATTCTGAGGAAATTTTTGCCCGGGGGTAAAATAATAATAATAATAATAGCAATAATAAAATGAAAATGTTTTATTATTGCTATTCACCGAGCCCTAACGACTTTACTAATGCCAAGGCTGAGTAACAGGTACGAAGCAACCACTAGTCACGCTAATAAACGTTTCCGAAACTAATGACAGCAAATGTGTCATAGGTGCCAATTTGAAAAATGATAGGGGGTTCCAGACATTTTAAAGCGAATGACTGATTCATTTTTCAAAGGATTTAAGTCTAATTTAAATTTCATTTAGTAAAACTATCTGGCACAATTAGATGCCTAAAATGCTAGAATGAAATAAATTAGATTTAATTATAGAATTTTTTTAAGCTGCTTATTTTCCAGCCTTTCTGCCCTCCATTGTTTTTACCTAGAACCCAAAAATGTTTCAGACATTTTGAATCTACGTTTCATGTTTCTATTCCCAGGACTGAATCACATTTGTTTGGAATGACAGGGTTGGGGTAACCACCCATCCTTCTTTCCCTGCATTGTCCGAGAGGAAGGAGATGATTGCGAAAGAACAGATAAAAATCTCGAACAGACTGTTCAGAACAGTGTCACCGTTTGTAGAATGGGGGTGGGGGTGGAGAAAAGATAAATCTGTCAGAGCCAAGTATGTTGAAAGGGCAGAAATGCGGTGCATCACTGTGTCGTTAAAAGGTTGACCCAGAGACCTTTCTTGTAAACATAGGAGGAAATTGTCTTTTCATCTGAAAGCCGGAAGTATGGAATGAGGAAGCGGAAAGTAAAAACAAATCATCCTCCAATCCGAAATACCAGTGGTCCCAATTAGTTCGGATTTTGAACGCTGTACTGTATTTATGTTTATAAGCTTAGAGCGCAACGCCAAGCTTCAACTTCAAGCACATGTGCAGTGAGCTCTATTGGCAGCCATTTCACCTGGGAACACATGTTTTTTCGGTTGCTGTTTTTTTTTTTTTTTTGATTGGAGGTTTAACGACCACAGTGAGCAACTCAATGGGCTATAAGCAGTCGCCCGTCCCTAATTTAGGGCCACTGGTTCCAGGGAAGGGAGAGAGCCAGTGCCGTAATACAAACACAACATCCATGCCTCACCGGGATTCGAACCCGGACCCCGTTCGGACGAATGATCAGAGGCCATCGCTTAGACCACTGCGCCACCGGGGCGGCCGGTTGCTGTTTACGTGCTATGGGTGTTACTCGTGTCATTGCACTCTATACTCTGTGGTGTCGCATATAAGTATTTATGAATTTATTACTGGTTAATATACAACAAGTGTGATTTTGTGTTTTATTATTGATTGTGTGCTCAAAAATACCAGGGTGACTGGTAAGACATCAAAGGTGATTGACAACCTTCACAAAAAGATGGGAAAATTGCCATTTCTTGGTGACAACTGACGTCGCCCATCAGTGTAAGACTTTTTTATTTATTCATTGATTTTTTTTTTCAAATTTTAAGTAGTAGGCTTTATGGATAGTTCTTAATCATCAACATATATTCTAATAATTGCTTAAACTGGTATGAAAATCCGCTACAGTTTTGGGGGAAATTTCGGAAAAAAAATTGTGTTCTGGGGAAATATTGGGCCCTGAAAATTTTCTGCACCCCTGTTCTTTTGTTTCTTGTATGAAGGTTGTGCATGTATCTTTTTTGAAAATTCTTATTTTTTCCACTGACTGCTTTTTCTTTCAAGTTTTTTTTTTTTTTTTTTCCATTGTGGTCCACAATTTTTAATGGCTATGCACTGAAATAATGTTATCAGCTGTTACTGAGTTTCAATGTGTTGTGAGAGATGTGACTTTTTAAAGTGCTTCAGGCAGTAAAGAAAAAAAAATAGATTCACAGAAAAGGAGGCCAGTATTTTAAAACTCAGACTTGGAGATATTGGAAAGTAAAATTTGTCCAGAGCAATATTTATAGAGTGACCATATTTCCTTGAAACAAAAACAGGATATTGGGATGACAAAAACGGGACAAAAAAAGTAAGATGATAAAAAGTTTTATTACTTAAAAATATTGAGCTTACCATTATTCTTCAGTTAACAGTAACAGAACCCATACAAAAATTTAGGTACACTTAGTGGAGGACTGTATTTCACCACGATCATACCATGAATATTTTTCTGATGAAGTAATCTTACGCAGCAAACTTTGGTCTTTCTACACCTTATTATAAAACTTGTCACACTCTGTGACACAATTTTGTCTTTACAACTAACATAGCTCTCATTGTCTCAACACTTAACCTAGATTTCTCCTTAGACCACATACTGTTCATAACAGAAAATATTCTCTCAACAGGTGCTGTACTTCCTGGAAGACAAAGAATAAACTCTACAATATTACAAAAAGTCCTGAAAATCTAGATGTTTTCGCCCATTTCAGGAAAAAAATTGTACCCATCTGTTAGATACAGCAATGTTTTCTAGGCATTTTTGCTCATTTCAGAAAAAAATTGCTTGACCAATATACACATATATTTATAGTTTTTATTAAAAACGGGACAAAATTCACATTTTTATTAAAATGATGGGACAGCCGGGAAATATGAAAAAAGCGTTACTGTCCTGTTCAAAATGGTACATATGGTCCGCCTAAATATTTATGTTATCCGTCAACTTAAATGATCAGTTTCTGCTTAGGACCTTTGTTTGTATTAGAAGCAACAATGTAACAAGTTTTGTAGCTTCTAGTTCATGCAGTTTTGCATTCACCAGTGAGAAAGAGAAATCTAGGCCTCTAATTTTGAAAGCACATACAAATGATTTTGATATATCACAGCATTTGGTTACAAATACAATATAATAAAGTTAAGCAGGACTGTGTTATATAATCTTTAATATAGGTTGAATAAATATCTGTTGATGTGATGCTTTAACATAACTGAAATGCATACCTGTGATGTAGCTGTGTACTTAAAAAACCTCGTCAGTTTTTGTTTGTGAACATATCACAATGACGCCAATCTAGAAATAAAATATTCAAAGCAAACAATATAAATTCTGATTTGCTTGTACCATTTACTGGTCATTCATGTAACACCTTTCAAAAAGCTTGAAAATTTCATCGTCCTGGGCGGGAATCGAACCTGCATCTCTCGATTTCCATTTGAGAAAAAAAAAAATTCTGTTTGAGTAAAGGTGATTTCCGACCTACATCTATTTTTGGATGGGAGATGGGTCAAAACACTATGAGGAAGCAAAGATGCTTTGACTAGCGAAAATCTGAGGATGTTCAGATTCCTAAGCTAAGTTTGCTTTGTCTCAGTTGCTTGGAACTTCACTGTCCTGGGTGGGGTAACAGTTAGCAACTTAAATGGTGTTACATAGATGACCGGTAAATGGTACAAGCAAATCAGAATTTATATTCTGTTTGCTTTGAATATTCTATTGATTTCCCATGTGTTAGAGATCAAGACTCACGGTCGCCAGGTCGCCACTGGCGATAAACTTCGTCGTGGCGACTAAAAATGTTTGATTAAATTGCCAATTCTGGCGACCTGTACGGGAGAAACATTTATTTTATTTAACTTGTACTGTACAGAATTTTTTTTAACTTGTACGGAACTCTCACGTTCTTGAAAAATTTTACTCCAAATGTACGGAAATCGCACGAAATGGCACAAAATTTGATTTGTACGGAAGTCGCCCATCACCTTTTTCATTCTGCCTGAACAGCAGAAAAGAAAAAAAGTTTATAAAAAAGGCAAGGGCATCGTTTTTTGATCACAAAGAATGCGCAAAGGCTGATGGGTCATCGTGAGGGAACAAGGTTCGCAAGGTTGTGGTGGGGATGAAAGCCTGTGGTGGACAGCTCAACTGTCTGCGTTGGAAAAGTCCAACTGAGAGAAATTTTTATTAAAAATTTTTTCTCCAATTTTTTAAATAACTGAATGCAAATTTTACAGTAACTAAGACACGTCAAAATAAACTCCCATGTGAAATTTCGTCAAAATCCGATGGAAACTTTAGAAGTTAGGCATTTTCTTTTTAGTATTTTTAATGAATGTTCGCTGAATGTCTGCATGAGTCCATAGGAAAATTCTAAAATCCGGAGTCTGCATAGTCTGGATTTTAGAGGTTGTACTGTAATAATATTTCCATACCTGCAAACTACTACAGAATGTCTGTAGTTTCTACAGATTTAGTTGGCTGATTACGGAACTATGGACCTCGCTGTCGAAACTGCAGAATCTACGAATTTAAAAAAAAAAAAAAAAAATACGATATGCATGCGATTCTTAAGCGGATTTGCGGAATTCCACGTTTTTTTTTTGTCATCATTTAGATCGTTCTCAGGATCAGTGTAAAACTGAAGACAATTTGCAGGTGGGTGGGGAGTTCCGTCTCAAGACGGTATTTCGTATCTCAGAACTTTCGAAAACGGTAGTTGAATGGAGTAAAAAAGTTACAGTAATCGTAATTTTTTCTCCTGATGTTGCCTTAGTGTAACGTATTATTGTTAAATATGTTTTTATTGCATAAAAGTATTTCAGCTTGAAACTGTAGGCAACAATGTGCGAAAACGGAGGTTAGACGCCGCAAAAATTTCCCCGCAATCTTCAAGCATCAGATTCTTCCGTGAAATCGAGGAATTCCGCCTTTTTTGTTATTATTTATTTTGGTCATTTGCGAGATCAATGAACCAGTAAACACAATGGGGGTGGGGGGTGGGTGTTCGTCGGAAGACGGAATTCCATCTTTACGAAAATTTCTAAAACGGAAGGTTAACGGAGTTCAGATTTTTTCCGCAATCGTAATTCCTTTTTTCTTGCGATGTTGCCTCTTCCCAGTATTATTGTTAAGTAATATTTAACTGCATAAATATTTGTATTTCAGCTTGAAAATAGCGGGAAAATTTCCAAAACCGGAAGTCGGATGGTGCAAAGATTTATCCTGTAAGAGCACTCCCCTCCCCACACGATGTTCCCACTCTCCTGCATTGTTTTATTACTTCAGTTTCAACTTTTAAGAATACTATAACTGAAATATGCAAAATAAAGCACTGATTTTATACTAAGCAATTTTATAAAAAATAATTTAGTATGAAATATCAATCAAAAAAAAATGTGATTTTTTTTTTTAAGTTTGGCCACTGAGTTTTTTTTTTTTTTTTTATGGCCACTAACAATTTTGGTCCTGGTGGCCAATGTCTACTAGCAAAATTTGTAAGTCTGGATCTTTACCATGTGTTATGAGGAATATTTCTTCTTTCATTGATCAATCTGGAAATGTTTCATGAATTGGGAAGGGCACTTCAGGTTTACCATCATAATGCATACAGCAGTCATGTTTATTGTAGTTTTCCTTTAAAAAGAGAAAAAACCCATTCCAAAGATATGCAGGCTATTCTTCTTAGAAAAGATTGTTCATTATAAGAATTAAAATTTTTTTTTTCATGAAATAAAAAAAAAAATATGGATGTGGGTCGTTCCGTGCGAAATCGTCAGATTTTGAATTAATTTTCCACCAACCCATCTCCGATTCTTACGACTTTTTTTAATGGGTAGCTACTCCCAACTTATAAAACCTCTGAAAGTTTCAATTTTTTATTTCCAATAGGTTAGAAGATATAATTTTTTGAATTTTGGTGCATGGCGGACATATTTTGCGTAAAACCGCAAATATCTCCGTTATTTAGAATAAAAAGAAATACATAAGTCATCATTCTTTCTTAATTTTTACCAAGGAATCCATTGGTGCAATGCACGCGTTTCTATCTGCTTTAGTTTTTGAGTTATGAGCAATGAGAGAGCCTAAAAATGAAAAAAAGGCAATGTAGTACAGCACTTAGAAAGCTGCAGTTATTATTCTTTGCAAAGAAAGGTTTAATTTATCAAATGAAAAAAAAAAACCTTGGGCTTTTGCCTTAGCGCCGAGAAAAGAATCTTTAAACATGGTACATGGCCAGTGCATTGCCACGGTGACAGCGCAATCGGCGTCGTGGCCACTGCTGTGCGGAGACTTGGTACCGGAAGAAGAAAGGCATTCCTCCTGCACGCAAGAAGCGATCCCACCCATCACCCCCATCGCGCGGACACATGTATTGTTGAACTCACGTTTTGAAGGAAAGGAATTCTTTATTTTAAAAAAGCATGCTTAGTTCATGAACGATGTTTATATTTCGATGTCTCACACGCTGTGATCAACTCCCATGTCAGTTTTTGATTATATTTAATCAAATCAGACAAGAGGAAGTTGAGCTTCCGTGGAACACATTTTTTTTTTTTTTTTTTTTTTACGATAACGAATTTGGCGATTATCATAAAATTTAACATCGCCAGGTTTTACAGTGTTCGCGAGAATTTCCCGCGTTTTGTGTCATCATCTGAATCATTTCTTGAAATCGATGCAAAACCAAAATTATGGGGGGGGTTGCTGCCAATGTTTTCGCTCTAGACGAGAGATTGTGGTGAAATTTCTTCGGCTAATTTTGGGAATCTTCTTGAATTTTTTTAATCAGCTTTTTTTTTTTTATACTGGCGAGTATGTATGTATACATGGATAAAAAGTTCCGTCGTTCTTAGTTTTCAGATTTATCATGCCTGCGATGAAATGAAGCCTCTCTCCTTTTTAGATGTTGTTTGTAGAGGGTTACTGCAAATGACCTGATGCTCCAGACCTTTTGCGCACTTTGTCTGATCAACATCCCGCAAATTTATTGCTCCTTGTAAAGATATCTTTAAGTATAAACTTGCCGCCCCGGTGGTGCAGTGGTCTAAGCGATGACTTATGAATATGATCATTCGTCCAAATTGGGTCCGGATTCGAATCCCGGTGAGGCATGGATGTTGCGTTTGTCTTATGGCGCTGGCTCTCTCCGTTACCAGTGGTCCCAAATTAGGGCCGGACGACTGCTTATAGCCCACTGAGTTGCTCACGGTGGTCGTTAAACCTCCAATAAAAAAAAGGTGTAAACTTGCCGTTTGCCGCAGGATAAAAAATGACGTTGACAAAAAAAGTGTTAGGAAGATTTTATATGCGCACGCAAAATCTCAAATTATTTTCTGTGAAGGTAATATACTTTTTCTGTAGCGTGGAAACTAAATATGACCAGCGAGAAAATCATGTTCGTGTCACCGATGTAAATCAATCTGAATCATTTCTAAACTTTCGGCTTTTTGAAGTTTATGAATTGTAGCCTTTTAAATAAAAAAAATGGCATTCCACATGGCTGTTAGTTTTTGTACTTTTGGAAGGGAAGAGGGGGGAGTCATCTGAACGAATTTCTAAGAGAGCAGCAGAAACACGCGTTTTGGAATTATAGTTGAAAACGATTTGAGAGATTCCTTGTCAGGTTACAAACTGTACTTCATAAATAGCCGTATGAAAGAGAGAGAGAGACAGAGAGAGAGAGAAAGAAAAAAAAAGACCTAAGTAAGCTAAAATTGCGAATAGTAACTTGCCATAGAGATTCGTATCCATGGTTCCCATACTACGTACACTTGAAAACTTTTTTTGACTAGGGATAACATTATCAGCGTCGAGTAAAGTGCACATGAACAGAATTTTTACCAAAATTTCTGCCAAACACTTCAAAGTGTGTGCCTCCTCTCCCATCACGTTTAGCCCCCTCCCCTTCCTTAATGGCCCACCCAGTTCTGAGCAGCTAGCGTCGCCACTGCCCTGCGTTTGTTAACTTATTTGCCATTATGGTATGACGTTTTCTGTTCGCCACAGATGCAGAACTGTTTATTTTTCTTAGAGACGATTCACTCATTTTATCTGTGCTATGGCCGGCATGCTTGCTTCTAGTTTTTTTTTTTTTTTTCCTCTCTCTTTTAAAGACAGGATAGCCCCAGACCTCGAATCCCTCAGATCCTAATTTATGACCTCTGGCAAACAGAGAACGAATTTCTAAGAGAGCACTGCAAGTGGAAAAGCTCCGTAGTGTATTTTCTCAGATCTCTTTTATTCTCTTGCGATTTGAAAGTTGCTGCCTATTTTTTCAGCGCCTTTGTGCATTATTGTGGTGTAATGCGTTAAACAAAACAAAAAAAAAAACTTAATTCAAGAGACAATTAAAGTAACTTGTCAATATGAGGACGATAACTGCGTTGCTACTGATAAAGAGAAACAGAAGCTCATAAAACAGAACGGACAAATTACGATCGCTAAATAGTAACAGGAGTTCCATACTTGTTTTTCAAAAATTTGCAATCAATAATTGCGATACATTGGGTATTACATTAATGAAAATGTACTCATGCGTTCGAGGTCTGTTAATATTTCTCATTATTTCTAAATTTATTGGCATGATTAATAAAAAAATAATAATAATAACGGAAATAAATCCAATTGCTACCACTCTGACACCGGGATGTGATTATTGGAAGCATAAAATTTTTCGTTCAGTGTAACCGTCAAACTGTATTTTTCTATTTTTGGGCTACACCACGAACAGTTAAACTGTGTTTTTCTTATTTTAGGGTGCTGTGGTGCGTTTTGTTTCATATGAGCTTTTGAGAGTTTCGTGAGCTCCCACCTGACGCGTAATCTTTAAATAAGCAACTGAAATAAAAAATAAATAAATAAAAAACAGGCAAGATGACAACTGCGAGATATACTCGTTCATTTAAATACCAGATCTACCAGAAAATAATCTATAACATTTTTTCTAACCCGAAGCTGAGTCTTGCTAACGTCATCATCTGTGATCGTCAAGTATCTGACATTAACTAAAACACAGTATATATCTCCTCTACCTCGTAAGAATAGGCACCGAGCTATATATCCCCGATTACTTTATTTCTCAAGCTGTCATTCCTTGATCATTTTCTCTTACGGCAGGCATGGACAACTAGACAATTTATTAATTCCTGAAATAGAACTATTTCATGTTTAAAAATTCTGTCTGATATTGCGTGAGCTGTAGAAATCATTAAGCAATATTCCAAAAACTATTTTCAACGTCAATTGCATAATTTATAAGCATCAGTACTGTATATCGTTAAGCTATACGGGGAGAAAAAATTTATATTAGTTCTTCTCGTCTTTGATTGGTAAGAACACCGATATATTTCCGACGTCTGTTGCATAACTTTTATGCGTTATTTTTGTGTAACCTTTTTCACGGTATAGCTCATATTGGTAAGCTGTACGGAGAAAATAGTTTTTATTAGTTTTCCTCATCGTCAAATGGCTAAGAATCTGACGATTTGGCGTGAAATGACCCTTTAGTAATATTTTACAGTTGTATTATTTGAAATGCCTTTAAACATAACATTAATTCCCTATCCTTCCTCCTTCAAGCATCACATCAAATTATTGTGCGATCTGACCAACGCGTGCAATAGTATCGTGATCTCCAGCCCGTCCGAAGGCAAACATCCACTCCCGCTGCCATTGGCTGGATGCCAATGCTATTCGCCGCGCGCTTTTTCACAGTAGCAAAATACGAGCTGTGCACCATATTTAAAAATTATTTTCTCAGCGTGCACGCGAAAGCCCAAGGTTTTTTTTTCTTCATTTGTTAGACTAAACATTTCTTTAAAAACGAAAAACAATTGCGATCTTCTAAGTGCTGTACTACATTGCTTTTTTAAGTTTTGAAAAAAGGCTCTCCCGTTGCACGTAACTCAAAAACTAAAGAAGATAGAAATTCGTGCAATGCACCAATCAATTCCTTGGGGGAAATTACGAAGGAGTGGTGATTTTGGTACTTTTTTTATCCAAACAATGGAGATATTTGCGTTTTTACGCGCTTAAGTCCCGCCATGCACTAGAATTCGAAAATTAATATCTTCTAATCTACGGGAAATAAAAATGAAACTTTCAGGATTTTCATACCTTGGGGTAATCTATTCATGAAAAAAAAATCGTAAGAATCGGAGATGGTGTGGTGGATAGCATCTGACGATTTGGCGTGGATGACCCATGTATTTTACAGGTAACATGTCATATGTGGGAACATTTAAAAATCCTTTAACTTTTACTGCTTTCATCATTGCTAATATTAAAATACACATAACATTTGCTCTGCTGCTGGTATTTTTTGTCCTGAGAAAAAAAAAGAGAAAAGGAAAAAGAATTCTGTTAAAGTGAAATCAAGACTCTTTTAGAGACGAAGGGCTATGGTTATCAGGTTATTTTTATGGTAGATGGTGGGTGAAGTAATTCACCATGTGCTTTTTACCATGTTACTGGGGAACGAAAATGATAAAGTTCAATCATGATTCAGCTAAATACTGTACCTGCAAAATAAAATTTTCATTTTTTGATGTGGGTTCCCAAGGATTATTTACTCTTTTTCAATTTATATCTTGGCTTTCTAAGCAAATGTATTATTATTAGATTTGTGTGTTGCCTCCAGAGTTATTGGCTTGTTTGTGGTGTAGTTTTTTTTATCTCTTTGCTTGTTTATTCTACAAATTAATTTCAGTGATTTTTTTTTTCTTTTAGTTCTGGTTGTAATAAACCATTACCTAGCTTTTAGCCACTTTTCTTCTGTGTACTATCCATTTTCTGAGGTAAGTGTTTTGTTTCTTTTATGCAGTACCATTTGCTATCATTATGCATTGAATCCATTGAATTATAATGTGACTAGTCAAATAAGAAACGGTCTGTGTTTAAATAAATATTTCATGTGGTATTTATAGTGTTTATATGACTCAGTGATTCAGTTTTTTAGTGACTGATTAAATATCTTGCTTCTTTTAACTATAAAGATATTTTCCTTGCCGAGTTAATTTGGAGTTCAAATTATGCTTTTGAAAATAAATAGGATTTCTTACATGTTTGCAGCATGACATTTTAATGATTTGACCAATAGCCTCTGTGACACTTGCTTGAACTGTGAGGGATATGTCATCAATTATATAGATATAAGTTGGTTGCATTTATCAATAAAAATTGGTTTTCAGAAACCAAAAATTAAGATGCTTATTGTAATATACCCATTTGGACAAAGTATCTTCTATACATATACAACCATTTGCCTTCATATTCTTTTGTACTGTAAATAGGTTAAAAATCTACAAATTTCCTATTTTTTTACTTCCTGAAAAAACTGATTCCTTTGTAAAAGTTTTACACCTTCTATATGATTATAGGTTTAAAATGCTTTTAAGTGTTAGTTAAAAGTAATTGTAAATAGTTATAAGTAATTCAGAAGCACTTAAAAAATTAAAAATTAGCTCATTCTTTATGCCAATGATATTATCTTAAAAAGAGAAAGAGAAGAATTCAGGCATAACTCCCAGTTTGTTTCTTAAGCAGAACTACAAATTAATTGCATCATCTTCCCGATGTGTACACTGAGTTTTCTTTTCATGTTAGTTTTTACTCCATTGAGTTGAATCTGTAACTTGAGTCATCCCAGTAATCTTGCACTCAAATTAATCACAGAATTCTTCTGATGTACTTCTACATTTTTGGCAACATGTATCTATCTTCATGTATTCAGTGGGCCCTACCTCCTCTGTGTGCCACTGATGGACAACATGTCAGTTTCATGTACTTGTCTTTTAGAACTTAGCTACCATTTCATATATGATATTCTCATCCAGTTCCATGTCAGTCAGGGAAGAATGGCAAGTGGGAGTACCCAAAGATATCACAAACACATGGTAGACACAAATTGTGGAAATTTATTGAACATACTTTTAATGATATTTTCATTAATGCCATCTTAACATGTTCTTTTTCAGTTATAGTTGTTATTCTCTGTGCTTGCTTATCTGATATTAACTCTAGTATTTAAGTCATATTGAAAATGCTTTCTAAGTTGTGCATTATACTTAGAAATCAATTATGTTTGTACTTAAAACAAGCACTATCCTTGTTTAGAGGATCTTATTTATATTAAGGGGTAGATTCAGACTTCAGACACAGTTCTTTTATCATCTTTAGTGTTACATATTTGTATATTTCATAAGCACACATGGAATGGTTTCTGTGGTTTGTAAATCCATTCAAAATCACAAAAGGTAGATCAGACCTGTTTATAACCCAGAATTCTGGGGTTTTGTCACATTCTAAACTCAGAAGTCTGGCTTTTTAAGTTTTAGAAGAATTTGGGATTTTTTAGTCACTTTATTTCTGAAAATGTTACAAAATGATAACTGAAAGTTTTTTTCGAGTTCCTTTTGTTTCAGGAATTACAGTTTGGAAACACCACACTTCTGTGCTGATGGTGAATGTAGACAATTTGTGACATCTTGAGAGCTTGTTTTATTTATACAGGTTTGTTTCATTATCAAACAAGCTCAAGATAACAGCATACTGAAAGGAAGGATTTTTTTACATCATTTTGAAAGTTGCATCTATATCAAATAATTTGGTTGTATGTACTACCCCCCCCCCCACACACACACACATGGCTCTTATATATGGAAACAGCAACGAAAATAGGTGGTACTAAAAACAAGTTGCATATGAAGAAAATATCGTGAAAAACAAAAATGCTGTTGCAAAAGAGAAGGGAGTTGAGGATAAATAAAGAAAATTTGACTTTCAAAGTGGAATATATAGCACTGTGGAAGGCAGTTTGGAAACATATCATTGAAGGCATAAGAAAATTCAGTTGTGAACTAGTGAGAAAAGCAGTTGAAAATAATCGAAGCCTAAAGAAAGCAGAGTGTCATCTCGGAAAACAGACTATGGCACTGAAAAAAGAAGATGGCAATGTGACAAGAAATAGAGGTAAAAATTTGACAAGAGTGAAAGATTTCTACGCAAAACTGTATGAAAAAGATAAACTCCTATTCCAGTCATTAAGATAGGTACCAGTATCAAAATTCCTCCAGTCCTCCCTGCAGAAGTTGCACATGCAATTAAGAACATAAAACAGGGAAGAGCTCAGGAAAGGATGGAATCACCATGGACAAGAAGCAAGCGGGGAAATAGAAACTTTCTCCCAAGATTTCATTAGATGTCTCAATGAGGAAAGATTCCTGAGGATTGGAACAATGCTACAATGATTCTGCTACATAAAAAAGGTGACATTGAGGATCTCAGGAACTACAGGCCCCATCAGCCTCCTATCAGTTGTTTATTAAATCTTCACTACAGGTTACACTGGTAGGCACATTTTTTTTTTTCGAGCCCTGACACCATTCCTGCTGATTCTTATGTGAAACGACCTCCTGAAGCCGAATATGACCCCCGTTTCCCCCCCATCACCCACCGTTTTCGGGGGTGCCCCCCCCACACACACACCTGATTTTATCACTTTCCGATAATTTGGAGGGACGAAAAGGATTATTTCAGCCTTTACATTTCTTCTGAGGGGCTACAGAGATGAAAAGTTATAAAACATGAACATCTGTAGCAAGGATGTAGATTTGGGGATCCCCCCCAATTGTAAAGAAATAATTAAAAATGATCGATTTTTTATGATTTTTTTATCAATTTTCGGTAATATGTTATGGACATGAATTTTATTTGGAGCGGTGAAAAGGATTATTTATTTTAGCTGTAAAGAATAATATATAAAAAGTAAAATACAAATGTAAAGTATAATAAATAAATAAGATAAGTACCTTCATTTGGTGCTTGCTTTCCTTTTGTACCCTGAGGTAGAAGTTTCTCGTACCAAACACCAGCAGTACTCTTCCACTTCCCTGAAAATCTCATCTCGATCTTGTTGATGTCTTGATGGAATCGTTCCCCGTGTTCATCGGAAACTGCTCCTAAATTTTCAGGGAAGAAGTCCAGGTGTGAGTGCAGGAAATGCACTTTAAGAGACATGCACCCCATGGCCTTGTACGCTGACAGCAATTCCTCGACATGCGCGGCATAATCATCACTTTTGTTGTTACCCAAAAAGTTCTTACACACGTTTTGGAATGCAAGCCAAGCTCTTTTTTAGCACGTCTTTTGTAAAAAAGATCGTGCTTCTGTTATCGGTTAGTCCGTCCGTCAGTCCGTCTGTACCCACGGTATCTCTGCAACTATTAGTCCGATTTGAAAATTTTTTTTTGCATTCAGAAGCTTGAAATGTGCGAGTGATGATCCTTCATTTTTTTACGATGCACAATTTTGCCGCTAGAGGGCGTAAATGCAGATGATGAATTCAAAATTACGTTTTGATCAACATATTTGCTTCTAAACATCCGATTGAAATTTTTTTTATCTTTCGATTCCATTTATGTTGAAGAGTATTTTAGATATAGTTTCCTTTTCAAATTACGCATAGATTTTCCGCTAGAGGGCGTAAAAGTAAACAACATTTTTCCCGATAACTCTTCTCCTAAAACACCGATTTGAAAAAAAAATTTCAGGGGATACATCTCCTAATGGAAAATCTTTTGCATATAATTTCGAATTTTTGGTAAAGAATACTTTTGCCAACAGGGGGGCTTAAAATATGTAATTGCATCGGTCTTCTTATATTCTACGGTTATCCAATTTCACCCAAATGTTCGGCAAAACAATGTTTGTTAACTTTTTTACTAGCGTCTATAACAAAAATTGTGCTGTTGCAAAATTGAAAACTACCCTATAAAATATTTTACGATTTTCCTGCAACTGAACAAATACGCTTTCTGATATGGTTTCATGCTAACATGGGGCGTAAGTGTTAATTTTTGCTTCTGATGTATTTGCCATAAAATCTGAGCTTCTAAAATATTGATTGAAAAAACTCTTTCGTGGACTGATGCCACTCACATCGATAAACCTTTTCGGAATATTTTCTTCCTTAAATATCCCACAGTTTCTCCGCCAGGGGGCGTATATGTATATCTTATTTTTGTCAATATCTCTACTTCTAGGAGTCCGATTTGAAAAATTCCCTTTTTGTTGGATAGTGTTTTCCGAGTGACATGTTTTTCATATAATTTCAAAATTTTCAAGTAATGCGTAGATTTTCTGCTAGGGGGCGTAAGGGTAAATGGCGTTTCTCCCTATATCTCTGCTTTTAAATCTACGATTTGAAAAATTCTTTCTGCACCGGATACAGCTCCTGATGGGAAATTGTTTGCACATAATTTCTAATTTTTGTAAAAATGGTTTGGCCACCAGGGGGCGTAAATTTAATTTCCGCTTCTGATGTATTTGCAGCAAAATATGAGCTTCTAAATTCTCGATAAAAAAAAACGTCGTTTGTAGACCGATACTACTAGTGTCTTTTTTTTTTTTTAATTTGATTGACATTAAATGTCTGTAATTACTGTTTCACACGTTATGCAAGTTCAGCAATCGGGAGATTGCTAAATGATGTTAACATAGTATTGGCAATTGAAATCAAGAAAAATAATAACTATCTGTACTTACAATATTCATAGTGGCTGTCGGGGCTTCATATGTACGTCTTCAAAGAATGTGAACTTTTTCAATTGTGAAGTTTAGATTAAAATTCATGATATTGTAAAATCTGCACCAGATGAAATTAAACAAGATGAATTTTTACAATGCAGGTAAAAATTTTTTTTAACATCAACGAAATATGAAACTGAATTAAAACCTTGTTGAATTTTTTAAAAAAACGAACTATAATCTCGAAGAGGAAATAATCTTGACTGCGAAGCACCTTGATAAACAACAAAATATGAAGACGAATTATAATTTTGCTGAAATTTTAAAAACGAACATTCTTGAAAAAGAAAATAATCCAAAAAATATAAATCTCCCGACTGCGAAGCACCAAACTAGTTTCTGCTAACACTCGTAGCCATCATCAGTGAGTGGTAGGTGCAGGTGCACAGACATTGGAATTACCGCACTCACTCGCTCAGGTATGCTGCTTAACCCTAATGTATGTTCAGCCCTGTCATGTAGATATTTGCGCATCATGATTGGTTCTACTGCGCACATCAATGGTGTCACCATCTGTAGTTAAACAAAAATAAACAAGTAGCATTTATGTAAAAATATGCACCTGTATTTTTAAGTAATATTTGATGTCACTTGTTTTTTTTTTCTTGAAATGTTTTCTCTCCTGTTCAATAAGGTACCTCCATGCAAACTGAAGCTCTACTGGACTATTAACGTTACAGTTGTATCTTTTGGTTTTCTCAATGACTACAGCCTCGGAGGTTAGATTCTGGGCATGTGATCTATGCGATGTTAGAATTTTCGTGTTAGTCCAATCAGGAGTTACATGATTTTTGATACAATGTTGTATTAATGAAGTTTTTTCATCTTTTCTTGTCCAATTCGTAATATGTTCATTTAATCTAGTCAAAAATCTTCTATGCGTACTTCCGATATATACTTTGTCTTTTTGGTTATCATCCTTAACTGTTGGAATGACATAAACACCAGATTTATTTAGAATTGATCTATTATTAGTAGTAGTAAGTATGCTTCCATTGTCAATAACTGTTTCTGCTATGTTAATATTGTGGTTGTAACATTATTTTTTTAAAATAGTACTAATAGGAGGTAAGTATGGAAATTTTCCATAATATTGCTGTATTTCTTTTTCAATATTATTTTCGGAACGATGTATATTGGCCGTAATGTTGTTATATAAAGATTTGACTAATCCTTTATTATATCCAAATTCTTCTGCAGTTTTTTCAATCCATTTTAGCTCTTTGATCTCTGATTCTTTATTGGATGAGTGTGTCATGGCTCTTTTAATATAAAAGCGGAACACTGCAGTCTTATATTTCCAAGGGTGTGTAGAATCCTTTGGGATAATTGCCTGTACATATGACTGCTTCCGGTATACTGAATATTCTATAATTCCGTTATCCTTGTTTATAGATATATCCAAGAAGTTTAGCTGGCCATTAACTTCAATTTCTTTACTAACCTGTATAGATTGATAACAACTGTTAAATTATTAATGAAGTTATCCATTTCAAGATTGGAGTGCTGCCAAAATAGTAAAATATCATCGACGTATCGAAGATATACATATAGTAAGTATATATTAGAATGATCTAATATACAGTTTTCAATATCTTGCAGAACGACTTCGGCCAGTAGCCCTGAAATTGGGGACCCCATTGGGGTGCCATATTGCTGTTTATAAATTATCCCATTAAATGTGAAAAAATTATTATTTGTAACAAATAATAATGCAGATATAATACTGTTTCTGACTTTATCAGTAAGATTTTCATCTTCCAATCTGGAATTAATTAAGTCAATAGCGTTGCAAAATTTCATCTTGTTTAATTTTATCTGGTGCAGATTTATAACATCATGAATTTTAATCTAAACTTCACAATTGAAAAAAGTTCACATTCTTTGAAGACGTACATATGAAGCCCCGACAGCCACTATGAATATTGTAAGTACAGAATACTTATTATTTTTCTTGATTTCAATTGCCAATACTATGTTAACATCATTTAGCAATCTCCTGATTGCTGAACTTGCATAACGTGTGAAACAGTAATTACAGACATTTAATGTCAATCAAATTAAAATATCGTAGCCACGTAAAAAGTATGTTCATTGCAAATTAGCGAAAATTGAACAACGATATACTACTCATGTTGACAAACCTTTTAGGAACATTTTCTTCTTAAAATAGTGCATGGTTTTTACGCCAGGGGCGTAGATATATATCTTATTTTTTGTCAATATCTCTACTTCTAAGGGTTCAATTTGAAAAATTCCTTCTTTGTTGGATAGTGTTTCTAGTGTGAAATGTTTTTCCTGTAATTTCAAAATTTTCAAGTAATTCATAGACTTTCCGCTAGGGGGCGTAAAGCTAAATTGCGTTTCTCCCTATATCTCTGCTTGTAAATCTCCGATTTGAAATATTCTTCCTGCACCGGATGCAGCTCCTGATGGGAAATCGTTTGCACATAATTTCTAATTTTTGTAAAAAAAAAAAAAAAAATGATTTGGCCACCAGGGAGCGTAAATCTTAATTTCAGCTTCTGATGTATTTGCAGCAAAATATGAGCTACTAAACTCTCGATTAAAAAAAACGTCGTCTGTAGACCAATACTACTCGTGTCGACAAACCTTTTAGAAACTTTTTCTTCTTAGAATAGTGCATGGTTTCTGCACCAGGGGGCGTAGATGTATATCTTATTTTTGTCAATATCTCGACTTCTAGGAGTCCGATTTAAAAATTCCTTCTTTGTTGGATAGTGTTTCTAGTGTGACATGTTTTTCATATAATTTCAAAATTTTCAAGTAATTCATAGGCTTTCCGCTAGGGGGCGTAAAGCTAAATTGCGTTTTTCCCTATATCTCTCTGCTTCTAAACCTACGACTTGAAAAATTCTTTCCGCACCGGATACAGCTCCTGATGGGAAATCGTTTGCACACAATTTCTAATTTTTATAAAAAAAAAAAAATGGTTTGGCCACTAGGGGGCGTAAATCTTAATTTCCGCTTTTGATGTATTTGCAGCAAAATATGAGCTTCTAAAATCTCGATGGAAAAAAGAGTCTTTTGTTGGCCAAGGCTACTCATGTCGACAAACCTTTTAGGAACACTTTCTTCTTGAAATAATGCATGGTTTCTACGCCAGGGGGCAAAGTTGTAAATCTTATTTTTGTCAATATCTTTACTTCTAAAAGTCCAATTTGAAAAATTCCTTCGTTGTTGGATAGTGTTTCCGATGCGAAATGTTTTTCCTATAAATTCAAAATTTTCACGTAAATCATTTAGACTTTCCGCTAGGGCGCATAAAGGTAAATTGCGTTTTCTGCTCCTAAAACTCCGATTTGAAAAAATTCCTCCTGTATCGCATACAAGACCTGATGGAAAATATTTTTCACTCACATAATTTCTAATGTTTTGTAAAGAATGGTTTGGCCACCAGGGATCAAAAATGTTAATTTCTGCTTCTGATGTCATCATCATCATCATCATTGCCAACCATTATCAATCCACTGCTGGACGAAGGTCTCCCCAAGTTTCCTCCACAACGGTCTGTCTTGTGCCAGTCTCCTCCATGTCACTCCCGCATACTTTCGAATTTCATCCACCCATCTTCCATGTGGTCTTCTTCTGGGTCTTTTCCTGTCCCTTGGAATCCAATCTAAAATTTCGGCTGTCCATCGATGGTCTGTTCTTCTGGCAGTATGTCCAGCCCATTGCCATTTCAGGGATTTAACTCTGATCATGATGTCTTCCACTCTTGTCATTTTTCGGATCCACGTGTTCCTCTTCTTATCTCTCCTGGTTACACCAAGTATGCACCTCTCCATGCTTCTTTGAGTTGTCTGCAGCCTTTGTATGTCTCTTTTAGTTAAGGTCCACGTCTCTGCACCATACGTAAGCACTGGAAGGATGCATTGATCAAACACTTTTCTTTTAAGACATAATGGCATATTGCTCTTGAAAATTATGCTGTTTCTTCCAAAAGCTCTCCAGGCAAGTTTTGTACGCCGATTAATTTCTTCACCAATGTGACCCTCACTTGATATCTGCTGTCCAAGATAAACGTACGTGTCTGTTATCTCCAGCTTTTCTCCATCAATCGATAAATCTTCATTTCTTGTAAAAGCATTGTACATCACTTTTGTCTTCTGAAAGTTCATTTTTAATCCCACTTCTTTACTCTTGTCAGCAAGTTCCTGGATCATACTCTGTAGCTCTGATGGGGTAGTTGCAAAAATGACTATGTCATCAGCAAAACGAAGGTGGGTTAGATAATCTCCATTAATCTTTATCCCTTTGTTTTCCCAGTTCAGTGATTGAAAGACATTTTCCGATGTGGCATTAAAGAGCTTCGGAGATATGGTGTCACCTTGTCTCACTCCTTTTCCAATTTTTATATGTGTTGTATTTTCAAACAGCCGAATCTTTGCACTTGCATTTTCATAGATGTTATTAATAATATTAATGTATGCATCTTCAATACCGCAGGATTTCAGAGCCATTGCAACTGCTGATAAAAGCCATGCACAATGGAAGTTCATATTCCCTCGCTCTTTCAATTAGTTCTCTCAGTACGTGTATATGATCTATGTGCTGTAGCCACTCCTGAATCCAGCTTGTTCTCTCGGTTGAGCCATGTCCAGTGTCACCTTCAAGCGGTGTGAAAGAACTTTAGTGAAGATTTGATAAACCACTGATAGGAGGCTGATAGGTCTGTAGTTCCTGAGATCCTCAATGTCACCTTTTTTTATGTAGCAAGATCATTCTAGCGTTGTTCCAATCCTCAGGAATTTTCCCTTCATTAAGGCATCGAGTGAAAATTTGGGCGAGTACTGTTTCGATTTCTCCACTTGCTTCTTGTATGATGTCTACAGTAATTCCATCTTCTCCTGGAGCTTTTCCCCGCTTCATGTTCTTGATTGCATGTGCAACTTCTGCTGGAAGGACTGGAAGAACTCTGGTACTGGTACCTTTCATGATGTGTGGAGTACATGTATCATCCCTTTCATATAATTTGGAGTAGAAATCTTTCACTCTTGTCAAAATTTCTGCCTCTATTTCTTGTTACAGAATCTTCTTTTCTCAGTGCCATAATCTGTTTTTTCCCCTTACTGAGATGTCCCTTTGCTATCTTTAGGCTTTGGTTGTTTTCAATTGCTTTCCTTACTAGTTCACAGTTGAATTTCCTTACGTCTTCAGTGATACTTTTTCGTACTGTCTTGCATAGCTCTATATATTCCACTTTGGAAGTCACATCTTCTTTAGTTGTCCTCATCACTCTTCTTTTTTGCATCAACATTTTGGTTTTTCCTGATAATTTGTTCACATACAATTTGTTCTTAGACCCAGCTAATTTTGTTGCTGTTTCCATAAGAGCGTTGGTTACTTTTCTGTTAACTTCAGAAATATCCACTTCTTCCGATGTTAGGCCTTCCAAAGCAGGGAATCTGTTCTTCAGTTCCAAGTTGAAGGTATTATGGTGTTTTTTAAGGTTGGTTATGTCAATACATTTTGTTTGTCTTATGAGCTTGCTACGTTCGAGTTTAGTGTTGAGGTGCATCTTACATCTCACCAATCTATGATCACTGCCTGTGTTGAACTTGTTTAGCACACTGCAGTCTTCTATGATGAATTTTTTGTTACACATAATAAAATCAATTTCACTTGTCGTCCCCTTTGGATGTCTCCATGTCCATTTCCTGTGTGGCTTTTTCTTGAAAAAGGAGTTCAAGATGAAAAACCCTTCTGCCTCTGCAAACTCTACGAGAGTATTTCCACGCTGGTTTCTGTTGCCGTGATCGAATTTACCTACTGAAGTTTCATTCTGTTGCCGTTGCCCTATTTTTGCATTGAAATCTCCCATAATTATCTTCAAGTGCTGCTTACCTTTATTATTTAGATCACGAATTTCCTCATAAAATTCTTCAATTTCTTCTTCAGCATGACTTGTGGTGGTTGCATAAGTTTGAATAATCTGAGCCTGGTATCTTCTCGAGAGTTGGATAACGAGTCGTGCAGCTCTGTCAGAGGAACTTTCAACTTCTACAACTTTATCCTTCAGTTTCTTGTTTATTATAAATCCAACACCACTAGTTCTGCCAGTATCTGTCCCACGGTAGTAGAAGAGATGTCCACTTTTCAGTTCAATGAGATCTTCTCCTTTTCTCCTTACCTCACTTAGCCCGACGATGTCCCACTTGATCCTTTGTAGTTCCTCTTCCAATTCAAGAAGCTTTGAATCAGAAGATAGGGAGCGTCCGTTATATGTAGCCAAAGTCAGCATCAGATGGCAGCCTAGTCCGGTCCTCCTGGGATTCTTAGCACCCTCTGCCTTCATGTCGCACTGGCCGCTGCCTTGGCCAAGTACATTCTAGCTGCCGGAGACTGAGGGCCAAGATTTAAGTTGTGGAGTCATTTTGGAGGGGTTTGGCCATAACTCACCACGCTGGCCAAGCGGGTTGGTGAGTGTGGGATAGCATTTCCTCTAATCCCGATGGTATAGTTATACCGCTATTGGCGGTCGTCAGAGCCCCTTTAGTGGGAACAGGATGTACCACGAGAAGGCGGGGTTGACATTTGTCAAGGAGAGGCTGTGATGTTATGCATCACCTGACCTTACATCCCGCTTCTGATGTATTTGTAGCAAAATCTGGGCTCCTGAAAACTCGACTAAATTTTTTTTCTTGGAGCGATACTGCTCATATGGATAAACTTTTTGCGAATACTTTCTTCCTAAAATAATGCATGGTTTTCCTACCAGGGGACATAAGGTCACATCTTATTTTTGTCAATAACTCAGTTTCTAAGAATTCGTAAGCTCAAGATTCCGTTTACACCAATATCTGAGGGATTAAAGATCCGATTGAAAAGCTTCTTTCTTCCGTCAGGTACTATTGTTTTCCATACCGGTTCAATTGCCTTTATGGGCGGGCGGCGCGGCTGTTCGCGCGAGGTACTGAGAGAGCTAGCGTGGTAGAGTGAATGTTCCGAACTGTTTCTATATATTTTTATTACCGTTGCTATATATTTTTATTATTTGCGGGTTTTTTGGGGGAGGATGAGAGGGGCTGGAATATGTAGCAAATAAGTGAAAAAATTGCCAAAAAAAACGGAAAAATCAATCATTTGTAATTATTTCTTTACAATGGGGGGGCAAATCCCCCCAAATCTACCTCCTTGATACAGATGTTCATGTTTTATAACTTTTCTCCTCTGTAGCCCCTCAGAAGAAATGTAAAGGCTAAAATAACCCTTTTCATCCCTCCAAATTATCGGAAAGTGATAAAATTAGGTGTGTGTGTGGGGGGGGGCTCCCCTGAAAACGGTGAGTGATGGGGGGGTCATATTCGGATTCAGGAGGTCGTTTTACATGAGAATCAGCAGGAATGGTGTTAGGGCCGATTTTCATGCCGACCAGTGTTATTTCACATCGCTTGAAGATAACACTGGACATGGCTCAACCGAGAGAACAAGCTGGATTCAGCGGTGGCTACTGCACAATAGATTATATACCCATGTACTGAGAGAACTAATTGAAAGAACAAGGGAATATGAACTCCCATTCTGCATTGCTTTCCTTGATTATGAAAAGGCCTTTGATTCCTTGAAACCATCAATAGTTACAATGGCTTTGAAATCCTGTGGTATTAAAGATGCTTACATTAGCATTATTAATAACATCTATGAAAATCCAAGTGCAAAGGTTCAGCTTTTTGAGGATATAGCACCAATAAAAATTGGAAAGGGAGTGAGACAAGGTGACACCATATCTCCCAAACTCTTTAATGCCACATTGCAAAGTGTCTTTCAGTCATTGAAATGGAAAAACAAGAGGATAAAGATTAATAGAGATTATTTAACTCACCTTTGTTTTGCTGATGACGTAATAATTTTTGCAGCTACCTCTTCAGAGCTGCAAAGTGTGATCTAGGAATTTGCTGACAAGAGTAAAAAAGTGGGATTAAAAATTAACTTTCAGAAGACAAAACTGATGTACAATGCTTTTTCAAGAAAATGAAGATTTTGTGATTGATGTAGAAAAGTGGAAAATTGGAATGGGAGTGAGACAAGGTGACACCATACCTCCCAAACTTGTGTTTCAGAATCCTTAGGTGGAACAACCAACTGGAATCATTAGCTTTGGGTTGATAACTCACACTGATGTAGTTTTATGATCTCTATGACTCAAAGAAATAAACTTTGTGGCTCAGGTGTAGGATATGGTGGACCTACCACACTTGAGAAGGGTGATCTACCATGGAATCGACTTGGAACTTCTAAATAGCATATGAGAAAGAGATCTCGGCTGAATGAGTGTAAGATTGGTTTATGGAATACTAGAGGTATAAATGGAAAGATAAATGAGGTGATTCAAGAAATGAATAAGTATAGATTGGATGTGCTGTGTGTAAGTGAAACTAAAAAGAAAGAAATTGGAGTAGAAGAAATGAATGGAATGGTGAGTGTGTGGTCTGGAGTGTTGGACAATGTGAGAGGACAGGATGGTGTAGGTGTGATTTTAAGTGAAAAGATGAACAACTTGAACCATTACAGCTGCATAAGTAAAATATTTCTCTGGATTCGTTTGGAAGTGAAACTTCAGAGATTAATAATTAATTGTTGTAGTGTATGCTCCTTGTGATTCAGATCCCTCTGATAAGAAGGAAGATTTTTGGAATGAGTTAAAAGCTGTTTTGAACCAGTTATAAACAGCTTTTAACTCAGTTATAACTGTATATGAAATTATGAAAGATAATTTCATATACACCGCACAAAATACACCCAGAAAAAAATTATATCCGACACTATGCAAGGCTTATCTCACAGAAACAGACCAGTAAAAAAAAAAAAAAGAAGCAACAATCAACATAGGATAGAATTTGCAAATCTTATTTTCCATAAGGGCTGTGGGTTTAGAAAAACTTCTGCACCACTTTTCTCTTGCCATGCACTGACTGTACTTTACTCAACATACTACCCGGTACATTGTCACACCATTATCTCACTTCTGGAGTACTTACGCAAGACTCACTTTGCTCTGGCTACTTCCAGAGTACCATTCTGCAATACTACATGCTACCAACCACAACAGAGAGAAAAAAAAGTATCACCTAGTTATCATCAAAATACCATCCTCATGTTACATAATCATTTCACATAAAAATCTCACAAAATTATCATCTGATTCACTGACTCACATTATTTCTGAATTCACTTTCTCCAGAAACATCTCTCGCCTCAATACCATCTCGAGGCATATCAAAAAACTAACCGCACTTAATGTACACCTTCATACCTCACTCCTTTGAATGTCCAACATGAGAGAAAAACAAACCATAAAATTTTTTTTTAGGTATGACTCAGAAAAAGAACTTAGTGATTACTTATTAAACCATTCCTGTCTTTTTCTGAAATTATCACGTTTCCATGACATGTCTACAACCTGGGCCAGGCTGGGGAGAAAAAGCAGCCCTGGCATTTTTAATTACGGCAGCCCACTTTTGATTTCATATAGCTTTGGGTGAAAAGCGAAAAGTATTCACCACCCATCCATCCAATTTAGCAAACAGATCACCAAACCAGAAACATTTTTCATATCTATAAAATTTTCTTGATTTCTGGCATTTGCTATGTCTTGCAGAGCAGCTCCACTAAGACCAACATCTCGACAGAGCTGCACTGGACAAAGTAAGATATGCTGAAATACATTTTATGAATAATATTGGAGATGTTAATTTCTCAAGGTAGGTGGAGACATATAAAAACAGATAGTATTGAGAATTGTTGGCTGCTATGGCGTAATGGTAACGCACTTGGCATGCAACTAGGAGTTCCACAGTTCGATTCCAGGTGGTGACCGAAAAACAATTTTTTAAATGCTCTGTGCTAACGAACGTGGAAGAGTGAAGCTGTCATCATCTGTTCTTACTGCATTTTATTTCAGTTGTTCTAATGAAATATAATAGGTTACATGCACACTGCACAGGGATGCCAAAAATGGCCAAATAACATTAAAAAAAAGATTCTAAATTAAAAATTTATTGTTTATGTTGGTACTTCTTGGAGAAGTGCCTCTACAACTAATTACATGTGATAATGCCGCAACAAAACTGAAGGACTGTCAAATCATGGAATTGGAAATACCATACTGTAAGGGCTAAGATTATAACTTAAAATAACAAAAGAATATGTACTGGTTGCAACCTCCAGCAGTTAATATATTACATATTTGTTCCCGATATTGGAACAGACTTTCGTAACTTTTCTGTACATGGTTACTAAACTTTTTAGAGATATTAATGAGTCCTTCTGGGAAAATTAAAAAAGGTAGAGTTTTCTGCTTCCCTGGGTATGCTTTGTTGTGGTCAGTAATTTTTGTACAGTATCACATAAGAAAATCTGATAACTACGATGTACTGAAAAATTATGAGGATAATCTTCATGTTCATCCGCTCTGTTCATACAAGTATATAAAATAATAATGATACATGAATTGTTAATGTCTAAACATGAATGTAAACAAATGTGTTTCTTAAATAACAGAAACTAATTGCTTGTCACCATAAATTTCTATCTTATAACAGACGAGCATATTTTTGGATAGCTATATATATGTGTGCATCTCTTTAGTCTACTTACCCAGTCACAAAACTAAAAGTTTCTTTAACAATCCACTTTTCTGACTAAGTCTCTGAATCACCTTTTTGGGGTCAATACTGTTTAAAATGTCCCTCTCAGATTTCATAAGCATTAATGATTCCAACTTCTCCTGTGAAAGAGTTGATCTTAAATTTGACTTTATGAATTTAAGTTTTGAAAACGATCTTTCACACGCTACTTGTGAGCATGACAGTGTTAATATGCCTTGTATGCCAGAAATAACGATTTATATGCTTGCGCACCGGACTAGGCTGCCATCTGATGCTGACCTTGGCTACGTATAATGGACGCTCCCTATCTTCTGATTCAAGGCTTCTTGAATTGGAAGAGGAACTACAAAGGATCAAGTGGGACATCGTCGGGCTAAGTGAGGTAAGGAGAAAAGGAGAAGATCTCATTGAACTGAAAAGTGGACATCTCTTCTACTATCATGGGACAGATACTGGCAGAACTAGTGGTGTTGGATTTATAATAAAAAAGAAACTGAAGGATAAAGTTGTAGAAGTTGAAAGTTCCTCTGACAGAGCTGCACGACTCATTATCCAACTCTCGAGAAGATACCAGGCTCAGATTATTCAAACTTATGCACCCACCACAAGTCATCCTGAAGAAGAAATTGAAGAATTTTATGGGGAAATTCGTCATCTAAATAATAAAGGCAAGCAGCACGTAAAGATAATTATGGGTGATTTCAATGCAAAAATAGGGCAACTGCAACAGAATGAAACTTCAGTAGGTAAATTCGGTCACAGCAATAGAAACCAGCGTAGAAATACACTCGTAGAGTTTGCAGAGGCAGAAGGGTTTTTCATCATGAACTCCTTTTTCAAGAAAAAGCCACACAGGAAATGGACATGGAGACATCCAAATGGGCGACAAGTGAAATTGATTTTATTATGTGTAACAAAAAATTCATCATAGAAGACTGCAGTGTGCTAAACAAGTTCAACACAGGTAGTGACCATAGATTGGTGAGATGTAAGATGCACCTCAACACTAAACTCGAACGTAGCAAGCTCATAAGACAAACAAAATGTATTGACATAACCAACCTTAAAAAACATCATAATACCTTCAAGTTGGAACTGAAGAACAGATTCTCTGCTTTAGAAGGTCTAACATCGGAAGAAGTGGATATTTCTGAAATTAACAGAAAAGTAACCAAAGCTCTTATGGAAACAGCAACAAAATTAGCTGGGTCTAAGAACAAGTTGCATGTGAACAAATTATCAGGAAAAACCAAAATGTTGATGCAAAAAAGAAGAGAGAGGAGGATAACTAACGAACATGCGACTTCCAAAGTGGAATATATAGAGCTGTGCAAGACAATACGAAAAAGTATCACTGAAGACGTAAGGAAATTCAACTGTGAACTAGTGAGGAAAGCAATTTAAAACAACCAAAGCCTAAAGATAGCAAAGGGACATCTCAGTAAGGAAAGAAAACAGATTGTGGCACTGAGAAAAGAAGATGGTTCTGTAACAAGAAATAGAGGCAAAATTTTGACAAGAGTGAAAGATTTCTACTCCAAATTATATGAAAGGGATGATACGTGTACTCCAGACATCAATAAAGGTACCAGTACCAGAGTTCTTCCAGTCCTTCCAGCAGAAGTTGCACATGCAATCAAGAACATGAAGCGGGGAAAAGCTCCAGAAGAAGATGGAATTACTGTAGACTTCATACAAGAAGCAAGTGGAGAAATGGAAACAGTACTCGCCCAAATTTTCACTCGATGCCTTAATGAAGGGAAGATTCCTGAGGATTTAAACAACGCTACAATGATCCTGCTACATAAAAAAGGTGACATTGAGGATTTCAGGAACTACAGACCTATCGGCCTCCTATCAGTGGTTTATAAAATTTTCGCTAAAGTTCTTTCACACCGCTTGAAGGTAACACTGGACATGGCTCAACCGAGAGAACAAGCTGGATTCAGGAGTGGCTACAGCACAATAGATCATATCCATGTACTGAGAGAACTAATCGAAGGAATGAGGGAATATGAACTTCCATTGTGCATGGTATTTACGATTATGAAAAGGCCTTTGATTTGGTGGAACCATCAGCAGTTACAATGGCTTTGAAATCCTGCAGTATTGAAGATGCATACATTAATATTATTAATAACATCTATGAAAATGCAAGTGCAAAGATTCGGCTGTTGAAAATACAACACACATGAAAATTGGAAAGGGTGTGAGACAAGGTGACACCATATCTCCGAAGCTCTTTAATACCACATTGGAAAATGTCTTTCAATCACTGAACTGGGAAAACAAAAGGATAAAGATTAATGGAGATTATCTAACTCACCTTTGTTTTGCTGATGGAGTAGTCATTTTTGCAACTACCCCATCAGAGCTGCAGAGTATGATCCAGGAACTTGCTGACAAGTGTAAAGAAGTGGGATTAAAAATGAACTTTCAGAAGACAAAAGTGATGTTCAATGCTTTTACAAGAAATGAAGATTAATCGATTGATGGAGAAAGGCTGGAGATAACAGATACGTACGTTTATCTTGGATAGCAGATATCAAGTGAGGGTCACATTGATGAAGAAATTAATCGGCGCATAAAACTTGCCTGGAGAGCTTTTGGAAGAAACAGCATAATTTTCAAGAGCAATATGCCATTATGTCTTAAAAGAAAAGTGTTTGATCAATGCATCCTTCCAGTGCTTACGTATGGTGCAGAGGCTTGGACCTTAACTAAAAGAAACATACCTTTAAAGGCTGCAGACAACTCAAAGAGGCATGGAGAGATGCATGCTTGGTGTAACCAGGAGAGATAAGAGGAGGAACTCGTGGATCCAAAAAATGACAAGAGTGGAAGACATCATGATCAGAGTTAAATCTCTGAAATGGCAATGGGCTAGACATACTGCCAGAAGGACAGACCATCGATGGACAGCCGAAATTTTAGATTGGATTCCAAGGGACAGGAAAAGACCCAGAAGAAGACCACATGGGAGATGGGTTGATGAAATTTGAAAGTATGCGGGAGTAACATGGAGGGGACTGGCACAAGACAGACCGTTGTGGAAGAACCTTGGGGAGACCTTCGTCCAGTAGTGGATTGATAATGGTTGACAATGATGATGCTTGCGCATAGAGGTAAAATTGCTTAAGCACATAGTAGCAACAAACATTACAATCTTTTCCACTTCTGTCCATCATGATGCCTGATGGAACTTTGATGCTCTTCATCACAGTCATCTTCAGAAATGATAAGATCAAGGTTTTGAGATGTCTGATTCACTACTTTAGCTTTTCTTCTTTTTTCAAATTCATCTTGGAGTGATAGTCTCAGTTTTGGCCATTTCCTTGCAAAACCCTTCAATTCAGCTTTCAGTTCACTTTTATCAAAGTCCGAGTATATTCTTTTTAAAACACAGCTGAGTTTTTCCAGTGCAGTTTCTGGAACATTTTCTTAAGTTGGGAAAAATTTCGTGGGTCTAAGCAGCCGATATCAGCTGCAAGTGCACCATGCTCTCGGAAGCGATCACTAAGACTATGAACTGCCACATCAAGAACGTTGTTATACACATTTATGCAGTAACGATCTTGTGCATTACTAATGGGTTCATCATATGTAGTTTCAGAAAGAGACTTCTTTTTCCTTCGAACCCTATTTTCTGGTAGTTCTGGAAGAATCTCCTCGTCAATCTCCTGTTCTTCAAATTTCTTATTTGCCCAAAGAACAAATTCATCAGCAGTTTTCTTCATGCTTAAGAAATCACGCTGGATATGGTTTTAAGTCCACCATGCGCTGGGCTTAGAGAACATCCATTCCCTTAGTTTGCAGATAATTTGACTGGGGCATTGTTGATTCAGAAATACGAAGGTACAGGTATGCAGTGAGAATTGTTAAATACTTGCACAGTGTTTCTTGAAAGTTTCTTGCCATGAACCTCGTTTCAGAATTGAACTTCTTGGATGATACTATTTTATGCATTGTCGCTATTAAATCAACATACATTGACTGAGTGGAATCGCCATACATGCCAAAAACTGATTTTAAACATCTATCTTTGGCCCACCACCTTGTTTTTCCAATATATATTAATCGCCTGTTACTTGATCCTATTGTGCTCTGCCATGTATGAATTCGCAAATAAGAATCGCGGAAGAAATTAGCACAAGAATTTAATGTTCCAAACAAAATCGGAGACTCCAGGCATGACTGTTGCATCGGTCATAACTAGGTTTAAGACATGCGCATAGCACCAGACATGCATTTGCCCTGGAGAAGCAGCAGATAACCAAGATGTGAAGCCTTTGTACTCTCCTTGCATATTTCGTACACCATCTGTTGCATTGCCTACGCATTTTGTTATGTCAATACCAAGAGAAAGCATCTCTAATTTCAGTAGTTCACACATGTTGAACCCTGTTCAGATTTGCAGTTTACTACACTTACTAGACGTTCAACTTTATCATTAACTATCTAACAATGATTGAACACTGATCCCTTACAGAGATGTCTTGTGTTGTATCAAGCTGAACAGAAAATATATCAGCATCACAAATTTCATCTGCTATTTTTCTTTCATTAAAGATCCTATAATATCAATAATATAGCCAACAGTTGTTTTAGAAATAAAAGTGACTTCACGTCCACGTTTCAGAACATTTTAATGAAATTCATCTTTAGCTGATTGAATAACTTTATCCAAATGCACTTTTAGAGTGGCATCAAATTTTGAATGCAACTTTAACAATTCAATAAAGTTTTCATGATCCACATTATCATCTTCCAACGTGGCAGCACTTTCATTATTTCCACAAAATGGAAGACCTCGTTTACCAATAAACTTCACAATTTCTACCATTCTAATATTTTCTTCCTCTCCAAAATTTCTGTCTCACGTTTGGATAACGTTTTTTTAAACAAAGTTTTCACATCACCACCATAGCAACTTATTAAATGTGCTTCAGCACATGCAAAGTGTTGTTTGCTAGTTTCATGTTCAAGAATGCGTTGCATTGCATGACGCCAATCTGTCATACCATGAACAAAAATGTTGGGATTATATCCGTTTCCATATGCTAAGCAAACAGAACAAAATAATGCCTTTTTTTTTTTCTGAATAAGACAGCCACTGTCTAGGCATACCACTCTTCTGCATAAATTTTTTTGCGGTAACAGGCAAGGAGGAAATATCTGGTTGACAAGGGTGAAACTTGAAAAAAGAGTCAATTGTAATTTTACTGACCTCAAGAGGAAGAAAAAAATCATTATTAGCTACGTCCTCATCTTGCAGTTTTGAAAAACATTCATTAAAATGAACACCAGTTCCTCTGGAAAGAGCATCCCCATCATGTGAAAGCACGTCACAAACACAAACTGTTGCTTCGGCAAAACAATGTCCTTTTTCTGGATAATTTCGCACTTCATTCCTAACCATTCCTAACAGAAATTACTTCTGTTTCAGAAGCAGACACAGCTTTATCTGTCTTCTTTTGTTCTGTCAAACTAGATGTTTTAGTTCTCTTCTGGGCATTAAACATATCACCTAAATTTCGAGTTGATAAAGCGTCTTGTTCACGAAGCTTCACTTTCCTTTTCTTTTCTTGACCACCCTCACACTTCGCCTTTTGGAGTAATCCATATAAAAAAAAATGTTAACTTTCAAAATCTGAACTCACTAAAAAAAATTTCTTAGTGCTGTACATCCAACTATATAAATAAGCAACACGTGAAAAAGTAGAATAAGTAAGCATGGCGCTATTTCCGGTTACTGTTTTTTTTTGGGGGGGGGGGGTAAACAGCTGTGGCCATTTTCACTGACCTGAGGGTAGTGTCAGTTACTTCAGCAGCAGTTAAAACAATGTCATGAACACCATGCCCTCGAAAAGCAGATTAGATCACGTGATAATGGAACCTCAGAGCAGTGATCCAATTGGCTGTTAATCTTCAGATTTTGTGCCCGCTTACTGCTTATTCAGACTTTATCTCTCAGCTCATGCCGTATTTCTCAATTCTTTGTAATTTGTTTCAGTTCTTAAACAGAAATAAATTGACACGGATGACCCAACGGCAGAGTTTTACGGCGGCCCACCGGGCATTTGCCCGGTGACTCCTGTGGCCAGTCCGGCCCTGTCTACAACACATAAAGATAAATGAGGTCTCATTTCTTCCATTGCCTTTGACACTCAAAAAATCCAGAATATTTCCAAAAAGCACCAAACAGCAAACACATGAAATGTCAACAAAAATCTTATCCATTTGTTTACCATCCTTATCACACCAGACAATAAATCAGACAATCCTTATAGAAATCCTACCATTGCAATGAAAACGTTTTCTCACAAAGGAAGTAACAATGAAAAAATTATTCCTTTCTCGACTTCGTCATATTCATAATGACGACACACCTCCAATAAAACTATCCTCAAATTTCAGTCCTGACCAAAACACTCTAATCTCTCTATCCTTCTTACAACACTCCAGGAGATAAACAGGAAAACACAAGGTAATATAATTTTCAATGCATGGAAATCTTTAAAGTAACAGTTTATGCCCTTTCATAATTCCCTACTGGTACTCATCATCTTTACATACTTGCTGAAATGAGAAGCCTGCACACTGATGAAAAGAAAAACAACGAATGAAAAATACAATTCCCTTTTAAAATGAAATAAACAATGTGAGAGCGTATTGCCTTGGAAAAGAAAAGAAAAATGCACTATTTACACACAACCAAGCATGAAATTCTATGCCACTTGTTGTTATTATACATCCGGAATTCATATCGGTTTCCAGTTCCATTCATTACCAAGGAGACCTCAGAGTGATAAAAGAGATTTTTATCATTCGATCAAATGTTACACATCAGATTTATTTTATGACGCACCCTTTTACGTTCCACAATAGAAACTGTAGGAATGTGAGAATGGTTATATCCCATGCATCAAGGTCAATGGCAAATGCTGTCTCATTTATCTTAATACTCAACTTAAAAATTGACACTTGGTCCCTACATTTATCTTGCAGACAAAGCCTGTGCTTATTTTGCAGAGAAGAACTATGCAATGTTACAAGTATTAATACAACTGGAATGAGAATCAAGGAGAACAGACTGTTTATCATCACTTCAACATTTTTACTCTGCTCCAATTTTTCCTGACTAGCATTTGTCTGAATGCAATTTTCAGAGGTGAGGGCTTCAGAACAATCTATGATACCTGCCGTTTGTTTATGGAATGTGGATTCCATTTCACTGAGTGCATTTTTTGTCACAGCCACTTCTACTGATCTGCTATCACTTTGCTCATTTTAGACCTTCTCTTCGTCACTGATTCAAGAACCTCCTTTCTTACACAACATTTTACATTTTCACCAACACTAACTTCCAGTGACTCAACTACTGCGTTTATCTCTACACTCACACACCCCAAAAAAGCATGCACATTCTCATCTTCCTCCACTTGACTTTGCATAACTTCCAAAGTCTTTGTTGTGACAACCTCTGTGTCAATAATTATGGCAGACCCTGTATCTTCTATTTCTAACACCCCCATCTCTACCAACCAATTGCTGACTTGTGCTTCAGAACATGGAATTTCATCATCCACCTCAATTTCAATCTGTGCTCCTCCTTCCTTTATTCCAATCAGCTGCATGGCTTCCAGTTGCAGCACTTTCTGTTCTACACTTTCCTGTTCCATTCTAATCTCTTTTGTTTGCCGCCCGGTGGCGCAGTGGTCTAAGCGATGGCCTCTGATCATTCGTCCGAACGGGGTCCGGGTTCGAATCCCGGTGAGGCATGGATGTTGTGTTTGTCTTACGGCACTGGCTCTCTCCCTTGCCTGGAACCAGTGACCCTAAATTAGGGACGGGCGACTGCTTATAGCCCATTGAGTTGCTCACGGTAGTCGTTAAACCTCCAACCAAAAAAAAAAAAAAAAAAAAAAAAATCTCTTTTGTTTACTTCTTCCTCCAATTTTACCCTTTCCTTCATCTGAAGCCTGTCCCTTTTTAACTGATCCAGCAGTTCCCTCTCCAACTTCTGAAGCCTTTCTCTTTCTAACGGCTGAAGTCTTTTTCTTTCTAACCGCTGATCTTTTTCTTTCTAACCGCTGGTCTTTTTCTTCCTAACCGCTTAAGTCTTTCCTATTCCAACTTCTGAAGTCTTTTTCTTTCTAACCGCTGGTCTTTTTCTTTCTAACTGCTGATGTCTTTCCTGTTCCAACTTCTGAAGTCTTTCTTTTTCTAACCTTTTCATCATCATCCCCCTTTCCAGTCTTTCTTTCCTTCTCCTCTTACTCTTTTTTCATTTTCCTGCTGCTCCCACTCTTCGAGAACTTTCAGCCTTTCCTTTTCGAACTTCTCCTCTAGTTCCTTCTGCCTAGCCAGTTCTTGCTTCTTTAATGTCTTTTGGTACTCATACCTTTCCCATTCCTTAAGTGTTTCAATTCTATCCCTCTCAAGTTTCTTTTCTCTTTCTTTCATCAACCTCTCCTCTTCCATCTTCCGCAGGTTTTCCTCATACCAATTCCATTCCTGTTCCTCTTGTTTCCTGCCTCTTCGTAGAGACCTTTCCAATTCCTTGTGTGCTTCAGTTCTGTCCCTCTCGAGTTTCTCTTCTCTTTCTTTTGATCAATTGCTCCTCTTCCATTTTCTGCAGGATTTCCTCGAACCAACTCCTTCCCTGTTCCCCTTGTTTCTTGCCTCTGTGCACATTCTGTTTTGTTCTCTGCTGCTCAGTTCTTAAGATACTTTCAGCATCTTCCCGTAAGAACTAGTTCTGGTTCCATAAAACCTAGGGTTTCTCAATTTTTGTCCCTGTGAACTCTTCCCACTGGAAAAATTCCCAAAATAATCACAAGAAGAATGCCCTGTCCTAGAACTCTAATAACTGAATGCCTGATCATTTTCTCTACTCCGATACCTGGGAGGCGAGGAATTATGAGTATGATAATCCCGCTGCTTTCTACGTTGCGGTATCTCATCTATACACTCCTTAACCACACTTAACAACTTCTGTGCTTCCCAGCACGCAGTAACAAATTCCCTTGAAGGCGTCTTGAAACCAAGCGACGTAACTTTGGAATCCACCATAAATTCCAGAATTCAAATTATAGTTTTGCCTCAGCAACACATTCTCACTATCACCCATTTTAAATTTTAAATTCTAGCACTTAAAGAAATCAGCAAATAAAAAAAAAAAAATCTAGCACTAATTTCAAAGCCTATCATCACTAACTGAAAATTACATACCCATTTGCTTAAAATAATCATTACAGACCCGACTAAAACTATGCAGTACACTACACAATTTAACAAAGGTTATTATACTATACCTGCTTTTACTGTAATGACTTACCATGCAATAATTACTCTTACTAAAGATAAGTGAGTTATAATTCTTAAGATTTTTTTCTACCTGAGCTTAAAGGTATATCTTACTATTTTTCTTAATTGAAAATAATTACTTCAATTATTACCTCACGAATGTAAACAAAAGCACAATACATAAATGCAATACAATAAAATTCAAATGCCAATTCACACTTAAAAAAAAATTGATTGCAAACACTTGATACTGACTATAATTTCAAAAATGAATGCCTAACATGAAGAAAATTCTCCCAATTAACTATACATACATATCAAAATTCTCCCAATTAACTATACATACATACATACATATCACTAAGCTGTTCTCTGAGATTGTGAGGTTAGCTCCAAAAAGAAATACAAACTACCAGATATTTTTACTTACTGTTGTCATATCAAACTTCTCCAATTAACTATGCCCTATGTCAAAACCTTATCCTTTCCTGCTGCTAGAGGAATTTGATCTTTTTACAATTTTCACATAACGTTACCTAATGTCAGAAATAGCAAATCATAAATGTGAATCTCTCTGGTACAGTGGGTGTAATCCTGGTCACAGGAACCAGTTGGATATATGGGGAAATTGGGTTAGACAATTTTACTATTATGATGATGATTAATTTGAACTTCTTATTCTTAGAAAAATATAAACATTTCAACAAGTTTATTTTCAGGAAAAAAAAAAGGCTGGTGATCTATCTAGAACCCCCCCCCTCCCCCAAAAGAAATTTTAATTAGCGGATTAACACCCAAGGTTTGATCCTAAAAACTCCCAGTAAATGGAAGGTGATTCCACCACCACCACAGACAAGAGAAATTCACATGAGACACAAAATGACTTGCTCAAACATATATTCCAGGTTAACCAGAGGTTTATTGTGTGCTCCCAGGTACATTTTGGAAAACAACTCAATATACAATGGAGTCTTTTAGTGGCTGAACTTTCTTTAGATGGCTAGGCTGAATAAAATTTTTTTGAAAGCTATGATGTTTAGAGTCCAGTGTTTGTTTCAACAGTCCTAAATAATCCATCTCAGAAATCTTGGTCTGCAAACCAAGTAGTTTTCACCTGTGTGGTTTAGAGGATGAGGGAAGTAAGTGGCACAATTTAGTTACTGGCCTGCTTTACAAAATTATCAAAGGATGTGACAATTCACTCAAGGAGTGCTAAGAGCTTAATGCCCAATATGCATATTTGTTACATGTTTAAACTTGTGCTAGATGCTCTTTGCAATTTAATTTAGATGGTTAAGAGTGACTTTTTCCCACAATACACTGATTTTGGTTAGTTACCTGGAAAAATCTCTTTTCTTTTTTCTCACATTACGGCAACAGAAAACAAAACAAAACAAAAATAACAAGTTACTGCCAGGACTCCCACATCAGTTATGACAAAATGTATGCACAAGTTAAGTTGCTATTCCTACTAGTGAAACAACAACAACAAAAAACAAGGAAGATGACACCGAATTTTTGGGTGTAATAATCACTTCTTTTTAATCCGTTTTGACGCAAATTAAATTTATCAAAGCTATTCAAAGTCAATGGAACCGGTATGGAAAACAATAGTATCTGACAGAAGAAAGAAGTTTTTCAATTGGGTTTTTAATCCCTCAGATATTGCTGTAAATGGAATCGTGAGCTTACGCCCTTTGGTTGCAGACTTGTGCTTTAAGAAAAGCATGAATTTATATTATTATATTTGCACTTTTAAGGTATTAAACCCCTGCAAAGTGCGCATAGTTTACGTGCAATTAATAAATGAAATACTATTAAAAAGCACCAATCACTTACCCTAAAGATCATGGTAATTTCCATCGACAACACACTTCCAGCACGTCAATTATTGTAATGTTGTTGGCCTTCCAAGTTTAACAGACATCTTGCTTACGATTCCTTCTTCCGGGGATGAAACATCGAATTTTTAAAAAAATTTTTAAGCCATATGAGATGTAACTATAAGCTTGTCAATTCCATAAAAACCACACAAGCATACTACTCATTCATACAATTCAATTAAAAAACTATGTACATATTTACACAACCTTACATTCCTAGGTGGTGTGGGGGGCTGAATGAGTGTGACACTTGCATTGGGAGTGGCAGGGGTTTTGAAACAGATGGAGCAGTTTGTTACTCACAGTTGACAAAGGTTTAACCACCTAGGAATGTAAGGTTGTGTAAATATGTACATAGTTTTTTAATTGAATTGTATGAATGAGTAGTATGCTTGTGTGGTTTTTATGGAATTGACAAGCTTATAGTTACATCTCATATGGCTTAAAAATTTTTTTTAAAAATACGATGTTTCATCCCTGGAAGAAGGAATTGTAAGCAAGATGTCTGTAAACCTTTGAAGGCCAACAACATTACGATAATTGACGTGCTGGAAGTGTGTTGTCGATGGAAATTACCATGATCTTTAGGGTAAGTGATTGGTGCTTTTTAATAGTATTTCATGAATTTATATGAGAAACATTTCACACCAGAAACACTCTCCAACATAGAAAGAATGTTTCAAATCAGACTCTTAGAAACAGAGATATCGACAACAGTAAAATGTGACTTTATGTCCCCTGGTGGGAAAACCATGCATTATTTTAGGGAGAAAGTATTCTCAAAAGGTTTTTCCATGTGAGAACTATTGGTCCAAGAAAAAAGAAAAATTTAGTCGAGTTTTCAGGAGCTCAGATTTTGCTACAAATACATCAGAACCAGAAATTAACACTTATGCCCCGTGGTGGCCAAACCATTCTTTACCAAACATTAGAAATTATGTGAAAAATATTTTTCATTAGGTCTTGTATGCGATACAGGAAGAATTTTTGAAATGGAGTTTTAGAAGCAGAAATAACACAGAAAACGCAATTTACCTTTGTGCCCCTAGCGGAAAGTCTATGATTTACTTGAAAATTTTTAATTTATAGGGAAAACATTTCGCATCGGAAACACTGTCGAACAAAGAAGGAATTTTTAAAATCGGACTCCTAGAAGTAGAGATATTGACAAAAATTAGATATGAATCTACGCCCTGGTGTAGAAACCATGCATTATTTCAAGAAGAAAATGTTCCTAAAAGGTTTGTCAACATGAGTAGTATAGGTCAACAAACCACTTTTTTTTCAATCGAGATTTTAGAAGCTCATATTTTGCTGCAAATACATCCAAGGGACAGGAAAAGACCCGGAAGAAGACCACATGGGAGATGGGTGGATGAAATTCGAAAGTATGCGGGAGTAATATGGAGGAGACTGGCACAAGACAGACCATTGTGGAAGAAACTTGGGGAGACCTTCGTCCAGCAGTGGATTGATAATGGTTGACAATGATGATGATGATATCAGAAGCAGAAGACTTACGCCAACTGGTGGCCAAACCATTTTTTACAAAAATTAGAAATTATGTGCAAATGATTTCCCATCGGGAGCTGTATCCAGTGCAGAAAGAATTTTTCAAATCAGAGATTTAGAAGCAGAGATATAGGGGGAAATGCAATTTACCTCTACGCTCCGTAGCGGAAAGTCTATGAATTACTTGAAAATTTTGAAATTGTATGAAAAACTTGTCACACTGAAAACACTATCCAACAACAAAGCAGGAATTTTTCAAATTGGACTCCTAGAAGTAGAGATATTGACAAAAATAAAATATACATCTACGCCTCTGGCGGAGAAATTGTGGAATATTTTAAGAAGAAAATATTCCGAAAATGTTTATCGATGTGAGTGGCATCAGTCCACGAAATAATTTTTTCAGTCGATATTTTAGAAGCTCAGATTTTATGGCAAATACATCAGAAGCAAAAATTAACACTTACGCCCCTGGTGGCTAAAGTATTCTTTACCAAACATTTGAAATTATATGCAAAAGATTTTCCATCCGGAGGGGTATCCACTGAAGAAATTTTTTCAAATCGGAGTTTTAGAAGAATTATCGGGAAAAATGTAATTTACTTTTACGCCCCCTAGCAGAAAATCTATGCGTATTTCAAAAAGTAACTATATCTAAAATACTCTTCAACATAAATGGAATCGAAAGATAAAATAATTTTTTCAATCGGATCATCATCATCATCATCATTGTCAACCATTATCAATCCACTGCTGGACGAAGGTCTCCCCAAGTTTCCTCCACAACGGTCTGTCTTGTGCCAGTCTCCTCCATGTCACTCCCGCATATTTACGAATTTCATCCACCCATCTCCCATGTGGTCTTTTTCTGGGTCTTTTCCTGTCCCTTGGAATCCAATCTAAAATTTCGGCTGTCCATCTATGGTCTGTCCTTCTGGCAGTATGTCCAGCCCATTGCCATTTCAGGGATTTAACTCTGATCATGATGTCTTCCACTCTCGTCATTTTTCGGATCCACGAGTTCCTCTTCTTATCTCTCCTGGTTATACCAAGCATGCACCTCTCCATGCCTCTTTGAGTTGTCTGCAGCCTTTGTATGTCTCTTTTAGTTAAGGTCCACGTCTCGGCACCATACGTAAGCACTGGAAGGATGCATTGATCAAACACTTTTCTTTTAAGACATAATGGCATATTGCTCTTGAAAATTATGCTGTTTCTTCCAAAAGCTCTCCAGGCAAGTTTTGTACGCCGATTAATTTCTTCATCAATGTGACCCTCACTCGATATCTGCTGTCCAAGATAAACATACGTATCTGTTATCTCCAGTTTTTCTCCATCAATCGATAAATCTTCATTTCTTGTAAAAGCATTGAACATCACTTTTGTCTTCTGAAAGTTCATTTTTAATCCCACTTCTTTACTCTTGTCAGCAAGTTCCTGGATCATACTCTGCAGCTCTGATGGGGTAGTTGCAAAAATGACTACGTCATCAGCAAAACGAAGGTGGGTTAGATAATCTCCATTAATCTTTATCCCTTTGTTTTCCCAGTTCAGTGATTGAAAGACATTTTCCAATGTGGCATTAAAAAGCTTCGGAGATATGGTGTCACCTTGTCTCACTCCCTTTCCAATTTTTATGTGTGTTGTATTTTCAAACAGCCGAATCTTTGCACTTGCATTTTCATAGATGTTATTAATAATATTAATGTATGCATCTTCAATACCGCAGGATTTCAGAGCCGTGGTAACTGCTGATGGTTTCACCGAATCAAAGGCTTTTTCATAATCGATAAAAGCCATGCACAATGGAAGTTCATATTCCCTCGCTCTTTCAATTAGTTCTCTCAGTACGTGGATATGATCTATTGTGCTGTAGCCACTCCTGAATCCAGCTTGTTCTCTCGGTTGAGCCATGTCCAGTGTTACCTTCAAGCGGTGTGAAAGAACTTTAGTGAAGATTTTATAAACCACTGATAGGAGGCTGATAGGTCTGTAGTTCCTGAGATCCTCAATGTCACCTTTTTTATGTAGCAGGATCATTGTAGCATTGTTCCAATCCTCAGGAATCTTCCCATCATTAAGGCATCGAGTGAAAATTTGGGCGAGTACTGTTTCAATTTCTCCACTTGCTTCTTGTATGATGTCTATAGTAATTCCATCTTCTCCTGGAGCTTTCCCCCGCTTCATGTTCTTGATTGCATGAGCAACTTCTGCTGGGAGGACTGGAAGAACTCTGGTACCTTTCATGATGTCTGGAGTACATGTATCATCCCTTTCATATAATTTGGAGTAGAAATCTTTCACTCTTGTCAAAATTTCGCCTCTATTTCTTGTTATAGAACCATCTTCTTTTCTCAGAGCCATAATCTGTTTTCTTCCCTTACTGAGATGTCCCTTTGCTATCTTTAGGCTTTGGTTGTTTTCAATTGCTTTCCTCACTAGCTCACAGTTGAATTTCCTTACGTCTTCAGTGATACTTTTTCGTGCTGTCTTGCATAGCTCTATATATTCCACTTTGGAAGTCACATCTTCTTTAGTTGTCCTCATCTCTCTTCTTTTTTGCATCAACATTTTGGTTTTTCCTGATAATTTGTTCACATGCAACTTGTTCTTAGACCCAGGTAATTTTGTTGCTGTTTCCACAAGAGCTTTGGTTACTTTTCTGTTAACTTCCGAAATATCCACTTCTTCCGATGTTAGGCCTTCTAAAGCAGAGAATCTGTTCTTCAGTTCCAACTTGAAAGTATTATGGTGTTTTTTAAGGTTGGTTATGTCAATACATTTTGTTTGTCTTATGAGCTTGCCACGTTCCAGTTTAGTGTTGAGGTGCATCTTACATCTCACCAATCTATGGTCACTACCTGTGTTGAACTTGTTCAGCACACTGCAGTCTTCGATGACGAATTTTTTGTTACACATAATAAAATCAATTTCACTTGTCGTCCCAATTGGATGTCTCCATGTCCATTTCCTGTGTGGCTTTTTCTTGAAAAAGGAATTCAAGATGAAAAATCCTTCTGCCTCTGCAAACTCAACGAGAGTATTTCCACGCTGGTTTCTGTTGCCGTAACCGAATTTACCTACTGAAGTTTCATTTTGTTGCCGGTGCCCTATTTTTGCATTGAAATCTCCCATAATTATCTTCAAGTGCTGCTTACCTTTATTATTTAGATGACGAATTTCCTCATAAAATTCTTCAATTTCTTCTTCAGGATGACTTGTGGTGGGTGCATAAGTTTGAATAATCTGAGCCTGGTATCTTCTCGATAGTTGGATAACGAGTCGTGCAGCTCTGTCAGAGGAACTTTCAACTTCTACCACTTTATCCTTCAGTTTCTTGTTTATTATAAATCCAACACCACTAGTTCTGCCAGTATCTGTCCCACGATAATAGAAGAGATGTCCACTTTTCAGTTCAATGAGATCTTCTCCTTTTCTCCTTACCTCACTTAGCCCGACGATGTCCCACTTGATCCTTTGTAGTTCCTCTTCCAATTCAAGAAGCCTTGAATCAGAAGATAGGGAGCGTCCATTGTAGGTAGCCAAGGTCAGCATCAAATGGCAGCCTAGTCCGGTCCTCCGGTGATTCTTAGCACCCTCTGCCTTCATGTCGCACTGGCCGCTGCCTTGGCCAGGTACATTCCAGCTGCCGGAGACTGAGGGCCAAGATTTAAGTTGTAGAGTCATTTTGGAGGTGTTTGGCCATAACTCATTTAGATGCAAATATGTGGAATAAAACATATTTTTGAATTCAACATCATCTGCATTTACGCTAGCGTCGAAATTGTACATCGTAAAAAAAAAAAAAAAAAACGAAATAAAGGATCATCATTCGCATATTTCAAGCTTTCCAATGCAAAAAGAATTTTTCAAATCGAACCAAATAGATGCAGAGATATCGTGGGTACAGACAGACGGACGGACAAACCGGTAACATAAGCACGATCTTTTTTTACAAAAGACGTGCTAAAAAGAATAGAATAGGCTATTGGAAGAAGTATGTTCCCCTACCTGAGCCAAAAATCAAATTCCCCCACATTTTATCGTAAGGAAGGCATGCCATTACAATGCCCTACTCTGATGTCACATTACTCTCAAATAAGCTGATGAAAAACCCTGTTCTAACAGAAACCAAAATTAATACACTTCAATCCATTTCTTTTTTTCTTAAGGCTATCACTGGCAGCAATTAGACACTTATACAAGAATACACAATGACATTTTCAGTACTGATTTTGGGGTCTGGCCAGAGCCCTCACACATACTCCCCAAAAATTTACAATTTACAAATCCTCACTGTAAGTTGCGTCTTCCAATAAACAAAGACATAAGTAACTCAGACTTTCTGCACTGGAAAAGCTTGGGGAAACATCCTCACAGACGCCATTCTAAGAATTTATTGCTTTTAGAAAACGGACACCAGAAACTGTTTACATTTTCGTTCTTTCTTTCTGAACAAAGGCTTCTGGAGACCACCTTTACAAAAATTCGTTAAGCAGATTAACATTAACGAACATCGTTACAATTGACTTTGTAACGCATAAAAATCGAATTATCTCTAGCTACAGGTGCGACGATCAGAATTACGAAAAAATAGCATAAAGCAATAAATTTGTTATTTTGCCCTGATGCATTAAGCCACAATTTTTATTCTTTACTAAATGATTATTAAACATCCTTGACGATAGCGTACGTGCAATTAATTTACGAAAATCACTTCGTTACTGGACAATCGCCGATTCACTTTTTCTAACATTCACTGAATTATACTATCACTAGTTAATACTAAGTAAGATTCAAACAAAAACCAACTAAAGATTAATACCAAGCAAGAATTTAATCACGGAAAGTTATTAAATTACGATCGATATACGCCAAAGATTTTAATACATGCCACTGACATAAGGCATAAACACGCGTTTTTTCTCTTTAGGTGCAACTACAATACGATAAAATACTTCAAACACTACATGTTTATAAATTACTTTTCCATTATTAAAGCTTACACGAGAATATAATAAAATTAACAGCGATAACGACGGTAAATATGTAACTACAACCTTGCGATTTTTTTCCATTGGTACGTTATCCCGACGATCAATAATGCCGCAGCGTTGCCGATAATTTAAAAGTAATACATCTTATACTATACATATGCAAACTGCAAGATAAATTTAACAAACTAAGGCATCAAAATAATTACATATGTGAAATGCAAGATACACTAAGGAACCAAGCCAAATTAATTCATATACACTACATCGTATACTGCTTAAAAAAACTAAACTTCATTAATATCTCTTCCCTGAAAGTAAACAGTACGTGTAATGGAAGGAAGAAAAAAAACATTGCATGAAGGAAGAAAAATCAACAACAACAAAGCATGATGTCAAACTTCATTAAATCTACTTTCCAGCTAGTTACACCTCCCTTAACTAGCAACAGACATCACAAGGCTAACTTACCTTGACATATTCACTTAAATTTAACAACATACACAGACAGTTTTTGAGAGTAACTGAGATCTAAAGAAAAAAACATGGAGGGAGAGGTCATTTTCACCACTGGTTTGCACTTTGCAGACGAACTCTGTGGCACGCAAAAGATCATACTTTGTTTTTGGACATGCCTTGTGGACCCTCCTCTTTCTGCTGATGTTTTGTTATTGTAAACTGCAGGTGGGTGGAAGCAAAGAGGAAACATGTGGTCTCCTTCCGTAACCTCTGGTAATGATGATGGGATGGTAGCTGAGTGTTATCGTGGCAGGCAGTAGAGCACGTGATCATTGACCTTCGATCCTGCGCCGGTGACGGCGACCTTTCGATGCACAATATATCTAGGCTCCGACTCGCTTTGACTGATAGTTTCTGGTTTTGCGTCTTTTATGGTGTTCTCTGTGCTGTGTGCAGGCTCAGTTCTCTAGTCGTGACTTAATTATTATTTTTTTCTATCTTCTGACATCCTCGCAGCCGAACTTCTGGAAGTTCTCTGGTTTTGCAATATTGGAACGTGTTTTTGTACTACCCTTTCATTTTCAGTTTTCTGGTTAGTAATACAAGTGTTTAAGATGCCTAAATCCAAAATGAAATTTCAAGATGCATGGCTCGCCGAAGAATTGGACGGAATGAAGTTGAAAGAATGGTGTTCTGCAACTGGAACAATATTTTCTGCTAAGTGTATATTGTGTTCAGAAATTTTCAATATTTCTAATAGTAGCTTTTCACAAGTAAAAGTGCATCATAAAGGAAAAAAACATTTGCAGAAATTTCAAAGTAAATTTCAAAATAAGTCCCTCCTTGAAAGCCTTTGGGGGACGGGATCTTCAGCCCAAAACAAATATTAGTGAAGTACTGAGTCATGATTTACAGCTGGCTAAAGCCAAAGCATTATGGGCCATGAAAGTTGCTAAGGACAATATGTCTTTTGTTTCATGCACTGCAACAGTTTAACTTTTCAAAGAAATGTTTCCTGATTCTGCTATTGCAGCCAAAATGCAACTTAAAGAAAAAAAAGTTGCTTATGTGATATCACGTGGACTGTCAACATATTTTGAATAGGATTTGAGAAAAAGACATTGCATCTAGTAGCCCAGGAAAGGTTACTATAGCATTTGATGAAACTACAAATACACAAGTGAAACGGCAGTTGGATGTGTATCTCAGGTACTGGTCTTCAGAAATAAATTCAGTTTCTTGCTGATACCTAACAAGCATTTTTCTGGGTCATGCAACAGCAGATATTTTGCTAAAAGAAATTCTTGATGTGTTATCATCCTTCAATATTTTGTTGAACGGAATTATGTGTGTATCCATGGACAGCCCAAATGTAAATAAGTGCTTTTTATGCAAATTCAATGAAGTTGTAAAACAAGAAACAGGCCAGAAATCTTTGGAACTAGGTTTTTGCAACCTGCATGTTGTTAGTAATGCATTTAAAAAATTTTTGACAAGTTTAAATATAGATTTTGACGAATTTGCTACTGATATGCATTACTTTTTAAAGAGTAGTGTTGCAAGACGAGAGGATTATAAATCTGTCGAGGATATAACATTGGTCACAGCCAAATTTCTTTTGCGGCATGTCAGCAACAGATGGTTAACCGTTGGTTCTGTAGCCCAGAGGCTCTTGGACCAATGGCTAAATATTACAGAATAATTTTTAAACTTCTTGCCATCTCAAAAAATATTTGAAAAACAACTAAGCAATTTGGCAAGGTATAAAAGAATTCACTGTTTCCTGAAAAATGAGCTAACTCCTTGCTACTTAGCATTAATTTCATTTTCACACCAAAATTCTGAAAAGTTTTCATTATGTTATCAGAGTGAAGAACCAAAAATACACCAGTTATATTCTGATTTAAATACTTTAATGAGGAATGTTATGGCTCAGTTTATCCAAGATGATGTTATTGCAGGGAAATTTGGAGAAGACCTAAAGAATGTAGATTTTGAAAACAAAAATTCATGGAAAAAACTAGGGGAGTTAGAAGTTGGTATGAAGACAAAAAATCTCCTCAGGAATGTTCAGGAGACCAGGCAGAAATTCTCTTAGATGTAAGATCATCACTAATTGCAACCACAAAATATTTAAAGTCAAATTTGCCATTCTGCAACAAAAAGCTAAGAGACATAGAAGTTTTAAAGATAAAAGAACCAAAGAAAGAGTCAACTCAACTTTCAGTCACTGAAGGACTTTCGGAAATAACCAGAATTTCAAGTGTTTTGCATCTTTCTGAGGAACAAATTGATAGAGTAAGAGAAGAGTGGAAACTTTTAAATTGTGATTAGCCAACTCTAGACGAACTCTTTAAATTTTCAGAGGAAGGGCATATTCCAGTGCGTATTGATCATTGCTGGCATAATATATTTAGTATTAAAGACTAGCGGAAAAGAAAAATGCTCAAATCTTGCTAAACTCATCAAGTCAATTTTAGTTTTACCTCATGGTAATGCTGATGCAGAAAGGGGATTTTCGGTTAACACTGCTCTGTTGAGGAAGCACAAGGCTAACTTAAAAGACTCAACTATAACATCATTAAGAATAGTTAAAGGGGCCATTAAACACTATGGATGTGTAAGTAAAGTTCCCATAACAAGAAATTTGTTGAATAGTGTTTGTGATTCACATAAATTTTATAAAGAGTATGTTGATAAGCTGAAGGAAGAAGAATAAAAAAAGGTAAAAGAAAGGAAGCAGAAAGAGAGGGAAAATAAGAAAAAGCAGCTAGAGAAAAAAAGAAAAGCTGAGTTTGATGACAAAATAAAAGAAAATGATGCAGAAATAAATAGACTTAAAAACGATAAAGAAGCCTCCCTAGCAATAATTCAAGAGGGAACAGAAAGAATGAGAAAAGCTGTAGAAAAACAAAATACTGTTGAAATAGCAGTTGCCTCTAACTTGATCATACAAGGTTCAGCTGAAATAAAGAAAACTGAAAGTAAATTAGTTGTGGTGGAAGCAGAAACAGATAGGCTTATCAGGAAAACGTTAAAACAATAATATGAAAAAAGTAATTCAGTGAACAATTGTACATAGTTCTTGGTTTTCAATTACCTTTTTAGGATATTATAATTTAATGTGAAACCTGAAAACTTTACTGTGAAAATTGTGAATTGCTTCTGGTTCAACAGCATATTAATGTTCAAAGTGAAACTTGAATGTGTTAAATATACTTGAATATGATAATAACACGTGAAAAGATAAGAACTGAACATTAGAAGTAAATCATACTTAAACTTTAGACATTAGATGTTTTGTAAAAAATTTGTGTGTGAACTTCGACCATATATACTAATGGACTGCGCATTGGCAATAGCTGCATCAAAGCCGCCGTGGCTCCAACATTGGGCATGTCATCATCAGACTCGAAATTTTGTGTAAAAATGCTGTTATGATTTCTAATTTACGCTGCATAACTTCAGTGTTTTCGGTGTATTATGTGAATGTGCCTCACATGTAATGAAAACTCTTCAGGTAAGTTTACTTATGAGATATATACATGCATGATCGGGTTGTTTACATTTTGTGATTTATAATGTGATGAACATTTGCGAAGAATTTGGAACATGCATTCCATTTTTTTTTTTAAGTTACTTTATTTTTATATCAATAGCTGCAAGTTTTCTGGTTAAGTGATTGAACTTTATTGACTTAGGTATTTAATTCGTTTCTTACCCATGAAAAATCATAGAACTTCCTTTACTATATGTTGCTCAGAAGAACCATAAGCACAGCAAGTGTAACCCATCTTTTTGACTGATGTCTTGTAATTTTATGTTGGAGCCAGAAATTTTGATGCCATGCGCATCTATCGGTATATATGGTTGAAGAGTGTGAAGCAAACTCTTTACAATGTATACAAAGTTGTTTTACTAGATGTATACAAATATACATCTTATTTTTATTGAAATACACTCCTAAAATTTTCCTAAAAATTTTCCTAAAATTCCTACCTAAAATTTTCCAGAAGTATGCTATGATCCCTGTTGATTGGTTAACTGATGTCCTGAAGGACCATTCCTAACACCCAGTTATATTGGGTGTTAGAAATGGTCCCTCAGGATTGGAGGGATGCTATCATTGTTCCCTTGTATAAGAGAAAAGGTGATCAGACTGAATGCAAGAACTATCGTGGTATCAGTTTGCTGAGCATGCCAGGAAAAGTGTTTGGGAAGGTCATTATTGATAAGGTACAAGCTCTTACATCAGAGAAAGTGTGGGATGTACAGAGTGGTTTTATGCCTGATAAGGGCTGCACGAATCAAATTTTTGCATTATGCATGATGTTTGAAAAGTATCTTTCTGTTCATAAAAAAGTGTTTGCGGCCTTCATAGATTTAGAGAAAGCTTATGAAAAACTAAATAGGACTCTTCTGTGGAAGGTACTGAATAAATGTGGTATTACTGAGAGTCTACATAATAGTGTGAAAGCCATGTACGCTTGCAGTAGAGCATGTGTACAAGTGAAAGGTGTTTAATCAAAATGGTTTTCTATTAGTGCAGGAGTCAGACAAGGTTGTGTAATGTTACCCTGGCTGTTTAATGTACACTGGTGTGCAAAAATTAAGGACAAAGAGGAGAAATTAGCATAAAAGCGGAACGAGCAGGCAGAACGGACCGAAAGACCACTCAGGAGATAGACTAGAGTCTGGTACGGTAGGGCATGCGCATGTATGCAGCATGACGGGGTGGGGGTGGGGGTTGTCGGAAGGGTATAAAGCACACGGGCGGTGTACGCTCAGCAATTCGGTGAAAGCTATTGCATGGTGTACATCAGTTTGAATGACGTCGAGTTGCTGCCACTGTGTGATGTGGCCAACAGGCAATCTAGTAGACGACATCTGGATGACTTTACCCGAGATCGCGTCATTGGGAAGTTGGAAGAAGGTCGAAGTGTGACTAGTGTGGCCAAGGAGCTCGGGATCGCTCACAGCATCTTTCACGAGCTTGGAGATCATTTTAAATGACAGGAACAGCTGTCCCAGAGTTTAGCAGTGGTCGTCCATGAGCAACCACGGCGGGTGTTAGGAATGGTCCCTCAGGATTGGAGGGATGCTATCATTGTTCCCTTGTACAATGGAAAAGGTGATATATTGTCATACAGGCGAGAAGAGACAGGCGGCAGACAGCGGGAGAAATCGCAAGGCACCTGCAACAGACAACTGGACGTCCGTTATTGCGTTTTACTGTGGCCAGGAGGCTGCACAAAGGTGGTCTATTTGCATGATGACCAGTACGGTGTGTGCCATTAACTCCTGCTCATCGGAGACGGCGGTTTCTGTGGTGCCAGGAACACAAGAACTGGACACATCAGCAATGGGGTCAAGTTCTCTTTACGGATGAGAGCCAGTTTAGTCTGACGAGCGATTCTGGACGTATACACATCTGGAGAGAGCAGGGAACACGCAATCACACCTCCAACATCATCGAAAGGGACCGGTTTGGAGGTGGCAGAGTTCTTGTTTGGGGCAGTATCATTCTTGGTAGTCATACTGACCTCCACATCTTCTGAGGAGGTTCAGTCACTGGTGTCCGCTATTGTACCGAGGTTCTCCTGCCTCACGTGGGTCTGTTTAGAGGTGCTGTGGGTCCTGAGTTACTCTTCATGGGCGACAACGCTACACCTCATCGTACAGTGACTGTCGCAGAGCTGTTGGAGAGTGAAGATATTCAACGCATGGATTGGCCCGCAAGGTCCCCGGACCTAAATCCAATCGAACACGTGTGGAACCTTCTCGGGAGATGCTTGGCATCACGTCACCAGCCGCCAGCAACGATCCCGCAGCTGGGATTTGCTCTACGAGAGGAATGGGCCGCGATGCCTCAACAGCTCCTTGACAACCTCGTCCTCAGCATGGACAGACGTTGTAAATCCTGCAACGCAGTAAGGGGGGATCATATCCCTTACTAAAGACTGGATTTTTCTTGGCGGCCGCCTGTCACATGGACGTTTCTGTCTTCTGTCCAGTTGTGCTCGAAGCTACCTTTTCAATAAAGTGCCTTTGTATCCTTTGGATTCCTTGTTTGGATGGTTTTACTCACTTGTCCCATATTCTTACATCTTGGGGATCTTATGGTATGATTTGAGTCGATGTGGAGCACTTCTGCACGACGTTACATTCAAAAAACCGTCTCGTCCTTAATTTTTGCACACCAGTGTATTTATGGATGCATGCATGCATGATGCCAAAATGGATAATACTGGTTTATGTTTTGGTAATGTGCATGTTGAGATTGCTCTATGCTGATAACACAGTCCTGTTGGAAGAAAGCAAAAGTGAGTTGCAGACTAAGTTGTCCCAGATGTACAAAGTTTGCATGAAATTCAAACTGAGTATAAATAGGGGAAAAACCAAAGTTATGGTTTTTGAGCGAGGAACTGTTCATAGACTGAATGCAAGATAAGTCTAAACGGCACAATGATTGACCAGATGAATGCGTTTGTATATGTAGGAAGCATGTTTGACAGAGAGAACAAATTAGATGGCAGAATTAGTAGGCGAGTGAATTCTTCTTTGAAAGTCATAGCTGCCTTAGGAGGATTTCACTGGAATGATGGGTTCTCAAGGAAGTCCCGAATGGCTGTGTATTAAAGTGTAATTGTGCCTTGCTCTGATGTCTCTTCTGTAGTATCCAGTGAAACCTGGGTACTACAAAAGAGACATAGGAGTTGTTTGTGTGCTGGGGAGATGTGTTACTTATGGGGAATTTGTGGTGAGACATGCTCTGATCATGTGGGGAATGAAGATGTGTTGCAGATGTGTAATGTGAGGCAAAATGTTGTTAGTAAGGTGAAGACTAATATTCTTAGGTGGTTTGGCCATGTTGAAAGAAAGAGTAATGAGGTGCTGACTAAGACAATTTTTTCAGTCCAAGTGGTAGGAAAGAAAGGTAGAGGAAAGCCAAGGAAATCATGGGAGGACTAAATTCAGGAATGTCTGCTTGTGAAAAAGGTTTGTATGCAGCGTGTGATAGATGTTAATAAAGCTTGAGCTGTGTGTAGATAGATCATTGTAAATGGAGATATTTAATACACCAACAGCAGGTAAATTCTAGTTCTATGGTGTTTCTTTGAAGAGCTAACCTCTGAATCTCAGAGAACAGCTTAATGATATGTAATGTGTGTGTGTGTGTGTGTGTGTGTGTGTGTGTGTGTGTGTGTGTGTGTGTGTGTGTGTGTGTGTGTGTGTGTGTGTGTATGGATGGATGGAGAAAAGTTTGAGGTAACTGATACCTACATTTACCTTGGACAACAGATATCAAGCATGGGTCACATTGATGAGGAAATTAATTACTACTATCACTAAGCTGTTCTATGAGATACAGAGTTTAGCTCCACAAAAAAGTACAAATTAGCAGATAAATTTTTAACTGATTATTTACTTGCTGTTGCTGTATCAAACGTCTCCATTTACAGCGATCTTGACACAACTCGATCTTCACTGACATCCATCACACAGTGCACACAAGACCTTCTATACTTCATACTCATAATTTTTTTCTCATGCAGGCACTCTTGAATCTGATCCTCCCATGATTTACTTGGCCTTCCTCTGCCTTTCTTTCCTGCCACTTGGGCTAAAAAAGTTTTCTTAGTAAGCATCTCATCACTCATTCTTCCAACATGGCCAAACCATCGAAGCATATTAGTGTCCACCTGGCTTACAACATTGTGTTTCACATTACACAACTGCAACACATCATTCCTCGCACGATCAGAACGTGTCTTGCCACAAACCCCCAATAAGTAACGCATTTCTCCAGAACACAAACGACTTCTATGTTTCTTCTGTAATACCCAGGTTTCACTGCCAGACATCAGAGTAGGAACAATTACATTTCCATACACCACCATGCGGGACTCTCTTGAGAACCCATCTCAAAACAGCTATGACTTTCAATGAAGAATTCACTCACCTACTAATTTCACCATCCAATTTGTTCTGTCTGACAAACATGCTTCCTAAATATGCAAACTCATTCACCTGGTTGATTACTGTGCAATTTAGACTTATATTACATTCAGTACCAACAGTTCCTTGCTCAAAAACCATAACTTAGAGTTTTCCTTTATTTATACTCAGTTTGTATTTCATGCAAACTTTGTACATCTGGAACAACATACTCTGCAACTCACTTTTGCTCTCTGCCAGCAGGACTGTGTCATCAGCATACAGCAATCTGCACACACAGATATTACCGAGACATAAACCAGTATTGTCCATCTTGGCATCACACGTGCATGCATCCATAAATACATTAAACAGCCTTGTCTGACTCCTGCACCAATAGAAAGCCATGTTATAAAACACCATTCACTCGTACACAAGCTTTACTGTCAGTATACATGGCTTTTACACTATTAAGTAGATTCCCAGTAACACCATATTTATTCAATACCTTCCACAAAGCTGTCATATTTACTCGGTTGTAAGCTTTCCCTAAATCTATGAAGGCAGCAAAGACTTTCTTACCAATAGCCAGATACTTTTCAATCATCATGCATAATGCAAAAATTTGGTTAGTGCAGCCTTTACCAGGCATAAAACCACTTTGAACATCCCACACTTTCTCTGATGTAAGGCCCCGTACTTTTTCAATAACGACCTTACCAAACACTTTCCCTGGCACACTCAGTAGGCTAATACCACGATAGTTCTTGCATTCAGTCTGATCACCTTTTCTCTTATACAAGGGAACAATGATATAATCCTTCTAATCCCGAGGGACCATTCCTAATTCCCAACACAACTGGCAAATTTCAGTTAACCAATCAATTACAGAGTCGCCACCATATTTCAGCATCTGAGCAGTTACGCCATTAACTTCCGGAGCCTTACCGTTCTGAAGAGATTTTAGAGCTTTACACACTTCTCTTGAGATCCCTCCTGTGCTTCCAGCCTTTACTGTGACATAATCTGCTTCTGCCTCAGAATCACCTTTGCTTTCTTGATCTAATAACTCACAGAAGTATTCACCCCATCTTTCACCAGGGTGTCTACTGGTCATGAAAGTCGTGAAAAAGTCATGAAATTGAGCAGGTGGTCATGAAGTAATGAAAAAGTAATCAAATTGAGTGGGTGGTCATGAATTTTTTATTTTTTTATTTTTTATTTTTTTTGTATCAGCACCTGAATGAAGACAAGTATTTGCACACCTAGAAGAAAACATGAACTGGCACCCTTATAAACCGCCGTGTAGTCGATGCCCCATGACATATATATATATATATATAAACATGTCTTTATCGAAAGCTGATGTTGTGAACAGGGAATATTTATAATTTTGTGAATCTTCTAATTTTGTGAATCTTCTAAAAAGATTCACATCACTTCTTGATGAATTTACAACAAAGTGCAAACCATGACTTTATCAAGTTCTTACAGAAGCTGCTATGCATGTTTCATGGCAATGCAGTAGTTGAAAAAGGCTTTTCTGTTAACAAAGAACTTTTAATTGAAAACTTAGAAGAAGATGCAGTTGTTGCAGAAAGAAGTGTTTACTGTGCAATACAATCGTTAGGTGGTTTAACTAATAGTGAGAAAGAACTGAATGTGGACATCACAAAATCAATGATATTAGCTGTCAAAAATGCTTCATCAAAAAGAGTAGAAGCCTTAAAGAAGAAGAAATCTGACAAAGTTGAAGTGGCCAATCGTAAAAGAAGAGCAGTCCAAGAACTAAAATAACTCAAAGATAAGAAAAGAAAGCTTATAGAAAAGGCAAAAGAAGAAGCTGAAGTTCTAGATTCTGAGATAACTAGTTTAGCTAAGATATTTAAACACAGTCTTTCACTGTGAAATTTCAGTCTCTATAAATTTTGTACATTCATAATTTTTACATTGCCTTAATAAAAACTTGTAAGTTTTTACAGCATTACCATGTTAAAAGAAGTTGTGTATTAATAGATGTAATGATAAATATTTCTGAAAATAGCCATACCCCATCCTAGAGAAGAGTTGAATGTTTTTATTTCTTTAAACACATAGAATTTGGTGAATGGCATAGTGCAAGCTATACACTGAAGTGCCAGAAAAACTGGTACAGACGAGCTTATGCAAAACACATAGCAACATCACCTATGCGTGTACTCGGTTGCATCCGCCAGTGCGTATATAAAGCGATAGACATCCTTGCCAGCTTTCAGAGCTGTTTCGGCATGAGAATGACAAGTAATAACGATTTAAGCAATTTTCAACGCTGTGTCATAGTTGGCGCTCGTGAGATGGGCCATAGTATTTCGGAGGTAGAAACGAAGTTCGGATTTTCACGGATGACCATTGCAAGGGTGTACCGTGACCACAAGAATTCCGGCAAAACCTCCAACCTACGATACCAGTGTGGCTGTAAGAAGACATTGGGTGAACGTGACCATCGTCGGCTGTCAAGAATCGTCTCACGCGATAGGCGTGCAACACTCTCGCAGGTATCATCGGAATTCAATGCTGGAGCCTCAACAAGCATCAGTGGCCGGACTGTGCAACATACCCTGCACGACACAGAGCTTTGCGCCTCGCTTGGGCACGGCAACACTGTCACTGAACACTTGATGACTGGAAACAAGTAGCCTGGTCTGACGAGTCCGCGTTTCCAACTGTATTGAGCAGATGGAAGGATTCGTGTGTGGCGCAAACCCCATGATGCCATGGATCCCCCCTCTCAACAGGGAACTGTACCGGCTGGTGGGGGGTCCGTAATGGTATGGGGTGTGTTTAGCTAGACTTCACTGGGACGCCTTGTATGTAGACACAAACGTCTGTGACTGGCCAACGCTATGTGCGCATCCTTTCGGGCTAGGTACACCCGCATGTCCTGCATTCATGCTGATGGGTTGGGCCTGTTCCAACAGGACAATGCACCTCCACACAAGTGTCGGGATGCCACATTATGGTTAGAGGAGCATTCATCTGAGTTTGGGGTGTTGCCATTCCCACCCAAGTCCCCAGATCTGAACGTGATAGAACACATTTGGGAGGCTATGCAACGTGCTATTGAACACAGGAATCCGAGACTTCGGAATATACCCAAATTGTGGAATGCTCTGCAGGAAGTATGGTGTGCGTTGCCTACAGCATATTTCCAGAAGCTAGTGGAGTCCATGGCCCGTCTTATTTTTGCAGTCCTGCGCTCCCGTGAGGGACCTACCAAGTATTAGACTGGTGTATCAGTTTTTCTGGCAGTTCAGTGTGTGTGTGTGTGTGTGTGCATGCATGCATACATATTTATTTATTTATTTATGTTTCCGGGTGTGGGTGTTTTTGTGCTCAGAGTTTCCAGGTGTTTTGTCACCTCACAATCCACCCCTGTTAGATATTTCTAAATATGTAGCAATGGTTCCTATAGGATATGCATTAAGAACCACTTGCTATAATAATAAAATGTGCTAGAGTTTAATTCTTTAACTAAATTGGGATATATATGTAGAAATTACTTACGGTAACACTCCATTGCTGCACCTTATAACAAACTACAACATTTCTGATGCACATTCAACTTGAATGTCCAGCTGGCTCGGGGGGGGGGGTTTAACCTTAATCCTGTATGATAACTTCAATTTACACCAGACTTACAAAACCTAATTCTTTAAAAACGTGCATTACTATCAATTTAAAAATACATTCCTAATTCTAAAAACTATTTACAAAGTTATGTAATTCAAAACTTTATGAAACTAAGGGAATTTGAAATTGCTTTATTTGAACAAAATATTTACAAAGAATGTACAAGAATGAGTTCATTTACCTATTATGTGAAGAAGAGTTCCTAGCTTAGGTTGAGAAACTCGAACCCACAGCGCTTTGCACCTTTTGACAGGTGAAAGTGAAAATAAGAGAATAGGGAGGAAACTTGGGGAGACCTTCGTCCAGCAGTGGATTGATAATGGTTGACAATGATGATTCAAAATAGCTTTTGGCCATTTATATCTGTCAATATCATTGACAGTATAATTAAGGGCCTCTCTGACCAGAGGGTTAGGATGAATCTTAGCTTTTTCATAGTACCTTTTAGCTAAATCGTACATCATATAATGGATAATATTAATATTTAACATGCTGCGGATAGCATGATTTGAAGTTCTTCCATAGAGTCCAACCATCATACGTAGGGATTTATTTTGAAATGAGGTAATATTATTTTTCTGCTGTTTGTTGCAGTTACCCCAGATAGGACAGCCATAAGTAATAACAGGGCTGATACAGGCTTTCCATAGCAAAGTTTTATTTTTCCTGCTAAGCCTTTTATTTTTTATTATTGGCTGGAGACTTCCTCTAATCTTAAGAGCGTTGGTCAGAGTTTCCTTAATATGCTTGTTCCAGTTCAGGTTGTCTTCCATAATAAGTCCTAAATATTTAACATCTTTTACCCAAGATATTGTTTTTCCATACATTTCTATTTCAAAGTCTGGATTGTAACCTATTATGTGATATGAATTAATGGTATTTATAGTGATGAAATGTTGATTTACAATGGATGCTGAGCATCAGCTGTTATCATGAGAAGCAGATCATGTACAAATGATCAAAAATAAATAGCAAGCCTCACAATGAGCTGACAGTTTGGAAAATATCAAAGTTCTGTGGAAAAGTCACAATATGTAGCAAGTTCAAATTAATGACAGTACTAGGCAAGATACATGAAATTAATGAATGACTAACATGAAATCATTGTAAATTGAAAGAGACTTTATGATTGCTGAATTTGAGCCAGTTGTGTGGAAAAGCAAGATACTATAAAATTGTGAGGTTTTTCTGGTTTGTTGAGCCTTCGAAAAGTCTGCCTGAATACGAGCGAAAGATCTGTTTTTGAAATGGGAAAGAAGTTGCTGTTCAGTCTGTTGCAGAGGGATGGTGGTGGAGCTCATAGAAAGGTCTACATGAAATCTGTAGATGATATATTTCGCTAAGACAAAAAAATATGAGCAGCAAGTTGAAGCATGATGAATGGGTGCAGTTGGACGAAGCAAGAATTGATAGTTGTTGAGATTGTGTGTTTCTGGGCAAACATTGTGAATGAAAGAAAACATTAAATGAAAAAGAAGAAAAAGGATTAAACAATGGAGATACATATAAAGAATGGAGCCTTGAGACAAACAAAACTGATAAAGCAGAGATGGAATCAAAGTCATCCAATATAAAATAATGGTACAGTGAGTCGAGAATGGAGAAAAAGCCGCTGAATGTTAGATTCAGAAGGATGATTGACAAGAACAGAAATAGAAGACCGGGTAGGAATAATCGCAGATGGAGAAAGAGAGTGAATAGAGCAAGGACAGACAGATTGAAGGCGAACGTATTGATAGGGAGAACGGGTGTTGAGAGAGTGAGCAGGGACACTCACTAAAACAACACATCAGTTACTGATGTGTTGTTTTGGTGTTTTAATTTAATTTTAGTGTTGCCTATGTACAGGATGATATAGTCAGTTTGGAAGTATGAATGGGAATCCGCTGTACGCCAGACAAATCTAATAACTTTGGTTTTTGTTTACTGTTACTTATTAAATATTTGTAGATTCTATGGAATTTCCAAGTTGAAAATTATAATTTTTTTCCAGTAGTAGTTAATTCATTTGCAACATTTTTAATATACAGAAAAGAACCATTAATTTGTTTTTTCATTTTCTGATATTTTGTATTTTTATTATTTATTTTTGGTTTGCCTCATGTATCCATTTATTAATGAGGTATGATTTATAGCCATATGTGTTAGCTATTTTCTTAATATATCCCAACTCTTCTTTAAATTTATTACAAGATGAGTGTGTGGCTCTGTGAATTAAAGTTTTTATACCATAACATTTATGTAAAAAAAAATATAAAAAGGATGAGCAAAATAATTTGGAATTAATAAGGGAATATGTATATAAAGATTTTCAAAATATTTTACAGTCAAAACAACAGATTTTTTAATCAGTAAACTGTCAAGGAAAGGTAAGATACACTGCCAGACAATTGCTAAGGACGGATGACAATAGCAACCATAAAATGGAAGGCAAGAAAATGTGGAAATTAGCATAAGTGCGGGATACAGTAAGACGTGTTGTGCGTATGCAAATTTTGGATTGCCGAACTTGTTCGTGACGTCATAGCGCTGATAAGAGATATAAAGGATTTGACGCGTATTGACCGGTGTTGTTCAAACACAAAGTTGAAAGGGAAAGAATCAATTGACGAACTTGCAATTTACAGTATGTCTTCCCGACATCACCTAGATGATTTTACGCGTGGCCGTATTATTGGCAAGATTGAAGAAGGGCGAAAAATAACAGATGTTGCCAGGGAGTTCGACGTCAGCCACAGTGTTGTTTCAAGGCTTTGGAAATAATTTCAAACAAATGGAGAGTGTAGCAAACGTCACGGGGGAGGTCGTGTTCGCAGTACGACACCTGCAGAAGATCGGTACATAGTGCTATCAACAAAAAGACACCGGCGCAGCACAGCTAGTGAGGTAGCAAATCAGTTTATGGCTGCTACTGGCAAGCGAATCTCCCGAAAAACTGTCGCCAGACGTTTGCATGAAGGAGGACTATACGCCCGCCGTCCTGTTGTGTGCATCCCATTGTCCAGACGTCACCGTACCGCTCGTTTGCAATGGTGCCATCAACATCGCAATTGGACTGATAATGACTGGTCTGCTGTCCTCTTCTCAGATGAGAGTAGATACAGTTTATCGTCTGATTATCGACGACAACTGATGTGGCGTGATAGTGGTACTGCATATTGTCCAGCAAACATACAGGAAAGGGACCGATATCCGACATGTAGTGTCATGGTATGGGCTGGCATCATGATCAATGGCCGTACGTCCCTCTATGTGCTTCCAACTGGGACTATGACTGGCCAACGATACATTAATGATGCTCTGCTACCTCATGTTCGCATGTTCCGTGGTGCTGTCGGTGATAGATTCATTTTCATGGACGACAACGCAACATGTCATCGAACAGTCGCTGTCCAGGAGTGTCTTGAGAGCGAGGATATTCAACGCCTCGTATGGCCAGCACGTTCTCCAGATCTGAATCCCATTGAAAATGTGTGGGATGCTTTGGGGAGGAGTCTTGCTGGTCGCCAATGCCCTCCAATAAACAAGGACACCCTCATCCGTGCACTGACAGAGGAATGGGATAAATTACCCCAACAGCTGCTTGATAATGTTGTGCAAAGCATGACACGACGTGTGGAATCTTGCATCGCCCTCCATGGTGGCCATATCCCGTATTGACATCTTACGCCGGAACGCCTGCGGACGGTAATTGCATTTTTCACGTTTACGTATTCTGCACAAAATGGCCTGTTTGTCCCTTGAACACGTCCCAAAGCCTTCTGGATTTCAGAGCACAATAAATTGTCTTTCTTGTAATGTCCTGGCATTCTGACATTATTTTATTTCACTTGGCATCCAACCACACTTACTTTTTTATGCGCTATATAGCCGTTTATGATCCGTCCTTAGCAATTGTCCAGCAGTGTATTTTGTTAATTTTCTATTAAAATTATATCTGGACAGATGTGTGAGAACTGGTAGGGAAAATCTTAAGGAAAATAAATATGTTGTCTAAATGCTGAAAATATAACATTTGTGGTTTGGGTATCGTATTAATAACTATTGTTTTATTGTTTCAATGCAAGACATGATTGTTCCTGCAAATAATGATGATAAAGGTGATCCCTATGGGGTCCACCCTATTTCTGTTTATTAATTGTTACTCTGAAACTGAATATATTATTATTTTTAATGTAGGTTAAAATTTCTGCCAGCTGTTCTATTTGTGATGAATTCAGTTTTTTAATTTAGTGAATTCACATTTAATCAGTTTTATAGCAAAAAAAAAAAAAAAAAAAAAAAAACCAGGGGTACTTGGATACTGGGCCTTTACATCAAGGCTAGCCATGGTTAATATTGATAAATCTTGTTTTATTCCATTAATGTGATTTTAAACGGTGTAATTATTTTTTAATGAAAACTTATTTTTTGTGGAGACAGGTATAGATATTTTTTTTCAGGTAGGTATAGGTATGGAAAACTCATATAATTGGTAAGAATGAATTTGGATTATATGGGTGTTTTCTTCTAATTCAAAAGTGTGGTTCCTATTTGAGTTGTGTGTGCTCATGCATCATCATGGACTGAAATCTGAATGTGACAGATGCAGAGTTGTTGTTTCCATTGTATGCTGTTCTAGCTTTGTCAATATCTACACATAATAGTAGACATTGACTGTATTTCTGTGAGGACAGGCAGCTAACGCACAATTTCTCAGATAGAAAAGGTGTCACTTGTCCTTCAAATTTGATTGATATTGTTTTGAGCATTCACACATACATTCACACTTGGGGAGGGGGTGGGGTCATGGTCATTTCCAGATTGAAGTGTAACCACATCTATCATGATTCTGTTTAGAAGTGGTTCTGTAGAAGAAAAAAATCAACCCTTGACAAACATTCACTCTTGTTCATAAGGTAAAACAGTGTAGTAAGTTTTGAAACCATGAGTGGGCACATACACAGACAGGTCAATCCCAAATGTTCCACTAAAATTTTTGCAGACTAGTTTTGGGAATATCAAGCATTCTTTTAGCATGAAATTATTTTCCCCACAATATCCACACTGTCCTGTATTGCTGTTAAATGCTATTTTTCTACATAAATGTTTGCATTTCAGCTTGATAAGAAGGGAAAATTTTCCGAAAGTGGAAGTGACGAAGTTAGAAAATTTGTAAGAATTGATGAATAGTGTTCAAAAGTGTGCACCCTCTCCAAGTTACACCATTTATCTAAAATAGTGAAAGCTCTGATATCATGCATCCTCAGACTGAAATTTTTATCAGTATGACAGTTGAAATTCTGGTCGCTGCCCTGTTGGTGCAGTGGTCTAAGCGATGGCCTCTGATCATTCGTCCGAAAGGGGTCCGGGTTCGAATCCCGATGAGGCATGGATGTTGTGTTTGTCTTACGGCACTGCCTCTCTCCCTTCCCTGGAACCAGTGACCCTAAATTAGGGACGGGTGACTGCTTATATCCCATTGAGTTGCTCACAGTGGTCGTTAAACCTCCAATCAAAAAAAAAAAAATTATAGTCATAAAGTCTGGAAGAATAAACATTGAAATGTAATTGGCTATACAAACTGTGTGCTAACTTGAGGACAGGGTAAGCGCGTACAGTTCAGTCCTTCAGTAAAGTGGGTTCTGTGGGAGAAGCAGTTGATTCCAAGTTTGCAAAAATCTGAGGGCATTAAAAAAAAAAAAAAAAGAAAATTGACAATGAAGTGGGAATGAAAAGATATCAGTAGAAAGAAAAAATTCTGCAATTACTGCTTTGCATCTGCAGAGTATGAAAAACACATATGGCTTTCGAACTTGCCAAAAAGAAAGCAAAGTTTGTCTCAAGAGGAAACTTGAGCTAGTGTGCAAACAAGTGCAACAATAAAACAAGAAAAAAACTTTAAAGTAGTCTTTTAAAACCATTTTGTTTTGAATTCAGAAATTTTATATTGTGAATGCAGTGACCTGCTTCAGTTTAACATTTGCATAAATAAATTATAGTGAATAATTCCATCTTGCTGTGAGATATTTTTGTTGCTGCAAAAATTCAGCTACAAAGATTTTCTTTTGCCTCTTTAATTTCCATGAAAAATACTTGAAATTACCAAATAGTGAAGATAATAAATTTTGTTAGGAGTACTTATAATAGCAGTATGCAAGAAAATTGTGAAATTTTGCTTCAAAAACAGAAATAGAAGTTTTGCATATTTTTTTTATTTTTTCGTGTTTATAATGCTATAAAACAGTAAAGGATTTTGAAGCATTCTTTTTTTTTTTTTAATATATTTTCAGGTTTTAGCATATTTCACTCTCTGCCTTTGGATAGTACCCTTTTCTTTTTTTGTGTCCCTGTCAGCCAATGAAAATATCTTGCCAACTGTAGCAGAAACAAAACCTCTAATATCAGGTATGTATATTAGGTCTGTTACATTTATGTTTAAAGAAAAAAAAAGTAATAAAGACAAGATATCCTACTTCTGAAACACGTACTCTCTTTTGGCATGTTGTTCTGTACAGAAAATACATGTGGCCCATGTGAACCCAATGCCGTGTGCTTTATACAGGGTTCCCATGATCCTTAAAATGTCCTTAGAAGTGGGGTGAATATTAGGTGAGAGGAAAAATCTGTTCACTCCACCTGTAGTAAAAACATTTCCTCTGTAATAAGACCAAGAGTAGACCTGACTGTTAGGATGTACGGATCGGTAGTTTTCAAGCACAGTAAAGTGTGAGGTGAGAGAGTTCAACTCTTGCACAGTCATAAGCCAAGATTATTTTGTGTTTATTAGTCTGTCAAGTGAAATCACTCACAATTGAAGTCCCCACACAAAAAAGACATCATCTTCAGGGTAGGTTCAATCTACTCGTATTTGAGTAGGAATATGTTGTAATCACTTATAAGTTTTGTCAAGTTGATGAAAGGAATTAATATTAAACAGATGTAATGAAGTTTTCATATGTGCAAATGAGATATAATTGCCAATGTGACAGTTGCATACAACATTGTTAGTGAAAAAAGTGGAGAAACTATGATGAAGGGCAATAGCAACACCTGCACCACCTCTTGCAGGAGAGTAGCTATAATTCTTATATTCCCATATGCAAAAAAGTCATATGGCACGATATTACGTGGCCAAAGACTTCAATGTAGAACTGCTATTAAAAGCAGCGATAATACTGTTCGTCACATATATTTTGTTTAAGTAAGCAGGGTGGAGTAGTTAGGTCCATATAATGATATGAAAATACAAAACGAACATTAATGGTAAACAATTTTTTACTTACTCATGATAATTTCGGCATTTTTAGTCACTGTGGCAAAGCTTCTGCTCGATAGAACAGACATTTGTTTATTTAGATGAGATCCAAGTTCTGCCTGAATGGAAGATTCACGGATTAAAAAACCTGCGCAGTGATACGCAGTTGTCCATGGTCTGCGACGCTGAAGGCAGAGCAATACAAGACATTACATCAGTCTTTCGAGGATCATCAATGAGGACTTGGTGCCCACGTACACCTTAATTTTTCCACTGAGGAAGGCAAAATTCTTGCCGAAACATGTTTGGAAGTGTGTTGCGGTGGTGAATTAAGTTTGGGTCCATCTTTTATTCCTTTGTGTAGTTTTTATTCATTTGGGTTTTTAACTTTTACGTTTTAATCATCATTCCTTGCAAACACCATACAAGGGTATAGAATTTTAACTCGAAATAGTGTTTTTTAATCTGTGAATCTTCCGTTCAGGCAGAACTTGGATCTCATCTAAATAAGCAAATGTCCATTCTATCGAGCAGAAGCTTTGCCACAGTGACTAAAAATGCCGAAATTATCATGAGTAAGTAAAAAATTGTTTACCATTAATGTTCGTTTTGTATTTTCATATCATTATATGGACCTAACTACTCCACCCTGCATACTTAAACAAAATATACGTGATGAACAGTATTGTTGCTGCTTTTAATAGCAGTACTACATTGGAGTAGCTATAATTTGGAGGTTCAATTGATCTATTTGAGTAGCTGTATGCTGTAATTGGTTACTGGCTTTGTCAAGATGGTGAAAGAGATTACTATTAAACAGATGTAATGAAGTGTACATATCTGTGCAAATGAGGTAGATATAATTTCCAATGTGTTGGTAGCGCACAACATTGTTAGTGAAAAAAGTGGGGAAACTATGGCAAAAGGCAATGGCAACACCTGCACCACCTTTCAGAGAGAGAGAGAGAGAGAGAGAGAGAGAGAGAGAGTAGCTATGATAAAAAGTGTAGAGCCAAGGGTGCCACCTACAAAAGCATGTTGAAGATTTGCAGTTTTTTTTTAACTGCGAATTTTCAACATGCTTTACAGTTGTTGGTGCTGAATGTGAAGGCAATTATGAAGAAGTTACTTAGATACAAGTCTGTAAGTGATGCTGAGCTACAATATATTCTTCTCTAGCTGCTCAGTAAAACGGGCTCACTGCTTTGTGAAGGCCCAACCAGGAGCACCCCCTCTCACAGGCTTGGGAAGAGTATCTTGAACCCGAGAGAGTTGAGACAACACTGCTGGAAAATCTGAACAATACCTATTCTCAAGTAAAGACAAAACATGATCAGTAGAAATATTCTTACTAAGACATGAAAACTCAGAAAGTTGAATTGAATAAAATATAGGAACGTTTCTCACAATAAAATGTTCATTATATATCGACATCGGCCGTTCATCCTGATGATGCTGAGCCAAACGCTCTGCAAAACTATAGTCAATGTATAATAAACATTTTATTGTGAGAAACATTGCTATTTTTTATTCTATATTAACACTGCAAGTTTAGTAGTCATAAATTATATATAACTCAAAAAGTTGCTCCTTTAACAATGGCGTAGTAGAGAAGTCACAGTTTTTCAGAGAAGGCAACTCTTGGATAACAGATTTACCAATATGAGTAGAACCAGAAGTCATGGTCTAAGACTTCAGATACACTGCTCGACACTGAAATTGCTCCACTCAGGAAGAGTGAGCCAAAATGAGTCCAAGATCACCAGAGATATAGAATATGAGGTGGATAATACATGATCTAATTTCCTTGGCAGTACAGAAGTTTGACAAGCTGCAAGACAGAATCGTGTGACTGCAATCAATACCTTGTGTGACCACTATGTTGTGCAGTACAATCAGACTCACAGTACAGCATGGAGTGATACAGCTCTCTAATGGTGACCTGGGGTATCTGGAACTATGCAACTTTTACCTGGTCCTGTAATTCAGCAGCATTCAGTAGCTGCTGAGGAGAGGCTTACAAGCATCATCCAATGAGGTTGTGTACATGCTCAATGGGTGATGGCTCTGGAGATCTTGTTACTCATGGAAGCTCATGAACCTCTTGTTTGTGCCTTTGGAAGATGTTATTGGTGTGTGGCCAAGTGTTATTTTGCTGGAAAATGGTCTCCGGGATGCCACTAGAAAATAGCAACAGTGTGAGCAGTGAAATGCACCATCACAGTGCACATCAGAGGTATTGTATGAGGTATGATCAAACAAGTATCTAGACTAGTTGCAGTTCGTAATTGCACAACACAGCAGGAAGCGGTTTGGCACAGGTAGACCTTGGAACCTACTACACATGTGCAGTGAGTCAAGTCTCCCCTGCTTGTCCTGTTTTTTTATAGTAGTGCTCTGTCCTTACATGTGTGAAGCTGTTCGTCCCATTTGTCATGTCAGAAAAATTGACCTTCGAATTTGCATCTGATTTTTGTTAAAAGCTTGGCTGAACTTGCAAAGACACATACTTAAAGTTACAGAAAGAGTATGGGGAGGGTTGTATGAGTCATGCACAAGTTTATATATGGTTTAGACATTTTAAAAATGGTTGTGAAAGTGTTGAGAGCAATGAATAGTCTGGGAGGTCTGCAACCAACAAAGGTGAAAACAGTGTGGAACTTGTGTGCACAGCTTTTGCAGGAAAATTGCTGAATCACTATTTGTGAGTTATTTGAAGGCTTCAACATTAGTTTTTGGTCATTGTAGTTGATTCTTATGGAGGATTTGGGTATGAGAGGAAAGCCTTAGCTAAATTTGTGCCACAATTGCTCTCAGCTGAGCAAACACAGGCCTGTGTTTCGGCTACCTAGTGACCTGCTTGAGTGTGCGAAAATGACGAAAACTTTTTAAAAACTGACAAATTGTGGGTTTATGGGTATGACTCCAAAATTAAGGATCAGTCTTCACAGTGGAAGACCACAAACTCTTCCAGACCAAAAAAAAAAAAAAAAAAAAAAAAAAAATGACAAGAGCTGCAGCAGTGTCAAAATGATGTTGACTGTTTTTGTTTTGTTTTGTTTTTTTCAATCATGAATGAATTGTGCATCACAAATATGCTCCATCTGGCCAGACAATCAGCAAGGAGTACTACTGTCAAGTTTTGTGGCGTTTGAGGGACTTAATTTGTTACAAAAGGCTGGCATTGCAGGAGAGTGAAGAATGGCAACTCCACCATGACAACTGCCTCCATGGATTGCAACTTGTTCAGCAGCTTCTTGCTAAACACTACATTTCACAGGTCTGACAGACAATCTATTCTCCCAAACTCGCTCCCTGCGACATTTTTCTCTTCCCAAAAATCAAATGCCACTTGAAAGGTAAAAGATTTCAAGATAATGAGGAGATACAACAAAATGTGACAAAGCAGCTGTTTGCTATTTCAGAAAATGACTTCAAAAAATGCTTCAAACAGTGGAAAAAGTGCTGAGTTAAGTGTGTGGCTTTGAAAGGGGTCTACTTTGTAGGCAATTAAGTTTGAAATCTGTAAGTCTTGTACCTTTTTAATAAATCCAGTCTAGATTCTTTTTTATCACACCTTGTAACTAATGGTACCCCATATGAAGATACCTCATTGGTAAACAGTGTGCTGCTTGCAACAACTCTTGGTCATTGCTAGACATAGACTCGGTGAGCATCGGCAGCAGGACAGAATTGGTACTCGTCACTGAACATGACAGAGTGCTATTCCTGTCGCCCTGGAGTTGTACTACCACACCACTCCAGCTGAGCTTGTTGATGTTCCATGGTCTATGACGTTTGACGCAATGGCTGCCGAGAGTGCAGACTTGCCTTTGCCAATCTTCAGTTCACCATTCAAGTTGTGGTAGGAATGTCCATAGTCACCCCTACAGCCCTTCAGATGCTCTCTGCAGCAGCCTGTGGCCCCTCAGTAGGCTGGTAACAAATACACCGATTGGTGTGCACTGACGTCTGCCTGACTGCAGTAGTCTCTCTACAGTGACTAGCAGTGCTGTCTTGAAACCACTGTTGCCAATAGTGTCCTATTGTTGTGGCATCACATTGCACATGGGCCACAATTTGATCAACCAGCTTCACTGTGCCACACCATCCTCTCTCTTAAACATGTCCAGCTGGTGATAGGGTTGGCAACAAGGTATACTAGGCATCTTTGGTTCTTGGATATGCTGTAGTAGCCCTCAACACTCTGTTTTGTTCCACACTACCTGGAGCATGGGACACGACATCGCTTCAGCAGACCGTGTTTGCACTTTTATCTCTCGCCCATCTCACGCAAATGATTGCGTACTCAATTGATTTGCATATCCCTCCAATTTGCATACCAGCATGCAGGCTCCTGGGTGGGACAGTTTCAACATCAAGCATTGTATTAAAAATTTAAACCTTTTTAGTTTATAGAATATTCAAAGCAAACTGAATTTGCTTGTACCACTTACTGGTCATCCATGTAACACTTCTCAGAAAACTTAAAAGTTTCAACGCCCCGGAGCAGGAATCGAACCCTGCATCTCTCGATTACCGGTTGAGTATGCTAACCATTACACCACCCAGGACAGTGAAGTTCCAAGCAACTGAGACATAGGAATCTGAAAGTTGTTGGAGGTTCCATCCATGGACCCCAGACAGAAGTGTAATATCCTTATTTAGGGCAAAAATCACACTTCACTCAGTTCATGAAACTTGCAACAAAAGCTTTTAATACTATATGTTGCTCCAAAAGTTAACGTGGTTAAGGTTTAACTCAGCAGAAAACAAGACAATTTCCACCACACAATACATCTCATGACAGTGAGATAAAAACAATCCACCCAGCAGAACAACCAAACATCATAAACAACCACACCTACTGATAACACAAGACAACAGGATTGCTGCTATTCTGCAAAAAAACAAATACTCTTGCTGCTGTTGATACCTCACTATCAGCAAAAAATGCTCATTTGCATGTTTGAGCATACATAGTTGAAATAAGGTATACATTTGTGCACACGTGATTTTCTTTCTTCATGCAAGAATAATAACAAACAAATACCTTTAACAAATTTATACACTTGCCAGAAATCATGGAAACAACAAAAAATATTTTTCTTTAGTACGTGAAACATGCCTAACAAAAATACCATAATTTTTGCTAGTCGAAGCATCCTTGCTTACTCATAGCGCTTTGACCCTATTCCCATCCGGACTGATGTAGGTCAGAGGTCACCAATACCTCAGATAAGTCAATGAAGAAAGAAGTGCTACATGGATGACCAGTAAGTGGTACAAGCAAATTCAGTTTGCTTTGAATATTTTATCAATTTCCCTTGTATTTTGAAGAATATTTCTTCGTTCATTGGCTTTTTAATTATGTTATTTGAATTTTTAAGAAGTAGGAAAAGTAAGCAGATTCCAATTTTTTTTTTCCACTTGTGCTGTTGTGACATAACCATTAGTGTGTGCAATTTTTATTACTGAAATATTCAGATAATCTGAAAAATTTGTGAAGTTACTGCTAAACTTCCTTGTACCATTTGAGTGGTGGAGTTGGCTAACCAGGGACAGTAGTTATTGATTTATGCAGTTCATGGCACTGGATGTCACAGCATTTATTCTACATTCCTGAACATTTGAACTGAAATATTTTTTTTTTGTTTTCATGATTTAGCAAGCTGCAACAGGAAAAAAAAAAAAAAAAACTGTGTGTGGTTAATAAAAAAAATTGCCAAGACCTCTCAAATGCACTGACAGAAATGTTTAGCTCTTAGATTTTAAACATATAAAAAAATGTGGAACTAGCAAGGATCGTTGGTACAGAAAAAAAAAAAAATGAAATAGAAAGTTTTAGGGAGAACTTATTTGGAACTGTGTTAATGGAGATGAGTCAAATAAGATAATAATAATTAATAATTTGATATCAGTTTAAGGTCAACACGTGGGAATGTTGTTTTGATACGATGTAGAAAATACCAACAGAGGACATAGAGTGCAGCTACCACAAGTGATTGTAGAAGCTTCCACACTGCTCAGAAGTAGAAAATACCAACAGAGGACATAGAGTGCAGCTACCACAAGTGATTGTAGAAGCTTCCACACTGCTCAGAAGTAGAAAATACCAACAGAGGACATAGAGTGCAGCTACCACAAGTGATTGTAGAAGCTTCCACACTGCTCAGAAGTAGAAAATACCAACAGAGGACATAGAGTGCAGCTACCACAAGTGATTGTAGAAGCTTCCACACTGCTCAGAAGTAGAAAATACCAACAGAGGACATAGAGTGCAGCTACCACAAGTGATTGTAGAAGCTTCCACACTGCTCAGAAGTAGAAAATACCAACAGAGGACATAGAGTGCAGCTACCACAAGTGATTGTAGAAGCTTCCACACTGCTCAGAAGTTAGTTAAGCCAGTAACAGACATTACTGTGTGGAATAAATCTCGATACTTGAATTGTGTGCTGCTCAAATGTTTGTTCTGAATGAAATGCCTGTATCCTATAGTACTTTGTATACACTGTGTGAGGTGATTTCAGTGCCCTGGGGATCAAAGTGGAGTTTCAAAATACACTGCAGGGTGCCTCATAATTGTACGTGTAAACTTTAAATTTATATATAGTACTTTCATTTTTGCAAAACTTTTATTAAATGATGGGTACTTAAAGAAATGAATGCTAATTTGTTTTGGCATAGAGCAAACTGAAACGTTTTAGCATAATTAAAAAAAGGAAGTATCTTTGCCTCATATAACATTTTGCATGTATTACAATTTAAATCTGATTTGTTGGTTTGTACATTGGGCATTGCATAATTATTATTATTATTTTTTTCATGTACAGAAGAAAATGACGTCGTAACAAACTATTTTTCACGAAGGAGTAAAAGATATGGACTGTTGTCTTTCTTCAACTATGCCAAAGAAAGCATTCTACCCCAAAGAGTCAAGAAAGTGTTTTAGTGGTGAAATATCGAACAACTAATTAAAGCATTCAGTGGACTGAGAATTTGAGGAAAAATGTAATCAGTCTTTTGTCAGAATTTAAAGGATGTGTAAACCTTTTGAAAGTTATACACACAATACTAAAACCTCTTTCAAAAACAGTTCTGAGTAGGGTCAACTGTTACAGAGTGAAAGAAACTATGCACATATGGGTGATTGAAATGTGTATAAAGTGTTTTCTTGCACATGCAGTTTGTAATTAAATTATTGTACTTTTTTTAAGGAATGTGAAAATAACTTTTGCTTTATTTTATTTGTTGTTTTCAAATGGAGAGATTATATGTGTTACAGTGGTACTCCCCTTGAAACATTTTGTGCATTATGGTTGTGTAAACCCTTGAGATAATTTGGTATGCATAAAATCTGTAAATGAGATACTGATAATGGAGCAAATTGTTAGCTACTTCTAATCTGTAGAAAATGTGAAATTTTTTATCTCATAAATGATCTTTTTAACTGGCCTTTTGCTAATGTTTAGATTTTCTGGTAAAATAAGAGTTACAGATCGTCAAAAAAGGGTGTTGCTCTATAACAGAACTGTAAGTCCTGAACATGTTTTTTAATACATTATAAAAGCAAAAAATGGAATTGCACAATACTTTTCTTTACTGGAGAAGAGACCATTGCTGAAACAGAATTTTTATGTTGCTGCATAGGAAGAGAATATTTATCTTAGGCATGGCTGTAAGTTGGGAAGGGGGAAGCTTGCTATATGTATATATGGTAAAATTTCTGAATGACTAAATACTTACTGCCCTGCATTTAAATATGTGAATCAGGTGTTTGTTCATTTCTGCTGATTTTTGAAATCTGTATATTTTGCCTATAAAATTATTTATAAAATTATCACTGATTCGGGTTTTATGGAAACCAATCGGGGAAAAAACTATTTTGTTAATAATGAATATGTAAGCCATCCTGTGCTGCTTTGCCAAGTCTGGTTACTTTTTTGTTTTTAACTGGCTGGAAGGGACATTGTTTATAAGAAGGAAAGATTTTTCTTTTTAATTCATGAACTTTTCTTTATTGGAAAACTAAATTGGTATGCCAGATAAAACTTGATTGAACTTTAAATAGTTTCTGTTAATCAAAAAAAGAAAAGCTATATATCTAATTTTTCAGTAATTAGGCACTTTTTTTTATTCTTTTTTTGCTGCAGTTGTACAAAATGTTTTTAAACATCGCAGGCAGGCATTTTTGATTTTCATGCAAGTTGGCATCACTAATGCAGTAATTCTACATATGGGTTCTGGGTTAGCTGTTCTGTAATTCAGACACTGTCCCTTGTATGAAGCCAGGGGCCTAACTGTGGAATGGGCAATTTTGTTTATCATCAGATAGATACTCTCATAAGGCTTGTAAAAAGAAAGAAAAATGCAGCTTTTTCCAGAATATTAGTGAATACAGATGCAACATATCATTTCAGAAGTGAGTACAGGATGCAAAATATTGTTTAAGAACATTGTTTATTGGTTAGTTTAAACATATATACTATATATTGTGAAGAACTTGAAGTTCGAAGGATGATTAAAAGGTAATTTTGCAGCATTGTAACCCAAAATACTGCTATAAAGTATATGAAGTAATCCCAAAAGATTTCTTGAAAAATTTTAGTAATTTATTTGCATGTCAAATACTTTTTTTAAACTTTTGGGATGAATAAGTATGTTATTTTTGTTCTGCTGACCACCCTGACCTTGTGCTACTTCCAACAGCTGTGGTGCAGGAACCCACATTTGGTCAGTACAATGGTTAGTTGGTTAGTGATTTTATTTGTAATAACTGTCAAAAGCTATGCTGTACTGTATTCTTTTCTTAACTTCCTTTTTTAGCAGGGAAATCAACACAAATGGGGTCTAAGAATTTTTTCTGTCATAGTGTTACTTTCCTAGTCCTGTTTGTAGTTTATTTATTTACTTCTTTCATTATTTATTTGTACGTAAAGTGTTCAATCTTCTTGGATCTAAGTAAATATCAATTGTGTAGTGACATTTCATTTTAATTTCAACCCAGAGTGCCAAGTTTTTACCCAAACCTCTCACTGAAATGTCTTATCAGTAAGTGCTAACAGAAAATATTCAGAAGCATGAAAAAGAGATGGGCTTTAATTGAGAATTCAAAATGAATTAGGAAAGTAATGAAAGACATTTAAATTTCCTAATGATAGTATACATATGTAACAAAACCGTTAGAAAGGGGTGAGAATTTTTGAACATGCTTAACGCGTTTTTTGACAAAATGGCCTTAATTTCAAATGTTGTATTCTAGAATCGTGTGTAGTCTTCAAGAAAGGTCCAAAACAGTGATGATGCAGTGTGCTTTATTATTTCTTATTATTTTTTTAGTTGTGCAGTACTCTAAATAGCCTTGAAGAGAAAATTTTATTTGAAAAAACTTGGAAACTTTTGTTATGGTTACCTGTATTTAACCTATCTTCTAAAAACTCAGACACATTGTTTGTTACAAATTAAAGCACATTTTTGCCTGTTCATGTGATAACTTTTGTATCAGAAAAATATGTATATGACATTGAAATCATGGTTAGTTATTCCTATCCATTCCAAAAAAATATTATAATCCTCTGTGTAGAAATAGATATCAAAACAAAAAATATCTTTATAAGCATGTTCACAAGCTGGGACATTTTGGACACCAAAAAGATGGTAAAACTTACATCTGTTAGATTCTAAGAAAATTTTTAGTCTCCAGAACCAGAAACATAGTGACAAAAACATGAATTCATAGTTATTGATCTCAAAGACTACAGTCTTGAGACGATTATACATACACTATCTACCAACAAGTAATTGGACACCCCTGCAATTGACGATGTCTGCGGTCCTGATACACGTCACGGCCGCCGCCATTAAATATCTTGTGGGAAACAACAACGCAACCAGTCGCATGCAAGATGCCATGCAGTTCGGAGCTCTCCGATTTCGAAAAAGGTGTAATCGTCGAGTATCACAGAAATGGCCGATCCATACGTGACATATCCAGCGAGTTGAAGTACCCAAAATCGACAGTGGCCTACGTGATTGGCAAATGGAAGATGAGAGGTGACTGTCAGAATGTGCCCCGACCCGGCAGACCCACAAAACTGGGAGTTAGAGACCGACAGGTGCTGGCCAGAGAAATTCGGAAGAACCGCACCAAATCGATGGGCCACATCCGTGAGGAGTTTCAACAGGCATCCGGGATTGTTCTTTCGATGAATACCATCCGTAAGGAAGCCCATCTGCTCAGTTATCATGGACGTGCTGCCGCCCACAAGCCTTTGATCACCAAGTCCAATAGCGCTGCTCGGCTAACGTGGTGCAAAGAACGTTGACAGTGGACCATTGAGCAGTGGAAACAGGTTCACCCTCTACCGTTCGGATGGCAGGGTCTGGGTTTGGCGTCTGCCTGGAGAACGCCTCCTGCAGGAATGTATTGTGCCAACTGTGAAGTTTGGCGGCGGTGTAATTATGCTATGGGGGTGTTTCTCCTGGTATGGCACGGGACCCTTGGTCGCAATTCCTGGTAGACTCAACGCCGAGACCTACTGCACCATTTTGGATGAACATGCGCTTCCTACGTTGTGGCAGTTTTACGGGGTGGACCCATGTTACTTTCAGGATGACAATGCTACCTGTCATGTTGCGAGGTCCACCATGGCTTGGTATGGTGACAATGGGGTTGATCGAATCGAATGGACTGGCCTGCGCAGAGCCCGGACCTTAACCCTATCGAGCAGCTCTGGGACGAATTGGAGCGTCGACTTAAGGGGTGCCCCCACCATCTGAAATCGGTGAAGGAACTGACCTGTCTTCTCTAAGCGGAGTGGAAGAAAATACCGCTAGCCATCGTACAACGCCTGGTTGAGAGTATGCCCCGGAGTGTCGCAGCTGTAATCGCCGCTCGTGGAGGCTGCACCAACTATTGAAGATGAATAAACTTTGTTTTCCTGTGCTATCACAGGTGTCCAATTACTTGTTGGTAGATAGTGTATATTAAGATAATACAACATATATTTTGTCACAAATATTTATGTTTTTCAAGCCGACCATGGTTTCGCTGGGTATTGACCTAGCTTCATCAGGACATGGTCGGCTTGAAAAAATAAACATTTGTGACAAAATATATATTGTATTATCTTAATATACACTGAAGTGCCAGAAAAACTGGTACAGATGAGCTTATGCAAATACGTACTGGTGTACCAGTACATACATAGCAACGTCACCTATGTGCGTACTCAGTTGCATCCGTCAGTGCGTATATACAGTGATAGACATCCTTGCCAACTGTCAGAGCTGTTTTTAGCATGAGAATGACAAGTAATAAAGATTTCAGCGATTTTCAATGCAGTGTCATAGTTGGCGCTCGTGAGATGGGCCATAGTATTTTGGAGGTAGAAACGAAGTTCAGATTTTCACGGACGACCATTGCAAGGGTGTACCGTGACTACAAGAATTCCAGCAAAACCTCCAACTTACAATACCAGTGTGGCTGTAAAAAGACATTGGGTGACCGCGACCATCGTCGGCTGTCAAGAATTGTTTCATGCGATAGGCATGCAACGCTCTCGCAGGTATCATCGGAATTCAATGCTAGAGCCTCAACAAGCATCAGCGTCCGGACTGTGCAATGTACCCTGCACGATATGGGCTTTGGGAGCCGCCGCCCAACTCGAGTCCCCTTGATGGGTGCACGACCCAGAGCTATGCGCCTCGCTTGGGCACTGCAGCACCGCCACTGGACACTTGATGACTGGAAACAAATAACCTGGTCTGACGAGTCGTGTTTCCAACTGTATCGGGCAGATGGAAGGATTCGTGTGTGGCACAAACCCCATGAAGACATGGATCCTGCCTCTCAACAGGGAACTGTACCGGCTGGTGGGGGGTCCGTAATGGTATGGGGTGTGATTAGCTGGACTTCACTGGGACCCGTGGTACATCTACAAATGTCTGTGACTGGCCAACGCCATGTGCGCATCCTTTCTGATGAGGTACACCCGTTCATGTCCTGCATTCGTGTTGATGGGTTGGGCCTGTTCCAGCAGGACAATGCAAGTGTCGGGACGCCACATTATGGTTAGAGGAGCATTCATCTGAGTTTGGGGTGTTGCCATTCCCACCCAAGTCCCCAGATCTGAACGTGATAGAACACATTTGAGATGCCATGCAACGCGCTATGGAACACAGGAATCCGAGACCTCGGAATACATCCGAATTGTGGAACACTCTGCAGGAAGTATGGTGTGCATTGCCTACAACATACTTCCAGAAGCTAGTGGAGTCCATGCCCCGTCGTATTTCTGCAGTCCTGCACTCCCGTGGGGGACCTACCAAGTATTAGACTGGTGTACCAGTTTTTCTGGCACTTCAATGTATATATGAACTCAGTGTTTCTGTCCGCATGCTCACTTTCACGTACTCAACCTATCATAAAAAAATATTTGCCCCAAAAAAGAGAATATAATCAAGTGCATCTATCCCACATGTCTACCATTGTGACTAAGAGCAACTGGCACAAAAATGTAGCACTGGAGAAAGCTAGTAAATATGTAATTGATCTTAGTTACACTTAGCTCCATTTCATGTAAAAAAAAAAAAAAAAAAATTCCAGTTCTACTTAATGTGGAGATAATGTACATAAGTTGGGAAATATGGGTCACAGGTTTATGTTGTTTTTATTTAGCACAGTTAAAACTTCAAAATCATTTCTAATAAAAGTTTGCCCTAATGCTGAATGAATTAAGCAAAAAAACTTGCCTACCCTCAGTATTTTCAAAAGCAATTTAAAATCTGATTTTGGTGGTTATAATTTATCACACTGTAATTGCTAATTATCTTCATCAGTTTTCATCAAATTTGGTAATGTGAAATAGTTTTTCTTTAAATTCTGTTCTGCCAATCTTTATGATTACAAACATTCAGTTTGAATAATACGTATCAGTCACACTGTGAGAGAGAGAGAATACATGTGACTTATATGTCATTTTGCAAAGATTATACATGTGGGAGTTAATCAGATTTTGTCTTGGGTTAACTACCACTGCGAGCACCTAGGACCATACACAGTTAGCTCCAGTCCCTGATTAGATGCCTTTGGTTCTGGGAATGAAAGGTGGGTCAATGGCAGGTGCACCAGCTCATCCAGTATCATTCAATTAAGGGGTGGAATGGGGGTGAAATGAGTGATCTGAGCAGCTTTGAACATGGCATGATAGCTGGTGACAGGCGAGCCAGTTTGAGCATCTCTCAAGTGGCGGCCCTTCGAGGCTTTTCATGCACAATTGTAACAAGGGTATAAAGTGAATGGTGCAACACACCAAAATCTTGCAGTGATCAATGATCCTGTGGACGAAAACAGCTAGTGGATCCGAGGGATCAAAGGAGACGTTGTCGACTGTTGTTACCTGTTCGCGATATGGACCATTCGGGGAGGTTAGAATAAGACCAGGAGATGCTCTTTTAACCGTGAAGTCACAAAGTGTGGGAATTCGATGTTGTCTATGTGATATCCACACAGTTTAAGCTGTGCATATTTTTGGATTGCATGGTTTTGGGTTGCAGAAATAGTGTTAATATCAAACCAGAATAAATTATACTTCATACACGAGTGAAGTTTTCAATTTTAACGTTATATTTTGTTTTGAATTCGCACTCATTTTTCACGAATTTCAATTTAAAATAGGCTGCCCCTGTGGCTCAGTGGTCTAAGCTCTGGTTTATGACTTTTCGTCCATGTGGGTTCGGGTTCAAATCCCAGTGAGGCATGGATGTTGTGTTTTGTCTTACGGTACTGGCTCGCTCTCTCTCTTCCTTGGAACCGGTGACCCTAAATTAGGGACAGGCAACTGCTTATAACCGACTGAATTGCTCGCAGTGGTTGTTAAACCCTCAACCAAAAAATAAAAACAGAAAGGTGCCTCAAAAATGTTAAGAATTTTATAAATCCAGCATTTTCTCACACATGGGCAGCAAGTTACGATGCAAAATTAGAAACATTTGCAATGAAAGAATGCAATTTGGCCAACACAAAATGTATTGCAATAGCCTTGGAAACCACTAGTTTTCCCACACTTGAACTCTTGTGGTTATAGGCTTCACGCAAGTGGTACTGCTCTTTTGACGAGGGTATCTCCAGATATTCTAACCTCCTTGGGCCCAGTACATGGTGCTTTCGATGACCCTTGGCCCTCCAATGTTGAATTCTGCAGTGATTTTCCTGGTTGTGGCCTGTCTTTTCGATTGCACAATTTTCAGTCCCTTTGACTCCTCTGATCTACCAGCTGCTTTTGTCCACAGGACTGCTGATGGCTGGAAGTTTTTTTGTGTGTCACAGTACTCACGGTGAACCCTTAATATGACTGTGCATGAAAAGCCCAAGAGGATGGCTGTTTGGGAGGTGATCGAACCAGCACTCCTGGCCCCTTCTATCGTTCTATGTTCAAAGTTCCTCAGATTGCTCGTTTTGCCCATTCTTACCCACAATCAAATGCTGATACCTGATGAGCTGGTTTTCCTAATTTATAAACGCACCAAACCAGGGCTGTCTCATCAAGTTCAGAGGCCCTATGCTCGAAGATTTTTGGAGCCCCTTTTCACACTGATCATGCAGTTTTTTAGATTACAATTTTTAGGGAGTACAGTGCTATGAAAAATAAACAACATTAATACACAAGTAAACTCATCGCAAATAAAAGATGAAACAGAAATTGAAACTAATTAATGCAAATGCTGTGCACAGAAAAATGGAATAACGTCAAAATCTAGCAAGAACAGTTTGTTGACTAAATATAGCAGTTAGTCATTTATTATATCGCCAAAAAGTATTAGTAAAAAAAGTTATAAATTAAAATGTAAATATACCGGAATTTCAGTGTTTCAAATAACACATCTCTTAACTACAGAAATCAATAATTATTTTATATGTATGTAAAAAGTTTACAGCTAGTTAACACCCTTAATTCTGATGGCTATGTTGCCAAATGCAGACAAACTGTTCGTAACACCAATGAGCATTAAATCCCTTTAAATTATTTAATGAACAAAAGTCCCCAGAATGATGGGGCACTTGTCGTCCTGTCTGGGACTCTCAATCAATGAAAAAAAGTCATGTAGCTACAAATGATATAATGTGTTTGTTTAGGTCCGATGATTAAATTCCACAGTGGATAATGATTGATGAGTATTAACTTCTGATTCAAATTATCAATACGTTTTCGTTATTTAAACACAATAACACTAAATGATTTTTTTTTTTTTGGCAATGACAATGTGAGGTCCGTATAACAATGGTTTGATGTGATGGATGTGGAAGAACTTGACTGGCCTGCATGAAGCCCTGAGCTCAACATCATGGAAAACCTTTGGGATAAATTTTTCCACTTGATTTTTCCGACCATCTTTTGTTCGCCATTTTTATTTCTCCTACATGTCTCACCGCCATCTTTTGTCCCCCATTTGTGTTTGTGTCCAACCATGACATTTTGTGTGCCACATGTTTTTGGATGGGTCACCATTTTTCTTTTGTCTCCGACCATGCCATTTTGTATGCCACGTGTTTTGAATGAGTCACTATGTTGGGTGACATCGCCGTGCTGGCAGGCAACACCATGACATCAGCCAACGCCATTTCTCCTCCACGGGGTTGGCACTAAGTTTTTCTTGTGAACAAATGGAAGGAATTAAAAATGGGCTAAGAGGAGAAGTTGACATCATTTGAGATTCTGGTAGACACATTAAACTCCAAGACTGATTTTTTTTTTCAATGACTTGATCATTTTGCAACGAATTTATTTCTTATTTTTTTCCAGAATTTCCCATTTTATATCCATAATTTTTTAATGATTTTTTTAAATTTTCTTTGAGGAGACTTCACTCATTATCAACAGACGTACCAACATAAAGTGTTTTTCAAAGTTTTGTACTATAAACCTAATCTTAAAACACGATTGTTTATTAATGTATTTAAGTGTTCATGACATTTTCTGTTACATTTTTTAACGTTGTACCTTTTTCCACAGTCCAAAGCCACAATTTTTTTATACATAGTTAAAATATTTTTTTTTCGTATTTTTATTTCTTCATGATTAATCAGTGAAATGTACCTTTTAATGTATATCTTAATCAATTTTTTTAAATGCTTGCGTACTCGCTAAACTTCTCGATATACGAACATTATTTCATTTTCTAACTTTACAAACTAACAACTACTTTTATCGAGGCTTTATTTTTTCTTTTTCAAACAAGCAAACGTTTCTTCATTATTATTTCTTTTTCCTATGCAAACTAGGAAAATCAACTAGGGTATCAATCTGTTTTTCTATGTTGCTGTTTCATGTTTGTGCAAGAAATATACAGATCTATAGCAGCTATACATAAAATTCGATCCTAACAGTGTTTTTTTTTTTATTATCAGATTTAAACCAACATACATTTCTTAACGACTTGATATCTATTTTACAAGATGTGACGAAACTTTATTTTTCCCTCTGAAACTATTTTTTTTTCTTACTTGCTTTTAATGTATGGTTTGATCTATTTTTCTATCTCTATTTTCTATGTGTGTACAAGAAATATACAGATCTATAGTAGTTAAAATTTGATTGAAACAATATTTTCTACATTCTTACTGTATTTTTACATTTTTTTCTAACAGACGTTTTCTTCTCAATTCCCCTATTTACACTGGCAGAAAGTGAAAAAAGAACACCAAGAAGGAATTGGCGGGTGATCAGGAAATTTGCATATGATAATGGGGTCGAGTTTACGTAGGTTTGAAGTTAATTTCGGGACCAACCAGTGAGCGCTTACGCCACAGCACGGCATAATATGCAAGTTATCATCGGTGGTATTTAAGGAGTACGGCAAAGTGAATGTAATCAGTCGTTGGCCTACAGACACGTGCGAAGACCCTGAAGAAGCTGCAAGGCCTGGACATGAAAGACGTGTACGATTTCAGCAGTTATCGGACTTTGATCGAGGTCATCTAGTCGAACTCCGTGAGGCCGGGTGGTCGTGTTGTCGTATTGCGGAGCGAATTGGACGGGAAGTATCGGTGGTGGTGTGATAGTGGCGTAGATGGTCTGAGGAACATTCCCACACGAGGAGACATGGAACCGGGAATCACAGACGTACTGATGAGCGGATCGATCGACGCATAAGAAGAGCGGCTTTGTCAAGCAGAACATCCACTGCGACGCAAATCCGAGCTGCCGTTGCACCTGAGGTGACTGTGCAAACAATCCGCAACCGTCTACTGGATGCAGGACTACATGCACGTGTGCCTCTGGCATGTGTACCTCTGACTCCAGCCCACCGTCAGGAACGGCTGCAGTAGTGTCGCCAACGTCTGCACTGGAGAACTCAATGGCGATCTGTCGTGTTCAGCGATAAAAGCAGATTCTGCTTGGGAGCCTCCGATGGCCGTATGCGTGTTCGCAGACGCACAGGGGAGCGTCTCCACCCTTCTTGTATCCGCCAGCGACACACAGGGCCTACACCTGGTCTCCTGGTGTGGGGAGCAATCAGCTATCACTCCCGTACACAATTAGTGTTTGTACCGGGTACTTTAAACAGCACCTCCTACATCAACAACATCATTCAGCCCGTTGTTGTGCCATTTGTAAGGTCGGTCCATCGTGGCGTTTTCCAGCAAGATAACGCACGCCCACACATGGCACATGCAACGCAACACTCACTTCAGGGTGTGAGACAACTTCCATGGCATGCACGTTCACCGGATTTGTCCCCCATTGGCACGTGTGGGATTTTATGGGACAACGACTTATCCGTTCTCCACGGCCAGCCACGACCATCCCTGATTTACGCGTCCAGGTTGAGGATGCTTGGAACTCAATACCCCAAACTTACATCCAACATCTGTACGACAGACTCCATGCCAGAATTGCACAGTGTGACGCAGTTCAACCTCGTACTAACCATGTTACATGGAAATGTTATTTTTCAGTTTACCAGCAAATACAGCTGTATTTTGCCATAATGTTTTGATCCCGTTATCCTCTGTATTCCGTTATTATGCTGTATAAATTTCGTTGGTATCAGACGTCTCCTTCTTGGTGTTCTTTTTTTGCTTCCGCCAGTGTAACTTAATCTATGTTTTGAAATACTCCATGTTCACATATTCGTCTATTATTTTATTTCAAACTTTGCAAACTGTTGCATACTTTTATTCTGACTTTATTTTTTCATTTCAACCAACGTTTCTTAACGACTTGAATCTCTAGATGTGACAAAACTTCAGATTTATTTTTTTCCCTCTTAAACTATATTTTTTTACTTGCTTTAAATGTGTGACTTAATCTATATTTATATCGCTGTTTTGTGTATATACAAGAAATATACAGATCTATAGCAGTTAAAAATTCGATTGAAACAGTATTTTCTTTATTCTTACTTTATTTTTACATTTCTTTCTAACAAACATTTTTTTCACATTTTCCCCTGTTTAACTTAATCTATGTTTTGAATATCATTCTATGTTTGCATATTCGTCCATTGTTGTTGGTTTTTTTTTCTAACTTTACAAACTAACAGCAATTTTTATTGAGACTTTATTTTTTCATTTCATTTCAATCGTTTCTTAATGGCTTGATGCCGCAAGATGTAACAAAACTTCAGTTATATTTTTTGTTTCTTCATTAACATAATATTTTTCAAAACTCACTTTTAAGTATTCTTAAAAGCTTGCATTTGTGTGAAATATACAGATCTGTAGTGGTATTTCAAAATTCGACTGCAACAGTATTTTCTTTATTCCGACTTTACTTTTCTATTTCTTTTCAACAAGTGTTTCTTCATTATTATTTCTTTTTCATATGTGAGCTACTTTTCTTTCTTGCTTTTAATGTATGACTTAATAAATGTTTCTATCTTGCCTTTTCATGAGTATGCGAGAAATATACAGAACTTATGACAGTTAAAATTTGATTGTATTAGTATTTTCTTTACTATGACTATTTTTTCATTTAATTTCAGTAAACGCTTCTTAACGACTTGATATTACATAACGTACATACCAAACACTTCAGAATTTTTCTTTTCCTACATAGCATATTATATATTTTCCAACTTACTTTTTAAGTATTCCTAAAAGCCTGCATGTATGTGAAATATCCATATTTTTTATTCTATCCTAATTTGCTATACTTTTCTCCAACAGAAAAAGCATTCATTGTCAAAACATTAACTTAATCTTTTTTTTTTTTTTTTTTTGAAATATCATTCTATGTTCACGTATTCGTACATTTTTTTTTCAAACTTTGCAAACTCTTGCATATTTTTATTCTGACTTTAATTTTTCATTTCATTTCAACAAACGTTTCTTAACGACTTCGTATCGCAAGATGCGACAAAACTTCAGAATTTTTGTTTCCCTATATAACATGTATATTTTTCCAACTCACTTTTAAGTATTTCTAAAAGCTTGCATGTATGTGAAATGTGCATACTTTTTTTTTTATTCTATCCTATCCTAGTTTGCTGTACTTTTTCTTTTACTGACCCAACAGGAAAAACATTCATTGTCAAAACATTCATTCTAAAGCATTCTTTCTTATGCTAAAATTTATATTCTTTGCGATATATTTTCTGTATGTGTTTCCTAAATCAACAGAAAAACATTCATTCTGGAGACATAGCGAACAAGTCCGTACTTCCACTAAACATAATCTTGGCAAACATTTTTTTTTCTCTGCATAACAATTTGCTAACTCACCAAAAAAGCAGCTATTCTCAACATGTAGCTAAAATATCGAATTTCTCCAAACAAAAGTGATAATTTTTATGAAAGACTTCTTTTCTCTGTATAATGACTTAATCTATTTTTCGAGAAACTGTTCTACGTTTACATATTTGTTTAACTTTGTTTTACAACTGCTTTACTGTACTTCTATTTTTTTTTCTTCATAGTGTTTTTTTTTTCCTGTTTCATTCCAACAAACTTGTTTCTTTTTGACTCGATCACCCTCACTTTTCCATACAAACTTTCCTAATATCAGAAATGTAACATAAACTTCAGATATGTTTTTAAGTTTAGAATAAGTCTCACCGACTTTTATTCTCATGACATAAACTAAAATTTCATATTTTGCTCAAAAATAATTTTCTTAATGAGTTATTTTTACTCTTTTTTTTCATGTATAACCAAATATTTATTGCTAACTCAACTCGTCAAAGTCAGTATGAACTGAACCCACCTAACCACATTCTTCTTCCGCATTTATTTCGCTTTACATCGAAATGCATCAAAACTTTGCGTTTACTTCATTTACTCAATGACCAGTTCTAACGTGCCAGACATTACATGTGAAACATCTATGTTTGCGGTATTTCCCTTTAGACGTTAACTTTCGTTTCCCCTCACATTCGTTTTCAAATAGGTTATCTCTATCGCATCTGCTTTTTTTTACACAAGATCACACACCATTTATTTAATTACTACAAGAACATATTAGTCTTGAACACAGTGAACAGGCAATCTTATTCTAAGTATGTTTTCTCTTAATTCTTATAAAGGAACAGACAGCAAGAAGTCTCCCACATTGAAACAAACATCGCTAATTCGTTGCTTTCATGTCTTTTCCACATCAACTTATATAGTTCCACATCAATGATATTCTTAACGCTTCGCCTTGTATACAGACATTTTTTCTCTAATCTTAGAAGTTATTTCCCCAAAACAATAACTCTTACAAGAACCCAGTGAACAATGTACATGACAAAATGCGTTTATGTACACAAATGTTTTTTTGCTCCCACTCCTTTCAAAGTTGTGAGAGCAAGATAAGAGAAGTCTCTCAGAAAGCATTTACGAAGTTATTGACTTTTTTTTTTTATATAAAACCAAATATTTGAATCGTTCATTTTGTTCTGAAAATCAATATCTGAATCATTCATTTTTCATAAAGTTAGTTTTTTCAATCGTATAAATTTTAACAAGTCAACAAATTATTTTCTTGTTTTCACTAAGAGGACGGTTTTTTGAACTTTAGTTTTCTTATGGTCGGAAAAATTCTATAGAATAACATGGGGAAATCATTTGCCTTAAAGGAGCGTTTCAGACATGTTAGAAATCTTAAAAGAGCGAAATATTTTCACTTGAAAAATGACTGTACGTTTTTCAAAAAGTTCATAATTGACAAAGACTGTTATTGTTTTGTTTTTTTACAACTTTTTTTCAGGTCAGGTTAGTTTCGAGAAAGTTAAATTTCGCCTAGGGTAAACCGAAAAGAAGAAATATGCATCAAGTAAGTAAAACTGAAATTACACGCATACAAAGAATTCGCTACGGCTGAAGGTCCCCCGAGCGAGTTATTTAACCAATGCTCGTATTACCCATTCAAAGATGGAGGTATCAGGACGACCAAATCCCTCGTTGTCTTGTAGCAAAAGAGGTGGTGAACTTAAAACATGGTTCCATAATATTGGAGAAACACGTTAAGTTTTACGGAGCAATTAAGCCCACGCCAGTGACCTTCGTTCACATACATTCAAATAGAAAAAAATATATATAAATGAATGAAAAAATAATAATAAAGTTGTCCTAAAAAGGACTGTTTTGTAGTCCTGAAATGGACTGCTTGGTGGTCCTAAAAAGAACTTTTTTGTTTTTGTTCCTCAGAAGAACTTCTTTTCTCTCATCTGGATCCTAAATTGCTTCAACGTATTCCACATTTCTACAAGAATTTTCTTCACATTAATGCTCTCGAAGAAAAAGTAATTGTGGGACGCAGGGCCGGCGTAAGGCGTGTGCCACCGCACAGGGCGGCAAAATTACTTTTTTTTTTTAACAGCAGGGAAGCATAAAAAGGAGAAAGCAACCTGTCCTATTTGTAAAGAACTTCTTTCATCCAATTTTAAAAATATGCAGAAAGAAAGGAGTTGGATTGTTTGTCCTTTTAGTGTTGCTCACATGAATGGAAGTGATAGGATCATGCGCGCTTGTCCACAGCAGACGCAGGTGCGTTCGCGCCCTTGTGGGCGAGATGAAAGGGGGAGCAAGCAGTTCACTTATGAAGGAGATGATGAGCCTATTACAGATCTAACGATGCGTATAAAGTTGAATTTTACTTCCACCTTTTAGACATAATTACATCTTTGCAAGAAAGATTCATGCAATTGAAATCTCACTGTGATACCGTTGTTTTTCTTTATATTGGGTTGGTGCGAATGAAATGTCAGGTGCGAACGAGCCGTGAAGACAGGTCCCCAAAACAGCGGAATGGAACCACCCACAGGTGTTGGGGTATTACGTCACAGTTACTATAAACCGCTAGCACGTGTGTGAAGAACAAGATTCAGGCGTCGTTTGGTTGGACGTAACGTGGCTTGCAAAGGAAACATGCAGACGTCGGATTAGTTGACAACCCGGCGTCTAGCTGTCAAAAAGCTAGACATGTGGCTGCCGCATGAGTCATCAACTGCCAACACTAGGCGTTTGGAAGTCTACATTGCTGCTTGCCAGGAATAAACAGGAACCTCTACTGAATCGAATAGTCACCTGCGACAAGAAGTAGGCCCTTTGTAATAATCGGAAATGATCAGCACAATGGTTAAGCAAGGCACAGCCAGCTGGACGGCATCCTAAGCCACCCCTACATACCAAGATGATGATGCTCCTTATCTGGTGGTCCACAGCCGGGATAACTCACCGGAGTTTCTTGGCAAGAGGCCAAACCACCACTGCAGAACGTTATTGTGCTGAATTATACCAGATGCACCGGAAATTGTTGCAGAAACAACCGGCTTTAGTCAACAGACGTGGTGTTTTTCTATTCCAGGACAACTCGCCCTCATGTCGCACAACGAACGATGGTAAAAGCTGCCGATTTATTGAAGTTTGATAAAGGACAAATTGCGATGGCACGGCGCCTCAGAACTAGGATCTCGGAAACGGCGTGGCTTGTGGGTTGTTCACGTGCCTCTGTAGTGAGTATGTATCAAAAGTGGTACACAGATGACCAAGCGACGAACCGTAGTACATCCGTATGTCGTGCGCAGCTCATTGATGCCAGAGGGGAGCGGAGAGTGTCGCTCATTGTTCACAACGACCGCAGCTAAAACAGTAGTGATCAGGGCAATGTGTCACAGCACACAGATCATAGCAGCCTTCAGGTGCATTGGCCTGCGTACCCAGTCGGGTCCCCATGCTCACTGCATTTCATCGCCAACAACGGATGAAATGGGCCCAAGATCATCGAGATTGAACCGTGGATGATTGGAAGAAAGTAACCTTGTCTGACGAATCAAGATTCCTGGTGCATCACGTAGACGGCCGAACGCAGACACTCCAATTACCAACGGAGGCTATTACACCTGGATGCACTGATGGGGGAAACAGGCAGGCGGCGGCTTTATGCTGTGGTCTATGTTTTCTCGCCATTTATGAAAAGCGTGTTCCCTGCTGGTGATGGACATTACCAACAGGATAATGTGCCATGTTACACTGCCAGAATCGTCAAAGAGTGTTTGCAGGAACATGCTGGTGACTTTCTGTTACTGCCCTGGCCTCCAAATTCTCTAACATGAACCCAATCGAGCCGCCCCGGTGGCGCAGTGGTCTAAGGCGTTGGCCTCTGATCATTCGTCCGAAAGGGGTCCGGGTTCGAATCCCGGTGAGGCATGGATGTTGTGTTTGTCTTACGGCGCTGGCTCTCTCCCTTCCCTGGAACCAGTGACTCTAAATTAGGGACGGGCGACTGCTTACAGCCCATTGAGTTGCTCACGGTGGTCGTTAAAATTCCAATCAAAAAAAAAAAAAAAAAAAAGATCCCAATCGAACATTTGTGGTTCGGTTATCTCTAAATCACCACCACCCCGAAATGTACGGAAACTGGAGGACCTGCTGTTGACATTATGGCACCACATACACCAAGATGCCTATCTCCACGTCATCGAATCGATGCCTCGCCGAGTGGCCGCTGCTTTGAGGCCTAAAGGGGGACGTACAGTTTATTAGGTAGGTGGATGTAATTGGGCATCGGTGTATATACAATATCGTTTTGGGTTGTGACAGTGTTTTACTCCAACATTTGAACTTCGTGTGCTTGGTGTATGAACGCCTGCAGGAAATTTTTCAATGAGGGTCAAGTGTAATTAATTAAGGTTTGGCTAATATGTAGAAAACAGTAATTCGTGAAAACGAAAGATTAATACTATTACTACTATTTACTTACTGCACTAGAATACTACTACTATTATTGTTATTATTATTATTAATTGATGCTGCTCTTGAAGAAAGTGTATGTTAGTAATAGCCATGTATTATCATGTACTGTTTTCAATATAATGAACAGTGTCGAGTAGGGCCACGCCAAGCCTTTTAAGTTCAGCACACACCACCCTGAGCGGAACTTGTTTGGGTAAGGTTTGCTAGGTTTTCCGCTTTCAGGTTATCGTTTTGCAATAAAATTGGGATATTAAATTAAACGCCCCAAACTCCATCTTCTTTCCTTGTGGTCCAATTCTGTGAGTGTAAAAAAAAAGTAATGGATAAAATAAAACAAAATAAAATGAAGGAAAAAATAATTCTACAGGCAGGGGGGTGTCAAGTGTCGCCGCCCATGGCTTGGTGTAATAATTATAAAGGCCACGTCTAGGAATCTTTTATGGCTTTCCATAAATCTTAATTTTACTGAGATCGTTACCAAAATATTCAACTTCATTTTCAAAACGATTAAAATAATCTCTAGCTTCAGAATCGGAAAATAATTTCGCATAGGAAAAATGGAGGCCATCCTTATTATATATCTTAGAAGAATGTACTCCTTCAGGCGAAAGAAAATGTCGCAGCAATTGAAAAATCAGTGCAACGAAACGAGAATGAGGCAGACAGACTTGAGATAAGATGTACGATTAACGAGTGCGTATGTCATCGGTGATGCAAGCACGAGCACGTTACGGGCATGTGCAAATGGTCAAGAATTAAGCACGTCGCTTTAAAACCATTGTCAAATAAGCATGCGAAAAGCACAATTTCCCAATGAAGAAAAATGGAATCGACTACATGTGAGAAAAAAATGACGGTGATCATGAAACGTCGAACCCTCAAAAAAGAAAATGGCGGTTACAGCTAGCACGGTGGCGACATTCAACATGGCGACTCCCCCACACACGTGGCGCACAAATCACATCTCAAAGAAGTAGATATTAAACTTTGTTATTCTTACATTGCCACCATCCACAAAAAATGTAAAATGAGTGTTACTACCTCCATTATTCCACTCTCAGACTTCGAACGTGAGCCATTGTCTTAGAAAATGCCTCGTCTGCATTTTTCCCCCTCGACTCCCACAAGACCAATCTCGTTGCCTTTTCCTCGGCAGCATGTTCTTTATTAAGAAGTCATGTTACATTAAGGTAACCAGATTTTTTAGAATGCAATTGAGGAGAAAATGACATTTGTCCTCAATTTCAATGCAAAACTGAGTACAATTTCGTTTCAAAATGAGGACATAATTGAGTACATTATGATAAAGCCAAAGGTTGGCAAATAATATTAAGAAATGTCCCATATATAATTGTCCAGTTTCATTGGAAAACATACGATGAATCGGAAGAATGATTTTCATGGGAAATAAGTATAAAATAGCAATAAAATATTATCATGCAGGACATTGCTTCCGATACATTTTAAATCTTATTTGTAGGGGGCAGCCCTTGCAAACAAAATTACATTTTGATTTTGTACTGAAATTTCATTGTGATTCTGTACAAGAATAGATATCTGAAGCTAAAAAATTACTATGCGCTGACCGAACAGAAATCATGGAATAGCCGTATGTTATCTCTATGGAAAAGAATATTCCAAGTCCAATAACCTCACTTGAAGAAACAGTTTAATGAAAAATGTACTGAACAAAACATGATAAAATTAATGGCATGCTGTCTCCGTACGATGTCATCAAACCACCATCCCTAATTGTACAATAAAAACTTTATTTACAATTGTGACGTACCTGCCAGCAGGACGCACACGACATAAAGGCACATAGCAATCAGAATGAACGCCTGCGTAGCTCAGTTGGTAGAGCGACTTGTTCCGGAATAAGCGGACTCGGGTTCGAATCACGGCGTAGACCAAAAATGACGGAGAAATTTACTTCCTTATAATGGAGCCCGAACTATCCGGATGACCCGGCGGTCCAAAATCTCGCAATGGTGTGATGTTCTTTCCACATCGTGAGATAGGAAAAATCAGAGATTCCTTTCTCCAGCGCTTCGAAAAATAAATGTGTGTGACGTTGCATTCCACACACCAGATTGACTGGGAGTTCTCAAGTGCACGTTCTACAGTGCATGGTCACGGCTGACCCGTGGGCCATGCCCCCGGCTCTCTTTCGGGGGGGGGAGATGTGACGTACCTGCCAGCAGGACGCACACGACATAAAGGCACATAGCAATCAGAATGAACGTCTGCGTAGCTCAGTTGGTAGAGCGACTTGTTCTGGAATAAGCGGACTCGGGTTCGAATCCAGGCATAGGCCAAAAATGACGGAGAAATTTACTTCGTTATACAATAAAAGATATGATTTAAAATATTTAAAAGGGCAAGATCTTTCGGGGCTACAATTGCACCCGTCCTCAGGCAACCCAAACAGTGCCACAGAACACTCGGCAGCGCTGTAATATTATAACCTGTCCCCCAAGGAGACCCACAATGCATTTGTTCAAAACACTGGTGATGCCAATTGAGGAAAACAGCAAAACAGAAAGTAATACAAATAATATAGTTGATTAATTAAGTAAGGTCCTCTTCTTCAGTAGGTTGAAGGGAAGAAGTCATTATTTTCCTCCATTGTCTAGGAACAAAAACAGGTAAGTCCAAGTTACAACAGGTAGTACCATAGGAAATAATATACAGACTCTCTGTAAAATAGACGGTTTGCTTGTTAACAATAGAGGAAAGTACTATTGTATTAGGCCAATCGGGAGAATAACCTCCCTGGCGAACAGCTGTAGTAAATGATGTAGAAATGGAGTCAGTTCGAAGTGCATATTTGTGTTCTGACAATCTAATGTTCAGACTTCTAAGGATAGAACCTATGTAGTATTTAATATCATCGTTAGAGGCCGTGGGAAGCAATGGGATACGATATATTCCTGCTTTATTCAAAGTTGCGACTGGATCTCGGTCGTTACGTATGGTTGAAAAAATGTTTTTGGTGCAAATTCCAAATTTAATATTGTATTTATGACATACTTTACGCAATATGGAAACCACGGGAGGGATGAAGTCAACTTTACCAACGTATATAGGAGATACGACCTCCGTTGACAACGTCGTAAATCTTAGTCTTTGAAATTTCTGTAGAAGTTCCCGAAAGAAGCAGGCGGAATATCCAAATGATATGGCCAAGTTCTGTATGAAAGCTAGTTCGTCCTGACAAATCTGACGGGTTGAGAAATGAGTAAATGCATGTTTAATTAAAAAACGTAAGGCTGAAGCTTTATGTTCCAGGGGTGGGAAGATACAAAAGGTATAAGACAAGGTATGAAGGTCGGTTTTCTATAGACAGATAATTTGATAAGATTAGATGTCAAATCACGAGTCAATAAGATGTCCAGGAAGGATAATATACCATTTTGTTCAAGTTCCATAGTGAAGGTGATAGTAGGATATTGGTTGGAAAGACAGGTGGTAAATTCGTTCAGAAGTTACATGGAGTGAGGCCAGAAGACCAACATATCATCCACATATCTTAAGAGGAGTGCCGGTTGGTACGTGAATTGGCTCAGTACTTTTTCTTCCAATGACTGCAGTAAAATTTCCGCCCGAACAGGGGAGAGAGGAGACCCCATTGGTGCCCCCTCCATTTGTTGGTAGAATTTGCCATCAAATTTGAAATAAGATCGTTTTGCAACCAATTGCAAAGCAGAAATGATTGCATCGACCTCCAATGGGGAGATTGAGTAATCAGCAAGTAATTTCCCTTCAATAATCGAGTGGACTACTTCAAATGGAACGCTTGGAAACAGGGACACCACATCAAGGAAGCCATAACAAATGAGTTTCCTTGTGATCAAAGATTTTATTCGCGTTAATGCCTGAGTAGAACTGTTAATGGATACTGATGAATTTGTAGTAAGTGGTTTTAGGTAAGTTGCTAAAGCTCTCTCCAACATACGGGTGGGGCTGGCATACCCCGAAATCAACAGTCTGAGGGAGCGGTCAGGTTTGTGAGTTTTGATTTTCCCAAACAACTCAGGGACTCTTGTACCAACAGGAGGTTTCATTTTGGTAGAGATGGACGTAGGCAAGAGATCCCGGTTCCTGAGTTTGCTTAACTCAGCGACAGTCGCATTTGTCGGGTCAGAGCGGAGTACTCGATGTGGAATCAAAGCTACAGCTTGGTACATCTTATTGTTGTAATCTTTGCTATCTAATAAGATAATTTGCTGGGACTTGTCAGCACTGATGATTGAGAGATCCGGGTTTCGAGAAAGTTGTAATAATTGGTTGCGTTCATATTTTAAAAATGAAGACGTTTTATCATAATTTGAAAGGGAGTCAGCTAAGGCATAACGAGTGATATCTTGTTCCTTTTCCGGCAAGTCTCCAATGACATTCTCCATTTGAGGTAAAGTTCGAAATGGTCGAAAGGGCATAACTGGATAGCTGAGCTTGAAACCACGATTGAGGGCCGAACGTTGAATATCAGATAACAAACACTATAGAGCTATAGTTGATGAAAGAATCTGGTAAATCACGATTAGTAGTTCTATAGCTGAAGTTCGGGGGTTGGAACAGTTGGGGACCGGTAGAAACCAGATTGCATAATTTACGAGTGTGTCCTTGGTTCATGGAGGTCACTAAAGTCTGTATAGTGGTAAAGGAAACCAACAAAGTCTTACCTAATAAAATAGGATGGGAGAGCCTGGATAGTTGAGTGTAAGCTTTGTAGGATTTAAGGTTTAGCAAATCCAGGTAACTTCTTTTCCTTCTTATCTCTTTGGTTAGTCGTTTTTGTTGAGCATTAGCTATTACATGTGCATCCTGTTGAGATATGGCAAACGTTCGTATTCGCAGGAACTTGGGCACCACACCGAGTGAACGGCAGTTGAGTAAAAAACTAAGGTGAGTCTCATTGCGGGCTAGTTTCCGTCGGATGTTGCAGAAGGTCTTAGTTGCAGTTTCCATGCTCGTGACCTTCTGCAACATCCGACGTAAACTAGCCCGCAATGAGACTCACCTTAGTTTTTTACTCAACTGCCGTTCACTCGGTGTGGTGCCCAAGTTCCTGCGAATACGAACGTTTGCCATATCTCAACAGGGTGCACATGTAATAGCTAATGCTCAACAAAAACGACTAACCAAAGAGATAAGAAGGAAAAGAAGTTACCTGGATTTGCTAAACCTTAAATCCTACAAAGCTTACACTCAACTATCCAGGCTCTCCCATCCTATTTTATTAGGTAAGACTTTGTTGGTTTCCTTTACCACTATACAGACTTTAGTGACCTCCATGAACCAAGGACACACTCGTAAATTATGCAATCTGGTTTCTACCCGTCCCCAACTGTTCCAACCCCCGAACTTCAGCTATAGAACTACTAATCGTGATTTACCAGATTCTTTCATCAACTATAGCTCTATAGTGTTTGTTATCTGATATTCAACGTTCGGCCCTCAATCGTGGTTTCAAGTTCAGCTATCCAGTTATGCCCTTTCGACCATTTCGAACTTTACCTCAAATGGAGAATGTCATTGGAGACTTGCCGGAAAAGGAACAAGATATCACTCGTTATGCCTTAGCTGACTCCCTTTCAAATTATGATAAAACGTCTTCATTTTTAAAATATGAACGCAACCAATTATTACAACTTTCTCGAAACCCGGATCTCTCAATCATCAGTGCTGACAAGTCCCAGCAAATTATCTTATTAGATCGCAAAGATTACAACAATAAGATGTACCAAGCTATAGCTTTGATTCCACATCGAGTACTCCGCTCTGACCCGACAAATGCGACTGTCGCTGAGTTAAGCAAACTCAGGAACCGGGATCTCTTGCCTACGTCCATCTCTACCAAAATGAAACCTCCTGTTGGTACAAGAGTCCCTGAGTTGTTTGGGAAAATCAAAACTCACAAACCTGACCGCTCCCTCAGACTGTTGATTTCGGGGTATGCCAGCCCCACCCGTATGTTGGAGAGAGCTTTAGCAACTTACCTAAAACCACTTACTACAAATTCATCAGTATCCATTAACAGTTCTACTCAGGCATTAACGCGAATAAAATCTTTTGATAACAAGGGAAACTCATTTGTTATGGCTTCCCTTGATGTGGTGTCCCTGTTTCCAAGCGTTCCATTTGAAGTAGTCCACTCGATTATTGAAGGGAAATTACTTGCTGATTACTCAATCTCCCCATTGGAGGTCGATGCAATCATTTCTGCTTTGCAATTGGTTGCAAAACGATCTTATTTCAAATTTGATGGCAAATTCTACCAACAAATGGAGGGGGCACCAATGGGGTCTCCTCTCCCCTGTTCGGGCGGAAATTTTACTGCAGTCATTGAAAGAAAAAGTACTGAGCCAATTCACGTACCAACCGGCACTCCTCTTAAGATATGTGAATGATATGTTGGTCTTCTGGCCTCACTCCATGTAACTTCTGAACGAATTTACCACCTGTCTTTCCAACCAATATCCTACTATCACCTTCACTATGGAACTTGAACAAAATGGTATATTATCCTTCCTGGTCATCTTATTGACTCGTGATTTGACATCTAATCTTATCAAATTATCTGTCTATAGAAAACCGACCTTCATACCTTGTCTTATACCTTTTGTATCTTCCCACCCCCTGGAACATAAAGCTTCAGCCTTACGTTTTTTAATTAAACATGCGTTTACTCATTTCTCAACCCGTCAGATTTGTCAGGACGAACTAGCTTTCATACAGAACTTGGCCATATCATTTGGATATTCCGCCTGCTTCTTTCGGGAACTTCTACAGAAATTTCAAAGACTAAGATTTACGACGTTGTCAACGGAGGTCGTATCTCCTATATACGTTGGTAAAGTTGACTTCATCCCTCCCGTGGTTTCCATATTGCGTAAAGTATGTCATAAATACAATATTAAATTTGGAATTTGCACCAAAAACATTTTTTCAACCATACGTAACGACCGAGATCCAGTCGCAACTTTGAATAAAGCAGGAATATATCGTATCCCATTGCTTCCCACGGCCTCTAACGATGATATTAAATACTACATAGGTTCTATCCTTAGAAGTCTGAACATTAGATTGTCAGAACACAAATATGCACTTCGAACTGACTCCATTTCTACATCATTTACTACAGCTGTTCGCCAGGGAGGTTATTCTCCCGATTGGCCTAATACAATAGTACTTTCCTCTATTGTTAACAAGCAAACCGTCTATTTTACAGAGAGTCTGTATATTATTTCCTATGGTACTACCTGTTGTAACTTGGACTTACCTGTTTTTGTTCCTAGACAATGGAGGAAAATAATGACTTCTTCCCTTCAACCTACTGAAGAAGAGGACCTTACTTAATTAATCAACTATATTATTTGTATTACTTTCTGTTTTGCTGTTTTTCTCAATTGGCATCACCAGTGTTTTGAACAAATGCATTGTGGGTCTCCTTGGGGGACAGGTTATAATATTACAGCGCTTCCGAGTGCTCTGTGGCACAGTTTGGGCAAAGAATATCTAAACTGATAAGAAGGTAAGGCTCAGCGAGACGTAACTAGCGCCACTATATTATGCGGCAAAGAATTACTACACAGAAGCCAACATTACAGGCTGATGCCGCAGGATGCCGAGCAGACTGAGTTAAACTGAGCATGCGTGTTTGTGTTCAAAGAATATAAACGCTTGTTTGTGTTGGCGTTTTGTTCAAAGGTTTTGTTGTTCTCATCTAGATCTGCGTTTATATTACAGCCATGAAATACACCCACTCCATTCCGATGAATAACAATTCATGGAATGGAGTGGATGAATAACAAGAACAAATTTGAAACCGTTTGAAACAAATATCCTGGAAAACCATTAAAACAACGTTTGCTGAAAAAAAAAAGCTATCATTACGTTGAAAAAATTAATTTATCAATTATATGAAACTGACTTTTATGAAAAATACCTCGTAATATTGTAAAATGAAAGAGGGAAGCATTCGATTACACATTGCATACCAAACAGACAGCTTTAAGCATGCACTCGAACGTGAGGAATTAGTCCGGTCGGTAAAGAGCTCAGCTATCACGCCAACGGCCCAGGTTCGAACCTACTCCGATACGAACGAATGTTTTTCCGATCTGTTGAGAAAATTTCCCCAGCGCCGTGCGTTTAATTTACAAACTTCGGAAGGGTAGAAAAAAAAATTGTAGCTTTGGGAAACTGCGGTTGTCTTTGCTTTTTTATTATTATGGCTACTACTTGGAAATTGGCGGACAGTGCTGGCCCAGCAAGACTGTTTTTGCTGGGTACCTAATGTTTACGTTTTGTGGGAACCCATTCCTTTGTAATGTATATATTTGTTTCGCCAAAAGAAGGGACAGGAGGGATACTCAGAAAAGAACAAAAAAGAAAATGCTTTAGTAGGCCCAATGACCCCGAAGGAAACAGTCGCAGATCAAAGCTTAGCTTCCTTTCCGTGAAATAGGCTTCCCGTGCCGTGTCTCCTACGCTTTTTGCGCCTGGATGTTAACTTTCCCGCAGAGCATCTACGGCCGCATTACATGGTGGCGCTGCTGTCGCCTGTTTTACATTATCTCTACGAAAGTTGAGCTTCTTCACGCGAAGCGTTTATATTCTTTGGTTTGGGTGGCCTGAGGACGGGTGCTATTGTAGCCCCGAAAGATCTTGCCCTTTTAAATATTTTTAAATCATATCTTTTATTGTAAATAAAGTTTTTATTGTACAATTAGGGATGGTGGTTTGATGACATCGTACGGAGACAGCACGCCATTAAGTTTATCATGTTCCATACGTACGAATTTTTAACAAGTATTACTGAACAAAAGTTGTGGAACTCTCAAAGGAATCCATCAAATGTAACCAAATTAATTACATCAATTAGTTATTTAATTGCAAGAAAGTGGATGCTGAGAAAGAGGAGATTCATTTCCCTACCTAAAAATATTTTAGCTAAATCCAGTTAAAATAGTAAAGAAGTACTAAAAACAGAAACGAAATCGTAACACCACATTTATCGAGATGACTTTGTTTAATGTTTCGGCATGTCTCCCATTAATACTGCATGATATCTAACTTTATTCAAAGAAAAATTCATCCGTTTCGGAAAATAGTTTCATACCTTTCCTTTAAGAATCCATTTCATAGCAATTAAATAAGAAATTGATGACAAATTTGGTTAATTCAATTGAATTCTACGCATTTTGTTTAACACATTTTTACAAATTTCAATGTTTCGGGAGAAATTTCGAAAATTGTGGACTAAAACTAAGAAATTGAGGACATTTGTCGTCCTCAATAAGTTTTTTCGAAATTGAGGACAAAGCATTGAAATCGAGGATTGTTACCAGAAAATGAGGACGACCGGTCACCTTATGTTACATTAAATTTGGAGAACAAAAATGAAATAGTGGCAATTAAAAATAAATTCAATCGTTCGGGATGATCATAGAAGTCGGAAGATTATAATCACCAGAAACCAGCGTCATATAACACTCCATATTCATGGGAGTGGAATATATAGATCTATGCAAGACAGTACGAAAAAGTATCACTGAAGACGTAAGGAAATTCAACTCTGAACGAGATAGGAAAGCAATTGAAAACCAAATCTTAAAGATAGCAAAGGGACATCTCGGTAAGGGAAGAAAACAGATTATGGCCCTGAGAAAAGAAGATGGTTCTGTAACAAGAAATAGAGGCGAAATTTTGACAAGAGTGAAAGATTTCTACTCCAAATTATATGAAAAGGATGATACATGTACTCCAGACATCATGAAAGGTACCAGAGTTCTCCCAGTCCTCCCAGCAGAAGTTGCACATGCAATCAAGAACATGAAGTGGGGAAAAGCTCCAGGAGAAGATGGAATTACTGTAGACATTTTTTTTTATTGGAGGTTTAACGACCACCGTGAGCAACTCAATGGGCTATAAGCAGTCGCCCGTCCCTAATTTAGGGTCACTGGTTCCAGGAAAGGGAGAGAGCCAGTGCCGTAAGAAAAACACAACATCCATGCCTGACCGGGATTCGAACCCAGACCCCTTACGGACGAATGATCAGAGGCCAGCGCCTTAGACCACTGCGCCACCGGGGCGGCTCATAAAATCTTCACTAAAGTTCTTTCACACCGCTTGAAGGTGACACTGGACATGGCTCAACCGAGAGAACAAGCTGGATTCAGGAGTGGCTACAACACAATAGATCATATTCACGTACTGAGAGAACTAATTGAAAGAGCGAGGGAATATGAACTTCCATTGTGCAAGGCTTTTATCGATTATGAAAAAGCCTTTAATTCGGTAAAACCATCAGCAGTTACAATGGCTCTGAAATCCTGCGGTATTGAAGATGCACACATTAATATTATTAAAAACATATATGAAAATGCAAGTGCAAAGATTCGGCTGTTTGAAAATAAAACACATAAAAACTGGAAAAGGAGTGAGACAAGGTGACACCATATCTCCGAAGCTCTTTAATGCCACATTGGAAAATGTCTTTCAATCACTGAACTGGGAAAACAAAGGGATAAAGATTAATGGAGGTTATCTTACCCACCTTCGTTTTGCTGATGACATAATCATTTTTGCAACTACCCCACCAGAGCTGCAGAGTATGATCCAGGAACTTGCTGACAAGAGTAAAGAAGTGGGATTAAAAATGAACTTTCAGAAGACAAAAGTGATGTTCAATGCTTTTACAAGAAATGAAGATTTATCGATTGATGGAGAAAAGCTGGAGATAACAGACACATACGTTTATCTTGGACAGCAGATATCAAGTGAGGGTCACATTGGCGAAGAAATTAATCGGCGTACAAAACTTGCCTGGAGACATCATGATCAGAGTTAAATCCCTGAAATGGCAATGGGCTGGACATACTGCCAGAAGGACAGACCATCGATGGACAGCCGAAATTTTAGATTGGATTCCAAGGGACAGGAAAAGACCCAGAAGAAGACCACGTGGGAGATGGATGGATGAAATTCGAAAATATGCGGGAGTGACATGGAGGAGACTGGCACAAGACAGACCGTTGTGGAGGAAACTTGGGGAGACGTTCGTCCAGCAGTGGATTGATAATGGTTGACAATGATGGTGATTCATGGGAGACATGACAAAGCATCGAACAAAGTCATCTCGATAATCGTAGTTTTAATTCGTTTTTATTTTGACTGGATTTAACTAATTATAGAATGGGGGGGGGGGATATAGATCTTATCTTTTTTTAGCATCCACTTTTTTGCAACTGAATAAGTAATTGATGCAAAATTTGGTTGCATTTGGTAGATTTCATTGAGAGTTCTACAACTTCTTTTTTGTTCAGTACATTTTTCATTGAACTTTACGCGGAGCCGCCGGGTAAAAGTTTCTGGACGAATGGTCACAAGCCATCTAAGCGATGGCTTATGACTATTCGTCCGGAAAGGGTCCGGGTTCGAATCCCGTGAGGCATGGATGTTGTCAAAGCGCTTTGGATGTTGTGTTTGTCTTGAACTAAAATTAAATGAAGTTATTGGACTGAAAATTGTACTGTTTTTAAGTAAAGTTATTATTTCTTTTTTTTGATTGGAATTTTAACGACCACCGTGAGCAACTCAATGGGCTGTAAGCAGTCGCCCGTCTTTAATTTAGGGTCACTGGTTCCAGGGAAGGGAGAGAGCCAGTGCCGTAAGACAAGCACAACATCCATGCCTCACCGGGATTCGAACCCGGACCCCGTTCGGACGAATGAAGAGAGGCCATCGCTTAGACCACTGCGCCACTGGGGCGGCGTAAAGTTATTGGACTTGAAATATTATTCCTCACAGAGATAATTAACATAGAGGATTCCCATGATTTCTGTTCGCAGTGTATTGTAAATTTTGGCTTCAAATAATTTTTCTTGTGCAGAATTAGAAGGAAATTTTAGTACACAATTAAAATGTCGCCTTGATTGCATATGCTGAACCCTATGAGTAGCATTAAACATTTATCATAATATTCAGCATGATAGTATTTTTACTGCTATTTATACTTATTTCACAAAAAAGTCATCCTTCAGATACAGTGCCTAGAAGAATACTTCTAGGCACTGTACTTCAGATTCCTCCCATGTTATCCAATGGAGCTGGACAATTTATGATCCAGTTCATAACATTCTTTGCTAATCTTAGGATTTACCATAATGTGTCAGATATTGTCCTCATTTTGAAACGGATTTTCCGTTATTCCGAGAAAACGTCCGAGTTCGAATCACGGTGAGGCATGGATGTTGTGTTTGTCTTACGGCACTGGCTCTCTCTCTTCCCTGGGATCAGTGGCCATAAATTAGGGACGGGTGACTGCTTATAACCCATTGAGTTGCTCATGGTGGTCGTTATTTAAGCCTTCAATAAAAGAAAAAAAAAAGGAACGAATTTGTCTTCAATGTTGCATTGAAATTGAGAAAAACGAGTCATTTTGTCCTCAATTTCATTCTCAAAAGTCTGGTCCCCTTGTGTTTTCCAGGGTATTCCCTTTCAATGCCTTTGCTGAACGATGACTTTCTGCTGCTAATCTTATAATCGCGGAAAGTGATGTTGGAACATATCACGGTATTAATGGTTAATTGCAGAAAGCCATGTCTCAATGGTCTCAACTTATCAGACAGCCAATTTTGTTATTCTTATGTGATATTAATGAAGAAGAAGCATAGTGAAAACAGCTGTAAAAGGTTCAATTTGTAATCCGTATCCGTGAAGTTTTGTTTACGGTAGGTGTTGCATCCAGCTCAATGGCTTCATCATTTTGACGGGATATGTAATGCTGATGCGAAGTTTTCGAAATTTGTGAAGCTACCAAAATGTCTGGAAAAAGAAGAGTTGTTCTGCTTTGCTGTGGATCTTTTAATCCTATTACTAATATGCACTTGCGCATGTTTGGTATGTTTTATGTGCACGTAGTAATTTTAAAATGTTATGCAATTAATTGTGGTTAATAATTCCTTTTCCCACAAATTGTGGAAAAATCATATTAATGAATAAAAGTATGAATTTATATGATTTATTATATAGACGTGCAGTTCTTTATGTGCTTATAGTACATTGTCTTATTTTATACTTGAATTATGTAGTTAAATTTTTATACAATGTTCTGTAGTCATATGGTGTTTAAGTATGGTGGTAGTACTGGATTGGTTTTTGTGCGCGCGAAATGTTGGGAATGACTGTTAACCAGAAAATAAATAAATCAGCATTGAAAAAAGAAAGAAAGAACACCAGGAAGTGTGTTTCAGAGAAATAGATCTTGTTAAATAGCGTTCATTCATGAAGTTCTGGCAAAACTTGAGTTTTAAAAGTATGTAATACTGGAGGAAAACTTGCTTTAAGCAAGAAAATTTCTAAGTATAGGCCATCATGGGCGCCCATAGCTTAGTTTTCAGGAGGGGGCAAACAGGAATTGTAACTACAAACACCATAGGCAAATTTCTCTCTGCTTCCTTGTTATTAACTACTTTTTTTTTTACCACACAGAAATTTAATTGGATACTAGAAGTCACAAAAACTACATAAAAAGACTGAGAAATGAAATTAGAACTCATGTTAAGACAATAAGGAAATTTCTTTGTCATTCTTGTGATCCTTTTGGCCACTTGTGTTACATGCCCCACGAAACCCTGGCAGAGCTACTCAATTCTTCATCTAAAATGAAAAAAATACCCTCAAGACAGATTTCTGGGAAAATTTTCCCCAGACCTTTGTCCAGTATTGATTAGTTGCTGCAGATAATGATATATTTTTCATTTCTCAGCCCTTCATACTGTTCCACACTGTATGCAATGGGGAATTTCATTATTGCTTTTCTACTGTAAATTTCCAACAATTTTCCTATATGTGCATTCAGAAGTTCTACAGAAAAATTATCAGTCAGAATCAGTGTTATTGCAAAAATCTCTGTAGTACCTTCCAAGGACTTCAAAGGGCAGTCTTTCAATTTTCAGGGGAAGGCAAATATCCCCTATATGAGTGCCCATGCAAGCCATGAACAGTTGAAATAGGCCACTTTTTATGTAACAAATATACTTTTAACATATTTTATACTTTTTAAAAAAATGTGTGTATAACCCCAGGAACAGAATCTTTTTCAGAAGTCTGCAGTGCAAAAAGGAAAACCTAAAAACTGTCTGCAAGGTGAAGGTGGTAAAGGGATGCCTAAATGTTAATTTTGCCATAAAATTTATTGCTCTGCACTGCTACAAAGTGATGTTTTAAAAAATGAGTCAATTTGAGATTTTACTAATAGTGCAGATTAGTATTTAGTTGCAATAGTCAAACTAACTTTTCCCTGACAAGAAATACACAAGCAGTCTGAAGAGTTAATCTAATTTTTTTCCAATGAGGGCTGCGAGAAAGTGAGCTACAGGAAATCAAATTCTTATATGTATTTTTGATGGGAATCCTACTCTTTTAAGATATGTTCCACTGTGCTTTTGATATGTTGCATACAAAATTCAACATCAAGATTTCTTGACTGCAGTTTTTCATGTATAATTTTTGGTAAGCGGAATACATCATGAAGTGCATAAAAAAGGAAAACAAACTCTTAATCTTTCAGCAGATAAATGTTTCTCCATCCTACATGTCAGGTTTTGCAAAAACTATTTCAAAATAGTTACAGGCCTGGTGACTAGTGGTAGAAGTAAAAAATTAATATTTTAACTATAATATTTTAAGATTATGGTTTTTTCATTTGGGTAATTCCATGCGTGACTTACACTACATTTGATAATTTTAAGTACATTGTAAGCTTTAAAAAAAAAGCATTTGGTACTTTAAAAAGAACATTGTAAGCCAATGGCATACTTGACTGATATACAATTTTTTGGCAGTGTAAAATTTGTCAAATTGTTTTTTTTTTAATTTTCGGAAATTAAAAATATCACAATGTGACTTACACTACATAAAAGGAAGCCATTATTTGGACAACATGAGTTTTCTTCCTCATGCTTTTTCAAAAAAAAAAAAAAAAAAAAAAAATTCTGTTGGCACAGTTATGTCAATACAGGCTTTGAAGTTCAACATGTAAACAGAAAATTCAAGATGTTTTCTAACTTTTTTATTGAAATTACTTTGTGTGACTTGCACTACAGCTTAATTGTGACTTACACTACTGTCATAATATATATCCAGTATAATATGAAACAAAACAAAATTAACCCATTACATATCTTGGGAAATAGAAATTGGGAAATGTCAAATGTAAGCACAATCGAAATTTGGCTGAGGCAATTTTTTTACGTATTGATCGATTTCGACATCCGCTGAATCTTCTTTTGTTGGCCAAAGAAAATTGTTACCTTTAAATTTCAGAAATTTCATTTTTATTGATGATGCATCTTTTGAAATGATTTGGCCAGCAAAATATTTCACGATTCTTTGGCCTGGAAATGGGACTAATACCCAGTTTCCTATATTCAGTTCGGTATCAGGTTTTTAGTTGTCTCTTTCTGCAACCACTTCCGATTTTTCCACCTCAACTGTTTCATTTACAAGATCCACTACTTTGAATTCTTTAGATGCAGAGAAATATTTGCTGCCTTGAGCTTGTAAGGGCTGATTTTTACAAAGCAATGCATTTTCCTGGTTTCAGGAATGGCAAAAATGTCCTTTCCTGATGGCGAACACACGTTATCAATTTTTTCTTTATCTGCTATTACTAAGCTCTGTGAAATATAGAGCATGGTTATTTTAGGACAAGTATTTTGTGCACAGTGGAAAAATTCCTCTGCAGAATGAGGATCTATTCTTCTTGATAGTGTGGCCTCTCGTACTCTCCGTTTTATTATGCCTCTCACTCCATCAATTGGCCCCTTTCCATAGCTGGTAGCAGAAAAATGCCACTCCACACCTTCTGGTTGTAGCATAGCTAGCTATGCAGATGGAGTACTTCTGTTTAAAGTGCTGCCCAGTTCTATCTGATTAACAAATGATTCTGGAAATTGATAGCTCCTGATAATCATCTTTAATTTTTTTAATTATGGCATCATTAAATGTAGCTACTGCATATTTATCATGCTGCAGGTAATTCGAAACAACAACTATTGGTATAGATTTATGTTCTTCTCCATGAACAAGTTAAGCCATTGCAGTATAAAGTGTGCAAGATGTCGATACCCAATGGGCTGATTGAATTTCATCTTAGTAAGTGAAACTGTAATTTTCACTAAAGTCAAAGTGTAAAAGCAGTGTGTTTGCTGGCATATCTTCTTTTAGCTTTTTAAAAAGGATTCTTGTCAACATTTGACAAAAACATGCTGCAAAAATTGGTAATTTTGTTCTAATTTATCAATAGATTCTTGCAGTGTTGCAGAAAACTTTTGCTGTTTAATTTTTTTTTCCTTTTCAGTAACCCATTGAGAGAATTTGATTTCCTCTTCTAAATTGCTTCCTGATACATTTTGTGTGATTTCATGAAATTTCTTTTAAGTCTCCACAATTTATGCATTTCTGATAACAGCAATTCTCGGAGCTATCATCATAGAGTATCATTTTTATTAAATCAGTGGCATTTATCAATAGATTCTTGCAGTGTTGCAGAAAACTTTTGCTGTGTAATTTTTTTCCTTTTCAGTAACCCATTGAGAGAATTTGATTTCCTCTTCTAAATTGCTTCCTGATACATTTTGTGTGATTTCATGAAATTTCTTTTAAGTCTCCACAATTTATGCATTTCTGATAACAGCAATTCTCGGAGCTATCATCATAGAGTATCATTTTTATTAAATCAGTGGCATTTATCAATAGATTCTTGCAGTGTTGCAGAAAACTTTTGCTGTGTAATTTTTTTCCTTTTCAGTAACCCATTGAGAGAATTTGATTTCCTCTTCTAAATTGCTTCCTGATACATTTTGTGTGATTTCATGAAATTTCTTTTAAGTCTCCACAATTTATGCATTTCTGATAACAGCAATTCTCGGAGCTATCATCATAGAGTATCATTTTTATTAAATCAGTGGCATAATTTGGAAGAAACCCCATTGCTTCCAATAATAATCTAATATTCTCATGATAGATACATAAACACAAATTTGGTGGCGTTTCATGACGCAGACATACGTGAATTGGTTGTAATTCGCAGAACTTCGAACGGCCAATTTTCACGTCAGGGTTTTATTTTTTAAAGCTTTCATACCTTTCTTCTGGAGTCATAAATAAATATCACTTCTGATTTTTTGTCTTTTTGCCCTCTTCTCTAGTAATCATAAAATCTTTCACACCAGGTGCCTGGTAGGATATGCTATCCTTTTCAAAAAATACTTTTACCTTTGATTTTATTTCATCACTTAGTTTTGTGACCCTTGACTGTTTGGCAGTTAGTTGTATTATGTTTGACAGAAGTTGGTGAGCTAATTGTTTCACTACTGCCTTGCACTTCTTTGGGCTTTGTGGTGGAAGATTTTTCTTTACTTTAGTAATTGCTTTTCCAAATGAGCTACGACTTTTACCTTTTTATTTTCTTTTATTCATTATCTTTGGAAGCTTGAAATTTCCCACTTGCTTTCAACCTCTCTTTTTGTTTCCTCTTTCTTTCTGCTACTGTTTTCTCCATCTACAGGAAAAGGTGAGAAAATATCAGAAACTGACAGGCTTTTAAGCTAAAATACATCTACCAACATACCAGGTGGTTGTGACTTAACTGCACTGTGACTTACACTACAGAATTGAACTAGTCAATATTCATATATTCATACAGCATTGCAAATGTCACCTAGCTACTTAATTATTCACGTGCTATTTAGACAATCTATATTTTGAGGTTACTCACCTTTATTCCCTACATCTTTTAGGAGGTTTTCGTCTCTACACATTTCCAACACGTATTTTTCTTATTTAAGTCGTGGTTCGAGGCCGAAAAAAAAAAAATATATTTTTCAACTCACGCAAACTTCACTCCCTTCCCTTCTTTTTCCCTATGACCAAATTCAGATTCAAAATAATCGACCACAAATATACACAATTGAACTCCCTAAAACACATTAATCTAATTAAAACTTCAATCAATAAAAACCTATTTACACATTTCCTAAAACGTCAAAGTTAAAAAGCTGTAACCCCAAATTATTTACAATTGCACATTAGTGCCCAATTAAAAAACCCCAAATACCTGACATAACCACATATTCAACAATCATGGACCTCTCTCCCCTCAGAAACAAGCATAACAACCAAGCACTTTCAGCCTCTGCCCAGGCCATTCTCAAGGAGCGGACGCAACAGATTTACCACCTGTCACCATCCACGAAACATAGCGAACGTTCCAGTGCTCGCGCGGCATCGTCTCATTTGCAGTTCTCCGTTGTTCAGGTGCAGTGGCGCCATCTATCAGATGACCCAATAGCCTTCTTTTCCTTTCGTACTTATAAATGTCTGTTTGATTTATTTGATTCCTGAAACTAATCATCTTATACTCTAACACATTTTTTTATTACATCATATTTTTTTCCCTCTTGCCTTTGCCCCTCTGTTCTTCTCTGCGGCTTTCCTTTCTGATCAAATCCTTCCAATATGTGTTTAAGCTATTAAGATCATTAACGTTACATAACCTGTGTCTATTTTTTTCTATCAACACTGTCTCTGCCAATCTCAAATGCCTTTCCGTACAACAGTTCTTAATAATTTTTATTTCATCAAACTTTGGATATTGCCTTTGTTCAATACAGTACTGAACCAATACAGTTTTTGCTTCTTTTTTCTGCCAATTCCGTATGTGCTGTTGTAAACGAGGTTTTAGTTTATTTTTAGTGCTTCCTATATATAATACTGTAGGATTGGTGCTTATAGGAATTTCATAAACGCCAGCTTTGTCCAAGCACTTCATGTTTTCTTTCGTATTGATTACAAAATTTTTAATGGTATGTACTTTATTGCCCAATTGTAAATTATATCTATTACACAATTTATTAATTTCAGCTGAAATTTCTTTTATGTATGGAAATGATCCAATATATTCAATCTGCTTATTAATATTTCTTCTTATGTATGAAGAGTTAATACAACTGTTCTGCACTTTCTTAATCCATTTTTTTATTTTTTTACTGGGATATCCATAATTCTTTGTAACATCAGTAATGTTTTTCAATTCATCCTTTCTCTATTGCATATTTGACGTGTGCGTGAAAGCTCTTTTTATTAAAGTCTTAATACTGTTACATTTATGAGCATATGGATGATAAGAACCATATGGTATAATCACAGGTACGTATGACGGTTTTCTGTAAATGGTATAATCTAATGTGTTGGGTTGTTTTATAATCTGTACATCAAGGTAAGCCAAAGTATCCTGCTGTTCAACTTCAATTGTTACTTCAATGGATGAATACTCTTCTTTAAATTTTTTAGCTATGTCATCTAGTTCTGTGTAATTCAATTTTGATAAGATAAAAATATCATCAAACATATCTGCAATATATTAATGGTGGTTCATTCAGGTTATTACTTTGGCTTCAATATCTGTCATAATAACTTCTGCAAATAATGTAGACAGGGGTGATCCCATAGGTCCTCCTGTATTTTGCTTATAAGTAATATCTTCAAATGCAAAAACATTATTTTCATATATATATAACAATACATTTTTTAAGTCTTGTACTTGTATTCCTGTTAGAATTTTTTGATGCATTAGTTCTTGAGTAATAATGTCAATGGCCTGAGGTACTGGAGTACTTGGATACAAAGCTTTAAAATCCATACTAGCCATTTTGTAAAACTGCAAATCTTGATCAATATTTTTAATTAAGTGAATGAAATCATATGTATTCCTTAAACTGTATTGTTGTTTCATAAATATTGGTGCAAGAAAATTATAAATATTTTTTTCTAATGAAATCAAGGGTGAGTTAACTTTTGATACAATCAACCTCATTGGTGCATCTTCTTTATGTGTTTTAATCTTGGCAAAAACTTTTGGTATACATGCACCCATTGGTGGGAAGGACTTCTTTATTTCATCTGGCAATGTACTATGATTTCTTATCCCTGCCAAATATTTTATCTGGTTATCTGTTGGGTCTTTATTGATGATTGTACACTTTAATTCCTATATTGCTTTAGACATTTTATTATTATAATCTATAGTATTCATTAGAACAATCTGTCCTGACTTATCAGCTTTACAGAATTTAATGTCATTATTCTCTTTCAGCATCAGTAATTGCTTCTTTTCGTACTTTGCTTTTCATTGAATTCTTTTAATAAAATTCTATATAATTTGAATGTTACATCTTTTTTTGTACTTGGCAAATTTCTTATGACATCCATGCATGGAATCGATTCTTCTGTTCTAGGTAAGTGCTGTGGGAATGCATATTTTTTCCTTGTTGCAAAACTGCCTGTTGGGAATAACTTAAATCCATAGATGATTGATTCAAAAACACAGCATAGCTATTATTCCTCTGTCCTGGCACTTGTTTTTCATCAAATAAATTATGTAATTTTTTTGCAACTTTCTGCCTTGTATTTTCTCCCTCTGTATTCACAATTTCACTAATTTCCATAAGTCTAGTATCCAATATTATATTTTTCCATGTTTTAGCAAAGCTTTTGTACTCTGTATTTTGTACAGAAAACCATAAGTCCAAACATCTCTTGTGAAGGTTAAATATTATTTTTCTTTTCCCAATAATTTCTGCACTCAACCTCTTATTTTGACAAATCTGCATTATTTGTCTGTCTTTCATACTTACAGGTTTATTTTTTAACCTTAGATATTTAGGTACCATATCAAAGTTTCTACATGCCACAAGAAATTCCTCCTGCACCTAAGATTTTGCTAGCTTAATTTTACATTTTTTTGAAATCTTTTATTCGCTGAAATTCCCTCCTTTGAAAATATGTTCTGTAATACATTCTAAAAAAATATTTATAATTTTCTTGCACCAATATTTATGAAACAACAATACAGTTTGTTTAAGGAATACATATGATTTTATTCACTTAATTAAAAATATTAATCAAGATTTGCAGTTTTACAAAATGGCTAGTATGGATGTTAAAGCTTTGTATCCAAGTACTCCAGTACCTCAGGCCATTGACATTATTACTCAAGAACTAATGCATCAAAAAATTCTAACAGGAATACAAGTACAAGAGTTAAAAAATGTATTGTTATATATATACGAAAATAATGTTTTTGCATTTGAAGATATTACTTATAAGCAAAATACAGGAGGACCTATGGGATCACCCCTGTCTACATTATTTGCAGAAGTTATTATGACAGATATTGAAGCCAAAGTGATAACTTGAATGAACCACCATTAATATATTGCAGATATGTTTGATAATATTTTCATCTTATCAAAATTGAATTACACAGAACTAGTTGACATAGCTAAAAAATTTAAAGAAGAGTATTCATCCATTGAAGTAACAATTGAAGTTGAACAGCAGGATACTTTGGCTTACCTTGATGTACAGATTATAAAACAACCCAACACATTAGATTATACCATTTACAGAAAACCGTCATACGTACCTGTGATTATACCATATGATTCTTATCATCCATATGCTCATAAATGTAACAGTATTAAGACTTTAATAAAAAGAGCTTTTACGCACACGTCAAATATGGAATACAGAAAGGATGAATTGAAATATATTACAGATGTTGCAAAGAATTATGGATATCCCAGTAAAAAAATAAAAAAAAATGGATTAAGGAAGTGCAGAACAATTGTATTAACTCTTCAAACATAAGAAAAAATAATAAGCAGATTAAATATATTGGATCATTTCAGTACATAAAAGGAATTTCAGCTGAAATTAATAAATTGTGTAATAGGTATAATTTACAATTGGGCATACCATTAAAAATTTTACATACCATTAAAAATTTCGTAATCAATACGAAAGAAAACAAGAAGTGCTTGGACAAAGCTGGCGTTTACGAAATTCCTATAAGCAACAATCCTACAGTATCGTTTATAGGAAGCACTAAAAATAAACTAAAACCTCGTTTACAACAGCACATATGGAATTGGCAGAAAAAAGAAGCAAAAACTGCATTGGTTCAGTACTGTATTGAACAAACGCAATACCCAAAGTTTGATGAAATAAAAATTATTAAGAACTGTTGTACGGAAAGGCATTTGAGATTGGCAGAGACAGTGTTGATAGAAAAAATAGACACAGGTTATGTAACGTTAATGATCTTAATAGCTTAAACACATATTGGAAGGATTTGATCAGAAAGGAAAGCCGCAGAGAAGAACAGAGGGGCAAAGGCAAGAGGGAAAAAAATGTGTTAGAATATAAGATGATTAGTTTCAAGAATCAAATAAATCAAACAGATATTTATAAGTACGAAAGGAAAAGAAGGCTATTAGGTCATCTGATAGATGGCGCCACTGCACCTGAATGATGGAGAAGAGCAAATGAGACGATACCGCGTGAATACTGGAACGTTCGCTATGTTTCGTGGATGGTGACAGGTGGTAAATCTGTTGCGTCCGCTCCTTGAGAATAGCCTGGGCAGAGGCTGAAAGTGCTTGGTTGTTATGCTTGTTTCTGAGGAGAGAGAGGTCCGTGATTGTTGAATATGTGGTTATGTCAAGTATTTGGGTTTTTTAATTGGGCACTGATGTGCAATTGTAAATAATTATGGGTTACAGCTTTTTAACTTTGACGTTTTAGGAAATGTGTAAATAATTTTTTATTGATTGAAGTTTTAATTAGATTAATGTGTTTTAGGGAGTTCAATTGTGTATATTTGTGGTCGATTATTTTGAATCTGAATTTGGTCATAGGGAAAAAGAAGGGAAGGGAGTAAAGTTTGTGTGAGTTGAAAAATATTTATTTATTTATTTATTTATTTATTTTTTTCGGCCTCGAACCACGTGTTAATAAGAAAAATGCGTGTTGGAAATGTGTAGAGACGAAAACCTCCTAAAAGATGTAGGGAATAAAGGTGAGTAATCTCAAAATATAGATAGTCAATATTCAATGAAAATTTTCTTTATTTCCGAATTTAAAACCAAGGCCTAAAGGAGATTGATGCAGAGAAGGAAATAGCTGAAAATGTTAAAGATATATTGCAGTTCAGATACTTTAGAGAAACTTTTGTTCTTTTTTGTGATTTACACTACCATTGAAAGCTCAGTATTTCATTTGTTTACTGAACAAAAAATTAAACCACAACACTCTTAATAAAGAAGTTTAATAATGACACAGTTGCTATATTTCAATAATTGCTTAAAAAATCCCTAGAATTTAACTTTTCTTCTGTAGAAATCAGCTAGGAAAATGACCACAAATTCAAGTAGCTTCTCTTTCATAATATGGCAGCCATTTTTAAATCATGCTGTTGCCACAAAACAAAATCAAAATTGTTGTTCATTCAAAATTTAATTACTTCAGTTATCCTTCTAGCACTTATAAAAATTTGAACTCTGTAAAAAAATATTTCTTTAATTCACTTCTGGAGTACATTTGTATGGAATTAGCCATTTGCAAATGTTATCATGATCATTGGGAAAAACAGTAGTAAAATAGAACTTCAAAATTAACACAAGTTAGTGTAGCTTCTTTCAAGAATCATAAATATTCTACAAGTTGAAAACAAAATTTACCAGTCTTCAGGCCATAAGTTCAACAGAGCCTTCATTCTTGAGTGTTTCTAATTTTGAAGTACTGAAAGAAAATAAGTTCCACATATTTCAGTAATCTTAGGCGGAAGACTTGGAATCTTCACACTATCGGCCTGTGCATTTGAATCCAAGCTTAGATGTGGTTGAGGTTTTTTTAATTTTACCCTCTTAGTAAGGGAACTGAGCACCTGCCAGCTAAACACCCTTGACTTGTGTATTCCCCAAGTTGTACCATTTACTGCACGGTGTGTGTGTAGCAGGATTGTAGTGCAGTGTATTTGAACATTTATAATGCCCTATGAAAAAATAAGGTGTGTAGTTAACCTTTATCCCTGATGATGAGGAAACTGCATGACTTTCAATGAACTAATTAACAAGCATTTTTTTGTAATCTTATAGAACTAGCTCGTGACTTTCTTCATCGTAGTGGACTCTACCATGTTGTGGGAGGAATAATTTCCCCTGTAAATGATGCTTATGAAAAGAAGGAGCTCATATCTGCAAAGCACCGATGTAAGATGGTAGACCTAGCATTGTCTTCTAGTGACTGGATTAGGTATGGAAATGATTGATATTTCATTCATTTTGTATAATTCAAAATGTGAGATCTCTTATTATCGTGCATAATTTGAAATTTAATTGTTCCAGTGTGTAATATTAAGTTCTGTCCTATCTGTAATGAAATCACAGTGGAGATAGGCATGTTTTCAATTTGGTAAAACATATTTTTTTGTAAGATTTTTGCAGATTTTTGGTTGTAATTTACTGTTTTGCTGTTTTTTAGTTTATTTTCAAGTAGTAGACATTCAATTTGTAAGCTGGTCGCTGATAATGGGATTTCTTTTTCATTGTTTTTACGATTTGTGCATAGCATGTTATTTCCAATGAAGCTTCAGCTTTTGCAAGTGCCTTTCATGAGCTAGTATTTTTTTGTTGAACTTGAATATAATTGTGGAATAACTTTTTTTTTTTTTTTTTTTTTTACGGGTCTTTTAGAGGTTATTTTTAATGAAAGTTGGTTGTCAAATTTTCGAACTAAAGCCTAGTTCGTCATCAGGACTATGTCACTGGAGTAGTTGCTGCCACTCAATTGGAAGAGACCATCCGCAATTATCGTTAATTGTGGTACTTCTTCTTCTTGCTATTTCGATCCCTTCTTCTAGTTTTCTCTTTACTAAGTTTGACTGGTGGGCGATTATTTTCACTGAGTCCCAATTTATGGAGTGTCCACTTGCTTGTACATGTCTGTCTAGCCCTGTTTTGTTCCCAATGTTCCTAATAGCTGCTTGGTGTTCTTTCATTCGGACCTTAATACTTCTCCCTGTTTCTCCTATATAGCTGAGTCCGCAGTTACAGTCGATGCAGTAAATTACTCCTTCCTGCAATTGGATGTCCAATTCTTTCTGCTTTAAAGCTGGCAGGAATTTCTTTATTTTGTTATTAAGATCTGGAGCTAGCCTGATATTATATTTTGCTCCGATCCTTTTCAGTTTCTCGAAAAGTCCCTTGTGGTACGTAATTTTGCTGGTGAATTTGAAGTTGGTTTTTTCCTGCTTCTTTTTTGGCACTTGTTTAAATATTTTCTCAACATATGGGGAGGGGTAATTGTTTTCTGCCAACATTTCCTTTAATTCTTCTTTGTGAAGATCTTTTGAGAAGCTGAAGAGACCAGGATTTCAATTTTTTCCAAAAATTGTCTCGCTGTATTCGATTTAATATAATCAGGGTGGAATGAGCAGAAGTCTAACATCTTCCCTGTGTTGGTGGGTTTTCTAAAAAGCTGAGTGAATATTTTCCCTTCTCTTGAGGTCAAGGTTAAATCCAGGTAATTGATGCTATGGTCTTTTTCCTGTTCCAGGGTGTACTTCAAGGTATTCTCTAGTAAGTTAAATTCTTCCAGAATCTGAGAGGGTAGAGATTGGTCCACAGTATCTACTATAATTAGGACATCATCCATGTACCTTACATAGAGAGCAAACAAGGAGGGTTGTATAAGGATTTTTGCCTCTAGTTTACTTATATAATAATTTGCTAGCAGAGGTGCTAGTGGAGAACCCATTGCAAGTCCTGAAGTTTGCTTGTAATATTTCTTTCCAAACTGGAAGAAATTATTCTTGAAGGAAAATAGGAGCAGTTCATATATGCCAAGTAGTATTTCTCTATTGTGATTATGGAATACTATTTTTTCCGCAAGGTCATCTGCAATGAATTCCAGTAGGAGGTCCAGGTTAATGTTGGTATACATAGAGACTATATCCAGGCTTGCCATTACTGGATGAATTAATTCTGGCAAGTTGTCCAGTTTTCTTTTTAGCTGCATGGAATTTTTTAGTAGGTAGGGAGGAGAAGGGAAAATATCTCTGAGGTGACCAAGCAAATAATAATTAATGTTGGAGAGTGGCGAATTTCTAGTGTCTATTATAGGTCTTATTGGATGGCCTTCTTTGTGAACTTTTATCGTACCATAGATCTGTGGAATTCTTGACTGGATTTTGGAGAAGTTTTTGAAGAGCTCATTAAGCTGTTTTTATTTCTTAAAGAGCTGATTAATTTCTTAAGATTTTTTACAGTTTGATCTATAGGATTACCATTGAGTTCTTCATAATAAGGCTTGCTCAATTCAGCTTCCATTTTATTGTAATACTTCTCTTTTTCTACCAATACCAAAACTTTGCTCTTATCTGCTCTCAGTGCTACTACTTTATCATTGGCTTTGAATTTTTTAAGGTCAGTAATGGCACTTCTATTAAAATTGTAATCAACTTTTACTGGCTTTTTTACAAATTTTGAGACGCAGTCTGAGAATTCTTTCCTTAAAGTAACTGCTGTATTTTCATCTTCTCTTTCTACCTTACTACAGATGCTTTCTAAATCAATCAGTATACGTTTTTATCAAGTGTTGCGGAGGAAAGGTTGTAATTATATCCCTTATTGAGGAGATTAATCAGGCTTTCATCTACTCCTTCTTCCGTCAGATCCATGACATGTTTGTTAGTGGTGGATGGTATTAACTGTGGGCCAGGTGCTGTAGACATTAACTTTGGACTTAACCATTTATTTTCTTTAATTTTCAATATTTCCTTAAACTTTTTGTTTTTATCTCTCACTGCTTTAGCTAACCAATTATCAATATTTTCTTTTCTGCTTCCGGAATTTCACCTAATGAAGAGGTCCAAATACGAGCTTCTATTCGTTCGCATTGCTCAATAGTTTTGAATTTATTACGAATCGCGCCATTCACCGTTTTTAGTTCTATTTTTCTAATAAAATTTCTTGACAGATTTTCCGCGATGTTTTTCGTGAGTCTCAAAGAAGGTGGAACAAAATTAGCTCTTTTACATTTCTTAAGAAAATACAGTTGTGACTTACATTTGTCGCTTTTGCACTTACTCCTTTCTATCTTTCTGATGTTTCGCCATATATCCAGCCCGTATGTGGTTTTAATCCTAGTTGTAAATGCATTTATGGCACCTCTATTCATAGTGATTGTGGAATAACTTTTTTTTTTTTTTTTTTTACGGGTCTTTTAGAGGTTATTTTTAATGAAAGTTGGTTGTCAAATTTTCGAACTAAAGCCTAGTTCGTCATCAGGACTATGTCACTGGAGTAGTTGCTGCCACTCAATTGGAAGAGACCATCCGCAATTATCGTTAATTGTGGTACTTCTTCTTCTTGCTATTTCGATCCCTTCTTCTAGTTTTCTCTTTACTAAGTTTGACTGGTGGGCGATTATTTTCACTGAGTCCCAATTTATGGAGTGTCCACTTGCTTGTACATGTCTGTCTAGCCCTGTTTTGTTCCCAATGTTCCTAATAGCTGCTAGGAACATTGGGAACAAAACAGGGCTAGACAGACATGTACAAGCAAGTGGACACTCCATAAATTGGGACTCAGTGAAAATAATCGCCCACCAGTCAAACTTAGTAAAGAGAAAACTAGAAGAAGGGATCGAAATAGCAAGAAGAAGAAGTACCACAATTAACGATAATTGCGGATGGTCTCTTCCAATTGAGTGGCAGCAACTACTCCAGTGACATAGTCCTGATGACGAACTAGGCTTTAGTTCAAAAATTTGACAACCAACTTTCATTAAAAATAACCTCTAAAAGACCCGTAAAAAAAAAAAAAAAAAAAAGTTATTCCACAATCACTATGAATAGAGGTGCCATAAATGCATTTACAACTAGGATTAAAACCACATACGGGCTGGATATATGGCGAAACATGACGATTATGGGCAAAACACGTAACAATATTAACAAAGAAAGGTAACTTGATCACGCTAGTTACGTTAACTAAAACTTTTACAAAAAGTTCGTAAGTTGGAAGCTTTCGACCTTATCTTAGAAAGATAGAAAGGAGTAAGTGCAAAAGCGACAAATGTAAGTCACAACTGTATTTTCTTAAGAAATGTAAAAGAGCTAATTTTGTTCCACCTTCTTTGAGACTCACGAAAAACATCGCGGAAAATCTGTCAAGAAATTTTATTAGAAAAATAGAACTAAAAACGGTGAATGGCGCGATTCGTAATAAATTCAAAACTATTGAGCAATGCGAACGAATAGAAGCTCGTATTTGGACCTCTTCATTAGGTGAAATTCCGGAAGCAGAAAAGAAAAATATTGATAATTGGTTAGCTAAAGCAGTGAGAGATAAAAACAAAAAGTTTAAGGAAATATTGAAAATTAAAGAAAATAAATGGTTAAGTCCAAAGTTAATGTCTACAGCACCTGGCCCACAGTTAATACCATCCACCACTAACAAACATGTCATGGATCTGACGGAAGAAGGAGTAGATGAAAACCTGATTAATCTCCTCAATAAGGGATATAATTACAACCTTTCCTCCGCAACACTTGATAAAAACGTATACTGATTGATTTAGAAAGCATCTGTAGTAAGGTAGAAAGAGAAGATGAAAATACAGCAGTTACTTTAAGGAAAGAATTCTCAGACTGCGTCTCAAAATTTGTAAAAAAGCCAGTAAAAGTTGATTACAATTTTAATAGAAGTGCCATTACTGACCTTAAAAAATTCAAAGCCAATGATAAAGTAGTAGCACTGAGAGCAGATAAGAGCAAAGTTTTGGTATTGGTAGAAAAAGAGAAGTATTACAATAAAATGGAAGCTGAATTGAGCAAGCCTTATTATGAAGAACTCAATGGTAATCCTATAGATCAAACTGTAAAAAATCTTAAGAAATTAATCAGCTCTTTAAGAAATAAAAAACAGCTTAATGAGCTCTTCAAAAACTTCTCCAAAATCCAGTCAAGAATTCCACAGATCTATGGTACGATAAAAGTTCACAAAGAAGGCCATCCAATAAGACCTATAATAGACACTAGAAATTCGCCACTCTCCAACATTAATTATTATTTGCTTGGTCACCTCAGAGATATTTTCCCTTCTCCTCCCTACCTACTAAAAAATTCCATGCAGCTAAAAAGAAAACTGGACAACTTGCCAGAATTAATTCATCCAGTAATGGCAAGCCTGGATATAGTCTCTATGTATACCAACATTAACCTGGACCTCCTACTGGAATTCATTGCAGATGACCTTGCGGAAAAAATAGTATTCCATAATCACAATAGAGAAATACTACTTGGCATATATGAACTGCTCCTATTTTCCTTCAAGAATAATTTCTTCCAGTTTGGAAAGAAATATTACAAGCAAACTTCAGGACTTGCAATGGGTTCTCCACTAGCACCTCTGCTAGCAAATTATTATATAAGTAAACTAGAGGCAAAAATCCTTATACAACCCTCCTTGTTTGCTCTCTATGTAAGGTACATGGATGATGTCCTAATTATAGTAGATACTGTGGACCAATCTCTACCCTCTCAGATTCTGGAAGAATTTAACTTACTAGAGAATACCTTGAAGTACACCCTGGAACAGGAAAAAGACCATAGCATCAATTACCTGGATTTAACCTTGACCTCAAGAGAAGGGAAAATATTCACTCAGCTTTTTAGAAAACCCACCAACACAGGGAAGATGTTAGACTTCTGCTCATTCCACCCTGATTATATTAAATCGAATACAGCGAGACAATTTTTGGAAAAATTGAAATCCTGGTCTCTTCAGCTTCTCAAAAAGATCTTCACAAAGAAGAATTAAAGGAAATGTTGGCAGAAAACAATTACCCCTCCCCATATGTTGAGAAAATATTTAAACAAGTGCCAAAAAAGAAGCAGGAAAAAAACCAACTTCAAATTCACCAGCAAAATTACGTACCACAAGGGACTTTTCGAGAAACTGAAAAGGATCGGAGCAAAATATAATATCAGGCTAGCTCCAGATCTTAATAACAAAATAAAGAAATTCCTGCCAGCTTTAAAGCAGAAAGAATTGGACATCCAATTGCAGGAAGGAGTAATTTACTGCATCGACTGTAACTGCGGACTCAGCTATATAGGAGAAACAGGGAGAAGTATTAAGGTCCGAATGAAAGAACACCAAACAGCTATTAGGAACATTGGGAACAAAACAGGGCTAGACAGACAGGTACAAGCAAGTGGACACTCCATAAATTGGGACTCAGTGAAAATAATCGCCCACCAGTCAAACTTAGTAAAGAGAAAACTAGAAGAAGGGATCGAAATAGCAAGAAGAAGAAGTACCACAATTAACGATAATTGCGGATGGTCTCTTCCAATTGAGTGGCAGCAACTACTCCAGTGACATAGTCCTGATGACGAACTAGGCTTTAGTTCGAAAATTTGACAACCAACTTTCATTAAAAATAACCTCTAAAAGACCCGTAAAAAAAAAAAAAAAAAAGTTATTCCACAATCACTATGAATAGAGGTGCCATAAATGCATTTACAAATTGAATATAATGATAACTCATTTTTCATGTGGCCACTTTAACCATGTAACAGTGCACATCTGGGCATCAAGTTTCCTTAAAACTTTCTTGAATGAGGATTATACCGATCCACTTCATAATTGAACAAAATTTGCAGAAATTGTATAGTTATAAATTCAAGTGTGCATAAAGATTTTGTATGATCCAAACTGATTGTTGCAGTTCATCTCATTTTTTTTATTGTATAGCTTCTTTAATTTATGAGTAAAGAGATAGTGAAATAAGTCATTCTTTTTTATTTTTGCATGGTACTGGCATATTCAGTATTATTGTTTTTTGTTTTCAACTGGAACAAGAAAATCATTTGTCAGACCCAGATTTCTCAGAAACTCTGGAAGGAACAATGTATGAGAAAGTGCAACAGACTGCACACATTGGCTACTGAACTAGGAACCTTTATGCAGATGTATGTAAATGTCACTTATGCAGCATATACATTACACAAAATGTATGGTCACATGTTTTTCCACATGATCTAGACAACTATTCAAGACTGCTGCTCATCAGCAATCGTCAGTAGTGTTGATCTCAATGAGAAAAACAAAGGATCTTTCAGAGTTGGATAAAGGGCTTATTGGAGGTACCCGACTGGCTGAAGCGATGATTTTGGAAACAGCAGAGCTGACTGGCTACTCAAAAGGTGAAATATCCTGGGTCTTTAATAAGTGGAAAGATAGCTAACATTGCTTGTCTAAGAGGCATAAAACTGTGGTACAATGATAACATCTCAGGAACAAGATTGCTGTCATCTGAGAAGGCTTGTACAGAGAAAAAGGATTTCCTGTGTGCAGTATAATGGACCAAAACATTCAATGAAGGCTGTTCTTGATCCATATCTCAGCAAACTATACTCAGGGAATTGAAAAGGATTGGTATTGACAGTCACATTCCTATATGGAAACCACTGATTCCTGTGAAGAACCAGCAAGTTCATCTATGGTGGTGTCAGAAACACTGTGACTGGACACTGTAAGACTGGAAAGAAGCCATATGGTCCACAAGTTGTGATACATCTTGTTCTGTATCAATGGTAGGCAGAGAGTTTGGCAGGAGCCTCATGAAGCAATGGACTACCTTGTAAACACAATTCAAGGTTCTGGAGGTGGTATGATGTGGAACATGTTTTGTTGGTACGGAACAGGTCCCCTGATATTGCTAGAAGGTTGTGTCCTCCAAGGATAATCTGAAAATTGTTGCCGATCAAGTCCATTCTGCAGTATTTACCTTTTTATCCAGCAGGTGACAGCTGTTTCATGGATGACACTGCTATTTACTATCTGTCTGCTATTATCATTACTACTTAACTCAATTTGCAACAACAGGAGGTAAAAATTGAGTTAAGAAGTAATGTTCAGACTCCCATTAAGATTCTTTTAGTTTTAGGCACAAGATAATTTGAAGTGGCAAGGTACTGAACTGTGATAATTATTAGATACCTTTGCAAATGTACTTTCAGCATGTTAATTCACTTTTATATGACATATATTTTATGTAAAAATGAATCCCCTCCCCCCCTTCCTTGTGTTCATACATTTAATGTAAAAAGTTATTTTAAAGCTGGCACTGCACACCAAAAGCTAAAAAACACTACCACTTAGCAGACTAAAGGGGAAGGTTGGTGTAGACAGCAAAAATTATAAAGTCAACAGTTTGACTAGATGATGGAGGAGTCACTTATGAGTCAGTTTACTGGATGATAGAGGAGTACAAGGGGCATTCAAAATAAGTTACACTTACTGCCATCTCTTGGTATAATTGTGCAACAAATGTTGTGTATGCACAGAATGGAGTTACCATGCACCCCTAGGAGGTGATTATCGTTGACATAGTGGTAACAGTTGTGTAGGAGCAAGCGTTCATAATGGCACATCAGCTAGAATGTTACTCCAAGTTTGAGGTACAAGGAGCAGTACGATTTTTGTGGGCAATATGTCTGAATTGTTCAGAGATTCATCGTGAAACAATGGTGGTGCATGGGGGAAAATGCAATGTTGCATCCTGCCAGAATGAAGTGGTTCCAGCAGTTTGAAAGTGGTTGCACAGATTTGACAAATGCTGATTTAAAAGGAAGGCAATTAACATCAACCACTGCAGACAACATGATGCAAGTTCACAATAATCGAAGACTGACAGTCGCACAAATGGCAAAGGAGTTGAATATTTTGATAGCCAGCGTTCATTTCATGATCTATGAACATCTTAACTATTGCAAATTATGTGCAAGATGGGATCCTCATTCAATGATAGATGAACACGAAAGTCAACATTTTTTGTCTTCTCTAGCCTTCCTTCAATGCTATTCCTTGGAAGGCCATAACTTCTTATGCAGAATCATCACTGGCGATGAAACATAGGTGCATCATATCACCCCAGAAATGAAGAGAGCGTCTGCTGAATGGAGACACACAACATCACCTATGTGGAAGAAATTCAAAGTTGCACCATCAGCAGGAAAAGTCACGGCCACTGTGTTTTTTGACTGTGAAGGAGTTCTTTATATGGAACTTGTAGCAAAAGAAACAATGCTTAATGCTGCCTCATACTGCCAAACATTACTTACTGCCTTTGAAAACAGCCGTGAAAAACAAGAGCCATGGAAAGTTAAGGAAAGGTGTTTTTCTCATTATTACAACACCACGCCACACACTTAATGCACAACACTGCAATTGCTTTAAGGTTTTGGATGGGAAGGTATGCAAGATCCATCATACAGCCATGATTTTTCACCTTGTGACTATCATATTTTTGTCAAACTGAAACAACATACAGGGGGGAAATGATTTGCCAATGATGAGCAGGCACAAATAGCAGTTCTATGGTGGGTGAATGACCAAGGAGTGGATTTCTGTCATTAGGGAATCGAACTTTTAGTCACACGTTCAGAGAAATGTTAACATCAACCTGATGACTGTGTGGAAGTAGTTCAAGGTAGGCCTATGTGCTTTCTATTGCATAATGTTACATACTTCAATAAATTTCTATTGGGTTACGATGGTCAGGTGTAACTTATTTTTTGAATGCCATATGTAAAATTAAAAATGAAGAAAATGTGAAATTGCGGCACCTCTAAAAATTAAGGAAGTTATATTTTGAACATTGTACGTATGTGAAAAGCTTGTATGTAAAAACGAATGCTGAATTTTTCTCTAAATCTTCAAAAATCCTCAAGTATATCTTTTCATTATAGGCAGCCTGTGCCATGATACATAATAAATTTTTTTAAGCATATTTAAGAAGGGGACAGCTTTTGAAAAATTATGTTAAGTGTGCATAAAAAAAAAAAAAAAAAAAAAAAAAAAAGAAAAGAAATGCTTATGCAGGAAGTGGCCATAAACAGAAAAGAATTTCTTTCTCAAGAAATTCAGGAAATCTCAACACAGGTGTGTGTAAAAATATTTTCGGCTAATTTGGAGGACACAAATTTTTTGAAAACAAAAAAAGAACTTGTTTTATGTAGTACATGCAGGACCCTCTTTTTTAATTTTTTGTTATGCAGTTTAAAACATTAGAAAAAATGTTTGCTTAATAAGCATAGATCAAGCAAATCATCTTGATAAAATTAATTGGCTAGACCAGTTAAAGTTAATTTTATCAAAATGATTTGCGTGATCATTAGGTGCCATGTTATGATTAGATTTTTTTCTTTTTTTTTTCTTGGCACAGTGGTTCTGAAATCATGCTGCATTCTTGGATGATATGTCTGGTGCACCAAATGCTTAATTAATTCTCAGTATTTACTGAGGCAATAGACATGGTCCTTTCTGAGGCACATGTAATAACTGTATACTGATTTTCATCAAATTGGAAATGGGTGGGTGTCATGCCTTGGGTGAAATGACATGAAATGACCTACTCACTTTTTATCTTTGGTAACAGTGTGGTCTGAAGATGGGTATTATGTTGATGGCTTTGCAGTGAAATGCACGTTGACTCACTTCATATGGATTTTCATTGACAGTTCATGTGTGACCAACTACCTCCTTGGGGCGCTCCGTGGTAACAGTGGCACACACAACAGCAACTAGGGCCTCTGTGAATCTTGGAGATGTGCCAGCTAGTTCTGTGTGACATTGGCAAAAAGTCCCCAACTCACTGGGTTTTGTTCCAGATTCCTTAGGTTGAATGACCAACTGGAACTGTCAGCTGCGGGCTAATCCCCCACACTGATGAACTTACCTGATTAAAAAGACACAAAGAAATCAATATCCGGACTCTAGTGTGGGATATGGTGGACCTACCACACTTGAGAAGGACGGTCCACCACAGAATCGACCTGGACTTTCTAAACGGCTTATCAGAAAGAGATCTCGGCTGAGTGAATGTAAGATTGGTGTATGGAATACTAGAGGTATAAATGGCAAGATGAGTGAGGTGATTCAGAAGATGAATAAGTATAGATTGGATGTGTTGTGTGTTAGTGAAACCAAAAAGAAGGAAATAAGTATAGAAGAAGTGAATGGAACGGTGAGTGTGTGGTCTGGAGTATTGGACAATGTGAGAGGACAATCTGGTGTAAGTGTGGTTTTAAGTGAAAAGGTGAAGAGCAGCTTGATTCACTATACAGGGTGTCCACAATGTCTTGGGTGTCCACCCCCCCTGTAATAAGAAATTTAAGTGAGCTATGTATCTGTTGTATGATGTATATGTTGAGGCATCCTTAAACATCCAGTGGATCCGTTTGGGCTCCGTCATTCTTGTGATAGAGAATAATTTTACGCCATGTTCTGTGGGATATTTTCCGAAGCAGTTGTGGGGTGATATGAGAGAAAGAACATTTCACTGCTTGTTTAAGTTCACCAGTGGTTTGGTAGTGCTGCTGTGCAACAACCTCCTTTATGAAACTCCAAAGGGCATTATCACACGTTGAGAGATCTGGGCTTTGAGGTGGCCATTCAAGTTGAGCGGGCAGCACTGCCGAACCTCAGCCGATCCAACAATCCCGAAATACCTCACCAATGTATTCCCGAACTGCGATTGCGTGATGGGCGGGTGCCCCATCCTGTTGGAACCATACGTCATTCAGAATGCCAAGATTTCCAAGTTGTGGCACAAACCAGGTTTGCACCATGTCCAGATAAGTTGTCTGATTCACTGGACCATCAAAGAAATACGGTCCAAACAGATGTCGACTATTCATTGCAGCCCATATCATGACATGCAGAGGATGATGTTCCAATTCTTCGACATAATGTGGATTTTCCTTGGACCAGAACACAACGTTCCGTGATCGACAGCTGCGGTATATCACACATCCATCACTGAAAATGACCTTTCCACGTTTTGGAATTGTGGCAAATGTCTGAAGCATCATTGCACATGCATCCCGTTTGTAGTTTAAATCGATGTCTGATAACTCCTGAATGAACATCGGGCAATATGTGTGCAAATTCAGGTCATTCTTCATGTGCTTATGCAGTGTCGATCGTGGTATTCCAAGCTCCGCTGATTGTTTGCCGAGCGACTTCGTCGGTGACCTCATAACCGATTCCTCGACCGCTTGACACTGTTGCACTCTGGTTGATGGTTTTTCTGTTCGTGGTTTATCCTTGATGTTGCCTGCTTCAAAGAGTTTATGTTCCCACCGCAGAAGAGTCTGTTTTAGAGGGGCCACTTTGTCGAATCGTTGTTGGAAATCGCCACGCACATCACGCATTGTCTTCCCTGTGTGTGGACGTTCGTGTACTCAGACACTGACAACAGTCCGCTGTTCCAGGGTGTATTCGTTAGTATCACACATAGTTTCGGTACCTAATCTGTAAATAAACACAAAACAAACCGTAACTCAACATATACATCATACAACATATACATAGCTCACTTACATTTCTTATTAGGGGGGGGGTAACAAGACATTGTGGACACCCTGTAGTTGCATAAGTGAGAGAATTCTTTGGATTCGTTTGAAAGTGAAACTTCAGCCGCCCCGGTGGCGCAGTGGTCTAAGCGATGGCCTCTGACCATTCGTCCGAAAGGGGTCCGGGTTCGAATCCCGGTGAGGCATGGATGTTGTGTTTGTCTTATGGCACTGGCTCTCTCCCTTCCCTGGAACCAGTGGCCCTAAAATTAGGGACGGGCTACTGCTTATAGCCCATTGAGTTGCTCACGGTGGTCGTTAAACCTCCACTCAAAAAAAAAAAAAAAAAAAAAAAAAAAAAGTGAAACTTCAGAGAATAGTAATTGTAGTGTATGCCCCTTGTGACTCTGAACCTTCTTCTGATAGGAAGGAAGATTTCTGGAATGAGCTAAAAGCTGTTTTGAGCCAGTTTGGTGCTAAAGAGAAAGTTATAATAGCAGGGGATTTCAATGCTAGAGAAGGTGTGCAGAATGCTATTTCTGATCTGGGTAAGTTTAATGATCCTTGTGTGAATGATAATGATGAAAGATTAATTGAACTCTGCATTGAGAATAGTTTGTATGTATCTAATACATTTTTCAACCACAAGTATATCCACACATATACTTGGGAAAATCGTACTCTTGGTCAAAAGAGTGCGATAGATTTTGTTGTCTACGATCAGCGTCTGAAATACTTAGTTGTTGACACTCATGTGATGATAGGTGCGGATGTTGGCTCTGATCACTACTTTGTAGTGTCACAAGTGAAACTGAATGTTGGTTGGAGGAAAAGGAATAGGAAGAGGCACAGGATGCAAAGAATAAAGGTTGAAAGGGTCCCTGAAAATCATCAGCGTTATACTGATGTACTCAGAGGACGACTGAAGGAACTGAAGTCTTGTGAGAGGAATGTAGAAAAGAAGTGGGAATTATGAAAGAAATATGGGATTACACCATATAATAAAAATTTTGAAGATGACAATCTGATTTTTGGGGTAAATGTGACAAGGATGGTAAGTCAGATAAAACCCGAAAACTTGAAAATTTCATCGTCTTGGAGCAGGACCCGAACTCGCATCTCCCAGATAGTGCCCGGGTATGCTAACCAGTACACCACCCAGAACGACCAAGTCTCAAGTTTCCAATTAATTTGGCCGTTCTGAGTGGTGTAGTGGTTAGCATACCCGGGCGCTATCTGGGAGATGCGAGTTCGGGTCCTGCTCCAGGACGATGAAATTTTCAAGTTTTCGGGTTTTATCTGACTTACCATCCTTGTCACATTTACACCAAAAATCGGATTTGTCATCTTCGAAATTTGTGTTGTATGGTGTAATCCCGTATTTCTTTCATGATTTATCTGCTCCTCCAGGCAATCACGGGATAGGATTCTTAACCTCCAAATTCGCTAAACATGAATGCCGGTTGCTTCAAGTAGCGAATCCTGTGATGGTTATATTCAAATTAATCGGAAACTTGAGACTTGGTCGTTCTGGGTGGTGTAGTGGTTAGCATACCCGGGCGCTATCGGGGAGACGTGGGTTCGAGTCCCGCTCCAGGACAATGAAATTTTCAAGTTTTCTTATTTTATCTGACTTAATATCCTTGTCACATTTACACTAAAAATTAGATTGTCATCTTCAAAATTTGTAAGAAGTGGGAATGTTATGAGAACTGTGTAGTCACTCCTGCTGAAGAGGTCTGTGGCACCACAATAGTGGGTAACAATAGAGGTGATGCTTGGTGGAATAGTGAGATTGAAGAGGCAGTAAAGAGAAAGAAGGAAGCATATTTGGGATGTTGCAACATAGAGTTTCTGTGGATGAATATTGCTGAAAGAAGCGTGAGGCCGCTAAGCTGGTTCTCCAGAATAAGGCAAAAGATAGAAAGAAGAAGGTGGAAAGGCATGAATTGGCTCTATAGAAAGATAGAAAAACTTTCTGGAAATACATGAGACCCAGGAAAAATAGGGGAAACACAGTTGTAAGTTGTGTGAAAAATAGGATTGGGGAAATGATATGGGAGCCCAATGAGTTAAGTGAAAGACGGGGTGAGTACTTCTGTGAGTTATTAGATCAAGAAAGCAAAGGATGTACTGTGACTCATTGAACCATCTACCATCTTTTGGTAATTTGAATTCTTAACAAGCAATCAGACATCTCTAAATTGTGTGTATTTTACTCTAATCTGATGTGATTAGAGTAAAATATATATATCACCCTGGAATGGGAATCAGAACTGCATCATTTGAACATGCTATCCATTACACCACCCAGGACAATGAAGTCCCAAGTATCTGAGTGTTAAGAACCAGAAATAGTCTCTGATCTTCGCCACCTGAAGCAATTCTGCATCATTGTAGCATAGTTAAGCAAATATCCAGTCACTTAGGTAAATAGTGTGGAAGAAATATCCCCCACATAATACGTGGAAATATATATATGAATTATTAACACAGCAATCAAACATCTCTGAGTTGCATGTACTTTACTGTTTTTCATGTAATATTATTCACATCAGAAAACTTGAAAATTCTGATGTGACTAATATTACGTGAAAAACAGTAAAATACACGCAATGTGGAGATGCCCGATTGCTGTGTTAATAATTCAGATGTATTTCCATCAGGGGTGGCTCCTGCTATGGGGCTGTGGGGCTGCAGCCCCCTACCCAAAGCAGTTTTTTTTTCATGCCGTACCAAGAGAGAAAAGTTTTGTGAACACCGCTGTAAGTTTTCCCAGCATAATGCCACGACTGCAATTTTCTGAACTCAACTGGAAGTTTTCCCTGCATGACACCAGTGGGAGCGGAAAGAACGTTACGGTCTGCGTTTCTTGCAGCCCTGACGGCTATTGAAACCAACTCATGTGGGAAACTCTGCTTATTCCCACATCAGTTCGTTTCCTTTGAAGAAAACTTCCCTGGGGACTGCATTCATGGCAGCTCTCGCTAGCAGGGTTGCTCGCACATGCAGTCTCTCGTTGGGGGTGGGAATGCATCGCCGGGCCTGTGTGCTTTGTTGATTAATACGGTTCTTGTGCTTCCGAATAAGACATAAAATAGGAGAATGAATAAAAAATAACGACGAATGTTGAAATAAAGTATTAAATAAAGTACGTTTGAATGTATTACTCAACCTGGGGTTTTTTTTTTCCAATTTTTGGTTTGTTCCTGCTTTTATTCAACGTAATAATTCTAACAGCATTGTTGCTCCCATCTAATAACAAATACTCAGTTGCCGGGACTTTTGCAAAAAAAGTTTTACTTATATTTTCTCTTCTGGTCAAAATGGACATGTGAACAAGTTGCGATTAAAAATAGAGTTCAGTATTGGATAAATTAAAAAAAAAAAAAAAAGAGATACTAATTTCTGCAGCGAAACACTTGCACAAAATTGATTTGTTCACTTACCAAGCACAGCAAAATTTTCGCTTTTAAACTCACGTTAATTTTTATTCACAAAAAATCATTGAAGTCACTCCACTGAATACATTTTATTTTTCTGCTCCATCCCCCTCCCTCCCAAAAATCAGCTGCGCATTTCAATTGAGGTAGTGTACTTAATTACTTTGAAAAGAACATTTAATCAGATATCATTGTTTAGAAAATTTACGAAGTTGGTAAATTTTGGAAAACAAATTTTTCTACACTAAATTGTTATCATATGATGGCTTCAGAATTAAAACTGGACTGAATATGTTTGCAATCCGTTTTTATTAAAGAGAATGCCGGTGTGTGAGTATCACAATAACAACTCATCGCAGAATTCTGGCAGACCCTGCAAAATTCCACAAAATGTTTTTCATCGCCATCCAAGTTGCAGTGGTCGGTATCAAGTCGAAGTTTCAAAGGGAGTGTATCAGAAGAAAAAATTTTATTTTCATATTTCTAAGGGTCACAATGAGACACTGGAGAATGCGTACATGACCTTGAGTGTTTCTCCGCTACCACTGGCACACGCATTAATTTTTTTTTATTTTTTGTCCTGATATATATCTATCTATCTATATACTTAAGAGCAAAACTGAAGACTAAGGAAAAATTTTAATATTTAAAACGAAGGGTGCAAAATAACCTGAAAATCAAAACGCGCAACGCAGCAGTTTTGAAAATTCAGAATTCACATTCTATAAAGAAGATACCTAAGCAAAAAAATACATATATAATTTTGACTCACACCTAGTACAACATAGAAAAGGTTATGTATCTACCTGTGTGAGTAAAAGGAAAAAATAAAAAAAATAAAATAAAACAACTGAATGTAGAAGGTGTCGAGAATACTGAGCCTTGGCTTTATCAGGGACCAGCAAAAACTCTGCATTTTCTCACTTCCACAAAGACCTAGTTGGAAATGGGTTTCTGCAAGGCCATAGATGCAAGAAATATTCCCACCTAAAATAGTTTAAAAAATATATATATAAGTCATGTCCTCCGTAGAGTAGCATGACCTAGCACTAGTTAACAATTTCGCTTGCATCCATTAACCTTCATGGCCCGACCCATGCTCTTCATCTGTTACTATTAAACAGAGAGAAGAAGATTAAAGAGAACTCAAGCTGTGAGAGTGACATAATAAATAGAAATGATTTTCATCTATAACGAAATTCCAAGTTCGTTGGAGAGAGAATTTAAACCTGAAAAACAAATTTTACATTGCAATTAAAAAAGGAAATGTTAATTTATAACGAACAGATTTTTGAAAGAAAACTTGAGTCTAAAAACCCCTACTCTACAACTTATGACAGCACGAAAACGAGAATAAGTTAAAGATAATAATTAACTAAAGAAAACTTTGTGAAAGTTATATACCTTAAACAGTTAGTTGCAATATGTACAAAGTATTTCAGCAGTGCTTTAAGTGCATAATTAATTAGTTATTAAGAACTTAACTACTTTGAAAAAACAGCGCATAGACAGCGCATAGAAAAGGAACAAGCTTAGCCATCTTCTGTTCCTAGGTACCCCAAAAGACGCTCAAAGTTACAAAGAAAAGTAAGAGTTAAAAACCCGCATAAATGTTAACAGACAAACCAATGCTTAAAAGCTGAAAAGCTAAAACGACAGAGAAAAGGTACAAGAAGTACAAACATTGAACTTATAAAACCTAGAACCCAAAAACAAGGAAGAGAGCTTACCTCTTGTGTTACAAAAACTTTTCTCCTCACAAGAGGAGAACATGGCTGACCTCTTCCGCCACTCCCTAGATGCTGGGGGCAGTGAGGGTGGGGCTGATGGCCTCCTCATACAGCAAGAAACCAACGCGCGGAGATTTTAACCAGAGAAAAAATATATAAACTTAAGACTGTGGATCTGTATGATCAGAATGAGCAGAATTAACTCTCCAGAATACATGAGAAATATTATAAAATACACGAGCAGTTTATTTAATAATCTTTGCATGTATTAAATCACCTTAGTGAGCTTCTATAGTTTAATCAGAATCTTATTAATTTTAATGTTGGTTTTACTATTTTTAGTATAGCTATCCTAGTGATGAATAACTAGTTTTCTTTTTATTTGTTTTTATTTTCTTTTATAAACAGATTTTTAAGCTTTTTTTTGTGATTTTGTTTATATTATTTAATTTTTTGTTTTAATAGGACCGTCATATCCATAGCACTAAGGTTCCTTTAGGTAGTTAATAGGCATCCTCTAGCCAACTTCCTTACGGCTTTGATTGGTCAGAATCATATTATTAACTGTGTAGAAAATTAAAGCAGATCTGCCAACCTTACTCTATTATTCAGAATAATTTTTCTTAAAGTTCTTTTGATGAAAGAAGAAGGAATTTCGTTCTCTAGAAAACTTTCTAATAGTATATTAATGTGGTAATTGAAGTCCAAATTGTTGCTGCAAATTCTTGAAATTCTTAGGACCTGAGAAATTAGTACATTCTCAATTACTTTGGTTGAAATGTTATTATTCCAGTGTAGATATTTAATTACTTTGAAAGGAAAATTAACTCTTTTATCAAAGAGGCTAATAGATGGGTTACCTCTGTTGAGCTTAATGCTTAAGTCTAGGAACTCAAGTTCCTGATTACTGTGGTTGGTTTTACATAAGTTAAGAGAGCTAGGATAGATATTATCAAAATCACTCTCTATAACTTCTCGGAATTATTGATACACAGCAGATCATCAATATATCTAAAAGTGTAAAGGTAGTTATCTGAGCAGGTGGGGTGATTTTTTTAATGAATTTATATTCCTTAAAGAACAGGAATAGATTAGCGATATTCGTGGACGTTGATGTTCCCATTGGAATACCGTTCACTTGCTTATAGAGAGTATTATTATATAAGATATGGTTATTTTTTATGCAGCAATTGAGATAAGAGTTCCAAGTTCCTACATCAACAAATTGGTTAAGTTTAAATTCTGCATACAGCTCTTTAAAGGTAGTGATTATATCTGATAGAGGCAGATTAGTATATAGGTTTTCAAAATCATAACTATTAATATCTAGGGGAGTTATAGAGAGTGATTTTGATAATATCTATCCTAGCTCTCTTAACTTATGTAAAACCAACCACAGTAATCAGGAACTTGAGTTCCTAGACTTAAGCATTAAGCTCAACAGAGGTAACCCATCTATTAGCCTCTTTGATAAAAGAGTTAATTTTCCTTTCAAAGTAATTAAATATCTACACTGGAATAATAACATTTCAACCAAAGTAATTGAGAATGTACTAATTTCTCAGGTCCTAAGAATTTCAAGAATTTGCAGCAACAATTTGGACTTCAATTACCACATTAATATACTATTAGAAAGTTTTCTAGAGAACGAAATTCCTTCTTCTTTCATCAAAAGAACTTTAAGAAAAATTATTCTGAATAATAGAGTAAGGTTGGCAGATCTGCTTTAATTTTCTACACAGTTAATAATATGATTCTGACCAATCAAAGCCGTAAGGAAGTTGGCTAGAGGATGCCTATTAACTACCTAAAGGAACCTTAGTGCTATGGATATGACGGTCCTATTAAAACAAAAAATTAAATAATATAAACAAAATCACAAAAAAGCTTAAAAATCTGTTTATAAAAGAAAATAAAAACAAATAAAAAAGAAAACTAGTTATTCATCACTAGGATAGCTATACTAAAAATAGTAAAACCAACATTAAAATTAATAAGATTCTGATTAAACTATAGAAGCTCACTAAGGTGATTTAATACATGCAAAGATTATTAAATAAACTGCTCGTGTATTTTATAATATTTCTCATGTATTCTGGAGAGTTAATTCTGCTCATTCTGATCATACAGATCCACAGTCTTAAGTTTATATATTTTTTTCTCTGGTTAAAATCTCCGCGTTGGTTTCTTGCTGTATGAGGAGGCCATCAGCCCCACCCTCACTGCCCCCCAGCATCTAGGGAGTGGCGGAAGAGGTCAGCCATGTTCTCTCTTTGTGAGGAGAAAAGTTTTTGTAACACAAGAGGTAAGCTCTCTTCCTTGTTTTTGGGTTCTAGGTTTTATAAGTTCAATGTTTGTACTTCTTGTACCTTTTCTCTGTCGTTTTTTAGCTTTTCAGCTTTTAAGCATTGGTTTGTCTGTTAACATTTATGCGGGTTTTAACTCTTACTTTTCTTTGTAACTTTGAGCGTCTTTTGGGGTACCTAGGAACAGAAGATGGCTAAGCTTGTTCCTTTTCTATGCGCTGTCTATGCGCTGTTTTTTCAAAGTAGTTAAGTTCTTAATAACTAATTAATTATGCACTTAAAGCACTGCTGAAATACTTTGTACATATTGCAACTAACTGTTTAAGGTATATAACTTTCACAAAGTTTTCTTTAGTTAATTATTATCTTTAACTTATTCTCGTTTTCGTGCTGTCATAAGTTGTAGAGTAGGGGGTTTTAGACTCAAGTTTTCTTTCAAAAAATCTGTTCGTTATAAATTAACATTTCCTTTTAATTGCAATGTAAAATTTGTTTTTCAGGTTTAAATTCTCTCTCAAACGAACTTGGAATTTCGTTATAGATGAAAATCATTTCTATTTATTATGTCACTCTCACAGCTTGAGTTCTCTTTAATCTTCTTCTCTGTTTAATAGTAACAGATGAAGAGCATGGGTCGGGCCATGAAGGTTAATGGATGCAAGCGAAATTGTTAACTAGTGCTAGGTCATGCTACTCTACGGAGGACATGACTTATATATATATTTTTTAAACTATTTTAGGTGGGAATATTTCTTGCATCTATGGCCTTGCAGAAACCCATTTCCAACTAGGTCTTTGTGGAAGTGAGAAAATGCAGAGTTTGCTGGTCCTTGATAAAGCCAAGGCTCAGTATTCTCGACACCTTCTACATTCAGTTGTTTTATTTTATTTTTTTTATTTTTTCCTTTTACTCACACAGGTAGATACATAACCTTTTCTATGTTGTACTAGGTGTGAGTCAAAATTATATATGTATTTTTTTGCTTAGGTATCTTCTTTATAGAATCTATCTATATATATATATATAGGGTGTTTTTCAGTCGCTGAGCTGGGAAAACAAGGGGATAAAGATTAATGGAGATTATCTAACCCACCTTCGTTTTGTTGATGACGTAGTCATTTTTGCAACTACCCCATCAGAGCTGCAGAGTATGATCCAGGAACTTGCTGACAAGAGTAAAGAAGTGGGATTAAAAATGAACTTTCAGAAGACAAAAGTGATGTTCAATGCTTTTACAAGAAATGAAGATTTATCGATTGATGTAGAAAAGCTGGAGATAACAGACACGTACGTTTATCTTGGACAGCAGATATCAAGTGAGGGTCACATTGATGAAGAAATTAATCGGCGTACAAAACTTGCCTGGAGAGCTTTTGGAAGAAACAGCATAATTTTCAAGAGCAATATGCCATTATGTCTTAAAAGAAAAGTGTTTGATCAATGCATCCTTCCAGTGCTTACGTATGGTGCAGAGACGTGGACCTTAACTAAAAGAGACATACAAAGGCTGCAGACAACTCAAAGAAGCATGGAGAGGTGCATACTTGGTGTAACCAGGAGAGATAAGAAGAGGAACTCGTGGATCCGAAAAATGACAAGAGTGGAAGACATCATGATCAGAGTTAAATCCCTGAAATGGCAATGGGCTGGACATACTGCCAGAAGGACAGATCATCGATGGACAGCCAAAATTTTAGATTGGATTCCAAGGGACAGGAAAAGACCCAGAAGAAGACCACATGGGAGATGGGTGGATGAAATTCGAAAGTATGCAGGGGTGACATGGAGGAGACTGGCACAAGACAGACCGTTGTGGAGGAAACTTGGGGAGACCTTCCTCCAGCAGTGGATTGATAATGGTTGACAATGATGATGATGATGATATATACGTACAGTATATGCATGTATATATAATTTGCAACCACTATCAATCCACTGCTGGATGAAAGTCTCCAAGTTTCTTCTTCCACAACAGTCTGACTTGAGTCAGTTTCCTGACTCAAGTCAGGAAACTCTTCTGGGTATTGCTTTTCCCCTTGCTATCCAGTTCAATATTTCAACTCTCCGTCGGTGGTTCCTTCTTCTAGCAATATATCCATCCCATTGCAATTTCAGGAATTTTGACCATGTCTTCCACTCTTGTCATTTTCCCGATCCACGAGTTCCTATTTGTATCTTTTCAGGTAACATCAAACATGCATCTCTACAGGCTGCTTTCAGTTGTCTGTATGTCTATTTTAGTTGAGGTCCATGTCTGTGCTCCATGCGTAAGAACTGGAAGGATGCACTGATTAATCAGTTTCTTTTTTAAGAAATAATGCATCCGACAAAGTTTTATAGGTCGATTATTTTCTTCATAAATGTGACAATGTGGCCATCGCTTAATATATGTTGCCTAATTTAGGTATCGGTACCTTTACATTTTCCCTATCAATCGCTAAATATAAAATCTAAATATTAATTTATTGTAAAAAAAAGCACTTTCGATCAGTATATATATATATTATTATTATTATTAAACGGACAGCATCAGCACAGGCGCAGTAACTTAGCTTTCGAAGTGGTATCGTGATATCTACAAAATTGAGATGCAGCCCCCATCTCAGCTTACGACGAGCCGCCACTGATTTCCATGTATTATGTGAAATATATTTCTTCTGCACTATTTAATCTTTTGGTACATACATACATACATACATATCACTAAACTGTTCTCTGAGATTCAGAGGTTAACTCGAAAAAGAAATACAAACTACCAGATAATTTTTACTTACTGTTTCCGTATCAAACTTCTCCATTTACAGCGATCTTGACATACAACTCGGGCTTCACTGACATCCATTACACGCAGTACACAAGATCTTCTATACTTTATACTCATAATTTGTTTCTCATGCAGACACTCCTGAATCTGATGCTCCCATGACTTCCTCGGCCTTCCTCTGCCTTTCTTTCCTGCCACTTGCTTGGGCTAAAAGGTTTTTCTTAGTAAGTCTCTCATCACTCATTCTTTCAACATGGCCAAACCACCAAAGCATATTAGTCTCCATCTTGCTAACCACATTTTGCTTCACATCACACAACTGCAACACATCTTCATTCCTCACACAATCAGAACATGTCTTGTCACAAACCCCTGTAAGTAAGGCATTTCTCCAGCACACAAACGACTCCTATGTTTCTTCTGCAGTACCCAGGTTTCACTGCCATACATCAGAGTAGGAACAATTACTGTTTCATACACAGCCATGCGGGACTCTCTAGAGAACCCATCATTCCTGTGAAAACCTCCCAGAGCAGCTATGACTTTCAAAGAAGAATTCACTCGCCTACTGATTTCACCATCCAACTTGTTCTCTCTGTCAAACATGCTTCCTAAATACACAAACTCACTCACCTGGTCAATCATAGTGCCATTTATACTTACATTACATTCAGTGCTACCCATTCCTCTCTCAAACACCATATCTTTGGGTTTTCCCTTATTTATACTCAGTTTGAATTTCATGCAAACTTCGTGCATCCGAGTCAACATACTCTGCAACTCACTTTTGCTCTCTGCCAACAGGACAGTGTCATCAGCATACAGCAATCTGCACACACGGATATCACCAAGACATAAACCACTATTATCTATTTTGGCCTCATGCATGCATGCATCCATAAATATATTAAACAGCCATTGTGACATTTCACAACCTTGTCTAACTCCTGCACCAATGGAAAACCATTTTGATAAAACACCATTCACTCGTACACAAGCTCTACTGCCAGCATACATGGCTTTTACACTATTAAGTAGATTCCCAGTAACACCATATTCATTCAATACCTTCCACAAAAGTGTCCTATTTACTCGGTTGTAAGCTTTCTCTAAATCTATGAAGGCAGCAAAAACTTTCTTACCAACAGCCAGATACTTTTCAATCATCATGCATAAAACATTCCCGCTTCTTTTCTACACCCCTCTCACATGACTTCAGCAGACATTGGGCTAATCCCCCACACTGGTGTACTTTCCTGACATTTCTCATGCATTTCAATAAAATTGAAGCTGCAATTTATAAAGCTAAATGTTCAGAAAAAAGAAAGCAATCTTCTCTAAAGCATTTCTTTTCTACAGTGTAAACAGGTAATCAACACATATTCGGGTTTTACAAGTTAATTAGTACTAATTGATGTTCTGTTTCATGCAGTTTATAATACTGAAATTGTTATTTAAGAAGCTGATGCTCAAAAAAAAAAAATCAACTATCTTATCTTTCTTGCAATTTTAAAGTACGCTTGAAACTTGATGCTACATATTGAAGTCTAATATCTGTGAATTATGTTTTTAATATGCAAAGTAAAGATTTTGCAACCAGAAAGAACCAAACTTACCTCTTAGGTCTTGGCTTCTTTTCTTTAATACACTTCATGCACATTATCCAGAATAGTTGCTACACAGCTGGCCTTTTGGGTTTAGACTTTCTTCATATCTGCACGCAGGTTGCTGTTGTTATTCTTCAGGTCATGGACTTTCTTGTTTTCATTTGCTGGATGTTACAATATGTTGAAATTTTACTGTTAGACGTACGTGATATCTCGTTTATATTAAATGCTTACTCACTAGTATGCGAGTATTGTCGACATTCATTCATTTTTTTCCCTATTTTCTTCAATAACTTTCCATTCAAATTCACACTTCAAAAACAGTACTCTATTCAAATACATACTTACATACAGAATAAATACCCACTTATATCACACCTATATTCTATTCAATTCAAACACTATTACGTACTATTTACACACCACATACAAACACTTACAAAACATTATTACACACCACATACAAACACTTACAAAACATTATTACACACCACATACAAACACTTACAAAACATTATTACACACCACATACAAACACTTACAAAACATTATTACACACCACATATAAACACTATAATAGTATTTATGTTGAATAGATTATAGGTGTGATATAAGTGGGTATTTATTCTGTATGTAAGTGTGTATTGAATAGAGTACTGTTTAGTGTTATCCCTAGATTTTTTTAACAGCTGGGCGGCAAATTATTTTAGCTGGATGGTACTTTTCATGTCTCCTTCCCCAATCAAGAAAAAAAAAAAAAAGTTTTGCTTAACATTATTATACTTATTAAACATCTTTAGGGATGTGGCAGGAATTAATGTAACATAACATGATAAACAACATTAGAAAATTGTACATGAATTATAAAAAAAAGGAGCACTTAACTAATAAATCATATTCGACTCAGATTTCAGCTAGTTTTCATCAATATTTATGGTGCATGTGAGAATAAGTTTTCCACTCTTTCTATTGGGAAAATGTGCATTGGGAAAACGTTCATTAAAGAAAATTTAGCTGGGTAGCAGAGAAAATTAGCTGGGTGGGTCACCCAGTGAAAACGCTCTGGGGAGAACACCAGGGCAAGATTTCATCTTTTTTGCTCACTAGCAAATTTTGCTAGTGACCAAATAGTTTGCTAGCAAAACATTTGCATGACTAGCAAGTAAAACTAAATCACATCGTAACTTATTTTCTAATAAAGTTACACAGAAATTTAAATATGTGTATAAATATTTTGACTTACCTTTTTGAATAATGAATAGAATCTTAGATAAGTTTAGTAACTATCTTTATTATTAATTTCTAACAAATTCTCATACCACATGAATATATTTCACTGACATCCTAATTCAGATTTCTTCCCATATGGTTTACGCTCAATGTGTCTGACTTTGTCATCATACCACTTTATAACTGCTGACCGTGGATTAAAAATCTCTTCTTGTGGCCCTTCTACAGTATTTCAATTGTCATCAGAGCATTTAAAGTTTCAACAGACAAATTGTTCCTCCAATCCCCTTGTATTCTTTTTAAAAAACTGAATCCCACCTCACAACATTCAGTACTAAGTGGAAGTATCGCACAAATTTCTGCTAAACTTCTACAGACTTCATATCTGCCAACTACCACACAATGCCGTAGTTTTTACAGAATTAGTTGTCTGACTACGGAACTCACTATCAAAACTACGGATTCTAGAAATTTTCATTTTGTTTCAAATTTTTCTTTTGCTATTATTTTTATGATATACACGAGATTCTTACAGGGATTCGCGGAATACCGCTTTATTTTTATTTTTTTGTCATCAGTTAGATCATTCTGAAGATCGATATTTGGGAGGGGGGTCGTCTTCCATCTGGAGACGAAATTTCGTGCTTCAAAACTTTCGAACACAGTAGTGAAACGGAGTGAGAAAATTTTGCCGTAATCGCAAATTGTTCTCCCAATGTTGTCTTTGTGTCCGCTTTTCTTGTTAAATATCATTTTATTGCATGAATGTTTGCATTTTAGCTTGAAACTGTGGAGAACAATTTGCAAAAATGGAAGTTGGCTGCTGCAAAATTTTTCTGTAATCTTCAGGCCTGAGATTCTTCCGCGAATTCAAGGAATTCCGGCTTTTTCGTTATTATTGGAATTCCATCTTTACGAAACTAGAAAACGAAAGGTCGACGGAATTCGGATTTTTTCCGTAATCATAATTTTTTTTTTTTCTCACTATGTTGCCTTGTCAAGTATTATTGCTCATTACCATTTTACTGGATAAATATTGGTATTTCAGCTTGAAAATACAAGGAAAATTTCCAAAACCAGAAGTCAGACGAAGCAAAAGTTTCTTCCGTAATCGTTTACCCCCTCCACGAACACGTTTCGTAAAAACGTCTACCTATGCCACGCAATAAAGGCGATCGCTTGGCTTAGGGTACGACAGGAGTTGAGGACAAAGTTCGTGGGGCAAAGGAAGGGAGGGTGGCAGAGCAGGTGGTCGAACAACCGATCCATCCCAGAGCTCTGGGTTGCCACAGCAACCATTGCCGACGTCACGTTCAGTTTCTGTAATAGACCAATGAGAGGAGTTTCAATGCGCTCTTTAAATAAAGAAATTACCTTACTAGCAATATTTGCTACTGCGATTTATTTTCACTAGCAAATTTGATTTTTCACTAGCTATTTGCTAGTTGCTAATCGGTGAAATCGCGCCCTGGAGAACACTAACTGTTTTTGGAAGTGTGAATTTGAACGGAAAGTTATTGAAGGAAAGGAAAAAAAAAAAGAAAAAGATGAATGAATGTAGACAACACTCACATACTAGTGTGTAAGCATCTAATGTAAACAAGATATCACATACGTCAAACAACAGTGAGAGTTCAACATATTGTAGCGTCCTGCGAATAAAAACGAAGGTTCATGACCTGAGGAATAACAACAGCAACCTGCATGCAGATATGAAGAAAGTCTAAACCCTAAAGGCCAGCTGCATAACAACTATTCTGGATAACGTGCATGAAGTGTATTAAAGGAAAGAAGCCAAGGCCTTAGAGGTAAGTTTGGTCTTTCTGGTTGCAAAGTCATTGCAGACTTGCATGTAAAATAGTGCCCTTAATTGGTAATTATTGCCAAAAAAGATGCAAATAATGTGATGCAAAGTAAATTTGTATGTATTTTAACCTTTTTGATAATAAATTTCATAATTAAAAGTACTATACATCATTTAAATTTCACTGAAAGAAAGAGAACTTAGCTGCTTACGCATTCTGTTATGAACACTAGCTTAATTTGAATGTTTCATTCAAAAGGCTTCCTTAAAAATCGTGAATTACACGATTTTAGGTACAAGACTGTTGGTTCCTTGAAGTTTGTTAAATCGGGGTTTGATTGTAAATACAGTTCTTTGGTTCACTGTTGTTATAGGAAAGACAGGTTTTTATGAGTTTCCAAAACTGCTTCTGTTGGGTATAAATTATTGCTTGGTATGTCCACTCTCAAAATACCACTGCTTTGAGTCAGCTATAATTTAATTATATTGTGAGCCAACTTTTAAATGTTTGTAATGCTCTGTGCATTTAATACAAGAAAAAATTTCTGCACTGGTTACTTATTGTCAGCAATGGTCACAAAACTTGCCGAATAATGTATCATATGTTACATGTGAAAGTGAATTAATCAGAATTGTGATACATTCTAAACATTTAAATGGGATGTTTGACTGAAAGAATTATGTGCACACAATTGTTGAATCTTGAGTAGCTGTGATATTTTATTTGCTTTAATGAATGTCATGCCTATTATTGGAATTTCTTATAATAGATTGGACTGTTGGGAAAGTGATCAAGAGACATGGCAAAAAACTCTCAATGTCTTGACTCACCATCAGAACTTTCTTGATTCAATTACAAATGCCAATGATACCCCCAATCTAATGAATAAGAAACAAAAGTTGGACTTTGACAATTTAAATGGTAAGACTTCAGCATTTGTTGTTTATACAGTATTTTGGTAAAAGGGAATGATGTGGATAGATATTTTTGCTGTAATAATTTTTTCTCATGTTGAAAGTTTTATTTCTGTTCTATTCACTTTCTTATTCTTCAGGAATGGCTCTATCTACTGATGACCCTTCTTGTTTTTAGTACTATTATCAAAATTACTAAATTGTGCTATGATCGTTAATGAATGAAGTTATATTTATTCTTTATGAATAAGAACTTTTTTCATAATGTTTGCATATCATTTAAAAATTGAAATGCTAAATTTATGAATTTTGTTTTATTGGAGCAAACATTTTATCAAAGACAAGCTATTCATCCCTGTGGATTTATTGACTCATTTGGTACAATGTGTTTACCTTCTTTAAAAATGTTTTATCATTGCCATCATCATGATTTCATACTTGTATCCCATCAAGGTAACTCAGTTTACTGTAAGAGTGAACCATCCTGGTAATCTTTCATCTTTTATGTAGCACACATGGCCACACCACTGCAATATATTCTTGTAACATTTTTCCTTCAGTTGAAATAGTACTCAGCACAACAGTATTAGTAATTGTGTTTAGCCACTGAATTCACATATTCCTCCCTGATCTTTATTATAAGTTTCTGATGTCACCAGCTTCTAACTTCCTAAACAGTACTTTGCTTTGTATCCAGTCCTCACTGCCATTGTGGAGGATAGGTCTAAATACTACATTGTGTATGCACTATGCTACTGTAATACTGCATTGTATGCGACTGCCATTGTGGAGGATAGATCCGAATACTGCTCTACTCAGTTCTGTGGGTAACATCTTTCATAGTGAAAAACTTTTATTTAACTGAAAAGAAATTTTCATTGTTTTTATCTGAGGTCTAATTCCTTATCAAGCTTTTCTGTATTAATAGCTTTTATGCTTCAACCGAGAACCACTGATTTTGACTTCCTAACATTCATATTCATTCTAATCCTGTCCAGATATTTAAGCTTGTACAAAAAATGTTTGCATGCTTAAAAAATTATCCTCATCATACTTCTGACCAGGACCAACTACTATGACATTTATTACATACCTGAGATTCTTCTGCAAATTCATGGAATTTTGCTTTTTTTTTTTTGTCATCATTTGGGTCATTCTCAAGATTGACGCGAAACTAAGGAGTAATTTAAGGGGGAGAGAGGTTAGTTGGAGGGTTCATTTCCTGTCTAGAGACGTTACTTTGTTTTTCAATACTTTTGAAAAGTGGAAGTTAAACAGAGTCAAAAAGTTTAACTGAAAAGAAATTTTCGGGAAAATTTCTTTTCAGAAAAGATACTAGTACAACCCACATACTTCTGCTTATATAGCAGATACATGGATGACATCTTATTTATAATAGATAGCTCAGAAATTGTTCCAGAAAGAATTCTAGACTCTTTCAATGAATTAGACGATTCCCTTAAGTTCACTATTGAACTTCAAAAAGAAAGAAGAATTAACTTCTTAGATATTACTGTCTATTATGAAGATGAAAAATTCCTCACTAGTTGGTATAAAAAACCAATGAATACTAATAGACTATTGGATTTCAATTCCTATCATCCAGTCTCTATTAAGAAAAATGTAGCAAGTCAGTTTTTAGAAAAAAATAATAAAATAGTTTCTACAGCAGATAAAAAAGAAGCCCATAAAGAAGAACTTAAAGTCATACTTGCAGAAAATAACTATCCTAAAGAAGAAATTGAGAAGCTTCTGAATTTTAATGGTACGAAGAAACCGCAAAAGCAACAAGTAAAATTCACTAGAAAAAATTCTTATCACAAAGGTTTATTTGAGTCTTTAAAGAGAATTAGTTAGAAGTACAATATTAGGCTAGCTCCAAGTTTAGAGAACAAAGTTAAAAATTTTTTCCCTAAAATAGTTCAAAGAGAAGAAGATATTTTAAAAATGCAAGGAGTAGTCTATGAAGTAAAATGTAGTTGTGGACTATGTTACATAGGTGAAACAGGTCGCAGACTAGAAACTCGTATAGCTGAGCATAAAGCAGCTATAAAGAATTGCTCCAACAACACAGGTTTAGATAGGCATGTTAGAGAAACTAGTCACAGCATGGATTGGAATTCCTCAAAGTCATCAGTTTCCAAAGCAATTTTCAAAAAAGAAAGCTAAAAGAAGGAATAGAGATTGAGAAAAATAAAAATTCCATCATCAATGACTGCAAAGGATTTTCCCTGCCTAACATCTGGCAGACTTTGATGAAAAATAACCTAAACCTTCAAGGTTAACCATAACCGCGATAGTGACAGGAATAAGTGACAGCAAAAAGACAGCCTGAAGAAGGAGAATAGTTTTCTCCGAAAATTTGCAATTTAAATGAAAAAATTTCCTAGTAAAATTCCCATAATAGTTTTAGATTAGTAAAAGAGTGAACAGGGTGCGCACGCGTGCTTGAAAACCTGGAAAGTCCTGGAAAATCATGATTACTTTTTCAAGGCCTGGAATATCCTGGAAAAACGGTATTTTTTTAATGCTGTCTTGAAAAGCCTTGAAATTTGAAATTAGTGCTTAAAAAAATGCCCTTTTAGGAAATCGTGTTACTGACTGTTACCCCTTCATTTTTTTAAGTTCCTCTCCTCTGTTCTCAAAGAAACCGCCGGCAACAGTGGTGTTTCGGATGTGCCCAAATCCTAATTTGGCTGGGGGGGAAGCACTACTTCCAGTGCAATAAAATTGGATGATTACTAGCAGGTCTGTTAGGGAAGGGGAGCTTGATGCATTCTCTAGCCCTGAGCTTGATGTCCGTCTGACAACTACTGAGAACAACAGAAGGGGAAAGAAGAGACATTTAGCATTTGCAAGGGGGTCGCGTGTTTACCAAGTCAGCTGGCATCCACCAGTGAAGAGTATGCCTGAACAACACATTCATCTGCTCCTTGTTTATTGCATTAAGACGCTTGCTTCCGGCCCACCCTCAAGGGACTTCGGCTACTTATGATAAAAAATAAGAAAACTATCTTTGCGAATTTTTCACAAAAGTGGCTGAAATTTTTACATTTACTATAATTGGATTACAGAAGCTCACTCCCAAAATTCCATTTGAATCGGTTTAAAACTTAAAAAGTTAGCATTGGAAATTTTTATTATGTGTGCCTCTTTAGACAGTGAGCCTTGAGCAGAAAGTGTGTTACCATAGCAACGGTTGATTGACAGCTGGGAGCGCTGATCGGAAGCCCTTGGTTGGGAAGAAAACAAACACCTGTTTATCACTTCCACGGCTCAAAAGGACTAAGAGATATTTTTCAGAAATCCATTTTCCCGAATTTTGAAAATAACACAGTAAAATTTTTACAGTGGTTAAAATACACCACAATAAAGTTCTAGTGCAAATTTCGCCAAATTCCATTAGAAACTTTTAGCAGATGCAAAAAAAAAAAAAAAAAAAATCCTTGCGTAATCGGATTGAAAAAAAAAGGAGCAGTAATTCTAAATTACGGGAAAAGCAAGTGAATTTTGTTTTTTTTTTAGATGCCATGGTTTATTTAAACAGAGTGATCCTTAAATTTTGTTTCTGTGATGATATGGACTCTATTTTAATTACAAACATACATTTTTATTCAGATGTCTGAGTTACTGTTTTAATAAAAAAAATCTATAATTTAAAAGTTTTCAATGGATTTAGGCGAAATTCAGCAGATAAACGTATTTTAGTAAATTGCAACGTTATGACGTAAATTTGGTCATTTTGTCGAAAATTGGGCAGCATTTTTTTTTTTTTTTTTTTTTTACGTTTTCTCCTATAGTTAGGGTGAAGGAGGAAGACACTTCAGTGAGCTGCAGGTGGTGATTTATGGCGATGTGCCAAATGAAAATAAGCCGTTCCATCAGGACATTCCAGAGGTTGTGTGTGAGTGTGCGTGGACGCGTGCTCCTGCTGTTTGAACTTACTCGGAATGTTTTCGGGAAGGGGAGGGGGAGAAATATCCGTTTCAGCTTTACAGCTTTCAGGCTCCTTTTTTTTTCTTGGAAATAAAAACCATAGTTGCTGCATTCACCATTGATCCATATTCGCATTTCTTGAATATAAACAGCAGACAATCGGAAACATGGTGTTGGGTGGGTCTTGATGTTCTTCATTTGTATCTGCTGAATTTTGTTCTGTGGGAATACGGAATGAGTTATACTGTGAATACATACAAAACTACATATTTTTGAGCTGAAAAAATAGGTCTACTTGTACACAGTAGCTAACGTGTGAACTCAGACGAAGACAATCAGACATATGGACGTCTGATTCCATAAAAAAATCAACCCACTTTCATTATACACGACAGGTAAAAAAGGAAAAACATGTTTTTAAACATTATGAAGGAAAGCGGATTTTTGAAACACCATGACTTGATGATATTAATTTCTGAAAGTTTTTTTTTTTTTTTTCGATTTTAATTTCTGAAACCTTTTTTTTTTTTTTTCAATTACAATACATTGTAACAGGATACCTGTGTGTTGTATCCCTTAGTTGTATGGCAGATTTTCAGTTGGCCGATATCCACGATCGTAAGTGGTAGTTACATTGCTATTGTTGATGACAAGATAAATACTGGAGTAATGTAGAATGTTGCATAAAGTAAAAAAAATCGCCCCCCTCCTCCCCCTTCGAACTTTTATGCGGTTATCATAGCTGATCAACCATTTCATTCCATGAACATCAGCACATTTCAATCATTTGACCATTGGGGGTCTGACGAAATTCAGCAGTGCTTAAGCGCCTAGCGCAACGAGAACATGCTAATTATGGACAGTTCTATTCCCTTCCCCCCTATCATCCCTAATAATTGAGAGCGCATTCTGTAGTTTCAAATATTCTGTGTATGAGCTAGTTTTCACGCTGTTCGTTATGTTTTTATTTTAGAAATTACTAACCCTTTCGAACTGTAGGTTGCAGAAACGTTTATGCTTTGGTTTTTTCCATTTGTCCGTACGATAATTCGCGTAAAAGGGGTTGGATTTTGGCGAAATTTTAGTATGCTGTTAGGTACAACCTAGGAACCTACCCTGTTGAAAATGGTCGAAATTAAATTCAAAGGCGTAGATATAAGAGCAGTATTCATTCTCCAAGCTTGAAGCCCTACGTCCACTCTCCAGCTGGGTAAGTATGAAAGATTTGAGACTTAGAGGAGGAGACCCAGTACAAAGTTTTGCTTCCCTCAGGCACTAAGTGTTTGTTAACATTTCCTTTCCTCTGGTTTGGAGCCCAGCTGTAAGAGGTGATGCTTTGTAACAGTCTTTTAGCACAACACTCTGTCTACTGATTGGCAGACAAGTCATAAAACAGTAACTTCACTAAGTGTTGTTTCCTTGTTTTGAATGAAGACTAAATCAATGCCAAAGCATTTGCAACCCAGGCTGCCTAAAGGACAAAGCTGGGGGAGCAGGAAAGAACATAGCAGTAAGACCCCTTTTTCTTTAATTACTTAAAATTTGGCCTATAGTAATTGGTCACATGTGTAGCCCCTTACTCAGGGGAAATTCTCAATTTTTAGTTGTGTGCTTTCCTTTGTGTCAGACAGTCATTCAAATTCAGTGTGGTTCCTGATCTTAGATATTTTTTTGGTTTTCATTTACGGTTTCAGTTGATTTACCCATTTTTTGCATCCCCTCCCCATTAAATATGGGTAAGTGTACTTTTAGTGATCTTTGGCTAATAAATCCTAAATAGCTGCCCCGGTGGCGCAGTGGTCTAAGGCGCTAGCCTCTGATCGTTCGTCCGTAAGGGGTCCGGGTTCGAATCCCGGTCAGGCATGGATGTTGTGTTTGTCTTACGGCACTGGCTCTCTCCCTTCCCTGGAACCAGTGACCCTAAATTAGGGACGGGCGACTGCTTATAGCCCATTGAGTTGCTCACGGTGGTCGTTAAACCTCCAATCAAAAAAAAAAAAATCCTAAATATGCTGGATGGATTAAAAAAGATGAAAGCAATTGCCATGTTGCAAAATGCATTTTATGCATTAAAATAATAGATGTTTCGAATATGGAGGAATCTGCTTTAAGAAGCCACATGAAAGGAAAAAAACAGTATGTTGACAGAAAGCTGTAAAAATGTTCCACTAACTGTTGATAAATTGCTATGTGTATCAAGTGATAAACAAGTACAGCCTATTGCATCCACATCTAATCCTCTGCATATTCCTCTTGAAAAAAATGCAACCATTAAAGCAGAAGCATTGTGGTGTTTGAAAGTGGTTAAATCCCATTACTCTTACAGGTCATGTGCAGGTAATGATGTTTTATTCCGCCTAATGTTTTCTGACAGCAGAATTAATGGAAACTTCAGCTGTGGCGAAAAAAAATGTCCCTACATTTGTTGCTTTGGTTTGGCACCTCACTTTAAATCAGTGTTGGTTCAGGAAGTCAAAACTGAAAATGAAAATTTTGTGATTTTGTTTGACGAAAGTTTAAACAAGTTTAGTCAGTCAAAACAAATGGATATACATGTTCGTTTATGGGAAAAAGGAACAGTTTCAACCAGATATTTGTCATCAGTTTTTTTGGGTCATGCTAGTGCAGACATAATGATGGAAAAATTTCTTGAATGCATGGCGTGCCTCCCACTGTGTAACATTGTGCAGTTATCAATGGATGGACCCAATGTTAATTGGAAGTTTTTTGATATGCTGCAATCAACACTTAGTGCTGACTCAAATGTCCAACTCCTAAACACAGGGAGCTGTGGACTTCACATTGTAAACAATGCCTTTCGACATGGAGCTTCAGCAACAGGGTGGGAAATTCAAAAGTTGCTTTCATCATTATTTAGGCTTTTTAAAGATTCACCTGCAAGGAGGGAAGATTTTTCTAAAATAATTTTAGCCAGTAAGATGCCATTAAAATTCTGCCCACACAGGTGGCTAGAAAATACTCCTGCCTGCGAGCGAGCATTAGAAATTTGGGCAGACATTGAAAATTATGTTAACCAAGTTGAAAAGAAGTGCATCAAGAATCCCCACACTGTATCATTTGATGCTATCAAAACTTTCACTAAAGATCCTTTTGTTTTGGCTAAACTGCATTTCTTCAATTCAGTTTCAAAACAGCTGGTACCATTTCTCAAGGCATATCAGTCAGATAAGCCAATGATGCCTTTTATGGCCACAGATCTTGAAAAGATGCTAAGAAATATGATGAATCGCTTTGTTAAAAGAACCGTAATGGCAGAAGCTAACTCTGCCTTAAAGCTGTTACAAGTAGACCTTACAGATGCATCTCAGTGTTGTCACTACAAAGAAATTGATGTTGGGTTTCAAACAGAGAAGGTATTGAAAGAATTAAGTGCTAAGAACATTAGTGAACGCAAACTTATGGAGTTTAGAATGGAATGCCGAATATTTTTGCAAAAGCTAGTTGTGAAGCTATTGGAAAAAAATCCACTTAAGTACTCCCTTGTTCGCCACATGAATTGTTTAGATCCTCGGTTGATGTCAAAAAATAGTGAGACTTGTATTAAGAATCTAACATCCATTCTCACACTTCTTGTTGATGCTCATAGAATACAACCAGAATTATGTGATGGTGTAATATGGCAGTTTAAGGAATTTGTGACCAGTGTTGCAGCAGTAAAATCTTCATTCATAAACTTTGATCCAGAAGATAAACAACAAAGAGTAGACACATTATTGTATGAGTACATGTCTTCTACTAAAGCTTTTAGTGAACTGTGGAAAGTTGTGAAACTTCTTTTACTGTTGTCACATGGGCAAGCTTCTGTTGAGAGGGGTTTTTCAGTCAATAAGGAACTCATTGTAGAAAACATGAGAGAGGAGTCAATTGTAGCACAGAGAATTATTTATGATCATATATCCTATGTAGGTGGTATTGATAAGGTAAATATCTCAAAATCCCTTCTGTTATCAGTTGGAGCTGCAAGGCAAAAATACATACATTATTTGGATGATAAGTCCAAAGAAAAGGAAAAAGCAGCCATATGTGGAAAAAGGAAAGCTATTTTAGATGAAATTGATAGCATAGAAAAGAAAAGGAAACTCATTGAAGGAGAACTCAAAGAATTACTTAACTCTGCTGATGATTTAGCTTTAAAAGCTGAAACTACAAATAACATTACATACATTGTAAAATCTAATAACTTTAGAAAAACTGCTCATGAGAAAAAAGCAGTACTTAAAAAAATGGATATGGAACTTGAAACCAAAGTCAGCAATTTTAAATCTGTATAACCATCCATTGATACTCCATATTTGTGGTATCTTCCAAGCATATAGAGAATTAATACTAAAACATAAAATTTTTATATTTGTACAATTTACAATAGAAATGAACTTTTTTTTTCTTTGAAGCATGTTGAACTTCAAACCAGTTTTGATCATATATCTTCATAATTATTTAGTGTTTTTCATATGAAGTTCATGTAAATAGACTAATGAACTCTTCTGTTCCAAAAACTTATAACTTTCTGCAACTAACCTTAAAAAACACATAACCAACCTTAAAAAACACCATAATACCTTCAAGTTGGAACTAAAGAACAGGTTCTCTGCTTTAGAAGGCCTAACATCGGAAGAAGTGGACATCTCTGAAGTTAACAGAAAAGTAACCAAAGCTCTTATGGAAACAGCAACAAAATTAGCTGGGTCTAAGAACAAGTTGCATGTAAATAAATTATCAGGAAAAACGAAAATGTTGATGCAAAAAAGAAGAGAGATGAGGACAACTAAAGAAGATGCGACTTCCAAAGTGGAATATATAGAGCTATGCAAGACAGTACGAAAAAGTATCACTGAAGACGTAAGAAAATTCAACTGTGAACTAGTGAGGAAAGCAATTGAAAACAACCAAAGCCTAAAGATAGCAAAGGGACATCTCAGTAAGGGAAGAAAACAGATTATGGCACTGAAAAAAGATGGTTCTGTAACAAGAAATAGAGGCGAAATTTTGACAAGAGTGAAAGATTTCTACTCCAAATTATATGAAAGGGATGATACATGTACTCCAGACATCATGAAAGATACCAGTACCAGAGTTCCTCCAGTCCTTCCAGCAGAAGTTGCACATGCAATCAAGAACATGAAGCGGGGAAAAGCTCCAGGAGAAGATGGAATTACTGTAGACATCATACAAGAAGCAAGTGGAGAAATCGAAACAGTACTCGCCCAAATTTTCACTCGATGCCTTAATGAAGGAAAGATTCCTGAGGATTGGAACACCGCTACAATGATCCTGCTACATAAGAAAGGTGACATTGAGGATCTCGGAAACTACAGACCTATCAGCCTCCTATCAGTAGTTTATAAAATCTTCACTAAAGTTCTTTCACGCCGCTTGAAGGTAACACTGGACATGGCTCAACCGAGAGAACAAGCTGGATTCAGGAGTGGCTACAGCACAATAGATCATATCCATGTGCTGAGAGAACTAATTGAAAGAGCGAGGGAATATGAACTTCCATTGTGCATGGCTTTTATCGATTATGAAAAGGCCTTTGATTCGGTGAAACCATCAGCAGTTACAATGGCTTTGAAAACCTGCGGTATTGAAGATGCATACATTAATATTATTAATAACAGCTATGAAAATGCAAGTGCAAAGATTAGGCTGTTTGAAAATACAACACACATAAAAATTGGAAAGGGAGTGAGACAAGGTGACACCATATCTCCGAAGCTCTTTAATGCCACATTGGAGGGTGTTTTTCAGTCACTGAGCTGGGAAAACAAGGGGATAAAGATTGATGGAGATTATCTAACCCACCTTCGTTTTGCTGATGACGTAGTCATTTTTGCAACTAGCCCATCAGAGCTGCAGAGTATGATCCAGGAACTTGCTGACAAGAGTAAAGAAGTGGGATTAAAAATGAACTTTCAGAAGACAAAAGTGATGTTCAATGCTTTTACAAGAAATGAAGATTTATCGATTGATGGAGAAAAGCTGGAGATAACAGGCACGTACGTTTATCTTGGACAGCAGATATCAAGTGAGGGTCACATTGATGAAGAAATTAATCGGCATACAAAACTTGCCTGGAGAGCTTTTGGAAGAAACAGCATAATTTTCAAGAGCAATATGCCATTATGTCTTAAAAGAAAGGTGTTTGATCAATGCATCCTTCCAGTGCTTACGTATGGTGCAGAGACGTGGACCTTAACTAAAAGAGACATACAAAGGCTGCAGACAACTCAAAGAAGCATGGAGAGGTGCATACTTGGTGTAACCAGGAGAGATAAGAAGAGGAACTCGTGGATCCGAAAAATGACAAGAGTGGAAGACATCATGATCAGAGTCAAATCCCTGAAATGGCAATGGGCTGGACATACTGCCAGAAGGACAGATCATCGATGGACAGCCGAAATTTTAGATTGGATTCCAAGGGACAGGAAAAGACCCAGAAGAAGACCACATGGGAAATGGGTGGATGAAATTCGAAAGTATGCAGGGGTGACATGGAGGAGACTGGCACAAGACAGACCGTTGTGGAGGAAACTTGGGGAGACCTTCGTCCAGCAGTGGATTGATAATGGTTGACAATGATGATGATGATGATATACTTGTACAGTAAATACTCATGGGCTCCTAAAACATATTTTTGCTGTACATTTTACTATGATTTTGTGGCCAAAACAATTCAATCAATTGTCCTTAATGCATTGATCAGATTTTGGTTTATATAACTGACAAACTTCAATTTTTTTAAAAAAAGCTTTTAAAAACTTAATTCATATAATTAAGATGTCTTATGTTTTGGGAGTTGAACCAAAAGTGGTTATTCTGATTCTGGTTATGATTGAAGCTTAACTGGAGGTAGAGATTCCTTATGCTCATCATTTTTCATTTATGTAAAATACTTAAGAATATCCTAATTTATACCAATAAAAAACTGAAATTTTTTTATATTTAAGGTTTTTATAAATAGTTTGGCTAGTTCCACATTTTGGGGTAGCACTTCATAAATTTAGTTTAGCATTGATTTTGATTTAAAAAAAAGTAAATTGAGGCAATCTTGTTTGATATGAAAAATAATTTTGGAAAGTAATATGAGGCAAGTGTACTGGTAGACATAAAGGTGGTTAGATTCTTTTGGGTTGGGTGGTGGGCCAGGACTTTCTGACTTCTATGATGAAACTTATTTGAAATTTGTCGCCATGTTCCTAAAATTACACTTTCTGTTTTAAACTCTATTGGTTCACCCTTCAATGATCGTCCACTCCCGAATCATTTCTTGAGGTGCATAGTGATTCCGTGGCTTATGCTTTTTGATTTAACATAACTGTACTACAATTGGGGAAATTTTCCTCAAGTCTGGAACATATTCTGTCTAGTAATTAAGATTTTCATTGCCTTCAAAAGTCACATCCCAATATGCAGCCACCAGTGGCAGTCATTGGGAATGTTAAAAAAAAAAAAAAAAAAAAATCATTCCCATGTATGGAAACACTTTTTATCAGAGCTAGAATCCACCTGTGGGCATAACAGGCACATGCCCCATTTCAAAAAAAAGGGGGGGGGTTGAGTAAGTAGATAAGTGCTTTGCTTTGTCTCACGTTTCTTGTTTTCAGACATCACACTTTTTCACTTATGGATTTGCAACTCCACGTTTTGTCTTACATTTGCCCGAACTTTTCAGTGATCCACACAGCAGTACTTCAGAACTGCTGTTTGTGATGTACTCTGACAGGCAAGCACCCCATCTCCCTTATGGGTCCTCCATGTTTTACCACAGTGTTTTTATTTTGGAGGAAATAAATCTCAGAGATTTTTTTACCAGTCCTCTGTTAGACGTGCGCCCTCCCCATTCTTAAATTCTGAATCTGCCCTCACTTTATTTTATAATAATTTCAGTTGTTATCAACAATAGTCTGATTACATGGAAGATAGTGCAGAATAGTGATGCAGCTAAAATGACTGATTGAATTAATCATTTTCTGATTGAGGGAAAGGATTTTCTGAATAGCCTTGTGGTAATTGCATCATGATTCAATTTAGCATTATTGGGTAATTCGCCAATTAAAAACATTAAAAAGAAATGTAATGGGTAAAAAAGCACACTCATCCATTTGCATCTTTCATCATTTTTATTACTTAATTAAAACTGAAATTGCTTTTAAAAAATAATTTGAGCATGATACTGTAAAGCGTAATAATCATCCTGGAATTTTTTGTATATGTCCTGGAAAAGGCCTGGAAAGTCCTTGAATTTTTTCCCCTCAAAAGAGTACGAACCCTGAGTGAAATAGTTTTTCCATAATTGAAATTTCTTTTTATCGTGATGTTGTCTCTGTCCAGAATATTGTTTTCAAATATTTTATTGCAAAATATGTGTATCTTAGCTTGAAACTAAACAAAAATTTTGGAAAATGAAAGACTGCGAAAATTTATTTGTAATATTCAGGCATGAGATTCTTCTGAGGATTCGAGGAATTTCACCTTTTCAGTGATCATTTGGGTCATTGGGATCGATGCATAACTGAGCAGAAATATTTAGAGGATTGTTGGTGGAGGGGAAAGAGGATATTTTTTATTTGAGGACGGAATTCCATCTTTTAAAACTTTCGAAAACGGAAGTTAGAAGTAGTGAAAATGGCTTTGTAATTGTAAATTCTGTTTCTCGTATTGTGCCTTCTGCTCAGTATTGTTAAATATCATTTTATTCCATGAATATTTGTATTTCAGCTTGAAAACAGTGGAGAAATTCCCGAGAATGGAAATCGGAGAGAGCAAAGATTCCTGTAATCGTACCCCTCCCCCAATGTTCCCTATATCCTGTGTTGTTGTTAAAAGTTATTTTCCCTCATAAATGTTTGCATTTCAGCTTGATGATGGAGGGTGAAATTTCCAAAAGTGGAAGTGATGAATAATGATGAATAAAGTGGAAGTGACATGAGAACTGTTGCATGGGTTCACAAATATTCATATTCGTAAAGTTATACCATTTAAATCTAAAATATGGAAAACTTTGATGTCATGCATTCATGGCTCTCAGGTGTAAAGTTCTTTCAGCATGATGGATAAAATAATTGTCATCTGAGGGTATTTAAAATAAAAAGAAAGAAAAGTTAAAATAAAGAAATATTAAGGATATTAGCAAAAAGAAAAATTAAGCAATGGATGCTGTGTAGCTACAGGGTCAACAAAAGACAAATATGGCTGCAGAACTTGCTGAGAAAAAAGCAAGGTGTGCTTGCAAGTAAAACTTGAACTGATGTTCTGGAAAGTAAAACAAAACAAAAAAAAAAAGTGTTTGAGACAATCCTTTTAAAACCATTTTTTTAATCGTAATGTTATATTGTGAATACTATGATATGCTCTAGTTTAATAATTACATAAATAAATTGCAGTGAATAATTCTGTCTTGCTCATGCTGTGTTATATTTACCCTTTTTTGCCATGTATTCTGAATTTTCACCTGGTTAAAAAGTTCAGCTTTTTTGTTCTTTGTCAGTCTCATGTATGCTATTAATACCAAATACTTTCTTTAACTATTTTTTTAATGCAGATAAAAAACAAAGATGAGATCAGCATACATGTTTTATCTTATCTCAGAGTTAATTTCAAAGCACTTGACAGTAGATCTGTCAGTAAGCCTTAATTACTTATTTTTTGTACCTAATAGACGCCACTTCCATTGGCTTAGGTCTCAATCCTGTTATAATTTTCAGCAGTTCACCTCTAAAAGTCTTGCATCACTTCTGTTGTATTCAGCCCATCTTAATGTATTTTCTGGTCACTTTATTACCAGAGAACTGATGCTAACAGATAGATGCTACTAGAAAATGGAAAGGCTGATTAACATGGGGTTTTACCACCCCATTTTATTGAGTTAGAAGTTTTATTGTGAGTTCTATTTTTGATCCCCTAATTGGAAACCGAGCAAAGACCTAACGTACGTACACAAGACTATGAACCATGAACCTTTTTGTGACCAGGAAAGCAGAGAAGAGCAAGAACTATAATGAGATTGGAAGGGCTGTTAAGTTAATGCCACAAGGTAAAAGAATTTAAACAGTGTTGTGCTACAGGACAAAACATAGTTGAGACAGGGAAAAACATAGTAGAGAATATTGGCTACAATGATTTTGTCTATTAGTGGAAGTGATAGTGCATCAGAAGATGTATTTTTGGTATGGCATCAGTCAGCATTAGTTATGGAGTGCATAGTTGTTTCTATGCAAGGCTTTGCTGAAAAATGAATACCACTGTAGTAGCATTCCCTGTTGTATTTTGATGATTCTTTCTTTCTTTCCATTGCTTGTATTCAGTGCCATGCCAAGACACTGAATATTTTCAGGCTTGGTACAGATAGTATTTCCCATTAAAACTGTTAAGGAATAACATGTTTCCTTTTTAAAAAATCAGCCTGGTGACTTATCAAACCTGATGTATCAGTTTTATGTCTTTGGGGTAAGGGAGGGGAGACAGTTTAATTTTGGTAGTGAAGTTGCAACTGTGCAAATGCCCAAAAAAACTTCATTTTCTCAAAATGTATTTGTAGCATATCATATTTATTTCTGAATATGTAATACCATAAGCGCCTGTCCAGTTACTGTATGTTGTGTGTCAGCATGTGAACTTTTTTGCTTTTTCCATATCTTACATTGTTACATTTTTCCATATCTTTACCTGATCTTTTTAAGCCTTTGTGACATGCACATAAATGATCTGACTGAAGATTATGAACTGTTCTCCAAAGACTAAAACTTTGGCTACCATGTGGATAGGGCTTCCACTGGTAATTTCATGATTTATATCACGACAGCATTTAAGGAGGAAGGGTGTGAGTGAGAACACCCACCCAAATCAACATTCATCATCATCATCATGCATTATCAATCCACTACTGGATAAAGGTCTCCCCAAGTTTCCTCCACAACGGTCTGTCTTGTGCCAGTCTCCTCCATGTCACTCCCGCATATTTTCGAATTTCATCCACCCATCTCCCACGTGGTCTTCTTCTGGGTCTTTTCCTGTCCCTTGGAATCCAATCTAAAATTTCGGCTGTCCATCGATGGTCTGTCCTTCTGGCAGTATGTCCAGCCCATTGCCATTTCAGGGATTTAACTCTGATCATGATGTCTTCCACTCACGTCATTTTTCGGATCCGCGAGTTCCTCTTCTTATCTCTCCAGGTTATACCAAGCATGCACCTCACCATGCTACTCTGAGTTGTCTGCAGCCTTTGTATGCTTCTTTTAGTTAAGGTCCATGTCTCTGCACCATACGTAAGCACTGGAAGGATGCATTGATCAAACACTTTTCTTTTAAGACATAATGGCATATTGCTCTTGAAAATTATGCTGTTTCTTCTAAAAGCTCTCCAGGCAAGTTTTGTACGCCGATTAATTTCTTCATCAATGTGACCCTCACTTGATATCTGCTGTCCAAGATAAACGCACGTGTATGTTATCTCCAGTTTTTCTCCATCAATCGATAAATCTTCATTTCTTGTAAAAGCATTGAACATCACTTTTGACTTCTGAAAGTTCCTTTTTAATCCCACTTCTTTACTCTTGTCAGCAAGTTCCTGGATCATACTCTGCAGCTCTGGTGGGGTAGTTGCAAAAATGACTACGTCATCAGCAAAACAAAGGTGGGTTAGATAATCTTCATTAATCTTTATCCCTTTGTTTTCCCAGTTCAGTGATTGAAAGACATTTCCCAATGTGGCATTAAAGAGCTTCGGAGATATGGTGTCACCTTGTCTCACTCCCTTTCCAATTTTTATGTGTGTTGTATTTTCAAACAGCCGAATCTTTGCACTTGCATTTTCATAGATGTTATTAATAATATTAATGTATGCATCTTCAATACCGCAGGATTTCAGAGCCATTGTAACTGCTGATGGTTTCACCGAATCAAAGGCTTTTTCATAATCGATAAAAGCCATGCACAATGGAAGTTCATATTAACTCGCTCTTTCAATTAGTTCTCTCAGTACGTGGATATGATCTATTGTGCTGTAGCCACTCCTGAATCCAGCTTGTTCTCTCGGTTGAGCCATGTCCAGTGTTACCTTCAAGCGGTGTGAAAGAACTTTAGTGAAGATTTTATAAACCACTGATAGGAGGCTGATAGGTCTGTAGTTTCCGAGATCCTCAATGTCACCTTTCTTATGTAGCAGGATCATTGTAGCGGTGTTCCAATCCTCAGGAATCTTCCCTTCATTAAGGCATCGAGTGAAAATTTGGGCGAGTACTGTGTCGATTTCTTCACTTGCTTCTTGTATAATGTCTACAGTAATTCCATTTTCTCCTGGAGCTTTTCCCCGCTTCATGTTCTTGATTGCATGTGCAACTTCTGCTGGGAGGACTGGAAGAACTCTGGTACTGGCACCTTTCATGATGTCTGGAGTACATGTATCATCCCTTTCATATAATTTGGAGTAGAAATCTTTCACTCTTGTCAAAATTTCACCTCTATTTCTTGTTACAGAACCATCTTCTTTTTTCAGTGCCATAATCTGTTTTCTTCCCTTACTGAGATGTCCCTTTGCTATCTTTAGGCTTTGGTTGTTTTCAATTGCTTTCCTCACTAGCTCACAGTTGAATTTCCTTACATCTTCAGTGATACTTTTTCGTACTGTCTTGCATAGCTCTATATATTCCACTTTGGAAGTCACATCTTCTTTAGTTGTCCTCATCTCTCTTCTTTTTTGCATCAACATTTTGGTTTTTTCTGATAATTTGTTCACATGCAACTTGTTCTTAGACCCAGCTAATTTTGTTGCTGTTTCCATAAGAGCTTTGGTTACTTTTCTGTTAACTACAGAGATGTCCATTTCTTCCGATGTTAGGCCTTCCAAAGCAGAGAATCTGTTCTTCAGTTCCAACTTGAAAGTATTATGGTGTTTTTTAAGGTTGGTTATGTCAATACATTTTGTTTGTCTTATGAGCTTGCCACGTTCGAGTTTAGTGTTGAGGTGCATCTTACATCTCACCAATCTATGGTCACTATCTGTGTTGAACTTGTTCAGCACACTGCAGTCTTGGATGATGAATTTTTTGTTACACATAATAAAATCAATTTCACTTGTCGTCCCATTTGGATGTCTCCATGTCCATTTCGTGTGTGGCTTTTTCTTGAAAAAGGAGTTCAAGATGAAAAATCCTTCTGCCTCTGGCAAACTCAACGAGAGTATTTCCACGCTGGTTTCTGTTGCCGTGACCGAATTTACCTACTGAAGTTTCATTCTGTTGCCGTTGCCCTATTTTTGCATTGTAATCTCCCATAATTATCTTCAAGTGCTGCTTACCTTTATTATTTAGATGACGAATTTCCTCATAAAATTCTTCAATTTCTTCTTCAGGATGACTTGTGGTGGGTGCATAAGTTTGAATAATCTGAGCCTGGTATCTTCTCGAGAGTTGGATAACGAGTCGCGCAGCTCTGTCAGAGGAACTTTCAACTTCTACAACTTTATCCTTCAGTTTCTTGTTTATTATAAATCCAACACCACTAGTTCTGCCAGTATCAGTCCCACGATAGTAGAAGAGATGTCCACTTTTCAGTTCAATGAGATCTTCTCCTTTTCTCCTTACCTCACTTAGCCTGACGATGTCCCACTTGATCCTTTGTAGTTCCTCTTCCAATTCAAGAAGCCTTGAATCAGAAGATAGGGAGCATCCATTATACGTAGCCAAGGTCAGCATCAGATGGCAGCCTAGTCCGGTCCTCCGGGGATTCTTAGCACCCTCTGCCTTCATGTTGCGCTGGCCGCTGCCTTGGCCAGGTACATTCCAGCTGCCGGAGACTGAGGGCCAAGATTTAAGTTGTAGAGTCATTTTGGAGGTGTTTGGCCATAACTCACCTCGCTGGCCAAGCGGGTTGGTGAGTGTGGGATAGCATTTCCTCTGATCCCGATGGTATAGTTATACCGCTATTGGCGGTTGTCAGAGCCCCTTTAGTGGGAACGGGATGCACCACGAGAAGGCGGGGTTGACATTTGTCAAGGAGAGGCTGTGATGTTACGCATCACCTGACCTTACATTATAGTGCTGCAAATAATTCTTTTGAAGTAGGAAGTATGAAAGACAGAAATGGTATGATTGACTTAGAGAAGGTGTTTTTATGTAGCTGGATCAACTAAACAATTAAAAAGGGAATCATTGTGGAAAAGTAATTTAAGAACAGTATGCTGAGATTAACCATGTGTGATTTTATGATGAGGACATTTCAGGTATTGATGAATTTTGTATCATGGGCTGATAAAAATAAAATATTAAAAATGTGGGAATCATGGCAACCATGATTCTTAGTTTTCTTTAAATGTTTATACTGAATGCATAAAAATGTGAAGAAAGCTGTGTTTACCAGGTAAGAATCCAAGGTAAATGTAACTTCATGCTCAAACTGCATATCATACATTTCATTTTCAAGTATATGTTTTTCTCTGTTTCCTCATTGTCTTTTATAATTTCAGCTTTGAACAACCAGAATGGAATTGTTCAAAACTGGGATTTAAGTGAACCAGCAAAACTGATGTTATTGTGTGGTGCTGACTTACTGGAATCATTTGGAATTCCAGGACTTTGGCATGAGGATGATGTAAGTTACATTTAGTCTTTGAGAATAATTTTTTCATGTGTAAATTTCTTTTATTTTGGATGCTTGAAAATTGGATTTTTTATTGTTTTATACACCAAAGAGCCAAAATGTTATGGCCGCCTGCTTAATATGATGTTGGTCCTCCATGTGCTGCCAAAACAACTCTTTCCAAGTATGGCATGGGCACTGCAAAATTTCTAAAGGTGTCTTGTGGTATCTGGCACCAACATGTTACCAGCAGATCCTTTAACTCTTGCAAGTTAAACTCTTTAGCTGTAAACAGAAATTTCTAAAGGTGTCTTGTGGTATCTGGTACCAACATGTTACCAGCAGATCCTTTAACTCTTGCAAGTTAAACTCTTTAGCTGGAAACAGAAATTTCTAAAGGTGTCTTGTGGTATCTGGTACCAACATGTTACCAGCAGATCCTTTTAACTCTTGCAAATTACGTGGTCGAGCTGCCACAGAATGAATTTGCTGTTCCAACACAAACCACAGATGCTCGATTGGATTGATGTTTGGGGAATTCGGAGGCCAGGAAGTCTGCCTCACGTTTTGCGAACTATTCTCAAACAATCGGGGCAGTGTGGTGTGGTGCATTATCCTGCTGCTAGTAGACACTACTAAAGGGGAATACCGTTGCCATGAAAGGATGTACCTGGTCTACAGTGATGTTTAGGTGGGTGATAAACGTTATAGTTTCCTGCACATGAGCTACTAGACCCAGAGTTTCCTAGCAAAACATTGCTCAAAGCATTACTCTTCTTCCACTGGATTGTTTTCATCCCATGATGCATTTGGGTACCAACATTTCCCCAGGTAAATAATGCACACATACCTGGTCATCCACACGGTGCAACAGGAAACGAGATTCATTGGTCCAGACGACCTTTTTCCAATCATTCAAGGTCCAGTTTTAATGCTCGCTTGGTCATTGTAGGTTGCTTTCAATGATGATCCAAAGTTACCATGCATACTCAGAGCTGCTTCCAGCTACACAGCCCCACTTTAAGCTGTGATGCATTACTCTCATCAGCAGCATTAAAATTGCTGGTGAGTTGCACCACAGTATCCCTCCTTTTGGCTCTTACCGTACGGGATAGCTTTCATTCACCTCTAGCATTGATGAGTCAGGGTCAGCCCACAGCTTGCTGGTGGTTCATGGTTTTTCCATCCTCAGACCACTTTTTAAAAGTACAAACCACGGCTGACAGTGAGTACCCCACAAGCCCTGCCATCTTTGAAATGCTCTGACCCAGTCATCTGGCCATTACAATTTGACCTTTGTCAAACTTGTTTAAGTCTGCTGCCTTTCCAATCTAAAGAACAAGAATAACACTGATTAACAGAGCTCAGTATCAAGTGTTATTTTATACTATTTCATGACCTTCACACGCCATCGTTTACCTGAAGTTGCTTCGATTTGCATAAAAATGTGTTGGTTATAATGTTTTGGCTCTTCAGTGTGTGTTTCTCTGATCAGTGTTATACATTCAAGTACATATCATACATACATATCACTAAGCTGTTCTCTGAGATTCAGAGGTTAGCTCCAAAAAGAAATACAAACTACCAGATAATTTTTACTTACTGTTTCCGTATCAAACTTCTCCATTTACAGCGATCTTGACATACAACTCGGGCTTCACTGACATCCATTACACGCAGTACACAAGATCTTCTATACTTTATACTCATAATTTGTTTCTCATGCAGACACTCCTGAATCTGATGCTCCCATGACTTCCTCGACCTTCCTCTGCCTTTCTTTCCTGCCACTTGCTTGGGCTAAAAGGTTTTTCTTAGTAAGTCTCTCATCACTCATTCTTTCAACATGGCCAAACCACCAAAGCATATTAGTCTCCATCTTGCTAACCACATTTTGCTTCACATCACACAACTGCAACACATCTTCATTCCTCACACAATCAGAACATGTCTTGTCACAAACCCCTGTAAGTAAGGCATTTCTCCAGCACACAAACGACTCCTATGTTTCTTCTGCAGTACCCAGGTTTCACTGCCATACATCAGAGTAGGAACAATTACTGTTTCATACACAGCCATGCGGGACTCTCTAGAGAACCCATCATTCCTGTGAAAACCTCCCAGAGCAACTATGACTTTCAAAGAAGAATTCACTCGCCTACTGATTTCACCATCCAACTTGTTCTCTCTGTCAAACATGCTTCCTAAATACACAAGCTCACTCACCTGGTCAATCACAGTGCCATTTATACTTACATTACATTCAGTGCTACCCATTCCTCTCTCAAACACCATAACTTTGGGTTTTCCCTTATTTATACTCAGTTTGAATTTCATGCAAACTTCGTGCATCCGAGTCAACATACTCTGCAACTCACTTTTGCTCTCTGCCAACAGGACAGTGTCATCAGCCTACAGCAATCTGCACACACGGATGTCACCAAGACATAAACCACTATTATCTATTTTGGCCTCACGCATGCATGCGTCCATAATTATATTAAACAGCCATGGTGACATTACACAACCTTGTCTAACTCCTGCACCAATGGAAAACCATTTTGATAAAACACCATTCACTCGTACACAAGCTCTACTACCAGCATACATGACTTTTACACTATTAAGTAGATTCCCAGTAACACCATATTCATTCAATACCTTCCACAAAAGTGTCCTATTCACTCGGTCGTAAGCTTTCTCTAAATCTATGAAGGCAGTAAAAACTTTCTTCCCAACAGCCAGATACTTTTCAATCATCATGCGTAATGCAAAAATCTGGTTAGTGCAGCCTTTAACAGGCATAAAACCACTCTAAACATCCCACACTTTCAATGATGTAAGACCCCGTACTTTTTCAATAACAACCTTACCAAACACTTTCCCTGGCACACTCAGTAGGCTAATACCACGATAGTTCTTGCATTCAGTCTGATCACCTTTTCCCTTATACAAAGGAACAATAATAGCATCCTTCCAATCCCGAGGGACCATTCCTAACCCCCAGCACAACTGGCAAATTTCAGTTAACCAGTCAATTATAGAGTCACCACCATACTTCAACATCTCTGCAGTTATGCCATCAACTCCTGGGGCCTTACCATTCTGAGGAGATTTTAGAGCTTTACACACTTTTTCTCTTGAGATCCCTCCTGTGCTTTCATCCCTCATTGTGACATCATCTGCATCTGTCTCAGAATCATTTTTGCTCTCCTGATCTAATAACTCACTGAAGTATTCACTCCATCTTTCACTTAACTCATTGGGCTCCCATATCATTTCCCGATCTCATTCTTCACACAACTTACAACTTTGTTTCCCCTATTTTTCCTGAGTCTCGTGTACTTCCAGAAGGACTTTCTATCTTTCCAAAAGCCAGTTCATGCCTTTCCACTTTCTCCTTCCTATCTTTTGCCTTACTGTGGCGAACCAGCTTAGCAGCTTCACGCTTCTTACAGCGATATTCATCCACAGAGACTCTTCCTTGCAACATCCCCAAATAGGCTTCCTTCTTTTTCTTTACTGCCTCATCAATCTCACTATTCCACCAAGCATCACCTCTATTGTTACTCACTATTGTGGTGCCACAGACCTCTTTAGCAGCAGTGACAACACAGTTCTTCCCACTTCTTTTCTACATCCCTCTCACAAGATTTCAGATCCTTCAGTAGTTCTCTGAGTAAGTCAGGGTGCCGTTAATGATCTTCAAGGAGCCTATCAACCATTATTCTTTCTATCCTGGGTCTCTTTTTATTCCTTTTCCTCCAACCAACATTAAGTTTCACTCGTGACACTACTAAGTAATGATCAGAACCAACATCCGCACCTCTCGTCACATGGGTGTCAACAACTAAGTGTTTCAAACGCTGATCGTAAACAACAAAATCTATCACACTCTTTTGACTAAGAGTACGATTTTCCCAAGTATTTGTGTGTATATACTTGTGGTTGAAAAATGTATTAGATACACACAAACCATTCTCAATGCAGAGTTCAATTAATCTTTCACTATTATCATTCACACAAGGATCATTAAACTTACCCAGAACATTGTCAGAAATTGCATTCTGCACACCTACTCTAGCATTGAAATCCTCTGCTATTATAACTTTTTCTTTAGCACCAAACTGGCTCAAAACAGCTTTTGCTCATTCCAGAAATCTTCTTTCTTATCAGAAGGTTCTGAGTCACAAGGAGCATACACTACAACAATTACAATTCTCTGAAGTTTCACTTTCAAACGAATCCAGAGAATTCTCTCACTTATGCAACTATAATGAATCAAGTTGTTCTTCATCCTTTCACTTAAAATCACACCTACACCAGCCTGTCCTCTCATATTATCCAATACTCCAGACCACACACTCACCGTGCCATTCACTTCTTCTACCCCAATTTCCTTCTTTTGGTTTCACTTACACACAGCACATCCAGTTTATACTTATTCATCTCCTCAATTACCTCACTCATCTTGCCATTTATACCTCTAGTATTCCATACACCAGTCTTACATTCACTCAGCTGAGATCTCTTTCTCATACGCCGTTTAGAAAGTCCAGGTCGATTCTGTGGTGGGCCGTCCTTCTCAAGTGTGGTAGGTCCACCATATCCCACACTAGAGTCCGGATATTGATTTCTTTTTGTCTTTTTAATCAGGTAAGTACATCAGTGTGGGGGATTAGCCCACAGCTGAGGGTTCCAGTTGGTCATTCAACCTAAGGATTCTGAAACAAAACCCAGTGAGTTATGGTCTTTTCGCCAATGTCACACAGAACTAGCTTGCACCTCTCCAAGATTCACAGAGGCCTAGTTGCTGTTGTGTGTGCTATTGTTAGCACGGAGCGCCCCGAGGAGGCAAACCCATCGCTCACTACGACTGCCCGCTATACATTCAAGTGCACAATAAAATTCCACAACATTGTGATGTGGTATATGTGAATCAATTTTAAATTTGATGTGGAATCTTCTGTTAACTAAACTTAAAAATGTGCATTTTCCAGGTGCTCTAAATTTTAAACTTGGAACATTTTCAGCATGACAATTAATTTTTTCCTGTCATAATCTTCACATTTGTGCCTTTCTTTGTGCAGATATATGATCTTTATCCTTTGAAAAGTGTTCATACACCACCACTTTGTAAAAAACAAAAGGATTTTTTTGTTTTCTGTGTTGAATATGTTGCATGTAAAAAAATGTTCTGCATATTAAAAGAGTTAAACCAGAGTCCTAAATATCAAATTCAATTGATATAACTTGTGGTAAAGAGCTTATGAATTTCTAGAGATGTTTAGTTGTTAAATTTCCATATAAGCCACTTCTCATTGTCTTTTACCACAACTATTTGAAATATCTGCTGTCATTGGTAGATCATACAGTGAATAAATGCCAGAATAATGGTATTACTTCAATTAAGAAACATTTAAAGGACCAAGAGATAAATAACTGACAGTAGTTAATAATGCATAAAGATAGTTGTAGAAGTAACACAAATATATGAAATAAAAATATTTTGATAGAAAAAATTCCTGTGTAAAAAAGTTAACCAAGGTTTAGTGGAAGTGCAAATTATCTTTCAAAACGTGTTTTGTTTTACCAGAGGTGTGATTTCTTTCAAGACAAGTGCCCATTTTGATGGCCATTTTAAAATATTCTGAAGGAGAAACTGATTTAAGCAATTTTCATGTATTGGTATTGTTTGTAATTATACACTTTTATGCCAATAGGAGGAATTTACAGCAGAGAAGGAAATGATTTACTTTATAAAATGAAACCAGAACATGTTATGTGAATAGAAGGTAGATTTCAACATGAAGTATTAGTGGACTAGTCATAAAGGATGAAAAAATAAAAACTAAGCTTTTATGTTGCAATAAGATTTAACAACATTTTCATAGAGGTCACAAATTGTAATTATGTGCTTTTATTTCAGATTGATGATATTGTGGGGAAATATGGTCTAGTTGTCATCACTAGGCAAGGTTCTAACCCACAACAGTTTATTTATGAATCGGATATATTGACCAAGTACCAGGTGAGATTATATTTACCCCTCTTTGTTTCTACCTTTTTGTTGAGTATATATGATAGTGTTTTCTTTAAATTATATAATTGTGCTACTGTATTAGTGTAATTTTTTAAGGAAGTGCTGTTTGTCTGACTTTAAACAGAAAAAATACTTATTCAGTCGTATGTTTAGGAAGTGAAAATTATCATCATTCCTTGTTATTCACAATTCCTATGCCCTATTATTTTCAAATAACATGTAATGGTGATTTTTTTTAATGTAGTTAAATATATATGATTAAATCTGTCTAAAATGGAGTCTGCCTGAGGTGAAAATCTGCATAAAATGGAAATGTTCTATAGTCCCCCCCCCCCCAAAAAAAAAAAAAGGTGCATAAAATGGAATCTGCCTAGCATGGAAGACACAGACATCATTTTAAATGTTCTGTAATCCCCCACCCAAAAAAATAGTGCATAAGATGGAATCTACCTAACATGGAAATGGACATGATTTATCCATCAGAAAACATTAAAGTACCTTCTAAAATAGAGACTGTAAGTGTTAAAAGTGTTTCAAAATTTTAAAAAATTCGCTTCATTTCAAATGTCCCAGACAATTCCACTTGTACCTTGGTATGCACACCATAACAAAAGGAAAGTTGTCGTCCCACATTCATTTTCTTTTGTACAGTTAAAAAAAACACAGTCTGTGCTATCACAAGCATTGGATCAGAATGGAGGAGGGGGGGTTAGAAGGAGCTGAGAGTGGGTTAAAGATAAAGTGCAAAATGTTAATTAATCACCATTTTCCATGACCTAACACAGCGAAGGAGAGATTTCGCTTCGCCCCCATCTTCATTAATCAGCTCAATGGTCATAGTTGAAGTCTGATTCCCAGGCTTTACTGTTGCGAGTGCTTTTACACATTGAATTTTTGTAGTGTTTGTCAAAGAGGCATTTTTTTTACCTGTAAGAGCACCACTTTTTAAAGATTTCAGCTGAAAGACAACATGCTCTATATCTTGAAGATGAAGAGAAAAATATTTCCATGAAGGAAATTTATGAAAGATATAAATGTAAACAGATTCAGGTGAATGATAATTTTAAAAAGGAAAGCTGAGTCACAGACATAATGGCTAAAAAGAGTTGCTAATAGGAAAAGAAAACAAACTGTAGAAAATGAAGACATTGTTGAACTGACTTGGGAGTGGTTTTTAAATTCAAGTTCAAGAAATTTGCCCTTATGCTTAATGATGATTATTCAGATTTTTCAACGAGTTATAAAAAATTGATGAAATAAGAGTACTGTTCTTCCACAGTAATATTTTTTCTTTTTAGTTTTAAAGTACATTGCATTAGGATATGAAATACATAGAATTTAAAAAATAAGCAATTTAGTATATTCTAACAAAATTCCCCTTCAAATATCTAAGCTTCACATTTTGAGTCTTATCTCACTAGTTCACACTATGATATAAAGGGATCTGTATAAGACAATATTTTTCCAGCCCTGTACAATTCCATTTATACAAATTTCACTGTATTTCTAAATCATAAGTGTCTGCTCATCAAAAATATTTTTTTTCTCTGAGCTAACAGGAACAGCTGATGATAAATACTTCATGTCACTAATTAGAATGTTTTTACGCAGTTGTGTAACCATCGTGATTTCCCAAGCATCGCAGAGACCAACTGGAGAACAACATGGATCTCCCATTCGTGCTTGTTTTGATATCAACCTCTGTATCACTGCTGATGATGGTTCCTGTTCTTTGGAAATAAAGCAATGTTATGAACTAGTCTTCTCACCTGAAAACTAGATGTGGGCTTAGTTGTTCTTTTCTTGTCTCAGTGATAACCATGACTGCTCTGAAGAAATAAGTGGCTATTTTACTCTGACAAAATCTTAAAGCTGTTAAGAACTTGGAATGAGGAGTCCTTGTCTGATTTGTGACTGTGAAAAAATCCCAGTTCATGACGGAACTGTTGGGAACTGGGAATGGGGTGTCACTGTCTGATTTGTAACTGTGCTAAAATTTCTGTTTGTGATGTGTGTGCAGGGTTCCCAGGGTCCTTACTTATATAAAAGCCTTAAAGGTCCTTAAAAAGTGCTTACTTTTATTGGGGTGCTTCGAAGTCCTTATTTTTCACCAAAAATGGCAAAAAGTACTTGATTTTCAGAACTGGCTGTGTGAAATTCATAAGTTGTAGTTCCTTGAGCTTCTGCTGCTGATTGGCTATGTTGATGGTGATGTCATGTGACATCAGCTGAAAGCCTGTGGGAAAGTATGGGGCGGTGTGAGATAAGTAATTTGCTGAGAAAAGTGAAGGACCATGGGCTAAATGAAACAGATCCAGCAGATTCCAAGCCATCACCATCTCTTGATACTGATATTCCTCTTTTGTACATGCAAATAATAGTTATTCAGTTATACCACAACAAAACTAAGTGCAAAACTGAAATATTGAACACATGATTTTGACTTTAGTTTTGCAGTTGAAATAATGAGATGATTATATGTACAAAATTCAAATCTTGAACTCATAACTCCAACTACACTTTTACAATTTATGTGCATTTTATTACATATATGATTTTTCTCTCAGATAGGAAAACTGATTTGACCAGCAGGACTGTCTTTTAAATTGTATAAATTCTAATTTATTACATACACAAACTTAAATTACTTGGAAAAGTATTGTGAACTTCATCAGCATACTTCAATTTGCATAGTTAAGTCATGTGTACAAGTACATTTGTACACGCCATCGCTGCATGTACAATTGACTAGGTTCTTTAAAAAAATAGTGTCATGCTTAATTAGTCCTTAAAAAGTGCCTATTTTTTGTGGGATAAAAAGAGTGGGCACCCTGATGTGGCACGAAACTGTAATGGAGTGGAGAATCACTGTGATCTAAGTGACAGAGAGTTGTGGAAGAAACCTGGGGAGACCTTCATCCAGTAGTGGATTGATAATGGCTGACAATGATGTATACCTTCGTCAGACAACGGTTAAATTAAAACATATACGTAATAAATGCCTACTGCTCTTGTTTGTTGTGTAATCTTTTTTCTCAACATAATGCTGTTGAATGGGAAGACTTCTTTGTTATTCATGGAAAGCAAACAGAAAAGAAAGAAAAAAAGCATTGGAAGAAAGAATTATTTTTTCTAGAAAAGCAAGTTTCTCTTGCAGAGACTTGCTTGAGTTTTTGTTTATTTTTTGTAACACATCCCTAATACATAATTTGATTTGACTGAATAATTTTTAAATATTTTTATGGTGCAAGCCCCATTTTTAGCCAAAAAAGTCCTGAGAAAGATAGGATACAAAAACAGGTATTTGGTTTAAATTGCCTATTAGCTTAGATTAAACTAAAAATTACCCATAAGTGATAAAAATATTCAAGAAAGTTGCATGCTTAAAATAAATTTTAAAAGTTGGTCATATCTGCTTGAAGAAAATATAGTCAGTAAATCTTTTAGATGTACCATGTAATCAATGATATGGTTATTTGAGTGGCCATGGAGCTCAGAAACATCATACCACTAACCTTGATTGGATATTTTTTTTGTACTTGTTGAAAAAAATTTAACCAATGCGTTGTGTGTGTAATGTAATTTTAGTTACATCTTTTCTTATGGGTAATCAAATGCTTTTTAAGAAGCATTGCTACTGTAGTACGTTACATTTGCAGTAGCTTGGCATGTAACATTGCTACAGATAGAAAAATGTATGTAGTTGTAGCAGTAGCATGCTGCAAAATAAAGTAGCCTGTAGCTGAAAGTGCTACATTGAAAAGAAATTGTGCAAATCATGTTACATTTCCATATTTCCTGAGGTTTATCGGCAGGAAGAGAGACTGTGTGTGTGTGTGTGTGTGTGTGTGTGTGTGTGTGTGTGTGTGTGTGTGTGTGTGTGTCCTTCCTACAATCACATACCTGACTTACATTGTGATAGCCAGCCAAACCATTAGCCATTTTTTGCATATACCCTTTTGCTTGCTGAACACATATATATGAGGTCCAATCAAAAAGTTCCAAGACTAAGCCGATATACAACAAAGTCCTTACATTACTTAGGTCTGGCTATGATCTCCCTCAAAGTAGTCTCCTCGGGCAGCGATACACAGCTGCCAGCGTTTTTGTCATTGTTGGAACACTCCCTGGAAGTCCTGTTCGTGAATTGTGTCAAGCACCGTATGCGCAATTCACGCTGGATCTTATCCACGGTTTCAAAATGGCAACCCTTGAGCTTCAGCTTCGGGAACAGAAAGTAGTTGCAGGGGGCCAAATCTGGCGAGGAAGGCGGGTGAGGAAGGGTAGTCATACTGTTGCGGCTGCAAAACTGGTATGTTGCTAATGCTCTATGAGCTGCTGCATTGTCGTGATGGAGAAGAAAATTGTCCCTTCGCCACATTTCAAGTCGTTTGTGGTGAATGTCCTCCCTAAAATGCTGCAGAACATCGCAGTAAAAAGGGTGGTGGCGGTCTGGCCCTGAGAGATGAATTCATGGTGCACAATTCCACGAATGTCGAAGAACATGATGCGCATGCTTTTGGTTGCGTTCCGGACAGGGTTGGCAAGTTTCTGCCAAGGCGGTTAAAACCACTGGTTGTGACTGGTTAAAACCGGCATGGCAGAAACTAGTTTGTGCCATAAAAGTGGCAATAACTGGCAGAAACCCAGAAAATAATTGTCTTGTAATAAAAACTTACTGAAGTACCACAAATAGTATATAATGAATTACTGAAGTACCACAAATGACATATAATGAATACCATAGGGAAATGCATTTTAAAGTAAAACAAGTTAAGTTGCAATGTTTACAGCATTTATCAAAGGTTACATCACAGGAAATTCATCATTCAAGTGCACTTTTTCCACGAAGTAGTCGATAGCAAAAGACCAATTTTGCTGCTGTTTCAAAACCCAAACAATTTCTTAATTTATTGTGAATAAACAAAAAGCTTGATAATATTCATTCTAGCTCAGCAGAACTTGCAGGCAATATCATCATTATGCTAGCAAGAGTTATGTAGTCTTCATTTACAGTTGTTTTCTTTAAACTAGACCACCATGTAGAAGCTGAGGCATTTTCTAAGACTTCATTGGAGTAATATGTTTCAGGAAAAGCTATGATGTAAGGCACAAAATCTGGGTTAATGTCATAAAGTAATTTCTTAGCACTTTCTTCTTGCTCATGTGACAATTTAGATCCCATGTATTTCGGATGAAGCATATAAGCTGTATGTAATATATTTTAATTATTGAAATGATTAATTTTTACAAATTACTATAATACTAAATTATTTTAATAAAAAAAATATGTCATCTCTGATTTACTGTAAATTTCATGTACTAATTGATAAAAAAATGGTTTAAGTACTTTTTTTAGTTTCTGCCAGTTGTTGCCATTTTCTGCCGGTTTAAACCAGTTATATCCAGTTTCTGCCGGCAAAAACCCCACCCTGGCTCTGGACCTGTTGGGCCTTCTTTGGTCATGGAGATGCCGTACTCTTCCACTGCGACGACTGTTGTATGGTCTCCGGGTCGTCACCATAGACCCAAGTCTTGTTCCCAGTGATGACCCACGACAGGAACGTTGGTTCATTCACCTCTTGCTGATGAAGATCTTGACAGAGTTCGACATGTAGTGCCTTCTGTTCAGGGTTCAGAATATTTGGCACAAACTTTGCAGCAATGCGGTGCATGTTAAAAACCGACGTCAGAATTTCTTACACTGTTCCGTATGACACATTGGCGATGGTAGCAATGTCTTGAACGGTTCTCCGACGATCCTCATGCACCAGTTCCCTAATTTTGTCCACATTTTTGGGAGTTTTGCTCGTGGACGGTTGCCCTGATCTCTTGTCTTCCAGTGCTGTTCTGCCACTCTTGAAGCGCGAGTGCCACTCAAAACACCTCGCTTGACTCATTGCTTCATTGCCATAAGCCTGCAGCAACATTTCATGCGTCTCCGTTCCCGATTTTCTAAGTTTTACGCATAATTTAATGTTCGCCCGCTGCTCTAGTTTGCAGTCCATACCGAAATCGCAGCTGTGTTCTACACGTGGTCACCAAATATCGTGTAGCACAGCTCCCGATGTTTACAGAATGACGCCACTCAGCACAAAGGCCACTGCCCTTGACCACTGCGCGCACATCCGCATACTGCCATCTGTTGGCTCACTATGTACCTAGTCTCAGAACTTTTTGATCACACTACGTATATTTACTATTTAAAAAGATAATGTAACAGAAGTGATGAAACTATACCAAGAAACACATTATGTGGAAATGTGGAGGTGAAAATAATATTTAATTATGTGGAAATAATATTTTTGAATGTTTAATATATGACGTACATTTCTCCTCTCCCTAAATGGGAAGAAAAATTTTTTTTTTCACATATTAGCTGTATAATGAAACATCGGTGTGTACTGCTGGTATTTTATACTGCTTGCAGGAAGAAAAAGTAATGATTATCAGCCCCTTCTGGTCAGAAAAGTGTAGCTAACACATATTGCACCTTGAAGGTGTTGCAACACCTTGTTAAAAATTCATTGAAAAATTCAGCATTTTTGTCTGTAGATAAGACTTGGAGGGAAGGGGGGCGGAGCAGTTCACGACCATCATGAGCCAGTTGCGCACCCAGGAATTCCTGTTGGAGGGGGCTATAATATATATATATATATACACACAAAATGTATTGACATAACCAACCTTAAAAAACACCATAATACCTTCAAGTTGGAACTGAAGAACAGATTCTCTGCTTTAGAAAAGGCCTAACATTGGAAGAAGTGGATATTTCGGAAGTTAACAGAAAAGTAACCAAAGCTCTTATGGAAACAGCAACAAAATTAGCTGGGTCTAAGAACAAGTTGCATGCGGACAAATTATCAGGAAAAACCAAAATGTTGATGCAAAAAAGAAGAGAGATGAGGACTACTAAAGAAGATGTGTCTTCCAAAGTGGAATATATAGAGCTATGCAAGACAGTACGAAAAAGTATCGCTGAAGACGTAAGGAAGTTCAACTGTGAACTAGTGAGAAAAGCAATTGAAAACAACCAAAGCCTAAAGATAGCAAAGGGACATCTCAGTAAGGGAAGAAAACAGATTATGGCACTGAGAAAGGAAGATGGTTCTGTTACAAGAAATAGAGGCGAAATTTTGACAAGAGTGAAAGATTTCTACTCCAAATTATATGAAAGGGATGATACATGTACTCCAGACGTCATGAAAGGTACAGAGTTCTTCCAGTCCTCCCAGCAGAAGTTGCACATGCAATCAAGAACATGAAGCGGGGAAAAGCTCCAGGAGAAGATGGAATTACTGTAGACATCATACAAGAAGCAAGTGGAGAAATCGAAACAGTACTCTCCCAAATTTTCACTCGATGCCTTAATGAAGGGAAGATTCCTGAGGATTTGAATAAAGCTACAATGATCCTGCTACATAAAAAAAGTGACATTGAGGATCTCAGAAACTACAGACCTATCAGCCTCCTATCAGTGGTTTATAAAATCTTCACTAAAGTTCTTTCACACAGCTTGAAGGTAACACTGGACATGGCTCAACCGAGAGAACAAGCTGGGTTCAGGAGTGGCTACAGCACAATAGATCATATCCACGTACTGAGAGAACTAATTGAAAGAGTGAGGGAATACGAACTTCCATTATGCATGGCTTTTATTGATTATGAAAAAAAGCCTTTGATTCGGTGAAACCATCAGCAGTTACAATGGCTCTGAAATCCTGCGGTATTGAAGATGCATACATTAATATTATTAATAACATCTATGAAAATACAAGTGCAAAGATTCGGCTTTTTGAAAAAACAACACACATAAAAATTGGAAAGGGGGTGAGACAAGGTGACACCATATCTCCGAAGCTCTTTAATGCCACATTGGAAAATGTCTTTCAATCACTGAACTGGGAAAACAAAGGGATAAAGATTAATGGAGATTATCTAACCCACCTTCGTTTTGCTGATGACGTAGTCATTTTTGCAACTACCTCATCAGAGCTGCAGAGTATGATCCAGGAACTTGCTGACAAGAGTAAAGAAGTGGGATTAAAAAGGAACTTTCAGAAGACAAAAGTGATGTTCAATGCTTTTACAAAAAATGAAGATTTATCGATTGATGGAGAAAAGCTGTAGATAACAGACACATACGTTTATCTTGGACAGCAGATATGAAGTGAGGGTCACATTGATGAAGAAATTAATCGGCGTACAAAACTTGCCTGGAGAGCTTTTGGAAGAAACAGCATAATTTTCAAGAGCAATATGCCATTATGTCTTAAAAGAAAAGTGTTTGATCAATGCATCCTTCCAGTGCTTACGTATGGTGCAGAGACGTGGACCTTAACTAAGAGACATACAAAGGCTGCAGATAACTCAAAGCAGCGTGGAGAGGTGCATGCTTGGTGTAACCAGGAGAGATAAGAAGAGGAACACGTGGATCCGAAAAATGACAAGAGTGGAAGACATCATGATCAGAGTTAAATCCCTGAAATGGCAATGGGCTGGGCATACTGCTAGAAGGACAGACCATCGATGGACAGCCGAAATTTTAGATTGGATTCCAAGGGACAGGAAAAGACCCAGAAGAAGACCACATGGAAGATGGGTGGATGAAATTCGAAAGTATGCGGGAGTGATGTGGAGGAGACTGGCACAAGACAGACCGTTGTGGAGGAAACTTGGGGAGACCTTCGTCCAGCAGTGGATTGATAATGGTTGACAATGATGATGATGATGGTATATATATGTATGTAAGGGGTGAACAGGGCTCGACAAATCCCGGGTGCCAGGTCGCTCAGGCGGCTAAAATTCAGGCCGTGGCGCCTAATTTTTTTCGTACTTGAAATTTTGTAATATATTGCAGTAAATGCCCTAATTTCCGTTGTATAATCCATAGATTAATTATCTATTAAAACGTTATAAATTTAGGTGCTGCGGACACCGGTAAAAGAAAACGGTTCCACATTTTAAAAAGTCAGCGAGGTAATTGTCAGGAGAGGTGGTGTTATTGGGAAAGTACTGAAAATGCGGTAACAGAAAAAAATATAATTTAACAGTGAGATTGAAGACCGCAAAGAGATTGTAAGAATATATATATATATTTTTTGCTTAGAAGCATTTTGACAGAAAATATGACGCAAGGAAGGCGTTACTATCTGCGCATGCGTAAGCCTACGTGGTGTGAGAATCCATGACTCGGGAATCCCGCAGAGCTATTCCGTAGCATGTAACCATTCTACGAATTGTGTTGCCTAGTTTTGGTGCGCTAATTGTATTAGTTAAGGACTTTTTTTTCGGTATTCAGTTGATAGATATTCAGAAATAAGGCAATGCTATGGACTGTCCGCAATTTCAACGGATTTTTTAGTGTAACTAATGAACTACGGTAATGCTGCAACAGCTAGCGATTTTAGTTCTTCTTTTACTTAAAAGTAACACAAAAGTACTTCAAAATGACAGTTACTTTTTCAATAAGACAATCATTTTTTTCTTAACATCTTTGGATTTCTGAGTGGGTCCTGCGAATTGCAGTTTTCTGTTGGAAATTACGATTCACGATCAACATGATAAGTGCAAATCACGACTATCATACACCGTGGTGCGGATTATACGAGTTTCTATGGATTTAGTTGTCTGACTACGGAACTCACTGTCGAAACTACGGATTCTACGAATTTTCATTTTGTTTTAAAAAAATGATTTTGCTATTTTATGATATACATAAGATTCTTAAGCAAATTCGCGGAAATCTCTGGTTTTTTTTTTTTTTTTTTCATGACTTAGATCGTTCTCAAGGTTGATGCAAAACTGAAGGGAATTTGGAGGGTGGGTCATTTTTCGTCTGGGGACGGTACTTTGTGTTTCAAAGCTTTCAAAAACAGTAGTTAAACGGAGTAAAAAGAATTTGCCCTAATCGTAATATCGTAATTTTTTTCTTGCAGTGTTGCGTTTGTGTCTAGTATTCTTGTTAAATATCATTTTATGGCATATCTGTTCGTATTTCAGCTTGAAACTGTTGGCAAGGATTTGTGGAAACGGAAGTTAAACGCCACGAAAATTTCCTCGTAATCTTCAGGCTTGAGATACTTCCGCAAATTCGAGAAATTCCGCCTTTTTCGTTATGCTGGTCACTCAAGGAGGGGATCGATTGCACAAGTAAACAGAATGGGGGGAGCATAGATGTTCGTCGGAGGACGGAATTCCATCTTTACGAAACTTTCGAAAACGGAAAGTCAATGGAGTTCAGATTTTGTCCTTAATCGTAGTTTCTTTTTTCTCGCGATGTTGCCTTGTCCAATATTTTTAAGTATCTTTTACTGCATAAATTTTTGCATTTCAGCTTGAAAATAGGAGAAACATTTCCAAAACCAAAAGTCGGACGGATTTCCCGTAATCGCTATAACCCCCCTCCCCATGGTGTTCCCACTCTCCAGCTCTGTTAAATATACCCCACCCCATAAGTTTTTGCATTTAATCTTGATAAGGCAAGAAGGAAATTCCCGAAAATTGAAGTGACAAAGTTGGAAAATTTGTAAAAACTGATGCATGTTGTTCAAAAGTATTAACATTCCTAAAGTTACACCACTTATCTGAAATAGTTGAAGCTTTGATATGCGCTCATGGTCCTCAGGCTGATATCAAAGGGCACAAAAATCAAGAAAAGCGACAATGAAGAAGTAGGGAGAGAATTATATCAGTAGAAAGAAAAATTAAGCAATTGATGCTGTGCAGTTGCAGAGTCAACAAAAGACAGACTAAAAGTAGTCTGCATTCTTGCTGTCTGTTTTGATTTTTCACCAGTTAAAATGTTCAGTTTTTTTTCCACCCTTCTTTGGTCTCATCTTGTCTTAAACTGCAATTTTAGAGGCAGTATGATCAAATGGTTAGTGGAGGTTCTTGCACTGTGCATTCACTTGCTTGGATTTCCTGTCTGTCAGGCATTGTGGAATTCTGAACACATCTTACTGATTTTTACTGGTGGAAGTTTTGAACTTAAATCTTGCAATCATGCCCTCGCTGGGGAATCAGTTTTGTGTTTCGCACCTGTTAAGTTTGTTTCATTAACAGTCCTTGTTTGTTGGGGCACATATTTTTTTTTTTACAAAAAGATGGATCATTTCGTAAAATAGAATCTATGCATGCCACGCAATACTAGTTATTAGTAACAAGGCTATTATTGCCAATGTTGGCAGGTATGGACTGTAATTTTTTTTTTTTTTTTTAATATCGTGGTCTGAGACATGCTGCCGTGGATTATGCAAAGGAAAAAAATGTTTTTCTCAGAATTTCACGATCTACGGATCATATGTCCCTGCGGATTGTATGTGGGATTTTTTTTCACAGCTTTTGGGTTATTGGCTCTTGCATATCTCACGAAGGAAAAAAATATGGTACTTTGAATTAATATGTACAAAATATGACACCTGCAAATAGAATTTTAATAAAATCGAAATCTGAAATTTTAATTTTTTTAAGATCATCTACTGGAACAATGGAAAAAGAAAATTATGAAGCAAATTGGAACTTTATTTTGCAATAAGTGGTTTGGGTAAAAAGAAAAAAAATGACAACAGATATGGTTTAATACTTTCCGTTCCAGCGTCATAACCAAACATGTTTTTGTTCATGAGTTACTGACTTCATTTCACCTGGTGCCTAAATTTTGGAGCTGGCTCCTAGATCTAGAACATATTTGTCGAGCCCTGGGAATGAACAACTACTTATAGCCCTCAGAGCTGCTCATGACATTGGCACATCCACGGAGGGGTGTACCAATGTCATGAGCAGCTCTGAGGGCTATAAGTAGTTGTTCATCCCTTATTTAGGTCTACGAATTGCAGGGAGGCGAGAGAGCCAATGTCATCAGACAACAAACACACCATCCATGTCCCCATCCTAGCCCTTTTTGGACAACTGATCCTATGACCACGCCTCAAACCATTCATTCACTGAGGCAGTATTGGAGACAAGAATGCATGGGTATGTGCAGAAAAACTGTACAGATGGTGGATAACTTAACATCGAATGTCCAAACGAGACAACTTCCTATGAGTATTTTTACAAATTTTAACCCACAGAATAATGTAGTTTGGGGATTAATAATTTCAAATATGTTGCAAATAATGATCAAAGCTAAGAGGTATAAAGACCATGGGAATTGTTTGTGTAGTTTGCTACAGCTGGGAATGTAAATATGAAGATGATCCTCAGAATTTGCGTGTTTAGCTTAAACCTAAACATAAAAAAGTAGCTACTTTTCACACAAAGTGTAGTGTAACTAGCTATTTTTTGAAAAAGTAGTTGTACCTGTAGTAAGCTACTTTTTGAAGAAAGTAGTTGTAGCAGTAGCAAGCTGCTTTTAAAAAGTAATGTTTCAATCACTGTCAGCATTATTTGCTTGTTCAGGCTTAAGAATGCCTCCTTTTGCTCAAAGGTTCTATGTTATTTTCAACATGCTAGTATTCAGAACTAGCATCTACTGTATTTGCCTGTAATTTGATTTTGTCACCTGTTTAGTTTGCTGAAAGGTCAAAAAAAATTTTCAGTGCATTTTATTATATACTTAATATTGTATAACTGCTGTACTGGTTTCCTTTGTTGTTCATGTGCGTTATTTGTATTTGTTTCAGCTACCCTATTCAGTGTTAGAATTAGAAATAAATCTTCTACTGGCCCAGCAGACCACTAGAATTTGCAAAGCACTGGTCCAACAAAATGTTCACTGGTCCATAAAAAAAATAAAAAATAAATAAAAAATGAAAGACATTTGCAGTATGTGTAGAAAATGACGTCTCATTTCAATGGAATTGTCTCCAATATTTGTTTTATATATCATTCGTTTGTAGCCTAAAAAGAAAACCATACAGCAAGGTAAAAGAAATAGAAATTCGTTTTTTAACTTGTGACAAATTAGATAAAAAAAAAAAAAAAAAAAAAAGCTTGCTGGCCATCTGGGCCAGTAAAATCAATAGTTCAGTGGTCCGGCGGAAGTTTTACTGGCCAATGGTCAGCAGACCACTGGGTAATTCGAACACTGCTATTCCTATAATTAGGTTATGGAACCTGCTGGTGTATACAAATAAATTTACTACCTCAATGCTCACTATAAAACAAGTATTTTTTTCTTTTATGACTGAAAATTAATTCTACGTTATTTTTTTTTACTTTTAATGGAAAATTTTGTCAGTAGAATTCGAAAATCCGCACTCCTAAAATCCGCATGGATTTGAACACCGGTTACAGTTAACAGACGGGTAAAAAAAAAAAAGGTTTCAGAAATCGCAATTTTTTATTTTCCAGCTGACAAAAAAAATGTTTAAGATCTTTTTAAAGGTTTTTAAAATCTTTTTTATGTGTTTTCTCTATTTGAAAAATATTACTAATGATATAAATTTTTTTTGGTCAAAAATAATGGTACAGTATTGAGAGATTGAAGTTCAAATAAAGCACATATCAATCGGGAAATCTGGCAACTTGGCATTGTGTGTTTACATTTTTTTCCGGTACATGTGCTGTGAGAATCTGTTTTTTTTTTTTTTATATTCTTAAGGTAAAATATTTTTGAATAATAGTTTGGAAATTTGAGAAAATGGCAGGAGTGAAGAGAAAGCACAGCTCTTTAACGATTCAGCAGAAAGTGAACTTGTTGCAAAAACTTGTTAAAGGCAGTGCACCAAAGCATGTTGCGAAGATTTTTGGTATTGCTGTTCGGACTGTGTATGATATTAAGAAAAACTAAGACAAGATATTGCAATTCTGAAATTGCTGATCGCAAAATGATGCATGAAGCTAGAAACTCCACCCTCGATGCTGTTGTTTACGAGTAGTTTCGGCAAAGGTGTAGCGATGGTATGCCAATTACAGGTCCACTCTTATGCGAAAAAGCCATGCTATTTCATCAGCAACTGAAGATTGATGAGCCTTGTAATTTTTCAGTTGGATGGCTATCCCGCTTCAAACAAAAGACATGGAATTCGTTACTTGAAATCCTGAGGGGAGCAAGAATCAGCAGATAAGGTAGCTGCAGAAGAGTTTCTGGATGTGTTTGCCAAATTTGTCCAGGAGGAAGCTCTTTCTCCTGATCAAATTTATAACATGGATGAAACTGGACTTGTCTGGTGTTGTCTACCAAGACATACTCTAGTGTGTGCTGATGAAGTAGGATCTTCTGGTGTTAAGGAAGGCAAAGAAAGAGTAACAGTTGCTCTTTGTTCCAATGCCTCTGGAAATCATAAATGTATGCCATTTGTGATTGAAAAAAGTGCTTGTCCTAGGGCTTTGAAGGGCTTTAAAGGCCTTACCTGTGATCTACCGCAGTAATAAAAAATCATTGATGACCAAAAAACTCGCTACAGACCGGTTCAATAATCACTTTCTTAAAGACGCCAGAAAGCATTGTGTGGAGGTCGGACTTGCTCCAGACTGTAAAATTTTGTTGGTATGGGACAATTGCAGGGCACATCCTGAAGATTTAACTTCAAATAATGCTACAGTTATGTTCTTACCCCCAAACACAACTCCATTTATTCAACCCATGGAACAGGGCATAGTTAACAGTTGGAAGTGCGACTACAAAGGAGAATTCCTAAGGAAACTGTTGAACTCTGATAAATCATTTCAAACAATCGAAACGTTCATTAAAGATTTCACAATGAAGGACTGATAGCAGGTTCATGGAACAATGTGAAACGTTCTACTCTGATAAATGCATGGCATAAGTTATGGCCAGCATCAATATTTATTGACTTTGAACCCAAGGATTACAAGTTTAGGCCAAATCAAAGGCTACGCAGCTTCTAGCATATGCCTAACAAGCAAATGTATCAATGATGAATGCGTTTAGAGAAGAAAATATAGTTGAATGGATGGAATCTTCAGACAAGAGTGAAGTCCAAATGATGACTGATGATGAAATCATAGCTAGTGTGATTAATCCTGATGCATGTGATTCAGACACTGACAGTGAGGATTCTGCTACCAAAAAAATATCCTTAGGTGATGGAATTTTGTTAGAAGAACAATACATTATTTTTTTAGAACAGCAGAAATGTGTTTCAGCTCAGGAAATAATGATGATTTATAGACCAGGAAAAACTTCAGTCAGAGAAACCAAATTTAAAACAATTTACCATTGATGGAATGTTTGCCAGCCAGAATGTTTGGAATCTTCAGACAAGAGTGAAATTCAGCAGTTCTGATTTAAAAAAATAAAAAAAAAAATGTTTGATTGACATATACATTATTTGGTAAATAAAAATTCAATTAATTAATACAGTACTGTATTATGAATTTGTTCCCTATATTTTACTTACTTATTAAATACTGTATATATCTATATAAATTCCAAATACTACTAATTACAGTATTAAATACATATTACTAATTAATTTTACTAATTATTAAACAAATGAAAGGCTGTAATTCGTACATACATATCATCCTATTTGAACTAGTATTATATAGTACGCATGTACTAGTAAACACACACAGGTTTTCTAAAATCCGCAAAATTCTACAATCTGCACAACCTCTAGAACCAAGTTGTGCGGATTTTCGGAATTGTACCATACTTTATTTGATGAAGAAATTCAGGTGTGCCAGAAACTTAGATCTTTGGATCAGGTGTTCAAAAAGGTGGAATATATGCATTGGTCTCTTCTCATTTGTTGCTGGGTTCTTAATTGATTCTGCAAAAATACCACTTCTGCCTGGTTAATTCCACTGAAAATTTCTGCAATCAGAAATTGTCATTTCAATGTGTTGATCACCAATCCTGTTTCATTAGAATTTTTTTTTTTTTAAACCTAAGATCTTTAATCATCACTATAGCTATTGCTTTTGAAGCGAGATCATGAAGATGAGAAGTATGCTGGATAAAGTTTGGGCATGTAGAAATTAGACCAGGTAATGTATTGAGTGTTGTGGGCCATCTGAAAGAATTGAATTGTTAGTGTGGTAAAATTTTAAATTTCTGGTAGAGAGGTTGGATGATTTGTTCAGTAAATTCTAACATCTATTTATTTTGTGCAGCTAGAGTGATTTTACCTACAAACTGTCTGGTTGGGAGTTTATCAAGTTTGTTGACATAAATTTAATCCATGATGCAGCTTGAAACAATCATTTTTAGGGGAATATGAATTATATTTTTGATACATTTGAAATTGTTAACAGAGACCCACTGCCAACATATGCAAAAACCATGAATTAAAATATTTTCCTTTTGCTCACTTGTTTCCAGTCAATTTGAGCTTTTAACAATATGTTCATAGAGGATTTGAATTAATGCAGGACAGGGATTCCATCAGAGTAACTAAGAGTGTTAAAAACAAGTATGTAATGCAGTATTTTTTTCCACCAAATGGTAAGTCATTCGGCATGAATTCATGTATCAGTAGTTACATACAACAGAGCATTGTAATTTAATATATGATGATCAGAACTTAGTGTCTCAAAACTTGATTTTATGTTAACCACTAAATTGTGCATCAGTGATGCTGGCAGTTTAAATCCACTGTGGAGTTATGGCAATAAAAGAACAGTTTAATCATGCACACCTTTAAATTCACAATGAATGTAATAATATGCAAGTAGGTTGTTTCATCTTTTCCATGTCTGTCCAAGTAGAAATATCGCTCCTAACATTGCTTGTTATTTATTGCATTAATCATCTTTTTTGAAATGCACTAACTTGGCAAGGATTCAAACTCCATAAATGGTGTTCAGCTTCTTTTTCATAAACTAGTGCAGAAAATTCAAAAGTTCCATCATGAATAATTTCATTTCAATGGGGAAAAGGCCATGAGAATATAGGAAGTGTCTAATGTTGAGCCTCACTTTTTGTTGTGTAATTTTAACTGAATTATTTAATTGAAAACCGATGATCATGTTATCAGAAGTTTTATCCTGAAGTGTAGTTCCTTCAATGGGATGAATATCTTCAAAATTCTTGTACCAGGAATGTGGAGGAATATTAAGTGAAAATAGAACCACCCTTGATTATTTGGGCTTACTGAAAATATTCATAACTTGTCATCACTTTTTGTTGCCCACTTTCCATTAATGCTGAATGCATAATGATTTGAAATGTCTGAAAAAAAAATGGGCCTGGCATTTCTGTCTATTGTATTCAACACAACCCATTCCAACATATTACTGAAATAGAAGATGAATGAATGGGTGGGAACTATCAGTGCATGTCATTTTCAACAAGAATTTTTTTCATCGTAGATGGTCTTATATAAGGAGCATCAATTAACTTAAATTTAACCATGATTCCCCTGCTTTCAGTTGTTGACTTATCTTGTTTGTAATGTTAGTGTATTCAGAAGTCTGTAGTGTTATATTTGATTATTTTTATGATTTTTTAATATTTATACTCAGTATAAGTTTACTCTGGCAAAGTAAAATATGTGAATGTTGTTAAATAATACTGTTCATGAGTTATTTTTATTTTACATATTTGTCAGGAATGGTTACTTTTCATGTTTGAATTGAGGCAACTGCTCATTTTCAACTTCATTCAATGATTGCATCATGTGACTAACTGGAGCGTGGGTTATATTGTTTCTGTTTTCCTCTGTATGGCAATATAAAATTAAATAGATGAAATGAAAAATGGTAAACTAAAACTAAATGAAGAAGCTTTCATTGTGCCACTGATACATGCTATTATGAACATCAATTGTACTTTTACAAAAATAGCACTTTACTAATTCATCAAAAGAGAAATTTCTATAAAAGCCTAAATCATTATATGTGTCCAATGTTATAACAGGTGATGATATCAGAAAGCTGTAGTTACTTATTATGGTATATGATTATTTTTCTTTTGATGAAATAAGTTGATTTCATTATAAATGATATACCCAAAAATCTAGTTCTAAAAGGATATTCATCCATGCATATCTAAAAAGTGAAGATGATAGACATTGAAACAATTCTTTGAATGAAATACCTGATACATAATGGGTGTTCAGTAAATTCTAAGCCAAACATATCTGTGCTTTGTTTTTTGGCAATATTATGCCATTACTTCTTGGCTGAGTTCCTGGTAACTTCAGTGTACATAATACATCTTTGTTTCAAATGTATTAGTCCTTAGCAAAAAAATTATTTATCACACCCTGCAAACCATTCCTCGTGGCTCTGTAAGAAATCTTCATGTCTTTGAAACATATTCCATGGTTTCAGAGACGAAGGAGATTCGAGTAACATACAATGGTGTCAGATTTACTCAGACTTTAACTGTGTATGTTCATGAACATTGGTTTAATTCCTTCCTTCATTAAAAATTCTATCACAGTATGGGACTTTACATTTACAGTTTTCATTACCATTGTTGGCTGGCACAGTGAATCAACTTGAACTTCAACAACTGATATCCAGTGCCTGCATTATTGGTTTTAAAATGCCAAAGCTTGATGCAGTATTGATGAGCATTGTCAACATTCATGTGCTACTTGTATTTTGTCAGGCTGAGGTCTAGAACTTGATGAACATCCTCTGTTTTAATTTTTGTTCATATTCCAGCTGTTAATTTTTCCCAAAGGAAATTGGACAGTAACATGTTATCCACTTTCACTCCTTATTTTTCATATTTTAGAAAAATGATTCTGTGTGGTAAAAAATACTAAGTGTCAAGAAGTAATGAGATAAAATAAAAATAAAAACTACTAGTTTGAGGAACATATGTAAAGTTGTTGTAAAGGTGCTGAAGTTTGTCCTAGCCAGTTATAACCAGTTAGGATTGTGTTGCTGTTGTCTCACACAGACATGTGCCATGCATTGTGTGGTAAATTTTCAGCCAGACAAAAAAAATCAGTAGCTAGTTGGTAGCCATAGTGCTAGCAAAACTGTAAATTTGCCCAGGGGGGGTGCACAGGTAAGCGATATATATGTGTGTGTATAGGCATTACCCTAAAAATGAATTTTTAATTTATATCAGAATGAGTATGTAATTGTGAAAACTGTTTAGTTTCCCAAAATTTATTTATTGTAGTGTGGTTATTTTTAAATGGGTGACCAACCAAACAGGATAATACATGTGGACCTTGTTCAATACATTACTCATCATGTGTGTTTTGAATATTTTCTGTATTTTTATGTTTCTTTCATATGTAGTTTTGGTAATTTTCCTCTTCTTTTGCAGAATAATATTCACCTTGTTACAGAATGGATTTCAAATGAAATTAGTTCTACACGTATCAGGTAAGTAAATTGAGTATTGTAAAGTGTTTGTTGTGCTGTTTTAAGTACTTCATTGATACAAGGACATTTTGGAACTACATTTTTTTTTTTTTTTAATGCGAGTTAGTGGTTGCTTTGAAATAGTGACAGTTAGTCAAATTTGAATAAAAAAAACAAAAACTTATTGAGTTCAAACTCCTGAGTTTATGTTTAAGGGGAATTTTTGTGCGTTTATTAATAAGCTGAAACACAAAAGCAAGATCAGACAAACAAAATCAAGTATTGGGTATCTGTACTTACTTTTATTCTAGTACCTTCAATTCAATAACAGCAAAATTTATAGAATCCTAAGAGCACTGGGGTGAAAATAAACTTTTTTCAAGTGATGTGCATTTTCCGTGCATGCTTCACAGACTAATTCAAGAAAATTGTAGTGAAATCTGAGTGTTGGAAACAAAGGCTTCTGTGTTGGTATATGTGAGTGGTGTAACATTACAATGTATAAGTATGTGTAGTGTAAGGTATAAAAGGTCAACATTAGGACTAAAAAGAGTGATAATGGCATGGGCTTGCAGTTAAGTAGCTTTTTCTCTAGTGACCCAACCAACAGACTAATTATTTTAGGTTTTGATTAACTGCATTGAACCAAGAGATCAGTAATTGTATCAATCAGGGTTGTGCATCAAGGTTTTCATTGATTTGATGGAAATCATTTTCACATTAACATAACTCTGTACTACACACAATACCTACCTTTCTACTATTTCTACTACTACTATTATTATTGTTAATATTTTTGCACCTAATAATGTCATCATTTTGATAGAGGTGGCCTCACTTTTTGCTGATATGTTTTTATCCTTTCGTAGAGGCATTACGAGTTCATTCATTTGCATCATCATCATCATCATCATCATCATTTTCAACCGTTATCAATCCACTGCTGGACAAAGGTCTTCCCAAGTTTCTTCCACAACGGTCTGTCCTGTGCCAGTCTCCTCCATGTTACTCCCACATACTTTCGAATTTCATCCACCCATCTCCCATGTGGTCTTCTTCTGGGTCTTTTCCTGTCCCTTGGAATCCAATCTAAAATTTCAGCTGTCCATCCATCGATGGTCTGTCCTTCTGGCAGAATGTCCAGCCCATTGCCATTTCAGGGATTTAACTCTGATCATGATGTCTTCCACTCTTGTCATTTTTCGGATCCACGAGTTCTTCTTTTTATCTCTCCTGGTTACACCAAGCATGCACCTCTCCATGCTGCTTTGAGTTGTCTGCAGCCTTTGTATGTCTCTCTTAGTTAAGGTCCACGTCTCTGCACCATACGTAAGCACTGGAAGGATGCATTGATCAAACACTTTTCTTTTAAGACATAATGGCATATTGCTCTTGAAAATTATGCTGTTTCTTCCAAAAGCTCTCCAGGCAAGTTTTGTACGTCGATTAATTTCTTCATCAATGTGACCCTCACTTGGTATCTGCTGTCCAAGATAAACGTAAGTATCAGTTATCTCCAGCTTTTCTTCCACAATCGATAAATCTTCATTTCTTGTAAAAGCATTGAACATCACTTTTATCTTTTGAAAGTTCATTTTTAATCCCACTTCTTTACTCTTGTCAGCAAGTTCCTGGATCATACTCTGCAGCTCTGATGGAGTAGTTGCAAAAATGACTGTCATAAGCAAAATGAAGGTGAGTTAGATAATCTCCATTAATCTTTATCCCTTTGTTTTCCCAGTTCAGTGATTGAAATACATTTTCCAATGTGGCATTAAAGAGTTTGGGAGATATAGTGTCACCTTGTCTCACTTCCTTTCCAATTTTTATAGGTGCTGTATTCTCAAACAGCCATATCTTTGCACTGGCATTTTCATAGATGTTATTAATAATATTAATGTACATACATCTTCAATACCGCAGGATTTCAAAGCCATTGTAACTGCTGATGGGTTCACTGAATCAAAGGCCTTTTCATAATCAGTAAAAGCCATGCATAATGGAAGTTCATATTCCCTTGCTGTTTCAGTTAGTTCTTTCAGTACATAGATATGATCTATAGTGCTGTAGCCACTCCTGAATACAGCTTGTTCCCTCGGTTGAGCCATGTGCAGTGTTACCTTCAAGCGGTGTAAAAGAACTTTAGTGAAGATTTTGCAAACCACTGATAGGAGGCTGATAGGTCTGTAGTTCCTGAGATCCTCAATGTCACTTTTTTTATGTAGCAAGATCATTGTAGCGTTGTTCCAATCCTCAGGAATCTTCCCTTCATTAAGACATTGAGTGAAAATTTGGGTGAGTACTGTTTCGATTTCTCCATTTGCTTCTTGTATGATGTCTACAGTAATTCCATCTTCTCCTGGAGCTTTTCCCCGCTTCATGTTCTTGATTGCATGAGCAACTTCTGCAGGGAGGACTGGAAGAACTCTGGTACTGGTACCTTCCATGATGTCTGGAGTACATGCATCATCCCTTTCATATAACTTGGAGTAGAAATCTTCACTCTTGTCAAAATTTCGCCTCTATTTCTTGTTACAGAACCATCTTCTTTTTTCAGTGCCATAATCTGTTTTCTTCCCTTACTGAGATGTCCTTTTGCTCTCTTCAGGCTTTGGTTGTTTTCAGTTGTTTTCCTCACTAGTTCACAGTTGAATTTCCTTACATCTTCAGTGATACCTTTTCGTACTGTCTTGCATAGCTCTATATATTCCACTTTGGAAGTCAGATCTTCTTTAGTTGTCCTCATCTTCTTTTTTGAATCAAAACTTTGGTTTTTCCTGATAATTTGTTCACATGCTATTTGTTCTTAGTACCAGCTAATTTTGTTGCTGTTTCCATAAGAGCTTTGGTTACTTTTCTGTTAACTTCAGAGATGTCCACTTCTTCTGACGTTAGACCTTCTAGAGCAGAGAATCTGTTCCTCAGTTCCAATTTGAAGGTATAATGTTGCTTTTCAAGGTTGGTCATGTCAATACACTTTGTTTGTTTTGTGAGCTTGCCACGCTCGAGTTTAGCATTGAGGCGCATCATACATCTTACCATTCTATGCTCACTACCTGTGTTGAACTTGTTCAGCACACTGCAGTCTTCCATGACAAATTTCTTGTTACACATAATAAAATCAATTTCACTTGTCAATTCATTGGGCCCCACGTCCAATTCCTTTGCAGCTTTTTCTTGAAAAAGGAGTTCATGATGAAAAACCCTTCTGCTTCTGCAAACTCTATGAGAGTATTTCCACGCTGGTTTCTGTTGCCGTGACCGAATTTACCAACTGAAGTTTCACCCTGTTGCCCTATTTTTGCATTGAAATCTCCCATAATTATCTTCAAGTGCTGCTTGCCTTTATTATTTAGATGACGAATTTCCTCATAAAATTCTTCAATTTCTTCTTCAGGATGGACTTGTGGTGGGGTGCATAAGTTTGAATAATCTGAGCCTGGTATCTTCTCGAGAGTTGGATAATGAGTCGTGCAGCTCTGTCAGAGGAACTTTCGATTTCTACAACTTTATCCTTCAGTTTCTTATTTATTATGAATCCGACACCACTAGTTCTGCCAGTATCTGTCCAATGATAGTAGAAGAGATGACCACTTTTCAGTTCAATGAGATCTTCTCCTTTTCTCCTTATGTCACTTTGCCTGACAATGTTCCACTTGATCCTTTGTAGTTCCTCTTCCAATTCAAGAAGCCTTGAATCAGAAGATAGGGAGCGTCCATTAAACGTAGCCAAGATCAGCATCAAATGGCAGCTTAGTCCGGTCCTCGGGTGATTCTTAGCACCCTCTGCCTTCATGTCGCACCGGCCGCTGACTTGGCCAGGTACATTCCAGCTGCCGGAGACTGAGGGCCAAGATTTCAGTTGTGGAGTTCTTTTGGAGGGGTTTGTCCATAACTCGCCAAGCTGGTTGGTTAGTGTGGGATTGCATTTCCTCTAGGTGAGTGTGGGATAGCATTTCCTTTAGGTGAGTGTGGGATAGCATTTCCTCTAGGTGAGTGTGGGATAGCATTTCCTCTAGGTGAGTGTGGGATAGCATTTCCTTTAGGTGAGTGTGGGATAGCATTTCCTTTAGGTGAGTGTGGGATAGCATTTCCTTTAGGTGAGTGTGGGATAGCATTTCCTCTAGGTGAGTGTGGGATAGCATTTCCTCTAATCCTGATGGTATAGTTATACTGCTGTTGGCGGTCGTCAGAGCCCCTTTAGGGCGAACAGGATGCATCACGAGAAGGAGAGGTTGACATTTGTCAAGGAGAGACTGTGGTATGTAGCGCATCACCTGACCTTACATTTGCATACTTCTGATTAAGAAGCACGGGTGTAGAGGAGCATTTCTCAGCCTGTGGGTCTTATCATTCAGACTGATTAGCCAAATGGTAATTTTCTAGCCCCCTTTATTTTTTCATCTCGAAATGTGTAAAATGTAGCTAAAATTCCATGCCTCTAAATTTTATCAGTGAAAAAAAACCCGAGAAAAGCTGTTGGGACAAACAAAAGGAATTGATGCATGCATTATATGCCCTTACACTACTGGTCTTAAGATGCTAGAAATTAAAGGTGGAAAATAGGAAAGAGGTTTTTCACAAAACTTTGCAATGAATGTTTCAAAATTAGCTTAAAATTTCACTTGGATTCCAGTGTTCAAATTTTTCTCCTCCCTTCCTCTCTGTCTATCTGTCTCTCTCCCCCCCACCCCATGGCATCACAGACATGTATTACAGATACATGTACTTGGAGTGCCACTTTTCCAAAATAAGAAATCAACGCTGCCAACGTTTTGTACTAGTTTTGTACAGTTTTGTACACCCAAAAGAAAATTTTGTACACCACCGGAAGTGGTACTTTTCGGCTCTTTAAAAGTGGCACTCCAAGTACATGCTGGAGTGCCACTTTTTCAAAATCGAAAATAAATACTGCCAAAGTTTTGTACTAGTTTTGTACAGTTTTGTACACCCAAAAGAAAATTTTGTACACCACCGGAAGTAGTACTTTTCGGCTCTCTAAAAGTGGCACTCCAAGTACATGCTGAGTGCCACTTTCTCAAAATCGAAAATAAATACTGCCTAAGTTTTGTACTAGTTTTGTACAGTTTTGTACACCCCAAAGAAAATTTTGTACACCACCGGAAGTGGTACTTTTCGGCTCTGTTAAAGTGGCACTCCAAGTACATGCTGAGTGCCACTTTCTCAAAATCGAAAATAACTACTGCCAAAGTTTTGTACTAGTTTTGTATAGTTTTGTACACCCAAAAGAAAATTTTGTACACCACCGGAAGTAGTACTTTTCGGCTCTCTAAAAGTGGCACTCCAAGTACACGCTGAGTGCCACTTTCTCAAAATCGAAAATAAATACTGTCAAAGTTTTGTACTAGTTTTGTACAGTTTTGTACACCCAAAAGAAAATTTTGTACACCACCGGAAGAAGTACTTTTCGGCTCTGTTAAAGTGGCACTCCAAGTACATGCTGAGTGCCACTTTCTCAAAATCGAAAATTACTACTGCCAAAGTTTTGTACTAGTTTTGTACAGTTTTGTACACCCAAAAGAAAATTTTGTACACCACCGGAAGTGGTATTTTTCGACTCTTTAAAAGTGGCACTCCAAGTACATGCTGAGTGCCACTTTCTCAAAATCGAAAATAAATACTGCCAAAGTTTTGTACTAGTTTTGTACACCCAAAAGAAAATTTTGTACACCACCGGAAGTGGTACTTTTTGGCTCTCCTTTGTGGCTCTCGACCATGTACTTGTAGTGCCACTTTTCCAAAATTGAAAAAAAAAACACTGCCAGAGTGTTGTCCTAGTTTTGTACACCCAAAAGAAAATGTTGTACACCACCGGAAGTGGTACTTTTTGACTCTCCTTTTGTGGCACTCGAGCATGTACTTGGAGTGCCATATTTCTAAAATCGAAAATAAACACTGCCAGAATGGTGTACTAGTTTTGTACAGACAAAAGAGAGTTATGTACTCCTCCGGCGATGGTTCTCTTTGGTTGTCCAGCATGCTCTTAGAGTGTCATCTTTCGAAATCCAGAAGTTAACACTACTATCTCTTTCCAGTTTATTACATACTTTTACTCCTGTTAATTATACACAACCAGCTGTTTTTGTGTTCATTATACGCAACTTTTATTTGTTCAAGGTCGCAAATTTTCGTGCGGTTGTCTTGTATAAACTAAGACATTGTCGGAGCCTTCATTTTTATAGCAAAGGAAGAAAAGAAACAGTTTTTTGTTGCTTTGTTAAGCAATGCTTTCAGCAAAAGCATTTCGGAAATGCGAGGAAAAGGAATTCAAATCAGCGCATATCATCGCTTCCAGTCTAGCAGCCATGCCGAGCAAGGTTGGGGGAGAGGGAAGTTGCAAAACACTTCGGCGCATTCGCAGTGGCGTAACTAGCACCACTTGTGCAACCCCGGAAAGTTTATTTCAGCACCCCTAAGCATAATAATTTTTCCAGAATTTCGGACACTAGGGAGGATGTGTTTTTCACGGTGTTTGTTTTGGGAAAATGGGGATGTCAGGAAGTTAGGGAGACCGATGTCTGGTAAAGTAAAGGAACTACCTATAGAGCCCTGTAGTTTTAACTTTTAAAATAAATTTTGGAACAGAAGTACATAATGCAAGGTTATCAATCAGCCAGTCAGATTTAACACGGTGAGCTGTCAGATGCATAATCATGAATATACGTTTTATCGCATTGAAACGAATTTGGTAAAATACATTTAAATGTTTAAGGTTAACAACTATGAGACTTTAGTGATCGTTATTGGATATGGTTGTATACAAACAGGGAATTCAGTATTCTACACTGCAAGAATGCAATATGGATTTCGTAGCTGCAGATATTAATTTGCATGTACAACAAAACTTCAATGCAGGCCAGGAAAAAAAAAAAGTGCGTGTGGAAATGCAATGTGCAGGTATGTGTTGTTTACAAATATACGAGTACTATAATACCCAGTGTTCGAAATGGGCCGGTATGGCATACCGGTAGTTAACAAAATGGAAGTGAGCATACCGGCAATTAAAAAAAACGTTATTTACCATCCCGGTATGTAATAAATTATGAACCCTTCACAAACTACGTAAAGATATCAGGATGAAAGAACAAATTTTAACGCAAAAAACGGCAAATGGCATTTTTAACGGATAAAATTGATAATTAGCAGCTGAGACTGAAAGAGACCGACCACAAACCCTTCAATGAAGTTTTTTTAATTTTTACATTAATTTTATAAAATTATATACATTAATTTTTCAATACCAAAAAAAAAAAAAAAGAAAAAAAAAAAGCAATTATACGGAATGGAATGTATTTCTTTCGAAACCTCCTATTTATACTATGTGGATCTATGGTCTACAGTCTACACCATACTGGCAGTAGCTCTGTGCCACTTCGACCACTGAGTGTACCACATAACTACATAATACAGATATAATATAAATTATAATTATATGATTAAAATACAAGTGGAAAATTAATTATGGGATAAGTGGACATTTTCATGTTTTTAGGCCTAAGTCTTTCTTTCTAGCCTTCATTTTTTGGCGAAATTATTAAGCGTTGAGGTGCATTCTTTTGGCAAACTGCCTTTCTATGCAGTGACAATTCCTGCAGCCTATCTTGTGACATGATGCTTCTCAAATAGTTTTTACAAATTTTAATTTGGAAAACGATCTCTTTACAGATGCAACTGTGACGGGTAGCCGTGAGTGTTAAGAAAAACATCAAGGCAATAATTACATAGTTTAGTACAACCACCGACAATTGTAGGATCCACATCCTCCACGAGGAATCTCCATGTGGCCTCGCACTTTCCTTCAGCAGTGCACCAATAAGGCGATTGCAGAGCGATCGTATCACAACCCGGAGCCAAAGGGTCGAATAGCTTTAATGTGTAGGACATCCAGCAACCGAAAAATTGTTATGCCGTGTGTTGATAAAACGTGGAAAGTGCAATGTATTTGTTTATTCAACTGACGCCATGTATTTGGGGGATTTGCACTTAGGATATCAGTGCTTCCAAAGTGTACCATCCATTTTTTAGTGTTCACAAATTTGGTACACATGTAAACAATTACTTATTTTACACTTGCAGGTGTCACAGCTCATCGTAAATTCAAATAACGCAAACTTTCAATAATAACTTTTGGAATGTCGTAATAACTTTTGGAATGTCCTAATTCCATTGCATTTTATTTTCATTTATCATGGCCTTAATTGATTGAATTTACTTTTTGTTTCGAAATGCATCCACCCGTCTCCCAAATTTTAATTTTCACCTAAAGTCAATATTTACCTTAATTTTAACATTTGCTAAATTTAACTATTAATTACACACATGAGCAAAACCTATCCATAACAGTTTGAAATGTGGTCAGGAAGGAAAAAACAAGATGATGGATGTGAAGATGAACTTTAGGCGTGCTCAAACACAGTGATCTGTTTCCTTCTGTTCGACAGGCTATTCTTATTGTTCAAACATTACCAGTAACAACCTGCCCAGTGGAGAGGTCCTTCAGCACTATGAGAACGGTTAAAAACCTGGTTAAGGTCAAAAATGGCAGATGGACGTTTATCTGGACTGTGCATGATGAGTATTCATCGAGAAAAGGTTTTTGAGAATAAACATGAACTCATTCAAAATGTAATTGATAGATTTGGACAAAACCCAAGACGTTTGCAGTTTTTATTTCATAGTATCTCTTCTAAAGTGCAAGAAACAGAAAATTGAAGGGGATATAAAAATTAACAGATAAATGTCTATAAAAAAAGGGGGTTTATACTCATACTCAATAAAGGACGATGGAGCAGTGCAATTGTTTTACGTAACCCCAAGTGAATGTTTCCATACAAAAAGACTTTATTAAGTTGATTATTAAATTTAGCAAGAAGCCTACAGTAAGGTTAAACTTTTGACTCAGATATGAATAATCAGTGACCAGTAATTGGTAAATGACATAATTATTATTATTGTCCGTTATTTCAATACTAAATATTGACTATAGAAAGAAAGATGTGTCCAAGTTCCCAAACTTTGGGGGCGGGGGCTATCAGTGCTCCGAACGCACTCCCTAGCTTTAGGGGCTCGATGCACTCGCCTGACCCAACCCCCACTATGCCATATAAAGACGCAGGGGTAGTATAAATTTAAGCAATAATTATGATAGTGGGAGTATACCAGTTTTCCCCCTCCCCGGAAAAGTTGCAGCGGACGCCCATGCTCATGGGGGATAACGCAGCGGGAAAAAGTTTCCGGCCCTTTATATGATTTTTTTTATCACCAAAATGGCGGTTAAACAAGTTCCCAAAGTTTGGCCAGATATTTTAAAAACTACATGACAAAATGATTATGTACAATTTCGCATTTTCAATACATGAAAAAAAAATCTTTACTTTTTAAAAACTTTGTTGTAAATCCGAATGTTATTTTGTTTTTATATTCATACCCCTACTACTCCTTCTTTATTAGCATTGCTCTTTTCAAAGCAAATTGTTTACAAGTTGATTTCTCAATAGTATTGAGTAAAATATTCTCTAATCTTTGCTTGTTTAAAATTTGTCAAAGTCAGAGAAAAAACATAACTATGAACATTATTAAGTTTTGCACCATCTATTTCATGGCTGAACTACAACAACAAAAAGACGTCCGCACCATGCCAAGAGTTGTAGCTTGCCTAAGTGCACGTTTTATTCAGAGCAAAGATTGCGAAATAAATTTTTCATCCAAACCGAAACTAAACAACATATCCCTCTCTGATGAGATCAAGGTTCAACTTTGCACGAAAGAAGGAACACAAGAACGCTAACCGAAAGTAAACAGCATACCCTTCTCTGATGGGATGAAGGTTCAACTTTGGCTGCACCAAGAACTCAGTAACGCTGTCTCGATTCTCTCAAACTTGTGATATACCGGTTACGTAAACGAATCAAAGAACTGTGAGTTTGTGATAATCAGAAATTACAAAATTTATGTACATCGCAAAAAGCGTATAAATGAATTAATTAGCTATTATCGAATTGGAAAAGCTTAGAAAATACAGTAAAATATCGGGACTAATGCAGAATTACGTATAAATATCAAAAAATATAACTGGAGTACGCATAGCCGAAGTTTCACTGAATATCTTTTTATTTCTACAAAGCAATGCTTAAATATAAAAATTTTGTTTAAACTGAAAACCACTAGATTGAAAAAACATTGCACAGAAATTCAAATTGCTTGAATTTCAGTCTGCGACTTATACCTGTAACTTAACCCTCCTTTCGAGTTGCTTCTAAACTAAACATTTTCCCACTGAAGAGTCCGCTACTTCTCTAACAGCTTGTACATTCATTTTAGCGACACTGACAGTGAGTCACAGCAAAATTTATAGACAACCTTGATTGTAAAAATGGGGGGGGGGGTGTAGAGAGAAAGATTGCAAGTAATTGTGGGGAACTGATATAAAGAAAGAGATTTAAACGAATACGTATTGTTGCTATATTGCTATATGTTGATCTAAGAGCTATTTTGTGTCAAATGATGAATCACAATGTGGCGATTTTTTATAAAGATGACCTTCGAACTTTCATTGAGTGGAAAATTAAGGGAAAGGAGATTTTAAACATAAATTCTTTTGGTGATTCTTCCAACTTGGCCGTTCGGCTTCTGGGTTATTACAAAAGTGTGTTTTATATGCAACAAACTAGGAATATTAATCAAATTAGTTAACCATTTAAGCTACTGCTTCGAAAATCAAGAGTCAAAAAGTACCACTTCCGGTGGTGTACAAAATCTTCTTTTGGGTGTACAAAACTATGACATCACTCTGGCAGTGTTTTTTTTTTAAAATTTTGGAAAAGTGGCACTCCAAGTTCATGCTCGAGGGCCACAAAGGAGAGTCAAAAAGTACCACTTCCGGTGGTGTACAAAATTTTCTTTTGGGTGTACAAAACTAGGACAACACTCTAACAGTGTTTTTTTTTTCAATTTTGGAAAATTGGCTCTCCAAGTACATGCTCGAGGGCCACAAAGAAAAATCAAAAAGTACTACTTCCGGTGGTGTACACAATTTTCTTTTGAGTGTACAAAACTGTGCAAAACTAGGACTGCACTCTGGCAGTGTTTATTTTCGTTTTCGGAAAAATGGCACTCCAAGTACGTGCTCGAGGGCCACAAAGGAGAGTCAAAAAGAACTATTTCCGGTGGTGTACAAAATTTTCTTTTGGGTGTACAAAACTGTACAAAACTAAAACAGTGCTTATTTTCCTTTTTCTAAAAGTGGCACTCCAAGTACATGCTCGAGGGCCACAAAGGGGAGTCAAAAAGTACCACTTCCTGTGGTGTACAAAATTGTCTTTTGGGTGTACAAAACTGTACAAAACTAGGACAACACTCTGGCAGTGTTTATTTTCGTTTTTGGAAAAGTGGCACTCCAAGTACATGCTCGAGGGCTACAAAGGAGAGTCAAAAAGTACCACTTCTAGTGGTGCACAAAATTTTCTTTGGGGTGTACAAAACTGTACAAAACTAGTACAAAACTTTGGCAGTAGTTATTTTCGATTTTGAGAAAGTGGCACTCAGCATGTACTTGGAGTGCCACTTTTAGAGAGCCGAAAAGTACTTCTTCCGGTGGTGTACAAAATTTTCTTTTGGGTGTACAAAACTGTACAAAACTAGTACAAAACTTTGGCAGTATTTATTTTCGATTTTGAAAAAGTGGCACTCCAGCATGTACTTGGAGTGCCACTTTTAAAGAGCCGAAAAGTACCACTTCCGGTGGTGTAGAAAATTTTCTTTTGGGTGTACAAAACTTTACAAAACTAGTACAAAACGTTGGCAGCGTTGATTTCTTATTTTGGAAAAGTGGCACTCCAAGTACATGTATCTATGTATTACTACAGGTTCTCAAGTTTCGTGAATTTTATTTTGTATAATTTTTATTTTAAGGGCAATAACAAGTACAGTGTGTGTGGATCTGTGTGTTCTTCTTATAACTTTAGATACATTTCAGCTAAGCAAAGTACTTAAAGTTCAATTTTTATAATATTGTTTTTTCATTTCATTCAGCTTGCTTTAGCATGCAGCATTGTGCCATCTTGTCAGTTCTATGACTATATTACAGAAATGAATGTTCTCAGTTTTTCTTTTTGCTGCACATTTGTTCTTCACATTAATTTATATGTGATAATATGTAAACTTGCTAAATAATCACCTAAAAAATTGGCTTCCATGTTGTATTACCTTATTTACATTTTCTTGTAATTCCATATTGTAAAAATATGACCAGTAAAATTTGCTACTAATTTGTTAAGATGTGGCTGTTTCAAGTAAAAAAAAAAAAAAAATACAGTTGCTCAAACCACTGACTTTTTAGTATTAATAAAGTGAGCATGTCAAATATGGGTAGCCAATAATGCTTTTATTTTTTACGTACAAGTGTAAATTATAATTATTGTAAAATTATTTATAAGGTGGCTTTGTTATAGCATTGGTTTTTCCTAATGATGTACTGTTTTGTTTATAGTAATATTCATTTTTAGGCGTGCTCTTCGGCGAAATGAAAGTGTCAAGTACTTGCTACAAGATTCTGTTATTCGTTACATTAAGGAGCATAACTTATACCAGTCAAATAAGTATGCTTTTTATTTTATATTTCATTTTGCACTGAATTAGAGTAAGTAGAAAATGTACATTTTTATAATTTAAATGCCTGTGTGGAAGAGACTACTATTTTGGATAAAATAGTTTTTATTTTCCCATAAAGTGTACTATTGCATAGTATATATATACACATATACACACACATACTGTTGTAAGCCATGGATGGCTTAGTGGTTAGCGAGTCAGACTATCGATGCCAGGTCCCCAGGTTCGAACCTGGGCTGATTTTTAAGAGATGGTGTGATTTACTAACAATCGCTGAATATCCGCCGTGCATCGGACGAGCAGCACGTTAAGTGACGGCCCCCAGGCTGGACTCACTGGTTAAATGGGTATCCTTTCCTATCCCCCTACCCCCGAAATTTTCTCACCCCTCTGTGTGCAACATTGTACTTGTACGGTGGCGCCATCTACTGTACTCTAATCTCACTACAAACTGTTCTGTCAAAGTCGCTAGACTTGCTCTCATTCCTTCCGTTTCTGTGTCCTGCCCAAAAGGCGATCTCGCTGTAGGTGGCTGGGACTTAAACTACTCACTGTGGACGGAAGTCCTACAAGAAAATGACAAATACACATACTGTTGTTGCATATTTTTAATGATATGTCCCGCGAACATTATTAAAAACAAACAGAGGTTATAATTGTAGGATATTTTGTTTGAAAATTCTGTTACTTTGAATTTCTCACTTCAACAGAAGGAAGAGTAAATTATTGTCATGTAGAAAGTTTAATTAAAAGTTTCAATTTTGGCCACTATGTGTACAGAAATGAAAGTTTGAACAAGTGAATGACATTCTATTAAATAGTAGCACTGTGCCGCACCACATCGTGGATGTACCAGGTGTGCAAGTGTTTAGAGGCTTCTAACTTATTGTTTGATTCCAAGATAAGCCATGGTAACTGTTTATCCTGTGGTGCTGGCTCTCTGCTTTCCCCAGAACCAGGGGTGCTAAATTTGGGAAGAGCAGCTACTTATATTCTTAGATGCTCATGATGATTCTTAAAGCCTCCCACCCCCAAAAAAGCAGCAACAACAACAGGGGGAAGGGAGATGTTAAAGAAATTCATTAGGCTTAAGGTGTTATTTCAGTTTGGTCTGTTTTTTTTTTTTCTCTCTTAAACAAAACTATCAATTCTTCTCTTTTTTCTTTCTTTCTCCTTGTTCTTTTTTTTTTTCTTCTTCTTTGTGGAAATTGCATGCTCTGAGGGTCTTTCAGAAGTCAAGGTGGGAGGAAATAATGTTAAATAAGTGATTCAAAATTTACTCTGTAGTAAGCAGGGGTATGGGCTGTTCATATCTTTATTCGTAAACTATATGGATAAAATAGTCACATGAAAAAAAAGTAATGTAGTATCAGGTGTTGAAGAGCTGATTCTGAGATCAGCAGCTCATTGTATGCTGAGGATTTAGTACTAATTTTTGAGATTTCAGCACAGTCATCTGAAATAGCATATGACAGACAGAACAGCATCATGTGGAGGTTGGATTTCATCTATGTTCAGCACTGAACCCATTTTTATGAGGCATTGCTACAGATATAAAGAGAGCAGAAGGCAAAAAAACTGCACTTCGAAGTATGTTGTTCAGAAATGTTGTGGTTTGTGCAAATGCTTAGTAATAATAATAATAAAAGATACAGGAGATAATTTTAAAAGTTTGAGGACAACTGTAAAGGATGGGTTGAGTTGAAGGTAGTTGAAACTCAGAATACATGTGCTGCAGTGAAGGAGGAGAGAGCTTGGCAGAAAGAGCATTTCATGTATTATAATGAATTTTTACAATAAAGAAAAAAAAATTTGCACATGATTTATTACGTATTTAACATTTAAGTTTAGTAAGATCTTTTGGCTGAAACATCAGCTTTGTTCACACTAGTAGCAAGTATTCATTTGGTAGACATTGTTTCTGCAGCAGTTGCCAGTAGAGATTTCCAAGTAATTGGAATGGTGAAGGGTGCATCCCAATTACAAGAGTTTTTACTGAAGAGACTTCTTCAACAAAGTTTCTTATGCTACAGGGAAATCATTGAAATTATCTTCAGTAAAATCTCTTGTAATTCAGACACACCCTCCAATTGATTATTTGGAAATCTCTACTGGTAACAGTTACAGAAACAATGTCCACCATGTGAGTACTTGCTACTAGTGTGAGCAAAGCTGATGTTTCAGCTGAAAGATCTTACTTATCTTTAATGTTAAATACGTAATCGGAGCACATTTTAAAGAGATGATGGGGCCCTGGGGCTGGACAGTATTTCAGGGTCCCAATATTAGTTGCACATCTAGGATTTCACTATGGGTGGATGAATAAAAATACCCAGGAGAAAACATTCCCAAAATATGATGGGGAAGCCAGAAAAGTATCCCATGATTCATGAACCAATCAGTGGTAGCAAGAAAATGTAAAAATGTTGAAAAATGGATACCAGTTCAGTTCTGCTTTAATACCCCCCCCCCCCTTCAGGTTCAGCTTGTTTAAAATATAACAAAGTATAGTGGACAAAATAAGTTAATATGATCCAAATATCATGATTTAAACAAATTCTTAATGTATGAAAATTTCCCCTCATTACAGATGTGTACAAAACCCCCCATCTGTAATGCTTTTGAAAGATTTGAGGATGGACTAAGGGAGACTATACTGTTTGCGGGCTCCTCCTAAGAAAGCGGAAAGAAATATAATTTTTTCAAAAGGTAGTTTGTTATAGTTTTTGCTGTGCTATCAGCAAAAATAACAACAAAAACAACAAAACTGCAGAACTCTGTCAAATCTTCACGCATCCTGCATAATTCCAGGGCCCCTTGAAAATGCGGGGCCAGAGGCTGGAGCCCCTCTTAAATGAAGTCTTTATGTAATAAATCATGCACAAATTATTTTTCTTCTTTATTGTAAGGAGAGAGCGTTATTGTTGGTGTTAATATCCAGGAAGTAACAGAAAGAGTGAGAAAATTCAGATTAAATGGTCTGTGTTGGAGGGGATGAAGTCATGAAAGAAGAAGTGAGAAAGAAGTTAAAGAAAATATCTCCTGTACTCTGTAATAAATATCACTGGTGAGGCTGAAAAGCCAGTTTTTAAGAGTGCAGTATTGTGCTAAGAATGGGATGTGTTAGAATTAGCTATACATCGAAGAAATGTGAAGGTGTTGAGGTGCTTGCATAGTGTCACCAAAAATAATGGAATTATAAACACGAGGACAAGAACAACAGTCTGTCAAAATGACAGAAATATTGAAGCCATGTCACATAACAGGTAATTTGATTAGGAGCACATGAGGAAATCTATAGGCCTTCAGACATTTCCTTGGGAGTTTCTTCTTCGTTTCATGGACATTTAGATATTTCTGGATACCTGGACTCTGTTCAGTATGCTTCTGCATATTTTGGGAATGCATAGCTTTGAGTTCTTTGTTCAAGAGTAAGATAAAGGAACATGGAATTGAGATTCATGGCTTTCTCTCTCTTCTTCTAGGAGAGGCTGCTTGCAATCTGCATTTTGTTGGAGGTTGTTGCTTCTGTCTTTGTTCAGTTTCTGCTCATTGACTAGATGGCTGACCTGATGTAGGTTATGCAGGTGTGGAAGCCTGTAGCTGATGGGAGGATGTTGAAGTGGGCCTTTCCTAGTTGTCGACTGGTGAGCATCTGTGCAGTGGAGGGATGTCTACGCTAAATCATTGCTGATGATGCGAACTGTAGTATGTGTTGGATTGACTTCGCCAATGGCTTCTGGTAGACTATTGCTTCCTGTTCCAGTTTTATGCATGTGTTGTTGAAGAGTGTTTAACCCAAGGACTGGTATGTGTCTAGAGCTCTGACCTCTTTGGATTTGGTGAATATTTCTTCTGCATGCTAGAACATCTCAAGGTAAATGTATTCTTAACCTGTAAAGAAAATATGTGATAATTTGGAACTAATGATTTGAGATTGCATTAAACAGTTAAACTTGTGTTGTTAAATTTGCGCACTTTCACTATTTACTTAACTTAAGAATATCAACTTATTAAAGACAGCCTTTCCTGCAGGGTTTTTTTGAGCTAGCTAGGGCTGGGTAAAGAGATAGTTGCAGGTTGGACCATCACGGCCATCCCAAGAAACATGATTTTCTTGATATGAATATGTATAGAAAAGGAAGGAAGAATATGTGGGGCTGTCCCTCCAGTGGTACAGTGGTCTAAGCTCTGGCTTCTGACTGTTCATGTGAGTGGTTCTGTATGAGGCATGAATGATGTGTTTGTCTTATGGCCCTGCCTCTTTCCCATGCCCCTTGCATGGAACTAGTTGCCCAAAATTAATGTGGGTAAATGCTTATAGCCCTTAGAGTTTCTCATGGTGGTTGTTAAACTCAAAGAAACAAACAAACGTGTGATTATGCACATAGAACTACAATGAAAACATGAGCACAGGAAGACCTCAGATGAGATGGAGAAACTGACTAAACAATCATAGAAATTAATGGAAAACAAATCTTCCTGAAGAAACAATTCTTCACAATAACATGATAAGCATTACAAATGCCATTATTAATGTACATACACTGCATCCCATGTAGCCATCCATCTCTTCATGAAACCTGAAAATTGCATCTCCCTGGAATGAGAATTCAACCTGCGTCTCCCAAATTCCGTTAGAGCATGTAACTGTCACACCACCTGGGACAATGAAGTTCCAAGTAACAGAAGCTAAGCAATTATAGCTTAAGATGCAATTTTTAAGTTTTCTGAAAAGATAGGTACACGGGAAATACTGAAAAGTACTGTACCTATGTACTTGTAGTCTGGGTTGTACACTTCTGACAGTATTCTCCACATGTAAACATATCCTGCGGTGGGGAATAGTGTGAATGTGTTTTCATCTGACAACATTACACGCTTCCATCCATCAGCAGTTAGTTGTATGCTCCTGGCATGACTGCCATCGCCGTTGTGCATTCAACCCGGGTCACCAGAGGTTTCGCAATAGCAGCTCTGCCATGAATATCTTGTTTATGCAGTTCTCTGTGCACTGTTTTCATTGGTACTGGGGTCTGGAGATGCAGATTGAGCCCTGCACTAATTTTCGGTGCCGTGGTCTTGTTATTACGGGTAACAATAATCTTTAATGCTCTCCTGTCTCTATCAGTCAGGGTCATTTCCAGCTGCTCTTGTGTTTACGGATGAGGTTTTGCCATGAACACAGTATGCTGTCACGATGCTAGACACAGTAGCTCTCGATGCCCCCACTACATTGGTGACTGTTGTCACGGAGGCACCAACTAACCGGCCACCAACAAGCTGGCTACCAACAATTAGCCCTCTTTCAAAGTCCATTAGGTCACTCATTTCGTCATCACCCTGAAAAATTTTGTGCAACAAGACACTTAAAATGCACTTGAACAGGACCTTGAGGTTCTAAACAAAGCTATTACAACCAAAAGTAGCGAACCCCTTTGCATATTGCGACCTACGCAGCTGCATTAAAAGTCATGTCTCTGAGCATGGTGTTCACATTATTCTGTCCAAACCCTGTATATGCCCATCATGTTATTGTGAAGAACCATTTCTTTAAGGGAATTTTCATTAATTGCTATGATGTTCTCTGAAGCACTGGAAATTTGTGACCTATATCCATACTGGGATAAGAAATATGCCATTGATGTTATAAGGAATATTTAGATTAGCTCAAAATATGAAGGTTGTTCAGATTCCTAAGCTGTAATTGCTTAGCTCCAGTTACTTGGAACTTCATTCTCCAGGGTGGTGTAATGTTCGAACAGAAATCGGGAGATGTGGGTTTGATTCCTCTTCCAGGACGATGCAATTTTCAAGCTTCCTGTACAGATGGCTACAAAGGAAAAGCATAAAATGTGACACCTATCTAATGGTAATAACTAAATATTAATGTATTTGCATTTTTGAACTTCCCTTTTTGTTGGTAAAGTTCGATTAACACTTACCGCATGTGGGGCTTGGCTTTCAATTCTTATTTCCGTTATGTGGATGCGGCATGGGGGTTTTTCATTTAGCTGCGGGTCCACTTCATTTTTTTTTTCCCCGTTGGTATTTATCTGGCCTCGTCACTAAATGAGTTTTTTTCCTTTGCTGCCTCCTCATTTACTTCAATAATTTTTCATAACCCGAGTACTTTCGGTAATAATCCATTACCGTCATCAAGGGTACGTTTTGCTCCGACTAGCACGGACCGTGTCAGCTGTGCATTTCGGTGGTTCATGCGGGCTGCTTCTGTTATCGGCTATCGCTTCTTCTTGGGCGTTGTGGCGCCATCTCTTGTTGGTCACTGATCTCATTTTTCGAACTTTTTCATTTTTTTGCTCAATTTTAATTAAATTTCTCCAGCTGTTTCTCAAAATATTAGGGTCATTATAGTTGCAAACTTTTGCCCTATTTTTCTCAATCATTACCGACTCTGCTATTCTGAGGTGTTTTTCGGATTTACAGCTTTTAATGATTTTTATATTTTCGAATTTAGGATATTTTTGGTTAGCCAGACAGTATTGAATAAGTGCTGTTTTTACTTCTTTTTTCTGCCAATATTTTACGTGTTGTTTTAATCTGTGTTTAAGCTTATTTTTGGTACTTCCTATATAAGCCATTGGAGGATTTTCAGTAATAGGAATTGAGTAAATACCTGCTTTTTCTAACATTTTTATTTTTTCATTATTTTTTATTACCATATTTTTTATGGTATTTACTTTTCCTCCAATTTGAATGTTATGCTTTTTACAAATATTATTAATTTCATTGGTAGTACCTTTAATGTAAGGAAAACCATTTATATATTTGACTTCTTTTTTTATTTACTACAGCATTATTATTTTTTTCTTTATTACTTCTGTGTTCCATTTTTTTATTAAATGGTTAGGATAACCAAAGCTACCTGCAATTTTTTTTATGAATTTGATTTCTTCATTGATGAACTGACTATTTTCAGAGTGCGTATATGCTCTTTTAATTAAGGTTTTTAGACTATTGCATTTTGAGGATAAGGATGTGCCAAATTGTACGGGATTAGAACAGGAACAAATGAACTTTTCCGATAAACCCTGTATAGTAACTTATCTGTGGATTTTATAACTTGTATGTCCAAAAAGGCTATTGCATTATTTTTTTCTATTTCAACTGTGAGTTCTATAGTTGGGTATAAAGAGCTGTAACATTTTGTTAATTTTCTTAATTCTTCTTCGTTCAGTTTTGATAGAATGAAAATATCATCCACGTATCGACAGTACACTTCTGGTTTTTCTTCCATACAATGCAGGACATTTTCTTCAATCTCGTTCATCACAACCTCAGCATATAAAGTTGATAATGGTGAGCCCATTGGGCCTCCTGAATTTTGCTTGAATATTTTGTTCTTGTATGTAAAAATATTATTTTCAAATAAATAGAATAAAACTTTTTTTGAATTCATGAATTTGTGTGTTATTTAAAATTTTAAGATTTTGCAACTTCTTAATGATAATTTCAATAGCTTCTGGAACAGGAGTGCTTGGATATAATGCTTTAACGTCCATGCTTGCCATATTTAAGTCCTTTAGGCCAGTTTTTACATTTTTAATTTTCTCAATAAATTCATACGTGTTCTTCTTGATGGTAAACTTGTTCATGAAAAAGGGTGCTAGGAACTTGTAAATGTTTTTCTCTAATGTTATCAAAGGTGAGGTTTTTTTTTGAAACTATCAGTCTCATTGGAGCACCATCTTTGTGCGTTTTTACCTTTGCAACAATACATGGTATGCCTGCTCCCATAGGTGGAAAAGAGTGCTTGATTTCATCAGGTAATGTGCTATGATTTCTTATATCCGCTAAGAATTTAATTTGGTTATCTGTTGGGTCTTTCGTTATTTCGGTACGATTTAATCCATCTATTGCTGCTGTCATTTTTTGTTCAAATTCATCAGTGTTGAGTATGTAAAAATATTATTTTCATACAAGAACAAAATATTCAAGCAAAATTCAAGAGGCCCAATGGGCTCACCATTATCAACTTTATATGCTGAGGTGATGAACAAGATTGAAGAAAATGTCCTGCATCGTATGGAAGAAAAACCAGAAGTGTACTGTCGATACGTGGATGATATTTTCATTCTATCAAAACTGAACGAAGAAGAATTAAGAAAATTAACAAAATGTTACAGCTCTTTATACCCAACTATAGAACTCACAGTTGAAATAGAAAAAAATAATGCAATAGCCTTTTTGGACGTACAAGTTATAAAATCCACAGATAAGTTACTATACAGGGTTTATCGGAAAAGTTCATTTGTTCCTGTTCTAATCCCTTACAATTTGGCACATCCTTACCTCAAAAATGCAATAGTCTAAAAACCTTAATTAAAAGAGCATATACGCACTCTGAAAATAGTCAGTTCATCAATGAAGAAATCAAATTCATAAAAAAAATTGCAGGTAGCTTTGGTTATCCTAACCATTTAATAAAAAAATGGAACACAGAAGTAATAAAGAAAAAAATAATAATGCTGTAGTAAATAAAAAAGAAGTCAAATATATAAATGGTTTTCCTTACATTAAAGGTACTACCAATGAAATTAATAATATTTGTAAAAAGCATAACATTCAAATTGGAGGAAAAGTAAATACCATAAAAAATATGGTAATAAAAAATAATGAAAAAATAAAAATGTTAGAAAAAGCAGGTATTTACTCAATTCCTATTACTGAAAATCCTCCAATGGCTTATATAGGAAGTACCAAAAATAAGCTTAAACACAGATTAAAACAACACGTAAAATATTGGCAGAAAAAAGAAGTAAAAACAGCACTTATTCAATACTGTCTGGCTAACCAAAAATATCCTAAATTCGAAAATATAAAAATCATTAAAAGCTGTAAATCCGAAAAACACCTCAGAATAGCAGAGTCGGTAATGATTGAAACAAATAGGGCAAAAGTTTGCAACCATAATGACCCTAATATTTTGAGAAACAGCTGGAAAAATTTAATTAAAATTGAGCAAAAAAATGAAAAAGTTCGAAAAATGAGATCAGTGACCAACAAGAGATGGCGCCACAACGCCCAAGAAGAAGCGATAGCCGATAACAGAAGCAGCCCGCGTGAACCACCGAAATGCCCAGCTGACACGGTCCGTGCTAGTCGGAGCAAAACGTCCCCTTGATGACGGTAATGGATTATTACCGAAAGTACTCGGGTAATGAAAAATTATTGAAGTAAATGAGGAGGCAGCAAAGGAAAAAAACTCATTTAGTGATGAGGCCAGATAAATACCAACGGGGAAAAAAAAAATGAAGTGGACCCGCAGCTAAATGAAAAACCCCCATGCCGCAACCACATAACGGAAATAAGAATTGAAAGCCAAGCCCCACGTGCGGTAAGTGTTAATCGAACTTTACCAACAAAAAGGGAAGTTCAAAAATGCAAATGCATTAATGCACGTTAAAAAAATAACCTCCAATATCGGAAGTAAATTAAATATTAATGTGTGAGATAAAGGAACTGTCTAAATAATGATGTGAAGGAAAAAAATTTAAAAAGTTTTACAACACAGGATTTAATTCAATAGAAAAGGTAAATCCACAGCAGTGACTCTGTCTAACTGTGAAACTAATTACTGTAGGAGAAATTTTTTTTTATTTAAATAAGAAAAGTCAGTTTTCTGTGTAAAAAAAATATCAATGATATTTCTGCTGTTAAAATATGTACAGAAGTTGATAAAAGCTGTTTTCCTCCCAGGAAAATAACAGGACTTTGAATGTCATTATGGTCTTTAATTTTTGTTGTCTAATTAAATAATTAAAAATAACTCAGAAGACATGAAATAATGGAAAGTTGAAATAGTGATCCAGACATGTTTCTAGCTACTTGTACTATTGTTTTTATTTGTTGGAGTGCTTACGGTACATTGATGTGTGACAGACATTGAATGACTTCGGGATGCAGCTCTTATGATAAATGTTTCCTGTGTAGCAGTTGTTGTTTTTTAGTTGAAGTATTTAACCAGGAAAGAAATAAACAAATGAAATTTAATGGGATAAATTCATTCTTTACCTTCAAACACCTGCATAAGACAGAAGCAAGGCTTGGCAGAAGAAAAAGCAACCAAGCATCAAAGAAGAATAAATAACAGAAGTAAATCAAAAAAGTAATAGATTTTTGGACTGCAAGAGAAAGCAATATCCAATTGAAGTTGTTAATAAAATTGGGTCAAAGTGAACATAAAAAATGAAAATAAACCATAAATATTACATTAGGAAATTAAGCAATTTTATTTTTCCATAAAAATTTGTAAGCACTGGGAAAACAATATTGAAATTAATTTAATGTGGGGAAAGCAAAAGGTGTTTTCATTATTTTAAAAGATTATTTTTATCTTTTAGGGGTAGCCATTTTTTTCTTTTTACCTAATGTTAAGAACTTTTGATTAAGGGTTTATTAGCACATAAACAGAAACTTTCCAGTCATATGTAACATATACACATAACTGGAAAATTAATATGATTAACCTTTTTAGAACTTATATGTCTGTCCCATTAATTAAGGGCAGTTGAAGCATTGCAATTTGTGGGAACTATTGTAACCATTTACATTCTAATTGAAATGTAAGTTTATAAAAAAATATAACAGGTTTTAAAACACTTGAATTTTTCCCTGTTACTGAAAAGTTGTTCATTAGTTTCTCCATTTGCAAAGTACTTGTAATTACTGTTGATCTGCTAATTCTCTCAAATCTCAGACATTTTCTTTTGAGTATTTTGTTTAATATTTTTTTTTTCTGCACTGGAGGAGTGTTTTGGGTAACATTTTTTATTTAAAATTCTCAAATTCCTATATATATACACACTGAGTGGCCAATTCATTACCACCAGTGGATCATTGCATGCAGATAAGCTGACTTATTGATATGTCTCTGAAGGACTAATGGAAAAATGTGATGTAAGGAACATTGTGTATATATAGTAAGAGTGGATGCTCAGAGGAGTGGTATGAGTACCAGCAAAACTACTGCACTTGTGGAATGAAGAAGAGCAGCAGTAGTAAGAATACACAGAGAGCAATTGACACACCAAATAACTGGTAATTTGAGCATGTGACCTGTTGTCAGAAGCAGCTAATTTATACTCAAGGTCAATGGTGGATATCCAGATTTCTATGGTCAAATAACAAGATTTGAATTAAGGTTAGTGACAAAAAGCAGAGCCCATATGCATTACTGCAGCATAAGAGAATTCTGTACACCATTCCTCTGCACAGTGGACAAGAAGTGCCATGTGGCCTGATGAATCATATTTTCAAGTGCATCATCCCAGTTGAGTGTGAGAATTTAGAAACAACATGATTCTATCTCATATCTTTACTGTAATGGTGTGGGCCATGTTTCCATAGGATATGTTGAGGTCCTTGATTCAACTGGACCCCATGCTGTAGTGCCCAAGCCTATTTGAACATTGTTGCTGATCAAGTTCACTCAACTATGGTTACTGTCTACCCCCCTGTGGTTAAGATTACTTTCTGCAGGAATGTGATGGAGATGTTTCCCAACTTCATTGGCTACCCCAGCCTTCTATCTCATGGAACATAGTGGGATGAATTCAAATAGGACACCAGGTTAGAGGTCTTTAATTTGGAAAGCCCAGCCCACCCTGGATCTGAACTTTTAGGGGCCCCAGCTTGGACTTTCCAGTTTATGGCTCGGCCCTGCCCATTCCAGACCATCACCCATTGTGAGAAACAAAGCTGCTGTACCAAGAGGAACTACCTCAATAGTAACTGGAATGAAATGCTAAGGAATTTGCCATTTCTTGTAGAAATTCTTCCCACAGAAGAAGTCTAGATCTGACTACATACTTCTGTTACAAATGTAAGCACATTTCCTCTTCAATATCTAAGTATGAACTAGGTAGCCTCTCTCTCCAAAATCTACACAATCGAGTCACATTATTGTGACCACCTCCTACTTTTTTGACGTCAACAGCGTGTAGCCAATGAAAGGAGGCATGTGTCACGAGCTGGCTTGGAGGGTATATAAGGTGTGCTGTAGGCATTCTGAAAACATATCACTCGTTGCTGTCATGGATAAAAGGAGTGATTTATCAGATTTGCAAAAAGGGATGATTATCGGCTTTCGCGCCAAGGGTGGCAGTGTTTCTGAAACAGCACAGTTTGTGAACTGTTCGCGTGCTGCTGTGGTTAAAGTGTATTGTGATTACAGAAATGGCACCATTGCGAATAAGCGATGTGCAAACTGCAGAGCACCACATGCCACTAATGTGAGAGGTAAACGTCAACTGTAAAGGCGCATGAGGGCCGATGGAGCAACTCACTGGCCGAATGAACCAGGGGGCAACCGGAAGTGTGTCTAAAATGACAGTTCAGAGAACCCTGCTGCGTATGGAGCTCCGATGCAGACGGATAGTCACTGCACCTATGCTAACGAAGGTGCATTGGCAGAAAAGGCTTACATATGCATGGCAGTATCGGAATTGGATCTCCGCTGATTGGTAAAGGATTGCCTTCTCTGATGAGTCACGTTTTCTGCTTCATCAAACGGATGGACGTTGGCGTATAAGACAAGAAACATCGGAGAAGAAACACTCTTCAACCATTGCTGGAAGAACACAAGCTGGTGGGGGCAGCATTATGGTCTGGGGAATGTTTTCGTGGCATTCCCTGGGTTCATTCATACCTTGGGAAGGCACTGTGGATCGAATTCATTATGAATCCATCCTTGCGGACCACTGACACCCATACATGCTGATTGTCTTTTCTGGGGCAGATGGGATCTTTCTTCCATCATTTTAGGGTATTCAGGTGACAATTTATCTTATACGTGTGAAACAAATGTAGTTTTGTACTAATTAATTGATGCTCTACAACTTTGTAATTGGAAATTTTGCTCTATCTCTTTTAATTTTCGATTTGCAATGGCTAACTTCCGCATTTTGCCGCTAGGGGCGCTGCTATCGGTTGCATTCGATCGGGCGTAGTCGCTTTACTATACTGTTATCTCACTTGCATAACTGTACCTCTCTCCGTTCGCAAGTTATTCCAGGCTAAAGGGACTTTCCTATGCGCCCTGTATATCTCTAGCACAGAAGCTTAGAAGCCATTATTAAAAAAATATTTTTTGTCTTCTACCTTACTCACCAAGGTAAGCAAAACATTCATAACAGAAAGTGGATCCGTCGTTCACAAGTCCTTTTTTTTTTTTTTTATGGTTTAATCTGAATGGCGAAATGAACTCTTGATTAAAGCTGTAAATAAAGTAAATACTTTAGTCTGTGCTGTATAAATGACACCATCAGTTTAAATTTCATTAATAATGCATCACTTAACAATGTACTTAATCAACTAGTTTTTCAACAACCTTAAAGGTTTGGCAAGTACTTGGATAGATCCAAGTTCTTTCTTTCTTGATGAAAAATTTCCACTCAGAAATGGAAATGTGGCCATGTATTGGGTCTTTTATTTTACTTCATAAAACCTTTCAATAAACTTTTTTTTTTTACCACCACGTGATGCCGAACAGCGTCATACAAATACTTAGCCCAGGTGCTGATGACGCTGAAAAGTGTCATGTTCATGGCTTAATAATTCCCTTTCTAAAACCTTCGGCACTTGAAGAGAGTTATGTATTTTGTTACTGGAACTGAGAATGAGTCTCCAACTGTATAAAAATGACCACTGTTTGGGGATAGATTTTTTCCCACATGGTTTAGGGAAGGGAAAGTAAGAAGACCTCTCATAGACAAAACACAGCATTCACAATTCACTGCAATGTTTATTTTCCTTTGAACGTCACTGATTTTGTGGTGGAGGGAACTATAAATAAATAAATGTTCGAGTGGCAACAAAAAAACATTTGCTACTTAGAGTTTATACGAACTAGGACAGCTTATTGAGGAGGCTATCGATTTTTCCAATCTTTTTGCGACTGAAGGATTCTACAATGTGTTAGTTACGCAAAGCAATGCATATGCTGTAGATAGACATGTTTATCCCTGGAGTTACTGAAGGTTATAATTATGCATATAAGTTGTGGATAAATTTTCTCGTATTTTAGAATAGCTGAGTCGTGCAAAGCTATGAGATGCAAACACACGGCTAGGTTGATTCAAATGCATAGAACCGTGGTGCCATGTGACGCCCAGTGGAGTCATGGGAGATTTGCCAGAGTTTCTCACTGGCATGCCATTAAAATAGCACAGTGGCAGTGAACATGTTAAACAAGTTATTGGTTATCTGTATCATGGTGGAAAACACTGGTGATCACTATGTATTCAGATCCATCTTCTCACTAAGTGACACAATATATAAACTTCTGCATGTATTGCAAACAGGAAACGGACACTGACATTATCCCGAGAAATATTACTAGTATAAGAAAGTGAAAAAAAAAAAAGGATTTTTAAAAGGAGCAACTTCAGACATTCTAATTGAATATGCACATGAATGGAAAGGGATGTATGCGAAAAATAGAGTCAGGGAGGGGAGGAGGAGAATAAACCCCCTTAATTTATGAGTTTCTTACTTTTAACATGAACAATGTTTAATTGGTATGTAACAGTACTGTGTTCTTGTGATTAAAAAAATATTTAGGCAGATAATGAACCATAAATACAAATTTTACATGAAATTTGATGTTACTAATTTTTATGTATATGTTTGTGATAATGCATCTTGAAAGCAGTAAACTCTCTATATAAAGATTACTATTTTATTCATGTGGTTATACCTCTTTTTTTTTAATTTTATTTCACTGAAACCCAAAATTATGCTTATACTTTTTTTTTTCGTTAAAAATTTGATGTGCTTGTGTAATGAAATTTATTGGATCAATTATATTGTGCATTAAATTACACTGAAAGTTACTTATGATAATTTTATTTTTTCTACCTGTCTGTCTTGGTGGATGCATCACAGTAAGTACTCTATATTGATTGATACATCTCAACATTCTTTTGAACCAATTTCTGTTCACTTTCGTGACCTCATTCCAATACACCATTCCACTTCTGAGAATAAGGTTGGTGAGGACATGTTCATTGAGAATGAACAAGAGACTGCAGTCTGAAGCATATCCTATTAGTGCTTCGCTTCTTATTTTTTTATGTGGCTAACTCACAAAGTTAAGTACTGCACAAAATGTTTTTGGCCCTTTTCCTTTATATAAGTTTTTCACTACGCATTTTTTATTTCATTCATACAATATAATTAGCTATTGCTTTTTAAAATGTGAATGGCTTTTACGTTTCTGCATTTTAAAAACTAGCTTAAAGCATTCAATTGCCTAGAACTCCATATACTTCATATTGTTAACTTTTGTTTGCATTTACAACTTGTATCTTATGTTATTTATAATGCACTTAATTTTTTATAGCCACTTGCTTTGCAGTTTTTTGAAGCACATGAATTTCTGATTATGTTATACTGTGTGCAGTGTTGACTGCATACTTTGTGAAATAATGTATTACTGCATTAATATTGTATACACACAATTTGAAAAAGATGTGGTCATGAATTTAAATACTATCAAAAATGCATAGTAAATTTTCTCAAAAATATCTGTTTTTTATAAATTGTGTGTCCCCAAATTTTTGATACTCTGGAAATGTAATGTAACACTTGGTAATTTATGTGCTGAATTCATGATTTCATTTGTTTCTGTATATGTAAAATTATTTTTTATAGATAGGAGTGTTATTTGTAGTTAGTTAGGTATCTTAATAACTACAAATAACACTCCTATCTATATGATGAGTGTAAGGAAGGTACTATCTTTTCATGAAATTTTGTCAAATCCCTTTCAGAAGATTGTTATTTGTGAAAAAGTGATCTCTTAAAAAGAAAATACCAGAGTAAATTTAAACAAAACAAAAATAATCTGTATTAGTGTATTCACTGTATCTTTCTATGCATTTATTATTATAGGTTAATTTTTTGAGAGAGACAGAAATAGGGGTATTTAAGGCCATCTTGTATCAGCTGGTTATAATTAACTTGATGCTATGACAGAATGCCAAAAGGCTCTTTATCATTCAGTTGCTTGTCTCAGATAGCTTGAAGACATTTTTTATATTAGTCACTTGAAAATTTAAAATGGGATTTATTAAATGGGTATTTCAATCAGTGTAATTTTAGTTTCTTAGAACTGTGAGCATGAGTAGATGAAGCCTAAAGTTTTTAACTCTGCCAAAATTTCTGAAAATGCTGTAATGTGATTTAAGTCCAAAATATTCCCCCTGCCTGAAAAAAATAAAACATACTCAACATAAATTCAACAAAAATTTAAAAAGCTCAGTAAATGGATTTCAAAGTTACTTTTTGTACATATTCTCCCAAATTAAATAATGTTTTGATAGTGTGTGTGTGTGTGTGTGTTTGTGTGTGTGTTTAAATTTGCTAATCAGGGATGATGAAGAGTATAAAGTGTATATATAATTTAATATTTTTTAAAAATTAAACTCCACTGGCATGCATTTCCTGACTATCTGCACAATGATACATATATATGGTTTTGTTAAGGATTGAAAATAAAAAGCCATAAAATAATGGAAAAACAACAACTGTATTTTGTATATTCAGAGGTAAAGATGCCTCTTTTAAAAATTGTTGTGTTATTGTCACTTTATATCATGGGATAATGGAATAAATGCTATGCTGAGACATCTCCTGTTCTAGCAGTTATCTTATTTTGGTAATGTTTTGTTTCTTCCTGACTGATTCTTTATGGCGTATAATTTCTTTCCAGACAAAACAACAACCAAAAAAACGATCTGCTTTTGGTAATGCTTTGAGATGCAAAAATGTGTAGTAAATTGATTAGATTTCATGTATATTAACTTCTATTCAGATGTAGTCTGAAACAATGGGAATGAAGATTTCAATTATATTCCTTAATGCAGGGAAATATTTCTACACTACAATCATAGTCTAGGATCTAGACTCATTTCCTATATTTGTAAGCACATGTTGAAATCTCTACAAAGAAGAATGATTTGTTAATTATTCCTACCCAGTCCTAAATTTATTGAACAAGGTTTGTGATAAGTTGACAGTTTCCAAAAGTTAGTGTATTAATTTTTATACCCAGTCTCTGCTGGCCACCCAAAATGCAACACCCAAGAAAGACACGAGATAGCAAAGCCAGATTTACTGGACACATAACAACAGATACAAAGATGAAACGATTGAGCTTACAGGCCCGTGCGACTTGCGGAACACACAGACATGAATAGTTCGTGTGGCCCCCATGGCTGGCAATAATGGCCGCTACACGCCGCAGCATCGAACGAAAGAGGCTTTGGATGCGGGCTTGGGGTATGTCGGTCCAGGCTGCTTCCACACGTTGCCACAGTTCATCAAGCATAGCCGCGGGTGGTGCTTGCCGAGCCACTCGTTTGCCGATCAGTGACCAGACGTATTCAATGGGCGACATATTGGGAGAACAGGCGGGCCATGGCAGCAGTGACACCTGGTGGGCCGTGAACAATTGTTGCACGATGCGTGCCACGTGCGAGCGCGCATTGTCCTGTTGAAACGTGGCCGCTGGCAGGTCCTGCAGGTAAGGGAGGACTACAGGCTCCAAAACGTCGGAGATGTAGCGGCGATGCATACCAGAGGGGTGCGGGTGTCATATCCAATTGCGCCCCAAATCATAACGCCAGGCGACGGACCTATATGGCGATGCATAATGCAGGTGCCATACAGTCTCTCGCCGCCACACGTGGATCCGACCATCGTGGTGTTGCAGGCAGAAGCGGGATTCGTCGGAGAAGACAATGTCGTGCCATTCCGTAGTCCAGGTGCGGCGTTCAATGGCCCACTGCCGGTGGTGTAACGTCAATGGTAATCGGAGCAATCGGCACCGTGTGACAAGTACCCGCTCCTGCAGACAACATCGAACGATACGTGCTGACACAAGTTGTTGCGCAACACACCCTAATTCCTGCGCTAACACGTGATGTGGCAGTGCGAGCCCTCAATGCCCCCTGCTCAACATGCCAGTCCTCTCGTTCGGTGGTGTGCTGTGGCTGCGGCAATCGCTCACGTCGGTCCGTTCGTCCCTCCCTCCTGCACCCACCGAATCCATACTCGCCTCACTGTGGCTGGATGTCGTCCCACACGGACGGCGATGTCTCGGTACAATAAACCGCTGTCGCGATAAGCCACTATTCATCCTCTGTCGAATTCCGAAACGTGCTGGAATGACTGCCGTATTCTGCGACGAGGCATCAGGAAGCTTCCCACGCACAGGTCCGGCAGCACAACACACTTCCACTACTTACACCCCCGCTTTCTGTGCACCCTTCTTATAGTGCTTCTCGGTGGCATGCCGGGTGCACATGATTTGCATAGGCCCTGCAATGCTAATTGTTTGGATGTCCTCTCACAGGCGACGCATGCTGCAAATTTTAGGCCAGTCGGATGCTTCCATCTTGGTGTTGCATTTTGGGTGGCCAGCAGTGTATATATATATTTTGCAATTTTAGCGTACTTTGTTTTCTATGTATAAAGCATTTCAGACTTACATTATTTGTGCAGTCTGATCATTATCTGCTTTGCCCTTAGCCATGAAAGACTGTGCTTGCTGATACTTTGAATCCTTCAAGTTTGACATATTTCATTTTGTATTTTTCTTTATTCGTATTGGATTACAGTTGGAAGTCATTTCTTCCACCACAGTCCCAGAGAATTTGATTGAATTTTTTATATGAGATTTTAAACTTGCCAATCTGAAACTTAGGAAACATGTTGCTGCAAGCTATTTTTGTTCAGTGAACTTTTTATCTAGAAGTTAGTGTTGTTTTCATGTTTTTAGTGGAATTTTTCCTCTGTTGAACATGGGATTAACTCACTCCAATTTTTTACTAATGTTTTTGCCTCCCATGGATTGTTTAACTAGTTTGCAGGTACTAGCCAAAGAAGTTTCAGATATGATGGTGAGCAAACCTGTGGCATGTGCTGATGTGCCTCATTGAGATATCCACAGGTAATCTTGACCTTTGTACCAGCTGGTGATTGTTTTCCAATTACTAAATGTACATATAGCATATATTGGTCAATATGAGATATTTACATTTTGTAAGAATGTTAAAAGACTTAACAGGCACCATTCATGTTAATTTTTCTTATATAGCTTATATTATTTTCCAGAAAATACAGCACTGTGGTCTCTCAATTGTATGCACATACATAGCATTCTGTAAATAATACATTGTTGGCTTGGCTTATGAAAGAAAAAGGTTGGTGGAATTTATTAGGTATTTCATACCAAAGGATTGGCTGAAATGATCTAGTGATGGGAAAGTGAAGGGAACATTTCCAGAACCACTAAAAATTAATGCAAATTTAGATTTTTCAATCTTAAATGCTCAGACTCAAGTTATTAGCTTTTATCAACATATTGTATATGGGAAATACGTTCTCCATGTTATTTACAAAAATGAATCAATTATATCATAACACCCAATTAAATGAATTAAGAGATTTAGATTTAAATATACATTTATAATAACTATTTCACCTACTATAATATATATGGTTTATATAGGTAAATAAAAAACTGGAGGACTAATACGTTCACCCCTATCTCCACGCTTTTTGCAGAAGTAATAATGAATGAAATTAAAATTGAAATCATTCAAAATGTACCAGAACCTACCCTCTTATTTTACCGTTACGTTGGGGGCATTTTTTATTATCATAATTAAATGAAGCTGAACTAGAAAACCAAAAAGGAAACTTTTGTCAATATATCTTGAATTTCAGGACAAAAAAAACAAAAAACAAAAAAAAAAAACACTATTTAGATGTCTTACTGGCTAAAGAAATATCTAAAATACATTTTAAAGTTTATTGAAAGATTATATTCACATTAATCAATAAACTTACCTGTAACACTAAGAAGCAAATAAAAAAATGGACAGGGCAAAAGCAGAAACAAAATGTATATATGGGCTCCTTCACATATTTAAAAAAAAGTTTAACTAAAGAATTAAAAGAAATTTAGTGTCACTTTAGTTATTACACAAGGTGAAGTAATGATAAAAAAACAAAAACTTTTTAAAGTCGGCATATATGAAATCCCAATAGAACTAAAATTTTAATGTTGGATGTACAAAAAGTTGATTAACCAAAAAAAAAAAAAAAAAAAATTGAATCAACATTTACATAACTGTAGTAAAAATAAAAAAATTCCCAAAATTTAAAAAAAAAAAAAAATGAGACAGAAGATTTCCAAAACAGTGGGAATCAAAAAGAAAAACGATACTTCGTCAGATATCTAAGATCCAACATATCTGACCAAAACATGGAAATTACTAATTAAGAAAAAAAGGTAGACAAAAAGAAATAAATGAACCCTGAATTTAATTTGTTAATGAAAACCTGGTAAATAGAATTTAAAAAGTACCGAATTTTTTGGCATATAATCTGCGGCGGCGTATAACCCACAGACGATAAAATTCAGCATGAGAGAAAAAAAGTCGGCGTATAATCTGCAGATAAACTTCATAGTAAAAGTTAAAAAAATAGATGCATAATCCACAACAGTTTTATAATAGACAATACAAAGTGGTAATTGCCAGTATTTTCACCAAAACTGTTTTTTCCCCCACAAATTGCGAAGAATGTGATCAGCAGCGTGATCCCTATATATTTATAAGGCATAGACGCACGAATTTTCGTTAAAGTGACCGTGCCTTACCTAACGCCCGTTATGCAATTTCTGGATAGCTTCAGAAATTTCATAAATCCGGCACTTATCTGGTCCCGTCGATGACTGATTTTTGAGGTTTTACTGTATATATATATACTTTCTTTCCATTTAATGAGTTTAACAAAATATAAAATCGCTGAATTTTTGTTTGAAAATTAAAAAAAGTTACTGTTGCAATACCCCGTAACTTTCAAACGGTTATGATATATATTTTTAATTTATGTGACAATCATGCTGTAACTCTGAGTAATGCTTAAATTATTATGCATGAACAACTGAAACACTGGATTTCAGACCGTAAATAATTTGTGATTGTGTCAAAGTTCTCCCTTTCAGTCTTGGAGCTGTTGTGCCAGAGGCATTCTCTTTGAAGTAGAGCAAAATAAACAAGTGGGGTTGGAACCACAGGAAGAGTTGGGGGGGGGTGATGTTATGGAGGTCACACGTCAGAGCAGCACATAATGGAAACGGCTCTCCCCTATTCAAGGTCAACACACTTTGCTGCAGGCAATGTTTCCTCCTGTAACTTTTACAAAGCAGTGCAGTGAGGAAATTACACACACACATACACAGACTTTTTTGTCAAAGCCAAGGGGAGATATGTTGATGCAGTGACACTGTGCATTATCGTCGAACATGTGGCATTCTTAATGCTTTGACGTGATACAGATTTCTTTCATTTTTTTCATGAAGAACAAAACTGCTTCGTTTTCTAAGTTTACGGGGGGGGGGGTCCATATTATCTGCACCATCGTATAATCCGCAGTGGCTAGAATTTAAATTTTTAGGAACAGATAATCCGCGGATTATGTGCCCGAAAATATGGTTACTTCTGTGAAAACCATTAGATGACAGCAGTCCTCTATATATTGAACAATGCTGCTAGAACTAAACTAAGCATGATAGGATAGCTAACTTCTTTGACAAAGAGCAAACTTAAACATGGTGTTGGCGGCCATTAACCCTACGTGCTCTATCGAGTGTCCAACTAAAGATGAAGTTGCATGAACATTGAAAGTGCTTGTGGAGGAGTATTGATGATTTTTTCATTGCTTCGAAACAGGACTTGAACTGTTTTTTGTAACTTTTAAATGTTGTTAGATGGTCTTTCATATGCGACAGTTCTATTTTTAGAAACAACTTAAATAGAAATGTGACCATATGGTTTCATTTTAGTCAAGAATTAAGTTCCTCAATTAGGGCTAAAAGTTTGTAATTTAGAACATTTGATTCGCTAAGATTAAAATTGGATTTTGCAGTTTTGAAAGGCTTGGCTTGGAGAACACGTTTTATGTATGCAATATGTTAATAAGGTATGTCTGAACATTTAATACTTAGGCCTTTTTAATATTCACATTTCGATTGTATGGTATTTTACCATATGAATTGAATTTAGAGTTCAGTTCGTGGACTAATTAATGCAAAGATGTGTTTGATGCAGTAAAGTTTCATAGTAATGGACTGCAGATTCACCCTTCTTGGTGAAATTGAGGCTGCAACTTTTATTAAGCAATGAGAAACCAAAAAAAGTATAATTTGTGGAACACATACCTTTCCTTTATTTTTCCACATTATCTTCAAGTTATAGTAAACACTTGTTGAAATGAGAAACCAGTTTTTGAATATTGAGAAAGTAAAAGTTTGCTTCAAGTTCATGGAGACATGTTTACACAGCTTCCTTGACTTCATCATTTGTGAAATGCTGGCTCCCCAAGGTTCTTTTCCATTTTGGGGAACAAATGGTAATTGCAGGAGGCTGAATCAGGACTGTATGGGAGATATGCAGCCATACTTCCCACTTGAAATTGCAAAGCTTCTGCATGGCGGTAGGTTTGTGTGGGGTTGTTTTATTGTGTGACAAAATGATTCCTTTTGACAGTTTTCTGTGTCTTCGATCATTGCTTTCTTTAACTTCTTTTAATGTTTTGCAGTACATTAGAGCATTTATTGTATTCCGTTTGCCATAAACTGGATTTTTTTTTGTGCTGTTCCGTTAAAACTTGTGCAGCCATTTCTGAAATGCAGGTACTTGTGAATGACATAGTGTACACTATTGTATGGCACGCCCAAATCTTCGAGAATTTCATGAATTTTAATGCAGTTATTATAAATCCGTACATACATACGTCATACATATCATTAAGCTGTTTTCTGAGATTCAGAGGTTAGCTCCAAAAAGAAATGCAAACTACCAGATAATTTTTACTTACTGTTGTTGCTGTATCAAACTTCTCCATTTACAGCGATCTTGACATACAACTCAGGCTTCACTGACATCCATCACACGCTATACACGAGATCTCCTAGTACTTCATATTCATGTTTTTCTCATGCAGACACTCCTGAATCTGATCCTGCCTTTTCTTCCTGCCACTTGGGCTAAAAGATTTTTAATGAGCATCTCATCACTCATTCTTTCAACATGGCCAAACCACTGAAGCATATTAGTCTCCACCTTGCTAAGAACATTTAGCCTCACTTCACAAAACTGCAACAAATCTTCATATTCCTCACACAATCAGAACTTGTCTTGCCCCCCCCTGAAGTAACGTATTTCTCCAGCACACAAACAACATCTATGTTTCTTCTGTAGTACCCAGGTTTCATTGCCATACGCCAGAGTAGGAACAATTACACTTTCACACACAGCCATGCGGGACTCTCTTGAGAACCCATCATTCCCGTGAAAACCTCCCAGAGCAGCCATGACTTTCAATGAAGAATTTACTCGCCTACTAATTTCACCATCCAATTTGTTCTCTCTGTCAAACATGCTTCCTAAATACACAAACTCAACTCACCTGGTCTATCACTGTGCCATTTAGACTTACATTACATTCAGTGCTACCAGTTCCTCTTTCAAAAGCCATAACTTTCGTTTTAGCCTTAGTTATACTGAGTTTGAATTTCCGAGACAACATACGCTGCAACTCGCTTTTGCTTTCTGTCAACAGCTTACACCATTTTCCATTTGTCTGGTGAGACATTAGCTCTTCTCCATAAACAGCAGGTACTTCACGATGGCTGGTGTAATTTAAATTCAAACGTTTTGCCCATAAAAAAACGCACTATTATGTGAACTTCCAATTTGGAGTAACATTCCAGCTGCTGTGCCACACTCCTCCTACAAGCAGATGACAAAACATATCACGTCACTCTGCAGCTGCATTTTTTCACACATTAGGGAGTATCAAAAACATAAGCTTCGCTGCTATGCGAGACTTTTTTTTTTGATACTCCCTAACATGTGCAGCAAATTGTCAACACATTATAACTTTTTTTTATAAAGTCCAATTAATTATTTAATGTAGCAATCAAATAATTTCGGTCTTCATTTAAGTTGAATATCAATGCTGTTTGTTCAAGAAGTGCCACGCACTCACATATATCTACTGTCGGTCCTCCTGGCCACAAGGATCATGCTCAAATTACAAGCTATTCCTAATTAAAATACTTTTATAGAAATAAAAACTTGCAATTCTAAATAAAACTCAAGTATTTAACCACAATTTTGAATCTATGTGCAATTTCAGTGACACAACTAACGTCAAAGTTGTGTTCTAAAATCCTTTTCAAAAAATACCCTGTATAAAAGATTTTTTAAAAGTTATTATTAATTTCCTAATATATCAGCTTTAGGTTATCTAAATCTTCCATTCATAAGTAAAGATTGTTATATTAACATTGATTTGCAAATTACGTTTGGTCCACTTGTAAGTGTTTACTAGATTATATGCTCAGAAACATTTTTTTGTGTGCCCTGGTATGTCAATTTTGGGATTGTAAGCCATCTGTTGGTCATAGACAGCATATACCTACTGGTGTTCACCTTGCTTCTTAACCAGTGGTGGTCCCTTCTTCAGACTCTTTCTATCATACCTTCGCTAAATTGCTGTTGAACAACTATCGATGTGTGCAATTTTTAGGATGCTGGGCCCCATCTTGTTATGTTGATGATCACTCCCTGTTCAGCTTGTGACAAATCTCCTTTTTCTTAGTTGTGTAACCTTCATACTGGTGAGCTGATATACGCTGCCTATATATATATAGCCAATGTGCTACTTCGCACATCTATGCTGACAGATATGATAGTCTAGAGCCATTGATCTTTTTTTTTTTTTTTTTTTTTTTACTCCCTTTTCCAAACAACTTTGAGAAGTTTTTCTCTTTCCCAGCTAAAGGTTTGGAAGAAAAAAGAATAAGGCATGGATGTTATCTCCCACACAGAGTAAGGTGATTGTGCTGTAAGACGGTGTGTTATGTAGGATGATTGTTTCATAAGGATGATACAGTGTAAGGTAGCCAATTATTTTGTTTGCTGCTTAAGTATGATGAAGAAACATTTACAAAGAAGTTCATTATGTTTGTTAAAATATGGCTTTATTCAAGTGTTTAAAGAAAAAATGGGTATTTTAGGAACTCCCTAACTCTTTAGTTAAGTATTTACAGGTTTCTGACTGTAGATTAATATGTAAGCCAGTTAGTACCTCAGTACTTTTGCTTATTAAATTTGTAGAATTTTAAGTTTATATAATTTGATTAGTACTGATCCCAATTAGACAGCTTACTTAAAAGAGTGGTTTTTGTAGGAAGACCCTGTGTGGATGTTGCAAGTAACTCTAAGTTTGTATGACCACACAGTTTAAAATTTTAACAAGTGGACTTAAGTCTTCTTTTTCACCATAAATTGGCACTCCTTTAGTTTTTAACAAAAATGTTATTGCTTTATTTTGTAGCAAAAGTCTATGATTGTGTCATTTTATTGTATTGATCAACTGAAATTATGTAAATATGTAGTGCATTTTATGTTAATTCCGGCTTGCTTCTGCTGGTTTTGAAAGGACGTGAAAAGATAATGAATCAGTATGTACATTTTGGTGAGGAGGTGTTTGAACAATAATCCCCCCCCTGTTTGTATATTTGAGCATGCAATAACATTTGTTTTAGTGGCAAGTCTTCTTAGATAGGTTATACAAATTTGGAAGATTGAATCCGTTGATTGGTGTAAATATGACATGGATGTTAAGTCAGATAATGTCCCCTAACTTGAAAATTTCGTCATCCTGGAGTGGGAACCGAACCTGCGTCTCTCGGATAGTGCCCAAGTATGCTAACCACTACACCACCCAGAACGACCAAGTTTCAAGTTTGCAATTAATTTGAATATAACCATCACAGGATTCACTAATCGAAGCAACTGACATTCATACATAGCGAATTTGGAGGTTAAGAATTCATTCCCGTGATTGCCTGGGGGTGCTGAATATCAATGAATGAAATATGGGATTATACCATATATTCAAATTAATCGGAAACTTGGTTGTTCTGGGTGGTGTAGTGGTTAGCACACTTAGGCGCTACCTGGAAGACGCAGGTTCGGTTCCCGCTCCAGGACAATGAAATTTTCAAGTTTTCGGATATTATTTGACTTAGCATCCATGTCATATTTACACCTTCCAAATTTGTTTTGTACAATGGTGTAATCCTGTATTTCATTCATTGATATTCATTCATTAAATAGGTTATTTAGATAAAGCTTGTTTAATTCAGACATTGAGGAATTTTTATTTTTTTTCAGTGAACTCCAAGAACATTTTTTTTTCCCAGATATTAATAACATGAAATAAATAGATGTTTCTTATGTTAATGATTCATACTTTTGGTCTTGAATATTATTCATTATTTTTAGTTTATTATGTTTCAATTTATGGCAGTTGCTATTTTATATTAACAACTAGTGAAGGGACCCTACTGAAAATCTTAACCAAATATTTATTACTGAACAGTCATAAAGCCAAGTTTCTAAGCAGATGGTTTATTTTTATACCTTTTGTTTATTTAGAGGCAAACTTCTCACTGCATATAGGCTTAGCAGAGTTTTGAAATGTCCAGGGAAGACCTTTCTCTATGTGTAGAGGGCACTGTAATTATTCTCATGTTTCAACACTTGTTTTTTTTTCTCTTGTGAAAGTTACTTAAAAATTAAAATATTGCAAATTTGAAACCCAGAAAAAAAGTCTCTGAGATGTTTCTGCAAGTTTATGCTAAACTTCAAATCTTTTTCTGCAGGTGACAGATACACTATTTTATTATTATAGATAAATCATTTTTTAAAACTTGGATCTATATGAAGTTTGAGCTTTTATATTATTACAATAAACCATGTTTAAAAATAGGGCTTTTTTCCCCTTAGTTTTTTGACCACTTTGTCTTTCTACCTCCACGCATATTTCCCATTGACATCTATGAATTTTTATCTTTAATAATATTCCATTTAGATATGTAAATCACAACTAAAATTTTTCTTGTGGGTTTCTGTTGATGAAAAAATGTGATTAAGGACATCATGGTCTACAGAGGTTTAAAAATCAGCAGTGATCAATCACTTTTAGCATCTGTTGTCATGTATAACATTAAGATACAATCCAAGGTACCAGGATGTATCAGAGTTAAAAAAATTATCAAATTTGGACAATTTCTAGAAGGGAATTAGGAAGATTTGTGCTCAGGTTGAAACCTTGTCTTAAGAGAACACTGAGGCTGAGTGAAACACGTTTGAAAACTGTACAGCTGCCATGTCAAGGAGAGCCATATGGTGTTTTAATGTGTAAGGCAAGGAAGGTTAGAACTCCCTTTTAGCTGAAGTGAGTGAAACTGTCCTTGGTATGATTAAGTGGTAGGTCAGGCTACTCCAGCAGCCAAGTGGTCAAAGGCATAGGTTTCTGAGCAGGGTCCAGGTTTGAGGCATGGGTGTTGTGGTTATATTACAGTTCTGGTTGTGTCTCTTCCATGGAACCAGTGGCTTATGAAAGGCCGACAGGGGTGCACAAATGCATATACACTATCTACCAACAAGTAATTGGACACCCCTGCAATCAATGATATCTGCGGTCCTGATACATGTCACGGCCGCCGCCATTAAATATCGTGTGGGAAACAACAACACAACCAGTCGCATGCAAGATGCCACGCAGTTCGGAGCTCTCTGATTTCAAAAAAGGTGTAATCGTCGGGTATGACAGAAATGGCCGATCCATACGTGACATATCCAGCATGTTGAAATACCCAAAATCGACAGAGGCCTATGTGATTGGTAAGTGGAAGATGAGAGGTGACTGTCGGAATGTGCTCCGACCCGGCAGACCCACAAAACTGGAAGTTAAGAGACCGACGGGTGCTGGCCAAAGAAATTCGGAAGAACCGCACCAAATCGATGGGCCACATCCGCGAGGAGTTTCAACAGACATCCAGGAGTGTTCTTTCGGTGAATACCATCCGTAAGGAAGCTCATCTGCTCGGTTATCATGGACATGCTACCGCCCACAAGCCTTTGATCACCAAGTCCAATAGTGCTGCTCGGCTAACGTGGTGCAAACAACATCGACAGTGGACCGTTGAACAGTGGAAACAGGTTCTCTAGAGCGACGAATCAAAGTTCACCCTCTACCGTTCGGATGGCAGGGTCTGGGCAGACTCCTCCTGCCGGAATGTATTGTGCCAACTGTGAAGTTCGGAGGCGGTGTAATTATGCTTATGGGGGTGTTTCTCCTAGTATGGCACGGGACCCCTTGGTCGCAATTCCTGGTAGACTCAACGCCGAGACCTACTGCACCATTTTGGATGACCACGCGCTTCCTACGTTGTGGCAGTTTTACGGGGTGGGCCCATGTTACTTTCAGGATGACAATGCCACCTGTCATGTTGCGAGGTCCACCATGGCTTGGTATGGTGACAGTGGGGTTAATCGAATGGATTGGCCTGCGCAGAGCCCGGACCTTAACCCTATCGAGCACCTCTGGGACGAGTTGGAGCGTCGACTTAAGGGGTGCCCCCACCATCTGAAATCGGTGAAGGAACTGACCTGTCTTCTCCAAGTCGAGTGGAAGAAAATACCGCTAGCCGTCGTACAACCCCTGGTTGAGAGTATGCCCCGGAGTGTCGCAGCTGTAATCGCAGCTCGTGGAGGCTCCACCAACTATTGAAGGTGAATAAACTTTGTTTTCCTTTGCTATCACAGGTGTCCAATTACTTGTTGGTAGATAGTGTATTAGATACTTACAGTGGGTGTTGAACTCCAAATGAACAATAAAAGTGATGGGTGACAGGCAACAAAAATGTAACATGAAACCTAACAAATCACTACTTGAAACAATGTTAAAGGCCCAATGCAAAACTGGTGTAATATGATTCAGTTTGTTTCCTACCTTGGGCATCACAAAATTGAAAAGAAAGCACCCAAGACAGACACATCAACTATCATTTAGGAGGTGACCGGGGTTTCCAAGTCATCTTCTTGTATAGTAGGTAAAAGAAGAATGTGAGCATATTCTCTCTCGTGACGAAAACTACCATACATGAACAGAGGTGAATCACATATCTTAAGCACAAAAGCTGTGTCACCACACAAGTAACAGTGAGTAAAATGATAATGACCAGTGCTGAGACATGCAAGTATGACTTCCTTCCTATGGCTCCTACAAAATCTTGAAAACTGGAGTCCAAGAACTGGTGTAATACAATGGAGTTTGTTGCCTACCTTTTGGCCTCACAGACCCTGCCACATAAATCAAACAAATGAATAAATGCAAGTCCCAGCAGTACAGTGGAAAGGCTTTGGCCACCAATGAGGAAACAGGGCAGGTGACTTGTTTCCATGGATACCAGCATGGGTGAGAATCCAGCAGAAACAAACCTGAAAATTACCCTTTTATAAAGAACAGAGTAAGTGTCTAACATGATGCAGGGATAGTCTCCATCCTCTACAGACAAATATACTCTACAAAGTACTCAAAGAATTAAAATAAGCCATGGCATGTCAACAACATTATGACTAAAACCAGGCCATCATCACTAGCATCTACATGTCTTCATTATTCACTATTCCTTGGATATTCATTTAGCAGGTCATCAAAATATGCACTTCATCAATTCATTGTATCCTCACAGTATTAGAAGCAGCATATCTGTGTTAAGCATAATCAGGTTCCAAAATAGTTCTTGTCTCCTGAAGTGTTTACAGAGCTGAAACTCTCTGTAGCAGAAAGTGTAGGGGGGGGGGGGGGTGCTAAATCAATTGCCTGACCAGTCCGAGACAAACTTAGGCCATGCTAAGGTGTATGAAATTGTGCTGAGAATTGAATAGCATTGGAATCAAACCAAAGGAACATATACAGGGTGATTCAAAAGTTCCCGAACTCTGAATTCAAATATTTCTACCACGAATTGAATGATGTATAACTATTTTTGCATACTGTTATATTGACACTCATTCTTACAAGTAATGAAAACCACTTTCCAATAGATGCTGGAATTATCCACCATTCTGTTGAAGACACAATTCACTCGACGACACATGTTGGAAGACAATCTTTTCAGCGTGTTAGCTGGTATGTCACTCACGGCTGTAATGGTGTTGTGATGCAGGTCCTGTACCATCTTAGGGTTGTTGTGGTAAGCTGTCTCTTTCAAATAGCCCCACAAATAAAAGTCTAGAGGACTCAAGTCTGGTGAGCAAGGTAGCCAAAGTTTTTTTGAGATTAATCGCTCTTGGAAGAACTCACGGAGCATCTCCATTCTGTCATTTGACGTGTGTGGCACATAGATCTATCTTGTTAAAACCAACAGTAACGTTCGTGTTCTTCCAGCATCGCTACAAATTGATGGATGATGTCTGCATACACAGCGGGATTTACAGTTGTGTCGAATAAAAATGTCCCTACTATTTCGCCGTCTAGACATGGCGCAACACACTTCAACTTTCTGACAGTGAAGTCCAACCTCGTGCAATGCGTGTGGATTCTCCACAGCCCATATGTGAGTGTTTTTGCTATTGACATATCCATTCAAATGAAACCATGCCTAGTCACTGAAAAAAGTGTTAAGCTGGTTAGTCACATTGTTGCAAGTTAAACTCTTAAACCATTGGCAGTAGGCAATGTGCTTTTCTGAGTCCAAAGGACGTAGCTTTTGCACTAATCAAATGCTGTACGGCCGTAGCTTTAGCCGTTTAGTAGCCCTCTGGCAGACTGAATACGATGCCTCTAACTCTTGAGACAGCCGCCGAAGTGACTTTCCGGGAGTGCGCTGCATGGAAACGTGAATTTTCTCCAGAAACGTGGTCGTCACCACGGCCGGCGGCCGGCTGCTTTTAGATTTTTCCTGAACACTTCCTGTCTTGCGAAACCGGTTCACAGGGTCATACACAGTTGTTTTCCCTGGTATAGAAGCACCAGGAAACTTCCTTTGAAAGAGCTGGATGCAATGTTGGTAAGATTTTTCCACAAAATAAACTTCCAACAAAGATACTCTATTCTTGCGCAAGAATCATGGCTGACTGAATGTTACTGCTAGCCAGCGCCCGTGTAATTGTAGTGTCACGAGGCGCAGCTTGTTCCCCGGTCACACACAACAGCCACAAGCAGCAATACTTGGATGTCTTTTATGGTTTTACAGCAAATACGTTTTGAAATATAGACTTCGGGGATTTTTGAATCACCCTGTCTATAAAATTACAAATCCATTTAGGAGAAAAGGCTTCACAAAATTATTGGCTAAGTATGAAGAGATTAGGTTTAGCTGTATAAACTTACAGGGAATAAATGGGAAAGAAGTAGCATTAGCCAAAGATATTAGAAAAGTTCAACATCAATGTGTCAAAAAACATGTGAAGGAAATGTGTTCTTGATGAAAGATTTGATGCGTCTTATTCGGGTGCAAAGATGGATCAGTCGTAAGCTATTATGGTGTGGCAGAAACATTTGCAAGAGCATATTGTGTCTGCTATTTTTAAACTGCATCACATGGATTAGAAAGTTGGAGTCAGTGGGTCAGTAAAAAAAACACTTGTTCTTAAGAATCGGTTTCCTTTTACACAGATTTTCATATAGTGGTTAAAAGCAAACAGAAGAAAAGGCTTGTTGTTCTTAGGAATTTGGATAGTAAGATGTAAATGACAACAAGGCAGTCAATATGTAATGAATGAAGACTTATTGCCTTATGTTTAGACAATTACTACTTAATGTGAACACAGTCTGTCGGCAAAAACACCTACAAGTTTATGTAGTACGAAAAGGCTGAAAACAAGAAATGTCACCCTGGTGTTACAGTGATCCGAGCACTGGGTTCGAATCCGGTGAGGCATGGATGTTGTGTTTGTCTTATGGCACTGGCTCTCTCCCATCCCTGGAACCAATGGCCATAAATTAGGGATGAGCAACTGCTTATAGTCTATAGAGTAGTTGCTCATGACAATCATTAAATCCCCAAATAGGGGGGAACAACAGGAAAAGGGATATTTGACTGTGCCACAGTGAAAAGATCTTTAAGAAAGATGGCTTAATAGCATCTACTTTTAGATTCAGTTTTGAAATTATTAAGAGACCACATTACATGAATGAGAAGCACCATTTTTCCAGTGAGAGGTCAGTTGCTGAGAAAAGTTTAAATCAATATAAAAACCTCCCCAGTTGAGCAATTGTAAGAAGTGTGTCACCATGGTTGCAAGAAAAGCATGTGGCATGACCACACACAAAAACAACTAAAAAAAAAAAAAAAAATCATTAAACAGCTGAAGCAAGTAACAGTGTAAAATAAAATAAATAAATAAACTTCTAGGAAATATTTAAACTGTTCATTACAGTTTTAACTTGGAAGGTGTGTAAAAGACTTAGTTGAAAGGCCAAGTGTTGTGTATTATGCAAAATGGAAAGGCACTTATCTTTGTATACCAGGCTGATGTCAACTGATGCAATGACTTATAATGAATATTTCTCTGTTATAAGTATGAATTCTGGTAGTGAAATTTAAAATATCCTGAATATTTGCCAGATGTGGACATAATTTTAATTTATTTAGGAAGTTTAAATACATTATGTTAGTTGGTTGAATGTTTTTTGTGGCACATACACAGTCTCAAAGAGCACCAAAGTATGTTTAACTTGAAGCATCCAAAACTTGAAGTTTTGGATGCTGTAATAGCTCCTAATATTCAGCAGTATTCATTTATTCCAGTGTAGCACACTACTTGCAGTGCAATAACATGTTAGTGGACTTGAAATAGGGAGTGAAAACTACGACTCATTTCTGCCCTTTTGATCTATCACTGTGCATACACTGAGACATCAATTTTTTAGATATACCTGCCCTATTTACAAAACCTCACTCCTGCATGTGAGTGTGGTATAAATGAAGCATGTAGTTTGTTGAACTTTAGTTTGCATTCAGTTGAGGATCAGAATGGGCAAAGCAACTGATTTGAGACTGAACATGGTGTGATAGTTGGCTTCACGCACACCAGTTAGAAGCATCTTCCAAATGCCTGTTCTTCTGGGTTTTCATGCACAACTGTAGCAAATGTTTACTCTTAATGGTGTGACTGCAAAAGTCTTCCACACGTGTTAATTTGTGTGGATGAAAAAGCTGTTGGATCAGAGAGGCCAAGGGATATCGGAGACATAGTCGTCTGCTATTGTAGCTAGACATGGTGCATTTGGAAAGCATATTTTTAACATTACTAAGGAAACATTTTCCATTGGTAGTGTTAATTTTTTTTTTTAAAGTAGACTACATATTCTAGTTTATGTGTCATGATGAGGCTGTATAATTCCCTTCTATAAACAGTAATTTACATTTTAAAAAAAATGCTCGCCCCCTTTGCAGATAGGGCAAAAAAGTTAATTATAAACTTGTTCAGTGAGACAAAAAATAGTACATAAATGTTTTTTTCCCACAACAAAAAAATGGAAGGGGACCGAGAATATGGCCCCAAGAAAATCACAACATCCAGAAGCAATGACAGAGTATTTAGACAAGAAATTATTACTTAGAACTTATCTTAACTGGTAAGTTCTAAGTAAATGAAAAGCACAAAGGAAAACTTTTCCTACAAACCTTACCAACAGTTCTTGTTCTGAAATAAAACACAGTTCTTTGACATATTCAATATCCGACTTTGATGTCCAATACAGTAAAAAATACACTGAGACAAGGAGAAATAGCATAAAGTGGCGAAACACTTGTCCAATAGGAAAACTGCATGCACATCTAATTAACTTGCATACGTGGCAAAGCTTTCGACTTCCCGTCACGGGTTCACGAAGTGTTGGTTTACCAACCACGCATATAATTTTTGTATTCTGATGACAGAGCAGAAAGCACATTTGAAATCCAGGCAAATATGCTTCAGACACAGCGACTCGGGTAGCTTTCCGCATTTGGAGAGTCTCCTTCCATCTTTTGTTATGGAAAAAAAAACATTTATGTACTATTTTTGCCTCGCTGAACAAGTTTGTAATTGACTTTTTTGCCCTATCTGCAAAGGGGTGCGGTAGCCCCTCAACCTCCCCCCCCCCCAAAGGGGACCATTTGTGGTTTCCTATACAACTTCAGAAGAAGTAAATCACTAACTGCCATAGTTCGTAGTATTGGCCTGATCAAGGACTTTTCTTGTAACCCTGTATAATGAAATGTCGAACATCGCCAACAGTGGATAGAGCTCCTTTTGCAGATCATCAAGACTGCGATCACGTCACTGTAAAAGCCTCTATCCACTTGTTATGAAAAAATTAAGCATTTTTTTTAAAGATAAAAAGCATTGCTTTTTTCAGCCAGCTGCAAATTTCTTCAAAACATGTAGAGTGTTTTATCCCGATCAATTTAAGTCCTTGGACCTTTTAGACGATGAAGATTTGTTTGTCTTCAGCCACATTCCTATGTTCAGAGATGAAGACCAACTAAAATGTGAATTTCATTCATATAAAGCGAGTATAAAAGAATTCCGTGTCAGCATAAGTTTGCTAGACTTCTGGAATATGAAAAAAGGTCGCCATCCGTTGTCTGTCAGTGCTCACAAACAGTGTCAATGATGAACGAACCTTTTCTAAATTTAAAAACGTGTTACAGGACAACAAACACAGCATTAAAGAAGAAAATCTGTGTATGTACAATATATCGAAATGGAAATCTTGATCTCGTGTAATGGCGTTGATAACATTGCCAGAATTTGAAAGGTTTATAAATGTAAGTATCAATTTTAAAAATTATGAAGTTATAACACTTGCTTATTTAGTTACATACTAGTCACTTGTATTACTGCTTCGTAACTTGGTAGACTTTTTTTTTGTTCTGAAATGTTTGTGCATATCATCGGCCGCGAACTTTTTGAAAAATTTCGTAATTTACCCTGTGAGCGCCTCGTGAACTTTGCCTTTTTTCTCCACGATAAAATTACTGCCCTAATCATCAGTCACAGTGGTATTTATTTAGTTTCACTCCAAGTTCCTTCATGCATTGTTTTTAGTTGGTGGTGGAGAAAGTTGTGCAAAATGAGTTAATTTTATCAAATATTGAATAGAAGTCTGGTTTTCTGCCACTATTTTTGATTGGTGCTATTCATCTTGTATTAACAACTTGCAGTGTAGTGATGTTTGTAATTGCATTTACACTCGTGCTCAAAAATTAAGGATAATTGTGAATCACAAGAAAATGTTGCACTACACAAAGTGATTTGTCATGCAGACTACTACTCCATACCTTTTCTGGAATGACAAAAGTCCATCTGTTGTTCCAGCAGACCGATGCTGCTGCTAGTAGCACAACATGTCACGTAGCAGGTTATAAAAAAAAGAAGTCATAGCAGCAGAATAGAGTAGTAAGTGTGTGGTTTGGAGGTGCAACAGTGCTGTGTACCAAATAAATATGGCTCAGTGAACCCATATTGATGATGATGTGTGGGGAAGAATCTTTGGTCAACTCGAGGCTGGCCAAACTCATATGGCAGCGTCCCAGGAGCTGCTGCATGTCCCACAAGGTGTCATTTCTAGACTCTGGTGGCAGTTCCAACACGATGAAAATGTGTCTTGACGCTTCAGCACAGGATGTCCGAGGATTGCAATGACGCAACAAGATTGTCTTTTGTCACTAACTGCCAGACAGCACAGGCAGAGTACAATGGGAGACCTTGCCAGAGCTTTCAGCTGCTGCAGGGACCCTGTGTACAGATGATTAAGTAGTCTGTATATCCACAGGCCTGCCAGATGCATCCTGTTAACTTCAGCCTATCGAAAAGCCCATGTAGCCTGATGCAGAGAACATCGTGCTTGGACAAATGACCAATCCAGGTTTAGTCTGCACTCATACCATGTCATCTGGAGAGCACTTGAGACTCGGTACATCATCATTTTGGTGGTGGTGGGATTCTAGTGTGGGGCAGAATGTTGGGTTCATGTACACCCCTCCATGTATTTAAAAGAGGAACCATGGCAGGATAGATGTACTGCGATGTCATTGTGAAACAATGTGTCTAGTTATTCAGAGATGCAATGGGACCCAAGTTTGTGGATGACAACGCATGTCTTCGTTGTATCGCCATAGCAGAAGAATATCTAGAAAGTGAGGATATCACCCACTTACAGTGGCCAGCTCGCTCTCCCGATTTCAACTCCATTGAGTGTACATGGGCACACACTTGGAGGACTTGCTGCAGGATGTCATTCACCTCCTAGAACTCTTCTGGAACTTCAGACAACATTGGCATTGATGCAGAAGTGGGACTTTGTACCTTAAGCACAGTTTGATAATCTGGTGCTGAGTATGTCCAGATGCTGTAATGCATGTGTTGCTGTGGCAGGCCAATATACAACATATTCAACACTTTCTTCACCATAAAGCATTTGTGTTCTGCACAAGATGTTCATTGCAAATTACCTCTAGTAAGCTGATTTTCTTTATTTTGACTACTATGGCGGGTAATCTAGTATTTCTTTCATTTAGAACATTTTGGTAGCAGTCCTAAGGGTGGAAGAGTTGAAACTTGACATCATCCTTAATTTTAAAGCATGAGTGTATTTAATGGTGCTGAAAATGTACAGTGACTCAATACATTAAAAGCACCACTAGCTCCTGTGGAGTGCAACTCCTTATGATCTTAAAAGATATCACTCTCCTCCCCACTCCCAAGGAAAAGAGCCAATTAAAAAGTCAGTAATCAGGAACCCAGACTTCAAGGTATCAAATATAGTGAACCCACAATGCGAATCATTTTCCACAGCCAATATCATGACAGCAGTTCATCTTTCAGTGAAAAAACTTAAATACAACTAGGAAAATACTATATCATGTTGGTTGATGTGCAAAAGGCTGTACAAAAATATAAACACCTGAACTTGATAGGTGCAATGGTTTACAAATACTGTATTTAAGTTTGTTACATAATCCAATAGTTCTTTGCTAAGATGTATTCTATACTGTCTTTTAATAGTTTCTTTTGCATTCAAAATCCATAATTATTGACTAAAGAAATGTAAAATTATTTCAATATACAGTAGAATCACATTATTGTGACCATCACATACGTTTGAAGTCAACTGCATGTGTTGTGAGCTGGCTTGGAGGGTAGATAAGGTGTGCTGTAGGCATTCTGGAAACATATCACTTGTTGCTTTCGTGGATAAAAAGGAGTGATTTATCAGATTTGCAAAAATAGATGATTATCGCCTTTCGCGTCAAGGGTGGCAGTGTTTCTGAAACAGCATAGTTTGTGTGCTGCTATGGTTAAAGTGTATCATGATTAGAGAAATGGCACCATTGTGAATAAGCGATGTGCAAACTGCAGAGCACCACGTGCCACTGATGTGAGAGGTGAACGTCAGCTGCGAAGGTACATGAGGGCCGATGGAGCAACTCACTGGCCGAATGAACCAGGGGGCAACCGGGAGTGTGTATAAAATGACAGTTCAGAGAACCCTGCTGCGTATGGTCACTGCACCTATGATATGCATGGTAGTATCGGACCTCTGCTGATTGGTAAAGGATTGCCTTCTCCGATGAGTCACGTTTTAACGAATGAACGTTGGCGTATAAGACAAGAAACATCGGAGACCAAAGCTGGTGGGGGCAGCATTATGGTCTGGGGAATGTTTTCGTGGCATTCCCTGGGTCCATTCATACCTTTGGAAGGCACTGGGATCGAATTCATTATGAATCCATCCTTGCGGACCGCAGACACCCATACATGCTGATTGTCTTTCCTGGGGCAGGTGGGATTTTTCTTCTATCATGACGATGCGACATGTCACACAGCTAGAAATGTCTAAACATCGTTGGAAGAGCACGATTAAGACTTCAAAGTTCTTTCTCCCCCCATACCCAAGTGAGCATCTGTGGGACCACCTCGATCATGTTGTTCACTTATATGGATCCTCCACCATGCACTGCAGTCAGCATGGCTCCACATACCTGTGAACACCTTCCAGCACTTTGAGTCACTCCCAGCTTGTGTAGCTGCTGTCTGCACTGCACGCTGGGGTTACAATAATGTGACTCGACCATGTATAATGTAACTGTTCATATTACTAATGGTCTTCCCAAATCTACACAAAACAACAAAACCAAGTTCTGGGAGCAACATACTAAATGCCTTGAACTGAAAGCAGCGGGCAGCTTATCCCATGAAAGAAACTAAAAGTTGAAATTACTGCATGAATTGTAAGTGGCCAGATTGTTTTTATCTGTTTGTGCGACAGAACTAGACTTAACCTCAAATTTTAGCAGTTTTTGTTTATGGATTAGTGAAACCAGTTGACTTTGTAGTTGAGATATCCATGCTTTAGAGAGTTGACTATTCCCAGTCTTTGAAGCAAAAGTTAACAAAAGCTCTGAACTAGGCTATTGGCTAACCAAAATACTTCACTGCAGTCATTCAACTGTAGTGAAAACCCTTGGATACTGCAGTAGAACATTAAAAGACAGTAAGATGTAATATTTACCGTCTTTTAATGTTTTTTCTGCATTCAAAATCCATAATTATTGAATCCTAGAGAAATGTAAAATACATTTTTTATGTAATGGTACAGAACATTTGATTGCTCTTTGCTTTAAAAAGTAATTCAGAGACCAGTTGTAGTCATTCCACTAATGTCTGTGGATAGGAAACTATTGGTCTACATGATAAACGCTTCCCTACTGGTCTGGAGGAAAAATCAGTTCACACTCAGTATGACTGGTATTCATTTTTTTCCAAGAGGCAATACTGGTGGAGGTACATTAGGTGCCTGTACCATTGTTGTCACATAAAATTCTAATACTATCACCAACAATCCTGAAACAACTTTAATAGTACTGTGACAGTTTCAACATATTCTATCTTACCCTGTGTAGTAGTGCTAGCATTTTTATTTTGTTTTCCATGTTGCAGGAGTTGATGAGGGTCTACAGAAATTAACTGAGCTTCTCCAAAGATTTGGCTGTTCTGCATTGTGTTTGCGCCCAAGACATGACATGATCACTCTGCCAGTCCACTCTCTCTAATGCCATTCTTTGAAATGAGTGTAAGCCAAGAACTCACTGCATTAAAATAAATTGTTTTTTGTTATCTTCTTTAGCATACAGAATTGCAGCTCTGTGAAATTTAATGTGCATCTAGAAGTAACCCATTGTGCTAACAATGTGCGTTGTGCTGCAGCTTTTGTATATGCTCTTTCAAATATTTTAGAAGCTTCCTGTGTGAATTGAGAACAATGTGTGCACATTTCTTGGTTAGTACAGTAACAAGTGAAATAATACTTTGTGATGAGTGTAAATAGCTGAAGTTGTAATAAAGTATTTTCTTCCTGACTTAGAATCTACATTATATCACAATTACTATTTATTATTGAACTGCTATCAAATGTGTTAACACAGTACACCCCCACCACATCATTAATCAAAGGTGTTAACACAGTACACCCCCACCACATCATTAAATATGCTTAACATGAATAAGGGAGGAGTGATTTGGAAAATATTTCAATTTGTCAATGAAGGAAGAAATATTCTTCATAATACACGGGCGTGCAAAGATTATGGACAAGACGATTTTTCGAATGTAACGTCGTGCAGAAGTGCTCCACATAGACTTAAATCATACCATAAGATCCCCAAGATGTAAGAATTGGGACAAGTGAGCAAAACCGTCCTAACAAGGAATCCAAAGGATACAAAGGCACTTTATTGAAAAGGTAGCTTCAAGCACAACTGGACAGAAACGTCCATGTGACAGGCGGCTGCCAAGAAAAATCCAGTCTTTAGTAGGGGATATGATCACCCCTGACTGCGTTGCAGGATTTACGTCTGTCCATGCTGAGGACGAGGTTGTCAAGGAGCTGTTGAGGCATCGCGGCCCATTCCTCTTGTAGCACCAATCGCAGCTGGTGACGTGCTGCCAAGTGTCTTCCGAGAAGGTCCCACATGTGTTCAATTGGATTTTGGTCCAGGGACCTTGCAAGCCAATACATGTGTTGAATATCTTCATTCTCCAACAGTCACTGTACGATGAGGTGCAGCATTGTCGTCCATGAAGAGGAACTCGGGATCCACAGCACCTCTAAACAGACGCACGTGAGGCAGGAGAACCTCTGTACAATAGCGGACACCAGTGGCTGAATCTCCTTGGAAGATTTGGAGGTCAGTACGGCTACCAAGCACGATACCGCCCTAAACGAGAAATCCGCCACCTCCAAACCGGTCCCTTTCTATGATGTTGGAGGTGTGATTGCGTGTTCCCTGCTCTCTTCAGACTAAATCGGCTCTCATCCGTAAAGAGAACTCGACCCCATTGCTGATGTGTCCAGTTCTTGTGTTCCTGGCACCACAGAAACCGCCATCTCCGATGAGCGGTGTTAATGGCACTCACCGTACTGGTCGTCATGCAAATAGACCCTTTGTGCAGTCTCCTGGCCATGATAAAACGCGATAATGAACGTCTAGTTGTCTGTTGCAAGTGCCTTGCAATTTCTCCCGCTGTCTTCTGTCTGTTCTCCTCTTCTTGTCTGTAGGACAATATACAGGTCGTCCGCCGCCGTGGTTGCTCGTGGACGACCACTGCTAAACTCTCGGACAGCTGTTCCTGTCATTTGAAATGCTCTCCAAGCTCGTGAAACGATGCTGTGAGCGATCCTGAACTCCTCGGTCACACTTCGACCTTCTTCCCAATGACGCGACCTCAGGTAAAGTCATCCAGACGTCGTTTACTGGATTGCCTGTTGGCCATATCACACGGTGGCAGCAACTCGACGTCGTTCAAACCGATGTACACCGTGCAATAGCTTTCACCGAATTGCTGAGTGTACACCGCCCGTGTGCTTTATACACTTCAGACACTCCCCCCTCCTCCCCCATCACGTCATGCTGCATATATGTGCATGCCCTACCGTACCGGACCCTAGTCTCTCTCCTAAGTGGTCTTTCGGTCCATTCTGCCTGCTCGTTCCGCTGTTATGCTAATTTCTCCTCTTCGTCCTTAATTTTTGCATACCAGTGTACATGAGAAATTGGTAGAATACCCAAAGCAAACAAAATATAAATTATGTATTTGCTTGTAACACTTACAACTGGTCATCCATGTAACATCTCTCAGAAAACTTAAAAATTTCATCACCCTGGAGCGGGAATCGAACCTGCATCTCCCTATTTCTGTTTGAGCATATTACACCACCCAGGACAGTGAAGTTCCAAGTAACTTAGCTTAGGAATCTTATCAGAATTTCGCTAGTTGAAGCATTGTTGCTTCCTCATAGCATTTTGACCCATCTCATGGTGTAACTCGAACAGAAATCAGGAGATGCATGTTCGATTCCCGCTCTAAGGCGATGAAATTTTCAAGTTTTCTGAGTGATGTCACATGAATGACCAGTTAGTGTTACAAGCAGATACGGAATTTACATTATGTTTGCTTTGAATATTTCGTTTCAATTTGTGCTAAATGAGTGTCCTTTTAAATTGCTTTTCTAAAAGAGGAAAGAAAACCTCAGAGTAATTTCGTACATAAAATGCTGACTGAGTACAATAAAGGAATAGGAATAAAATAATTTCAACATTAAAGATGCCATATGGAGTGTTGCAAAAGCATGGGAAAAGGTTGATAAAAGACACTTTGATTAATGTATGGCATAACTTGTGGCCATTGACACTATTTTTATATGGCGAGAATGAACAAGAACCTGATTTTGTTGGCTTTAGTGTGCCAAGTGAAAAACTAGTTGTAACAGAGCTGATGAACAATGCTAAAGGTCTGTCCTGCTCTGAAGATCACTGGATGAGGAGGCAGTGGAAAAGTGCCTCAATATTGACACAGATGCTCCACTAACTCTCCAAATGACAATCAAATATGGTTGTTAAGTGAAAATTCAGATGATAATTTTTTTTTTTTTTTGATTGGAGGTTTAACGACCACTGTGAGCAACTCAACGGGCTATAAGCAGTCACCCGTCCCTAATTTAGGGTCACTGGTTCCAGGGAAGGGAGAGAGCCAGTACCGTAAGACAAACACAACATCCATGCCTCACCGGGATTCGAACCTGGACCCCTTACGGGCGAATGATCATAGGCCATCGCTTAGACCACTGCGCCACAGGGTCGGCTGATAGTAACGAAATGTCCATGTGGAAGAAAAATTTTCCACCGACAGGATGATAAGCCTTACTAAAGAACTGATCTGTGGTATGGAACGCACGGGAGCATGTATCAAATGAAGAAATATATGTACCGTAATTTTTAAGCTAAGAGCCGCGGCTGTTACTTTACTAAAAGTGAAATTTTTCGGGTGTGCGGCCCTTATGCCGAATTTGTTTTCGATAAGACTGTTTCTTTCCTCCCTTTTTTTTTTCATGCAGATGCTTAGTAAATGTTTTCAAACGTAGTCTTTTTTTTCACAAACTTTACTGTGATCACCCCCCCCTTTTACTCCTGCATTAGACACGTCTATTTAAACAATAACTCCGCTGTCCTGATGTTGGTTTAGGAGGGAAAGTGGGGGAGGAATGGGAAATACTCGCGTAGGTCTTAAGGTTAGGAGGTTTGTTTGTGAAAGGAATGCCTGACTCAAATGCTCTTTGCGTGGGGGATGGAAATGGGACATAAGCACACAGATGTCCGAGGGATCTCTTTTGTTGGCTGCAGCATGCATACATCATGCAGGAAGGTGCGATGCAACCAAGGGAAGGAACGTTGAATTCTCTGGGGTGGGGAGACCTGTTTGATGGGATAATTACAAGCAATAATTCTCTGAACAAAAGCTTAAGAACATGAACAATGCAAAAGCCTGCCCCAGGATGATTCCATTAGCAGTGACTTATTCCAAACAATACTGGCGGGACGGAAAGACAAATTTAATCTGGCATGCGATACAGGTGTTTCTTGGCTCTGTGCTCCCGAGTTTTGCTTCGATTTTTTTATTTTTTATTGACTGATGACAGTGGAAGTTGAAGGCTTTGGCTGGAAATGCTTTCTCACTAATAAGTGCTGTAGCATTATCATCTGATGTTAACAATGGGTAATTAATTTAATACTTGGCTGAAGATAAAATCTTCACAAACGCAAAAGAAACGAGAGCTTTCCCATTCATATAAAAGCGGAGCTCAACGCAAAGGATCAGTGCGCAGTAAATGAAAGTAGGTTAAACCACTTGAAAACAAAAAGCGAGAAAGTGGAGACACCGTTGTTTCAAAGTGTTGGCGGGGAGATGCGTGAACACGTGCGAGGCAGCTGGTAAAAGGAAGCATAAAGCAACTTCATTCTAACAAAAACATCTGTAGATGAAAGAAAAAAGCATAACAAACATAGAAGGAACATATTATTAAAGAAAGCATTAATCGAAAACATTACAAGTGATAATTTATAAGTTAATTACTTCTAAGACGGATTCTATTGTGGTGAACAGAGAACCATCCGGTAACAGACATCCACATTGAATGGAATTTAGACAATTGTGCGGTTTTACGAGCAATGCGGTATTCTAACAGGAGTCTTAAGATTAACTGTGATTTATATTGATTACATAAATGGTTTTGAGCATTAATAAAAGCAAACAAATATCATTAGCATGATTTTTAAAAAATGTATAAATAAAAGCTTTTGCCAGTATGAAAAAATAAGTGCATAAAGCAGATCGACACTGAGTTGCAGAATTAGCCTTTGAAGTATACATATAATCATGTTGGGTGCGAGTTAAATCATGAAAATAAGGAAGATAATTTAGTTTTCTGAGCAGCACCACGATTTTATAGGTGCAGCCCTTACTGCAACTTTTGCTTCCAAGATCGCAAAATTTCTCACCTGCGGCTCTTAGTCCGATAATTACGGTATGTATTAGAGGAAGAAATAGTGTCAGTATATAAGTTTCAAGAACAGCTCTTAAGGGAAGGACCAAAGTTTCTAAAACTTAAATTGCAAGCAATGTTTCAAAATGCTTTAAAAAATCATCTGAACCTCAACTTCTAGCGCTTACGTTTTTGTAGCTAGCCCATCTTTACTAGATGTTCCTGATGATATCTCATCAGATTTATAATTAGTAATTTAATGACTTGCAATTAATATTAGCTAACAGAATTTTTTTTTCAGTTCAGTGGCTGGAAAGAAAGGTAAATGAAGGCCAAAGAAATCATGGGAGGACCAGATTCAGGAATGTCTGCTTGAGAATGGGTATGAAGCACAAAAGGTCTTGTTTGCAGTGTGATGGATGTTAATGAAGCTCAAGCTGTGTGCCGAGATCGTTGTAAATGGAGACATTTGGTACACCAAAAGTAAGTACATTCTAGTTCTATTTGTGTACTTGGCACATGGTCTTTTTTTGGGGAGCTAACCTCTGAATCTCAGAGAACAAGCTTAATGATATGTATATGTAATTAATGTTAGCTAATGAAGTATACCTTTATTTAAAGACAGCAGTTTTTTTTTTTAATTTTCTAATGTTAAATTATGGAAAACATATTATCCAGAAAAACCCAAGCCCTAAGGGTTCTGGGTAAAAGAACCCATTCTCTATAGAAAGATTTTAAGTTCCTAACTTGGAGGCTGGCTGGTGTGACTGACAAAATATTAAAACAGTGAATACTTTACCTACATTTATATTGGGTTGGAAAGAAAGTAATGCCTAATGATGAGGAACCTGAAGTCAAAGCCCTGGTTCACACTGGCCACTGAGATTGCACAGCACGACGGCATGACATCAGTAGATAGGTGGCTTAAGTTAGTGGCAGTTAGCCATCAGAAGGCAAAGAGTGTGAGAACCAGCCAACATGGAAGTGGACAAGTGCCATTGCATGCTGAATCGCAGTAGCACCTCGCAAGTGCTGTAAGGAGCATTACCAGTGTGTACCCCAATGCCACATAACGTCATCAGTGCTGTCATTGGTTCGAACAGTTTCAAGAAGGAAATTTTGATTTGTCCGTTTATCCCCAAGCCAGAAGACCCACAACAGTGGATATGGACATGCTGAAGACCTTAGTGGAGGCCTACCCATTTGTGACCATGTGACAGTTGGCCTAAACAGCTGGGGGCTACTTACACGAGCATTATCATGCACCTGCGTTAACTTGGGAAGGTACACAAGAGGGGAATTTGGGTACCCCACCAACTCACAGTTGAGCCAAAAACAAATCGTGCGAGTGCATGCGTTTCCCCGCTTGCACACGACTAATTTGAACCATTCTTGGATTTTGTTGTGACAGGTGATACGAAATGGGTCCTGTATGGCAATGTCAGCCCCTGGAAACAATGGTTGGACACATAACAGAAGCCCATGCCGAAGCTGACTTACACCCATGAAAGGTCCTGCTGTCTGTTTGGTGGGGTGTCATGTTTTTGAGCTGCTGTTGGAAACCCTTCCCCGGACATTACCCCCAAGCAACTACAACCTTTTCTCATTGGACAGCGGTTCACCAACCAGGATGATCTTGAATGCAGACTTAATTCTTTGCATCCAATAGCTGCCCAAATGATGGCAACTACATTTTGGCTTGATTTGTACTTGTATGTACAATAATCAGCACTTTTCTGTTGCCTTGCATTTGCAGACATTACTTTCTTTCCAACCTAAATACCACATGGCCGAAGGATGAATACAGTATATATTTTATTATTTTCTTAATACATGAATTTTTTGACTTTGGTCCTGACTTTTGTAACAAATCTAAACCTCCTGATCTGTTATGATTTTTAACAGTGTGCACGAAGATTACTTTTCTTTTCTATGTACACTATTCTTGCACAAATCAAGCTTCTTATACTCATGTACTTAATCACATCCAAATCTGAACACAAATCTTGCATTTACTAAAAAATACTAAGCAGTGGCATAAATTATCACTTATTTCCCAGCATTTCAATAACCACTGCTTGCTAATTTCATGTATATTGCTATAAACATACACTGCTGGAGTAAAATATTATGACCACCTACTTAATATTGTGCAGCTCCTCCATGAGTTGCTATCATGTGGCCATTTGACATGTTGTGTACTTAAAAAGTCTCTTGGAAGGTGTGCTGCCCATAGCTCATTCATTGCGGACAGCCCATATAGCCTAGCTGTTCACCCATATAGTCCCAAATATGTTTAGTTGGGTTCATGTCAGGTAGCCAAGGAAGAATATTGAAGTCATCTTCACGTTCCTGAAACCAGTTCTGGAAGTCGTCGCGTGTTGTCCTGTTACATACAACGCCCAATCTCAATCTGGAAACACTGTTCACATAAATAGAACAGGTATGTAGTGGCTTTCAGAGGGCCAATCACTGCTGTCAGAGGACCGAGGATGTTCCAGGAAAACATATGCTAGAGCAGTGTTTCTCAAACTATGGGTCATGATCCGATTTTTTGTGGCTTGCAAAAAGATTTTGAAATGTGAAATTTTGTACATACACACATACATATCATTAAGCTGTTCTCTAAGATTCAGAGATTAGCAGAAAGTCCATTTGCCTGATTAATGTTTAACTAATGGAACGAGATTTTTCTTATTGTTAATGTATCAGTCTCCATTTACAGTAAGCCCAGCACACATCCCACACACTGATAATTAATAAGCTATGGTGAGTGGTAATTGGGCCCATACATTGGAGGGATTACTGTATTGTAGCTGTACATATACTCCTCTGTGCTCCCTGGTTGTAGACCATGGTCAGCTGAGCCAAGGTAGCATGCCTATTATTACAGACAATACAAAGGAATTGTAACAGCACTGCAGCTGTGGATATACTCCTCTGTGCTTTCTGGTTGAACACCAGGGTCAGCTGTGCCAAGATAGCATGCCTATTGTTACAGACAATACAAAGGAGGAATTGTTGCACTGTAGCTGTGGATACACTTTTCTGTGCTCTCTGGTTGCACATCAGGGTCAGCTGTGTCAAGGTAGCATGCCTATTATTACAGACAATACAAAAGAGGAATTGTTGCACTGTAGCTGTGGATGGATATACTTTGTGCTCCCTGGTTGTAGACCAGGGTCAGCTGTGCCAAGGTAGCATAGCATGCCTTTTGTTACGGACAATACAAAAGAGGAATTGTTGCACTGTAGCTGAGGATGCAAATGATGGTCAGCTGTGTCAAGGTAGCATGCTTATTGTTACAGACAATACAAAACAGGTATTGTTGCACTGTAGCTGAGGATGCACTCCCTGGTTGCAAACCATGGTAAGCTGTGCCAAGGTAGCATGCCTATTGTTACAGACAATACAAGGGAGGAATTATTGTACTGTAGCTGTGGATATACTTTGTGGTCTCTGGTTGCAGACCAGGGTCAGCTGTGCCAAGGTAGCATTGTACTGTTGTAGACAATACAAGGGAGGAATTGTACTGTAGCTGTGGATACACCCCTCTGTGCTCCCTGGTCAGCCACTCCAAGGTTGCATGAGGAACATTACAGATAATACTGCCAAGCCACTTCTCTCCCTGAGCACTAAGCAGCTGTCAGTGACTGATCACCCCAGGTTATGCACTCTATCTCTTTCCATCCATTTTCTATAGACTTTAACTATGGCAGCCTGGGAACAGACAAAAAGCTAGCTGTTTTCCAGATACAGGAATGAGAATGGACAATTTGCAAAAAAAAAAAAAAAAAAAGGAAACCAATAACTTGCTTCATCTACGTTGATTTTCAGCGACTTGAAAAATTTTGCACTTGTCTCAACCTGGAAACTAACCAGAAACTTCCAATTACATACCAGATGCTTTGGACATTAAGCTACCGAGACATGTGTTTTCCCAAGTCAGTGAACTTGTATACCAGCTCCAAGCCAGCCACCACATGTTGTCAAGCGACTGAGACCACATAACAGAAATATTTACCATATTTTTGAGCATATAGTCTGGGGAAACGTAACAGCTTAGTATAGCCCCCCTAACCTTTCCCTCCTCAGCATACCGGTACATGTTTGACAACCTGCTTCAGGGTTTTAAGATTAGGAGTTTTACCCCTTATGTCCCTGACATTAATGATGAGAGTGATCTTCTAAGTCTTTTGTTGAAATGCAAGATTTCCAGCCAATTTGTCAAAGGACTAAAGAAAACGGACGTATTTCCTAGGTTGGGCTTATCTCTCTTTGTGAAACAGGGAGAGATACCGTAAGCACTAAGACCGACCTTATTCTGTTATTCACCTGTGTTCAGTTGGCTACTGTAAATCTCTTGGTTTACAGGTATCTTACTATGGCTCCCAGCAGAAGAAGTTTTACTGAGGAATTCAAGCTTAAAGTGTGCGAGTACACTTCGAAAAACGGAAATAGAGCAGCAACACGTGAGTTTTCAGTTGATGAGAAATCTATACAAAACTAGAGAAAACAGACGGAAAATGCCGCACAATAAACGTGCCGATCATTAGGGTAAAGTTTTGCATCCAGAGATGAAAGAAAATTTGAAAAAGTAGGTTACTGCACAACGTGATGCTGGACATGCAGTTTTAACGATGTTAATAAGACTGAAAGCAAAAACAATGTGCAGAGAACTTGGCATCAATAATTTCAAAGAAGGGCCCAATTGGTGTTGTAAGTTTATGCAAAGGCACCAACACTCAATTTGAACAGCAACCACAATGGGGCAACAACTACCTGCCAACTGGAAGGAAAAAATTATTTCTTTCAGAAAATTTGTGGCGAATAAAATTGCTACAATGAATCTAACTGACGACGATGTTGCGAACATGGATGAAGTTCCGCTGACTTTCGATGAGCCACAGTGTAGAACTGTGAATGAAATTGGTGACAAGACTGTGAATGTGTCCACTACGGGAAATGAAAAGCTGTGATTTACCGTAGTTTTTCGTTGTACGAAAAATGGTGGGAAGATAAAGCTGATGGTCATCTTTAAAAGAAAATCGGCTATAAAGGAAAAGCTTAATTCAGGTATCTATGTTAGGCACAATGAGAAAGGGTGGATGAACAAAGATGAGATAAAACATTATGTAGAGCTCTGTTGGAGACCTCGACAAGGAACATTTTGCCGTCCAAAATCCCTTTTGATATTAGACAGCATCAAAATGTCTTTAAAGAAGATAGGCACTGAAATTGCAGCCATTGGACATCAGTGTGAACCGTAGTTTTAAGGCGGCCATTAGAATAAAATGGGAAGAATGGATGCGTGACCGACTTCATTCCTACGCATCAAGTGGTCGCAGGTGAAGGGCGACATTTTCCAATGTGTGCAACTGGATTGTGGATGCTTGGAATTCTGTCCCTACATCTGTCATCCAGAATCAATTCCTATGGGCCTTTGAAAGCACTGTTTAAAGCAATAATGAAAATTCATCCCAAGCCGAAGAGCATTCTGATGATGAAATTGAGGCGGGGAACCCTTGGCTGAGTATTCCAATCTTTTTCACTGTGACAGCGATACAGAAATCGACGATTAAGAATCTCTCTCTCTCTCTCTCTTTTTTTTTTTTTTGCTGTCAGACAATTCATTAATAGAAAAAATATCTATTGTTTTGTACATGTATTGTATATATTAAATTTGGAACTGTATGCTGTTTTTATTGTCTTGCCAAATTCTTTGCCAGTACGCAGCATTTTTACCAGCATTTATGTATTAAAGATTGGTGAAATGGAAGAGAAAAACGGGTAAGTCACAAAGTTAAGTTACTTATTTTGTTTAAAGTTTGGAAGTGCGAACTATCTGGGAAATTTTGTCATTTTCAATACGTACTTTTTTCCTTGCGGATTATCTGCGGGGTGGACAATGTGCACGAAAATATGGTATATAGGAAACTAATGGGTAAAAGCAGCTCAGGAGAAATAAATTAATATTGACCACATTAATTAAATTTACTTATGAAAAATCCAGTTTTTTAGTGTTATAAATAAGCTGATTTAAGTCATCTCAATGTTTGGCTTAATTGTCTGCTTTATTTGTGCAACTATTGGCAATATGGCTCACAATGGGCTTTGAATGACACTTTCAAAGAAGAAGCACAAGGGTTGTGGGAGTAACAAAACATGGCAATAAAGGACACTGTGACCACATTAACCACTAATCTGATTCACTTGACAGAAAAGGGGCAAGTCAAAAGGTTGAGGGCTTTTTTCAGAGAGGTGGGTGGGGATTAAAATCCCAGGAAGGAACAAATTAAGGGAGAGCACCAAGCACAGGTGGCTGAAAAGCAGGATAACTTCCCTTTTGTTTAGGAATTCACCCCCCCTAACCTCATGGAAAAGTGGGTGGGGTGCTGTTCCTGCTCACAGAATTTGTCAGCAGTGGGAGTTTAATACCCTCAGAGGAGAGGAAAGGAAATTAGATTTTAACTCCTTTGGGCATGGTAACCAAACAGCATTGGGAGAATGCATAACAAAAGAAGGACCCCTCCCCCTTCCAAAATGGGAAGAAACAATTTGTCCGAAAATGTAAAAAAAAAAAAAAAGCAGAAGATTGGCATCCCTACAGATACTGCCACCCTTTGCTCTGTATCAGTGATCACACGCTTTTCCATTTCAGCTCTGACTGGTACTGAATCTGTCAGAAATAGTGCTGCATATATATATCCTTGATCTTCTCATGTGCTAGAATATTGTCTTGTGCACAACCTTTACATTCAGTCTTGGTATTAGAAAGAAATACTATTGCTGGCTATAGTGATATTTAGCACCAATATTCATTCATGTTGATCAATTAAAAACTCTGACATAAACAATGACAAAAATTTAGTTTATTTTTCTTTTCAAAATGCTTTAACCATATCAAAAATATGTACAAAACTTGAGATTCCTATGAACAGAAATATACAAATGTGGTTACATTAGTCTCAAAATGCAGTTCCTATGCATTTTACTCACAGTTCAGTAGTAAAGTAACAACAATAGTCCAAATCTGATTTCACCGAAGATCTTCCAATGATGTGATATAATTTCCTAACTGAAAAGCAACTGCTAGCAATCTATCCGTATAAAATGCTGCTGACTTAAGCAACACAGTTTACAGTACATATGCAAACAATGTACAATTAACAGGAAGTACCAAACAGTAATGAACTACTGAGTAGTGGTTAGAATTTTCTGGAACTACCTCATGCATCTAATTTTCGTGAAGTGTAGTTCATTCAAAAAATCTGGCCTTTTAATTTTTTTAGTGTAAACCTTAATTAAACTAAAACTGCACAGAAATTATATTTAAAGCAGCCTCGGGGAGTATCTAAGAAATCAGGAGAAGAACAATGTTAATCTAAAAATAAACTGAAATTGCAGGTTTACAGTACATATGCAAACATAATGTACAATTTACAGCAAGTGCCAAGCAGTAATGAACTACTGAGCAGTGGTAAGAATTCTTCTGGAACTTTATTCAGATGTGATACACACAACCCGGAGGTTTAGCGTATTAAACTGTTCTGGAACTATATCATGCATCTAATTCTTGTGAAAGGTAGTTCATTCAAAATATTAGCTTTTAATTAACTAAAACAGCACAGAAATTATATTTAAAGCAGAATGGGGAAGTATCTGAGAAATCAGAAGAACAATGTTAATCTAAAAATAAACAGAAATTGCAGACAACTGCATATCATATAACACTTTTCTGTTGGCTTTACTCAGAGATAAAGTTGTAGCAAAGAATTATCTGTTGAAAAATTCATTCAATTCACTTCCTCAGAGATATTTCTAGCATTTTAGTAATTATCAGAGCATGTTTTTAAAGCTTAAGTTCACTTCTTTAGGCTTGTTGAAAATGGGGAAGCTTCAACAAGTTAAGCATTGAGAATAAGCCCTGAAAATCTCCCAAAAAGCCAGACACTTGAATATCAGTTTTTAGGTTGTAGTATCATATCTGTTAGCCAGCTTTAAATGTTCATAATGAAAATGAGTGTTTCCACGTAAAGAAAAAGCAAGTTAAGAATGGATCAAAAACAGCAACATACAAAAAGATTCTTTGAATAAAGCTCATGTAGAAATTAACTGATTTTTACAAAAATATGCTGAATACCACCAAGTAAATTAAACAAAAAAGTTACTGAAAGATCTTTCACTCCTCCAACAGTACGCTTGCAAGTGTGGCTATACACGTCCGCAGCTTTTAAGCAACTTTCTCTGAGAAGGATGCAGACATCCAAGAGCTGTGATTACTTTTGAGGAAGTTATTGCTTCTCTATTAAATATCTGCAGCCAGCAATGAGATATGTTTGAATGCACTTCAAAAACAGTAGCCTTTGTCTCTCTTCCAAATTGGATTCTTCTTTTTAACCGGTAATGAAACCACAACATTATTCAATGGTAAAACTTATAATGATCATCAAATATTATTACATCATATTTTCTTGAACCTGTTTTCATCACATCTGATTTGCAAACATGCTCAACTATCATTAGAGTCAATGCTTTTACGTAAAATGTAGACCAGGGGAACATCTCATTGAAACATCTTAGTGAATTTACAGAACAGTTTTGCAGAAAAAATGGCAAAATACAATTCTGCTTTCATTGTGGAAAAACTATTGGTTTGTATGAACTACTTTCCATGTGTGCTCATACTTTTTTTTTTTGGATGGGATATGTTTACAAAAATAATTTAATACTCCCACCCACTGCTCAATCAATCGCAGAGCTGCCTTTCTGATCAATCAAAAGCTGCCTGCAATGGATATCGTGGTGCCACAAAATAATCTGTGGGAAAGACACTGGGCAACACAACTGGGTGTGAAAAACAAAAATTTGAACAGGTAGAAATAAAATAAAGAAAAATAAAAGAGTCAAAGAACTTCCATCCAACCTTAGTTGTTGGAAATTCTTGCCTCTATTTTCAAGCTGAAACACAGATTTATGGAATAAATTATATTTAACACAATACAGGCCAGAGAGATCATCGCAAGAAAAAAACCAAGAAAGAAATGAATACGATGAGAAATCTTTGCTCCGTCAATTTCCATTCATGAAAAATTTCCCCTCCATTTTCGATTTTAAATGCATACATTTACGTAACGTAATGGCAATTTAACAACAATGTAGGACAGGGAGAGCACTGTGAAAAAATTTGGTTCTAGTTCCAGTTGAATTTTTTTTATTTTTTTTTATTTAATCTTCCTTCCCTCAGAGTTCTTTCAGATTTTTACAGACGTTTCTGGCCTCTTGATTTTAGTCAAGGCCTGTTCTCAATGCATAGAAGGATTAACAAAAGTTTTGTTTACTTCTGAAGAATTTAAATGTTGTTGCCACGTTCCTCATACTGTTTCCACGTTCCACACACTGTTGCCAGTTACTAAACTGAAATACTTTCATGTGTGATAATACTGTGAAAAAAAAATTATGATCACTGAAAAATAAATCTTTCTTCCCTTTACCTTCTGTCGCACTAAATTTTTGAGTTTATTTGTAAGCTGAAATATAAATATTTCTGCAACAAATGATATTTAGCAAAAATATTTGGACAGATGGAACATTGCAGAAAAACAAATTACAATTACAAAATTAATTTTCATTCCACTCCAGCTTTCGTTTTCCAGAAAATTTTCCCTTCAATATCAACCTCAAATGCAAATATTTAAGGAATAAAACACGTAACAACACAGAGAAGAAAGGGCAATGCAAAAAAAAAAACCAAAAAAAACCTCAAATTCATTATTTATTGAATCAACGATTTAACAACAATACGGAGTACAGGGGACATCGTGGAAAAAAAAAACAAAAAACAAAAAACAAAAAAAACAAATTAAGATTATAACGCTCCGTCTAATGTTTGTTTTTGGAAATTGTTGCCTCAGTTTTCAAGCTGAAACAAATATTTATGCACTAAAATCATGTTTAACAATAACATAAGCATAACAAATATTGTGAGATGCAAAAATAAAAATAAAATGTTTTCGGAAAATTTTGAAAAACAGATTTCCTACACATATGAAAAACTTGCGCTCATGATCAGAAGTCTGCAAGAGAGGATTAAAAAAGATTCTGTGGATGGTGCAAGACCAGAATAAAGGTTCTGGGGATATCGTTTTTGTCTGCAGGACCAAAATAAAATTTGCAATGTTACGCCACCTGTTGTAGCAGGAAAGAAAAAAAAAAAAAAAAAAAAAACACACACACACCCCATAATAGGATGTTGCCATGAATTTGCTATGAAGTGCTGGCTGATGCTGCGATGGGGCGCAAATGATAGCCTCCAAGCCAAAACCAGTTGCACAAGCTGTTTTCACTAGTCTTGCAGCAGGATACAAATGTACTTGGGACCATATAAATTGAAAAAAAAAATGCAGTAGAAATGAAAAGAAATAACAATGGTTAATTTTCCAGATTTAATTAGAAAAAAATATATTTAAAAGATACTTGGTAGACATAAAAAGTAAACTAAAAGAGACTTGCAAAGAAAAAAAGTAGACTAAAAGGATTAGTACAAATGATCAAACAAAATATTTTGCTTGCATTTGTAGATAAGCTTGGGCTGAACTAAAAAAAAGTATGTCTCTATCGTTAGTTGTGAAAATGAAGATTAATTATAACAATGATTTGATATATTGACGAACAAAACCGTATGAACTAGTAATATGGGAATACAGAGAAATGTATTCTGAGCTGTGAGAGAGAGAGAGAGAGAGCAGAGGTTCAAATCCTTTTTTGGACAGCCATGTTTATTAGCAATTGACGATTCTTGAATGAGTCAGGTCTCACAAGGAGTTCATTGGCTATAAATTAGTGATAAAGAACAGTTTACTTTCTGTTCACACTAAGCAGTTTTAACAAGAAATGTAGGACAGTTTTACCAAGAAATATGCAAAAAAAAAAAAAAAAAAAAAATTAAAAAAAAAATCATGTTTTCCTCATCTACAGTCTCTTTCAAATAAAAAGTCCAAGTTCTTGTGTCCTAAAGATATAATACTCTCCTACATCTTTTTTTTAACAACTGCATCAAATGCAGAATGCAGTAGTTAAAAAAATCTTCCTCACCCATACTTTGTTAAACAATGCTCTCAAATTATCTCAAACTGGTGCAACTGTATAAACAATATCAAGTTGCTTCCATAAGAGTACAAAACACAACCAATTGTGGAAAGTAGGTTCATACCCTTCAAAAATGAAAAACACCCCAACATAAAAAGGTAACTCAACACAAAACAGATATTTGAATCAAAATCCTGACTGAAATTTACCATAAAAAGTTGTGTACATACAGGTGTTGTAATACAAAAAAGGATAGGTAGACAAGATATTTAAGAAATTATGTACAATACATTCCACGCAGTTAGTGCAGTGAAACATATGAGTATTAGGCACAACCCGGCTTCAGTGAAAATGTCTGCCTACAGGGCTTAACAAACTGCTGGTTTATTTGTAAGATTTCTATGCATAACATCATAAGAATGTCAATAAAAAATGACAATTTTTTATTATACACACAAAAGGCATCAGTAAGCTAAGAAACTTACAAAACAATAAGGTGCTCTATATGTTTCAACTTAACTACAATGTGTCTTCTTGTTTTTTTTTATTGGACGTTTAACGACCACCGCGAGCAACTCAGTGGGCTATAAAGTAGTCGCCTGTCCCTAATTTAGGGTCACTGATTCCAAAGAAAAGAGAGAGCCAATGCCTTAAGACGAACACAACATCCATGCAGTACCGGGATTTTAACTCTGACCCATCTCAGGCGAATGATCAGAAGCCATCGCTTAGACCACTGTGCCACCGGAGCGGCACAGTGGTGTCTTCGTCAGGAGCAGGTCCCACAATATGTTCACTATTGTTAGACCAAAAAAGAAAAAGAGATGGTAGGAAACAATTGAAAGTATTGCTAGACCTGCTCCTGATGAAGACACAATTGTAGTTATGTTGAAACATGTGGAGCACCTTATTGTTTTGTAAGCTTCTTAGATTCCCCGATGCCTTTTGTGTGTACAATTGAAAAAAAATGTCGTTTCCTACCAACATTCTCATAAAATTGCAGGCAATTTATACCCCCCCCTCTTGCACCTTCTAGATGTGGAAAACAATGATAAGTGCTTTTAAATTATTTTTCTGGTAGTTTTCCACCATCCTAGTTATATCTATCACTATTCTAGTTATATGTCCACCCATAATTTAGGCTTGAGTGACAGAACCAAAACTGAAGGACAAATACCTGTTCCTAGCATGGGGCTTTGAATGCAATTCAACATTCATATGATAAATGACAAGAGAAGTTTCTGCTACTGTACTCATAAAACTTAAAATGCAGAAAAAAATTAAATAAGGAAGACAGTCAATGGGATGAAGCGCTTACATGAAAAATGCATATAAATAATATAGGACTTCCCCAGGTATTAGAATGTAAATTATACCACTGATTTCAAGTATGATACTGCAGTATTATTGAATGGAACTGCTTATCAAAAATTAATGCCGTGCATTCATAAAAATATGCGCGCGCACGCACACACACACACACTTAAAATATGGAAATTTCAGCATGATACCTGCATCAAATGTATGTGCCTCAAACCTGACAAAAAAATAATGAGCTTCATATATAATAAGAAATACACACACACACACACACACACACACACACACACACACACACACACACACACATATATATATATACATAATAAAATAAGTAATGATAAAGAAATAATTAACTAGCAATTAAAAAGTACTGCGAAGAAACCTAGCATTGTCATCTTGTCTAGAAGTTGACTGAATTTCAATGAAATGCATGTAAATACACTGTTAATGCACTAATTATATTTTTGAAAGTTATGTGCATACAAAACGACAAGCAGAAAAAATATTTACTTTCACGAGAAAAGAATGGCAGAATAATTTTTGAAGAACAGAGCTGTGAAGTGGTTCACGCAATCAAAGACAAATATACAGCTGGGACATGCAAAGAATATATTAAGAAAGAAACCCCTTCTAATCTCTTTATTCCCCAAAAATTTATGACACTACTAAAAAATTAAAATTCTAACTAATATTCTTAAAAGATCAATGGCAACATAATTACTTACCATACACAATGAGGCAGAAAGACACACACACACGTGCAACAAATAATGATAAAATAATTCATGATTCTAACAAATTTAATGGGCATAATCATATATACTAAGTACCAATTATACTTATACGTGTAATTTGGTGAATTCATCGAGTTTCTTCATAGTCTTTTTACAAAGTTTTGTGATTTTGTAGTTGTCTTCCATTCCCATAAATTTTTTTAAAAGTTCATTTGCCTTGCACTGCACATCTGTTTTTGGCAATGTTTGATACTTCAATGAAATCCTTGACTGTAGAAAATGAAAAATTTTGAACTCTTCTTCACATTTGAACCCTGAAATAAGAAAAAAATAAAACATGCGTTGAAAAACAATAAAATCATCTCTAATACTTATCTTCCAAAACTCTGAAGTGATACAGTGAGGACTATGACAAATACTCACGACAATCATGTCCACACGATGATAAAATCATTTTGCCCTATAATGGCATATTAAAATGCCAATATGTCCACAGATCCGTTTTTAAGCTGTTGCTCACATTTTCGCTAAATCACGATAAAGACGGTAATACTTTTGTGATTAAAAGTCCCCACCGAATCGACAAAAAAAAAAAAAAAAAAAAAAAAAAAAAGAAAGAAAAACGTTCCCCGTCATTGTTGTTATCATCCCACACGCCCCACTTCGGCCTTGTGTTGGTTTTCATTCCAGGCATTTTTTCGTTCCATCATCACTGCTTCACCCCTACAAACTAGTTTCCTTCCTCGTCATCTTGTCCATTTCTGCTTTGCCCTTGCATTGTTTTGCATCCCCATCATTTTTTCTTTCCGTCTTCGCCCTGCCAACCTAGATTCTTTCCCCATCATCCTGCCCACCTCTGCTTTGCCCTTGCATTGCTTTTCATCCTTACCATTTTTTCGTTACATCATTGCTGCTTTGCCCTACCAACCTGGTTTCCATTCCCGTCATTTTTTATTTAAGTTTTTGCTGCTTTGCCCCCAGCCAACCTATTGGGTTGTCGGAAAAGTCACGACGTATTTTGGCACCCGATGGCGGTTTCGGAAGTACTAGAGGCATGCGCAGCTCTGTTATCGCAATGGCATTCGATAGGTGCCAGTTCTAGCTGCAGTCTACAAGGAATAGTGAACAATTTGGTTGATTTGCGGAGATTTGACATCAAGTTGAAGATGGAAGACCAAACTGTGCATTTTTGCCATATTTTACTGTTTTACTTTCATAAAGAGAAGAACGAGCGTCAAGCTTGTGAAAAGTTGCGTAAGGTGTACTGTGATAATGCTCTACAAGAACGTCAGTGCCAGCAGTGGTTCGCAAGATTCCGTGCTGGTGATTTTGACCTCAACGATGCCCCTCAGTCCGGGAGGCCCACCGAGGTTGATGACGACCAAATCAAGGGATTGATTGAGTCAAACCCACGTTACACGACACGAGAGATTGCAGACACATTGCATATCCATCATTCAAGCGTTCACAACCACCTGAAGAAGCTGGGATACGTAAGCAGGCTCGATGTGTGGGTTTCTCATGAACTCAAAGAAGCTCAATTGACGGCGCGTATAAACATCTGTGATATGCTAATTAAACGTGAGGAAAACAATCCTTTTTTGAAACGACTGATAACTGGTGGCGAAAAGTGGATTGTGTACAACAATGTGCTGCGCATACGGTCTTGGTCGCGACGTGCTGCTTCGCCTAATATGACATCCAAAGCAGACATTCATCAGCTGAAGGTTCTGGTCTCGGTGTGGTGGGATTTTAAAGGTGTCTTGTTTTTCGAGCTCCTACCATGGAACTAAACAATCAATTCAAATGTGTACTGTCAGCAATTGGACAGTTTGAACGAATCCATCATCCAGAAGCATTCAGAGCTCGTTCGTCGTAAAGGTGTTGTGTTTCATCACGACAACGCGAGACCACACACAAGTTGGATCACCCGCAAAAAATTATTGGAGCTTGGGTGGGATGTGTTGCCACACCCAGCATACTCGCCCGACCTTGCGCCATCAGACTTCCACTTGTTTTGCTCTCTTCAACAGTCTTGCGTGGTATAACGTTCAATTCAGATGAGGCTGTAAATCAGCCAGGACCTTGTACAGTTTTTCGCCACGAAAGACAGGTCCTTCTATGAAAGAGGCATTTTGCAGCTCACTGAAAGATGGCAAAAGGTTATTGAACAAAGCGGGCATTGATTGATCTTTGTTCTTTCTATCAATAAATGATCTTTGCAAAACATAGCTAAAATACGTCATGACTTTTCCGACAACCCAATAGTTTTCTACCCTGTCATTTTTCTTTCTGTCATCATGCCCACCCTGGCATTTTTTTTAATCCCCATCATTTTTTCATTCTTTCAATTGCTGTTTTACCTCGCCGCCCTGGTTTCTTAACCTGCAATTTTTTTTTTATTTCATCATTGCGCCTGCCTATTCGTGCTTCGCTCTTGCGGGTTTTTTTTTATCCCCATCATTTTACAGTTCCGTTGCCCTGCCAACCTGGTATCCTTCCCCATTATTTTTTCTTTCTGTGATCGCAGTCACACGCTGCTTTGCCCTGTTGCCATTTCCCCATCCTGTTGTCTTTTCTCCATTGCAGAAAAGTAGCAATGAGCCTCAAGAGCACTTTTCGCAAGGGCTTTGCTGTGATGCGTAAAGAAAGAGGTGTTATGATTGTTTATTTGGCGGTTCGCTGCCACATCAGCAACTGAGTAAACAGCAGGCATCATTTCAGTTCAGGTCGACTGGTCAGTTGGTGTGTCGTCGATCGTGGTGTTGCTTAGTCCTTGTCTTTGTATATACTTTCACAAACTGCATGCATCCCGCAAATGTAAGTACTTTTATTAAAATTTGAAGTGTAAAAGCCTATTTGTTTTTATTCTTGAATTCTATTTAAAGTACAAAATTTTATTTAGCCAATGCATTGTGCTTGTATTGTCATATGTAAATATAGCACAAAAAAAAAAAAAAAAAATAGAACCGTAAATTTGGCTAATTTATGTGGCATTTTGCTACAACTTTTGCTGACAAAATAGCCAAACTGCTAAAAGAGAAAATATTTTAACTTAAACATAGCCACAAATAAACAAATAGATAAAATTACTCTAGGGAAACCTAGATTTTGATGTATTACATTAACAAAAGAATTTACAATTATTCATCACTCATAAATAATACAGCATTAGCATGAAAAGATTAACCTTCATTATCTTAATTGTTATTAACATGTAAAAGGCTTTCTTTTACACCAATGCCATTTAATCTCATGGCTAGCATGTTGCCTCAAGCACCTAACATATGCAGGAACAAATAGCGCACAGATGAATAAAAACAATACATTAACAACGAAATTTTTGCACAGTTCCGGCATCAAGTATTGCCATGCAAATTGGCTGTAGGGTGGCCACATGACAATCCCCTTCAGCAAAGGCAACTTTAGATCTTCTGGGGCCCTAGGTGCTGAGAGATTCAGGGGCCCTTCCCCTTCTTATCGCCTCAGAAATTTTCAACACTTTGTAAGAAACAGTGCTGGTGTAATTATTTTGTCTGTCCGTGCACATCAAACTTTTTGTTTTTAGATATATTTCAAAAATTATTTTTGTGCCTGATAGGAAATCAAACAACATTAAGTTTGGCACTTTAAATATCCATATACTTCATGAATTTACCGCTAAGGGCTGTGTCTAAGTCGAAAATTCAAGAAATTAAACTTCTATTGTGAAGAAACCATTCAACACAGAGAAAAATATTTCTGTGCCTCTCAGATTAAGCTGAACTATCCTTCTCAAATATTTAAATTTTCCAATCAGTTCCTTGATTTCCTGCTAGGTGCGCTAAGTTCAAAGAATTTGGTTTTCACAGATTTTTGAAACATTATTTTTGTGAATGGTAGGACATTAACATTCATTAAATTTTACCCATTTAAAATTTCACTACTGGTTCATAAATTTCCCACTACGAGTTCTCAAAGTGGAAATTTAGTAAATTTTAGCGTCACGCTACGAAGAGACTATTTCAGTTACAGAAAAAGTTATTTTTGGATTTGATACATTAGGAAAAACTGATTACTTTAGCAGCTTTTCATTCGTAAGTTACTAGGCAAATTTAACGCTAAGTGCGCTCAAAATGGAATTTCTCTAAATTTGTCAGTACGTTGCGTATTTGTCATAAAATTTGAATGCGTTTCATTTGCAAAACGTGCTTTTGTATTGTTTCAGCTTTGAAAAATCATTTTGTTTTATGTTATGAGCAAATCAGTGGGCAACGAGCATAGTATCAAGCAAAAATAAAATACTTGAAAACACTGGCAACTGGAAAAGTCCTACACATTAGAAAATTTGCATAAAATGCAATTTGTGCACAGTACTTCACTTGAAAAGGGTGGATGACTTTTCATGGGAGTTTTCCTGTGGCCAACAATTCCCTAAACGGAGAGATTTAGGCGTCTATGGTATAGACGAATGCCATGGACCAAGAAAGCTGGACAGTAAGAATTTTATCAGTCAGTACACGGAAGCGAGAATGTGAAGAATTCCTTGAAAGCATTTTTCTTATTAATTTCATTGGAAAATTGAGGTTTGCATTTTTATTTATTTTTATTTTTTTTTTTGTATTCTTTCAAAAAGATGTGCGAGATTTTTTATATACCTGCACTGCAGTTATCAGAAACAGAAGCATAAGTACTTGTTGAATAGGATTCACACCTAAATAATACAATAAACAATTCTATACAAACTCCGTTTATTTGTGTGAAAATATAATTAAAGAAGGAATACAAGGGGAAATTGTATCTCCTGAGCTTTCGCTCTCCAATCGGGAGGCTTTCTCAAGGGTTGCAGACGTTACTAATAAGACTGGCGAGTATAATCAAAAGTGTTTAGAAATCTTTTAATTATACTCGCCAGTCTTGTTACTAACGTCTGCAATCCTTGAGAAAGCCTCCCAGTAGGAGAGCGAAAGCTCGGGAGATACAACTTCCCCTTGTATTGCTTCTTTAATTATATTTTCACACCAATAAACGGAGTTTGTATAGAATTGTTTATTGTAGAAGCATAAGAATTAAATGCCAAAAATCCGGTTTGAAAATGGAAAATTAGGAACCACATGTTTTTGAGTATCATTGAAATTTTTTATTGCTTTTTCAAAAGTTAGTTTTATGCCGATTTAAGGAATAGAAAAGGTGAGAACGCTTGATAATTTTCAGTATTAAACCAGGAGGAGAAAATAATAAGAAAATGTTGTTGCAATACAATATATAAATTACTTTTAACACTATAAAATAAGAAAAAGATAGATCCTGTGATATTCTCGAATTTCTTTACTTTTTCAGCCTAAATGTTAACTCTTTTGGTTTAAGATGGTTTAGAGGGATTAGGGCTGAGAAAGAACTTGTTTATCCAATCACAAAGGGAAAAAATAACAATAGACAGCAAACATCCCCAATCATCAGGAAAGTTTTTACAAGCACTCCTCATTGCAACTCGGGGGGGGGGGAGGTTCCAGCACAGATGTGTTCCCTTGGCAGGAAGTAGCATGCAAGCAATTTATAGCACAGCAGGCCAGTTACGAATCTGCCTAAACAATGAAAAATGTGGAAAGCGTGGTTACCTCCTTTACCTACCACTAAAGGAAGGCAAAATTATTTTAACCGTTCCTTTCAAAATAAGTACATCGATAAGAACTAAAAAATTCGGAGTATCAGCAACAGCAAGAAAAAATACACTCGCGGACAATGAAATTTGCATACCTTCAAGAAAACATGCTACAACCGCGAAACTTTGCAAATAGCTTGAGTGCGTGCTGGTATGCACATGTTCCACGTTTGGTGCAAGTGCGCGTGACCTGTGGTGGCGCTGCAAGCATAAACCGGCGTGTAGTCGATGTCATATGAAAGCGAAAAGCACTGGCTGATGCAAGCAAGAGTACAGAGTGATGAGAATGCCGGGTAGATGCCAGAGATGTCGATTTGCGCAACTCACGAACTTTGAGAGAGGCCTGATCATCGGGCTGAAACCTGCAAGGTGGTCTGCGTTCCGTATAGCCTGCCACATGGATCGTTCTCACCATACTGTCCGACTGTTGGGAGCAGTGAACACGTGACGGCACTGCGGCTCCGGATGGACCAGGAGGATCACCAGGAGAGGGAGTCAATGGATCTTGCGCTAGGCACAAACGGATCCCATGGGGACCTGGTCCATGATACAGGCGGATGTAGCGGTTCTTATGTAGTCCCGAACCATTTCCTGATGCCTCGCGGAAGCGAATCTGCAATCCCAGCGCCCCTTACTTGTGCTGCCATTAACACCGGAACATCGCCGGCTCTGTGTGCAGTGCTGCCAGGCCAGAGCAACGTGGAACGCCACATACTGGCAACGTGTGGTGTTTAGCGATGAGTGCCACTTCATTTTGGGGACAGATGATCATCGTATCCGGGTGTGGAGGTCCCCGGGTCAAAAGCACAATCCCAACCTAGCTATCCAGTGCCACTCCTCCCCCACTGCAGCCATTATGGTCTCGGGAGCCATTGCCTACGATAGTGGTATGTTGATCATTGATGGGCCAGCAGTATGTGGATGAGATCCTAAAGCCCCATGTGCTCCCATTCCTGGCCGGGATTCTAGGTGCATTATACCAGCAGTATAATGCCCACCCGCACACTGCTCAGGACTACCTACATTATGTCCAGACACTTCCATGGCCTGCCCGCTCCCCGGACATGTCCCCTATCAAGCATGCGTGGGACCAGTTGAAATGCCGGCTGCCGCAGTGCTGCACTATCCGAGATCTGGAGCACACCGTACAACACGTGTGGACCAGTTTGCAGCAGGACGACATCAGGCATCTGTTGCCCTCCATGACGGACCATATTGCAGCATGTTTTGCCGCACGAGGCGGTGCGACGTGCCATTGAAGATGACCAGACTGTGTGCCACAGATCCCTCCGTAATTGCCCTGCAGCTCTGTTTTTGCTATCATGTGTATCAATAATCTGTGTCATTATGTCCACAAAATTTCAGTTCAATACGATGCTTCCTTCTTGGTGTGCAAACTTCATTGTCCGCGAGTGTATATACACTAATGAGCCATTACATTATGACCACCCCTAACCTAGAGACACGAGTGCGCCTGGAAACCGAACGGTGGTGCAGGTGAAGTTTACAGAGCAGTATATATACAATTCGAGGACCGGCTTTCGGTTAGTAAAGTGTTTGGAGTTGTAATGGGAGAGCTGACGATTTATTGAAGTTTGATAAAGGACAAACTGTGAAGGCACGGCTCCTCAGAACTACGATCTCGGAAACTGCGCCGCTTGTGGGTTGTTCACGTGCCGCTGTAGCAAGTACGCATCAAAAGTGGTACACAGGTGGCCAAATGACGAACCGTCGTCCGCAGCTCATTGATGCCAGGGGGAGCGGAGAGTGTCGTGCATTGTTCACAGCGACCGCAGGGCTACAGTGCATCAAATCATCCGCAACTACGACAGTGGCGACCAGGGCAATGTGTCACAGCACACAGTTCATTGAAGCCTTCTGGGCATGGGCCTGCATAGCCAAAGACTCAGACGGATTCCTATGCTCACTGCACGTCATCACGGACAACACATGAAATTGGCCCAAGATCATCGAAATTGGACCGTGGATGATTGGAAGCCTGGTCTGACGAATCAAGATTCCTGGTACGTCACGTAGACGGCGAGCAAGGATACGTCGATTACCAATGGAAGCTATTTCACCTGGATACACTGTTGGGTGGAAACAGGCCGGCGGCAGTGGTGTTGTCTCTGGGCACTTTAGGCCCCATTATCCCAATAGCACAATCCCTGACAGCTGTCAGATACATATCTGAACATCGTTGCAGACCAAGTTCACGCATTCATAGCAACTGTGTTCCCTGCTGGTGATGGCCACTACCAACAGGATGATGAGGCATGCCACATGCCAGAATCGTCAAGGAGTGGTTTGAGGAACATGCTGGTGACTTTCTGTTAATGCTCTGGCCTCCAGCTTCACCTGACATTAACTCAGTCTAACATTTATGGTTCGACTTCGAAAAGCGGGTTCACGCTAAATCACTACCACCCCAAAATGTATGGGAACTGGAGGATCTGCTGTTGACATTATGGTACCAAATACACCAGGATACCTATCGCCACCTCATCGAATCGGTCTCACCGAGTGGCCGCTGTTTTGTGGGCTAAAGGGGGTCCTATAGCTTATTATGTAGGTGGTTATAATGTAGTGGCTCATCGGTGTATTAGTAATATGAGAAAGTAAAATATCAATTAACAATACAAAATAGTCACTTTTCCGATTGATTTGTTTCGGTCCGTGAAAACCAAGACAAAATTGGAATTGCAATTATACAGTATATTTTCGAGGCCCCTGAAGCTGTGGGGCCCTAGTCGCACGCTTAGTGTGCCTAGTCAGATATCCGCCCCTGCCCTTCAGTGAGGGGAGTGAGTGCTAGATGCATCAGCTATCTAGGGCTCGTGGGAAATTTTTCACATGCTGTTGCAACTCAAACAACTGATCCACACTCCGTGGATGGAAGTGATATCATTGTGAGCAGGCACAGCACTGAGCTAGAACAATGTGATACAATCAATCCAAACTTTTTGACCAATATTTTTTTGTTGCAAGAAAAAATTCCAGGACTACTCCAAGACCTTTCACAAAAATCAATGACTTTTCAGGCCTGGAAAAGTGGAAACCAAATTCCAGGACTTCCCTAGGATTCCAGGGGTCATGCAAACCCTGAACAAATCAAAGGATCACAGAGCAATGGAACACAATTTTACTAATAGCATAAACCATTGCTTCTGGGGAGGTCATTTACGAATGATCATCCAATTTCCAGGTTGTCACTACACTCGCTGAGTAAATCATTCATTGTAAAAATCCTATGCTGCACTTTCAAAGCTACATCTCTTTTTGGCAAACTGCCAAAAAAAAAGTGAGCTTTTCACCAATCACTGTTCATGATGAATGACTTACAAGCTGGCTTGTGGTAAATGACTCAGGCACACCGTCCAAATAAATGACATTCAAGAATCATCTACATTCTTAAATTTCACCATTATTTCCTAGCTGATTGCTCACTCACATAGCAATTTTCGACATTACTTTCCTCATTGGGAATTCGTTTTTGAACTTGTGGAGGCAGAATAAAATTAAACATGCTGTAACTATAAACTTAAGAAGTTATTATGGGTTTTATTCAGGAATAAAACATGGAATTTAGTCAAATTTTTGGATAGGAGCCCTATCCTTCTTCAGGACGACCACATACATTGTTGCCATTCTCTTGCAAGTGTCCATCCCCTGAAATCATTCATTATCGTACTTCTTGTAATTTCTCAACTTTCTGCGAGTTTTCTCTTAAGGAAGTGTTGTTTGTTCACAGGCAAGAATTTCAATCTAGTCCCATAGAATTTTATGGCCTTTGTTTTGCACATGCCTGTCCAAGCCAGTCTGCTGTTACTTCAGGATGTCACAGTACTAGCCAAATGAATTATCATTCACGAATGGTTTGTCACTTCAAAATTTACATCTTAGGAAAAAAAAATAAGTAACCAAATTTGACATACATTTGTATTGATACACACACACACACACTCAGCAAAGAGAACAATTTTTCATCTCCAGGCTACTAGTTTATAAACCATGGGCATGGAAATTTTTAAGCTCTAATGTATCAGTCAAAGTTCCTAGATGTCTTCTTGTATTTCATAATAATAACAGAGGAATTACCTGAAACTGTCTCCATGGTTTTCCACTAATAAAAATGATTTGAGATGTCAAAACTAGCAGTACTTACACTCAGCATATGCACGCAGTAGTAGGTTGCCACTGGAAACTGTTGTATGATATTCAATATGAAGAATATGTTAAACATAAAAGGTGGAAGTTTAGGCCATGTAAACTTTGAACAACCCATTTCTTTCAAAACTTAAAGGTATTTATAAATGTAAAAATAACATACCTAATACATTTTCTTCAGTTCCTGGTGTCTGTCTATCAGGAGAAGGGTTCTCACATTTCTCTCTGTACCCAACAGAAGCTGCATTTTGACTTGACGCAAATGTACTTGCTGTTTGATTTGCTAGCACCAAATCTATACTGTTCCCTTTTGATTTTGAAGCACCAGAATTTGAGCTAGTTTCACTACAGCTACTGCACGCATCCAAACCACCAGAATCTTTTAACTTTAACATTTTTGCATTCTTTGAAAATTCTAAAAATGAAAGCCTCTCATTTTCACCCCCAAAAAATTGAACTCTGCAGCACTGTTTTTTGACCTTTCTTTTGCATTTACAAATTGTACAGAACTGGGTGTGTGGAAAACCTGTGATGTAGGCACCCCTTCACCCTCTCCAACAACAGTTACTGGGGTCCTACCAGGTTCATTGTTGTCCAGTGTTGAAGAGGATCTAGAAGAATGAAAATCTTTAAGCAGCGGCGATTTTCTTGGGCTGTTCATTTTAGAAGAAGCACAGTATGGTTGGGGAGGAGAATTCGGTTCATACGTAGCAGTACTATAGCTAGAGTCTGGAGAAGAAGATGGACTATGTGTTGCCTCTTCAGAATCAGGGAGATCCTTTGGTGACGGAGATCGACTGAGCTGGCATTCTTCTGGTGAGGAGCATGTACTGGGGCTGCCAATTTCAAGAGCTGGAAGTGGCTCACTAGGCTGTTGGATGTTTCTTCTGACTGAGGGTGGAGTACTGCTGGTCTCACTTGCACAGGATGAGGCATGGGCAACCTCGTTAACAGATGATGCTTCTCCATCTTGGAACTGGGGTGATGTATGCCTGTCTTCCTTAGATGCTGCTTGCTTTGAACTGTGTACAGTTGTATTTCCAAAGAAGTGAGTGGATGCTTGGAAATCAGATCCTATGTGCAATATACTATCGTGAGAAGTGTTAATTGTGTCCTGGGCCTGAAAAGAAAAAAATCTTTCTCATTCATAAACAATTAACTTAAAGGAACAAAAGAATCAACACTTCACAGCAGAATAGTTACTTTATCACTTGAAAAATATCCTACAAATATATATATATATATATTAGTAATAACAGCTAATAATGCTGTGGAAATATAACAGCTCATTACTTTGTACCATATATAAATATCAGTAAACTGTTTTAAGGGATTCAGAGGTCAGCTTTTCAAAGAAAGCTCATCTGCCAAATTAAAGTTTAAATTTTTTGATGTTGCTAGATTTTACTTGCTGCTAGTGCGCTGAATATATTATGCGATCTAGGCACACAACTCAAGCTTTACTGGCATCCAACACACATCTCACACAAAAGTTTCTTGTACTCCATACTCTTTTTTATCTTTTTCTTACGCTTTTTCCTGAATCCAGTCGTTGCATGATCTCTTTGTCTTTCCTCAACCTTTCTTTCCTGCCACTTAGGATGAATAAATTATTTTACGTAGCATCTCATCACTCATTCTTTCAACAAAAACAAAGAACCTCAGAATATTTGTCTATGCCCTAGAAATAATATTCTGCTTCACACTGCACACCTGCAACACATCCTTGTTTCTCACATGGTCAGAAAGTGTCTTACCACAACTCCTCATCCTTCTGTAAGTAATGCATCTCCCCAGCACATAAATGACTCCTGTGTCTCTCCTACAGTACCTAGGTTTCACTGCCATGCATCAGAGAATGAAAGATTACTTTTATGCACAGCCCTTCTAGACCTTTCAGAGAACTTGTCAGTACTATGAAATCCTCCCAAAGCAGCTATGGTTTCCAAAGCTGTATTAACTTGCCCACTAATTTCACCACCTAATCTGCTTTCTCTGTCCAACATGCTTCCTGAATACACAAATTAATTCACCTGGTCTATCTCTGTACCACTTACACTGATCTTGCATTCAGTACTAACAATTCCTCATTCAAAAACCATGACTTTGGGTTTTCCCTCATTTCAGAAAAATGGAACCCTTACATATATGTACAACTGAGTGTAATACAGGTCTCGCTTTTTTCTAATGTATTCTTGAAAACATTAAGAATTCTAATCTATGATGACTTTTACTATATTAGGCTAAAATATTTTGACTGCTTGTAGCTAAAAAGTCCAATGATGCAAGAAAGTAATACATGCTTCCCTCATACTGCAAAGTACAGGTCGTTTTCCATAGTCTTTTGCCAAGGTTCTCAACCTCTTCCCATACCTGTAGTTTTTGGAAGATCACTTATGAGAAGTGGTTACTTGCAACAATGCCCGCTTCCTATTGATAAGCGCCAGGTAGCATTGACGCAAAGCATCATGGACCCGCTGCAGTTGTCCAGCATAGAGGTTCTTGTCCACAGCCTGATCACCTGGCACAAGCTCCAGTGCACCGGGCTCTCACAATTCCACCAAATGCACAGCATGTATAGTGAAAAAAAAAAACATTTTGCTAGTGGTAGGATTCAAAACCACATCTCCTGGCTCTGAAGGCAGTTGCTCTCTCACCTAAACTACACCGGTGAAGCTTATCACTGCAATTGCTGAAGTAAGTATGTCAAATATACCCCCCTCTGAGAATAGGAAAACTGGGACATAATCATAGGTTTCGAGGTCAACCAGCAAACCATGCTGAAGCAGCTCACTGTAGAATCCGGTATTCTCATTAATTTCAAACAACGTGTGAAAGAAACATCACATATATATTTTTTTAAGAACCCAATGGTAGGAGATTCATTTTTATGTTCAGATGCCAATATAGCAAAACAAGCTAATTTTGTCAGTGGTGGAATTTGAAATCACGCCTTCTTGCTCCAAAGACAGTTGTTCTCCCAACTAAACTACACTGATAAAGGTTATCACTGCAACTGTGTCATCTTGACACACATATCACCTCTACAGTAGGTATACTACACAAGACTTTCCTCTTAAACCTCCCTCTTTGCATCACTGGCTGTGATCCCTGTTGGGCCCTAGCCACTGGGAACCAGTGTGGAAGGACGATGCAGATATATTCACTTTTTATCACCTGTGAAGATATAATACCAAAATCTATCATAGTGCGGATTTGACAGCAATACGCAAGAGAGCTACACGTGGTTTTGCCTGCTGGGGTTTCAATTCATGAGGAACTGTTCAATGGTGCTTGGATGAAAATGAAGCTGGTGCAGGTGACGAATGATGGCGGATTGGAAAGAACCCACCTCAGATGCCAGTTGTTGTGTGCTGGTACTGCAGTTTGCCTTCATAACTTTAACCAGGGTGTCAATGTTTGTGGTCGTTGGACATCCTGATTTCAGCTTGTCTTTGAGGTTGGTGTCTTCAGCATTGTAGTGCCGGAGCCATTTTTGTGCAGCGCTGCTTCCCACTGTTTTTTCGCCTTCAACCGCACAGTTTCTCTCACTACTGCTGCAGCATTTAACCCCTTTTTTCCAATAATGGTATAAAAGAACCTGAACAGCACATTTATTAACCTCCACCCCCTGCCTACCTAACAATGCAATGTGGATCTATGTTAAATGCATCCCATCAGCTTCCTCGCATGTTCTATGTCATCACAATACTCACCTGACGCTGGCACACATTTTGCACACGAAAGGAGGCCCAACATTCTGTGTAGCTCAAAACGGGCTGAACTTTTGACTTGGCCTGGTATGAATGTAAACAGACAGTTTTCAATTAACATAAACAGCCAGTTTTCGATGAATGTAAACAGCCAGTTTTCAATTAAATAATCACAAATTTTAGTTTGGTTTTAGATTTTCAGGAATCTCTACAATGTGATATCTGTTTGTATTTTTTCCCACAGCTATGATGTCATTCTATTCACACTCCATTTCCTCACGCATTATAATGAAGTGACAACACATAGCAGCCCCTTCTTGTGCTTGATGAACTCATTAAATTCTTTGGCATTATTACCTTCATCTTTCAGTGATATCTGCGTCATATATTTATTGAAAGCATGGTTCATTTAAATTGTTCTGGAAATACTCCCCAACAATTCATTTAAAAGCATGAAAAAATTATGTTTTTTATCTTTTTCTTTTCTAGAAATTACTTGATTCTCACTAATAAAACTTTTGGAGAGTAGGGTGTGTGCATAATCAACATTCAGCCTGCAGATATTTGCTGTCAGAAAATTTGCCAAGTAAAAATCATATAATTCCTAGACATATACTGTACATAGCCACATTATACTTTATCGCTTTTTCTTTGTTTACACCATCTAAAATTTCAGAAATTTCTTCTTCCATATATTTTATGCTTGACAAAGACAGTTCCATTATAATAAACCAAACAATACTATTATTACATAAGAGCAACATCAGACACACACTGCATATACTATCACAGTACTATCTTATTTTCTAAAAGCTGTCTAGATGTCATCTTCATCAGCAAGAGTTATAGTAAGCGAAACCAATGGTGTAGTTACTTCATGAAATTTTCCTGGTATGGATTTGAATAAAGGTAAGTAAAGGCTATGTCATACAAGTGCCACTTTGGCTCAGGTTTAGACAATCCCAAGCAGAAGTGTGTGGCATCATTACAAACAGCTGAGTGACTAGGATCAAGGCCAACCAATCATACATACATATATATCACTAAGCTGCTCTGAGACTCAGAGGTTAACTCCATAAAAAAAAAAGACAATCTGCCAGTTTAACTAATTATTTACTTACTGTTGCCATATCAAACATCTCCATTTAGAACGATCTTGGCACACAGCTTGATCTTCACTAACATCCATCACACGAAAGGCGCAAGACCTTCTGTGCTTTATACTCAATCTTTTTCTCATGCAAACACCCCTGCATCTGGTCCTCCCATGATTTCCTTGGCCTTCTTCTACCTTCCTTTCCTGCAACTTGGGCTGAAAATTTTTTTCTTGGTAAGCAACTCATTCTTTTAACATGGTCAAACCACCTAAGAACATTAGTCTCCACCTTACTGACAACATTTAGCTTCACATCATACAACTGCAACACATCTTCATTCCTCACATGATAATAGAGTGTTATGTCACAAACCTCCTGTAAGGCATCACCAGCACACAAACAACCCCTATGTCTCTTATGCAGTACCCAGGTTTCACTGCCATACATCAGAGTAGGAATAATTACACTTTCAAACCCAGCCATTTGGGACTCTTTTGAGAATCCATCATTCCTGTGAAAACCTCCCAAAGCAGCTATGACTTTCAATGAAGAATTCACCCGCCTACTAATTTCACCATCTAATCTGTTCCCTCTGTCAAACAAGCTTCCCAAATATACAAATTCATTTACCTAGTCAATCACTGTGCCATTTAGACTTACCTTGCACTCAGTACTAACAGCTCCTTGCTCAAAAACTGTAAGTTTGGTTTTTCCCTTATTTATACTCAGTTTGAATTTCATACAAACATTGTACATCTGAGACAACATATTCTGCAACTCATTTTTGCTCTTTGCCAACAGGACAGTGTCATCAGCATACAGCAATCTGAGCACACAGATATTACCAAGACATAAATCAGTATTGTCCATTTTGGCATCGTGCATGCACGCATCCATAAATATATTGAACAGCCATGGTGACATTACCCAATCTTGTCTGACTCCTGTGCCAATAGAAAACCATTTTGATACGACACCATTCACTCGTATAAAAGCTTTACGGCCAGCAAGACCTTATGTGGGAGTAAGCCAGCTTTGGGAGTTGGCATGGGCTCCTGTTTTGGGTCTAACCACTGTTTCTGGGTGCTGACTTTGTCACACAGGACCCATTTCTCATTACCTGTCACAATGCGGCCCAAGAACAGTTTAACTTGGTCATATGCAAGCATGCTCTTATGCGATTTGCTTTCTGCTCAACCATGAGTTGATACCCATCAAATCCCACCAAACAGATAGCAGGACCTTACGTGGGAGTAAGCCAGCTTTGGGAGTTGGCATGGGCTCCTGTTTTTGGATCCAACCACTGTTTTTGGTGCTGACTTCGTCATACAGGACCCATTTCTCATTACCTGTTCACAATGCTGTCCAAGAACAGTTTAACTTGGTCATGTGCAAGCATGTACTTATGCCATATCATTAAATGGCCAATCACTTACCCGAAGGTCCTTGGTCATTTTTCTTCCCCTTACACTTCAAGCACGTCAATTATCATCATGTAATGTAGTTGGCCTTCTAAGGTTGAAAAACTCCTTGCTTATGGGATTCGTTCTTCCGGCCATGAAACATCATATTTTTTTTTTTTTTTTTTTTTTATTTTATTCACGGGACAAAAAAATCAGGTTTTATTATGCCTTTTGAGACGTAAACATTGCTCGTCATGTCCATAAAAACCACTCAAATATACACACCATACAACTCATTCATACATTCAGTTAAAACCACTATGTACATAATTACACTATTTACATTCCCAGGCAGTTAAACCTTTGTCAACTGTGACTAAAAAAATGCTCCATCCGCTTCAAACACCGTACTAACCCTACCGCAAGTGCCAACCTCATTCAGCCCGTCATATACAATCCTCTAGCGCTTTCAACAGTACATCTATCGTCATCAGGAGGCCAATGTGTCACTCTACCTACCACAGCTCAAGTGAGCAAAGTCATTGAGGTTCCGGCTTCAGTCGCAATCTCTGCATCTTTGTGTCTCTGGCGCCATCTATTGTCAGTGCTGCTTTCTTTTTCCCTCTTAACTGTTGTTCAATCTTTATTAATGCCCTTTATTGTTCGTTTAAATTGCTTGGCTCATTAATGTTACATAATCTTGATCTGTTTTTTTCAATTAATACTGATTCTGCAATTCTCAACTGCCTTTCGTTTTTACAGCTCTTAATAATTTTAATATCTTCAAACTTCGGATATTGGATTTACTTTCTGCTCAACTATGAATTGATATCCCGCAAATCCCACCAAACAGACAGCAGGACCTTATGTGGGTGTAAGCCAGCTTTGGGAGTTGACATGGGCACCTGTTTTGGGTCCAACCACTGCTTTTGGGTGCTGACTTTGTCATAGAGGACCCATTTCTCATTACCTGTCACAATGCGGTCCAAGAACAGTTTAACTTGGTCCTGTGCAAGCATGCACTTATGAAATTTGCTTTCTGCTGAACTATGAGTTGATACCCCACAAATCCTACCAAACAGACAGCAGGACCTTAAGTGGGCATGGGCTCCTGTTTTGGGTCCAACCACTGTTTCTGGGAGCTGACTTTGTCATACAGGACCCATTTCTCATTACTTGTCACAATGTGGTCCAAGAACAGTTTCACTTGGCCATGTGCAAGTATGCACTTATGTGATTTGCTTTCTGCTCAACTATGAGTTGATGGAGTACCTAAACTCCCCTCCTCTTGTGCACATTCCCAAGTGGATGCCAGTGCGTGATAATGCTCATGTGGGTAGTCCCTAGTTGTTCGGCCAACTCCTGCGTGGTCGTACGTGGGCCCGTCTCTACTAAGGTCTTCAGCATCCATATCCACTGTTGTGGGTCTTCCAGGTTTGGCATAGTCTGGCAGGTCAAAATTTCCCTCTCGAAACCGGTCGAACTAATGGCACCACTGACGATGTAATAAGACATTGGGGTGCACACTGATAATGTTTCTTACAGCACTTGTGGGGGTGCTAATGCAACAAAATTTATACAGCGTGCAATGGCATATGTGCTCCTTGTCCACTTCCATCTTGGTTGGCACTTACAGTCTTAACCTTCTGATGGCTAACGGCCACTGACTTAAGCCACCTACCTGCTGATGTCATGCTGGTGTGCTGCGCAATCTCAGTGGTCAATGTGCATCGTGGCCGGGGCTTCGACTTTGGGTACCTTGTCATCAGACATTACTTTTTTTCCAACCTAATATTTTTATTTTTTTCAATGCAAATTGCCTCTGATAATCTAGTTGTCTGTCTTATTAGAGGCTATTTGCATTGAATAATTATCACATTTTGAAGTTCTTATGCGTGAAATTCCACAAGCAGGTGGACAGCTAATAAAGCTGACAAGGATGTTAATGCTGATGATCAGGAGGGCCATATGCAGAGCCTGATTATTGCATGAGCCCCCAACTTTAAAAAAATATTTCTAGAATGCCCATCTTTAAAAAATATTTCTAGAAATGACCTAATCATTTTTTAACTTTATTATTATTATTATTATTGTGAAAGTAATATTTTGTGGGATTTTGTTGCACTCTGTTATTAGTCTCCAATGTTTTTATAAAAGGAATAATTTAAATTTTCATAAAGCTCTTTGTTCATATTCTTTTAAATTGCTACCTCATTTCAAATGGATCACAGTCAATTTTGGTTTAGAATTTATTACAAACTCTATGATTAAAATTATTACTACAATTTCATAGATTATTAATAAAATTCAATGACTTTTCAACTATTACACAATCAAATTTGCTATATGGAATGGAATATGAAACATCTCCCTCATTTAATGCAAACATTATATTGAAGAAAATTTGAATAAATAAATAAATACAGAGTGGTTTATTGAAATAATGGAAACACTAACTGTGATTGGAATACATGCAATGCACCACATGCAGACCACAGGGCCAACGTCATCCACAATGTGGGGTATATAAAGGGGTGATGTTATGATGTCTGCTATCATGTAACAGTGCCACAGTCACAGGTGAAACAGCTGTTGTGGAGTAATTGTAAACAATGTCAGATCTCAGTGACCTCATAAAAGGCATGATACTTGGCAAATGCCTTGCAGGAGCTTCAGTAACTAGAACAGCAAAAATAGAGGTGTATCATGAGGAACTTGTCAAAGATTATGCCTACCTATCAAAATGGAGGATGCATTGCTCCCAAACATCAATTTGTGGATGCCATATGAAGATGTCAGATAGGGATAGGTGAACTTGGCACTGATTGTACACGGAAGCAGAAGACTACAGCACTAAAAATAGCAGCACAGTTGAACATAAGTCAGAATGATCTCATTTCCACCATAACAGTTAGTTGGGAACCCAATCATGCTGGTATTTATGGCTTTATGGCAGTGCTGCAATCCATAAACTGATGATTACCAATTTCAGTGGAACAAAATGTGTTAAGGTGGTGCAAAGCACATAAAAACTGGAATACTAAAGACTGGCAACATGTCATCTGGTCTGATGAATCATGCTTCACATTGTGTACCACCACTGGTAGAGTGTACATATGGCAAAAACAACCTGCTGAAGCATACCACCCAACTGTGAAGCGTGGATGTTTATCTCTGATACTGTGTAGGGTATCATATCCTGGCATTTCTTAGGGCCATTGGATATTCTGCAGGATCATATAACATCTGCAACATACGAATCTATTCTTGGGACCACCTGCATGCACCTACTGCTGCAGGCATTGTTTTCTAATGACCAATTGTGCTTTCAAGCGAATAATACATTTGTGAATTGTGCAAAGTGTGTCAAGTTGTGGTTTGCAGAGCATGAGTATGCGGTGCGGAAGCTACTTTGACCACTTCAATCTGCAGACCTCAATATTATTGGACATTTGTGGTAATATCTGGAATGAAAGGTCAGATCACACATTCAACGGCATGTGCACACATACACGCTGAAGTGCCACTAAATTAGAGATAGGAGTTACACAAATGCTTGGCTGTTACTCCTGCATCATAACACATGCCCAGCCAAAACTAGTTAAATACAGCCATCACCCACAGCTTCATGAACAGTGATTGATTAGAGGCCTGATGGGTAAGACACGTGATTTGGAGGCTTTTGACAGAAGGCAGATTGTAGATGCCAACAGCACGAGTCACTCCATCATGGAAGTCATCCACAGACTAGGGTTTTCTATTGTTTCTGAAATATGACAATTCTGGCAAAAGAACAAGCTCCCAAATGAATTGCAGAGGTGAACCAATCTTGACAACTTGAAGCGTCCCTGTTTGGGATGCATTGTTCGAACTGGTAGGTGCAAGACAATATCACAAATCCCCACCAATGAAGAGTGAATCAAGTCACCAAGACAGTGCAATGTACTCTTATACGTCAAAGTTTTGGGATGTGTCAGCCCACAAAAATCCCACTGTCAATGGTACGACAGACACCGAGCTCAACACCTTCCTGGGCAAAAGCACACTGACATTGAACCATGAGAATTGTATGCAGATTACTTCAAGTGACGAATCCGGATTTACATCGCATCCAGCTATTGGGAGAGTGCTGATCTAGTTTTAACCTCATGAAGCCATCATGTGAAGTATGAACAGTACAGGTTGGTGGTGACTCAGTTTTGGTCTACAGTGTCTTCAGCTGCAATGCTGTGGGACCTTTGGTACATGTACAGTCAATTTTGAGAGCCCCCAAATCTATCCCAACCACTTACACCCATACATGTCCAGCATTCATCCTAGTGGAAAACGCATATTTTAACAAGATAATTGCCCATCCCACAAGTTCCATCCAATGTTCGTACTCTTCCAGGCAAAATAAATTCAAGCACTTTTTAAAACCAAATTATCATATGTGTGTGCAGTCGGTCAGTACGTAGGTATTTCAGTAAGTTCAAACCATTAAACTCAGCTGGGATGGGCACACCTTCAATGACCTACTTGCTACCTTCTGCCCCTTCCCTGTTGGTTTATTTAATTATTTTTGAATTGCCCCACTGTTTTGGTGTTTTTCAAAATCCTTTTGTGGAGTATTTTGAAAGGATACATTATTTTTTTATTCACCTGCTGGTATATTTATTGTTTGCTTTACCTTTTTATTTTTGATTCATGACTTTGAGTTCTAACACTTCAAGGCTCGTGCTCTTCCAAGAAAAATAAATTTAAGCACTTTTCAAGGACTTTTTAAAATCAAATTATCATATGTTTGCTGTTGGTCGGTTGGTAGGTATGTTAGTAAGTTCAAAAAAACGTTAAACTTAGCTGGGATGAACACACCTTTAATGACCTGCCTGTTAATCTCTTGTTGGTTTATTTTATTAACTTTGAATTGCCCCTCTGTTTTGGTGTTTTTCGAAATCATTTTATTATGTGGAATATTTTGAAAGAGTACATTATTTTCGTATTCATTTCCTGGTATGATATTTATTGTTTGCTTTAATTTTTTATTTTGATGCACGACTTTGATGCAGCCAGGAGACGAAGGGTCAACACATGAAGCAATTTCTAGAAGTTGCACCCTCCCGCAAGAACGCTCCTTAACCCAGTCATGGAAGCCCATTTTAATTCGCGAGTACACCATTCCACTTATTTTACTCTCGTGGCTGACATTTTACTTCGTAATGATGTCATAGCCAAGGTACTTGCATTCAATGTGCTCTCCTGGGTTGAAATCAAGTTCAGCATTATTTGATCAGCTTGATGTTTTTATCAGAACTACACAGAAATACCCTATACAACTTTTTAGCACAGACAATTATTTTACTACACTCTTTCATACCAATACTTAAAAATAAAAAAAAATAAAAATCGAGTACTATTTATGGAGTCGAACTTTTTCAAGTACTTTCAAGGACTTGAAAACGAACTTTCATTTTTCAAGGACTTTTCAAGGTTTTCAAGGAACGTACAAACCACGGACTTTAGTCGCTCATTCTAAATTCATTTTAGGGCTGTTTTTTAAAATGAATTCTCTACAATTTTTCTTTTCCTGTGATTTGTCTTACAGTACTTAGTGATTCAGTTAGTGTTACTTTGAATTTTGGCCTGTCTTTATTTTAATATTTCTTTGGGGGGAGGGGAGGGGATAATATATACACTGCTGGTGATTAAAAGTTCAACACCACAAAAGACAAGATACTAGGGGTGTTCAAATGAAAAGGTACGAAACGTCATGAGAACGTAACCGTTAACATATTTGCCTATGCCGCTATGGGAGAACGTAGCGACACATCTAGGGATGCGATTGGAGTCGCCGGCGCGGGCGCCCGCATGCGCAGGAGAGAGCAGAGGCTCTTATAAAGAGCGCCGTCCAATTGACGCGGCAGTGCGCGTGAGGACAGGATGGCGAACCATTAACTCCGATGTGTACTGTGAGACACTCCGAAGCCTACGCAGGTCCATCAAGAACAAAAGACCGGGGCTGCTCACGGATGGTGTGGTTCTGCTCCATGATAACGCGCGTCCACACGTCTCCAGGGTCACACACGCGGAACTGGCCAAGTTCCAGTGGGAGGAGCTTGACCATCCGCCCTACAGCCCAGACATGTCGCCCTGCGATTTCCATGTGTTTGGTCCCCTGAAAAAACATCTGAAAGGGAAGCGCTTCCACTCGGACGGCGAACTCAAGGACGCTGTGCAGGACTGGGTCTCGTCACGGCCACAGGAATTCTGGGAACAAGGAATCCTTCGGCACAATGGGATCATTGCGCTACGGCCTATGGTGTATACTTTGAATAAAGTCTTCATTTATACCCACAGTGTCGTTTCGTACCTTTTCATTTGAACACTCCTTGTATATCAAAGCCATATTTATTGTACACAAAGCAGATGATACAAGGGTGAATCGATTACAAATATGGCATGGTGAGATGAGGGGAACACATAACAATCAGTATTTGGTGAAGCCACCATGGTCGGCAATTACAGCTGCTACACGGCCTGGCATAGAGACAAAAAGATGTTGGGTGTGTGTTTGCGAATGTTCATCCACACAGCTTTGATATGATGCGATAGTTCCTCCATTATAGCAGGGGGTGGTCATTGGCGTGCCAATCATCCGGCGATCATGGACCACACATGTTCAATAGGCGATATATCCAAGGACTGTGTGGGCCAAGGAAGACATGGCACGTCGTGGTGATCCAGGAAGTCTTGTACGTTGCATGCCACATGCAGTCATGCATTATCCTGTTGGTAAATGGCACCAGACAGTCCCTGAAGAAATGGTACAACAACAGACTAACACCTCAGTGATGTAACGATGGCTGTACAACATACCAATAATGCAGACAAGATGTGTGCAGGAGTTGAATCCAGTGGCACCCCTTACCATAATGCCGGGTGCTGGGCTGGTATGGTGCAGGACTCACTCAGCTGGTTGCAGTGGTACCACCAGACACGGATTTGTCCATCATGGTACTACAAACTGAAGCAGGGTCGAAAAACACGATGCCTTGCCATTCGCTTCTCCATGCACAACATTCTTGGCACCACTGCACTAGCAGATGCCAGTGTTGTACAGCCAAAGGTAGCCGACGCAATGGGCGCCATGCAAAATGCCCAGCTGCTGCAGATGACGCTGAACCATCCATGCATGGCTGGATGCTGTGCCGCACACCTGAACTGTTGAGCTATGGTGGTTGATGTAGCTGTGCAATCCATCAAAGCTAGGTGCACCAGATGTCGGTTTTCTCGTTCGGTGGTGTGATGGGGCAGTTGGGATCCCCCACGTCAATGTGTTCGTTTCTCCACTACCAACTGACACCATATTCTCCCCACCATGGCCACATGCCATCCCACACAAGCACCGATGTCATAGAGTGATAATTCGCAGTCCTGATATGCCACAATTTTCCTGCGATCAAAGTCGGCAACCTGCTGGTAGGGCTGACTGCAGCCGTCCCTGGATAGGAACGGTGAGCAAACAGACTTGAAGTGTTTAACACCAGCTCCTTGTTTACACCTCCTATACGACTTCCAAGGGGCATTACTATCCCACATGACTTCCATATGTGCTGTCCAGTTAATCATTAACATGTGTGCCCATGTTCTACCCTTCTGCCAACTTTCTAGTACCTGGGATGTGATCTTCCTGGTGTTGCACTTTTAATAGCCAGCAGTGTATGTTCACCCAGTTTTACCAACACACATTTATATGTCCTTTTGTACTACAAAATCTGGACAACTACTTTTTAAATCATTACACACATAAACTACCTAATTTTGAAAATTAGACCAGAAACTCTTCAAAGGTATTTGATTTGGCCAATATTAAACTTTGGTGAAAGTACAATAAAGCAACTTACAAATGTATGCAGATCACTGAAACTGGGCAATGAGAGATGAATTATTGACAGGTTGTCATCAGCAAGGATTTTTTTGCAAACTGTTTATTAGCAATGAGTTTCTAATTACAATACTTGGCAATTGCATACCATCAGCAAATTTATGACAAATTATTTATTAGTAAAGTTTTAAAAATACCATAGAGGTCCATAACTTGTCTCCAATAAGTTTCTCAAAATGTGATGCCAGAAGTAGAATTAGATACTTTGTGGTCAATATTAATTTCCCACAAATTGGTAAAATGTCAGTTAGTAGGAAAAGTTTCTACCACTAGAGAAAGAAGCTGTACATTTGTAGTAACCAGGAAATAGCACTCATATGAGTAGATACAGAATACAATATTACTAAAATATATGCTTGATACAGGCAATTAAAGTTCAGTCACTGTTCTTGTATCAATTTATTTAGTTCAAACAATTTCTCTTGTTTTTCTTTTGCAGTACAATATAAACTGCGGGACTTAGTAACATAAGTAATAATATGGTCCTACGCTTTCTAAGCAAAGTCATCAGCAGATTTCAGTAATTCTATGATGTTTATTTCCAAACATTTTCTCTTGTTTTTCAGACTTTCCACATCGGTAGAGTTGACTTCTGTGATGTTTTTTTTTTTTTTTCTACAGCTGACTGCAACTGTTTCTGGTCATCTAAATAAACTAAGTATTTTTGTCTAGCATTAGAAACATAGATTTGCACCAGGTTTGTTATTTCTATGCTCCAGATACTACCTTCTTTTGAATTAATAAAGACGCATATTAGTCTATGTGACATGTACGATCTTTCCACCATGTTCTCTACATCAAATTTTTTTATTAATACTAAATCCCCTTTCAATGGTTGCTTGCCTGTGACTCAACAGGAGCAACATTTCAGTAACTTTTCCATAGATTTGGATACTGCTTTAAATTCATTGTTTCAAAAAACAGCTCATCCAGCCTATATATCCCAGGATCAAATTCCAAAAACCTGAAATGATTAAATGACACCACATCAACTCGGTGTGATGAAAATTTAATCAGAATAATATCACATTCAGCTTGTTAATAATGCTAACACTGATTTTTAATTTTTTTGTAGGAAGAACTGTTTACTTCCAGCCATTTTTTTTTGTGGATCCAAACATCTTAGATTCTTGACAATACTGTACTGGACAGGAGATTTTCCTCTAATTTTTACAGCAAAGCTAATCAAAATTTTTTTTTGCAATTAATGCGAATCAGTGATTATTTTAGACGTCAATTACAAGTTTACAGACTTTTCTACCATAAAACCAAGATAATGTTTTCTGTGGGGACATGGCCGTTTTTTAAGGGGTGGACCAATGCGGCCAGTGCCCAGGGGCCTCAAGAGTCCTACGAGTTTACAAAAATCAAACTCTTTCACCACTCACCAGAACGTTACTCTTTTTTATTTAAAGAAAAGAAGAAACACCAATGAGAAAGTTGGAAGTCCTTCTACCTTTTTTTTTTTTGTTCCTGAGGAAGCGGGAAGGAAGTTAGGTCTTATGGTGGATCTTTAGTGACAAAATAAGAGGAGGGAAAAAAAAAAAAAAAAGCCGACCTCTCTCCCTATCCTGAGTGTGGGTGAGGTTTGATGGTCATGAGGGCCATACACAAATCACATTTTTTCTGAATCACTTTATCCTTTTGAACAGTCACTTGTGTTGTCTATCTATACAAAAAAGTGCACATATGTGTAACACTGAGGTTTGTCCACCTGGGCTACTTATATATTGGGTTGTCGGAAAAGTCATGACGTATTTTAGCACCCGATGGCGGTTGGGCGGTTTTGGAAGTACTAGAGGCATGTGCAGCTCTGTTATCGCTACGGCATTCGACAGGTGCCAGTTCTAGCTGCAGTCTAAAAGGAATAGAGAGCAATTTGGTTGATTTGCAGAGATTTGACATCAAGTTTAAGACGGAAGACCAAATTGTGCATTTTGCCATATTTTACTTCCGTAAAGGGAAGAACGCGCGTCAAGCTTGTGAAAAGTTGTGCAAAGTGTATGGTGATAATACTCTACAAGAACGTCAGTGCCAGCGGTGGTTTGCAAAATTCCGTGCTGGTGATTTTGTCCTCAACGATGCTCCTCGGTCTGGGAGGCCCACCAAGGTTAATGTCGATCAAATCAAGGCGTTGACTGAGTCAAACCCATGTTACACGACACGAGAGATTGCAGACACATTGCACATCCATCATTCAAGCATTCACGACCACCTGAAGAAGCTGGGATACGTAATCAAGCTCGATGTGTGGGTTCCTCATGAACTCAAAGAAGCGCAATTGATGGCGCATATAAACATCTGCGATATGCTCATTAAATGTGAGGAAAACGATCCTTTTTTGAAGCGACTGATAACGAAAAGTGGATTGTGTACAACAATGTGCTGCGTAAACGGTCTTGGTCTCGACGTGCTACTTCGCCTCAAACAACATCTGAAGCAGAGATTCATCAGCGGAAGGTTCTGGTCTCAGTGTGGTGGGATTTTAAAGGTGTCGTGTTTATTGAGCTCCTACCACCACAGAACCAAACAATCAATTTGAATGTGTACTGTCGGCAATTGGACAGTTTGAACGAATCCATCATCCAGAAACGTCCAGAGCTTGTTCATCATAAAGGTGTTGTGTCCCATCACGACAACGCGAGACCACACACAAGTTTGATCACCCGCTAAAAATTATTGGAGCTCAGGTGAGATGTGCTGCCCCACCCAGCATTCTCGCCTGAGCTTGTGCCGTCAGACTTCCACTTGTTTTGCTCTCTTCAACAGTCCTTGCGTGGTATAACGTTAAATTCAGATGAGGCTGTAAATCAGCACCTTGTACTGTTTTTCGTCATGAAAGACAGGTCCTTCTATGAACGAGGCATTCTGCAGCTCACTGAAAGATGGCAAAAGGTTATCAAACAAAACGGGCATTATATCATTGATTGATCTTTGTTCTTTCTATCAATAACTGACCTTTGCAATTATTGGCTAAAATACATCATGACTTTTCCGACAACCCAATATATACATATTCAATCTTTGCTGTTTAAAATAAATAACAATAACGGGGCCGCATATCAGCATTTTTGTCCGGTATGTCATATTGTCCAGAAACGGCACTTGTTGATTTATTTCTTCTGCTTTTTTAATTTAATTTTTGTGGAATAATTTGTAGAATGGGGCAGAAGCATTATATCTTTCAGCACAAATTTTCCTGTAATTTACTAAGCAACTATTAATAAATGTAAGTGCATTTGGTACACTTAATGAAGTTCTACAATTTCATCATGCACAATTTTTCATTCAAGTGGTATTTAAAAAGTTACTGGACATTGAATGTTTCTTTTCTGGGATAACATGGTGATGATGGTGAATATACGTAAGAATTCTCATATGTTGTATATACATAACACCATATGTGAATAAAAAAAGAACTCAAAAAATCTTAACGTTTCTGGGGCCTGGCCTCGAAAAATGTGACGGCCCAGGGTTCCCAGAAACGTTAAGACAGCACTGTGTGGGGATGTGATTTTTTGCATCTGTGACATCTAACTTCAGCTGTTTCTGCATACTATTTGCAGATGCTAAAACTTTGGGCTTAATAAATAGCTGTACAATATGGTTCAAGAGTTTTCTGAGTTTTACAGCAACAAAGAAACCAATGGGCACTTATCTGTTTGATAATCCAGCAAAAAAAGCAGCAAAATCTTAGCACTGGATATGAATATCTGAAGCTTCACTGGTAAAAGTTTTTCTTCAAGATGCCCTTTAACAACAACATATGACCTGCAAGTAGGCTTAGTAACCTCCCTCTTTTCTACAGCATTGACATATTTCTGAATGTCAGATAATATTTTAAGAGCACATTCACTTGCTGGAACATTTTCCAGCCATCTGTGTTGGACAAGCTTTTGGTCAAGAAATCATTTTCAGAATATTTCAAGAAATCCTCTCTTCTAACTGGAGTCTTTACAAAGGTTGTACAGACTAACCAAAAAATCTTCAATCTCTCATTCACTGTCTTTGTACCCAAATTTAAAAGCATTGTACAGAACATGTATCCCACAACTTTCAATATTTAGCATATTTTTTTTTTTTTTTTTTTTTTTGCAGTTCTTTCTTTGAATCGTCTTGCAGCATTCTATAGAATTTCCAATTAACACTTGGATCATCTATTGAAACTTGTAATAACATTACAAAGTTTTAAGGGTGAAATAGCACTTAACAAGGCTTCAAATAAATCTTCAGCTGTGGAATGGCCTATAATACTGCAGTAAGAAATTTTGTTTGTACATTGTTTCCAATCCAAAATCGTACATGGATATCCGGTTCTTTCTTTCTGGCACATTTCATTTAAACTCTTACAAAATAGGATATAATGACTTTTTTGGGTTAGAGCTTCCAAAAACATGGCGGTTAAATAGAGAAATTCCAAAAACTGCATAATATGCACACTTTTTCACCGCATGTAAATTTTGTAGCGATGGACTGTTGGGAAACATTATTTGAAAAAAATCTTCCAATGTTTTCATTACATTTATAAGAATGATGATTTTTAATTGTTTTAAGCACCCACAGAATTTCAGCATCCAAAACATTGTTCTTTACAATCATCATCATCATCATTGTCAACCATTATCAATCCACTGCTGGACGAAGGTCTCCCCAAGTTTCCTCCACAACGGTCTGTCTTGTGCCAGTCTCCTCCATGTCACTCCCGCATATTTACGAATTTCATCCACCCATCTCCCATGTGGTCTTTTTCTGGGTCTTTTCCTGTCCCTTGGAATCCAATCTAAAATTTCGGCTGTCCATCTATGGTCTGTCCTTCTGGCAGTATGTCCAGCCCATTGCCATTTCAGGGATTTAACTCTGATCATGATGTCTTCCACTCTCGTCATTTTTCGGATCCACGAGTTCCTCTTCTTATCTCTCCTGGTTATACCAAGCATGCACCTCTCCATGCTTCTTTCAGTTGTCTGCAGCCGTTGTATGTCTCTTTTAGTTAAGGTCCACGTCTCTGCACCATACGTAAGCACTGGAAGGATGCATTGATCAAACACTTTTCTTTTAAGACATAATGGCATATTGCTCTTGAAAATTATGCTGTTTCTTCCAAAAGCTCTCCAAGCAAGTTTTGTACGCCGATTAATTTCTTCATCAATGTGACCCTCACTTGATATCTGCTGTCCAAGATAAACATACGTATCTGTTATCTCCAGTTGTTCTCCATCAATCGATAAATCTTCATTTCTTGTAAAAGCATTGAACATCACTTTTGTCTTCTGAAAGTTCATTTTTAATCCCACTTCTTTACTCTTGTCAGCAAGTTCCTGGATCATACTCTGCAGCTCTGATGGGGTAGTTGCAAAAATGACTACGTCATCAGCAAAACGAAGGTGGGTTAGATAATCTCCATTAATTTTTATCCCTTTGTTTTCCCAGTTCAGTGATTGAAAGACATTTTCCAATGTGGCATTAAAGAGCTTCGGAGATATGGTGTCACCTTGTCTCACTCCCTTTCCAATTTTTATGTGTGTTGTATTTTCAAACAGCCGAATCTTTGCACTTGCATTTTCATAGATGTTATTAATAATATTAATGTATGCATCTTCAATACCGCAGGATTTCAGAGCCGTGGTAACTGCTGATGGTTTCACCGAATCAAAGGCTTTTTCATAATCGATAAAAGCCATGCACAATGGAAGTTCATATTCCCTCGCTCTTTCAATTAGTTCTCTCAGTACGTGGATATGATCTATTGTGCTGTAGCCACTCCTGAATCCAGCTTGTTCTCTCGGTTGAGCCATGTCCAGTGTTACCTTCAAGCGGTGTGAAAGAACTTTAGTGAAGATTTTATAAACCACTGATAGGAGGCTGATAGGTCTGTAGTTCCTGAGATCCTCAATGTCACCTTTTTTATGTAGCAGGATCATTGTAGCATTGTTCCAATCCTCAGGAATCTTCCCTTCATTAAGGCATCGAGTGAAAATTTGGGCGAGTACTGTTTCAATTTCTCCACTTGCTTTTTGTATGATGTCTATAGTAATTCCATCTTCTCCTGGAGCTTTCCCCCGCTTCATGTTCTTGATTGCATGAGCAACTTCTGCTGGGAGGACTGGAAGAACTCTGGTACCTTTCATGATGTCTGGAGTACATGTATCATCCCTTTCATATAATTTGGAGTAGAAATCTTTCACTCTTGTCAAAATTTCGCCTCTATTTCTTGTTATAGAACCATCTTCTTTTCTCAGAGCCATAATCTGTTTTCTTCCCTTACTGAGATGTCCCTTTGCTATCTTTAGGCTTTGGTTGTTTTCAATTGCTTTCCTCACTAGCTCACAGTTGAATTTCCTTACGTCTTCAGTGATACTTTTTCGTGCTGTCTTGCATAGCTCTATATATTCCACTTTGGAAGTCACATCTTCTTTAGTTGTCCTCATCTCTCTTCTTTTTTGCATCAAAATTTTGGTTTTTCCTGATAATTTGTTTACATGCAACTTGTTCTTAGACCCAGCTAATTTTGTTGCTGTTTCCATAAGAGCTTTGGTTACTTTTCTGTTAACTTCCGAAATATCCACTTCTTCCGATGTTAGGCCTTCTAAAGCAGAGAATCTGTTTTTCAGTTCCAACTTGAAAGTATTATGGTGTTTTTTAAGGTTGGTTATGTCAATACATTCTGTTTGTCTTATGAGCTTGCCACGTTCCAGTTTAGTGTTGAGGTGCATCTTACATCTCACCAATCTTTGGTCACTACCTGTGTTGAACTTGTTCAGCACACTGCAGTCTTCGATGACGAATTTTTTGTTACACATAATAAAATCAATTTCACTTGTCGTCCCAATTGGATGTCTCCATGTCCATTTCCTGTGTGGCTTTTTCTTGAAAAAGGAATTCAAGATGAAAAATCCTTCTGCCTCTGCAAACTCAACGAGAGTATTTCCACGCTGGTTTCTGTTGCCGTGACCGAATTTACCTACTGAAGTTTCATTCTGTTGCCGGTGCCCTATTTTTGCATTGAAATCTCCCATAATTATCTTCAAGTGCTGCTTACCTTTATTATTTAGATGACGAATTTCCTCATAAAATTCTTCAATTTCTTCTTCAGGATGACTTGTGGTGGGTGCATAAGTTTGAATAATCTGAGCCTGGTATCTTCTCGATAGTTGGATAACGAGTCGTGCAGCTCTGTCAGAGGAACTTTCAACTTCTACCACTTTATCCTTCAGTTTCTTGTTTATTATAAATCCAACACCACTAGTTCTGCCAGTATCTGTCCCACGATAATAGAAGAGATGTCCACTTTTCAGTTCAATGAGATCTTCTCCTTTTCTCCTTACCTCACTTAGCCCGACGATGTCCCACTTGATCCTTTGTAGTTCCTCTTCCAATTCAAGAAGCCTTGAATCAGAAGATAGGGAGCGTCCGTTGTAGGTAGCCAAGGTCAGCATCAAATGGCAGCCTAGTCCGGTCCTCCGGGGATTCTTAGCACCCTCTGCCTTCATGTCGCACTGGCCGCTGCCTTGGCCAGGTACATTCCAGCTGCCGGAGACTGAGGGCCAAGATTTAAGTTGTAGAGTCATTTTGGAGGTGTTTGGCCATAACTCACCACGCTGGCCAAGCGGGTTGGTGAGTGTGGGATAGCATTTCCTCTGATCCCGATGGTATAGTTATACCGCTATTTGCGGTCGTCAGAGCCCCTTTAGTGGGAACAGGATGCACCACGAGAAGGCGGGGTTGACATTTGTCAAGGAGAGGCTGTGATGTTACGCATCACCTGACCTTACATCCTTATGGGTATCTAAATGTGATGCAACTTTGTGATTTTCAGAGGTCAGGATTATTTCAGAATTTTTGTTTGGTTAAAAAAAAAAATTGCTTGATGATTTCCTTATATGAATCAATGCATTGTGCTTTTTGCTTTTCATGGAACTTTTTAGAGCAGACACTCTACCATAGAGGCAGTGCTAAAACTTTTGTTGCAAATTCTACATTTTGCCTGGCACTTTTCTGTCAAGTGGTATTAATGCCAGTTATAGTCTGGGTTTTCTAATCACTGATTTATAAAAATGCACTTACTTGCCATTTTCTTTACTGTCAATCATTGTTATTAACTGCAGCAGCAGCAAATACGGGGGGGGGGATCAAATGCATGCATGGTTTTCCAAACTCCACTTGTTTTATTCAGTCATGATTATGAGGCCATTGTGCCACTTAGTTTGCAGAAAAAAATATTTTTTTTCCTTATCTGGATCCATACAATATTTCCTATTGAGGTACACAGGATAACATTCATTATGTAAATGAAATGTAACACAAAAGGAAGTAAGCACAGAACAGAGCACACTCTCAGTTTTAGATGTTAAAAGAAAAATAAAGAAACTGTTACCTCTATACACAATTTCTTCTGTAGATATCTCGCATTTTACAGCCTTCACCTGATCAACACCTATCCCCCCAAGTGCAGAAAAAAGTTTAAAATATAGCTGAAAAACCAACTAGAAGCATCAAACAAATATATATATATCATCATCATCATCATCATTGTCAACCATTATCAATCCACTGCTGGACGAAGGTCTCCCAAGTTTCCTCCACAACGGTCTGTCTTGTGCCAGTCTCCTCCATGTCACTCCTGCATATTTACGAATTTCATCCACCCATCTCCCATGTGGTCTTTTTCTGGGTCTTTTCCTGTCCCTTGGAATCCAATCTAAAATTTCGGCTGTCCATCTATGGTCTGTCCTTCTGGCAGTATGTCCAGCCCATTGCCATTTCAGGGATTTAACTCTGATCATGATGTCTTCCACTTTCGTCATTTTTCGGATCCACGAGTTCCTCTTCTTATCTCTCCTGGTTATACCAAGCATGCACCTCTCCATGCTTCTTTGAGTTGTCTGCAGCCTTTGTATGTCTCTTTTAGTTAAGGTCCACGTCTCTGCACCATACGTAAGCACTGGAAGGATGCATTGATCAAACACTTTTCTTTTAAGACATAATGGCATATTGCTCTTGAAAATTATGCTGTTTCTTCCAAAAGCTCTCCAGGCAAGTTTTGTACGCCGATTAATTTCTTCATCAATGTGACCCTCACTTGATATCTGCTGTCCAAGATAAACATACGTATCTGTTATCTCCAGTTTTTCTCCATCAATCGATAAATCTTCATTTCTTGTAAAAGCATTGAACATCACTTTTGTCTTCTGAAAGTTCATTTTTAATCCCACTTCTTTACTCTTGTCAGCAAGTTCCTGGATCATACTCTGCAGCTTTGATGGGGTAGTTGCAAAATGACTACGTCATCAGCAAAACGAAGGTGGGTTAGATAATCTCCATTAATCTTTATCCCTTTGTTTTCCCAGTTCAGTGATTGAAAGACATTTTCCAATGTGGCATTAAAGAGCTTCGGAGATATGGTGTCACCTTGTCTCACTCCCTTTCCAATTTTTATGTGTGTTGTATTTTCAAACAGCCGAATCTTTGCACTTGCATTTTCATAGATGTTATTAATAATATTAATGTATGCATCTTCAATACCGCAGGATTTCAGAGCCGTGGTAACTGCTGATGGTTTCACCGAATCAAAGGCTTTTTCATAATCGATAAAAGCCATGCACAATGGAAGTTCATATTCCCTCGCTCTTTCAATTAGTTCTCTCAGTACGTGGATATGATCTATTGTGCTGTAGCCACTCCTGAATCCAGCTTGTTCTCTCGGTTGAGCCATGTCCAGTGTTACCTTCAAGCGGTGTGAAAGAACTTTAGTGAAGATTTTATAAACTACTGATAGGAGGCTGATAGGTCTGTAGTTCCCGAGATCCTCAATGTCACCTTTTTTATGTAGCAGGATCATTGTAGCATTGTTCCAATCCTCAGGAATCTTCCCTTCATTAAGGCATCGAGTGAAAATTTGGGCGAGTACTGTTTCAATTTCTCCACTTGCTTCTTGTATGATGTCTATAGTAATTCCATCTTCTCCTGGAGCTTTCCCCGCTTCATGTTCTTGATTGCATGTGCAACTTCTGCTGGGAGGACTGGAAGAACTCTGGTACCTTTCATGATGTCTGGAGTACATGTATCATCCCTTTCATATAATTTGGAGTAGAAATCTTTCACTCTTGTCAAAATTTCGCCTCTATTTCTTGTTATAGAACCATCTTCTTTTCTCAGAGCCATAATCTGTTTTCTTCCCTTACTGAGATGTCCCTTTGCTATCTTTAGGCTTTGGTTGTTTTCAATTGCTTTTCTCACTAGCTCACAGTTGAATTTCCTTACGTCTTCAGTGATACTTTTTCGTGCTGTCTTGCATAGCTCTATATATTCCACTTTGGAAGTCACATCTTCTTTAGTTGTCCTCATCTCTCTTCTTTTTTGCATCAACATTTTGGTTTTTCCTGATAATTTGTTTACATGCAACTTGTTCTTAGACCCAGCTAATTTTGTTGCTGTTTCCATAAGAGCTTTGGTTACTTTTCTGTTAACTTCCGAAATATCCATTTCTTCCGATGTTAGGCCTTCTAAAGCAGAGAATCTGTTCTTCAGTTCCAACTTGAAAGTATTATGGTGTTTTTTAAGGTTGGTTATGTCAATACATTTTGTTTGTCTTATGAGCTTGCCACGTTCCAGTTTAGTGTTGAGGTGCATCTTACATCTCACCAATCTATGGTCACTACCTGTGTTGAACTTGTTTAGCACACTGCAGTCTTCGATGACGAATTTTTTGTTACACATAATAAAATCAATTTCACTTGTCGTCCCAATTGGATGTCTCCATGTCCATTTCCTGTGTGGCTTTTTCTTGAAAAAGGAATTCAAGATGAAAAAATCCTTCTGCCTCTGCAAACTCAACGAGAGTATTTCCACGCTGGTTTCTGTTGCCGTGACCGAATTTACCTACTGAAGTTTCATTCTGTTGCCGTTGCCCTATTTTTGCATTGAAATCTCCCATAATTATCTTCAAGTGCTGCTTACCTTTATTATTTAGATGACGAATTTCCTCATAAAATTCTTCAATTTCTTCTTCAGGATGACTTGTGGTGGGTGCATAAGTTTGAATAATCTGAGCCTGGTATCTTCTCGATAGTTGGATAACGAGTCGTGCAGCTCTGTCCGAGGAACTTTCAACTTCTACCACTTTATCCTTCAGTTTCTTGTTTATTATAAATCCAACACCACTAGTTCTGCCAGTATCTGTCCCACGATAATAGAAGAGATGTCCACTTTTCAGTTCAATGAGATCTTCTCCTTTTCTCCTTACCTCACTCAGCCCGACGATGTCCCACTTGATCCTTTGTAGTTCCTCTTCCAATTCAAGAAGCCTTGAATCAGAAGATAGGGAGCGTCCGTTGTAGGTAGCCAAGGTCAGCATCAAATGGCAGCCTAGTCCGGTCCTCCGGGATTCTTAGCACCCTCTGCCTTCATGTCGCACTGGCCGCTGCCTTGGCCAGGTACATTCCAGCTGCCGGAGACTGAGGGCCAAGATTTAAGTTGTAGAGTCATTTTGGAGGTGTTTGGCCATAACTCACCACGCTGGCCAAGCGGGTTGGTGAGTGTGGGATAGCATTTCCTCTGATCCCGATGGTATAGTTATACCGCTATTTGCGGTCATATATATATATATATATATATATATATATATATATATATATATATATATATATATATATATACACTATCTACCAACAAGTAATTGGACACCCCTGCAATTGACGATATCTGCGGTCCTGATACATGTCACGGCCGCCGCCGTTAAATATCGTGTGGGAAACAACAACGCAACCAGTCGCATGCAAGATGCCACGCAGTTTGGAGCTCTCTGATTTCGAGAAAGGTGTAATCGTGGGGTATCACAGAAATGGCCAATCCATACGTGACATATGCAGCGAGTTGAAGTACCCAAAATCGACAGTGGCCTATGTGATTGGCAAGTGGAAGATGAGAGGTGGCTGTCGGAATGTGCCCTGACCTGGCAGACCCACAAAACTGGTAGTTAGAGACCGACGGGTGCTGGCCAGAGAAATTCGGAAGAACCGCACCAAATCGATTGGCCACATTTGCGAGGAGTTAAAACAGGCATCCGGGAGTGTTCTTTCCATGAATACCATCCGTAAGGAAGCCCATCTGCTCGGTTATCATGGACGTGCTGCCGCCCACAAGCCTTTGATCACCAAGTCCAATAGCGCTACTCGGCTAACGTGGTGCAAAAACATCGACAGTGGACTGTTGAACAGTGGAAACAAGTTCTCTGGAGCGACGAATCAAGGTTCACTCTCTACCGTTCGGATGGCAGGGTCTGGGTTTGGCGTCTGCCTGGAGAACGCCTCCTGCCGGAATGTATTGTGCCAACTGTGAAGTTTGGCGGTGGTGAAATTATGCTATGGGGGTGTTTCTCCTGGTATAGCATGGGACCCTTGGTCGCAATTCCTGGTAGACTCAACGCCGAGACCTACTGCACCCTTTTGGATGACCATGCGCTTCCTACGTAGTGGCAGTTTTACGGGGTGGACCTATGTTACTTTCAGGATGACAATGCCACCTGTCATGTTGCGAGGTCCACCATGGCTTGGTATGGTGACAATGGGATTAATCGAATGGACTGGCCTGCACAGAGCCCGGACCTTAACCTTATCGAGCACCTCTGGGACGAGTTGGAGTGTCGACTTAAGGGGTGCCTCCACCGTCCAAAATCGGTGAAGGAACTACCCTGTCTTTTCCAAGCCGAGTAGAAGAAAATACCGCTAGCCGTCCTACAACGCCTGGTTGAGAGTATGCCCCGGAGGGTCGCAGCTGTAATCGCCGCTCGTGGAGACTCCACCAACTATTGAAGGTGAATGAACTTCGTTTTCCTTTGCTATCAGGTGTCCAATTACTTGTTGGTAGATAGTGTATATATATATATATATATATATATATATATATAATGCTATAAGTATCCCAAATGAAAGACGCAATTATCAGGGATTCTATGTCAGATGGATGTCGTTGATCAAAGCGGACATCCAATGGTCAAAACTTGAGAGGGGGAAGACATATAGCTTCACTATAATGGAGTTATCGCCTGACACAAACAAAAATAGAGGCCTGAATCCAAAGGTTCAAAAACCTCCACAAAGCAGGGCACCCATGGCATTGCTTTTCTGAGTGCACAGATGCTTCCAATTCTGTTTAAAACACAAATGAAGTATGGGTTAACAGGCACAGAGAGGAAGGGGGCGTGGGAATAGCATAACTTCATTCCTAAACACCAGTGCTGTAGTGGGGCAGGAACAGCGTACTGGTACATTTTTTCCTAGCCGGCACATGTTCCATTAGTATTTATTTTCTTTTTAAAATGCGAATGTTCTATAATTCTTTTCAAATAAAAAAAAATGCAACATGCAACAGAAAAACTGCACAGTTAGTGGAACTGATGTCCTGTGTTTGTTTGAAGGTAGATTTCATCTCTAAATCCATTCTCACTTGGCAGTCCATTGAAACTCCCATTTCTACTGTTGTTAAGGAAGTTACAACATTGACATGGGGATATTGTAGTGGGTAAATTATTGTAATTGGGAACTTAATTAATCTAGTCATGCGTAAATCCAGATGTCTGATTACAATCGATCACTATGCAGGGGTTGATCTAGGTGGCATTTGATATCTTTGGGTGGTATCTTCACAAAAATATTTTTAGATCAAACGATATCTTCACAAAAATATTTTGAACTGTGATGGTGTCTCCACTTTCAGTAAAATTTTATCTTAAGAAAAATATTTTTGTGTGAGAGGCATCTTGAATATTGTTTTATCTGTGTTTTCTTTCATTGTTATGAACTGTTTTCGGTAAAACAGTATCTGGCGAATGCGTATCAGTCACTGAGGTATCACTAGCGGCAGCTCAGGCGAACCTCGCTTAATAGAACCCCAAAGAATTATGGGAGATTCTTTTTCCCCTGCATGCATTTTCCAGGGCTTAAAAGTAGGGATGGGCACATTGGTGGATACTCATTCCCGAAACACTTACGTATCAATAGTATCGATGGAAATTTTCCATGTATCAACAAAAACCTCGGCAGTTTGCTAAACAGCAGAAGAATTTGCATCTTTTCCATCTGTAGCAGTTATGGCCACATCGATGAATGAATCGTCGTTCAAGATATCTGTGATAGCTCACTAATTCAACATTTGTAACGTATACTCTAGATTCACTTTCCTTTTGATTTTTACTATCTCTGGTTATTTTATTTTACTATGTAAATTATCTTCTTACTGAACGAGATGTTATTTCTCCCGCTGAATGAGATCTGGCAATGAGTGTAAGTCATGACGTGGTGGTAGCCAGTATAAATAGGCGCGTTCAACGATACCAGAGAGAGCTGTTGTTTATGTGTCCGAGAGCTGTTGTTTATGTGCGAGAGAGCTTTTTGTTGATGTGCGTAGGAAGAGCTGTTGTTGTATGGTGAGAGCTTTGTTTCGTGTGTAAAGAGATCTTCGTTTATGTGAGAGCCAGATATCGAGTAGTTGTGTGACCGATGAAGTGAGTGTGGATAAATAACAGAAGTTTGCCTAATAAAAGATTGTCTTCGTAAGTACGTCTTTCTCAGTTCATAGTTTTGTCAGACCTCTGTCTGGCTGTTAGGTTTATTTCATTAGTTGATTATTATTAACAACCAGCATAAGACTTTATTCATCTTAATTACTACTACAACATCACTAGCAGTTAAAAGCTTGTTCATTATTATTATTACTACACTACTAGCAGGAAAGTTTATTCATGATATAATTAACACAACAAGCATTAGAAGAAGTTGTATTAATTATATTAGAAGGAAGCTGAATTCATTATAATTGGCGCCCGAACTTTTCTCAAACACGAGGTCTTGACAATTATTACTCATGTCTTCACTACCTGAGACAACTTCAATGTTTCACCCTAAGACAAGTTTCGATGGTGATGGTGTTTTTTTTGACAATTTGCAAGAAGCCTGTGGGTCTCACTTTGATATGAATGATTTACAAGTCCCCAGGCATTCTTCACAATTTCGTAATTCACCAGCTTCCTATTACTCTGAGTCGCGGGTCGTACCTGAGGGAGTTCAATCCTCTCAGCGAAGCAGAATGCTTGCCCATTTCGTGCCGCATGCAGGAACAATTCATTTCAATGGTTTGGAGGGGTCCTTAAAATTCCTCGAGGATTTGGAAGATCATTTTGATCTCTACAATATTCCTCAAGACTGCAAAGTACAAATAGCAGGCACTTGCTTGAAGGATACCGCTAAGACCTGGTATCGGCAGTGGAGAGTGTCAAACCCGGATTCGCATTACGAGAATTTCCGAGCAGAATTTTTGGAGGTCTTTCCTTTCGGCCTCAGTCGAGCTAGCCTTGCACAACAACTTTTTCTCGTCAGCAAGGACCCAACGATAGCCCTGTTGCATTTGCGTTGGAAACAACACGCTTGTATAACTTATGGGATCCACATGCCAGTCATGTCGACATGTTGGACACCCTATTGCAGCAGCTCGACCCATTTCTACAGGATTTTCTTGAGGTTCGACACCCTGCTACAATTCATGAATGCCTTCGCCTCATACGAAAGTATGAAGAGCGACACGCAAACATGGTTCAACTCACCATGCTCGGGCACCCCGCAAGGCTTATTACGAAAATCCTCAGCAGCGTAATAGGCCTAATAACTTTCAACGCGAGCGTACACAAGTGCACGCCCAAGCTTCATACGTTCCACCGCATAGAAGAGTGGTACACCAACCACTTGTTTCTAATCAATCTTCTGGATACCGTACAAATGCACAGCATGCTCGACCCCGTTCCAATCCGCAGCATTCGGAACGTTTTCATGCTCAGGGCAATGATGATTTTTCTGCCCGTGCTGAGGGAAGAAGTAATAGATATGAAAATGTCAACAGACATGCGGAGTTCCCGAAACAGTTTTCACGCAGTTTTCCTCATCGTGAAAATTTTCCCGATACCCGATAGGGTCGAGGTTTCAGACCGCATGATAATCCAACCAGGAATCCTTTAAACTTCCAAAGGAAGTAGACCAAGGGTCGGTCCTGCTTCCTGATACCAAGCATTCTGACCCTAAAACAGTATTAGTGACTGTCCAAACTCCTCAGTTGCCTGATGTGTTCTTGACAATTGAAGATATTATTGTCGAGACAAAGTTCGACACTGGTTCTGAAATATCAGCCCTAAATACGAAGTTTTGCACTGACAATTTTCCTGCAATACACATTCAGCCTGCGACACAGTATTTGCGAGGTGCAAATAACGAAATCTTCAGTATCACAGGAACTGTCACATTATCTCTAGGGCTGGGAAAGGCTCGTTTTATGCATTCTTTCCTGCTTATAGACGAACTACCTGTTAAATGTCTAATGGGAATGGACTTTATTAATACGTTTCAAGTTACTCTGAATTTCGTACAACATGTGATTTCCTTTCCGGAACCTATCGAAGTGATTCCTACGGTTCCTATAGATATAACGAGTTTGTTATTGAGTAACCAATTGAATGAGAGGCAGCGAAACCAGCTTTCTCTACTTTTGCAGGAAAGCCCTGGTTTATTTTCTGATCAACCTGGTTTCACACAGGTGGTTTATCATGTCATTGACACTGATGGTTCGAAACCGATAGCGACGAAACCTTACCCTTGTGCTCCCCATAAGAAACAGGAAATGCAACGTCAAATTTCTGAAATGATTAAACAGGGCATAATAAGGGAATCAACAAGTGCCTAGGCTGCTCCTGCCTTTTTGGTTCCAAAGAAACAACCCAATGAATTTCGTTTCGTGACAGATTTCCGCAAGCTCAACCAAGTCACAAAAACGATCAATTATCCACTACCTGTCATGTCGCATATTTTGCATGACCTGTCATCAACTAAATGGATGTCAACTTTGGATCTGGCGAGTGGATATTGGCAGGTGGCGGTACATCCGGACTCTGTCGATAAAACAGGCTTTGTGACTCCTTTTGGGGCTCATGAATACCTGCGTATGCCCTTTGGACCAGCTTCTGCACCTGCTACGTTCCAAAAGCTTATGGATACGGTTCTCAGACCTGTTCTGGGTCCCCATGTGCATGTATATTTGGATGACATTATTATTACATCCGAGACTTTTGACGAGCACCTTTCTCTGCTCAAACAGGTGTTCCAACTCATATACAATGCTGGCTTGACGTTAAAACCTAGTAAATGCCAGATAGCGAGGGACGAGATTGTATATCTGGGGTTGAAAATCACTCCCCACGGCTTATTTACGGATAATGAAAAAATTAGGTCTATTGTTGACTTTCCTCGGCCTAAAACAGCAAAAGAACTATCACGCTTTCTGGGAATGACCGGATGGTATCAGCAGTTCGTCCCCGCTTATGCTACAATCTGTGAGCCATTGTATGCTTTGAAGCGTAAATACAAGAAGTTTGTTTGGACACCTGAGGCTAACGCTGCATTTGAAACACTGAAGTCTGCGTTGACTCAGCCTCCTGTGTTGGCTTTCCCGGATCATACTAAGGAATTTGATATTTATACTGACGCATCCGGAGTTGGTCTTGGTTGCATTTTGTCACAAGCTGGGCATCCAATAGCTTTTGCGTCTCGTACTTTAGCCAAAGCTGAACGCAATTATTCAGCTACGGAACGTGAATGTCTTGCTGTAGTGTATGCTCTTGACAAATTTCAATGTTATCTTAACGAATTGACAGTTAACATAATTACGGATCATTCTGCCCTTCAGTATTTGAATTCTGGTAAGCATCTCTCTCAAAGACTTATGAAGTGGGCTCTGAAGTTACAAGAGAGCAATATCAAAATTTCGTATCAGCCAGGTCATAAGAATCAATTACCGGACGCATTGTCTCGCGTTCCGATTAGTGGGGTCCCCACAGAAACTACTCCTGGATGTCAGCCTTTACTTCTAATAGCTGATATAACATCCAGAGAGCAGATAATGGCAGAATTAATAAATGATCCAGATTTCGGGGATATCTATAATTTTTTGCTTGCGGGTTCGCCCCTACAAAGTGATCCTTCTCTGGCTGGGAGGTCACAGCATTTTGAAGTCATAGAGGGTCTTCTTTACTATACAAAATCGCCCATGTATTCCGCGAACCCTTAGAATGGCCCTTTTAAACGAATTTCATGACAAACCTCTTGCAGGCCATTTAGGTATTCGCAAGACCAGTTGTAAATTGCGGGATGTTGCCTATTGGCCTGGCATGTATCAAAGTGTGCTCGCATACGTTCAATCATGTCACTTGTGTCAGATTAATAATTACCGTAATGTAAGACCGGCCGGTCACTTGAAATCTAGTTCAAGTTCTCATGTTTTTTATATTATTTCAATAGATTTATTGGGACCTTATCCTTTATCTGTTAAAAACAAAGCTCGTTACGTTTTAGTATTAACTGATAATTTCTCTAAATGGGTTGAAGTTTTTCCCATTAAAGCCGCTACGGCAGAAGGTATTTGTAATGTATTAATTAATGAAGTATTCTCTAGATATGGTGCACCTAATAAAGTAGTTTCGGATAATGGTCCCCAATTTATTTCTGACATTTTTGAAAGAATGTGTGCGAGACTACACATTAAGCATAAATTCATTTCCGCATATCCCCAGAGTAATCCTGCGGAACGAGTAAACCACACGCTAGTGAAAATGATTGCTACATTTGTGGTGGATCATCACGAGCGATGGGATGAACATCTTGAGCTTTTTCGTTCGCCCTCCGCTCGTCTGTTCACGAATCTACTAAAATTACTCCTGCAGAACTTTTTCTGGGTGGCAAAATTAAAACCCCTTTTGAAAATTTAACGGGGATTATCGACGAACTAAACCAGCAACCAACTCCGTAATCAGTACGAATAATGGCAGAAAAAGCTTGTGTTGCAATGCTAGGAGCACAAGCGGCTCAAGCAAGATACTATAATACTAGGCGTAGGGAACCAGATCGTGTCATTGGAGATCTCACTCTCGTGGAAACGCACTTCCAGTCTTCTGTTTCTCATACTTTAGTGAAGAAATTTGCACCCAGCTACGAAGGTCCATATCGGGTGGCAAATGTGTTTGAAAATAACATTGTTCTTGAAAAACCTGACAATCAATTTCAATACGTACACGTTGCTCAGTGTCGCAAGTATCATGAACGAAATATCGATTTTATAATTAACCCTACTCAAGAGTCTATATCTCACGATCAACCTCCAGAAATTTTGGACGAACCAACAAACATTTTTGAAGAATCTCCAGTGATTTTTTCTTCACCCTCCCCTCCTCAAGACGGATTTCCAAACACGCAACCTGATTCTCCCATGAGACGAAGGCTCGAATCAAGTTCTTCAAATACTAGTATCGTTCCTTTCCCTCCAACCATTGCCAAGACTATTGCTGCACCGTTTCCTGATAACTCTGCACCAACACAAGCTCCTACTTCCTTGAATACCTCGTCAGAGAGTATTCCTATAGGTAGAAATAAACATCGCCCTGCACGACCACTAAATTACAGCAGCGACTCAGAGTCTTCGGATATTTCTGATTTATCAGTTATGGACAAGAGTTTGACGATTCCTAAACGTCAAACACCAATTACAAACCGTCCAGCAACACCAAAAGCTGGTCGAAAATATAACTTGTCTCCCCAATCTGCTTCGCCGCAACAGCGACGAAGGCAGAGATCCTTGCATCCGCCCGGGTTTCGCCCCTGGAACCTACGCTCAGGGCAAACAGGGCCGATGCCTGCTTCTACTCTCATGCCACGAGGGAGAAAGCGAAAACAAACGATGTGGCCGGAGCCACGTCAGTCCAAAAGAATGCTGGAAGGACACCACGGGCCCCAGCACAAAGGGACTACATATCAAAAGCCTGGGGGAGCCCGTTCCTGTCAGCCGCAGGGATTTCCTGACCGACAGACTTCGGCCGTTCCTGATCGACGGACTTCAGCCATTCCTGACCGTTTCTTTCAGCCGCAGGGATTTCCGGACCGACAGACTTCAGCCGTTCCTGACCGTTCCTGTCAGCCGCAGGGATTTCCGGACCGACAGACTTCAGCCGTTCCTGACCGTTCCTGTCAGCCGCAGGGATTTCCGGACCGACAGATTTCAGCCGTTCCTGACCGTTCCTGTCAGCCGCAGGGATTTCCGGACTGACAGACTTCAGCCGTTCCTGTCAGCCGCCGGGATTTCTTGACCGACAGACTACAGATGATCCAGTCACATCCTTAAAGAGATCTACGCCACCTGAATTTACCAGTCCGATTAGGCCTGGAAAACGTTATCGTACTAGAGTTTTTTTATGCGTCCTCGAGATAAGTAAGTTCTCGTGGACAGGTTCTTTTCTCCGTTTGTTGTTTTTCCTGCACGACCAGTTGCCGTGTCAGAATTTCTTTTTTTCGTGTGGGCCTATGCATTCTTTTTGTGTATATATGTGTTTTTTTTTACATTTCTTCTATGTCCATCTACTAATCCAATTTTTTTTATATATCTATGTGCTTAGGGGTAAAATAATAAAAATTGTTACTGTTAGGCAGCTCCAGGCAATCTTCGCTGCTGATACAGTTGGTGTGTATTCAACGATAATATGAGAACATAATTTGAAATTAAAAAAGTGATTCCTGCTAGGCAGAATAAAAGGAAGGTATGCCGATGCAGGTTTGTTTTGTTCAAGTATACAAAGTGTTTCACAGACGAATACAGGTTTCTTGATTTTGTCATGCCAAGTTTGAGATTGTACATACTGCTGCCACCAAAACAACAACAAAAAAGAAGTCGATAAACGTCAATCAACGAAGTGTAAGACTTACACTCCAAAATTGATAGGTTTTTCGAAAAACAAAAAACAAAAAAAACAAAAAAAAAATTAAGGGGGAGATGATGTAACGTATACTCTAGATTCACTTTCCTTTTGATTTTTACTATCTCTGGTTATTTTATTTTACTATGTAAATTATCTTCTTACTGAACGAGATGTTATTTCTCCCGCTGAATGAGATCTGGCAATGAGTGTAAGTCATGACGTGGTGGTAGCCAGTATAAATAGGCGCATTCAACGATACTTAGAGAGAGCTTTTTGTTGATGTGTGTAGGGAGAGCGTTTGTTGTTGCACTGAGAGAGCGTTGGTTTATGTGAAGGAGAGCGTTTGTTGTGGTACGGGAAGAGCGTTTGGTGCTGTATAAAGAGAGTTCGTTTATGTGAGAGCGGGAAGTCAATAATAAAGAATTTGTTGTAAGTACGTTTTTCTCAGTTTATAGTTACTGTCAGACCTCTGTCTGGCTGTTAGGTTTATTTCATTAGTTGATTATTATTAACAACCAGCATAAGACTTTATTCATCTTAATTACTACTACAACATCACTAGCAGTTAAAAGCTTGTTCATTATTATTATTACTACACTACTAGCAGGAAAGTTTATTCATGATATAATTAACACAACAAGTATTAGAAGAAGTTGTATTCATTATATTAGAAGGAAGCTGAATTCATTATACATTGAGTAACCATAATATTTGTTAAAATGCTTGATGTATCATAAACTTCAATGTATAGGCGCCTATAACATCAGAAGGATAAGAACTCGATTTTCAGCAATGAAATTTGTTTTATTTCACAACACAGAAAGGCGATATTTCCTTTATAAGAATACAAAAAAGACAAAATTCATTTACTTATCGCAGAAAAATTTCGAGTGGATTACACTTTTGCAGTTTCAAACATCAGTCACGAAACCTTGACTGGAGGGGGCAGGGAGGGGGTCTGCATTGGTTAGTGTAACGCTGAGGAAAAGAATGATTTTCAGCGATGAAGCATCGAACAAAATGGCAAAAAAATTGCTAATTTATCACATAAGAAGATTATATTGCCTTCCTCTTTAAAAGAATGCAACAAAATAAATTTCATTTACTTCATGTAGGAAATATTTTTTAAGTTCTAAACAATTCTCAAAAACATATTTTTTGCCCATCCCTACTCTGATTAATCTTTGCCATACCGCCTGGGACTCTGGGAAACACATTTGCATATGAGGAAAAGAGCATGATGAGGGAGGTGCTGACCGTTCACTTTATGGGGAACTGGGTTGTGACATATGAGCGACTTTTTTTTTAATGTTATTTTTGTTATTTCTTTTCCTCCAGTACTTAAAAAATTTGTCCTTTGATGACTTTCCTGGTGTAATACAACCTGGAGTGTTATTATCTCATTACTGCCAACATTTCCGAGATCTCAGCTGAAGCATAATTACAGTTGCGTAATAATAAAAAAAAAAAAAAAATTATCTGCGTACACAATCATCAAAACAGAAAAACTTATTGCAAATTCAGAAAGTGTGAACAACAATTAGCAATAGAATAAAAATAGATTAAATAAATAAAACAAACTAAAAAAATAAAACAATAATTACTGTCAGAATAATTATAGAGAATTAAAATTACTTTAAACACAAAAATAGGGTAAATTTCACAAAAATGGGTATGATCTATAAAAACCTTAATCAACCTCTGCAATGAGGCGGAATGGAGGGGGGTTTAAAGGGAAAGGTATTGTAAACGTAAATGCACTATGCGTTCCTATACTTTTTAATTAGAATTACACCATTGCTAAACATGGATGCAAAGCTAATCCCATGCCATTCCCATCAGCTGCAAACAGAACCAAAAGCATCCAACCACGCATGGAGGAGGAACAGACGACGATCGCAGGAGAGCCACATGTAAGAGGGAATACAATGAAACAACAAGGACAGGGTGAGAATCACAGGGCATTCTGGGCTGCCTGCTGATAAGCCTGTCACAGCACATTTTGAGGTTACAAAAGTAAAGCCAGGAGACGGAAGGTTCTCACATAAAACCCCAGCAATTTCGAAAAGTTCCCTCCGGCAAGAACGCATCACTAACACCAATCAACAGAAGTCCATCACAGTTCACGAATACATCATTCCACTTAGTTTACTTCCCTGGCTGATTTTTTACTCCATAGTGATGTCATAGCCAAGGTACCAAGTGTCCACTAGCACCCCTGAGGTGAACCCAAGTTCTCCGCTATTTGGTCAGTTTGGTGTTTTTATCAGAGCTACACAAAAAAATCTCCTATACAACTTTTTGGCACAAAAATTATTTTTTACAGGCTCTTTCATATTATTACTTAAAAAACAAAACAATTTTTTTCAAGTACTAATTACAGAGTCTTAAACTTTTTCAAGTACTTTCCAGGACTTGAACTTTTTTTCAAGGTTTTCAAGGAGCATACGAACCATGCCACCTGAGTACTACATAGCTGCAAGAACATTGCAGTGAATTTGAAATTCTTCAGTGAACACCTAGAAGCCCAGATTTAAACTCCATTAAACATCTTTGGGATATCACTGAACAGGCTGTTCAGGCACATGTCCCATCGGGTATGAACCTGAATGAATTAAGGACAGCTATGGACGAGGCATAGCTGGTGATACCTGCAGAACAGTTTTGTAGGCTGATGGAGTCCATGGCCCAAGATGTGGGGCTGCCGTCATTAGGACAAAAGTGTGGTAATGTGTTACTAGACATGCATCTCTAATTCAATGGCACTTCATTGTGTGTGTATCATGTGACATCTCCAGCACTATACAATGGTGAAGGATTTTGCTTTGGTGAGGGCCTTTGCCATTTCCCCTGGCCTCCTGGAAAATTGTCGGAGATGCTCATGAACTAAGAGAGACTGACTTGTCCCTGAAATGTTTCAAGGCTACAGATCACAGCAAATATTCTGATGCTATTGTATGAGAAAATATTTCTATCTTCTCGTACAATTTCCTTAATCTGATTCACATTTTTTATCAGATCTGCTTGTTGATGGGACACCCTGAAAGTTCTGTGTCTTCAACTGACACCATGCCTCTTTTAAACTTTCAAAACCACTCAAATGTTTACGTTTTACTTATTGTTTCTTCCCCTAAAGCTGTTTTGCACATTTCATAAGTTTCTGATACAGTCTTACCTAATTTGAAAAAATAAATTATGCTCAAGTGCTGTTCTTTGAAATTAAGTACTGTCACGAAGTCAAAAAATAGCAAAGGGCACTCAACATGTGTTCATTCTACTTCACGAAACCGGACACTGAAGTGAGACCAACAACCCTGTGAAGTGTTTTATGAATCAGGACATTCTGCTCTAGGTGATGGTCAAGGCCCAATCCACAGCACACACATGCTGTTGCTACATTGTGGCCACTCTGGAATTTTTTTCATTGCATCTCATAGGCTTCTAAGCTGATACCAATATTCAGGATAAAGGGAAAAACTACTAAGTGGTTTTAAACTAACTCTGGGATAAGACAAGAATGTACGCTGTCCCCTCTAAACAAATCCAAGCTTCTAATCACTATTGATAACTATGTCAATAAAAGTAACTAAATATCTGATGTTGAAGCAGGTAGTTCTGGCTCCAACAAACAGCATGACCTTAATCAGCTGACCAGGCCTTATAAAATTTTGGATGAAAGATAAACTTATTCCCAAAAGTTATTAATGGTATAAAACACAAGGAAAGGTTTAATGACATAAGATTTAAATTATTTAGATGTGATTACTGATTAACATTGCCCTTCTCCCCTACAACAGTGCAATATGTCCACCTTGTTGTGGTGGTGGGAGGTCCTGCCAGCTCTGAAAACATATCTTGAGTACTGTCAGAAGTAGAATAGGTAACAAAAGGTTCACCCATGCCAGATAGGCATTCATGGTACAGGAACTGAATAAAAAGATGCAGTGGGGGAACAACACATACTGATACCAGCCTGAGGCCAAAGACTGTAAAACGATCATCGACATGGCTCAAAGAACAGTTAGCTACCCAGCCACAGGGATGGAACATCTTGAATGACTGCACAGATAGAACATCTTAGCACTGTGGTGCAGAAAGCAAATGAGCAAAACTACTGCATTAACATCCTTCCTCCAAGAACTACCATAGTGAAAGAACAAGAGCAACAGCCTCAAGATCCTGGCTTCCTTTCAACGGCACAAGAATGCTAAGAGTCTTCTTCATAATGAACTACTAAAATTAGGAACACAGGATATCAGAATTATGTGCACGATAGGAAGGAATAGAAATGTTAGAAAGGAATGCAAAAAGCAAATCTTGAATCTGAGTGAGATAAGATAGCCAGCCTCAGGCATGTACCAATCTGCTTACGAGACCTTATATTATTCTGTATATAATACTAATATTCACCAATTATGAGTTAGAATATTGATGAAAGCTTTCCTAAGTGTCTTTAATGCTGTTTGAGGAGTTAGTATTATTACAATTAAGAATACGTATATGAAGTTGTAATTGTGCAATAGGTTAAAACACTGTTCATCACTTGGTAAGTGACTATCAGATACTAAACTGCAGCTAAAAAAACTTCCAGGTAGTTGATGGCCTACAAAGAAGCCTTGTGCTGTGGACGTTTTAACATGTATCCCTCTCAGTATTGGAAAATAATGCTAAAGGGAATTCCTCTTTTGTGTGTGTGTGAGAGAGGGGGGGGGAGGGGGTTTCAACTTCTTCCTGGGTTCACTGCTGTATGGTCACTAATAGTGGTTTTACGATGCTTCTGTAGGAGAAAAAGGGTTAAAAAAATTAGCAATATTTCTTTTTTCTTTTGACAGAAGCGACACTTTTGAGCCTTGTTAGTGGGAATGAAGGTTTTTTCCATTCCATACTTTGGCTTTTGTTTTTAAGGTCAAAATGGTGCACCCAGGTCTCATCCTCAGCGACAATCCTCTTCAGTAAACCAGGGTCTCCTTCACAATGGTTCAAAAACTGGTTTAAGAATACATGATTACCATCAGTTTTAGACAACCTTATACCCCAACAGCTACCAAAGATAAAGTGAATATCAATTACTTTTGTGCTCAAATCAGTAAGCTTCTTAAAGTAATAAAGAAGCGTATGATCATGAAAATGAATGATTTTGATGAAAAGGTGGGGAACAGAAAGAAGACCCCGAGTGCATGAGACTTGCTTGTGGTGGTGGTGGTGTGTGTGTGTGGGGGGGGGGGTATGTCCCCTCCAATATTTCTGACCCTCCATATTTTCATATTTTTTTGCAATTGCAATATATATATTTTTTTGCAATGCATTCAGATATGCATTTATTCAATACACTCAGAAGGTTTGCTGTTCCTAGTAAATTTTGAAAAAAACTTTTTAAAAAACAAAGAAATTGGCTATTATTACTGCATGCGTGCACCCCCCCTCCTATTTGCCAGCAACACCCATGCTCTGAAAGTTTGGACACAGTGTGGGAAATGAGATGACTTTGTAATTTTGCCAAGACAAAGATTACAAATACATAGTTTGAGTGCTCAGCAGAAGGTTACACACATTAAACTCGTACCAGATTTCAAAGAAAACAACTATTTTTTAATTTTCAGATACCACAGAATGCACTTAAGTTACTCTTTCCCCCTTGGAATCTGAAAATTTACAACTGAGACAGAATACAGAAGGCAAATATTACCTGCTTCCAATTCACAAAATGGAGGTAAATTATTTCTCGAGAAAGTCCAACAATATCCTTTGGTAAGAAAGCTTCGAACTGAAACTTTTCGCCAAAAAATTTTATCAGCGAAGCAGCTAAACGTCTTCTAGCATGGAATATATCACAATTCAGCTCATGCACGAGACTTATGTAAGGCTCATTTTCTTCGACAGCACATTGCTAAAAATTAAACCAAAAATAAATATCAGTTACGCACTTTTTAACAGTATAAAATGCTGACTGAAAATGGAATCTGCCCCTTTAGAAAACAAGGAACAAATACCTTTTCAGATACATGATGTAAATGAAAATACTACAAATAATTACACTTCAATGATAACTTCATTTGTCATATATGTGACACAGACAGATCACTCATTACCTCTGAAGTTTAAGGAATAGTCCATCAACTATCAAGATAAAATTATCTGCATGTTTTAATTACAACAGAACCCATTTACAACCAGCCCAAATGTGGCAAGCAAAACAGGAACTTTTGTTTGGTATAACATTAATTCAAAGCTAATTTGATTGCTTTCAAAGAACAAAATTTAATGAATAATGAAATCCCCGAATTTAACAAGAAAGAGAAAAGCTAAGATCAGTTTGGACAAGCAAAGTAACAAAATTCAATGAAATTCCACATTTGATGGGGTAAAGAAAATCAGCTGTCTAGTGGCCTAGAACGGAGGAATAGAAATGTTGGTACACAGGACAAAAATTGCAGCAGCACAGGAAAATCTGGTATGTTACCAGAAGAATAGAAGGATGTTATTAGAAAAGCAGGAAGACAGAGGGAGGGGAGGGGGGGGGTGATACATCAAATGCTCAACAAGTGAGTTGTGAAAGAGACCCTCTACCACCCACTTCAAGGGCCTATGCCTTGGGAGCATCCTTTTTTTTAATGTTTCACTTGATGTCAGCTTCAAGATTTGCTGCTGGGAAATTCTGTGTCAAATCAACCAATGAAATGGCCATTTTCAACCTGACCTCCTCTGATTTCCTTGAAATTTAGTGTGATTGTTAAGCATGTAGACATGCATAAATTACAAATTTTAGATCTGACCACCCACTGGGTTTCTAATTACATGACCTTGAAAATTAGGAAATTGTGACTTTTATCAATCTTTTAGTATTTTTCTCTCGTTACCTAATTGGGCTAGAAGGTTGCAATTCATGTCTTTTTATAGCATTTTATATATTAGCTTTTGTATCATGTGCTGAAAAATAAAAAAAATATGATGACTTTTTTAAGGTCACAAAAATAACAGTTGACACCTTGAAAGTTTTAAAAAATTACATGACATTGTTGCAGTTTCTTTTACTAGTATGCCAACTTTCGAGTTCAGGCCACAATGAGATCATTATTTATAAAATATTTAACTGAAGTGAGTCTTAACCAAAAATTCTGCAAAAATGACATTTACATACATACATACATACATACATACATACATACATACATACATACATTACATATCACTAAGCTGTTCTCTGAGATTCAGAGGTTAGCTCCAAAAAGAAATACAAACTTCCAGATATTTTTACTTATTGTTGTCGTATCAAACTTCTCCATTTACAGCGATCTTGACGTACAACTCGTGCTTCACTAATATCCATTACACGCCGTACACGAGATCTTTTATACTTCATACTCATAATCTATTTCTCATGCAGACACTCCTGAATCTGATCCACCCATGTATTCCTTGGCCTTCCTCTGCCTTTCCTTCCCGCCACTTGGGCTGAAAAGATTTTCTTAGTAAGCATTTCATCACTCATTCTTTCAACATGGCCAAACCACCAAAGCATATTGGTCTCCACCTTGCTAACAACATTTTGCTTCACATCGCACAGCTGCAATACATCTTCATTTCTCACACAATCATATCGTGTCTTGCCACAAACCCCACGTAAGTAACGCATTTCTCCAGCACACAAACGACTCCTATGTTTCTTCTGCAGTATCCAGGTTTCACTGCCATGCATCAGAGTAGGAACAATTACAGTTTCATACACAGCCATGCGGGACTCTCTAGAGAACCCATCATTCCTGTGAAAACCTCCCAGAGCAGCTATGACTTTCAAAGAAGAATTCACTCGCCTACTGATTTCACCATCCAACTTGTTCTCTCTGTCAAACATGCTTCCTAAATACACAAACTCACTCACCTGGTCACTCACAGTGCCATTTATGCTTACATTACATTCAGTGCTACCAGTTCATCTCTCAAACACCATAACTTTGGTTTTTCTCTTATTTATACTCAGTTTGAATTTCATGCAAACTTTGTGCATCCGAGTCAACATACTCTGCAACTCACTTTTGCTTTCTGCCAACAGGGCAGTGTCATCCGCATACAGCAATCTGCACACACGGATATCACCAAGACATAAACCACTATTATCTATTTTGGCATCACGCATGCATGCATCCATAAATATATTAAACAGCCATGGTGACATTACACAACCTTGCCTAACTCCTGCACCAATGGAAAACCATTTTGATAAAACACCATTCACTTGTGCACAAGCTCTACTACCAGCATACATGGCTTTTACACTATTAAGTAGATTCCCAGTAACACCATATTCATTCAATACCTTCCACAAAAGTGTCCTATTCACTCAGTCGTAAGCTTTCTCTAAATCTATGAAGGCAGTAAAAACTTTCTTCCCAACAGCCAGATACTTTTCAATCATCATGCATAATGCAAAAATCTGGTTAGTGCAGCCTTTACCAGGCATAAAACCACTCTGAACATCCCACACTTTCAATGATGTAAGACCCGTACTTTTTCAATAACAACCTTACCAAACACTTTCCCTGGCACACTCAGTAGGCTAATACCACGATAGTTCTTGCATTCAGTCTGATCACCTTTTCCCTCATACAAGGGAACAATGATAGCATCCTTCCAACCCCGAGGGACCATTCCTAACTCCCAGCACAACTGGCAAATTTCAGTTAACCAGTCAATTATAGAGTCACCACCATATTTCAACATCTCTGCAGTTATGACATCAACTCCCGGAGCCTTACCATTCTGAAGAGATTTTAGAGCTTTACATACTTCTTCTCTTGAGATCCCTCCTGTACTTTCATCCCTCATTGTGACATCATCTGCATCTGTCTTAGAATCATCTTTGCTTTCCTGATCTAATAACTCACAAAAGTATTCACCCCATCTGTCACTTAACTCATTGGGCTCCCATATCATTTTCCCAATCTCATTCTTCACACAACTTACAACTTTGTTTCCCCTATTTTTCCTGAGTCTCATGTACTTCCAGAAGGACTTTCTATCTTTCCAAAAAGCCAGTTCATGCCTTTCCACTTTCTCCTTCCTATCTTTTGCCTTACTGTGGCGAACCAGTTTAGCAGCTTCACGCTTCTTACAGCGATATTCATCCACAGATACTCTACCTTGCAACATCCCCAAATAGGCTTCCTTCTTTTTCTTTACTGCCTCATCAATCTCACTATTCCACCAAGCATCACCTCTATTGTTACCTACTAATGTGGTGCCACAGACCTCTTTAGCAGCAGTAACAACACAGCTCTTAAAACATTCCCACTTCTTTTCTACATCCCTCTCACAAGATTTCAGATCCTTCAGTCCTTCTCTGAGTAAGTCAGAATACCGCTGATGATCTTCAAGGAGCCTATTAACCTTTATTCTTTCTATCCTGGGTCTCTTCCTATTCCTTTTCCTCCAACCAACATTAAGTTTCACTGGTGACACTACCAAGTAATGATCAGAACCAACATCCGCACCTCTCATCACACGGGTGTCAACAACTAAGTGCTTCAAACGCTGATCGTAAACAACAAAATCTATCACACTCTTTTGACCAAGAGTACGATTTTCCCAAGTATATGTGTGGATATACTTGTGGTTGAAAAATGTATTAGATACACACAAACCATTCTCAATGCAGAGTTCAATTAATCTTTCACCATTATCATTCACACAAGGATCATTAAACTTACCCAGAACATTGTCAGAAATTACATTCTACACACCTACTCTAGCATTGAAATCCCCTGCTATTATAACTTTTTTCTTTAGCACCAAACTGGCTCAAAACAGCTTTTAGCTTATTCCAGAAATCTTCCTTCTTATCAGAAGGTTCCGAGTCACAAGGAGCATACATTACAACAATTACAATTCTCTGAAGTTTCACTTTCAAAGGAATCCAGAGAATTCTCTCACTTGCGCAACTATAGTGAATCAAGTTGTTCATCTTTTCACTTAAAATCACACCTACACCAGCCTGTCCTCTCATATTATCCAATACTCCAGACCACACACTCACTGTGCCATTCACTTCCTCTACCCCAATTTCCTTCTTTTGGTTTCACTTATACACAGCACATCCAGTCTATACTTATTCATCTCCTCAATCACCTCACTCATCTTGCCATTTATACCTCTAGTATTCCATACACCAATCTTACATTCACTCAGTCGAGATCTCTTTCTCATACGCCGTTTAGAAAGTCCAGGTCGATTCCGTGGTGGACTGTCCTTCTCAAGTCTGGTAGGTCCACCATATCCCACACTTGAGTCATTCTTAATATTTCTCTTTGTCTTTTTAATCAGGTAAGTAAATCAGTGTGGGGGATTAGCCCACAGCTGAGGGTTCCAGTTGGTCATTCAACCTAAGGATTCTGGAACAAAACCCAGTGAGTTGGGGTCTTTTCGCCAATGGCACACAGAACTAGCTTGCACCTCTCCAAAATTCACAGAGGCCCTAGTTGCTGTTGTGTGTGCCATTGTTACCACGGAGCGCCCCGAGGAGGCAAACCCATCGCTCACTACGCAAGTGTTTAACAATTAATGAACAAGTTTAACCTGATACATTTATAAAATGCAAAGTTTATCCACCCTATGATATAATAAATGCATCTTTCCATCATTGCAAGTGTTGTGTGTGAAGGGGGAGGAAAAATTGTTGGGAGTAAAAATAAAAGAGCCATGCTAAGACTAGAAAATTAAATTCTAAAAATAAGTTTGTGGCAAAATGTTTTAATTTTTTTTTTTTTTGTTCCTTAGTAGCACAGGATTATAACATCCCTGATTTTTCCAGATTTTTAGCAAACACATTAAGTTTTCCCCTGAGGTTTTGCTGATATTTTTGGCATCAAGTTTCCTCCTTATTTTCACTGCTTTCACGAGGTGGCATACAAACCCTGTTATCCCTTCTAAACCAGAAACACCTTGGAACTTGACCAACAGCAGTTAGTTTTCAGTTTGCTCGTGACTTTCATTAGCTAATCATAGCTTTGTTTACTTTCATTAGTCAAACACAACAGTCAGCTGCAGCCATCTCACACTTCTGATTTCATTCTGTTACTTGTTACAGGAAGTCTTTAATGTCATGCTTTAAGCTGCTATTGCTTCATTTTTTTTTTTTTACTCTTCTTGTCTTGAAAGGTATTACACCAAAGATGTATTTGCATGCAAATAAGTAGTTTCTTTAAAAAAAAAAAAATGTTCACAGATTTAAGACTTATGTTGTAACTTTTTTCAAGAAAAGGAACATTATTATATAATGTGAAAGAAATATGCCCTGTTCTTCTGAGTGGATGGTTAAACTTCTGATTCATAAAAAAAATCTGTGACAAGTTATGAAGAAATCTTTCATCAAAGACTAAATAAGCCTATGAAATCTGAAAGGAGGATGACAGCCAGTCATGCTTACATACTGATGAAGCTGATATTTAACCAATATTAAGCCAGAATAGTAGTGACAGTAAACTAAGTAAGGGAATTTCTGGAAGTGCAATAGAAACTTTGAATGTATATTTACAGTTTGTAGGTTAAACTTGAGTAAAAAAGAAAAGACTACATGAACAAAAACATTCCTATGTAAATTTGAAAAAAATTACATGTTTTTTACAGAAGAAAGTTATGGTAATCTTTTTATGATGCTGAACTCCCAACATCTGACCTGAAAACAGAGATTATTGCTCAGCTTAAAGAAACGTTAAATGATACAAGTGAAGAGCTTAAAAGCTGCAAATCTGTAAATTTCTACTATACTACCAAAAAGTTCGAGTTTTCAAAACTTGCAGGATGAATTCAGTATTTCAAATTACATGGGGAAAAAAACACAAAACTACTGGTAAAGAGTTTAGAGGAAATGGGAATTTTATCAACTCCAAACCTAAATCCAGGAGACAACTGATCTGGTGCAAGATTTTTATTACCATGATTACGTTAGCAGGCCAATGCCATGGGGAAAACAGATCATTGCAGTAACAGTACTAGCTGAAAAAAAAAAAAAAAAAAAAAAAAAAAGAAAAAGAAAGAAAGAAAAGGTAAGCTTTTTGTTAAACAATCTGAAACATATTCACAAAAAGTTTAAGATTGCATACCCAGAGGTAAAAATTGGCTTCACAAAGTTTGCAGAACTGCATCCAAAAATATAACTGTTGGAGCAAGTGGTACACGGAGAATATAATAAATAATATGTGCATCTTATAATTCATCAAAGCTTTAAAGTAATGTTTTTAGGGTGACAGATGGCAAGATTAACTATTGAAGATAAACTTCCCATTAACAGTTATAAATGCAGTCTGCACTGCAAGAGTTCTATGCAATCCTTTTCTTCCTACATGCTACTTCAGTAAGTGCCAATACTGCCCCAGGATCAGATTTACTGAAAAGTTTCATTATTGATCTTACGGAAAAGAATGACATTGATTCTGTGACATTTAAGCAGTGGGTATATATTAACAAAACATCTCTTGAAACTGTGATAAAATCAACAAAAGAGTATGTTGATTTTTTTTCTTTTAAGATTAAAGACACTGCTATATTATTTATTTCTCTATATCTATCATTTCAATTGAAAAAATAATAGTTATTAAACATGTATACTACTTAGAATATGATGGAAGTACCGTCTGACAGATGAATCCTCACAATTTAAAATTGGCTATTTAACACTAAAACACTCATCTTTCATTACCTCATTTTGAGGTCATTTTTGGTGAGGGTGTATTTCATTTTAATATTTCATACATAATGATCCCATTGCTGTCCCAACTTAAAAGTTCACACACTAGTAAACAAAACTCTAAGGATGCTATGTATTTTTTTTTTTATTTAAAAATTTCAGTTTTTAAAAATGTTTAAGGTCAAAAGTTATTTCTGTAACCTTGGAAAGATCAACCCAATTTTTTATATTTTTGAGCACATGATTTAAAAGCTCATATAAAATTCTATAGAAAGACACTCATTACAACCTTCAAAGCCGAATTAGGTATCGAAGATACAACTACTCCAAGATTGTCTGGAAGCCGTAATTTTCAAGGTCATGTAATTTGAAACTTCTTGGGTGGACAGAGCAAAAATTTAGGATTTACGTTTAAGTCTACATGCTAACAATCACATCTATTCTAATTTCAAGGAAATCAAAAGGGGTCAGGATGTGAGAGCCCTGTTGATTTGACATGGAATTATTACTCTGTATTCATGTGCTTATTTTCATTTCTCCTACTGTTGCAGTCAACTCATTAAATCTTTGAAATCCAATTGGTTAAAGATCCAGACTCACGGTCGCCAGGTCGCCACTGGCGAAAAACTTCATCGTCGTGGCGACTAAAAATATTTGATTAAATTACCAATTCTGGCGACCTGTACGGGGAAAACATTTATTTTATTTAACTTGTATTGTACGGAATTTTTTTAACTTGTACGGAACTCGCATGTTTTTGAAAAATTTTACTCCAAATGTACGGAAATCACACGAAATGGCACAGAGTTGTACGGAAGTCGGCCATCACCTTTTTCATTCTGCTTGAACAGCAGAAAAGAAAAAAAAAGTTTATAAAAAAGGCGAGGGCGTCGGTTTTTGATTACAAAGAATGCGCCAAGGCTGATGGTTCATCCAAGGTTAGAATAAATGGAGTAAGGATGACGTCACAAACTTGAAGCACTTTGAGCAGATGAATTTAATGCTCAAACGTCTCACCAACATGGCAGCAGAGACTGTGATTGGCCGCGACTCATCTCAAACGTCTCACCAACATGGCGGCAGAGACTGTGATTGGCTGTGACGTCATGATCGTGACATTTCGGTGGCTTCACTTTGATTACAGGAAGGGAATGGCTACCCTTACTCAGGGGAACGAGGTTGCGGTGGGGATGAAAGCCGGTGGTGGACAGCTCAACTGTCTGCGTCGGAAAAGTCCAACTGGGAGAAATTTTTATTTTAAAAAAATTATCCAATTTTCTAAATAACTGAATGCAAATTCAAGAGTAACCAAGACACGTCAAAATAAACTCCCATGTGAAATTTCGTCAAAATCCGATTAAAACTTTAGAAGTTAGGCATTTCTTTTTATTATTTTTAATGAATGTTCGCTGAAAGCCTGCATATTCTATAGGAAAATTCTAAAATTCGGAATTGCCATAGTCCGGATCTCCGGACGATTCCGGATTTTCGAGGTTGTACTGTAATAATATTTCCATACCTGCGAACTACTACGGAATGTCCGTAGTTTCTACAGTTTTAGCTGGCTGACTACGGACCTCGCTGTCGAAACTTACGGATTCTGCGAATTTTCATTTTTTTATTTTTTTTTATTTTATTGTTTCATGATATGCACGAGATTCTTAAGCGGATTCATGGAATTCTGCGTTTTTTTTGTCATCATTTAGATTGTTCGCATGATCTGCGTAAAACTGAAGACAATTTGCGGGTGGGTGGGTGGAGTTCCGCCTGGAGACGGTATTTCGTGTCTCAAAACTTTCAAAAACGGTAGTTGAATGGAGTTACAGTAATTGTAATTTTTTTCTCCCGATGTTGCCTTAGTGTAAAGTTTTATTGTTAAATATGATTTTATTGCATAAAAGTATTTCGGCTTAAAACTGTAGGCAACAAATGTGTGAAAACGAGCTGACGCCGAAAAAATTTCCCCATAATCTCAGACATTAGATTCTCCCGCGAAATCAAGGAACTCCGCCTTTTTTCGTTATTTTATTTTGGTCATTCGTGAGATCAATGAACCAGTGAACACAATTGGGGGGGGGGCAGGGGATGTTCGTTGGAGGACGGAATTCCATCTTTACGAAAATTTCGAAAACGGAAGGTCGACAGAGTTCAGATTATTTATGCAATCGTAATTCCTTTTTACTCGCGATGTTGCCTATGCCCAGTATTATTGTTAAGTAATATTTAACTGCATAAATATTTGTATTTCAGCTTGAAAATAGCGGAAAAATTTCCAAAACCGGACATCGGTCGGTACAAAGATTTCTCCCGTAAGCACACTCCCCTCCCCGCGCGATGTTCCCACTCTCCTGCATTGTTTTATTACTTCAGTTTCAACTTCTAAGAATACAATAACTGAAATATGCAAAATAAAACATACTGATATTATACTAAGCATTTTTATAAAAATAATTTAGTATGAAATATACAATTTGATTTTTTTCAAAGTTTGGCCACTGAGTTTTTTTTTAATGGCCACTAACAATTTTGGTCTTCGTGGCCAAAGTCTACTAGTAAAATTTGTAGGTCTGGATCTTTACAATTGGTATGGAAATATAATATAAACATATATGCATATTTTTATATGGCGGATTTTTTTCATCCCAAAACAGATTTGATGAGGATTTCCGTTGATCCCGAGTGACTTGTTATAAGTGGGTGTTACTGCATTTCAACTATATCAACTACAGCTGACATGCTGAATGAATATCTTGGGCTGCAGTGACACTTTTTATTTATGTTTTACAAAGGCACATTGTACAGACAACAAAAATTATAAACCTTTATTTTCACATTCAGTATTACTGAGTTTGTATGTTTAACATAACTGTTAAACCACTTCTTTCAAAGTTATCTTAAAGACCACTTCTTTCAAAGTCATGAGTTAATGTTTTTATTAAAATCTGAACAACTGTTTTCTTTAAATCTTATCGCATATTACAGATACTACATGAGCATAAGAGTAAATAGATTTATGTATCTTCAAGATTAATTTATTCAATATAATATTTTTTTCAATTATTGTTGAATTTGCTAAAAATGGGCAATTTTTGTAGTAAACATTTTTTTTAACCATTCGCCTCTCTTTGTGAGTTATTAAGGTTGATCAAACATGCAGTTAAAACATGCAGTTAAAACATGCAGTTTAATACAAAATAATTTACAGAGACAACAACACAGACTTTAAAAGAAAAATTAGTGAATGAAAGACAGATAGTAAAAAAATTATTACCTCAAAGTTTAATACAATGCTGGACAATTGCTAAGGACGGATCATAAACGGCTATATAGCGCATAAAAAAGTAAGTGTGGTTGGATGCCAAGTGAAATAAAATAATGTCAGAATGCCAGGACATTACAAGAAAGACAATTTATTGTGCTCTGAAATCCAGAAGGCTTTGAAACGTGTTTAAGGGACAAACAGGCCATTTTGTGCAGAATACGTAAACATGGAAAAAAATGCAATTACCGTCCGCAGGCGTTCCGGCGTAAGATGTCAATACGGGATATGGCCAACATGGAGGGCGATGCTTTGCACAACATTATCAAGCAGCTGTTGGGGTAATTTATCCCATTCCTCTGTCAGTGCACGGATTAGGGTATCCTTGTTCATTGGATGGCATTGGCGACCAGCAAGACTCCTCCCCAAAGCATCCCACACATTTTCAATGGGATTCAGATCTGGAGAACGTGCTGGCCATACGAGGCGTTGAATATCCTCGCTCTCAAGACACTCCTGGACAGCGACTGTTCGATGACATGTTGCGTTGTCGTCCATGAAAATGAATCTATCACCGACAGCACCACGGAACATGTGAACATGAGGTAGCAGAACATCATTAATGTATCGTTGGCCAGTCATAGTCCCAGTTGGAAGCACACAGAGGGACGTACGGCCATTAATCATGATGCCAGCCCATACCATGACACTACATGTCGGATATCGGTCCCTTTCTTGTATGTTTGCTGGACAATATGCAGTACCACCATCACGCCAGATCAGTTGTCGTCGACAATCAGACGATAAGACTGTATCTACTCTCATCTGAGAAGAGGACAGCAGACCAGTCGTTATCAGTCCAATTGCGATGTTGATGGCACCATTGCAGACGGGCGGTACGGTGACGTCTGGACAATGGGATGCACACAACAGGGCGGCGGGCGTATAGTCGTCCTTCATACAAACGTCTGGCGACAGTTTTTCGGGAGATCCGCTTGCCAGTAGCATCCATAAACTGATTTGCTGCCTCACTAGCTGTGCTGCGCCGGTGTCTTTTTGTTGATAGCACTATGTACCGATCTTCTGCAGGTGTCGTACTGCGAACACGACCTCCCCCGTGACGTTTGCTACACTCTCCATTTGTTTGAAATGATTTCCAAAGCCTTGAAACAACACTGTGGCTGACGTCAAACTCCCTGGCAATATCTGTTATTTTTCGCCCTTCTTCAATCTTGCCAATAATACGGCCACGCGTAAAATCATCTAGGTGATGTCGGGAAGACATACTGAAAATTGCAAGTCCGTCAATTGATTCTTTCCCTTTCAACTTTGCGTTTGAACAGCAACGGTCAATACGCGTCAAATCCTTTATATCTCTTATCAGCGCTATGACGTCACGAACAAGTTCGGCAATCCAAAATTTGCATGCGCACAACACGTCTTACTGTATCCCGCACTTATGCTAATTTCCACATTTTCCTGCCTTCCATTTTATGGTTGCTATCGTTGCTATTGTTATCCGTCCTTAGCAATTGTCCGGCAGTGTATATATGGGATGTAAGGTCAGGTGATGCGTAACATCACAGCTTTGTTTACAGCAAATGAAGCAATAATTGTCCTAACAATGTAGGTTTTTCTTGATGGGACAGGATGGGGGGGGGGGGGGGTTGACATGAATATGAGTTTAAAAATCCTTTGTATTTGGTGATGTAATAACAAAATGAACCTAGATATTTATATATGTCTTATATAGCAAAAGATACACAGATAAAAAGTGATGTAAGATCAGGTGATGTGCAACATCACAGCCTCTCCTTGACAAATGTCAACCTTGCCTTCTCGTGGTGCATCCTGTTCCCACTATAGTGGTATAACTGTACCATCGGGATTAGAGGAAATGCTATCCCACACTCACCAACCCGCTTGGCCAGCGTGGTGAGTTATGGCCAAACCCCTCCAAAATGACTCCACAACTTAAATCTTGGCCCTCAGTCTCCGGCAGCTGGAATGTACCTGGCCAAGGCAGCGGCCAGTGCGACATGAAGGCAGAGGGTGCTAAGAATCCCCGGAGGACCGAACTAGGCTGCCATCTGATGCTGACCTTGGCTACGTATAACGGACGCTCCCTATCTTCTGATTCAAGGCTTCTTGAATTGGAAAAGGAACTACAAAGGATCAAGTGGGACATCGTCGGGCTAAGGGAAGTAAGGAAAAGATCTCATTGAACTGAAAAGTGGACATCTCTTCTACTATCGTGGGGCAGATACTGGCAGAACTAGTGGTGTTGGATTTATAATAAACAAGAAACTGAAGGATAAAGTTGTAGGAGTTGAAAGTTCCTCTGACAGAGCTGCACGACTCGTTATCCAACTCTCGAGAAGATACCAGGCTCAGATTATTCAAACTTATGCACCCACCACAAGTCATCCTGAAGAAGAAATTGAAGAATTTTATGAGGAAATTTGTCATCTAAATAATAAAGGTAAGCAGCACTTGAAGATAATTACGGGAGATTTCAATGCAAAAATAGGGCAACAGCAACAGAATGAAACTTCAGTAGGTAACTTCGGTCACTGCAACAGAAACCAGCGTAGAAATACACTCGTAGAGTTTGCAGAGGCAGAAGGGTTTTTCATCATGAACTCCTTTTTCAAGAAACAGCCACACAGGAAATGGACATGGAGACATCCAAATGGGACGACAAGTGAAATTGATTTTATTATGTGTAACAAAAAATTCGTCATAGAAGACTGCAGTGTGCTAAACAAGTTCAACACAGGTAGTGACCATAAATTGGCGAGATGTAAGATGCACCTCAACACTAAACTCGAACGTGGAAAGCATATAAGACAAACAAAATGTATTGACATAACCAACGTTAAAAAACACCATAATACCTTCAAGTTGGAACTGAAGAACAGATTCTCTGCTTTAGAAGGCCTAACATCAGAAGAAGTGGACATCTCTGTAGTTAACAGAAAAGTAACAAAAGCTCTTATGGAAACAGCAACAAAATTAGCTGGGTCTAAGAACAAGTTGCATGTGAACAAATTATAAGAAAAAACCATAATGTTGATGCAAAAAAGAAGAGAGATGAGGACAATTAAAGAAGATCTGACTTCAAAAATGGAATATATAGAGCTATGCAAGACAGTACGAAAAAGTATAACTGAAGACGTGAGGAAATTCAACTGTGAACTAGTAAGGAAAGCAATTGAAAACAACCAAAGCCTAAAGATAGCAAAAGGGACATCTCAGTAAGGGAACAAAACAGATTATGGCACTGAGAAAAGATGGTTCTGTAACAAAAAATAGGGGCGAAATTTTGACAAGAGTGAAAGATTTCTACTCCAAATTATATGAAAGGGATGATACATGTACTCCAGACATCATGAAAGGTACCAGTACCAGAGTTCTTCCAGTCCTCCCAGCAGAAGTTGCACATGCAATCAAGAACATGAAGCGGGAAAAAGCTCCAGGAGAAGATGGAATTACTGTAGACATCATACAAGTAAGTGGAGAAATCGAAACAGTACTCGCCCAAGTCTTCACTCCATGCCTTAATGAAGGGAAGATTTTTGAGGATTGGAACAGTGCTACAATGATCCTGCTACATAAAAAAGGTGACATTGAGGATCTCAGGAACTACAGACCTATCAGCCACCTATCAGTGGTTTATAAAATCTTCACTGAAGTTCTTTCACACCGCTTGAAGGTAACACTGGACATGGCTCAACCGAAAGAACAAGCTGGATTCAGGAGTGGCAACAGCATTATAGATCATATCCACGTACTGAGAGAACTAACTGAAAGAGCAAGGAAATGTGAACTTCCATTGAGCATGGCTTTTATCGATTATGAAAAGGCTTTTGATTCAGTGAAACCATCAGCAGTTACAATGGCCTTGAAATCCTGCAGTATTGAAGATGCATATATTATTAATAACATCTATGAAAATGCAAGTGCAAAGATTGGGCTGTCTGAGAATACAGCACACATAAAAATTGGAAAGGGAGTGAGACAAGGTGACACCATATCTCCAAAGCTCTTTAATGCCACATTGGAAAATGTCTTTCTATCACTGAACTGGGAAAACAAAGGGATAAAGATTAATGGAAATTATCTAACTCACCTTCGTTTTGCTGATGACATAGTCAGTTTTGCAACTACCCCATCAGAGCTGCAGAGTATGATCCAGGAACTTGCTGACAAGAGTAAAGAAGTGGGATTAAAAAGGAACTTTCAGAAGACAAAATTGATGTTCAATGCTTTTACAAGAAATGAAGATTTATCGATTGATGGAGAAAAGTTAGAGATAACAGACACGTACGTTTATCTTGGACAGCAGATATCAAGTGAGGGTCACATTGATGAAGAAATTAATCAGCGTACAAAACTTGCCTGGAGAGCTTTTGGAAGAAACAGCATAATTTTCAAGAGCAATATGCCATTATGTCTTAAAAGAAAAGTGTTTGATCAATGCATCCTTCCAATGCTTACGTATGGTGCAGACGTGGACCTTAACTAAAAGAGACATACAAAGGCTGGAGACAACTCAAAGCAGCATGGAGAGGTGCATGCTTGGTGTAACCAGGAGAGATAAGAAGAGGAACTCGTGGATCCGAAAAATGACAAGAGTGGAAGACATCATGATCAGAGTAAAATTCCTGAAATGGTAATGGGCTGGACATACTGCCAGAAGAACAGACCATCGATGGACAGTCAAAATTTTAGATTGAATTCCAAAGGACAGGAAAAGACCCAGAAAAAGACCATAAGGGAGATGGGTGGATGAAATTCAAAAGTATGCGGGAGTAACTTGGAGGAGACTGGCACAAGACAGACCATTGTGGAAGAGGCTTGGAGAGACCTTCGTCCAGCAGTGGACTGATAATGGTTGACAATGATGATGATGATGATGACACAGATAAATACACTATGTGGACAAAAGTGATTGAAAGCCTCCACACAGGTGTAATGGCATGTTCCCACAGCAGACATGTGGTTGATAGGGTATTAAAAAAAATGGAAACAGGAGTACGCTTACATCTGTAAGTGCAAACTGGAATTTCAGCTAAGTGGCCAGTGGCCGATAAATCAAAAAAGTTAGGGGCCAAAACGAAGTCTCCAGCATAAAAAAAAAGAAAGGGGGGGGATTAATAGAAAATTTAATGTTACTGCTATTATTTTCATGGATGGCTTTATCTGAACATAAAAGAAACCACTATTGTTGAGCAAAATAAAAACCATTTTGTAAATCTTTTTTTTTCTTCTTCTCTGGGTTTACTACTCATTCCCAAAACATCGATAGTATTGGTGGAAATTTACCATGCATCAGTGAAAACCTTGATGTTTTTGCCAATAAGCCCATGAATTCGTACTTTTCCATCTGCAGCAGTAAATGGTCACATTGGTGGGTAAAGATGCTGTTCAATATAACGGTGATTACTCACCAATTCAAATTGAGTAAAGAATAATATCTGTTAAAATGCTCGATGTATCGGTGGAAACCTCGACATTCTTTTGATTTATTGGATCCAGTAGCATTGAAGAAAAGTACTTGATTCCGATAATGAAACATTGACTAAAACAGTCAATTCACGATGCAAAAATATGATATTTCCTTCCTCTTTACAAGAATGCAACAAAAAGAAATTCATTTACTTTATGCAGAAAATATTTTTTACCAATTTCAAACATTGGTAATGAAACCTCAATGTTTTTTTTTTTTATGTGCCGGCTTTTGAAACATCCAGGTTTAAGCCCTTTTAGTGCTACATGTAATGTGTGTGACATATATGCCAGAAATGCTAAGCCATTTTCTTAGAAATTGCAAGCTTCAATAAAAAATGCTGTACTTTCCATAAATTTTAATATTTTGGGCTGAATTTTCCCCCCGAACTCTACAAGATTTTTCTTAATATTTCTATAAATGTAATACAAATACATATATATTTTTAAATATATTACATTTCAGATAACTGAATTTTGATTAAAAAATAACTTTATGTGAAATATTTTTTTTGAAATAGAAATTGCAAATTCAAAATGAATTCTCATACTGTTCTTTCTTCTGCAAAACAAATGAGGAGATATAATGATAATTCCCTTAATTTCGAATATACCCTTATACATTGATGTTATTCTAAAGTGATTAAAAATCATTACTATCACTTGGCAAACTTTCACTGCGACTAGCCATTTCAAGATTTCCTTACAGGCTGATAATGTTATTCCCAGGTGATTCAAAACACACGTCTGCAAACACTGAGGAACAAGCTGTCAATAAAGTTTGTCCTCAGTTAACACACAAACGTGGAAAAAGACGTGGGGGATTCGTAATTAGCTGAGTTTTGCAATTGTGTTGGTTTGCTTGGGAAAAAAGAAATGAATAATGTTAAGAGTTTCTAGTAATAAAACACATTTCGTTCTCCTGCGTGGCAAATTCTGCAAGAAAAATAAACACGCTATTGTCACTGGACCAAGAGTTGTGTGTTATTAACGGGGCTCAAAAAAGTGTTTTCCGACAGTGTAACATTCTATAATTCACCCATAATCTTTTGTGAACAGCCCTGCCTCAACTGTAGTAGGAAAAGTTTTGGATAAAATTAGCCTTTCTCCCATCATGCAGTGAAAGTCCATGGGGAGCCGCGAGCGCACACTTACGGTTCAATTCTTATTGCATATTCTTGCAATTTTTTCAATAATATTGCTGTTTGACGGTATGATTTATGGAGATTTCATTTCAAAACAATATGCTTAATAAATGATATGATCATTCACACTGATATCTGCTGTCTGATTTGGGAACTACTCGGGTCAAAATCGAGGGCTGATCAATCAACTTACCGCGCTTTTAGCACAACATGCGCAGGCCAAATAGACCGCGTTGCACTAAAAGGGTTCTGCAACACTGAGGTTTAAACATGAATTATTGGTGGCAAAACTTCGATGTTAAAAAATATGGAGGTTTTTTGCCATCCCTAGTTAGGACTGGTTTCACTTCCTTTTACCTTTACTTCTGAATTATTATCCTTTTGTAAATTGGCACTAAAAACAACAAATGGCCAAACTGGCGACCACTAAAATAAACTTAATCACCATCTGGCAAGTGCTAATTTGCACCTATACTCAGATCAATCGCTGATAAAATGCTACAGGAGAGAGCTCTCTGAATTTGAAAAGGGCATTATAATAGGCTGCTCAATTGGTGGTATATGTATAAGAAGCATTGCTGATGTGAGACAGGTCCCTAAATCGACTGTGGCCTTTTTCATCAGCAAGTGGAAGAAGACAGGGCATTGCAGGAATTCAACTTGCCCTGGAAGACCCACGAAACGGCAACCCAGAGACCAGAGGGTACTGCAGAGGGAGATCCGGAAAACCTGGTCTCGATCAATGCATGCCACTGAATGAGTTTCAGATTGCCACAGTTGCTATGATCTACACCAAGACACTTCAAAGAGAGACCCGTACACTCGAGTATTGTGGCTAAGCAGCCGCACCAAAACCTCTCAGCACAAAGATCAATAAAGCCATGTATATACGAAGGTGTGAACAGCATAAAAATTGGACACTGGAGCCCTAATGGCAGGTGTTATTGAGCGACGAATCCCACTTCAAATTATTCCAATCAGATGGACATGGCTGGGTTTGGTGGTTACCCGGAGGACATCTGCTTCCAGAGTATACAGTGATGACTGTGAAGCACAGAGGTGGTGGAGTTATGGTACTAGGCTGTTTCAGCCGGTACTGCGTGGGTCCACTCATTGTTATTCATGGCAACATGAACTCTGTACTGTATAGATATCCTGAATAACTCAATGCTCCCAATGTTGTTGCAGTTCTACGGGCACAACAACTGCTTCTTCCAGGATGCCAATGCCACTTGTCATGTTTCCAGGACTACAATGGAGTGATATGAAGAAAATTAGGTCTTGCGGATGGACAGGCCTACTTACAGCCCGGACCTCAATCCCATTGAACACCTATGGAATGAACTTAACGATGTGCAAGGTCTAGGCCAACACAACCTTCTTCACAGACAGAGTTGGTCGATAAGGCGGAATGGAGGAACATCCTGCTCTCCATACTCCATGGACTTGTGGACAGTTTACCTTAATGGGTGGTTGCTGTAATCTCTGCAAATGGAGGACCTACCTGCTACTGATATAAATACAATGTTTTTCTATTTACTTACAATGTCCACATAGTGTAGAAATTTCCTACTGTACAGTAGGAGAGATGATTTGCATGAAGGAGGTATGCCAGCTTTTCAATTTATTAAAGTTTTAATTTGCATACCTATTGACTTTATAGATTTTTTCTTAACACTTTCGCTGCCAGCGGGCGCACGCGCCTTCTGAAGAAATCGCCCTGGGGGCCAGATAAACAGAAATAAATACCTGAAGTTCCAGTAATGGGATCCCCAAAATATTTAACCACCTACTAATTGGCTGACCACAAGTCCATTTATAGCAAAACATGCAGAAGTTGTGTGACTGCGGTGGCCCTAAAGTTAAATGTGATGTTATATAGGCCATGCAGGCGCGGGCAACTTCATACAAGCTTATGTACACAAGTTAGCAAAATCCAGTAAAATCATGCAATGCATTGATTATGATACACTTTCCAACATATCAGAAATCATTACTCAAGTTATGAGGAACATGACTATAGAATAAATCTCGCTCCTATGCCTTGACTTTTGACCCCATTTCGATGATATTTGAACAGAACCGGTTAAGTATACTTCCTGAACAACATGATTAAAGTTTTGTCTCAATCGAAACATTTTTACGTAAGTTATAATGCATAAGGGTGATGGAATGGATCCCGCACTTATTTTCTGATCTTTGACCCCATTTCCAATAGAGTTCGTCCCTAGGTGGTCCCCTACCACATACTAAAATTTCATCGAAATCGAACCATATTTACATTATGACGCATAAGGGCAATGGAATGCATCCCGCTCTTATGTCCTGACCTTTGACCCCATTTCACCCATTTTCAATAGGGTTCGTCCTCAGGTGGTCCCCTACCACATACTAAAATTTCCTCAAAATCGAACCATTTTTACGTGAGTTATCGTGCGGACAAATGGAAGGACAGACAGACGGACTGAAAGACGGACAAAGCTGGAGCATATACGCTTCTTCAACCTACGGTTGGAAAGCGTAAAAAAGAAAAAAAAAAATTTGTAGAAAATCTATAAATAATGAGTGCTCTTTCCTATTTCCTTTCTTTGTGATAGTGTGTTGCGTCTGGCGGAGGTTGAACTGGGACACTGCGTCGATCGGACACAATCAAAATATAATACACTACTGGGGGAAAGGCAATTCCCACTTAGGTGGTTCCACACACTGATTCCTTAGCACAGGGTGGCTGGTGGAAGCAAAATAAGAGAAAACTGGGTCAACACTCTTTTTCTCTTACTAACAATATTCCTCTGCTCAGATGCAAAGTTTATATAAATAAATGCTGCAGGAAAAGTAGCCTCCTTCCTTCCCTTTTGGGCTATAAATTTCTTTTTTTCTATTAGACAGCACTTACTTCACTTGAGCATAATAAATTTCGAGATGTTAACAGACATGCACCTTTTTTTTTTTTCTTTTTTTTTTTTTTTCGCTTTTCTCCCTAACCGCACTAATTTGTAGTTCGACGAAAATCCTATAACTGCTCTTGTAATCAAAGCGTGAGGATGGCCGACCCCATAAAGAGCAAAAAGTTTTACTCCAAAAGGCGAAAATTAGAATCTATTGTAAGGCTTCCTTCTCCATGGATACCTGATCCCACTGCTGGTCCATCTGGAATTATTAACCCCGCTACAGATCTTTCTGCTATAGATGATCCAACTGTTGGTCCAACAACAACCGATTCTATTGAATCGGACACAAGTGACCACGAATCAAGTCTTTCACATTTTGATATTTCTTCTGCATCTGATTCTGATCCAGATTATGAAATCAGTACTGAAGAATATGACGATGATTGTGATTTCTTGCAAACAATGGAAGAACATCTGTGTTTAGACGTAAATCCGGTACATCACGAACAGCAGCAGATAATTTGGGGGCCAGTTGATCGTCAAAGCAAAAGGAAATTTTATTGACGGCACCCTCAGGTATATGTCCTGATGTAATGAATTTAGACCCCCTTACAGCTATTGACATTTTCCACTATCTGGTTACTGATGATATTTATCTTCTAATGGTTACTGAAACAAATAAAAATACACATCACGTCATTCAAGGCGGTATCCTATCACCACATTCGAGGATGAAACAATAGCTGCCAACATCTGTAAGTGAAGTGAAAAAATTTCTTGGTCTGCTTATTTGGATGGGCCTGGTTAGATTTCCGAAGATTACAGATTATTGGTCCACTCATGTGAGGACCATGAGTGCATGATATCAAAGCTTTAACTATTTTAGATAAATGGTGCAACTTTGAGAATATTTATACTTTTGAACACCATGCATCAATCCTTACAAATTTTCTGACTTCCTCACTTCCATTTTCGGAAATTTCTCCCACCCTTATCGAGCTTAAATGCAACCACTTATGGGGGGGGGTTACATTTAACAACAATGCAGGGATCCTGGTTTGGGCAAACCCCACCCCCATTTTCAAGCTGAAATACGAATATTTATGGAATAAAATCATATATAACAGCAGTACTGGGCACAAGAAACATCACAAGGAAAAAAATATGATTACAGAAAACATCTTATCTCCGTCGACCTTCCGTTTTCCAAAGTTTTTTTTACAGTGGAATTCTGTTCTCCCTCTCCCCAGCCTCTTCCTTCAAATTCTTTTCAGATGGACATCTATCTTGCGAATGACCAAAATGATCGGAAAAGGTGGAATTCCTCGCAAAATTATAACAAAAAGGAGCAAAATTCCTTGAATTAGAGGAAGAATCTCATGCCTGAAAACTGTTGCCTACAGTTTCAAGCTGAAATACAAACATTTATGCAATAAAATATTTAAGAATACTGGACAGAAGAAACATCGCAGGGGGGGGGGACTACTACAGCAAAATTTTTCCTTCCATTTAACTTCCATTTTCAGAAGTTTTGAATCACGAAATACAGTCGAACCCCTATTTAACAAACTGCAATTTAACAAATTCCGCGATTTTATGAACACTTTCTATGGTCCGGTCGGAACCACATTGAAATTAATGCTAGGTGTTTCCCGATTCAACGAACACATTGCCTCAATTTAGCAAACAATTTTTATTTATTTTTTAAACCACCAAACTGTTAACCAGCATTTTTATGTTAAAAGTTAGTCAGAGAGAACCTCGCATAACAGGAAAATTTGACGCATGCAGTTAACCAGCATTTCAAAAACACCATCTGCGACACAGCTTGACAGAATCATAAAGCAGTTTCGCCTTTCTTTCAGCTATCAAGCGTATGCTTCTTACAGTGGAAAGTAAATGACCAACAAGTTCCGAAGGAGCACCATGTTTTCTTGCATGGGTGGGAAACAGGAAAAAGGAAGGTGGTGTGGGGGAAGAAATGTAGAGTACCCTGGGGTTTCTTGTTTTCAGCAACAGGCAGAACAATAGCTTTCTGTTAAGTCAGGGGACACACATTGTATGTACCCATTCCCAAGCATCCAGAATTCTTCCCAAAATTGTGTTCCTTTTTTTCTTCTCAGAGTGAAATCTAGAGGTCACATTAAACAACACAGCTTGTTTACAGATAAAGTTTTGATGAACATAGATAGCACTAAAAAAGTTAGCAGTGAAATTCACTCATCACTGTAGTTTGCAAATGTGCATTTTATGAAGCATTAAAAAAATAAAAAAATGAATAACAACAACAACAACAAAAAAAAGGTGGAAAAGATTTTCAATCAGTGAAAAAATGGACATTTTGTTACAGCTCAATGTGAACTCAGGATCACAGACTGCTGTAGCAGAGAAACTCGGAATTTCTGCAAATTTGCATTTTGCGAGAGCATTTAAGAAAAAGAAAAAAAAATGAATGACTACAGCAAAAAAAAAAAAAAAAAAAAAAAAATGGAAATGATTTTTAGTCAGTGAAAAAATTGGACTTTCTGTCACAGCTTAATGCGAACCCAGGATCACAGAGCAGAGAAACTTGGAATTTCCAAGTCAATGTTGTGTACCACAGTGGAAAATAGAAAGGAAATTGAAAGCTGGGCGTCAAAGCGTGGGCAATTTTTGAGGAAGAGGAAATCTATGAAAGCATCGCCCCTGAATGAGTTGAAAAACGCTCTTGTCACTTGGTTCTAACGAACACGGAGTAATAATTTGCCTATTAGTGAATCACTTAGCTGCTTACATATTCTGTTATGAACGCTAACTTAATTTGAATCAAGGTTTGACTGTACCGTCCCCAGACGACAGAAAACGCCCCCCCCCCCAATTCTCTTATTTGTTAATTGATCCCGAGAATGATCTAAATGATGGGGGGAGGGGGATTCCGCAAATCCACCGAAGAACCTTGTGTATGCAGACATTTCAAACCCAAAACATTTTTGGCTGGTGAAGGGTCTGATCAACACCTTCTCTGACTTTTCCCGGATTTCCTGGTTGCTGGTCACCCTGAAAGGACAGGAAAAGACTCAAAAGAAGACCATATGGGGTATGGTTGGATGAAATTCGAAAGCGTGTGGAAGTGACATGGAGAAGATTGTTTCAAGTCAGACTGTTGTGGAAGAAACTTGGGGAGACCTTCATCCAGCAGGGGATTTATAATGGCTGACAATGATGACATATATATATTCTATCAAATAAGAAAGTTCAGGACGGTTTGATCTCATATATTTTTTCTCGTTCAAATTATTCAACATGAAATCTTCTATTACATGCTGAGAAAAATCTTTTGTCAAATAGGATAGCTGGGGACATTTGATGACACATTTATAACAAAGAGTATTGAATATTTTTCTAAGTTAATTAACAGTTATTAGATTGTGAGACACTGAGCCACATTGTACCTTTAACTTTTCTTTTTGCTCCTGAACTCAATCGTATTCTTGTAATTCTTTTGAACTTAGAATAATCAAGGTTACTGCTGAGCTAAAAATTCTTACTATGATTGATGCAATTTTGAATAACACTGATGAATAAAAGTTTGTCATCAATATTTAGTGCAATCCACTGTGTTTATGGACAATAAACACAGTCTTAAAAAGTGTGAAAAAACATCTGAGAAATATAATAAGGTTATGAATTTCATCAGTTTTCTTTACACATACAAAATAAAGGATGGTAGGAGAAATACTGTTCACAATACAGCAGCATGAGTCACAGAGATATTTAATAATTTTTACAAAATGTTCAGCGGATCAATCCTAAAACACAGGACAGGAACAAATAAAATACAACAAAAGAAAAGAAACTAGGCAAATTTTTCTAAACTCATTTCCAGATTTAAAACATTGAGGTGAATATTTTCCGAGCACAAGTTAGTGAAAATCTCACTTTATGGTATTTAATACAAAAAATAAAAGATATAAATAAAGCTTGAATAGAACTACTGACCTTACCTAATAAGGAAACAAAACAGCTTCTGTTCTTGTTTCTTTTCCTTTCTTTTTTATTATTAACCAATTACAATTTACATCACTTAAAACACTTAACTCAAAAATTTAAACCAGCATATCTTAGAAACTGCCATAAAAATATTATTTTACAGAAAATAAATAATGGAAAAACACTGAAAAGAAACAATTTGTAGCTTACCTTTATAATAAAAGAAACTGAAGGGCAATCACTTCGAACAGGTTCACGTCCTATGCTTAATACAAGCCCAAACAATCTATTTATATACAAACTGAGAATGAAGTAATATTCAGCCTTTGACAGATATGAAGGTAATGTTAAAGCATGTCGTGGGAGAAGCTTAGAAGGCTGTGAAAAGGAAAAATAATACTTTAAGAAACAGCTCCATCACTTCTGAAAAACAAACAAACAAGAAAACAAATATGTTTTCCTGTAGAAAAACAAGCACAACAATTAAATATGACTTTAAACATTCAGTAAAATCAAAATAATTTGTCAACTAACAGAAAAATAAGCTCGCTTCTAGGAAATGCAGGGTTTATACACATTTACAGGGAACAAATTTCTTGACTTTTCTAGGAGTTCACCAAAAAATTCCAGGAGCTTAAATTTTTGCTACAATCATAGTGCTTTGTTTTATAATTTGCATATTGGGGTGAAATTAACTATGTACTTAGAATTCTTATGAAGATCTATGTGTTTCTCGGTTACAAAATCGTTCTTTAGTGTGTGTAAGATTTTCAATGAAATGGCAAACTTTCCCTGTACAAAAATTGCTCTGCATAAAACTTACATGAAGCAATCTGGTACTTAGCACAATGATAATATCACAAAACAATTCTGTCATGGCACTGAAGATTCCCTAGTCCATAGTCCTCTATTTTCATGGACTCTGGTGACAGGGAGGCCAAATGTCAAGCTCCTTCAGTGAGAAAGGCACATGCTAGAAGGAAGGGCCATCATCTTGGACCAGGACCAGTGGGAAAATTTCCACATGCTGCTGTGACTCCAACTGCACACAACTGCTATACCACAAAACCAATGTGACCAGAAATAGAGCACTCTGAAACTTTTGCACTGCAGCATTACACAAGATGAAGGAAATGACGTTCCAGATTCTATGGAAGGAAGTAATGTCACTGTGAGCAAACAGAACAGGGAACTAGAACAAACTAACACAATCAATCTAAACAATTTGACCTATTTATTTTAAATGACCTTCCGGTTTAGAAAGTTTCGTAAAGATGAAATTCCGTCCTTCGACGAACCCAACCCCCCTCCCTCCCCCATTTCTGTTCACTTATGCATCGATCTCGTAAAAAATAAAAATAATAACGAAAAAGGCGGAATTCCTTGGAATCGTGGAAGATTCCAAGGAATTCCGAAGGACCATAGGGATGTTTTTGTGATGTCTTTCAAATTCCATACACCCTTTGCCTTAGATTAGTGGAAAATTTAACTTCCGTTTAAGCAAATTGTTGGCTACATTTTCAACCTAAAATACATACATTTATGCAATAAAATAATATTTAATAACAATACTGGACACAAAAGTCACATTGGGAGATAAAATTTTCGATTACGGCAGAACTTTTTACTCCATTTAACTAGTTTTGAAACACGAAATGCAGTCTTCAACCCCCCCTTCCTTTCAGTTTTGCGTCGATCTTGAAAATGACCTAAATGATGACAAAAAAAAAACCAAAAAACCTGTGAATCCGTTTTAGAATCTCATGTATATCATAAAATAATATTGAAATGCAATTTCGTAGTTTCGACAGTGAGTTCCGTAGTTAGACAACAAAATTCGTAGAAACTACGGACATTTCGTAGTAGTTGGCAGGTATGCACCCTGTATATTGTTTTCATTGATCTATGTTTATACATTACACACCTATAAAATGGCTTTCAAATTCCATACACCCTTTGTTTCTATGCTTCAAGGTTTAATGACCCTGCATAAGCATCTAATGCTACAATTAGTTGCCCGTTCTTAATTTAGAGCCACTGTTACCAGAAGGACAAACATAACCAATGTCCTGACTTGCGATTCAAACCCTGATCCATAGCATGAGAAGCTGGAGGACCATGGCCTACACTTAACCACTGGGTGCCAAATAATTCTTGCCACAGACCAAGGTGAAATTTTACTGGTATTGCATCATGAAATGTGATGTGATTACTGGATGCAACACAATCTGAGATGTGTAGCATATTTTTGTGATGCAAGTTTAAAAGTGGATTAATCACATAAGTGCCACTGCTCATGTGGAAAGTAATTTAAAATATTGAATTTAAAGGAGTTGGGCTAATTCAATTCAGCTGTTTGAACAGGAAAGCAACACCCTTCTTGAAAAGCTGAACATTTGTGTACACAACAGATTTTCAAACATACATGAATTGGAAGTATTGCAGTGTGTTGATACAAAGTTCTGACCAACAGAACCAGTACTTGAGTCTTTTTGTGATGCTTTTATAGGAATGTTGTTCAAACATTTTTCAGAACTTCTGAAGAATGTTGAAAAAAGAAAAAAAAAAAAAAAAAATCCTGCTGCAGAAATAGGGAAATTTCAAAAACCTTTGGCTGAGGAACTTGAAGCAAATAGTTTGTGTGCAAGCTTCATGAAAGACTATAGTGCTGCCTACACAAATCTGTGCTTAGTCATCAACATCTTGAAAGTATTTTCAATTTGGATCCAAAAAGTAGAAAGAACATTTTTTCAGCAATGAATCATATGAAGACTGATTTCAGGAACAGAATAGACATAGACTTCAAATAAATCTTCCAATTACTTTGGAGGGGCTTAGAACTCAAATACTTAACTAACAGTCAGTTTGTGATTTATTTTTAACAACAAACATAGGCATCCTAATGCAAAGCTATATATGGCAGTAAGCACCTACAGGAATAAGGGAGTGATTCTAAATAATGTCACCTTTTACCAAAGGCCTCTGTCCAGAATTTTTTTTTTTTTTTTTTTTGGACGTACACAATTTCTTTTTGCTAAGTACATGATAAATGACACTTTTTTCATTTTCAAGTAATAATTATTTTTTGATACAAGCAATTTTTTTTAATGCGCATCATGAGGAAGATATAGAAGTAAATTAGTATGGAAGACTAGGAATTAAGATGACACAAATATGCCCAGGTTCTTGTGGGGTAATACTATCAGGTAATTTTTTTAAATCATACATGAGACTAACAAAGAGAAAAAAAGGCAACCTTATAACTGGGTAAAAAATTAGAATGCATGGCAAAACAGTGTGAACAAAACATAGCGGAAGCAAGACAGACAGAGTTGTTCACGTTAATTTATTTATGTCAATATGAAACTGGAGCACATCACTCTATTCAAAATCTAAAATTACTGACATTTAACAATGCAGGATAGAGAAAACATCGCGGAAGAGAAACAAAATGATTACAGGTGAAATCTTCGCTCAGTCTGCCATTTTTCGAAATTTTTCCTCTATTTTCAAGCTGAAATACAAATATGTATGCAATAAATTGATATTTAACAACACAGAGCAGAAGGATATTGCAAGAAAAAAATTATGATTAATAGAGAAATCTTCACTCTACTCTGTCTAAACTTCCGATTCCGAAAGTCCGACATAAAATGACCTCCCCCTCCCCTCATGCATTGATCTCGAAAACCACCACAATGGAAGAATCTCATGCTAAAGGACCATAGGGATGTTTTTGTGATGTCTAACTTATTTTTCTGGAAAATTTTCCTCCATTTTCAAGTTGAAATACAAATATTTGTGGAATAAAATTATATTTAACAACAATACTGGGCAACTTACAGGGAAAATCTTCACTTTATTTCATTTCTGTTTTCGAAAGTTTTGAAAGATGAAATAACATTCTCTGATAGGAACCAAACCCCACCTCACCTAATATAATCCACTTAAAATTTCTCTTCACTTTTGCAGATTTAAAAAATAACCCAAATGATAATGAAAAAAGCAGAATTATGTGAATTCACGGAAGAACTTCGTGTATGTTTAATGTGCTTCTTAGGGAAGGGGGAATACAAGTAAATTAGTATGGAAGACTATGAATTTAAGGTGATAAGAATACCCAGGTTTTTGTGAATAATAATATACCAGTACTGATGTAGTAAATGTAAAATTTCTAAAAAAAAGGGATGCAAAATAAAGAAATTGCAATTCGAAAAATAAAATTATTGCATATTTATATATATATACACTGCTGGACAATTGCTAAGGACGGAACATAAACGGCTATATAGCGCATAAAAAAGTAAGTGTGGTTGGATGCCAAGTGAAATAAAATAATGTCAGAATGCCAGGACATTACAAGAAAGACAATTTATTGTGCTCTGAAATCCAGAAGGCTTTGGAACGTGTTCAAGGGACAAACAGGCCATTTTGTGCAGAATACATAAACGTGAAAAAAATGCAATTACCGTCCGCAGGTGTTCCGGCGTAAGATGTCAATACGGGATATGGCCACCATGGAGGGTGATGCAAGATTCCACACGTCGTGTCATGCTTTGCACAACATTATCAAGCAGCTGTTGGGGTAATTTATCCCATTCCTCTGTCAGTGCACGGATGAGGGTGTCCTTGTTTATTGGATGGCATTGGCGACCAGCAAGACTCCTCCCCAAAGCATCCCACACATTTTCAATGGGATTCAGATCTGGAGAACATGCTGGCCATACGAGACATTGAATATCCTCGCTCTCAAGACACTCCTGGACAGCGACTGTTTGATGATATGTTGCGTTGTCGTCCATGAAAATGAATCTATCACCGACAGCACCACGGAACATGCGAACATGAGGTAGCAGAGCATCATTAATGTATCGTTGGCCAGTCATAGTCCCAGTTGGAAGCACATAGAGGGACGTACGGCCATTGATCATGATGCCAGCCCATACCATGACACTACATGTCGGATATCGGTCCCTTTCCTGTATGTTTGCTGGACAATATGCAGTACTACTATCACGCCAGATCAGTTGTCGTCGACAATCAGATGATAGACTGTATCTACTCTCATCTGAGAAGAGGACAGCAGACCAGTCGTTATCAGTCCAATTGCGATGTTGATGGCACCATTGCAAACGGGCGGTATGGTGACGTCTGGACAATGGGATGCACACAACAGGACGGCGGGCGTATAGTCCTCCTTCATGCAAACTTCTGGCGACCGTTTTTCGGGAGATCCGCTTGCCAGTAGTAGCCATAAACTGATTTGCTACCTCACTAGCTGTGCTGCGCCGGTGTCTTTTTGTTGATAGCACTATGTACCGATCTTCTGCAGGTGTCGTACTGCGAACACGACCTCTCCCGTGATGTTTGCTACACTCTCCATTTGTTTGAAATGATTTCCAAAGCCTTGAAACAACACTGTGGCTGACGTCGAACTCCCTGGCAACATCTGTTATTTTTCCCTCTTCTTCAATCTTGCCAATAATACGGCCACGCGTAAAATCATCTAGGTGATGACGGGAAGACATACTGAAATGTGCAAGTTTGTCAATTGATTCTTTCCCTTTCAACTTTGGGTTTGAAAAACAACGGTCAATACGCGTCAAATCCTTTATATCTCTTATCAGCGCTATGACGTCACGAACAAGTTCGGCAATCCAAAACTTGCATACGCACAACACGTCTTACTGTATCCCGCACTTATGCTAATTTCCACATTTTCCTGCCTTCCATTTTATGGTTGCTATCGTTGCTATTGTCATCCGTCCTTAGCAATTGTCCGCCAGTGTATATATGGGATGTAAGGTCAGGTGATGCGTAACATCACAGCCTCTCCTTGACAAATGTCAACCCCGCCTTCTCGTGGTACATCCTGTTCCCACTAAAGGGGCTCTGACGACCGCCAATAGCGGTATAACTATACCATCGGGATTAGAGGAAATGCTATCCCACACTCACCAACCCGCTTGGCCAGCGTGGTGAGTTATGGCCAAACCCCTCCAAAATGACTCCACAACTTAAATCTTGGCCCTCAGTCTCCTGCAGCTGGAATGTACCTGGCCAAGGCAGCGGCCAGTGCGACATGAAGGCAGAGGATGCTAAGAATCCCCGGAGGACCGAACTAGGCTGCCATCTGATGCTGACCTTGGCTACGTATAACGGACGCTCCCTATCTTCTGATTCAAGGCTTCTTGAATTGGAAAAGGAACTACAAAGGATCAAGTGGGACATCGTCGGGCTAAGTAAAGTAAGGAGAAGATCTCATTGAACTGAAAAGTGGACATCTCTTCTACTATCATGGGACTGATACTGGCAGAACTAGTGGTGTTCGATTTATAATAAACAAGAAACTGAAGGATAAAGTAGTAGAAGTTGAAAGTTCCTCTGACAGAGCTGCACGACTCATTATCCAACTCTCAAGAAGATACCAGGCCCAGATTATTCAAACTTATGCACCCACCACAAGTCATCCTGAAGAAGAAATTGAAGAATTTTATGAGGAAATTCGTCATCTAAATAATAAAGGCAAGCAGCACTTGAAGATAGTTATGGGAGATTTCAATGCAAAAATAGGGCAACGATAACAGAATGAAACTTCAGCAGGTAAATTCGGTCACGGCAACAGAAACCAGCGTGGAAATACTCTCGTAGAGTTTGCAGAAGCAGAAGGGTTTTTCATCTTGAACTCCTTTTTCAAGAAAAAGCCACACAGGAAATGGACATGGAGACATCCAAATGGGACGACAAGTGAAACTGATTTTATTATGTGTAACAAAAAATTCGTCATAGAAGACTGCAGTGTGCTAAACAAGTTCAACACAGGTAGTGACCATAGATTGGTGAGATGTAAGATGCACCTCAACACTAAACTCGAACGTAGCAAGCTCATAAGACAAACAAAATGTATTGACATAACCAACCTTAAAAAACACCATAAAACCTTCAAGTTGGAACTGAAGAACAGATTCTCTGCTTTAGAAGGCCTAACATCGGAGGAAGTGGATATTTCTGAAGTTAACAGAAAAGTAACCAAAGCTCTTATGGAAACAGCAACAAAATTAGCTGGGTCTAAGAACAAGTTGCGTGTGAACAAATTATCAGGAAAAACCAAAATGTTGATGCAAAAAAGAAGAGAGATGAGGACAACTAAAGAAGATGTGACTTCCAAAGTGGAATATATAGAGCTATGCAAGACAGTACGAAAAAGTATCACTGAAGACGTAAGGAAATTCAACTGTGAACTAGTAAGGAAAGCAATTGAAAACAACCAAAGCCTAAAGATAGCAAAGGGACATCTCAGTAAGGGAAGAAAACAGATTATGGCACTGAGAAAAGAAGATGGTTCTGTAACAAGAAATAGAGGAAAAATTTTGACAAGAGTAAAAGATTTCTACTCCAAATTATATGAAAGGGATGATACATGTACTCCAGACATCATGAAAGGTACCAGTACCAGAGTTCTTCCAGTCCTCCCAGCAGAAGTTACACATGCAATCAAGAACATGATGCAGGGAAAAGCTCCAGGAGAAGATGGAATTACTGTAGACACCATACAAGAAGCAAGTGGAGAAATTGAAACAGTACTCGCCCAAATTTTCACTCGATGCCTTAATGAAGGGAAGATTCCTGAGGATTGGAACAACGCTACAATGATCTTGCTACATAAAAAAGGTGACATCATTGAGGATCTCAGGAACTACAGACCTATCAGCCTCTTATCAGTGGTTTATAAAATCTTCACTAAAGTTCTTTCACACCGCTTAAAGGTGACACTAGACATGGCTCAACCGAGAGAACAAGCTGGATTTAGGAGTGGCTACAGCACAATAGATCATATCCACGTACTGAGAGAACTAATTGAAAGAGCGAGGGAATATGAACTTCCATTGTGCATGGCCTTTATCGATTATGAAAAAGCCTTTGATTCGGTGAAACCATCCGCAGTTACAATGGCCCTGAAATCCTGCAGTATTGAAGATGCGTACATTAATATTATTAGTAACATCTATGAAAATGCAAGTGTAAAGATTCTGCTGTTTGAAAATACAACACACATAAAAATTGGAAAGGGAGTGAGACAAAGTGACACCATATCTCCCAAGCTCTGTAATGCAACATTGGAAAATGTCTTTCAATCACTGAACCGGGAAAACAAAGGGATAAAGATTATTGGAGATTATCTAACCCACCTTCGTTTTGCTGATGACATAGTCAGTTTTGCAACTACCCCATCAGAGCTGCAGAGTATGATCCAGGAACTTGCTGACAAGAGTAAAGAAGTGGGATTGAAAGTGAACTTTCAGAAGACAAAAGTGATGTTCAATGCTTTTACAAAAAATGGAGTTTTATCGATTGATGGAGAAAAGCTGGAGATAACAGACACGTACGTTTATCTTGGACAGCAGATATCAAGTGTGGGTCACATTGATGAAGAAATTAATCGGCGTACAAAACTTGCCTGGAGAGCTTTTGGAAGAAACAGCATAATTTTCAAAAGCAATATGCCATTATGTCTTAAAAGAAAAGTGTTTGATCAATGCATCCTTCCAGTGCTTACGTATGGTGCAGAGACGTGGACCTTAACTAAAAGAGACATACAAAGGCTGCAGACAACTCAAAGCAGCATGGAGAGGTGCATGCTTGGTGTAACCAGGAGAGATAAGAAGAGGAACTCGTGGATCCGAAAAATGACAAGAGTGGAAGACATCATGATCAGAGTTAAATCCCTGAAATGGCAATGGGCTGGACATACTGCCAGAAGGACAGACCATCGATGGACAGCCAAAATTTTAGATTGGATTCCAAGGGACAGGAAAAGACCCAGAAAAAGACCACATGGAAGATGGGTGGATGAAATTCGAAAGTATGCGGGAGTGACATGGAGGAGACTGGCACAAGACAGACCGTTGTGGAGGAAACTTGGGGCGACCTTCGTCCAGCAGTGGATTGATAATGGTTAACAATGATGATGATATATATATATATATAGGCTCACCATGGGTAACACATATCTCTAGCACACAACTGACTCCTGAATATTTTCTGCAGCTTCTAGGTTTTACTAGCACATATCAGAGTAGAAAGAATTATACATAGTCATTCTAGATGCTGAAATATGATGGTGACTCTGTAATTGACTGGTTAACTGAAATTTGCCAGTTGTGGTAGGAGTTGGGAATGGTCCCTCGGGATTGGAAGGATGCTATTATTGTCCCCCTGTACAAGGGGGTGATCAGACTGACTGCAAGAACTATTGTGGTATTAGCCTACTGAGTGTGCCAGGGAAAGTCTTCGGTAAGGTCGTTATTGAAAAAGTACAGGGTCTTACATCAGAGAAACTATGAGATGTTCAGAGCAGTTTTATGCCAGGTAAAAACTGCACTAATCAAATTTTTGCATTACGCATGATGATTGAAAAGTATCTGGCTGTTGGTAAGAAAGTTTTTGCTGTCTTCATAGATTTAGAGAAAGTTTACGACCGAGTACATAGGACACTTTTGTGGAAGGTTTTGAATGAATATGGTGTTACTGAGAATCTACTTAATAGTGTAAAAGCCATGTATGCTGGTAGTAGAGCTTGTGTATGAGTGAATGGTGTTTTATCAAAATGGTTTTCTATTTGTGCAGGAGTCGGACAAGGCTGCGCAATGTCACCATGGCTGTTTAATATATTAATGGATGCATGCATGCGTGATGCCAAAATAGCTAATAGTGGTTTATGTCTTGGTGATATCTGTGTGCGCAGATTACTGTATACTGATGACACTGTCCTGTTGGCAGGGAGCAAAAGTGAGTTGCAGAGTATGGTGTCTCGGATGTACGAAGTTTGCATGAAATTCAAACAGTATAAATAAGAGAAAGACCAAAGTTACGGTTTTCGAGGGAGGAATCGGTAGTACTGAATGTAATATAAATCTAAATTGCACAGTGATTGACCAGGTGAATGAGTTTTTGTATTTAGGGAGCATGTTTGACAGAGAGAACAAATTGGATGGTGAAATTAGTAGGCGAGTGAATTCTTCATTGAAAGTCACAGCAGCTTTGAGAGGTGTTCACAGGAATGATGGATTCTGAAGAAAGTCATGCATGGCTGTGTATGAGAATGTCATTGTTCCTACTCTGATGTATGGCAGTGAAACCTGGGTATACAGAAGAAACATAGGAGTCATTTGTGTGCTGGAGAAATATGTTACTTATGGGGGGGGGGGGGTTGTGGCAAGACACGTTCTGATTGTGTGAGTAATGAAGATGTGTTGCAATTGTGTAATATGAAAAAAAAAATGTTGTTAACAAGGTGGAGACTAATATGCTTCGGTGGTTTGGCCATGTTGAAAGAATAGTGATGAGATGCTTACTAAGAAAATCTTTTTAGCCCAAGTGGCAGGAAGGAAATGCAGAGAAAGGCCAAGGAAGTCATGGGAGGATCAGATTCAGGAGTGTCTGCACGAGAAAAAGATTATGAGTATGAAGTATAGAAGATGTTGTGTACGGCGTGTAATGGATGTCAGTGAAGCCTGAGTTGTAAGTCAAGGTTGTTGTAAATGGAGAAGTTTGATACGGCAACAGTAAGTAAAAATTATCTGGTAGAATGAACTCCCCTACTAATTTCAACATTGAATCTGTTTTATTGGCAAATATGCACCTTAAACACACAAAGTCATTCACATAGTTTAACCTTATACAGTGATGGAAAGTTGCAAAAGCAGCAAAATGCGTTTTTGGAGCAGGTAAAATACATTTTCGGAGCAACAAAATGCATTTTTGAAGCAGGTAAAATACATTTTTGGAGCAGCTAAATGTGTTTTTGGAGCAGGTGAAATACATTTTTGGTGTAAGAAAACATTTTTCTGGATCAGGTAAAATATTAGTAGATAGAACAAACTCTAAAGAAAAAAATGTTTTGGAACTAGATTCACCCAACTCAAATTTAAAACATCTTGCATTGAAATATACACACACACACATATGCAAAGATTTTAGTTTTCAAACAGATAAAAAAATTGGTAACTATAGCAGGATTCTATTATTAATTATTTATTTCACAAAAAATGTTTATTTTTTAATTTTTTGCTGCTTTTCTCAATATTTAATTGCTCACTTCTATTATTTTTTTCTAATTTTTTAAGATAGTCAGCAATGTTTTGTTTTGCTTCTTTTAATAGTACTTGTCCACTTTCTATTGCACTCATGCCTCTTTTTTTTTATGCCACATTTAACGCAGGCATGAAAGTGAGCAGTGATAAGAAAAGCTGAACTTCCACGCGCGCGCACCGCCGCCGCCGCGGTGGTGGGTGGGGGGGGGTAAAATATTGAATCATGCATTTCCCTCTCTAATGTATACAACCATGACATTTAGGTATTGGTCACATGCCTGCCAACTAAATCAATTTAATGTATACATTTTGTTTCAAGAAAATTAAATATATAGTACAATATAATGTAAGGGGAAAAATTGCTGATGAGATCATATGCATAGAAAATCACTCACCTTAATACAGAATGATGTCTTTAATCAAATGAGGAAATTAATCAAATGTCTTTATAAGATAACAATGTTGCATGGAAATGAAATTTTGAAGGTTTGAAAAACTTCAGACATGTTTCTTGATAAGTAATAAAAGTTTGATGAAGAACAAATGTTCATTCTTGATTTGACACAAAACTATTAATGAAGAAATATGATAAATGCTTGCAAAAACGTTTGACATTTTATAGATAAATAATAAAAGTCATTCACAACTAATGAAATCTCATTTTCTTAAGTTGTTTTTGTCTAACAATTTGTTCTAACCTTATTTTATGAACTAGCCGGCTAGAGTTTTTTTCTCTTGAACCAATTCATTTGATTTTAATTTGTTGCGTAAGTTATTAGAGATATTTAGCTCTTTTCATCTTCTTTTGATTTCTTCTTCCTTATCTTGTAATTCTTTCTTATATTCTGAATATGATTATTTCATATTTTGGCATAAATCTCTATTTACAAGGTCATGCAAATAATCGTTTTTCTTAAAAAATACAAGGCTGACTTATCTTGATTCAGTAGCTTACATTCATGAATTGAACAGATAAAAATGTTTCAATTTTCATGTTGCTGGATTCTTTATCAAGTTTATCCCCCATCATAACAAAGGAATTTTCCACTTCAGAACCAGGAAAAGAAAATAATGCCTTCATTATTTTTCAGAGGGCACTGAATTTGTTTAACTTAAAAACTGCACGTTTTGGGATTCACTGAAATGTATTTATGTAAATATTAAACTGGAGCACATCACTGCATCCAAAGTATAAAATTACTGACATTTAACAACAACACAGGGTAGAGGGAACATCGCACGAGCGGAGATTACGATTGCCGGCGAAATCTTCGCTTCGTCCAACTTCCGTTTTCTGACATTTTCTCTCCTTTTTTCAAGCTAAAATACACATATTTATGCATTAAAATGAAACTTAATAACAATACTGGGCAGAATTAACATAGCAAGAAAAATAAATTAGGTTTAGGGGGGTTTACTCTGTTTAACTTCCGTTTTCGAAAGTTTTGAAAGACGAAATACCGTTTCCAGATGGAAAAGACCCCTCCCTTCCCACCAAAAACAGCTTCTTTTCAGTTTTACATCGATTTCGAGAATGACCCAAATGATGACAGAAAAAGCAAGCGGAATTCCGCGAATCCACGAAATAATATTGTGCATGAGTAAGAAGTAACTATGAAATGGAAAAACATGAATTTCATGGAAAATTAAAGTGAAAAATCGATACTGCGTTGCTCATCCTGCCGTGAAACAATTTTACGGGACACGGAAACGGCGCGGATTAAACCACGGGTGGATTAAATACCGATCTAGAAATCTAATTTCATTTAATAAAAGGGAGAAAACGATTGCTCGCTATTGATTAGTTTTGAAGAAGTGTGGTATTAGAAATAGAGTAACATGCATTTTATTAGAAAAAATTCTTTAAAAAAGAAAACGAAATCACTTCTTTTCACTATTACTAAAGATATTAAAAACAAGGAATATGACAAGAAAACATCAAAAATAAAAATATAATCAGGCAAAGAAGAGAGAGAGAGAGAGAGAGAAAGAGTGAAGGGAAAAAAGAGGGCTTGGCTGAAAAAAATTAATGTGAGGAAACGGAAAACGACGTGACATTCTCAACACCCAAGAAACATTCCCGAAAATATTTAACAAGTGTTAGAATCTTGAAAACACAAAAAATAAACTTTACACAGATGTTTAATAACGTTATTTCACTGAGATTTTCGATTTCCGTTGCATACTCGATGTTTTCCGTCGTTCGTAGCGGACCGACAATTTCCATAGCATTCTGGATGTTTTCCGTCGATGATTTCCATAGTAACTAAGTAAACTTTCTAGTACTTGTAGTCACTGAATCATTCTTCCCACCCACATGGACTTACTCAGCGTCAAGCGGAAGAGTGCGCACGGAGATTTACTGTACCAAAGTCTCGACGATGACGACGGGGATAGAGGTTCTGGCGCCCAATGGCACAAAACCTGCCTTTTGTAGCAAGACTTTTGTTTCGGCACACTTTAGCGCAGAATTTCCATCCCTGGAAGAGGTAACGTCATTCCCAGCTGTAACCATCCCGTCTTTCGAAGGCATTACGATTTTGCTTTCCGCGAGAGCGAGGCATACCCCACCCCTTCCCATAAAAGTTTTATTGCATTTTTGGAATAATATTGGTAACACCAAAAACGGAACTGAAAAAGCGGATTTCCGCGTTTTCGCGGAAATCTTTCATGCCTGTTAATGTTCATCTCAGCATTGTTTAACATTTTATGAGAGGAATCAAACTGCTGCAAAAGTTCAGCTTCTTCCCATTTCAAATCACCTTCTGAACATTCAATTTCTTCTTCTCTTTTTCGCTTATTTTGCTGCATTTTTCCAGCACTAATCCACTCTTGATATTTTTTTCAGAATTTTTTTATAAGCTGTCAGAAGTTTTTTGGTTAGATTAATTTTACTCATATCTCCATTTAGTCTCTTGACGTAATCTTTGTGCTTCTTGCTCTCCACAGGATGCCTACAATCATCGCTGCTGCCATGCGCTAGGCTAAAATCGCAGCCACATGGCTTACAAGATGTGATTCGGCAAAACTTTAGATGCTTCATAAAAAGGCCATTCTTTAATATAATATATATCGCGATACACTTGAGGATAAGTTTTATCTGACTTCGTTCTTTTTGTTGTCATAGCTGTTTCACTGCTATGTATCATTTTGTTTTAATTTAAATTAACCCTTTCCACTCAAATAACTTTTCACCCATACTCACTTAAGCACACCTTTTTTCTTTTCTTTTTTCTGCAGTAGGGGCCACAACTTACCAGTGAAAGCTCAGCTTTGGCTCGCCAGCCCCGACATACGAGCTATAGAGGCATCATTGGTGTGGCGGGAGACACCTAACATGCGAACTATTCAGCAAAAAATAAATTCCTCGTAAGCGCCAACATGCGAGCTATAGAGGCGTCATAGGCGTGGCGGATAACACCCGACCTATTCGGTGAAAACGAAATTCCTCGGGAGTGCCAACATGTGAGCTATAGAGGCATCATCAGCATGGCGGGTGACACCCGACGACGTTTCTTTTCTCTATTCCGTGGAAAAGAAATGTCTCGCGAGCAATAGGGGTATCATCGGTGTGGCAAGTGACACCTGACCTATTCGACGAAAAAGCAATGCCTCGCGAGCGTTGACATGTGAGCTATAGAGGTGTCATCGGCGTGGCAAGTGGCAACTGACCTATTCGACGAAAAAGCAATGTCTCGCAAGCGTTGACACGTGAGCTATAGAGACGTCATCGGTGTGAGCTGTGACCCGCCACACGAGCTATTTGGTGATTTCATAATGTCAAGTGTCACCCAACAGTCAAGTGGAAAGGATTAAAACGACCTCGCCCGGAACGAAATAACTGCGCCGTCCCAAAGAGCAGGGAATGACATATAAACAATCTTAATTGCACAACACTCCGAAAGACCACCAAACCTTCTGTAAACAATCTTCATCAGGATTTCATGACGTACAGCTTCCATTCTCTTACCATACCACGTGTTTACAACAAAACTCCTCCTCCATAAGCTGCACCTACATCACGAAACATTCGCCACTTATGCCGAAAAACCAACGAATTAAAAGGTAGGTGAAAAACATTCCGAAATGTAGGGATTGGCGGTATGTGTTGATTAAGTGTCGTTATACGTTTAACCAAACTACGCATAGACCTTAAAAAAAGCGTCATTCAAATCGGCGTTTAAAACGGCATTTTTCGCTCCACAGTTTTTGCTGTGGAATGCCGTTTCGGTGCAGTTGGGCACAAATATAAAAAAATTTTGTAATTTGTAGCAGTTTGGTGCAAGATAATGAAATTGGAGCAGTTCGACGCAACCTTTCCATCACTGCTTTGCACTACCTAAATTGATTTTGCATTCAGTATTAACAGTTCCTTTGCACAGAATTTTCCTTATTATTCCCATCACAGTATAAACAATAGAAAATGAAGTTTACAAAAAAATCCAGCTATGTATGTACAAATATATACATTAACATTACTTTCTTGGCAAAACTTTAAGGAAAGCATCATAGTGGAAAGTGTATTTTCCCAGACCTTATAATTACAATTCTTCATGTAGTTTGTTGGTTTTGTTTTCAATCTCCAAATGGATACATTTATGCTACACAGTGGGATAAATCATGCATGCCAAAGCCCTTGGGGGAAGGACAGATATGTTCACAATATGAAATCTCTACACTGGAACCAATGCGTAGTGCGATCAAAAAGCTCCGAGACTAGGTACATAGCGCGCTAACAAATGGCAGTACGCGGATGAGCAAGCAGCGGTCGAGAGCAGGGACCTTTACGAGTCATTGTGCTAAGTGGGGTCGTTCTGTGAACATCAGGAGCTATGCTACACGATATTTGGTGACCACATGCAGAACAAAGCTGTGATTTCAGTATGGACTGCAAACTAGGGAAGCGAGCTAACATCAAATTCTGCGTAAAACTCGGCAAATTGGGAACGATGATGCATGAAATGTTGCGGTAGGCTTATGGCAATGAGTCGTGCAAGGTGTTTTAAGTGGCACTGGAAGACGACAGGAGGTCAGGGCGACAATCCACGAGCAAAACCCCTGAAAATGTGGACAAAATTAGGGAAATGGTGCATGAGGATCGTCGGAGAACCATTTAAGACATTGCTACAATCGTCAATGTGTCATACGGAACTGTGCAAGAAATTCTGACGTTGGTTTTGAACATGCACCGCATTGCTGCAAAGTTTGTGCCAAAGATTCTGAACCCCGAACAGAAGGCGCTCCGTGTCGAACTCTGTCAAGACCTTCGTCAGCAGATGGTAAATGATTAAGCGTTCCTGTCGCGGGTCATCACTGGGGACGAGACTTGAGCCTACGGTTATGACCCGGAGACCAAACGACAGTCATTGCAGTGGAAGAGCCTGGCATCTCCATGACCGAAGAAGGCCTGACAGGTCTGGAGCAAAACCAAAAGCATGCTCGTCGTGTTCTTCGACATTCGTGGGGTTGTGCACCGTGAATTCGTTCCCCATGGCCAGACTGTTACCGCTCTTTTTTACTAAAATCTTCTGTGGCGTCTTAGGGAGGACATTCGCCGCAAACGACCTGAAATGTGGCGCAGGGGTGATTTTCTGCTCCATCACGACAATGCAGCAGATCACAAAGCAGCAACACACCAGTTTTCAGCTGCAAGAGTATGACTACCCTTCTTCACACACCTTACTCATCGGATTTGACCCCCTGCGGCTTCTTTCTGTTCCTGAAGACTAAGATGAAACTCAATGTGCGCCGTTTTGAAACCATGGACAAGATTCAGAGTGAATCGCAAATGGTACTTGACACGATTCACGAACACAACTTCCAAGGAGCATTCCAACAGTGGCAAAAACACTGGCAGTGGTGCATCGCTGCTCAAGGAGACTACTTCGAGGGAGATCACAGCCAGACTTAAGTTACGTAAGTACTTTGTTGTATATCGGCCTAGTCTCGGAACTTTTTGATCGGACCTCGTAACAAGCTGTACACAATGTGATGATTTTAATTCACAGACTATAAATATTTTTACCACTTTGTCCTTACAGTAATTCAATGAAACTTACCAGATCAACTGGGTACTGTCGTGTAAGAAATGCTGAATTAAATAGATCTTCAGCATTCTTCATCATTGGAGCAAACCACAGGGTGATTAATGATCGCAGAATTACTGTCTTCAGCTTCAAAACAGTATGGAGATTTTGCATATGCTTGTACAGAGTATAACACTGATCATGATCTCTTTTATTTAGCAACAGCACCAGATAATCACTGTACAGTTCATTTAATTCTGAAAGATGAATAGAAGATTATAAAACAATGAAAATAACACGAACTAAAATTTCAGATAATGTTCCTTCAAAGAAAACTGCTCTCAAAATATATAACATCATACACATATACTTTAATCAACTCAAAATGGTTAGGTATCAAAATCATGTGATTTGGGGGTAGGTGGGGTTTAATGGCTATCCAGTGGCAATTCCTCCATGTACGGTGTGTGAAGATCATCCTACACTTTTATTTTAGATAATTACATTCATAATGAAATATATGAAAAGACTCATTTTATAAACATGGAAGGAAAAAACAAATGAGGCACAACTGTAGTGTGTGATCCTACAATGCAGTGCATGATGGTCGTGTGTGAAGGCTCTGAACAAAGACTGAATATTTCCATCAAGAGTCTTCACTTACCAGCTCTCTGCGTCATGAGTGCACAGGTGGCTGGGCCGAGGGTATGCAGGGCAGAAAGTCACAGACCGGTATGGCATGGTAAGGATGTCCCCTGTGCCATCCTATGAGCTAGGGTATGTCACTTACACTCATTCCTATGCTCTATGGCTGCTTTCTGGAAACACACGTCAAGCTGGTGTAAAGTGACACCTACTGACCAATGCGCAGCTCAAGTGATAGAGCTCTAGAAGGGAAAGTCTTTGTATTTTCCTAAGTTTTTGGAAGTTTCAATGTACATTCCAATTTGTGTTTCAATTTACTATATCTTACATCTTACTATATCTATATCTATTTACTACAAAGGACAAAAGAATTGACCTCCAAAATTGCAACCATCAGTAAGCAACAAATTACCACTGTCAGTAAGGTACACTTTTATTTATTTTATTTTTATCTTGTTTATTTTATTGTTCTATTGGTGGTTTTATGCATTTAGCTTTAGGGTTATGGGTGCAAGACCTTCCGTCCTGAAGAAATCCATGAGACTCAAATCAAGACAGAAAGAAAAATGTACGATTGTGTGTTCTTCTTTCAGTCTAAAAAATCTAATACGAAAAGTAGGAACTTTTTTTTTTTATCGAACGCGATTGAAATCTGCTCTGTATAACGACTAACAACCTCTTTTTTTTCTTTTTTTTTTTAAGTTCTGTTCTTGTTTATTCACTTTTCTCCAGTAGTAGCATCGGTCATCCTGGAAACGGAGGGCTTCTTCACCATGCCCGTTGCACATGCTCAGTATTTACTCATACACAGTGGCCTCAGCGTCCTCCAGACTCCGCTAAACAACAGCGGAAGGAGTCGAAGCCTAAAATCAGCATGGGGGAATAACAGGTTTTCTGTACTCTTCTCGTATGCTGTCGGTAGGAGCTTTCGTCTCGTGTTTGTGTGAAAGTTGAACTGACCATGATAGCATGAGTTTTGCATCGTTAATCTTCAGTGGAACAATTATTATTATTTTAATGTTAGTTCCTGATTATTCAATTGTGCGAGGAGTTAAAATGAACTATCCCCTTTCAACGTGTGTGCCGGTTGTGAAGTGAAAGAAACCCAAACCACATGTAGGTAGGTGCAGTGGACGTTTTTAATCATGGCCGCTGTAAAGTTTGCGAGTATAAAGGAAAATAATTTCAGCGGTAGAAGCAAAAATAAATGGCACTGGGAGTGGTTGAATGAAATGGATGAAAATATTTTTTTTACTGTTTGGTGCCAGAAGATAACAGAATCTGGATTTTGTTTTTGCTTCATTTGTGGATGCAAAATAAATTACGGATACAATGGCAAAAAAGCGCTGTATAAACATTCAAATGATCCAAATCATCAGAAACGTTTTAAGGCACAACAATTGGCTTCTACGCTGCCTTGGGTGACTCCTGTTGTTGCACCAACATCCTTAGCTGATCATGTAGCAGATTAAAAAGCCGTTGTAACAGCATTTCTTAGTGAAAATTGTTTGCCATTTTCGCTCGCCCCAAAGCCTATAAAATTAAGTAAAGTTTTAGCTCAAGATAAAAGTCCTTCCTCTCAGATAAAAATGTCAAGGACTAGTGCAATTTATGTAACAGTTCATGGTACAGCTAAGTGCATGAGGGGTGAACTAACTGAAAAACTATGAAATGGTTTCTTTTCCTTAAATGTTGACAAAGCAACCAATAATGCAAGAGATAAAATTGTGAATGTTGTATTTAGATATTTTGATGATGACCAGCAAATGGTGGTGACTGATATGTTGGGGTTGAAAAAAGAAAACCTTGCAACTTCTCAAAATTTGTATGCAAAAATTACTGAGGTAATAAGTGATTGCAATCTTAGCTAATGTAATGTTATTAGTTGCTTGATGGACAATTGCCTAACTTAGTGGGGAACTAAGAAGGGTGTACAAACTTTGATACAAAAACAAAACCCATATTTACTGGACATACATAGTGATGTCGCTCACACTGTGAATAATTCTGCCAAAAAAGTTATTTTCTCATTTCTGCCATTTCATAGAAACCTTTGTGCATAATGTATATTACGATATACGAGATTCCCCAAAAGCACTTTGTTTAGATACACAACTTCTGTTAAATTTTGAGCATTCAAAGCAAGTACTGAGATACATTGAATCAAGATTTTTACAATTTTTTGTTGTATGTGAAAGACTTTATGCCTTTCAAAAAGCACTAGTTTTTTATTATTTTGGCTTATTGAATGAAGAAGATTAAGAAGAAAATGAGACTATGTTAAACCAAATTTATAACTCTAGGAATGTTAGCAAGGAACAAAGGAACTGAAGATTTACCTTTCAAAACAAAGTCTGACTTCTGCCACCAAAGCGAGAAAAAACCATATTAAGTAATCTGCTTCATCAAGCGGAGAAATATAACTTCTATCTTAATTTCTATCATGGACTGCTGCTACAATTTAATGGCCTCACAAAGATCTTTCAAAGTCAAAAGCCCATGCTACACCTAGTACCGGGTGTTTCACTGGGTAGTGACAACTTTCCTGTGGAATAAATCGTTAGAGAATAACGAGGTGGTGCTGTAAGTCCGAGACGCAGATCAGCAGGCGACAGGCATTCGTGAGGAAGTAGTGGCATGGTGGACATGCGATCTGCAGCAATATACCACTAAAGTAAGTTTTCGTGGTGAAAAATTGGTATGCGAAGGACTAAAACCCCACAAAGGTGTTACGAAAGTGGGGTACAGCATTTAAGAATCATCGTAAGCCATCCCGTGCGTACCTGACGAAAATGGTAGCGAAATTAAAACAAACCGGCAGTATCACAGATGACGGCAAGCATGGCGGCGAACAAAAGAACAGCGCAGACGGCAGAAAACATCAAAGCTGCATGAAAACTTTTGCATGAAGAAGCTGGTACGTCAACATGAACACTGCCACACTCCACAAATGCTGTTCTTGATTTGCTTTACCAGCAGTATGGCCCACTGGTCATCACCAGATAATTCCCCCAATGTTTTTCAGCCGATCTCTCTTGGCTACGTACAGCCCCGATTTAACGCCGCTTGACTTCTTCTCGTGGGGCTATCTGCAAGACTGATTGTACCAGGACAACTCGTGAACACTGCCTGACCTCCGACATGCCATCCAACAGGAAATTGCATGGATCCCGTCAAACATCTTCCCGTCGGTATTGCAGCACTTCGAAGCACTTATTCACCACGTCGCGACAGCGGATGGTCATCATGTGGAACATGTCATCCACTGATTACCTTTTGCCTACTCTTATTCCTGTAAACGTCTTTTTCCTCTTCCAATAAAGTAAGTTAACTTTATTGTCTTTTTCTTTTGTCACTACCCAGTGAAACACCTGGTACATTCCGAAACGTTTTCGGTATGTAAAGACTTTCTCTGTTTGCTTAATAAACCTGAATTCATTCTTATGAATGATGTAAAAAACTGCTAGAAATTAATGTGAGTGATATTTCTAAACAGTTTTCCTGCCAGTATTTAAATGTTGGCAGGTATGCCTATCATAAAAGGAAAAAAATCATGAGCATTTGGGCAAAAAACTTTCACAAATTACTTAGAGAAGCATACACATCCACAGCTACTTATATGCTGAAAAACTTGCCACTTACAAATAAAGTACTGACTTATTTATCTGAGTGCATTAAACCCTCTACAAAGGAAACAAAGTACTACCATTACCACTTTTGACAAGCTATCCGGATTGTTGCCAAATGTTATTGAACACACAAACGGAGGCAATCTGCGTGATGAATGCTGAAAATATACAACTGATCCCAAAATTGATGAATTAGAAAATTTAATATTTTTACTGAAGCTAGTTGAATTCATTACAACTGGTGGTCATATATTTTTCAACTGAAAGACAGTAACGGGCACTTCAAATTTAAGTATTTAGCATCTTCAGTTAAAGCCCTTGCCCACAAGAAAACAATAGTGTTACAAGGCTGTCATGAAACAGTACAAAACAGGGAAGCAATGTCATCACAGGAGCTGAATTAGTAGTGACTGCTCACACACTTTAGGGCCATTTAATTTCAGGATCTATAATCTATACAGTGGAGTCCCTATTAACAAAGTCCCATAGTTCCACTTAAAAACTTTGTCATAAAGAAAATTAATTAAATAGAAATAAATGTAAATTGTGAAAAGTAAATCAAATAAAGTGAAAAAGATGTTATAGTGTAGTTGAATGTGGACAGTAAACTGAACTTTTGAGTAGAAGCTTTTCATAAATGAGAAAAATACAGTGTTCATAATTTCATTAAAAAAAAAAAAGAAGCATGCCCACAAAGACTGCTCCAGATAAGAAATTAAACTGGATCCCACTTAAAAACTGCCTACTTTAAATGTTCATTTTATCCTTACAACCACAACTTTTCTTCTTTCTGTGATTCACACTGTTCTTAACCTGGTTCCAGCATGCTTTAACCTTTTGTGAACAACAACTTTGTTCTCTCACTGTTGGTACAGTATGGTTTAATTTGTATCCTCAGCTCTTTTTAGTTAATTCATTACCTCTGTCAAAATGCTAGTAGAATGCATGTACTGCTTGTACACCTCGTTGTCCACTGTGGATTGGGGAGTTTCTATGGTTGTCTGTTGCATGCGACAATCAAAGCATTCGGACATTCACCCAAGAGAACCAGAACCACCACAGCATTACAAATTACCTTCCTCCAACCATTGTCACCACATCTGGCCGACAGTTGTTGTATCCTGTGAGGCACTTCCACCACAATGCAATGTAGAGAGTACATAGCCCTATGATGAGTGATGTAGTTCTAAATAAAAAAGAGCCTTAGCGATGAAATGATGAGGGAAATACAACTGGGGAAGAAATTTTCCAGAAGCCCTGTGAATTCGTTTTTTTGTTATTAGTTTTAATTACATTTTCAGTATTAATTATTTTCATCAATTCACAATAAACTGTAAATAAAAAAGTGTTACACGACAGCCAGATGCTAAGAATATCAAATGTTTATTTAAATACCGCTCCGTCATTCTACAAAATTCTTTCTTTGTTCGTTTGGTGGTTTGATGACCACCGTGAGCAAATCAATGGGCTATAAGCAGTCTCCCTTCCTGAATCTTGGACCAGCCACGTACAACAAGTACACTACTGATGCCTCATCAGGGACAAGGACCCAACTCAGACAAATGGCCAGAAGCCAGAGACATCTCAGACCACTAGTCCACTCGTTTTTTGGGGGGTTTTGTTTCGGGGTTGAATGACCACAATGAACAACTTGTAGAGAGCTATAAGTAGTTGATCATCCTTAATTTGGGGGCACTGGTTCCAAGGAAGGGACAAATCCTGCGCCATCAGAAAACACACGACACATACCTCATCTGGAGCTCTAGCTCAGATGAATGGTCAGAAGGCTGTGCCTCAAACCAGTCGACCACCAGGGACTAGCCATCTCCGCAGTATAAACATTCAGTAAAGATTCTATTATGTTTCCACAAAGAACACAGTTTTCCCTATTTTTGGATACATGATCATCTAAAAATATTCCTCTGAACTACTCTTCTTTTCAGCTAACCACAGAATGTGCCTTAGAGACACTAAGCCTAGGAAAATAGTGCCTTAGCGCCGCTAAGCCCCTTCCTTCTACATTACTGCCTACGAGGAAGCCTTTGGTAAAAGGGTCCGTGTGACAGTAGGATTCCCAATGACATCGGCCAGGCATTTTCACTCCTTACACATGTTTTCACCACCAAGTCCACACTAATGCAGTGGTCTACATGCCCAGGTGAGGATGATCAAACTGAGCCATGCTGACCTGTTTTTACCTTTTATCTCCTTCACCTAGTGATTGGTTTGCAATATCAATCATTTACATAACCCAACTGTGGACACATACCCACAGATTTGCATGGTGCTCCGACGAATACTTTCTGTTGTGGCATTTTCTAAGATTTGAAGTACAGCAGTTATGAACACCTACCTAATAATGAGTTGAGCTACCCCTAGCCTTCAAATTCAGTGGGGCATGGATTTAACAAGGTGCTAATATTGTTCTACAGGTACATTCAGTCAAGTGAATGTAATGGTATCCATCAATGGCTGAATGTTTAATGAAGGACGATCTCTGTTATGAATGACTCTCTCAACCTTATCCTATGTGTGTTCAACTGGGTTAACATCGGGGGACTCTGGAGGCAATTTTAGCACTTTCAAGTCACTGTCGTTCTCATTGAATCACTCTGCGAATATCAGAGCCATGTGTAATGGAGTATTATCCTGTTAGAAGTAACCCTGTCCATCATGAAAAGCCATGTACAAGTGTGCCTGGTCTAAAATGATGTCAAGATACCTCATGGCATCCAAATGCAGTTCTAGAGGTATTAAATAATTCAATTCCTGCCATAAAAACAGACCCAGACTGCTAAACCTCCTCCATCAGCTTGTATGAATAATGCTAAGCAGCTGGGATCCATCAATTTGGGGAGCTGACGCCATATTTTAGCCAGTCTATCAATGTGTATTAATCAAAAACAAGATTTGTCTGACCAAACAACCTTTTCCCAGCCCAGGCATGTGATCGCCTAAGCATCCAATTAACTGAAAACACCAAAAGCTGTTCCGAGATACACATAAAAAAAAAAGAAAAAAAGATGAACGTGACAAATGCAAAAATTATTATCGCTAATTTTCTTATATATATATATAATTATGGGAGATTTCAATGCAAAAATAGGGCAACGGCAACAGAATGAAACTTCAGTAGGTAAATTCGGTCATGGCAACAGAAACCAGCGTGGAAATACTCTCGTTGAGTTTGCAGAGGCAGAAGGGTTTTTCATCTTGAACTCCTTCTTCAAGAAAAAGCCACACAGGAAATGGACATGGAGACATCCAAATGGGACGACAAGTGAAATTGATTTTATTATGTGTAACAAAAATTCATCATAGAAGACTGCAGTGTGCTAAACAAGTTCAATACAGGTAGTGACCATAGATTGGTGAGATCTAAGATGCACCTCAACACTAAACTTGAACGTGGCAAGCTCATAAGACAAACAAAATCTATTGACATAACCAACCTTAAAAAACACCATAATACCTTCAAGTTAGAACTGAAGAACAGGTTCTCTGCTTTAGAAGGCCTAACATCGGAAGAAGTGGACATCTCTGAAGTTAACAGAAAAATAACCAAAGCTCTTATGGAAACAGCAACAAAATTAGCTGGGTCTAAGAACAAGTTGCATGTGAACAAATTATCAGGAAAAACCAAAATGTTGATGCAAAAAGAAGAGAGATGAGGACAACTAAAGAAGATGTGACTTCCAAAGTGGAATATATAGAGCTATGCAAGACAGTAAGAAAAAGTATCACTGAAGACGTAAGGAAATTCAACTGTGAACTAGTGAGGAAAGCAATTGAAAACAACCAAAGCCTAAAATTGGCAAAGGGACATCTCAGTAAGGGAAGAAAACAGATTATGGCACTGAGAAAAGAAGATGGTTCTGTAACAAGAAATAGAGGCGAAATTTTGTCAAGAGTGAAAGATTTCTACTCCAAATTATATGAAAGGGATGATACATGCACTCCAGACATCATGAAAGATACCAGTACCAGAGTTCCTCCAGTCCTTCCAGCAGAAGTTGCACATGCAATCAAGAACATGAAGCGAGGAAAAGCTCCAGGAGAAGATGGAATTACTGTAGACATCATACAAGAAGCAAGTGGAGAAATTGAAACAGTACTCGCCCAAATTTTCACTCGATGCCTTAATGAAGGAAAGATTCCTGAGGATTGGAACACCGCTACAATGATCCTGCTACATAAGAAAGGTGACATTGAAGATCTCGGAAACTACAGACCTATCAGTCTCCTATCAGTAGTTTATAAAATCTTCACTAAAGTTCTTTCACACCGCTTGAAGGTAACACTGGACATGGCTCAACCGAGAGAACAAGCTGGATTCAGGAGTGGCTACAGCACAATAGATCATATCCACGTGCTGAGAGAACTAATTGAAAGAGCGAGGGAATATGAACTTCCATTGTGCATGGCTTTTATCGATTATGAAAAAGCCTTTGATTCGGTGAAACCATCAGCAGTTACAATGGCTCTGAAAACCTGCGGTATTGAAGATGCATACATTAATATTATTAATAACATCTATGAAAATGCAAGTGCAAAGATTCGGCTGTTTGAAAATACAACACACGTAAAAATTGGAAAGGGAGTGAGACAAGGTGACACCATATCTCCGAAGCTCTTTAATGCCACATTGGAGGGTGTTTTTCAGTCGCTGAGCTGGGAAAGCAAGGGGATAAAGATTAATGGAGATTATCTAACCCACCTTCGTTTTGCTGATGACGTAGTCATTTTTGCAACTACCCCATCAGAGCTGCAGAGTATGATCCAGGAACTTGCTGACGAGAGTAAAGAAGTGGGATTAAAAATTAACTTTCAGAAGACAAAAGTGATGTTCAATGCTTTTACAAGAAATGAAGATTTATCGATTGATGGAGAAAAGGTGGAGATAACAGACACGTACGTTTATCTTGGACAGCAGATATCAAGTGAGGGTCACATTGATGAAGAAATTAATCGGCGTACAAAACTTGCCTGGAGAGCTTTTGGAAGAAACAGCATAATTTTCAAGAGCAATATGCCATTATGTCTTAAAAGAAAAGTGTTTGATCAATGCATCCTTCCAGTGCTTACGTATGGTGCAGAGACGTGGACCTTAACTAAAAGAGACATACAAAGGCTGCAGACAACTCAAAAAAGCATGGAGAGGTGCATGCTTGGTGTAACCAGGAGAGATAAGAAGAGAAACTCGTGGATCTGAAAAATGACAAGAGTGGAAGACATCATGATCAGAGTTAAATCCCTGAAATGGCAATGGGCTGGACATACTGCCAGAAGGACAGACCATAGATGGACAGCCGAAATTTTAGATTGGATTCCAAGAGACAGGAAAAGACCCAGAGAAAGACCACATGGGAGATGGGTGGATGAAATTCGAAAATATGCAGGAGTGACATGGAGGAGACTGGCACAAGACAGACCGTTGTGGAGGAAACTTGGGGAGACCTTCGTCCAGCAGTGGATTGATAATGGTTGACAATGATGATATATATATATATATATATATATATATATATATATATATATATATATATATATATATATATATATATCATCATTGTTTGACAATGATGATGATGATGATGATGATATATATATATATATATATATATATCATCATCGTCAACCATTATCAATCCATTGCTGGATGAAGGTCTCCCCAAGTTTCCTCCACAACGGTCTGTCTTGTGCCAGTCTCCTCCATGTCACCCCTGCATACTTTCGAATTTCATCCACCCATCTCCCATGTGGTCTTCTTCTGGGTCTTTTCCTGTCCCTTGGAATCCAATCTAAAATTTCGGCTGTCCATCGATGATCTGTCCTTCTGGCAGTATGTCCAGCCCATTGCCATTTCAGGGATTTAACTCTGATCATGATGTCTTCCACTCTTGTCATTTTTCGGATCCACGAGTTCCTCTTCTTATCTCTCCTGGTTACACCAAGTATGCACCTCTCCATGCTGCTTTGAGTTGTCTGCAGCCTTTGTATGTCTCTTTTAGTTAAGGTCCACGTCTCTGCACCATACGTAAGCACTGGAAGGATGCATTAATCAAACACTTTTCATGAAATAAGTGACTTTTCATGTTCTCAACCAACATGTCTTTATTAATTGAAAAACCACTTTCAACAGGCGCATTTCCATGCGATAAAGTAATAACCAATTTAACAACCACCCACAGTTCCTTGAAATGTTCTTTATCCTGAAGTAAAGAAAAATAGAATGCATCCTGGCAGTTATTTTCTGAGAATGCAGAAAACACATCCTTCAGTTCAGTTTTTGCTCTGCTACACAACTGTTGAAATTGCTGTTTTGCTCGATCTGCTGAAACAGAAAATATTCTGTTTTTTTCATGCAATATATGCAACAGCAAATGCATTCCTTTTTTCACAAATTATTGAATTTGACTTGATGAGCTTAGGATTCAGACTTCAGGGATCATAGCATACTTCTGGAAAATTTTAGGTAAGAATTTTAGGAATTTTAGGAATTTTTAGAAAAATTTTAGGAAAATTTTAGGAGTGTATTTCAATAAAAACTAGATGTATATTTGTATACATCTAGTAAAACAACTTTGTATACATTGTAAAGAGTTTGCTTCACACCCTTCAACCATATATACTGATAGACTGCGCATGACATCAAAATTTCTGGCTCCAACATAAAATCACATGACATCAGTCAAAAAGATGGGTTACACCTGCTGTGCTTATGGTTGCTCTGAGCGATATAGTAAAGGAAGTTCTATGATTTTTCATGGGTAAGAAACGAAATAAATACCTAAGTCAACAAAGTTCAATTACTTAACCAGAAACTTGCAGCTATTGATATAAAAATATAGTAACTTAAGGGAAAAAAAATGGAATGCATGTTCCAAATTCTTCGCAAATGTTCATCACATTATAAATCACGAAATGTAAACAACCCGATCATGCATGTATATAGCTCATAAGTAAACTTACCTGAAGAGTTTTCATTATATATGAGGCGCATTCACAGAATACACCGAAAACACTGAAGTTCTGCAGCGTAAATTAGTAATCATAACAGCATTTTTACACGAAATTTGGAGTCTGATGATGACGTGCCCAATGTTGGAGCCATGGCGGCTTTGATGCAGCTATTGCCAATGCGCAGTCCATTAGTATATATGGTCGAAGTTCACACCCAAATTTTTTGCATAACGTCTAATGTCTAAAGTTTAAGTATGATTTACTTCTAATGTTCAGTTCTTATCTTTTCACGTGTTATTATCATATTCAAGTATATTTACCACATTCAAGTTTCACTTTGAACATTAATATGCTGTTGAACCAGAAGCAATTCACGATTTTCACAGTAAAGTTTTCAGGTTTCACATTAAATTATAATATCCTAAAAAGGTAATTGAAAACCAAGAACTATGTACAATTGTTCACTGAATTACTTTTTTCATATTATTGTTTTAACCTTTTCCTGATAAGCCTATCTTTTTCTGCTTCCACCACAACTAATTTACTTTCAGTTTTCTTTATTTCAGCTGAACCTTGTATGATCAAGTTAGAGGCAACTGCTATTTCAACAGTATTTTGTTTTTCTACAGCTTTTCTCATTCTTTCTGTTCCCTCTTGAATTACTGCTAGGAAGGCTTCTTTATCTTTTTTAAGCCTATTTATTTCTGCATCATTTTCTTTTATTTTGTCATCAAACTCAGCTTTTCTTTTTTTCTCTAGCTGCTTTTCCTTATTTTTCCTCTCTTTCTGCTTCCTTTCTTTTACCTTTTGTGATTCTTCTTCCTTCAGCTTATCAACATACTCTTTATAAAATTTATGTGAATCACGAACACTATTTAACAAATTTCTTGTTATGGGAACTTTACTTACACATCCATAGTGTTTAATGGCCCCTTTAACTATTCTTAATGATGTTATAGTTGAGTCTTTTAAGTTAGCCTTGTCCTTCCTTAACAGAGCAGTGTTAACTGGAAATCCCCTTTCTGCATCAGCATTACCATGAGGTAAAACTAAAATTGACTTGATGAGTTTAGCAAGATTTGAGTATTTTTCTTTTCCGCTAGAGTCTTTAATACTAAATATATTACGCCAGTAATGATCAATCCGCACTGGAATATGCCCTTCCTCTGAAAATTTCACTAGTTCATCTAGAGTTGGCTTATCGCAATTTAAAAGTTTCCACTCTTCTCTTACTCTATCAATTTGTTCCTCAGAAAGATGCAAAACACTTGAAATTCTGGTTATTTCTGAAAGTCCTTCAGTGACTGAAAGTTGAGTTGACTATTTCTTTGGTTCTTTTACCTTTAAAACTTCTATGTCTCTTAGCTTTTGATTGCAGAATGGCAAATTTGACTTTAAATATTTTGTGGTTGCAATTGCAAAAACCTAGTTCCAAAGATTTCTGGCCTGTTTCTTGTTTTACAACTTCATTGAATTTGCGTAAAAAGCACTTATTTACATTTGGGCTGTCCATGGATACACAAATAATTCTGTTCAACGAAATATTGAAGGATGATAACACATCAAGAATTTCTTTTAGCAAAATATCTGCTGTTGCATGACTCAGAAAAACGCTTGTTAGGTATCGGCAAGAAACTGAATTTATTTCTGAAGACCAGTACCTGAGATACACATCCAACTGCCGTTTCACTTGTGTATTTGTAGTTTCATCAAATGCTATAGTAACCTTTCCTGGGCTACTAGATGCAATGTCTTTTTTCAAATCCTTTTCAAAATATTTTGACAATCCATGTGATATCACATAAGCAACTTTTTTTCTTTAAGTTGCATTTTGGCTGCAATAGCAGAATCAGGAAACATTTCTTTGAAAAGTTCAACTGTTTCAGTGCATGAAACAAAAGACATATTGTCCTTAGCAACTTTCATGGCCCATAATGCTTCGGCTTTAGCCAACTGTAAATCATGACTCAGTACTTCACTAATATTTGTTTTGGGCTGAAGAACCCGTCCTCCAAAGGCTTTCACAGGATGGACTTATTTTGAAATTTACTTTGAAATTTCTGCAAATGTTTTTTCCCTTTATGATGCGCTTTTACTTGTGAAAAGCCACTATTAGAAATATTGAAAATTTCTGAACACAATATACACTTAGCAGAAAATATTGTTTCAGTTGCAGAACACCATTCTTTCAACTTCACTCCGTCCAATTCTTTGGCGAGCCACGCATCTTGAAATTTCGTTTTGGATTTAGGCATCTTAAACACTTGTATTACTAACCAGAAAATGAAAGGGAAGTACAAAAACACGTTCCAATATTGCAAAACCAGACAACTTCCCGAAGTTTGGCTGCGAGGATTTCAGAAGATAGAAAAAAAAAAAAAAAAAAAAAAGGAAGTCACCACTAGAGAACTGAACCTTAACTCAGCACAGAGAACACCATAAAAGACGCAAAACCAGAAACTATCATACGCATCTCACGCAAGTTCAGTCAAAGCGAGTCGGAGCCGAGATACATTGCGCATCGAAGGTCGCTGTCGCCGACGCACGACCGAAGGTTAATGATCACGTGCTCTACTGCCTGCCACGATAACACTCAGCTACCATCCCATCGTCATTACCGGAGGTTACGGAAGGAGACCACATGTTTCCTCTTTGCTTCTACCCACCTGCGGTTTACAATAACAAAACATCAGCAGAAAGCGGAGGTTACACGAGGCATGTCCAAAAATAAAGTACGATCTTCTGCGTGCCACGGAGTTCGTCTGCAAAGTGCAAACCAGGGGTGAAAATGACCCCTTCCCTTTTCCCTTAGATCTCTTGTTACTCTCGAAAACTGTCCGAAGGCAAAAAAGTGGAGCGCCCGCCCCGAAGCAAGTGCATCTCGATGGCGTCATTTCCCCTCCCTTCAGCAGCACAGCATATAGGCTGTGTTTCTACAATAACAGGTCTTTTTACCTTACCGTAATGGTAAATTTATTGGCGTTAATAACGGTTGTATTTTTAATAAATAAGCTTACGAAAATTTTAGGAAGAATAGCAAATTTTAGGTATAATTTTAGGAATTTAAGGAGGGTCACAAAATATTAGGAATTTTAGGAGGAATGCGATCCCTGAGACTTGAAACTGCTTTGATAGCAGAAAAGTTTGTGAGACCTCGCTCTACTATTTTCTGTGTGGTTGCCACTAAAAATTTCACGCATTCTGCTCTGAATTCCTTTTTCTGAATCTCTGAAGTTTTACTTTTCATCAAATATCCATGAGCAGCAATACCAATGCCTACATTTTGCAGTTTACAGTGGTTAACCTTATCACTTACGTCAAGCTTAAACAATTTTTCTGGAATTGCACATTCCTCCATCACCTCTTTCCTTATAAATCTAGACATCAACTGCCAGACAAGATCACATAAACTGTCATACAGAAATGGAATCACAGGATCAGCTATTTGGAATTTTTTCAAAAATGGTTCCAAAGATTAGCTGCTGATGAAAAAAATGCAAACTTTGAAAGGATTAGGTTATCTTTATATGCTACTGCAACACGTGCACATGTTGAAGTTTTTGGCAAGGTATTTGTCTCTTCAGCGTACTTTTTTATGTTGATAAAAATCTGAATGGCCCGCTCTGCCACAGCAAATTTTTTGACATTTTCGACCCACCTGACTAGGCAGAACTTACGAGGGAAAATTTCACATCCTGTTATCGATACATAATCAGCTTGTCGTGCAGGGCTATTTTTTAACAACTGATAGAAAGCTGTGAAGATATAATTCAAATTCCAGTCAGTAGCATCATGGCCTCTCCGAAAGGCTCCATGAACCACATGCAGTCCACATGAACACAGATCAAGTAGATCACATCCATTTTCTGCCAACAAATCTTCCCTTATAACTCGCAGAAATTTATGATTAACATAGGGCCCATCCATTGAAATTTGCAACAGTTTATTTAAATCTAGTTCTGAAACTCCTTCACGGAACTTTTCAATGAGATCAGATGCTCTTGCATGGCCAAGAAATACTGAATTCAAATAACATGTACATACCTGGTTCAATGACTTAGACCAAAATCTAACAATCAATCCATCTTCCCTTTCTGAGCTACTTTATTAAGGGCTTCATCACAGCATATGACAAATTCAGTACCTGATATCTCTGATAATAAGCATTTAGAAAAATATGGCGCAAGCCCAAAACAAATTATATATGACATTTTTGTTGCACCAAGACGGACCTTTTTTGCTATATCACTGTCCATAAACATATGCTGGAATACATCGCTAGCATCTTTAAAAGAGTTGTATGAAGAATTTGACATTACAAGCTTCATGGCCCAAATTACTTCTGCTCTTAAAATGCACTCTTTTGTCATAAAACTAGTGATGTTCAACATTGAAATATTAGTAGGAGATACAGTGGATGAAGATCCACTCTGCTTTGCTACAAAATCTGCTGAATATGGCATGGACGGTATCAAAGCAGGAGCAGCAGCCATACTGCCTAAAGTTCCACTTTGTTTTTCTGAACAATCCCTCTGAAGTGGTGCAGTATCCAATGTAAAAAAATTTGCCACAGCATGAGAAGCAGAAACCTGGTTTGAAGCATTTATGTGTTTAGCACTTCGTTGATGGCTCAAAATTGCTTGGCGGCCCATATTGCTCAAGTTGAAACTTCTTAAACAAACTTTACATCTTGCTTTGTATGGGTCATCCTGAACAAGTAACAGCCATTCTGACCACTGTGGGTTAAGTTTTTCTTCAAGCCAATCCACATTTAATAGAGTTTTCTTGGAAGTCATAATTGCACCAGTCAGAAACCTTGCAGACCTCTCAATTCGCCGATTACTTTAATTTGATACAAACGCCGTCGAAAACTCTATGCAAGGTGCAAGCACAGGGGCAAATACCGGCAGGCAGGCACCACTTGGCCGGCTGTTTGGGGGTGACGTGGGGAGTTGGCAGAAACTCTCTGATTGCGGTAAAAGCATGTGCGCCAGCAAGAGTCCCTCTTTTCGCATTGGCCAGAGGCTTTGGTTTGATAACGAAGTATCCGACATGGGGTTCTGAGACTGCGATAAAAAATGTTGAAAATATGTTTTTGCGGATTTTTCGCAAAACTGACTGAATCTTTAATCAACTCCATAAATCACTAACAGGAACAGGCCCCTTAAATTTCAAGCGAATCAGATAAAAGCTTAAAAAAATAATAATTTTAAGCTTGTCATCCTGCAGCACGTTTCTCATGGAGAGTAAATTCATAACTTTATTATGTGGTTATAATAAATATCAAAATAAAAAAAATTTGAAAAGGAATAGATGTAGTCATTGAAATATTTAGCACGCAAACTTAAAAGTCAAACATTGAAGCGAAATCTTTTCTTGCAGAGAAAAGAGGGGAAAAAATAGAATATGAACACTTCATCTTCTTTCTAAATAGCAGTAAAAAAAAAAAAGAATGAAAAGCATTCTGCAAAATATTCAGTGAAACATAAACATTTACTCCGAAAAGAGTCTTGGAACGTTAAAGAAGGCAATAACTCAGTTGGCTCCTGTTGGCACACGCAGTCATTGCTACCGCTCAAAGCCCGTTTAGTGACCCTTCACCAGTAAGCTCTCTCAGCCTAAGATGCACTGAGGCACGGCAAAGCTCACCAGAAACCCTCAGTAAGAGCGCTACATTAAAGATTTATCCCATTAAAAATTTTAGAGGATAATTTCAAAAGTTCTTTACCAATTCACGCGAAATTTTAGAGGTCAGCTTCTGTTAACCAATTATGGTGTATGTAAAAATTTCAGCCAGTTTCATGAAGAATAGAAAAAGTTAGTTTTCACCATTTTTATCCCCAGTCTGGCAGTCAAACAAAGGCATGAAGGGGACAGGAAGTGCTTTGGTCACTCCATCGTAACCCCTCCACAGGCTCCACTCTCACTCCAACACTACGCACCCTTTTCATTTCCTAGTAGCCACCGTAGGGGTTTCCTCCCCACGTGGCTGCAATGAATTCCTTTTCTAGTGCTCAATGACGGAGAACTCTGCCAAATACGTTAGTTTCACCTCCCTTCTCCTTTAACCTACAGTTCGGTCCTAAGGAGTGAACTAAACGAAATGTTAAATACGGAGAAAGATCAATCACAGAGGAAAAAGTACATTGATTAATTTCAAAACCAGTAAATCATTCTTAATAACAGCGAAAATCTGAATTTCCGTTATTTTTCGTTAGTTGTCCATAATCTCGGAGGGTTACGGAATTATTCTAAAAACCAGATAAACATTCTTAATATCAGCAAAAATTTGAATTTCTGTAACTTTTTGTTAGTCACCCGTAATTCCGTAATCAGAGTGCCGGGGATTTGTAATGGTTCGCATCTTTGGACGCATATGACACTTTTGCCCGCCAGTGAGAGAGAAGGTTCGTAACGTAAATGTCCAATCACATGTGAACAGAACTTTTCTTTCTTGTTGATCTCTTGGTAACTGCGTACAATGGCTCAAGGCTTCGCCCAGTCTTTCAACGGATTTTGTCATCCAGCAAATAAATAAAACAAATAGCAGTAGAAAGGACAAAGGTTTACTGAAACAGCGGAGTGTTCACCAAAGAAAACCGGTTTCGAGCACACCGAGATGCTTGCAGTGACGTCACCTGCAGCAGCGTCAGCACGGAGCTGCCAGTCAACCATGCAGCAGCAGAAAGCGTACACTTTATGACTGAAATATCGCCACCTACCTAACGATTATTTCTCTCTTGACCCAATTTTTTTCCAACATGCCAACAATCACAAATTTTTGTCAAAAGCCTGAGATCTGTTTACACACAGCAGCACTGGAAAGATTGTGCTTTTGACAAATTTTTGTCAAAAGCACAATCTTTCCAGTGCTGCTGTGTATAAAATAAATGACAAGTTTAGTGGATTTCCATTTTTTCTAAAAAGTAAATTCACTGAATTCCGCTAATTAGCGGAAGAATCACATGCCTGCCAGCCATTAAAAGTCCAGTTTTGGTGCTCCTCTACCTCTGCAGACGAATTTGTTGGTGTTTAGCAGAGAAGAGTGATACAGAAAGGGGTGCACGAGTCTGTTGTTATAGCTCATTCATGTCAATGTGCAACAGGCTATGTATGCTGAAATTTTCCCCTAATCTCACTGTTCTACTGCACAGTTACACAACACAATGAAGCTCATCTGTTACCTGATTGTACACCCTTTATACGGTTGTTCTTTTGTAGCCAAGACTGTTTGCCATTTCCGAGACGCTTGCTCCTGCCTGCCCAGTGTCTACTAAAATGCATTTTTTGAAGGTACTTAAATCACAAATTTTTCCACATTGCTGCTCTATCTATGCCTCATACATATCTGAATCCTTTGCAGTGAGCTGTTTATAAAGCCATCTTAACATCACAGTTGCATATGAAGAGGATGGCATGTGTCAGATTGCTATTGAGTGATCCTACTAATTTGCTATTTTAGAGTACATTTATGTATCACCATATATCTGCATTATATGAGTTTTGATGTTTTGCAATTTTTAAGGAGAAATGAAAGAAAATAAAAATGAAAAACATAACTGATGAGCATATATTTGTTTCAAGCATGTGAGAATATAGGGGATTTACATCTGTTACAAAGAGAAAATTTTGAGTTCCTGAACTGGTTGGAACATCATTCTGGAAATCGGCATACATACCCTGGTAGAAACATGATTTATTTAAAAAAATGCCCCTGTTCATAAAAGGGAGGTAATTATTTTGAACTTCAATGTCAAAAGTGCATTTAGTATTTTGAGCTTGACCCCACCCCCTCCACCAAGTAGCTTAAACTGAAAGATGATCATATCAAAAGCCTTCCAACATTGTAAAATAAAAAAGTTATAAAGTTTGCTAATTCTGTATAAGTAGAATTATAAAAATTTTAGTGTTGACTGATTAGGCAAATTTACTTTTTTTTTCAGATTTCTGACCACCAAAAAAATATCTCAGAAAATATGTTTCAACAACATAATTCTTGGAGAAGTTCATTTTCTCAGCAGAACCCAACAAGTTGCTAAGTTTTATGAAAATTAATGACAGCCAGATAAATTCACTCATTGAGGTGACATGGAATGACCCACAAGTAGCTCATGGAAAGTGTGTGTGGCTGCATCTGACAGGAAAGGCTTGATTTTTGCCAACATTACTATTGTGTGCAACTCTTTTTAATAAAGCTATGAGCTTCAAATTATGGAAAGTGTTTCCCAATTTTTGCCAGCGCCATATATGACTGCTCTTCCCTTCATTTTAAATAAGCTGCATGCTTTTAGGAAATGTAAATTTCTGGAGCAAGTAAATTTTTTGAAGCAAATCTACTTTGCTTCAGAAAAAAACTATAAAAAAACTAGGTTTGCTTCACATATAAAACTGAAATAAGCCTAGCTTTTCACTTTTGTACATAACTTTGTAATGCTAAGCAAGTAGTTAAAAAAAATTTTTTGTAATAGTTCCATACCTACCAACTAAATTTAATGAAACTGCAGAAGATCGCTTTGAAAAATTCAGATTTTAATTTTTACGTCAATTTGTCACATGATAAAGTAATTTTGAACTCATACTGCTTAAACAACAAAGGAATACAGGGCACTTTCCTTTATTTTTTTGTGTTTTTATTGAAGGGAACTTTTATTTATAGTAATTTAACATTTAGCTAAACTTTTTACAGTGGCCTTTTTGGCTTTTTTTAAGAATCTTTGGAATAATCTTTTTGGAAACAAAGTGATTTTTTTTTTTTTGCATTTAATTATCAGAAGACTCAAGCGATTCATCTGACATTGGTGATCGAAACATTGTGCGATTTTTTTTTTAACCAAAGAAAATATTATATTCTGATTGAGAAGAGTGCGTTTTGAAGAACACTAATAATTTGACTTATTTCAAATGAAAGTTCCTTAACAATTGCAGTTGTCTTTGTCTTACCACAACCATATTATTTTGCAATTTCCGGTTTCGGAAACATCTTACAAAATAAAGGTCCAGCCTGATCTCTGCACTAATGGGCAAATTACGCTCTATTAAAAACATCGTAAATAGGTATTCGGCACGAGTCACTTCTGCTTCCTTATCTTCATTACTACTTGTCAAAAATGAGCTTATTTTTGCGGTATTTTCACCATCAGCCAATTTGTGACGATGCTTTAACGATTTTAAATGCTTTGTTATGTCACTTTTTCCGCTGTGACACATTACTAAGTCCATCGAACAAATAGTGCAGAACGCACGTTTAGAACCGAGGCGATTTCGTGATACACGGAAATTTGGCGTCGTATGTTTCGAGATTAAACTGCACATATTGTTTTTGTTTTTTTACTCATTTCACCAATTAGAAGGAAACTGCTTAAATATTTTCAGCTGCAGTACATGTCATGGGTAGATGATAAATCGGAAAACTGAGAAGAAATCAAAAGCATACTGAGGTAACGCTTAAGTCTCGACCGTTATGTATCATCGGACCGACACGTTAATTATTTGTGGTTGCGGTTACATGCAACTGCCGCCGGTTGTTACCACACCAACATAAGGAAAGGAGCCGAAAAGAGGAGCGGCAGAATGCTGATGTCATATGCTTTGTGACCATATCATTTGCCATGAATGACGTTATAACTTCTGCAGATGCGAAATGTATAAAATGAGCAATATACAAGATTAAGACTAGTAAGTTATCGCAGCGCTTTTTAACTTTTTTTGTAATTGAAAAGTAAAAAAATTATAGAACAGGTTATTTTTCGCAAAAAACAGAAATTTTTTGAATGGAAGAACATGGGTTTGTTCGGAAGAATGTATAATAAAATCGGAAGACTTCTGCCAAAATCGGAAGAGTTGGCAGGTATGTAGTTCAGATCTCTTTAGCAGAAACACAAAATAAAAAAAAAACACTAAAATAAAATAAAAATCAAAGGAAATCCTAGAAGTAGAAAAAAAAAGTGAGTGTGTGTGTGCGCACGCGCATATGTGTCACCCAACGAACGAAAAAAAAAAAAATTAAATATTTTTTAGTTGCCACAACTGGTTTCAAGAATTCCTCATTTTCTCCACAGTGTAGTTTATGCTATGTATATTAAATTGGCAAATGATTTAAAAACAGATATAGAACCTCATTTTGTACGTTTCCCTCATTTATAAGTAAAATGTTGTTGATCGAAGAATTCTGAATTGCTCTTAATATTAAACTCTCCCTGTTTCGTTTATATGTTGTTGTTTTTTTCAATTACACATTAACTTTACTTGGTCCCTTGAAAAACATATAAACCAGGCTTCACTGTATGCATCAGCTACAAAAGGTAAATGTGCATTTTTAGCTTTCTAAATTATTCAGCAGGAAATTTTGGTGAAAAAGGATATGCATATTTTAAGGTGCATAAATCAATATGAAATGGTACAAAATTTATAGTAATAAAATTAGTTTTAGAGATTTTTCTTGATGTACAACAAAACTTGATAGAAGAGCCTTGTTGAGTAAGCCTACAGAGCTTTTGTACACAGAACTCTATGACTACAAATAACTCCTCGTTTTCATGGAGTAGTGGGAGGCTTGCTACAGCTTTGGTTAACACTGTTGTGCTTGAAGGTAAGTTTTAAATTAAAAAAAAAATATGCTATAATGTTAAAATGTACACACTTTTAAAGTATTTATATCATTTTCTTGCAAAATATTTCCACCAATTAGTTTATGAAACCAATGTAAATTTGGCATTAAAAAAAGAAAAGTGACTTACCTTTCAAGTGTGCCTTTAAAGTGATTTCATGTATTTGGGAAATATATATTTATTTTTGGTATGGTTAACATCAAGCTTTGTGATGTTTATCTTCAACTAGGGATATCCATATTTTATATAGTGGATGATCACATGCTACATGTCGCTAAAGACACTTTCGAGCTTGGCATTTAGTTTAGTTAAAAGCTCAATTAATTCATTTACTTCACAAGTAATAGAATCACAAACAAACAGAAGTAATAACAGCACACATTAACTGCAGAATCTTCCATGTTTAGAACAGGTCTGGTCCTGTTATGGACATATGAGAGAGAGAGAGAGACTTTGAAATACTTTTAGGGCACATTTTTGGCCAAAAGTAAAAACTTTTATGTACCTTAAAAAAAATAAGCACTTCTTAAGGACTTCAAAGAATCGCTGGAACCCTGTTTCATTCCTTCTTCTAGTATCCCTCCCTCACCTCAAAATTCGAGTGGTGTAAGTGATGTTTCGGTGAGATATCATTTTGTTCATCCAGAAGTAAAATGCCTGTACTACACACTAATGTTTGCAAATAATGTGGTGCTATTAATTTTTCAGGCCTGAGGAAAGCATTATAGCATACACAGGAATCTAAAGTTTTATGATGTGGAAGCAAATACATGAACAAAAATTTATTTCAAAATTAGAAAGTGGTACACATGTCTAAAAATAAATACAAAAACTTACCTATTATGATTCCAGGTGTGACCTCTGTGTTGAAGTCTAGGGAGGAAAAATATCATTTGTAACTCATTGAGTAATGCGAAAGTGAATTGATAATCAAAAGATACTAGTGTTTAAAAAATTGAATGAAATATACCAAAAAATAAGGCATGATGTTTGGAATGCTTCTCTCTCAAAGGTGAACAGAAACCATGGTATAATAAAAAAATAAATAAGTGTGTAAGAATGAGTAATAAATAGAACTGATAACACTGGGATGGTGGGTTTAACAATTGTTAGTCACACCAGAAAACCAGTACAACATAGACAGTGATGAAGTAAAACAGAAGACTGATAAACCACAAAGCATTCAGTAAGTGAAATAAATGCATTGCAATACTAGAATTTTTTTGGTTCATCTAACTTCATTGAACATTCCTATAATTCAATCTACAGCTAACAATCTTTAAGTCTACTCCACCAGAGAGAACTGAACAAGTTTCAAGAACTGACACTAAGGATGCCCACATGGTTCAACAACAAAGAAAAATAAAAAATATTTTTTCGAATACCATAAAAGTATTCATATCAAAGAATTTAAAATACTCATACTGTGTGTATGTGAGTATTTATTTAATAAATAAACAGTAAGTTACCATGTCAAAAATAAAATATAATTTGCAATACTGAAAAAGCCGACAGAAAGAATGCAACAATGCTGTATTTTCTGATATCAAGAAAAAAATGAGAAAAAAAAACTTAACCTAAAAACTAACCCAACAATCTTTTGTAGCAATAATGGGGTACCAATTAATTTAGCAATGGGCAGTAAAGTACCATGCACAGCAGCTGTATCCAAATCAGTTTCATCCAGTTACCTCTCTTTCACCTTTGATATTCTTTTCCTTTGGGAGTCTTTCAAGTTATCATTTTTACCTAATCCTTATGTCCTGGTCATTTGCCAACACCACACTATGTTCACTTTATATTTTTCCAATGTGAGTGATATTTTTGTAACTATTTCTGGCTTTTGCAATTCTGGATATTTTCTTTAGGTACTCCTTTTTTCTGGCTTTTGCAATTTTGAAAATCTTTTTTGGCTACTCCTTGGAATCCAGTTTTTTTACAAATTCACACAGGAGGTTTTGCATTTGAAACTGTGGTCATGGGGTCATTCCGTGTCAGATCATCCAGGCCATGGAACTGAAGGTTCTCAGTTTTTCAAAAAATTTGGTACACAGTCACTACTTGTCAAAATAAAAACTCCAATTTTTATTGTGGAATAACTTTTTTTACGGGTCTTTTAGAGGTTATTTTTAATGAAAGTTGGTTGTCAAATTTTCGAACTAAAGCCTAGTTCGTCATCAGGACTATGTCACTGGAGTAGTTGCTGCCACTCAATTGGAAGAGACCATCCGCAATTATCGTTAATTGTGGTACTTCTTCTTCTTGCTATTTCGATCCCTTCTTCTAGTTTTCTCTTTACTAAGTTTGACTGGTGGGCGATTATTTTCACTGAGTCCCAATTTATGGAGTGTCCACTTGCTTGTACATGTCTGTCTAGCCCTGTTTTGTTCCCAATGTTCCTAATAGCTGCTTGGTGTTCTTTCATTCGGACCTTAATACTTCTCCCTGTTTCTCCTATATAGCTGAGTCCGCAGTTACAGTCGATGCAGTAAATTACTCCTTCCTGCAATTGGATGTCCAATTCTTTCTGCTTTAAAGCTGGCAAGAATTTCTTTATTTTGTTATTAAGATCTGGAGCTAGCCTGATATTATATTTTGCTCCGATCCTTTTCAGTTTCTCGAAAAGTCCCTTGTGGTACGTAATTTTGCTGGTGAATTTGAAGTTGGTTTTTTCCTGCTTCTTTTTTGGCACTTGTTTAAATATTTTCTCAACATATGGGGAGGGGTAATTGTTTTCTGCCAACATTTCCTTTAATTCTTCTTTGTGAAGATCTTTTTGAGAAGCTGAAGAGACCAGGATTTCAATTTTTTCCAAAAATTGTCTCGCTGTATTCGATTTAATATAATCAGGGTGGAATGAGCAGAAGTCTAACATCTTCCCTGTGTTGGTGGGTTTTCTAAAAGCTGAGTGAATATTTTCCCTTCTCTTGAGGTCAAGGTTAAATCCAGGTAATTGATGCTATGGTCTTTTTCCTGTTCCAGGGTGTACTTCAAGGTATTCTCTAGTAAGTTAAATTCTTCCAGAATCTGAGAGGGTAGAGATTGGTCCACAGTATCTACTATAATTAGGACATCATCCATGTACCTTACATAGAGAGCAAACAAGGAGGGTTGTATAAGGATTTTTGCCTCTAGTTTACTTATATAATAATTTGCTAGCAGAGGTGCTAGTGGAGAACCCATTGCAAGTCCTGAAGTTTGCCTGTAATATTTCTTTCCAAACTGGAAGAAATTATTCTTGAAGGAAAATAGGAGCAGTTCATATATGCCAAGTAGTATTTCTCTATTGTGATTATGGAATACTATTTTTTTCCGCAAGGTCATCTGCAATGAATTCCAGTAGGAGGTCCAGGTTAATGTTGGTATACATAGAGACTATATCCAGGCTTGCCATTACTGGATGAATTAATTCTGGCAAGTTGTCCAGTTTTCTTTTTAGCTGCATGGAATTTTTTAGTAGGTAGGGAGGAGAAGGGAAAATATCTCTGAGGTGACCAAGCAAATAATAATTAATGTTGGAGAGTGGCGAATGTCTACAGCACCTGGCCCACAGTTAATACCATCCACCACTAACAAACATGTCATTGATCTGACGGAAGAAGGAGTAGATGGAAACCTGATTAATCTCCTCAATAAGGGATATAATTACAACCTTTCCTCCGCAACACTTGATAAAAAACGTATACTGATTGATTTAGAAAGCATCTGTAGTAAGGTAGAAAGAGAAGATGAAAATACAGCAGTTACTTTAAGGAAAGAATTCTCAGACTGCGTCTCAAAATTTGTAAAAAAGCCAGTAAAAGTTGATTACAATTTTAATAGAAGTGCCATTACTGACCTTAAAAAATTCAAAGCCAATGATAAAGTAGTAGCACTGAGAGCAGATAAGAGCAAAGTTTTGGTATTGGTAGAAAAAGAGAAGTATTACAATAAAATGGAAGCTGAATTGAGCAAGCCTTATTATGAAGAACTCAATGGTAATCCTATAGATCAAACTGTAAAAAATCTTAAGAAATTAATCAGCTCTTTAAGAAATAAAAAACAGCTTAATGAGCTCTTCAAAAACTTCTCCAAAATCCAGTCAAGAATTCCACAGATCTATGGTACAATAAAAGTTCACAAAGAAGGCCATCCAATAAGACCTATAATAGACACTAGAAATTCGCCACTCTCCAACATTAATTATTATTTGCTTGGTCACCTCAGAGATATTTTCCCTTCTCCTCCCTACCTACTAAAAATTCCATGCAGCTAAAAAGAAAACTGGACAACTTGCCAGAATTAATTCATCCAGTAATGGCAAGCCTGGATATAGTCTCTATGTATACCAACATTAACCTGGACCTCCTACTGGAATTCATTGCAGATGACCTTGCGGAAAAAATAGTATTCCATAATCACAATAGAGAAATACTACTTGGCATATATGAACTGCTCCTATTTTCCTTCAAGAATAATTTCTTCCAGTTTGGAAAGAAATATTACAGGCAAACTTCAGGACTTGCAATGGGTTCTCCACTAGCACCTCTGCTAGCAAATTATTATATAAGTAAACTAGAGGCAAAAATCCTTATACAACCCTCCTTGTTTGCTCTCTATGTAAGGTACATGGATGATGTCCTAATTATAGTAGATACTGTGGACCAATCTCTACCCTCTCAGATTCTGGAAGAATTTAACTACTAGAGAATACCTTGGAGTACACCCTGGAACAGGAAAAAGACCATAGCATCAATTACCTGGATTTAACCTTGACCTCAAGAGAAGGGAAAATATTCACTCAGCTTTTTAGAAAACCCACCAACACAGGGAAGATGTTAGACTTCTGCTCATTCCACCCTGATTATATTAAATCGAATACAGCGAGACAATTTTTGGAAAAAATTGAAATCCTGGTCTCTTCAGCTTCTCAAAAGATCTTCACAAAGAAGAATTAAAGGAAATGTTGGCAGAAAACAATTACCCCTCCCCATATGTTGAGAAAATATTTAAACAAGTGCCAAAAAAGAAGCAGGAAAAAACCAACTTCAAATTCACCAGCAAAATTACGTACCACAAGGGACTTTTCGAGAAACTGAAAAGGATCGGAGCAAAATATAATATCAGGCTAGCTCCAGATCTTAATAACAAAATAAAGAAATTTTGCCAGCTTTAAAGCAGAAAGAATTGGACATCCAATTGCAGGAAGGAGTAATTTACTGCATCGACTGTAACTGCGGACTCAGCTATATAGGAGAAACAGGGAGAAGTATTAAGGTCCGAATGAAAGAACACCAAGCAGCTATTAGGAACATTGGGAACAAAACAGGGCTAGACAGACATGTACAAGCAAGTGGACACTCCATAAATTGGGACTCAGTGAAAATAATCGCCCACCAGTCAAACTTAGTAAAGAGAAAACTAGAAGAAGGGATCGAAATAGCAAGAAGAAGAAGTACCACAATTAACGATAATTGCGGATGGTCTCTTCCAATTGAGTGGCAGCAACTACTCCAGTGACATAGTCCTGATGACGAACTAGGCTTTAGTTCGAAAATTTGACAACCAACTTTCATTAAAAATAACCTCTAAAAGACCCGTAAAAAAAGTTATTCCACAATCACTATGAATAGAGGTGCCATAAATGCATTTACAATCCAATTTTTAGATAAATATATTGAATAACTTAGAAGTTATGCCATTTTTAAATATGGTGTGGGATGTACAGAAGCAGGTCTCGAGGATGGCGCTATAATTGGCATAGGTTTGACTCTTTTGCTGATAGAATGAAAACCGTTAAAAGATATGGTTTTGAAACTTGGCACTCTGTTAGTTCTGAAGTCAGAGATTTCAAAAATGCCCACATTTCATTTTTATGACTCCAACTTTTATACTTATGAAAAAATTTTCAACCACTTTTGCAATTTTTTGAAATATAAGTGGGTCATCTTCAATTTTTTTTTTTTTTTTTCTATGTGGTAGAGGTGGTACAACATTGTTCTTGCACTTTTTTAGAAGGTAATTGTGTAGACTTCCCTTTCATCTAAATAAATTTATGGCTTTTTTAGTCAAAAAAAAAAAAAAAAAAAAAAAAGGTTTTTTGAAGTTTTCTCACCAGGGTGGCGGCACTTGTGTTAGGGAGACCCTAGCCTTACAGAGCAAATTTGGTGCTTATAAGAAGAAAAATTACAGTCATGTACATCTAACAGTGTTTTATACTGGGAATAGCACAATCTTTCCAGTGCTGCTGTGTGCCAGTCAGCCCCACCCCCTACCCTCTCACACCACCACCACCTGTTTGAGCCATGTAGGTACATAAGGTAAGTTTGTGACATTGTATGTATCACAAAACTAAAAATTTTGCTTGATATTTCTGTCCCTCTTTCCCAAAATTAATGTTTGTTACTGAAGATATTGGAACCTGAAAAACTGATGTACATAGAGCATTTGCCTTTGAAGGAACTGAATGACTTTCTAATCAAATGTATCCAAGAAGTAAAAAAGTATTTGACATTTTACAGGTGTATTCACCACTGGATGTAAGTATTTCATGCATTTTTTTTTAAGTTCATTGGAAAAATGATACAAATTGGACACAAGAACATTTATTTAGTTATTACAAAAAACTTTGGTGGCTTTTAAGTCGAACATTAAAAGAAAAACATTTTTTTAAATTCTCTCATGAACTTGTGACCAGAGCTACAATTAAATGTTTACAAGTTAGATAGAACTTACAGAAAAAAATTCAGTGCTTATAAGAAAAATTATATGCAGTAATTTTTATCTAAAATACCCCATACTGGAAACCACGTAAAACCTTACAGTGGTGTTGCTTGTCCACCCCCATGCCTTATTCCCGTGCTCTAATATACACCAAAACTCAATGGTGTTGAGACATGATGTTGAGTTGATAAGGGAAGAATGTTCTCAAAATGTGTATTAAGACCCCCTCCTCTTTTTTTTATTTTTTCAATCATTAATGAAAGTATTAAAATCTGAAACCCATAGACTATCTTTGAAGGAACTGAATTATTTTTATTGCAAGTCAACTTCTTAAAAAAAAAAAAGAAGAAAAAAAAAAAACACTTCCTCCAAATCCTGACAATAAAAAGCCACTCCTCTGACACTGTGAAATCATCCGTCGTCGTCAAATACCTGAAAAGAATAGCTAAACACAAAAACCTCAAATTTCCAATACAAGAAATCAAGAAAATGATAAATAAAATTTAGAAATAAAATCAAATAGATAAGCTTCAAAAGGAATTAGAGGTATCAAATAGATACCTCTAATTCCTTTTGAAGCTTGGATATTGTGGAAATAAATATCATTCATTAGAGATGATAGTGTCCCTCCGCCATCTAACTTTTTCGTGTTGACATTGTGCATTGAAGTGAAAATACAACATGCCATATTTTTGAAAGTAATAGACCAAATTGATAGCAGTCTTCTATTTTCTAAATTGGAACTTCAGTGCATCATTACTGAAGTGGTTTTACACATTTTTAAGCACTTGGAAGAAAATTTTATTTTCTGCTTACAAGATATGAGTAGTAATGTTTGATCACTATGCAAGTCTATATTACATTATTATCTTAGCACTTTACTTCAACCTTCATAAACTACAACCTAACTTATTGATATTAGTAACTTATGCCCCCCCCCAAAAAAACAAATGAAAATGAACACTCACCTCCACCCCACCCCACCCCTCAGACAAACCACACTATCTGGTGTGCATGCACACATTTTTTCACTCACAAATAATGGAAAAATATGAAACAAATACAAAAACTTAAATAGCCTTACAAACATTACTGCAAATTGGGTCAACATTCCCCCAAATTAATTTGTCTATCAGTGAGAAAAAACATGCTCAGTAGTATCCACTACAGCTGAGACAGGCTGAGCCTGAGCCCGAAAGCCCGAAGCAGAGCCCAGGCCTGAATCGTGCTCGGGCTGTAGAATATTTACTGCGGTTTGGGCTCGGGGTCTTAGTGAGAGGGGGAGCGAGATAATTTTTTTTATATTTAAATGTGATTTTATATGATTTAACAAATGAGACACTTTATAGTTGAAAAAGAGAATTCTTCGGCAACTGGTTCTGGTTGGGGAGCGGGCATTCGAGACGGCTATACTAATTCCAGGCTTAGGTAGAAATTGCCATAGGCCGCGCATTAGTGTGTTTCTTCAGAGAAGAAAAAGCTTTTTCAAGAACTATAGATATTGGATAGTTGATAGCATGCCGACGATAATTTACCACGCTATCTCCACGCAGTAGCTTCCTGCTAATTATATCTAGTAATGTACATATTGCAACACATTATGGCGAAATAATGTCAGCATTATTCGAACGACAAACAATTGCAGCACTACCCGATCATTTTGGATGTCCGGCCGCCCGAAGCGCTTCAGGTGGAAATGAACGGTCAAAGAAAATCGTACAGTTACACTGTAAAAATAGATAGAGGTCCCTTCCCTACTCCTCACTTTGAGAAATATATTGGTTAATTGCAGGAGGAGGAGAGAGTGGAAAAGGAGATTTTTTTAATTAATGGTTGAATAGGTTAGCCAGTTTTCGGGCTCGTTCGGGCCCGGGCTCTATCTTGCAATATAAAATTCAGGCTCGGGCTGATATACCACGGGCTCAGGCTCCGAAAATTGAGCTCGAACTCAGCTCTAGTATCCACTGCATGCATCACTTCAAAGATGGCATTTTCACATCTCAAGTAATCATGACAAAAGCTATCTACTTACCAGGCTTCAAGGGGAGGACAAAGATTTTTTTTTTTTTTCTTCCCTGGAGTATCTACCAGAGAATTAACCTTTGTTTTCAACTGACAGCCAATGGGAAATTAGTTTTGGTTTGCTTTCCCACTACTCTACTTTTCAGTTTTTTGCATTATATTTCCCATGAACTTTAAAAAAAAATTGCATGAAACATTAACTTACACCCCGTGAATACACCTGTAAAACATCAAATACTTATTTTACTTCTTGGATAGCAGACACATGTGAATAAAAAGTCATTCAGTTCCTTCAAAGGCAATTATGTACATCAGTTTTTCAGGTTCCAATATCTTCAGTAACAAACATTAATTTTGGAAAAGAGGAACAGAAATATGAAGCACAATTATTGGTCTTGTGATACACACAAAGTCACAAACTTACCTTATGCACCTACATGGCTCAAACTGGTGGTAGTGGTATGGGGGGGGGCAAGGGAGGAGAGCTGGCTGGCACACAGCAGCACTGAAAAGATCGTACTATTCCCAGCATAAAACACTGTTAGATATACATGATTATAATTTTTCTTCTTATAAGCACCAAATTTCCTCTGTAAGGCAAGATCTCCCTAACACAAGTGCCGCCACCCTGGTAACAAGGTGAGGGGGGTATGTTGGACTAAAATAGCCATAATTTTTTTTACGTGAAATGGAAGTCTACACAGTTACCTTTTAAAAAAGTACAAGAACAATGCTGTACCGCCTCTGCCACATGGGAAAAAAAAAAAATTGTGAATAGGACCCACTTGTTCTTTCAAAAAGTTGCAAAGTGGTTCAAAATGTTTTCATAAGTACAAAAATTGAAGTAATAAAAATGAAATGTGTGCATTTTTGAAATCTCTTGACTTCAGAACTAATGAAGAACCAAGTTTCAAAACCATATCTTAAATGGTTTTCATTCTGTCAGCAAAAGAGTAAAACCTACCCCAATTATAGCGCCATCCTCGAGACCTGCTTCTGTACACCCCACACCAAACCCACACCAAACTTCAAAATGGCATAACTTCTAAATTATTGAGTTTTTTTCTTACCTTGACAAGTAGTGACTGTGTACCAATTTTGAAAGAAAACTAAGAACCTATGGTTCTTTTTTTATTTTTTTCTGGATGATTTGACGTGGAATGATCCCACTGACTTTTTTACTTGGTTTCATAATAATTGTTTTGAACATTTTCCAGTCTTGTTTGTCCTGGGTCACAATCCCCATTTTCTTAGCTTTGTTTTCTTTTCTTACATTTTCTGCTGCACTTCATCATTCAACCACCAAGCTTCTTTACCTTCCCAGAGCTTTCCCAGTTTTGTCTCATTCTTGAATTTTTCTGTTATTTCTTGAAGTACTCTTTCTTCTCCTCCCACCCACTCCCCCTGCCTGGAATTACTTTATAGTTTTTAACTTTCCCACCCTAGGATACCTCACATGACACAATCTATTTGTGGTATTCTATCACTAGTAAGTGATAAGGTCCAAAGTAATCGAGGTAGTTGCCTTCAAAGCACGATCTTAATAACAAGAGTCACTCACAATACAAATTTAGCCAACGAATTTAAATTTGTATTGTGAGTGACTCTTGTTATTAAGATCGTGCTTTGAAGGCAACTATCTCGATTACTTTGGATTATTTCTGCACGAATTTGCATTCTCCTAATAAAGTGATAAGGTGTTCCTTCCATTTTCCCAAGAAAGTACTGGCCAACTAAATCAAATGCCTGGCACGATCTATCTTGTTTCTCTTTAATCTCCATTCCATTTTTGTCCAGGCATATGCACCCCCAATACAGGAACTCTTCACTTAATGACTGAGTTCCATTCCTACAACTAGGTCGTTAAGCAAATTGGTCAATAAGTGAGGAGCTTAATTGTTTTTATTTATTCTGAATAAAGAAAAAGTCTAAAGGAAACTCCAACTTGATAACTTTGTTTTAATTTGCATCTTTTACATATTACAGAACATAAAAATACAATCAGCAAAATTTATAAAAACGATGTACCAAAAAAATTAAAGTTCATTCATAAAAAAAATAAAAATAAAAAAAAAAATAAAAAAAAAGATATTCAGATTAAGATTTTAGTCATCGAATCCTTCAAAGTGTGGCAGTTGTTCGATGTCTTCATTTTTTGGAGTCATCAGTAGGGTTATCAGGAACTGTAGAGGGCACAGGTAAGGGAGATGGCGGGGAGGAAATGGAAGTACTTATAGGAGTAGGAGTTCTGGATGTAGCTTTTGAGAAGAATCTCGTTAGGGTGATTTGCTTTGTAAGTTTCTTTTTTCTTCATAAATTTCATGATAGCATCGTAAAAGTTCATTAATTTGCTGTTCCACTTTCGTGAACCATTCAACATTCAGATCCATACACTCTAGTTTTAATATAGCCACATTCGATTTCAAGAACACACCAGCTAACCCCTTTACAGTGAACTTCTTTTGTATTTCTTCCATTCTTTCTTCTGCTTCTTTATCTTCCAAGTGCTGCTGCAATTCCAAATATATTAAATTTTCATTAGTTAGCTCTCTATCAACATATTCCACTAATTCTTCATTATCTTCCACTTCAACATCTAAATTAAGCACGTTAGCAAGTTCCGCAATTGTTTTATGTATGACATCAATATGTCCATCTGTGTCAAACCCTTTGAAATTATCCACGAAAGGTTTAGCATTTTTTCCATATGCATTGCATACCTTTTTGTCACTCCCTCCCAAGCTGATTCAATGTTTTTTATGAAGTGTAAAATGTTGTATGATTTCCAAAAATCATTAAGGCTTCATCACTTTCTGTTGCTGCTACAGCTTTGGAAAAAGTGGTGCAAATAATATGCTTTGAACATAGCTATAGCCTTCTGGTCCATTGGCTGTAGGATAGCAATCATGTTTTGGGGCAGATACACTACCTTTACATCCGGGCATTGATCATTAAGATGCTAGGGGTGGCCTGGGGCATTATCAAGCAGAAGGATAATTTTTAAAGGGAACACCCTTTTCCAGACAATGCTTGACAGAGGGTATGAAGCAGTTGATGAACTAATCTTCAAATAAAGCTTGTGTATTCCATGCCTTGTTAGTGCACGATAGTAAACGAGCAACGTGTGTGCTTACTAACCTGCCTCAACGCATGTGGGTTCTCAGAGCGAAAGACGAGGAAATGCTTTAACTTTAACCCAGCGACATTTCCACTCAACATCTGCATGACCCTGTCCTTAAAAAGCCTTGAAACCGGGCTTTGTTTTAGCTTCTTTATGTATGCAGGACCTTTCGGGCATTTTTTCCCCAAAAAAGTCCAGTTTCATCCACATTGAAGATCTGTTTCGGGCGGTAGTTGCCTTTCTCGATAATTTCATCAAATTGGTCAAAAATTTCCGCTGCTTCCACGTCCTCACTTGCCGCCTCACCGCTGATACTCCAATTATGCAGGTTGAATCTCCTACCAAACCGTTGAAACCATTCATGGCTTCACTTGCCGTAAATGTTTCCATCGATTCTTTGCCTTCAAAGTCTCACAGATACTGCGTGCCTTGGCTTGAATTATGAAAGGGCTCATTGGCATTCTTTTTTGTATCTGGTCGTCAAACCAGATTACCAGTAATTTCTCCATTTCATAAATGAGGCCTTTCCGCTGCCCAGTTATTATGGCTTTAAATCCTGCCGATGCTTTCACTACCTCTTTCACTCTATTTTTATCCTTCAAGATCGTCAAAACGGTCGAACGTGCCAACTCGAAGTCACGGGCTATCGCTTCAACTTTTTACCAGCTTTTTTTTTTTTTTTTGATTGGAGGTTTAACGACCACTGTGAACAACTCAATGAGCTGTAATCAGTCACCCATCCCTAATATAGGACCACTGGTTTCAGGAAAGGGATAGTCAGGGCTGTAAGACAAACACAACATCCATGCCTCACTGGGATTCATACCCGGACCTATCTTGGACGAATGATCAGAAGCCATCGCTTAGGCCACTGGGCCGGCTTTTACCAGCTTCATAGTCGTTTGTGATCTTCATTTTCATCTTAAGATAGGTAGCCTTCCTTCGATTCTTGGCACTTCCTCCAGGTGAAGTCATGCTCTTCCTTTTCGCTGACATCTTATCTACAGGATGCACCATAAAACAACAAATTAAACAAAATATGTACTCTTGGAGATTGCGAACACTTCATGTAGTGAATACTGACTGACTGCGGGAACAAGACTGTTGGAAGATGCCGCTCATGTCAGCAATACGGGAACATCAAGGAGAGCAAGAAACTCATAACAAGAGAAATTTTACTAAAAGTGAAGTTCAAAAATGCAAATGCATTAATGCACGTTAAATAATTAACCTCCAATATCGGAAGTAAATTGAAAAAAAGAGAAAACAGGACTTTCTCGTGGTTTACTCTAAGAGAAAGAACTGTGTGTGCGTATCGTCATTGAGAAAAACACTGGTGACCTACTTTTGAGTGGGAGACTTTTTCAACTTCGCCTTCTTGGTGAAAGCATGCGCGTGTGGTCACAGATGAACAAAAATGTCTCAGCAAGCAAAATTAGCTGTTGTTGTTTTTTATAACTTTTACCAATAAATGTTTGGTGAAGTGCCATCATTCTGTAACTCAGCAAATTAATGCCCAGATTAAGTTCACTCACCCACCCCACCTGTCATTGTGATTAATGCTATGTGCTGTATTACATTTATCTTTCTCAGACTGAGAAAGGGGATTCCCCACACTGGAGAGCTAGTCGTAAGTTCAAGTGGTCATTAAGTAAGAAGTGCCTGTACATGTGACCTTGTAACCAGCACCAGTCCCCATGACTAATTTCTTTTCTTCCTTGATTCTTGTGAATGCACAGCATATGAACCTTTCTCCTTTCCAAGAAATCAATTACTTCTCATCCTGATTGTACTCCACACTTTTAACACATCCTATGCATTGCACTTGGATTACATAACCCACACCATAACCCAAGTAGCAAGTGAACAGTTTTTTTTTCTTGTTGTTCTACATGTATGCATGCATGCAACTGTCAGTGCAGGAACTGTGGAGATGGACTTGTAACTTTATAGCTCTAAAATCCCCAACAAAAAAAACAAAGGTTTCCCCATTTTTATTTTTTAAATACAGCGATGTGAACTTTTAAATTACATAGCAAAATTATTTAATATGTGCACCTCTTTTCCCCAAGGATTACTGTGCTTAGCACTTCTGGCTATGATGGTATTAAAATTGTATCTAACTTAGAATATTTTGAAATTATCTTGCATTATTCTATGATGAAAGACTTACCATGAACCAATGATGCCAGAAGAACATCCATAACTTCTATTCCACTTTCAGGATTTTCTTTTAGAAGAATCGAAGAGAGCTTCATTAACAGACGAAATCTGAAAGATAACTTATGGTCCCTCAGTTTGTGCTCGAACTTCTCAGAAGGGACTGCCCATGAAGTTTCTAAAAATTCACAAATATTTTGAATTATTTGTTCCATCCATGATAACACAATTTGATATTATGGAATTAATACGATGTGTAAGACCATGTTGACAAAACTAGGAACACACTGTACATAAGCCATGCTGATCAATGTAATACTACTGACAGACTGGAAATCAAATGAAAATATCTTTGATAATAAGTGCTTTTTAATAGAATACAGTGAAACAGACATGCAACTAGGATTTTTTGTGGGGAGCATTGTGACATCGATGAAATCTATATGAAAAGTACACCAAGAATTTGCGTGTAACATTGATACATTATTGATATCTTCGAGGGAAAAGAAATTTTTGGACCAATTAATACCACTAGATATTGAACTGATATAATCAAAATAAGTACCATTATTGAGCAAATTAAAATACATGGATTAACAAAGTAATTTATAACAAAAAAAAAAAAGATGAAAAAATAAATTCCAATGGGAGGAACCAGATAAAAATAATGCAAGCACTTTATAATAAACCAGGGCTCAAAATACCAGGGTGCACAGGTGCAAATTACTTTCTAATTTAAGCAAAATACTTCAAGCAAATGATACTAGTCTAGAATATGCTTGCACAAAAATTGAAGCTATTCTTAACAATTTTAATGATTTAATAGATATTAATAATCTTGCAAAATTTTCAGATTGGGATACAGAGAATGGTGTTCATATAGTATCAGAGATTATGTTTCAGAAGGTAAATCTGTCAGAAGGTTCAAGTCAGCACTTAAGAATAGCTTGTCCTGCTTCATCAAAAAAATTGCTAGAAAAGTGTGCATCATCCGTAGCTGAAGAATTAGACTTGGCAAAGGAGCAAATCTTGAAAGAAGCATAACATATAATCAAACCGTGCAGTTCTCAGATTGAAGACAGATTTAAATCTTTTGTTAAAGATCCACTTTTGTATGCATTTGTAGTCTTTGAGCCATGTTATTGGCCAAGCAGTGAACAAATTGAGATCTTATGGGAACAACGAAATTGAGAATTTATGGTCGCATTTTCAAATTCCACTGGAAGAAAATGGCTTTAATAAAGTTGAAGCGATGATCCAGTGGAAAATGTTAAAGAAACGTGTAAAGGACCTGTGGGAAAACCAAAAAAATGTCCATAGAAACCCAATTTCAGAACTGTGGCAGAAAGTTATATCAGATGATGATGGGAAATATAAAGATATTCTCAGTCTGATACAAATTGAACTTGTGATTCCCATCAATACAGCTGAGTGTGAGCGGTGGACATGTGAAAACTGACTGGAGATGCTCCCTTCATCCAAACACACTGAGTGATTTAATGCATATCAGTCTAAGTGAAGAGACATTAGATACTTTTTGTCCAGAAAATGCTGTGCTGCAATGGTGGAAAAATGCAAGAAGAAGAGTGGACACTAAACCTTATGGGAAAAGAACTGAAAAGACTACAGCTGATGATTCTGATTGCCAACCAATGCCTGATGATGAATAAAAAATTCTTCATATAAGTATAATTTCTCCAAACCAAAAATTAATATTAAATATCTATTTCTATTACTTACAAACATATCCAATAATTTTAGTTTTCATTAGTCAACTAATATAAGTTTTTTTAAGTGTGCACCTGAAAAAAAAATTGTACACCCAAATTTAGAAACTTGGGTGCAAAGGTGCATCTACATAAAAAAAAATCTAATTCGAGCCCTGTCATAAACATAATTATAATATAAAGGCAATGCACTAAAAAAAAAGTGTATCTTTCATTTGGGATATCTCCTGTCTGAACAGGCACGGGTGACTGCATTTTATTTTTATTTTTCAGTTTCACTGAATGCCCAATTACTTTCTGAAAAGGGGGAATGCTGGTCATAGACTTGGAAGCTTACGAACTTGACAGACCGACCCAAGGCCCAACCACTATTTACAATCTTGTGAAGGGTGGTGACAGAGAGAGAAAAAGAAACAGGTGTTTTGTATTTTTTAAACTCACTGTCTTTTCATTATCCTTTTAAAACTTTCTAAACAAAATTTTTATTTACTTCCGATATTGGAGGTTATATTTTTTTAACGTGCATTAATGCATTTGCATTTTTGAACTTCACTTTTAGTTGGTAAAGTTTGATGAACACTTACAGCACGTGGGGCTTGGCTTTCAATTCATATTTCCGTTATGTGGATGCGGCACGAGGGTTTTTCATTTGGCCACGGGTCCACTTCTTTTTTTCCGTTGGAATTTATTTTGCCTCATCACCAAATGAGTTTTTTTTCTTTGCTGCATCCTCATTTACTTCAATATTTATTCATAACCCTAGTACTTTCGGCAATACTCCTTTACCGTCTTCGAGGGGACATTTTGCTCCGATTAGCATGGACCGTGTCAGCTGGGCATTTCGGTGGTTCACGCGGGCTGCTTCTGTCATCGGCTATCGCTTCTTTTTGGGCGTTGTGGCGCCATCTCTTGTTGGTCAGTGATCTCATTTTTCGAACTTTTTCATTTTTTTGCTCAATTTTAATTAAATTTCTCCAGCTGTTTCTCAAATTATTAGGATCATTATGGTTGCAAACTTTTGTCCTATTTTTTCAATCATTACCGACTCTGCGATTCTGAGGTGTTTTTCGGATTTACAGCTTTTAATGATTTTTATATTTTCGAATTTAGGATATTTTTGGTTATCCAGACAGTATTGAATAAGTGCTGTTTTTTCTTCTTTTTTCTGCCAGTTTTTTACGTGTTGTTTTAATCTGTGTTTAAGCTTATTTTTGGTACTTCCTTTATAAGCCATCGGAGGATTTTCGGTAATAGGAATTGAGTAAATACCTGCTTTTTCTAACATTTTTATTTTTTCATTATTTTTTATTACTATATTTTTGATGGTATTTACTTTTCCTCCAATTTGAATGTTATGCTTTTTACAAATATTATTAATTTCATTGGTAGTACCTTTAATGTAAGGAAAACCATTTAAATATTTGACTTCTTTTTTATTTACTACAGCATTATTTTTTATTTTCTTTATTACTTCTGTGTCCCATTTTTTTATTAAATGGTTAGGATATCCAAAGCTGCCTGCAATTTTTTTTATGAATTTGATTTCTTCATTGATGAACTGACTATTTTCAGAATGCGTATATGCTCTTTTAATTAAGGTTTTTATACTATTGCATTTTTGAGGATAAGGATGTGCTGAATTGTACGGGATTAGGACCGGAATAAATGAACTTTTCCGATAAACCCTGTATAGTAACTTATCTGTGGATTTGATAACATGTACATCCAAAAAGGCTATTGCATTATTTTTTTCTATTTCAACAGTGAGTTCTATAGTTGGATATAAAGCGCTGTAACATTTTGTTAATTTTTTTTATTCTTCTTCGTTCAGTTTTGATAGAATGAAAATATCATCCACGTATCGACAGTACACTTCTGGTTTTTCTTCCATATGTCGGCATCGTATGGAAGAAAAATATTGGTACAGAAACGAAGCAGCTTGGCCATACAGTAATATGTGGTGTTAAAAAGCAGGATCAGTTGTGTTGTTCTACAAACAAGCAAGGCAATTTGGCAACCCCAGTCATTGTGATATTGGTACAGAAACGAAGCAGCTTGGCCATACAGTAATATGTGGTGTTAAAAAGCAGGATCAGTTGTGCTGTTCTACAAACAAGCAAGGCAATTAACTCTAGCAAACAAAGAGCAGCGATCTTGTTTTATTGAAAAGGAATGCTGATGACAGCAGCTATGAGTAAAAAAATGGAGAAACTAAAAGAAGTAATAAACACAATGTCAAAAGTCAATAACCTGAAATGAAGACTTCATCAAAAATGACCTCTAGAAAGTAACAAATGAAAGCACTGACAGGACAATTTGGTTGAAAACTGGAGACTCCATGACAAGAATTAGTTCAGCAAAGACACAGCACAGAAAGTCTGCTCAAATTGATGAACAGAGAGAATTTCACAGCACAGTTAAATATGCTCAGAAGGAACAGAATATAGAAGAAGCAAATTTGAGGAGCAGAACTTTGCCATAAAACAAACTTTGGAGATGCAAGTACAACTAAAAAGTTTCAATGGAAAGTAGATGAACAACTCAAACACATAAGCTTGCTCCAACAAATGAAGGCACAGCTTGACAAGGATGTTATCAATGTGCTTGATACACATTCTAAGAAATGCAAAAGTATGAAAGACTCCATTACAAAAGAATTAAGTACAGTGCAAAGCAAACAGGTATAACAGACAAGGGTTCTCAAAAAAAAAAAAAAAAAAAGAGAGAGAGAGAATGCAAATGCTGGAAAGTATGTTTTTGCTGCACATTCACAATCAGGAGAGTCAGCAGAATTTAGCGGTAGGCCTGTTAAAATAAAACCTAGTTCTCATGACAGAAAAAGCAGCTGGTATGTTAAGGAGACAGTTTAAAATGGTGACGACCTCTAACAATCAATGGAGTGAAATGGATACAACATGGACATAGGTGGCATTGCTACATAGCCCTTCAACAGACATCCTGCAGACATTGGCACAGTATGCCCAATTAAATTATTCACACTTAATAACAGTCTGGAACTAACGTCTGGGGAAATGCACTTAAAACAGCTGAGGATTATACAGCTTAAAAACTGAAGGCCGGAATAACATGAAATGCTTTAAGAATTGGTTACTGACATAGACAAAATGGCTAAGCTAATGTATGTGCAGAGTTCAGCTGAAATACAAGACAGTATATGAAAACAACACATCGTGAATGCCATAAAAAATCTTGAAATCCAACATTCAACTCAAATTGCAGATTGAGATTTTCTAAAATCCACTGTGCTCCATGTGATGAAATATGATTAATCCAAGGCACTTGAAAGCCTCACAGACATCTGTCGAATTAGTTTCATCAGAGGACAGTGATCTACAGACTTTTTTGGGGAGAGAAATTGGACAAGCTATTAACACTAATGCATGAGAATGCTCATCAGCAGTCAGACACTACCTCTCCAAATAGGAATACAAACAGTTCACTAGATAAGGTCATGATGGTTGCATGGGCATAGTCAGCACAACTGTCCCTATAGATGAAAGCTGAGAGGGGACAGCTAAGAAACATCCCTGAAATTATCACTTTTAGAAAAAAAAGCTCAAATTAATTTCATGGGTCCAAAACAAAATAATGAATAGGCACCCCGGAAGGTGATAAGACATAATTTTAAAATATAAGGATGGCAGTGGATTAGTAAATGGCTTAAGTTGCAACTTCAGTTTAGATATAGGTACAGATGTGACTCTAGCAAATGAGAAATCCTTTGAATCCCAAAAAAGTACACAGTGCGTCAAAGAATTTTTAAGACTGGCGCTAGATTTCAGCCTACGGTGGCGCCACCAGAGTAATCGCGAATGCGTTATAAACCGTGACCATCTGCTTGCTTTCTGCCAAAAGTACTGCACAGTTGTTAAAGTAACTCAAACGAAACGGATGTTCATTAGAGAAGTAAAATTTTTTTCATGTTGAATTATCAAGATGGAACAAAGGGCTGTTATTAAATTTAACGCAAAACTTGGAAAAAGTGCCTCGGAAACATACCAAATTATGAAACAAGTTTATGGTGAGTTTTGTTTAAGTAGATCAAATGTTTTCCTGTGGCACAAACGTTTTTTGGACGGAAGAGAGAAGCTAGAAGATGATAAGCATACCAGAAGACCAAGTTCCTCTAGAACATTTGAGATTATTGAAAAAGTGCGTGATTTCGTGGCAAACAATCTATGTGCGTCACTAAGAATGATGAAAGTGTCTTTAAATATCAACAAAGAAACAATTCGAACCATCCTGCATGAAGATTTGGGCAAAATAAAAGTCTGTGCTAAATTTGTTCCACACATGTTAACCAATGAACAAAAATCAAGGAAAATTGCACATTGTAGAGATATCATATCAGCCGCTGAAAATGATCCAAACTTCTTAAAATCGATTGTTACTGGTGATAAAACATGGTGTTTTCAATATGATCCTAAAATAAAGCGACAAAGTGCGGAATAGAAGTAAAAAAACTCGCCACAAGCCAAAAAAACAATAAAAGTTCCATCGAAAATCAAAACAATGCTCATTACATTCTTCGATAGTAAGGATATTATCCACAAAGAATTTGTTCCAAGTGGACAAACAAAAACTGGTGAGTTTTATTTAAATGTTTTGAGGCATTTGATGGGTAGAATTCGTCGCATTTGTACAGAATATCGAGATGAAAACAGTTGGTGTTTGTTGCACAATAATGCACACAGACACACCTCACTCCTTGTTCATAGATTTTTGGTGAAAAATAACATCTGTGTGTTGAATCATCCACCATATTCGCCTGATTTAGCACCCTGCAACTTTTCTTTGTTCCCAAAACTTAAAATGACGTTAAAAGGGTGTTATTTTGATGATGTTTCGACCATACACACAGCTTTGACGCATGCTTTGGAGGCAATTCTGCAAAGTGAACTGGAACAGGCATTCGAATCCTTATTAAATTGCTGTAACACGTGTATTGAAGCCGGAGGGACTTATTTTGAATAACAAACCAAAACAAATTATAATTTCTTGTTTCTATTTAATTTTACAGACCCAGTCTTAAAAATTCTTTGACGCATTGTGTATTTTATCCATCTGTCTTCAGAGCCATGCATCATGTAAGAACTGTAAGTACAGAAAATTTGGCAGTTCAAGGTACTGCAAAACTTTCACCGAAAATTGGGAGTCGAAGCTGTAAGCACATAATGGTCATAGTCAATGTTACAGAATGCTGTACAGTGGTGGGTTTAAATTTCTTGCACCCGAATGGTTACATGTTAGATCTGCAAGATGCGACTTTGCTGGAGAAATATTGGATAAGAACCACTGCAAGTAGAAGTACTGGACAGGAACCACTGTAAACTCAAGTCCCAAAAACAGAAAATGGTAATTAAGAGAGACATTGTTGTTCTGGCATACAGTGAGAGAATAATTATTGGACATGCCCCTATGTGCAATCAGCAATTCCCAATTGCAGTTTGTGAAATTTTAGAAGGAAACTTCCACCAAAATACTTCATTACATACATATCATTAAGCTGTTCTCTGAGATTCAGAGGTTAGTCCACAAAGAAATACAAATTACCAGATAATTTTTACTTACTCTTGCTGTATCAAACTTCTTCAATTACAGCGATCTTGACATACAACTCGGGCTTCACTGGCATCCATCACACACCATACACAAGTTCTTCTATACTTCATACTCATAATCTTTTTCCCATTCAGACACTCCTGAATCTGATCCTTCCATGACTTCCTTGGCATTCGTCTGCCTTTCCTTCCTGCCACTTTGGATAAAAAAATAATTCTTAGTAAGCATCTCATCACTCATTCTTTCGACATGACCAAACCACCGAAGAATATTTGTCTCCACCTTGCTAACAAATTTTGCTTCACATTACAACAACTGCAACACATCTTCATTCCTCATATAATCAGAACGTGTCTTACCACAAACCCTCCGTAAGTAACACATTTTTCCGGCACACAAACGACTCCTATGTTTCTTCTGCAGTACCCATGTTTCACAGCCATACATCAGAGCAGGAACAATTACACTTTCACATAGTCCCCACTCTTTTCCCAACAAAAAAATCAAGGACTTTTCAAGGACTCATAAAAAAAATTTCAAGACTATATTCATGCCCAATAAGAACTCTCATGAAACACTAAAATAAGTTGTAACAAACAGTGAAGAAGTTCAATTAAAATTATAGTTATATCTAAATAATAGGGACATACTTTGGTGAGGTATTATTGTTCCACAAGATAAAATCCCTGAAATGGCAATAAGATGGACATATTGCCAGGAGGACAGACCACCGATGGACAACTGAAATTTTAGACTGCATTCCTGGGCTACAAGGATTCAGCAGATCACAAACCCGGTTTGAGATGCTAGTACCTTACCTTACACATACATCCCCTCGCATTCGCTTATTGTAGTCCAGAAGAATTCCCCTTGCGTTCGCTTATTGTAGTTCAGAATCACAACCACGTGAAAACTGGAAAAGTGATAGCTACGTGCTCCTGATTCCAGAAGAACGTTCTACAATACAGTGCGACCACCTGTGACATTTTGGCAATAGCTTTTCTTCAATGAACTGAGACTAATCTGAAATTTGGTGAACAGGGAAAAAAAAATCAAGTCCCTTTCAAGGATTCTTACAAAATCCAAGGACTTTCAAGGGCCCTTGAAAAGGAAAATTAAATTCAAGACGTTTTCAAGGACAGTGGGAACCTTGCTTTCATACATAGCCATGTGGGACTCTCTTGAGAACCCATCATTCCTGTGAAAACCTCCCAAAGCAGCCATGACTTTCAATGAAGAATTCACTTGCCTGCTAATTTCACCATCCAATTTATTCTCTCTCTCAAACCTGCTTCCTAAATACACAAACGCATTAACCTGGTCAATCACTGGGCCATTTAGACTTATATTACATTCAGTACTGGGTCATTCCATGTCAAATCACCCAGCATTTTCATGAGATATCACCCACTAATTCCAGATTTTTGAGAAAATTGGTACAAAGTATTGTACTGGTAAGATATGGAACCTGTTAAAATTTTAGGTCAGTCAGTCCAGTAGATCTTGAGTAATGCCACTTTAAAAATTGCGTAGCTTTGCCTTTAAAGTTTTTGGGCTATGAGTTTTCACATCTACACTGTAGGACAAAAAATAACATCACAACTAATTGTTGCAGCCACATATATACAGGGTGTCCAAGAATTATTGGACACATTACAAAATTATATAAAACAAAACATTAAACAGATAGAAAGAAACTGACTGTACTAACTTACAATGTAACTACACAAGTTAATAAATTTCGATGAGATCTCTTGGTTGCTCGTAGTACGTCCAAGCGATACTCGATTGCATGCCATGTATTGGCAAGAATCTGAGGAGTTACGGAATTAATAGCAGCTATGATATGCTGCTTCAGTTCCTGCAAATCAGTACAAGGCATCTTATAGACACGATCCTTCCCATAACCCCACATAAAATAATCCAATGAAGTTAGATCTGGCGAGCGAGGAGGCCGCGGAATGGGACCACCACGGCCAATCCATCTGTTGGGGAAATGCTCATTTAGGTACTTACGTACACACTTTGACCAATGCGGAGACGCACCATCCTTGTTGGAAAACGACGTTGTCATATCTTTTGATCTGGGGTACAGCGAAATTTTCTAGCATATCCAAGTAAATGTCACCATTTATGGTTTTTTCGCAGAAGAAGAAAGGGCCAATGAAATCGTTGATGAAAATAAAATGAATTGAGGATTTCAGAGGGTGTTATAATCGAGCAAAAAAAAGGATTTGTAACTTACAAGGTCCAACTATTCTAGATATAAGCTTGCAAATCATTTATAAAAATTGAAAAAATACATAAGACAAAAAAAAATATTTTTATAAAAATTATACAGTTTAATAAAAAGGGATAGTAACATATCTTCACATATTTAAAAAAAATTGTAATAAGAAATAGAAATTGAGTTCATACCTACGATATTTGCATTTGCCAGCCCTTCCAACAGATGGCGGCGCTCAGAAAATGCGTCTCCAACACGTAGCTATTGACCTACCCGTTTCTGTTTCCCGGCATGCAACTTTGAATGCCAGACTCTACACGAGGGTGTCCTCATACGATGTTGATGGCCTGGTGATGTCTATGTCGCATCGATGAAAGCGCTTGCTTGTTCATATATCAATGACGAAGTTTTTCCAGTGTGGACAGTGCCTCCCAACCCAATGAGTAATTAGTTCAAAGTATTGTACGTTTTTAACTGTTAGATATTTTTAGAAGTGTGAATGTTGTTAGGGTATGTATATATAACTTATTTAAGAATGTGAATTAATTCTAGCCAATTGTTTCAGTTTGAATATTATGCACTTTCACTAACGAAAGTAACTAAGTTTATTAGGCTTCTCTCAGGGCGGGAGCATGTGTCCATCGAGCTTGCAACGTGAAATATATGTTTTAATAATAGGTAAATAGATGCCTATATTACTTACAAGGAAAAATCTAAAGGGATGTTTTACCATTTGACACCCAAGCCCATAGGTTTGTATCCCACGTCGTCATGGAATGAACCTAAATGTTTTAAAAACAAACCATTTTGATGCAAGGAGGCATCTTCAGGAGAGACAGATGATAGGACAGTCAAATAAAATAATAATTAAATAAATAAAAGTGACTCAGGGACACTAAATGGCAAATTATGTTCAACTAAAAACAAAGTGAACAAACATTTTGCAGCACAAATTGCATCCAGTTCATTATAGCTTTTAACAAAGTAAGTTAATTTCGTTTGATATTTTTTTTTTTTTTTTTACACCAGCAAAATAAATCATTGCTGAAAAAGCACTGGGTCAAACGAACATTGGACTTTTTTTTTAACGTCTTGTTATACCAAATTCTTTCATTAGGTCAAATATGATGACAGAGAAAAAGTTACAAAACCATGCCTTAAATGCATTTTTTATTTCACAAAACTGACAGCTTTTGTTTTATTTCATCATGTTGGGTATCGATTTGGGCTCAAAAATTCTGCAGATGTAAAATCCATTTGAATTTTTTTTTCTGTGATAACTACATTCTTAGATAGCATTTTGACTGGGAGTAATAAAAGCAGGTGCTCCAATGCCGCACACCCCACGCTGACCAACTGAGAAGTTGCAACTTCAGGGACGAACAATGCATTATCTAAAAGGGGGGTAGGGATAAACATAGAGAGAGATGAGGCAGTTCAATTTATGTATGGCACAAGCTGAAATGATGCAAAATGATAAACCTAAAACATCTGGGAAAACTTACATTGGCACTTTATTTTAAATGGTTTAAGTTAAATAAAAAAAATTTAATGGTGGGTCCAAAATCATCAGAAAAAAAAAAAGAAAAACTGAGATCACCACATCTGTAAAATTTACATTTTCCCTGTTTTTAAAACAAGTCACATTTCCATAAGTTTTATGGGTAAATCGTAAAACCTGGCAGGTCTGCCCCCCCCCCTTTCCTGCCAAGGTTTTTAGCTAAGTCACAATTTTGTCAAACTGAAATGACAAGGAAATTTTTAAATTAAGACACTGCAAAGCATAATACTTTAAAAAAAATTGATAAAAACATAGATACCTTTTAAAATATGAAGAGCATCCATATATGCACCAGTATGAACACAAACATCTGCTGCAACCAATGTCACCCAAGAGTCACTTACAAAAATTTTTGCAACAAGTTTTGACTTCCAAGTTCCTTCTGACATTCTTAAATGTTGTAAGTTTTTATAGTCAAAGCCATAAGAATGCAATGCTTGCAAAACATCAAATGCTGCTTTCATGAATCCACGATCATGAGCTTCGAGCAATAAAACTACACCCAACTGTCCAAGCAATATTTTCCTGAACATATTTATATCACAGGGACCACCTACAAAGAAAAGAAATACATACATCAGGAGGTGATAAAAATTTTTTTACATTTCTTGCTTATAGGTTGGACAGGAACATTGTTAAAAAAATTTTAATTTATTAGTTACAGGGAATGCATGACCAGAGTAATCATATTGGTCTCAAGTATCATGCAGAAATCTTTTGGAACTATGCAACCCCGCATTCTTACTGATCACGTGAGACAAAACATGAGGTACATGTGCAGTAGTGAGTGATTATGATTAGTCTTTCAAGTTTTCTCAGAAGCAATTAATACACATCAAAGTTCTAGAACAGCAATCTGATTTTGCTGCAATACAAACAAGTGAAAATCTAAAAAGTAGTTAAAAAAAATACCTTCCTTTTAAAACGTTTTTTTTTTTTTTTACTATAATACTTGTAAGAATTGAAGTTACAGCCTTTTGATATTGTAAAATCAAATTGTCAGTATACAATTTTATGTCTATTCTTTTTTCACACAAAGTTTTTAATTATAACCACACTGCTGATCAATTGCCATGTGTACAGCTCAACCATGAAGAAAACCAGTTTCAAAGTTTCAACCTATATACTCCAGAAAACAATGAAAATAATTTGGATTACTTTTTATGCCTTCAGCATTATTAAATGGAACTAGGGACAAATAAGAATAATTGAACTCATACGACTGAATAGATATTGAAGTAAAAATGCAACATATCTGCATTTGAATGGTGTAGAAACAGGGAGTCACCAAAGAATTCTAAACAACAGCACGGATGCGACACGTGCTTTTGAGGCCTGGAACAATGCATGAAGAAAACACCAATAAATTTCATCACACAAATCTATACTGTGCTGGACATAAGATATATCCATGATATGTCCAGGATGTTATTGACATCATGATGTCAGCCAACTGATAAGTACATTAAAATGTATCTCCAATGAAATGCTTTCCAATATTATTAAAAGGGCACACACTATAAAAGTTAGTTATCTAAAACAAATTAAAATAACACTCAGACATCTATAAATTTCATTCAGAATAATCTTAGTCAGCATATGCTTGTTGGTTGGTTAATTGGTGTTGATTGGCACAAGGGCCTTGAAGGGCCACAGCACGCTAAGTCCAATGTTTTAAAATATTTACAAAACAAGATTAAAAGATAACTACATAAACAAAACAAGCAATGTAAAAAAAACAATAAAACAACAACACATTATACAACAACATTGGTACAAGGAATCCTGGTTTAACATAACAAGGACAATATTGAAAGTAACACACAATGACGAGACGAAACAGAACAATAAAAGGTATAAATGGCCAATGAAACAATAACAAACAAAACAAAAAACACTGGTACAAAGAAGAAATGAAAACATAATAAACACATCACACTGATCGTTTAAAAGGTGACTCAAAGTTTCTGAATCATCTGGTAAAGTGGGTAAAAATGTTCCTGGGGGGGGCTGTGTGTGTAGTTCATACATTAGATAGATAAAGAGTTGACATACTCGTTCTTAATCTCTTTCGGGCTTTGGGGGAGGGGCTTAAGCCCCAAAGCCACCCCCAGGGGTGTGCCAGTGTGTGCTAGTACAACTTCCTCTCTATGGCTGCAGTGGCACGATGAAAACCAGATTCCAAGAATTGGTTTGATTTGAAGCAGTTTATATTCCACCTGTTGGTCCCACTGTCTCTGCCACATTCCCTTGATATGTAGCGCTATAAAAAAGTTCCAAGACTAGGTATACAGCGCACCAAAAGATGGCAGTACACGGATGCACGAGCAGCAGTAGAGGGCAGTACCTTTTATGAGTCATTGTGCTGAGTGGCGTGTTTCTGTGAACATTGGGAGCTGTGGTACACGATATTTGGTGACCACATGCAGAACACAGCTGCGATTTTGGTATGGACTGCAAACTAGAGCAGCGAGCGAACATCAAATTCTGCGTCAAACCCGGCAAATCGTGAATGAAGACGCACGACATGTTGCGGCAGGCTTACTGCAATGAAGCAATGAGTCGTGCGAGGTGTTTTGAGTGGCACTTGCGCTTCAAGAGCAGCAGAACAACATTGGAAGATAACAAGAGGTCAGGGTAAACGTCCGCGAACAAAACCCCCAAAAATGTGGACAAAATTAGGGAACTGATGCATGAAGATTGTCAGAGAACCATTCAAGACATTGCTACCATCGTCAATGTGTCATACGGAACACTGCAAGAAATTCTGACATTGGTTTTGAACATGTACTGCATTGCTGCAAAGTTTGTGTCAAACATTTTGAACCCTGAACAGAAGGCGCTCTATGTCGAACTCTGTCAAGATCTTCATCAGCAGGTGGTGAATGAATCAACATTCCTGTAGCGGGTCATCACTGGGGACGAGACTTGGGTCTATGGTTACGACCCGGAGACCAAACAACAGTCGGCACAGTGGAAGAGCCTAGCATCTTCACGACCGAAGAAGGCCCGACAGGTTTGGAGCGCAACCAAAAGCATGCTCATCATGTTCTTCGACATTCGTGGGGTTGTGCACCGTGAATTCGTCCCCCAGGGCCAGACCGTCACCGCCCTTTTTTACTGCGATGTTCTACGACGTCTAAAAGAGGACAATCGGCGCAAACGACCTGAAATGTGGCGCAGGGGCGATTTCTTGCTCCATCACGACAATGCAGCAGCTCACAGAGGGTTAGCAACACACCAGTTTTGCAGCCGCAACAGCATGACTACCCTTCCTTACCCGCATTACTCGCCAGATTTGGCCCCACGCGACTTCTTTCTGTTCCCGAAGATGAAGCTCAAGAGTCGCCGTTTTGAAACTGTGGACGAGATTCAGCGCGAATCACAGACGGTGCTTGACACGATTCGTGAACAGAACTTCCAGGGAACGTTCGAACAGCGGCAAAAACGCTGACAGCAGTGTATCGCTGCTCAAAGAGACTACTTTGAGAGAGATCATAGCCAGACTTAAGTAACATAAGCACTTTGTTGTATATTGGCCTAGTCTCTGAACTTTTTGATCAGAACCTCGTATAATCACGGATAAGAAAACGCAAATCATGGTGAAACAGTGGCAAAAGTGTGACGACCAAAGAGGAAACAGATCTAGCAGCAGCTGGCTCATTACCTAGGCTTCCAACATGGCCGAGAATCCGGCAGAAATGAATTTCAAAACCGTTCCTGGGCCATGCACAGAGTAAACTTCTCACTTTAAAAAGAAAAGGATGGTCATTGCAAACCGCAGATAAAAAAGACTAAAACACTTTAAAATTTTTACAGACCATAGCATAATGATGAGAGCTCGACTGAACATGAAGTGTAAGATACCCAGCATGCATCTCCTCCGAAAACACTGAGGCCTCCGCAGGGATGTGAATAATAGAAACTTCATCAATGCAGAGTGCAGTGGATCCAACAACACCGCCTGTCTTAGATCCATCAGTGAAAATAGGAATATAGTCTGCATTGAGGAAATGGTGCTCAGCAAAGAGCTGATGGTACACTAATGCAAGGGTTGAGGATTTGTCATATACAGAGAAACTGGAATTAGATGGTGCCATGGAGGATCCTCAATGCCCCTGGTTTCTCCAATCAGTGACAAGTCAAGCCCTGCATCCCGAACTACAGCCAACATACATAGTCTGAATGCACAAGGGCCGGTTCTCAAATAAGTGAGCATACTGGAGATAAACTGCATCATATAAAAGATGCTGAGGAAGAGATTGAAGTTTCAAGTAAAACAGGCATGAAAGTGGTCATGGCAGAAAAACGGTGAACTTTTCGAACATAGGAATATGCAAAAATAATTAATCTTTCAGCATTTATTAACTACTCTAAGCACCATATACGGACTCGTATGCATATATAAAAGCCATAAAATTGTCTGACATTTCTTTAGGAACGAATAAGAATTTCATTTTAGTCAATGTGCTTACATCAAACCAATAATCAATCCCATATTTATACTGATCTAATTTGTTTCATTGCAATTATTATATTTCTGCATCGATGTCAGGAACACCTCGGATGACTTCCAAAAAGGCGGAACTCTTTCACCCTTGGTAAAATTGAAGGGACAGCTGCAGACTGCGTAAATCTAATGATGGTTTGTTGGCATCAGCATAAAGGCTGGGAATCAATATTCGGAAAGCTCCTGTTCAAAGGCGCAGTGCCTAACAATGAATGGTGTCCAAAGACCAGATAATGGAATTACATGCACAGCCATACACAATACAACCATACTCCATTTTAGACCATATGAGAGAATGGTAGATGTAAAATAAATAAATCCTGTCTGCACCCCACGAGACTGTTAAAAGAATTTTAAGTTACAAAGCCTTCAAGAGGGAAGTCTTTAGCCATCAGATGTGCACACGGTCAATGGTCAGACCAAGAAACTTGGTTTCCAGCAAAACTGGAATGGCTGTAAATCCCCAAAAGAGCTTCGGGTCAGGGTGGAGGCCATGCCTCCCACAGAGATGGACACTTGCTGTTTTGTCGGGAGAAAGAACGAAATCATTGTGCTGTTTGTCATTTACCAGATCTGATTAATAACAGACTGCAACTGCCTTTGCATTAAATGCATGCTTAATGACAAACAGGAGACATGTAAGTCATCAACATAAACAAAAGCCAAAACTGCAGAAGGAATATTTTTAAGTGAACACTTTATATGAAGGATGAACAATGTAATGGATAAAATGCAACTTGAAGAACACCTTGGTCTTGGTAGAACAGGGCAGAGACAGTGTCATCCCCAGCTGCACCTGGAACACCCTATCATGAAGAAAATTTGAAATGAGAGTCAGATTTTCTCACAAACCACATTCATGGAGATCACAGATACCATGCCATCAAGCAAGATCACATGCATTTTCAATGCTAAAAAATACGGAAACCAAATGTTGCCTGCACACAAATGCCTCGAGCACAGATGTCTCAAGGCACAGATGATGATCACAAGGTGTAGGATGGTGGTGAAAGCCGCTTTAAGATGATGAAATGATCTCGTTGTTTTCCAAAAAATGAATTAAGTTGTAATTAACCAAGATTCAAGAACTTTGCACAGACAGCTAGCTAGTAAAGGCAATTGGACAATAACCAGAGGAAAACTCTGGGTCTTTGCCAGGCTTGGGGAAAGGAAAAACAAAAGCTTTTTGCCAAGAGTCCATGAAACTATGTTCCAACCAAATGCAGTTCATAGTTCATACACTTTTTCAATCGCAGAATTCCAGGACTTTTCCAGGGCCTTCATATTTTTTTCCAGGACATATGATCCAAATGCTCCAACTTAAAATATAGTGAAACCATGGGTCTATTCAAGTTGTAACCTACAACAAACAACTCCCTACATGCTTGAGCAAACTTAGTACAGAATGCAGAATGTTGAAAATGATATCTACTGCAGCTAATGCAAAACTTAGAATCACAGATAAATACTGAAATACCAAACTGTCACTGAAAATGCAACTAGGTGTTTTCTACAAAACTTTTATATACATTATACAATACTGATTCCAAAAAAATTTATTTTTCTACTTTGGCTTCATTTCAATTATTGAAGCAAATTACATAATAAAAAACATAAAACTCAAAAATATATCATAAGTATCACTAAGCTGTTCTCTGATTCTCACGACAGTCCAAAATGATAAGACAAATTTACTTGGAGGGCCATTTGGTGACCTTTGGAACATCATCTTGATGTCGGAAGCAATCCCTGCCATTACATCATACATACATATCACTAAGCTGCTCTTTGATATTCAGAGGTTAGCTCTTCACAGAAAGAACTTACTGTTGCTGTATCAAATGTTTCCATTTACAGTGACCTTGGTACACCGCTAGAGCTTCATTAACACCCATCATACGCCGCACAAGAGACCTTTTGTACTTCATACTCATTATAATTTACCCATACAGACATTCCTGAACCTGGTCCTCCCATGATTTTTTTGGCCTTCCTCAGACCTTTCTTTCCTGCCACTTAGGCTGAATAAATTCTCTGAGTAAGCACCTCATCACTCATTCTTTCAACATGGCCAAACCACCTAAGAATATTACTCTCAACTTTGCTAAAAAACTCAAAAATATCTAGATATAAAATCTATAGTAAGAACATAAATGTGGCATTACTCTTGAAATGTTTTCATATACCACACAATATATAAAACACTATTTATATTTAATTATATTGAAATAATGATTACATTGGAAATTTAAGGAAAAGGAAAGGTGAAATATTTGGAATTTTTTCAAAGGAAAAAAGGGATTATTATTTCTTAAACAAATATTCATGGGAGCAAGGATTTATGTTACATTTTATTTAGGAAGAAATCTTCAACATAATATTGATGCTTTAGCTTCTAATATTGAAGTCAGATAGATCATCACTATTATGCCATATTTAAAATTTATATATTAGCTATATTTAAATTTGTACTCACCAGCAAACAAAGTATGCACAAAGATTTCCAAAATGAAACGAAAGAGAATAATGGGAAAACCTTAAATCCAAGGGCTATGTGTACTAAGAGTGGGTTCTAAGTACTTTGTACTCATATACACTGTTTCTCACATTATAATTAACCATATATCAACGGGTCAATCCTCCATTGCCTCACGTCAATATTTCAAAAATTCATGAAAAAAAATTATAAGTTGTTATAAAACATCTATTGAAAACAGAATCTTAAAGCATAACTTACGTTTTATATCGGATGCATATTGCTGATTGTTAGTCTGACGAATTCATAATCCTGTTCAGGCTGCAATTTCATTATCTGTCGTAATGCAATGTTTTTTCAAACCTTGTAGCTTTTCCAACATGAAGAAAATTGAAGAGTGACAAAGAAATTAAATTTCAAATGAACAAAGGAAGTTTTTTTAATACATTCTAAAAAAGACAAAGCGGGATAAGCCCGACTGTAGAATTTATCAAAGTACGTTAAAATCAATAAAATCACATGAAATAGGCTTATAGTGTACTTATGCTTTCAACTTATGTAGGTTAACTATTGAAATATCTTTAAAAAGTTTAAAAACACAATAAAAGAACCTGTCATGAAGCAAGTCGCAGTACGATAGACCCTAAAATGCAAACGGGGAACAATGGCAGGAGTTGACATCTATGACAGATACGTTCCTTTCCCGACCAGTTTTGACTGTATAAACTTCAGTCATTATCAAGGTATGTCATCCAGTGCATTTGCACTGGATGATCGATGTTTGATTAGGCTTTATGTCCGTGTTTCTACACGTCAGACAGATTGCGCACGCACATGGCGGGATATGACATTTTGGTCTGAAAGTGCCATCTATCGTGTTTTTAAGGTCGGTTTGGTATTATTTAGATATTATTTTCTTTCCTTTCTTTTCTTTTATCTTCCTTTTCTGAGTTAGTCCTAAAATTATTTGTTATTTTTTCTCTTTTATTTCTGTTCTGTTTTTACTTCCTTTTCAATAAGATATTTCCATGCATAGCTTAAATCAATCAGTGCATTGTAATTACAATTTTTGCTCTTGGTCTTTTCAGTTATCACTGCTTCTGAAGTTAATATTTGCTGGTGGGTCTTTAATGTTGTCAGTAATTTAATATTCTCTCAGTCAGGATAATCTTGGTTCTGTAAATGCTGTAAAAGTGCCGTCTTCTCTTCACGCTTGTTCGAATTTGAGATATGTTCATTAAGACTTGTACCTAATTAACTTCTGGTACTACCGGTGTATAACTTATCGGGACAATTTTCTTTTTTGTTGGAATTGCATAGACACCTGCTTTGTTTAACATAGATCCCATTTCATGGCTTTTTGTCAGGTCTTTTGAAATATCATTTACTGTCACAGCAAGAACCGTGTCATGCTTCCGGCATTCCCTCTTAAGGATGTCTGATATAGGTGGAGTATATGGAAACCTTCCTATATATATTTTTATTATTAATAGTAGTTGTTTTATTTATACTATTATTCTCATCTTTCATTTTTTTCTGAATTGACATAATTAGGGATTTCTAATAGCCAAAATTAGTAGCCAAGTTTATTATCCATTTTAGTTCTTTCTTTTCAAATTCTCTTTCAGATGAGTGTGAAATAGCTCTACAAATATAAAAATAAAATGCAAAAACTTTATATTTCCGTGGTTGGTTGGAGTTATATGGAATGATAGCTGGAACATAAGATGGTTTTCGAAAAACGGAGTATTGTATTTTGGAGTTCTTATTAAATAAAGATATATCCAAGAAATTTAATTGTTGATTTACTTCTTTTTCTATTGTAACTTTAATTATAGGGTAAAAGTTGTATTTATTTATGAAGTAGTTCAATTTATCTTTAGAATATTGTCATAGGATCAAAATGACATCCACATATCTCAAAAATAATATAGGTAAGAATTGGTTTGTATATGATATTTCTTCTTCCATATTCTGTACGATAACCTCTGCAAGTAGACCTGAAATGGGTGATCCCATTGAGGCTCCACATGATTGCTTGAATATTTTATTATTGTAGTTAAAATAGTTGTTATCCTGAACAAAATCTAGAGCCTTGATTATACTTAATCTTCTTCATTTATATGTTGTTGTCTAAGTTTAGAATCTATTAGTTTAATTGCTTTTTTACTAGAGTATTGGGATATAATAGCCATTATTAATGATTTAAAAGTTATTATATATACAGCCATTAATGATTTAAAAGTTATAGAAATAAAAAAAGATCCAACTGATAGTGTATTAAGAAAATTAGCAGAATTTAAGAACCATAGCAAGTTATCATCAGCCATTAAATCAAAAGCATGCCCTCCAGTGGGAGCAACAATTCCCAATATTTTTGGCAAAATAAAAACACATAAAGAAGACAGTCCAATAAGACCAATTATCAATAAAAGTATAGCGCCTACCATAAATTTAGAATGTGCGTTATTTCAATTTTTGAAACCATTTTATACAAATCATATATATAGTATTGACAACTCCTCCAAAGTAATAGAATAGATAACAGCAATTAATAACTATGACTTTAAAATGCTAAGTATGGATATAATATCATTATATCCCAATACTCCAGTAAAAGAAGCAATTAAACTAATAGATTCTAAACTTAGACAACATCATATAAATGAAGAAGATTAAGTATAATCAAGGCTCTTGATTTTGTTCAGGATAACAACTATTTTAACTACTATAATAAAATATTCAAGCAATCATCTGAAGCCCCAATGGGATTACCCATTTCAGGTGTACTTGCAGAGGTTATCTTACAGAATATGGAAGAAGAAATATCATCATATACAAATCAATTTTTACCTATATTATTTTTGAGATATGTGGATGACATTTTGATCCTATGGCAATATTCTGAAGATTAATTGAACCACTTCATAAATAAATACAACAACTTCTACCCTACAATTAAAGTTACAATAGAAAAAGAAGTAAATCAACAATTAAATTTCTTGGATATATCTTTATTTAATAACTCCAAAATGCAATACTCCGTTTTTTGAAAACCATCTTATGTTCCAGCTATCATTCCATATAACTTCAACCAACCATGGAAATATAAAGATTTGGCATTTTATTTTTATATTCGTAGAGCTATTTCACACTCATCTGAAAGAGAATCTGAAAAGAAAGAACTAAAATGGATAATAAACTTGGCTACTAATTTTGGCTATAAGAAATCTCTAATTATGTCAATTCACAAAAAAATGAAAGATCAGAATAACATTGGGTATATAAATAAGTTTTGAGGGATTTCTGTTCGTTGTTGTACTTATTACTGCTCGCATGCATTTTAAGGTGGCAACACTGCGATATCGCAGTACGAGATTCCCGCTGTCAGAGTCAGTATACGACTTTCAATTGAGGTGCGAAGACATATTTGTTTTACTCGATGGAAAATGGCAACTTTCGTCCCGACAAAACAGCATTTGTGGGAAGTGTTAGTGCATTACTTTATTGTCAAGAAAAGTGCTGCTGACAGCTATCGCTTAATGCCAGAAATCTATGGTGAACATTCCCCATCCATAAAAACATGTGAGTATTGGTTTAGACGATTCAAAAGGAACAATTTCGATGTCAGTTATAAAGAACGTTCTGGACCACCCAAAAAAATTGCTGATGCCGAATTGGAAGCTTTACTCAACGATGATCCGTGCCAGACCCAAAAAGAACTAGCAGCAGCATTAAATGTTAGTCAACCATGCATTTCACAACGTTTAGCTACCATGTGAATGGTGCAAAAAGAAGGGAATTGGATTCCACATGCTTTGCGGGAAAGAGACCTTGAACGTCGAAAAACCATTTGCGAATTGCTGCTTCAAAGGCAAAAAGTAAGGGTTTTTGCATCGTATTATTACTGCCGACAAGAAATGGATATGGTACGATAACCCTAAACGGCAGAAAGCATGGGTGAAGCCAGGTGAACTAGGTCCTTCAACGCCAAAACGCAATATTCATGGTTCAAAGGTAATGCTGTGTATCTGGTGGGACCAGAAGGGTGTGATCCACTATGAACTGCTGAAACCATCAGAAACTATTACTGGTGATCGGTATCGAACCCAATTAATGCGTTTAAAATTAGCTATCATGCAAAAACGGCCGGAATGGGAGAATAGACACAACAAAGTGATCTTACAGCATGACAACGCAAGACCACATGTTTCTCGACCTGTGAAAAAGTACTTAGAAGGATCCGACTGGGAAGTTCTACCTCACCCGCCATACTCGCCAGATATTGCGCCATCGGATTACCATTTGTTCCGGTAGATGCAGTCAGCACTTTCTGGAGAACGGTTTAGTTCTTATGATGACATCAAAAATTGGCTGGACAACTGGATCTCTTCCAAGGAACCGGAATTATTCCTTCGGGGCATACGTTCACTGCCTGAAAGATGGGGTAAAGTTGTAGCTTCAGGGGAAGTATACTTCGATTAATATTAAAATATTGTTTCTGTTCTCCAACAACGTGTTTTGTTCATCTCAAATCCCTCAAAACGTATTTATATACCCAATAGTATAAATAAAACAACTACTATTAATAATAAAAAATATATAGGAAGGTTTCCATATACTCCATCTATATCAAATATCCTTAAGAGGGACTGCCAGAAGCATGACATGGCTCTTGCTGAGACAGTAAATTATATTTCAAAAGACCTGACAAAAAAGCCATGAAATGGGATCTATGTTAAACAAAGCAGGTCTCTATGCAATTCCAACAAAAACAGAAAATTGTTCCAATAAGTTATACACCCATAGTACCAGAAGATGATTAGGTGCAAGACTTAATAAACATATCTCAAATTGGAACAAGCGTGAAGAGAAGACAGCACTGATACAGCATTGCATACAGAACCTAGCTTATCCTGACTGGGAGAATATTAAATTAATGACAACATTAAAGACCCACCAGCAAATATTAACTTCAGAAGCAGTGATAATTGAAAAGACCAAGAGCAAAAATTGTAATTACAATACACAATCGATTTAAGCTATGCATGGAAATATCTTATTGTAAAGGAAATAAAAACAGAACAGAAATAAAAGAGAAAAAATAACAAATAATTTTAGGACTAACTCAGAAAAGGAAGATAAAAGAAAAGAAAGGAAAGAAAATAATATCTAAATAATACCAAACCGACCTTAAAAACACGATAGATGGCACTTTCAGACCAAAATGTCATATCCCGCCATGTGCGTGCGCAATCTGTCTGACGTGTAGAAACACGGACATAAAGCCTAATCAAACATCGATCATCCAGTGCAAATGCACTGGATGACATACCTTGATAATGACTGAAGTTTATACAGTCAAAACTGGTCGGGAAAGGAACGTATCTGTCATAGATGTCAACTCCTGCCATTGTTCCCCGTTTGCATTTTAGGGTCTATCGTACTGCGACTTGCTTCATGACAGGTTCTTTTATTGTGTTTTTAAACTTTTTAAAGATATTTCAATAGTTAACCTACATAAGTTGAAAGCATAAGTACACTATAAGCCTATTTCATGTAATTTTATTGATTTTAACGTACTTTGATAAATTCTACAGTCGGGCTTATCCCGCTTTGTCTTTTTTAGAATGTATTAAAAAAACTTCCTTTGTTCATTCGAAAATTTAATTTCTTTGTCACTATCTTCAATTTTCTTCATGTTTGACTTCAAAAAGACCTTACGTTGGAAAAGCTACTAGGTTTGAAAATACATTGACTTCACGTTGGAAAAGCTACTAGGTTTGAAAATACATTGCATTATAACAGACAATGAAATAACAGCCTGAACAGGATTATGAGTTCGTCAGACTATCAATCAGCAATATGCATCCGATATAAAACGTAAGTTATGCTTTAAGATTCTGTTTTCAATAGATGTTTTATAACAACTTATAATTTTTATCATGAATGGTTTGAAATTTTGACGGGAGGCAATGGAGGATTGACCCGTTGATATATGGTTAATTATAACGTGAGAAACAGTGTATATGAGTATAAAGTACCTAGAAATCCACTCTTAATCATTTAGACCACATATTGCATATATGCCATATATTATATGAACATATGCTAATCAAAAGGCTACGTGTACAGCTGCATTTATCAGTGATCAAGGCAATTCAACTGGGCATGATTAGAAAGCTAATCACAGAAAATGAAAAGTGATTAGTTAGCTCTGAAAATACTAAGAAACAACTAGATTCAAGTTTCTGATAGAAGAAAGCAATTTGATTTTATGGCAGATTGTTACATATCATTAGCAAATTCAGTAAAGGTCAAAATACGCCACAAAAAGTAAAAAAAAAAAAAAATCAGCTACTTACTTCAGCCCTTGGCTAAAAAGTATGTTATGAAAATTAAACAAGAAAGATGACGCCAAATTTTTGGGTGTAATAAGCACGTCTTTTGAATCCGTTCTGACGCAAATTAAATTTATCAAAGCTATCATCCAAAGTCAATGGAACCTGTATGGAAAACAATAGTATCTGACAGAAGAAAGAAGTTTTTCAATCGGGTTTTTAGTCCCTAAGATATTGCTGTAAACGAGATCGTGAGCTTATGCCCTCTGGTTGCAGACTTGTGCGTTAAGAAAAATATGAATTTATATGAGGAACATTTCACACCGGAAACGCTCTCCAACACCGAAATAATTTTTTCAAATCGGATTCTTAGAAACAGAGATATTGACAAAATTAAGATGTGACTTTACGTCCCCTGGTGGTAAAACCATGCATTATTTTAGGAAAAAGTATTCTCAACAGGTTTTTCCATATGAGCGGTATTGGTCCAAGAAAAAAAAAATTTTAGTCCAGTTTTCAGGAGCCCAGATTTTGCTACAAATACATCAGAAGCAGAAATTAACACTTATGCCCCCTGGTGGCCAAACCATTCTTTACCAAACATTAAATATTACATGAAAAATAATTTTCCATCGGGTGTTGTATGCGATACAGGAAGAAATTTTCAAATCAGAGTTTTAGAAGCAAAAATAACGCAGAAAACGCAATTTACCTTTGTGACCCCTACTGGAAAGTCTTCGATTTACTTGAAAATTTTGAATTTATAGGGAAAACATTTCACATCAGAAACACTATCCAACAAAGAAGGAATTTTTCAAATTTGATTCCTAGAAGTAGAGATATTGACAAAAATAAGATATACATCTACGCCCCCTGGCGTAGAAACCATGCATTATTTTAAGAAGAAAATGTTCCTAAAAGGTTTGTCAACATGAGTAGTATCGTTCTACAAACTACTTTTTTTTTTCAATCGAGATTTTAGAAGCTCATATTTTGCTGCAAATACATCAGAAGCGGAAATAAGATTTAGGCCACCTGGTGGCCAAACTATTTTTACAAAAATTAGAAATTGTGTGCAAAGGATTTCCCATCAGAAGCTGTATCCGGTGCAGAAAGAATTTTTCAAATCGGAGGTTTAGAAGCAGAGATACAAGGGGAAACGCAATTAACCTTTACGCCCCTTAGCGGAAAGTCTATGAATTACTTGAAAATTTTAAAATTATATGAAAAACATGTCACACTGAAAACACTATCCAACAAAGAAGGATTTTTTCAAATCAGAGTCCTAGAAGTAGAGATATTGACAAAAATAAGATATACATCTACGCCCCCTGGCGGAGAAACCGTGGAATATTATATGAAGAAAATCTTCCGAAAAAGTTTATCGACGTGAGTGGCATCAGTCCACGAAAGAATTTTTTCAATTGATATTTTAGAAGCTCAGATTTTATGGCAAGTACATCAGAAGCAAAAATTAACACTCACACCCCCTGGTGGCCAAAGTATTATTTACCAAAAATTATATATGATATGCAAAAGATTTTCCAGCGGGAGCTGTATCCGCTAAAGAAAACATTTTTCAAATAAGAGTTTTAGAAGAACAGATATCGGGGGAAATATAATTTACTTTTACGCCCCCTAGCGGAAAATCTATGCGCAATTTGAAATAGTAACTGTATCTAAAATACTCTTCGACGTAAATGCAATCGAAAGATAAAATAATTTTTTCAATCGTATGTTTAGAAGCAAATATGTGGAATAAAACATATTTTTGTATTCGACATCATTTGCATTTATGCCCTCTAGCGGCGAAATTGTACATCGTAAAAAAAAAAAACGAAATGAAGGATCATGATTCGCATATTTCAAACTTCCCAATGCAAAAAGAATTTTTCAAATCAGACTAATAGTTGCAGAGACATCGTGTCTACAGACGGATGGACAAACCGATAACATAAACACGATCTCTTTTTTACAAAAGACGTGCTAAAAATTATTGCCAAAAAGTTTCTCATAGCAGAAGGAATATCAGCCACAAACAGATTTGCAAATTGAACCGTTAAAAGAAGAAATATATAGGGTGTCTGAATAATGACTGCACTGAATGTACGAATTTCAGTAATGTAAATAATAAAGAAATTTTGAATTGAATTACAGTAGAAGTTACCCGCACGTGGAAGTGCTCTGTGTCTGGTAACCTTCATGTCTCCCTACTCCAAGGCATGCGAGCTCTCATTCCGAGCAAAGGTCATTCCTGAGCGCTAAGTCAACAGAAGCAGATGTATCGATTGATCACTCGTCTCGGCACAAGGACAATGGTGTTGATGGTTGAACATAGAGTGTTTTTTGGTGGACATGTCTTTCACCATGACAAGTACACGCATGAAGTGCAAAAACAGTTCGCTAGGAAATTTCATGACGCAGCCGTCCCCAACCATAATGCACTACGTCAGCTCATAGCGAAATTTCGGAAAACTGGCAGTGTTCTGGATGCTCCCCGCCCCGGTAGGCCTTCTACGGCACACGAGACTGTACAGGATACCCAGGACCGGATACAGAGAAATCCACACAAGTCTGTGAGGCGGCTGTCACAACAAGCTAATGTGCCAAAGAGTACAGTCCACAATATTCTGAAAAGGAAGTTGCATTTCCATCCGTACAATGTGACTGTTGTGCACCAACTGAAAGAAACAGACCACGAGGCTCGTGTTCGGTACTGCAGGAGGTTCCAGGAGTTCCTGTCTGAAAAAGGTTAGGACATTCTGGAATTGACTTTCTTTACAGATGAGGCATGGTTCCACCCGTCTTAGTACATCAACACCCAAAACACTCGTCTGTGGGGTACTGAAAATCTCCTAGAATTTAAGGAAGTGAGTGCCTCTTCACAACCAGAATGTCGGTGTTTGGTGTGCTATGACTCGTACACGCATTATTGGGCCCATTTTCTTCAGTGAAAACATTAACTCAGAATGGTACTGTGCCCAGATTATCCAATCATTCATATCCAAACTCACGGAACCGGAAATCAACAAAGGATGGTTCCAGCAAGACAGTGCAACTGCTCACACCACTGGTGCATCAATACAGCTTCTGGAGGATTTCTTTGGAAGCCACATCATCTCCCAGGGACTGTGGCCTGCTTGGTCACTGGATCTGACACCGCCTGCCTTTTTTCTGTGGGGAGCGCTGAAGGGGAAAGTGTACGCAGGTAATCCGCATACCCTTCAAGAGCTACAGGCTACAATAATGACCTACTTCCAACAAATCACACCACAAAGCCTGAGAAAAGCCTTGACCAACATGCAGAAGCGTGTGCAGACATGTCTGGATATCGGTGGGGCCCATTTCCAACACCTCCTGTAGGAACCAGTTCCAACATAGTAAGTGTTACTTACAGTGGTTATTTTTCGGACACCCTGTAGAAGAAAACATGATATAACTCTATGCCTTCTAGTGGAATAATTTTGCATAATGGAAAAGTTGAAAATAGGCGAAAAGAATTCTTCGTGGCAAAAGCTATGCTAAGGAAAAAGAACTTTCCTAATATGTCTCCAGGAAGCAGAGATAGCACGAAAAAGGTTTTGACCTTTACGCCTCCCTAGAGGGAAAGTTGTGTATTATTTAAAAAGGATCTTCTAATAGTAGCAAAAATCTTGTTTTCTAATCATCTTTATTGTAGTGAATGGCATACTGTAAAAAAGAAATTTCTCAATAGGGTTTTCAGAAGCGGAGATACAGCTGCAAACGGAAGTACACAAACACAACTTAGCGGCAGAACTGTGAACAACTACAAATACAAACTTAAGGTGCTCCATAAGGTAAACAATATCTGGTGTTCAAAGAAATTTTTAAATCTGACGTTTAGAGGTACAGATGTAATTTACTTGACATTAAATGTCAGTCATTACTGTTTCACACGTTACGTAAGTTTTGCAATCAGGAGATTATTAAATTATGTTAGATATGTATGGGGCACAGTATCAGCAATTAAAATCAAGAAATAATGAACAATATATGTACTAACAATATCCGTAGTGGCTGTCGGGGCTTCATATGTATGCTTGTAATGAATCTACTCACAAGACGTTGTCGTAAGTATCCGACTCACTCAATGAATGTGAGCTTTTTGCAGTTGTGAAGTTCAAAAATAAAATTCATGATACTATAAATTCTGCACCAGATAAAATTGAACAAGATGAATTTTTACCATGAAGGCAAATAAATCCTTGACAACACCAAAACATGAAAATGAATTAAAAACTTGCCAATTTTTTTAAAAAACAAACTAGAATCTTGAAGAGGAAATCATCTTGACTGCAAAGCACAAAGAAATCAATCTTCCGATTGTGAAGCATCACGATAACAACAAAACATGAAAACAAATTACAACTTTGCCAAAATTTAAAAAAAAAAACGAACCAAAATCTTGAAGAAGAAATAATCGTCTTGACTGCAAAGCACAAAGAAATAAATCTCTCGATTGCAAAACACCAAACTAGTTTCTGCTAATATTCATAGCCATCATCAGTGGTAGATGCATGGACGTTGTAATTACCTCACTCACACGCTCTGGTATGCTGCTCAAACCGAATGCACGTTCAGCCCCGTCGTGTAGATATTTGCACATCATGGGTTGGGTTTTATTGCGCCTGTATATGGTGTTGCTATCTGTAGTTACACAGAATAATCAAGTATAATTTATGGAGTAGAAATATGCATTTGTATTCATAAGAAATACTTGATGTAAGCTGTTTTTATGTTATTGTTTTTCTTCTTGAAATGTTTTTTCTCCTGTTCAATAAGGTACCTCCATACAAACTGAAGCTCTACTGGACTATTAAAAGTTGTAACTTTTGGTTTTCTCAATGACCACAGCCTCGGAGGTCAGAATCTGGGAATGTGGATAATCTCTATAATTTTCGTGTTAGTCCAATCTGGAGTTACATAGTTTTTTATACAATGTTGTATTAATGAGGTTTTTTTATCTCTTCTTGTCCAATTCGTAATATGTTCATTTAATTTTGTCAAAAATCTTCTACATGTACTTCCGATACATACTATGTTTTTTGGTTATCATCTTTAACTGTTGGAATGACATAAACCCCAGATTTATTTAGAATTGATCTATTATTATTAGTAGTAAGTATACTTCCATTATCAATGCCTGTTTCTGCAATGTTAATATTGTGGTTGTAACATTCTTTTTTTAAAATAGTACTAATAGGAGGTAAGTATGGAAATTTTCCATAATATTGCTTTTTTCTTTTTCACTATTATTTTTGGAATGATGCATACTGGCTGTAATGCTGTTATACAAAGATTTGATTATTTTTTTATTATATCCAAACTCTTCTGCAGTCTTTTCAATCCATTTGAGCTCTTTGATCCTGATATTTCATTGGATGAATGTGCAATGACTCTTTTAATATAAAAGCGGAACGCTGCAGTCTTGTATGTCCAAGGGTGTGTAGAATCATATGATGGCTTCCGGTACACTGAATATTCAATATTTCAGTTATCATTGTGTACAGAGATATCCATTAACTTCCATTTCTTAACTAACCTGTATTGATGGATAATAACTGTTAAATTTATTAATGAAGTTGTCCAGTTCAAGATTGGAGTGCTGCCAAAATAATAAAATGGCATCAACGTATCGGAGATATACATATGGTAAGTATGTATTAGAATGATCTGATATTGTGTTTTCAATGTCTTGCAGAACAACATCGGCCAGTAGCCCTGAAATTGGGGACCCCATTGGGGCGCCATATTGCTGTTTATAAATTGTCCCATTAAATGTGAAAAAATTATTATTTGTAATGAACAACAGTGCAGATATAATAATACTGTTTCTGACATTATCTGTAAGATTTTCATCTTCTAATTTGGAGTTAATTAAATCGATAGCGATATCGGCTGGGGTATTGGGATATAGAGAGATGACATCTAAACTGGCCATTGTGAAATTGGAGGTTTTAATTGCTTTTAACTTGTTGATAACTTCAGTAGCATTAGTAACACTGGCTTCATGGCTATTGGAAAATGGTTTAAGATAGTTAAATAGTGCTCTCTCCAAGTAAATGGTTGGAGATAAATTCTTATTAACAATAAGCCTAATAGGTCTGTCTGTCTTTTTTATTTTACCAAAAATATTTGGTGTACAGGCTCCTACTGGTGGAATACATCTGCTTTTAATAATTGTAGGCAAGTCACTGTGATTTTTTATATTAGCCAAGTTCCTAATTATATTATCAACAGGGTCTTTTTTGACGATGGTGGCATCTAACTTATTGATTGTTTCTGTCATCTTGTTACTATATTCATCTGTATTTAAGATGACTATCTGCTTAGATTTGTCCGCCATAATACATTTAACTGTAGGGTTGTTTCTCAACTTCATTAGGGCTTTGCACTCATAAGTGATTCTCGAATTTTCACTGGTGGTGTACATGTTGTTGATAGCATGGACCATTTTAAATCTCTGTAGGATCTCTAGTTGCATTAGGCAATCTTTGGATGACGTTCTCAATTTGCGGAATGAGGTATTCAGTTTTTGGCACTTTTAGGCGATACGCAAATCTCATACCTCTTTCAAGTGCCTTCTTTTGCAGACTTGATCGTTCCAAACAGGATTCATTAATATAAAGATTTTTGTTATTAATCTCTATTTTATGTTTTTTGTTTCAATCTCTGCAGCTCACTTGTTTCAATGATACTACGATCTTTGTAGTTGATAGGGTTAACCCTAATTTGAAGAAATTTCTGCGTAATATTGTTATTCTTACAGGTAGTTAGAAAGTTCAAATGTTCTACTTCCTTGCAAAGTTTAATGCGATTCTTTTTAAAAGTTTGAATATCCTGCGCAACATATCGTGATAGCATATTACTAAGGGCTAGAACAAAACAAATGGCAAAAAACAGCCTTAACAAGCACATTAATTGCATCTCCAGTTAAACACAAAATATATCGTTGTTCAAATTTCGTCAATTTGCAATGAACATATTTTTAAGTGGCCACGATAATGTAACTTACTTGACATTAAATGCCAGTCATTACTGTTTCCCACGTTATGTAAGTTCTGTAATCAGGAGATTATTAAATGATGTTAGATACGTATGGGGCACAGTATCAGCAATTAAAATCAAGAAATAATGAACTTTATATGTACTTACAATATCCGTAGTGGCTGTTGGGGCTTCATATGTGCACTTGTAAGTTTTGGAACGTATTGCATCAAATTTTCAGAAATTTTGGAACACAATCACCCCTGATTGAAACTTCTTGTTGGCTTGTGGAAGTAAGTGCCAATAACAGTGTTGAAAAGGCACAAAGAGGTTGTGAACAGAAGGGACTCAATCCTATAGCCTCTTGTATTGTAACTGACACTTCCCCACAAAGGATTATGATCGTTGAAGTCCCCCATGAGAATCAAGGGAAAAGGTAGCTGATCATCAAGGCTCTCAAGAATGGAGAAGCTCACATCCTCATCCAGCAGCAGATAGACACTGCAGACAGTTTGATGCACAGGCATGAAAATACAAACTGCTACCACTTGCAAAGCAGTTGACAATGCAATGGAAGTGACAGGAACACTGTGAGGGTCCAGGATTGCTACTCCCCCACATGCAATGTCACCTGATACATTATCATTCTGAAAAGCACTGGGGCCTTGAACTGAAAGCAAGTTCGATGGTTTAAGTTTTTTCTCCTGTAAACAAAAGCAACCGGAGAGTATGACGACAGCAAGTGTTTTACATTGTCAGGTCTTGTCCAAAAATTTCGACAGTTCCACTGTACGATTGAACCCATGGTTAGAAATGAGTGGTAGGCAATGCACGTAACTAACAAACAAATTAAGAAGAAGGTAGTGTAGAACACGCTAAGTTATGTCTAACTTCTAACCATGATCATTTATGATCATGGTTAGAAGTTAGAAAAAAGTGAAAGAAAAGAAAATGAAGGAAACTGACCCTTCAAATGAGGTCAGCATTCATCTGTTCTTGTAATTGTTCCACCAGATGGATAGGTGTAACACCTGGTGGCAATGTGGGATTGTACTTTGTTCCATGGGTATTTAAGTAATTTGCACGACCTTGGCTTCAAATGAGGTCACCATTCATCTGGTCTTGTAATTGTTCCACCAGATTGATAGGTGTACCACCTGGTAGCAATGTGGGATGGTACTTTGTTCCGTGGGTATTTAAGTATTTTGCACGACCTTGGCTTTTTTGGTTGAGATTTTGGAGAAGTAGCCTTCTTTTCTTTGCCTTTTGTTTTCTTTCCTGAAGTAGCTGCCAGAGTTCCAGTGCTGGTAGTGGTGGTGGTAGCAAGCTCTGGCAAAGGGGTGGTTATAGTTTTCAAATTCTCAGCATGTGGAATGAGGCTAACCCAGCAGCAATGATATCATCTAGATCAGTGGTTCTCAAACTTTTTTGTTCATGGCACACTATCCTTTGTATTGAGTCCCTGCAGCACACCAATGTACGAATTGGCAATACTGCAGGACACTTGGTCTTGTGCGCACACAGTTTGCCTTCAGCAGTCAGTTGTTTGTAAGCTTGCAGTCATAATGCCATTTTGTTCGTGTTCTGGCATGTTTTGAGATTGATTGTTAGTTTGACCGACACGTGTTATATGCAGTATTGTGTTAATTTTGCTTTTTTAAAAATTTCAGTTCAGTATCGATAAGTTTCTGATTAAAAGGAGAAAAGTTGAAAATGAGTCAGTGACAGAATGTAACGGTACCAAAAGTGAGAACAAACCGATTTCAAGTGTAAGTGTCGTGAAAGCAGTACAGAAGAGGGATGTGGAATCTACTGGAACAGTCCATAAGTACCAAGATAGTTATCTGAACTTTGGATTTACGTTCAGTGGACCTGAAAACCATCCTGTACCAGAATGTGTCGTCTGTGGAGAAAAACTAAGCACCGAACATATGCTCCCTATAAATTGAAAAGACTTTTGAATGTCAAACATAGTCCCTTATCTGGAAAAGATAAGAACTATTTTAGCCGACTGTTGTCATCAGAAGCAAAAGCTATAGTACGGAGAGCAACTATTTCTGAAAAAGCACAAGTGCCAGTAATAAAGTTGCCAAAATAGTAGCCAAAAAAATGCAGCCCCACACTATTGCTGAGGATGTAATTTTACCTACCTGCAAGGAAATAGTGAAATCAATGTTAGGTGATGGCACCGAAAATGAAATATCCTTGGTTCCATTGTCAAACAATACTATTTTCCGGCGGATTGATGGTATGTCTTCAGATATCCAGAGCCATGTACATGTGAAAAGATAAGTGAAGGTCTAGTATTTTCACTACAGCTCTCAGTAAGTCAACTGATACAAGTAAGAAATGTTAATTACTGAGTAACATCAAATTTATTGATCAGAATTTGATTACACTGGTCGGCAAAAAAAAAAAAAATTTCGAGCCCCGACACCATTCCTGCTGATTCTTATGTAAAACGACCTCCTGAAGCCGAATATGACCCCCGTTTTCCCCCATCACCCATCTAATTTTATCACTTTCCGATAATTTGGAGGGATGAAAAGGATTATTTCAGCTTTTACATTTCTTCTGAGGGGCTACAGAGGTGAAAAGTTATAAAACATGAACATCTGTAGCAAGGATGTAGATTTGGGGGGATTTGCCCCCCCCCATTGTAAAGAAATCATTAAAAATGATCGATTTCTTATGATTTTTTTATCAATTTTTGGTAATATGTTATGGACATGAATTTTATTTGGAGGGGTGAAAAGGATTATTTATTTTAGCTGTAAAGAATAATATATAAAAAGTAAAACACAAATGTAAAGTATAATAAATAAATAAGATAAGTACCTTCATTTGGTGCTTGCTTTCCTTTTGTACCCTGAGGTAGAAGTTTCTCGTACCAAACACCAGCAGTACTCTGCTAACATGCTCGTATTCCACTTCCCTGAAAATCACCTCTCGATCTTATTGATGTCTTGATGGAATCGTTCCCCGTGTTCATTGGAAACTGCTTCTAAATTTTCAGGGAAGAAGTCCAGGTGTGAGTGCAGGAAATGCACTTTAAGAGACATGTTACACCCCATGGCCTTGTACGCTGACAGCAATTCCTCGACATGAGCGACATGATTATCACTTTTGTTGTTACCCAAAAAATTCTTACATACGTTTTGGAATGCAAGCCAAGCTCTTTTTTCTTTTCAATTCAGGTGTTCAATAAACGTCGAACCTTTGAAAAGTTGTCTAATCTGGAGGCCCACGAAAATTCCTTCCTTGATTTTAGTCTCACTAAGATGAGGAAATTTATTTTTCAAAAATTGAAATGCATCACCTGTCTTGTCCATTGCTTTCACAAACTGTTTGATCAATCCCAGTTTGATGTGCAAAGGCGGCAAGTAAATATTTTCCTTCGGGACCAGAGGATCATGAACGACATTTTTCTGACCGGGAGTAAAACTTTCTCGCAGAGGCCAGTTCCGTACGATGTAATATTTGTCTCGTGCTCGGCTGTCCCATTCGCATAGGAAGCAGCAGTATTTTGTGAAGCCTGATTGCAGGCCCATGACTACAGCAACAACTTTTAAGTCAGCGCAAAGTTTCCAATTATAATCATGATAGCAAATGGCATTGATTTACGGGTACCTTTGAGCCATTTGGTCAAGCTACTGTAACAAGTAGTGCAGCAAACTGTGGGAGCCCAATTCTTGCCCTGATCGCCAACTTTGCAATCAAAGTAAAATTTATAAGCAGTTTTAAGAAGCAGAGAAAGGGGTTTTCGTTGCGCTTTAAAAGTCAATTCCCCGCAAACATAGCAGAATCTATCGGGATGATTTATACACTCGCGTGGCATAATTAAACAGTAAATAAATGCTCTATATTAATCACAAATTACACTCACGTACTGTAATTCACTTGGAAAAGGCCAGTGTAAACAAATTTCTACCGTTTGACACAATTTAAACAACTTGGAAACACAGAATCCCCGCCTAGAACACCGACAAGTAGACTCAACGATCGCTACAGATCAACTGAGGGAAGATAATGCTTACAGTGCAGGATTATCGTGATAAGAGCAATGCAAGTTTGACCTTGTCAAAGCCCGTGCAAACCTGTGCACGATTCCCGTGGGAACCTATTCGCGCGAGGTATTGAGAAAGCCAGCGTGGTAGAGTGAATGTTCCGAACTGTTGCTATATATTTTTATTACTGTTGCTATCATCATCATCATCATTGTCAACCATTATCAATCCACTGCTGGACGAAGGTCTCCCCAAGTTTCCTCCACAACGGTCTGTCTTGTGCCAGTCTCCTCCATGTCACTCCCGCATACTTTCGAATTTCATCCACCCATCTTCCATGTGGTCTTCTTCTGGGTCTTTTCCTGTCCCTTGGAATCCAATCTAAAATTTCGGCTGTCCATCGATGGTCTGTTCTTCTGGCAGTATGTCCAGCCCATTGCCATTTCAGGGATTTAACTCTGATCATGATGTCTTCCACTCTTGTCATTTTTCGGATCCACGTGTTCCTCTTCTTATCTCTCCTGGTTACACCAAGCATGCACCTCTCCATGCTTCTTTGAGTTGTCTGCAGCCTTTGTATGTCTCTTTTAGCTAAGGTCCACGTCTCTGCACCATACGTAAGCACTGGAAGGATGCATTGATCAAACACTTTTCTTTTAAGACATAATGGCATATTGCTCTTGAAAATTATGCTGTTTCTTCCAAAAGCTCTCCAGGCAAGTTTTGTACGCCGATTAATTTCTTCACTAATGTGACCCTCACTTGATATCTGCTGTCCAAGATAAACGTACGTGTCTGTTATCTCCAGCTTTCCTCCATCAATCGATAAATCTTCATTTCTTGTAAAAGCATTGAACATCACTTTTGTCTTCTGAAAGTTCATTTTTAATCCCACTTCTTTACTTTTGTCAGCAAGTTCCTGCATCATACTCTGTAGCTCCGATGGGGTAGTTGCAAAAATGACTATGTCATCAGCAAAACGAAGGTGGGTTAGATAATCTCCATTAATCTTTATCCCTTTGTTTTCCCAGTACAGTGATTGAAAGACATTTTCCAATGTAGCATTAAAGAGCTTCGGAGATATGGTGTCACCTTGTCTCACTCCTTTTCCAATTTTTATGTGTGTTGTATTACCAAATAGCAGAATCTTTGCACTTGCATTTTCATAGATGTTATTAATAATATTAATGTATGCATCTTCAATACCGCAGGATTTCAGAGCCATTGCAACTGTTGATGGTTTCACCGAATCAAAGGCTTTTTCATAATCGATAAAAGCCATGCACAATGGAAGTTCATATTCCCTCGCTCTTTCACTTAGTTCTCTCAGTACGTGGATATGATCTATTGTGCTGTAGCCACTCCTGAATCCAGCTTGTTCTCTCGGTTGAGCCATGTCCAGTGTTACCTTCAAACGGTGTGAAAGAACTTTAGTGAAGACTTTATAAACCACTGATAGGAGGCTGATAGGTCTGTAGTTCCTGAGATCCTCAATGTCACCTTTTTTATGTAGCAAGATCATTGTAGCGTTGTTCCAATCCTCAGGAATTTTCCCTTCATTAAGGCATCGAGTGAAAATTTGGGCGAGTACTGTTTCGATTTCTCCACTTGCTTCTTGTATGATGTCTACAGTAATTCCATCTTCTCCTGGAGCTTTTCCCCGCTTCATGTTCTTGATTGCATGTGCAACTTCTGCTGGAAGGACTGGAGGAACTCTAGTACTGGTATCTTTCATGATGTCTGGAGTGCATGCATCATCCCTTTCATATAATTTGGAGTAGAAATCTTTCACTCTTGTCAAAATTTCGTCTCTATTTCTTGTTACAGAACCATCTTCTTTTCTCAGTGCCATAATCTGTTTTCTTCCCTTACTGAGATGTCCCTTTGCTATCTTTAGGCTTTGGTTGTTTTCAATTGCTTTCCTTACTAGTTCACAGTTGAATTTCCTTACGTCTTCAGTGATACTTTTTCGTACTGTCTTGCATAGCTCTATATATTCCACTTTGGAAGTCACATCTTCTTTAGTTGTCCTCATCTCTCTTCTTTTTTGCATCAAAATTTTGGTTTTTCCTGATAATTTGTTCACATGCAATTTGTTCTTTGACCCAGCTAATTTTGTTGCTTTTTCCATAAGAGCTTTGGTTACTTTTCTGTTAACTTCAGAAATATCCACTTCTTTCGATGTTAGGCCTTCTAAAGCAGAGAATCTGTTCTTCAGTTCCAATTTGAAGGTATTATGGTGTTTTTTAAGGTTGGTTATGTCAATACATTTTGTTTGTCTTATGAGCTTGCTACGTTCGAGTTTAGTGTTGAGGTGCATCTTACATCTCACCAATCTATGGTCACTGCCTGTGTTGAACTTGTTTAGCACACTGCAGTCTTCTATGACGAATTTTTTGTTACACATAATAAAATCAATTTCACTTGTCGTCCCATTTGGATGTCTCCATGTCCATTTCCTGTGTGGCTTTTTCTTGAAAAAGGAGTTCAAGATGAAAAACCCTTCTGCCTCTGCAAACTCTACGAGAGTATTTCCACGCTGGTTTCTGTTGCCGTGACCGAATTTACCTACTGAAGTTTCATTCTGTTGCCGTTGCCCTATTTTTGCATTGAAATCTCCCATAATTATCTTTAAGTGCTGCTTACCTTTATTATTTAGATCACGAATTTCCTCATAAAATTCTTCAATTTCTTCTTCAGCATGACTTATGGTGGGTGCATAAGTTTGAATAATCTGAGCCTGGTATCTTCTCGAGAGTGGGATAACGAGTCGTGCAGCTCTGTCAGAGGAACTTTCAACTTCTACAACTTTATCCTTCAGTTTCTTGTTTATTATAAATCCAACACCACTAGTTCTGCCAGTATCTGTCCCACGATAGTAGAAGAGATGTCCACTTTTCAGTTCAATGAGATCTTCTCCTTTTCTCCTTACCTCACTTAGCCCGATGATGTCCCACTTGATCCTTTGTAGTTCCTCTTCCAATTCAAGAAGCCTTGAATCAGAAGATAGGGAGCGTCCGTTGTACGTAGCCAAGGTCAGCATCAGATGGCAGCCTAATCCGGTCCTCCGAGGATTCTTAGCACCCTCTGCCTTCATGTCGCACTGGCCGCTGCCTTGGCCAGGTACATTCCAGCTGCCGGAGACTGAGGGCCAAGATTTAAGTTGTGGAGTCGTTTTGGAGGGGTTTGGCCATAACTCACCACGCTGGCCAAGCGGGTTGGTGAGTGTGGGATAGCATTTCCTCTAATCCCGATGGTATAGTTATACCGCTGTTGCTATATATTTTTATAATTTGCGGGTTTTTTGCGGGAGGATGAGAGGGGCTGGAAGCTGGAATATGTAGCATATAAGTGAAAAAATTGCCACAAAAATGGAAAAATCAATCATTTGTAATGATTTCTTTACAATTGGGGGTGGGGGAAATCCCCCAAATCTACCTCTTTGATACAGATGTTCATGTTTTATAACTTTTCACCTCTGTAGCCCCTCAGAAGAAATGTAAAGGCTGAAATAATCCTTTTCATCCCTCCAAATTATCGTCAAGTGATAAAATTAGGTGGGGGGGGGCTCCCCTGAAAACGGTGGGTGATAGGGGAAAACCGGGGTCATATTCAGATTCAGGAGGTCAATTTACATAAGAATCAGCAGGAATGGTGTCAGGGCCGATTTTCATGCCGACTAGCGTTATTGAGCAATTCTTTTCATATACTAAATTGCTTTCAACGTCAACTGGATCAGATGTGTATAATTCCACATCCAACACCTTGGATCGAAATGGGCTGTCCTGGAAAAATTGTCTTTCTGTTTGCACAGGCGGTGCACCTGCAATAACTAGAAAATTCAAAAGATTTGTTTCAAGACTGAAACAAGATTTTCTGAGTGTAGGTTCAACACACTGCTTTATACATCATGGGGCTCTGATGGTGAAGACTATTCCAACAGAACTTAAAAGCATTTTAGACTCGGTCGTTAAAATGGACAATTTGTTAAGTCAAGGGCTGTTAAGACAAGACTCTTCAAACAAATGTGCCATGACGCAGGATCTTGTCATGACACTTTGGTTCTTCATACTGATATCGGCTAGTTGTCAAAGGGTCAAGTCCTTGTGAGATTTTTTGAGCTGAAAAATGAGCTATTTAAGTGTGTTAAGCGTCAAAAACCCAGACTTTGCTGCTCAGTTAAACGACAAGGAGTGGTGCGCTATTTGGCTGATATTTTCAGCCATTTAAATTACCTAAATGAGAGTATGCAAGGAAAACAAGAAAATGTGCTGACTTCAAGCAATAAACTCACTGTGTTCTTAAGAAACTTGAATATGAAAATTACAAGTGGAAAACAAAAATCTTCAGATGTTTCCTCTGACTTTCGAGGTAGATCCACATGGAGATGTGAGCTCCGAACTGATTTTAAATCAGCTCCTAACCCTTGAGAATAACATGGCCAAATATTTTCCCTCCATCACTGTCATTAAGTATGACTGGGTGCACAATCCTTATGCCGTGTCCCCAGAACCCACCACTGACCTCCCTCCGGAGAAAGAAGAACAACTCGCAGAACTTCAGTCACACCAAAAACTTCAACTGAAATATGGTGAACTACCACTTCTTAAGTTTTAGATGTTGGCAAAGAAAGAGTACCCAGAAATAGCAGTGGAAGCAGTTAATACTCTGTTACACTTTTTCAACCACCTACTTGTGCGAGCTGGGCTTTTCAGCACTGACGAACATAAAAAAAACAAGAAATGCAAGCGGCTTCTCTCAGTTGAACAGGAAATGCATCAATTCCACCACAAACTGAACTTTCGTGTAATAAACGACAAGCTCAAGTTTCTCATTAATAACTCAAATCTTTTACTGTAAGCCAATAAATCCTCTGTAAAATAAATATGTTTAAGCTCTTGAATATTTTTCCCTTGTTCCTTTTTCAAAATTAATATTGAGTGAAATTACTTTAATTATTTTTTTCAGCAATATCACGAAGTCTCAGAAGTTTCACTGCATGCCTAGCGAATCTTGCGGCACACCTGTTGAGAACCACTGATCTAGATGGTAGGGACATTTAACTGGAATTTGAAAATCAGTCTGCACAGCGGCTGTATACTAGGCAACCACCACTGATACATACTATCACTGATCTGACTGAATTGAAATGACCTTCCTTCTGGTCTCTGGATAAGAGATATACCCTCAATGGTTTTCTTCCATCCATTTTGGACAGTCCTTTGCAGATGAAGAATGTGAGCCCTTTCAGTTAACACACAGCTCAGATTCTGCAGCACATTCTTGCAAAGAGTGTTCTGCCGTGCCACAGCACCCACATCGAGCAGTACTCCTGCAGGACTGTTTGGAGTGATAGTACATCTGGCACTTAAAACGCCTCACAGGATTTAGGATGTATGGGCATACCTCAAGATGCAGATACCCTGCTTTAATGGATGTAGGCAGGGGCGGGGTGTCAAAAGTCAAGATGATGTTGCGAGATGGGACAGACTGCCCATTCCGCCTGAAAAGAATATGCCGTACACCAGTAACACGTTGAGTCATTCATTAGCTCTGCAAAAAGTTCATTCTCCATGTAGTCATTTAGGTCACAAGAAGGGACAACTCCTCAGGATAAATTGAGGTAACCATGAACAGTAAACAAACTTAACAGAAGTATCCAGAAGAGAGGTTGTATTCAAAAGCACAGTACTATACCTGGGGCTCGGCCTCTTAACTAGAAGATTTCCAGTCTGGAGTTTTTTAATGCTCTTTGGAACTCTCGCAATAACCTGTAGAGCTTTGTTGACCCAAAAAAGGCTCTTGGCACTTAAAGGTTAAGAGACTTCTAATGCATGAACAAAGAAAAATTGAGCACTAGAAGTGTCAGGTACACGTTTTTTGGTCAACGGGGGAAGCTCCTCCTCACTATACCACTCAGGCTTTATTCCCTGGGAAACATTTGTGGAATTCACACAAAATAAGAAATATTTGTCCACCGACTTCCCTGCCCACCATAGAGTCCAACAAAGGAACAGCTGGAGGTCTGTAAGAACAAATAGATGCAGGACATGGCTCTAGGGTTTAGCAGCAGATAAATTTAATTGATAGAGTAGACATGCACTCGGTTAGTACCCCGACTATCCCATGTCTCGGTAACACCCCTTTGGCATGGTTACACTATCTCCAGACTCACCCAGTCTTATGCAACAAAAAGCTGTTAGAAGCCTGGACTCTACTCAGTCACAGACTTTGCCGACTAGGAGTGGGTTAGTTCCCAGCCACCTGTTTAGTAAAACACGGGGCAAAGAGGAGTGTTGGTAGCTGGGGTCAGCAACACCTTGGCCCCCAGAAACCTCAGCCTCCAGCATCCCCTTTTCCACTTTATGGGTCACTGCACACTTCAAACATGCAGGTAGGTCTAGCTAACACGGCCTAGAAAAACAAAGGAGAAACATAAAATGAAGAAGAAAGGTAATAGAACAAGAAATTAAACTTCAGCACTAGCGCATAATCTAAACCTCAGCAACCTGTACCTGAGGCAGGTGTATGTCAAGATAATAATGACACCTAAAACAAGGTGAAACATTATAGAATATTTGTTAGCTTAGGCTGTGGGGTTGCCACTCCTCATCAGCTGGATGAACAGCAGTCCCTGCAGTGATGGAATCGTACAAAGACAAGACAAGAAGTAATATAACTTGGTTAGTCACAACTACCCATTTGGTTTATGTGGCTATATTATATGTTAATAGTTGTATAACTATTATTATCACTGTTATGTTATAAATGTCTTCAAGTCGAGTGCACATGTGCCTCGTAATTTCTGCTATAACATAATTATTCAAGGATGTGGGATATAAAATATTTCAACTATTATAACTTGTTCAAAATGATTGCACTTACCCAATCTGGCACAATTGTGAAGGTTCTTGTTGGCTGTTTTTACTCACAGGTACCTATCTCGGACGTTCAGGAGTTGACAGTTTTGTGCAGACGAAGTTCTAAACACTCACAGGTTTATATGAAAACTTACAACCAGAGTAGAAATTCAAATAAAAAATGAAGATGAAGTTTGAAAGAATCAATAAAATAAAAGACTATATACAATATGATTAAAATCATTATCTATTATCGATGTCGTCTTCACATAAAATCAAACCACAAAAGAGCATTCGTAGTTACACCAAGACCAAGAGGTTTGCATAAAATTTGGACAGAAAGCAGAGAATTCCTTGCATTGGGCACTCACTACTCAAACACTACCAGACTAGTTTCGATCCGTTTCCATCACTGTCGTCTTCAGTGGTACAACTATCGCAGGTCGATGTTAAGTAAGGTCGGTACTAAGTGCCGACTTCCACGTATCTTTCCTGACTTGGATGTTTCACGTCAACAAACCACGCCTGTGTTCCCATAAACGTGTGCATACGTGACTATGTTGCGATGTGCCATCTATCGTGTTGGCTGTAAAGTACAGTTGTTATCCTTCTAATTATTCAGGTTCAAATTTCTCCTTGATTTATTTTTATTTTTTACTTTTTTCTTTTCTTGCTCTATTAGATATTTCCAAGCATATGGGATTTCCATTGGTGTTGATGAATTACAATTCTCGTCTTGGGTCTTCTTAATAGTAATAGCCTCTGACCATCGGATTTGTTTGTTTTTTGTGTTGTCAGTATTTTGATGTTTTCCCAATCTGGTGTTAGTTTGTTATCCATGCAGTGCTGTATCAGTGAAGTCTTTACTTCTTTTCTTGTCCAATTTGTATAATGTTCGTTCAGTTGAGCTGCAAGTCTTCTTTTAGTGCTACCAATATAATATTTATCATGTTTACCATCGTTAGGATCAATAGTCGGTATCTTATAAACGCCAGCATGCTGCAATGAATTCTTGCTGCAATATTCAGTTGTTAGTAATCGTGAATTGTCAGTAACTTTTTCTGCAATATCAAAGTTGTGGTTTTGGCATTCTTTTTCAGAATACTACTAATAGGTGGTAAATATGGGATGCTGCCACAGAATCACATTTCAATTTTGATAGTTATCATTTTTAGAATTTCTTTGTTTAATGATGTTATGATTAATTGAATCAATTAATCCTTTTGGGCATCCCAAACAAGTCACAGTATTTTTAATCCATTGTATTTCATCTTTTAGTACTTTATTAGTTGACGAGTGTGTAATGGCTCGGTTCACAAACGATTGGAAGGCCGATGTCTTGTATCCAAGGGCGACAGGATTCTTTAGGAATGATGGTAGGAAAATAAGTAGGTTTGCGATATATGTTGAACTCTATCTTGTTTTGACTCTTGAATAAAGAGATGTCTAAAAAATTGAGTCTGCTGTTAATTTCTTTCTCAAAAGTGACTTGAATTGTATACACTGAGTGGCCACTTTATTTTGACCACCTCCTCAGTACTTCGTTGGGCCACCTTTTGCCTTTAATACTGCGTCGATTCTTCGTGGCATGGACTCCACGAGATGTTGATAGGTGGTTTGTGGAATCTGAGACCATGCTTGATGAATAGCACTTTCCAGGAGTGTGAGATTGCAGGATTGTGGATCCAGCTGTCTGATGGCTTGTTCAACTTCATCCCACAAATTCTCAATGGGGTTGAGATCTGGAGATTGTGGGGGCCACCTAAGCAAAGTAAACTCACCGGCATGTTCCTGAAACCAAATCCTGTACAATACGAGCACTATGGCAGGACGCATTATCTTGTTGAAAGTAGCCATCGCCATTGGGATAAACCATCCACATGACAGGATGCACTTGGTCTGCAACGATGTTTAGATATGATGTGCCAGTCAGACGTTGATCAACACTAATTAAAGGGCCCAAAGCATGCCAGGAAAACATTCCCCAAACCATAACGTTGCCTCCACCAGCTTGAAGGGTTGTAGCAATGCATTTGGGATCCATGCTTTCGTGCTGTTTCTGCCAAATTCTCACTCAGTCATCGGCATGGTGCAACTGAAAACGTGATTCATCGGACCACATAATTTGTATCCAATTATTGACTGTCCAATCCTTGTGCTCCTGTGCGAACTGGAGACGTTTTCTCTTGTTAACTGCAGACAGCAAAGGTGTTCGAACAGGCCGCCGCCATATCCCATCCGATGCAGTGTACGGCAAACAGTGCATGCAGAGATCATTTGAGGGGATCCTTGATTAAGATGGTCTGTAATTTTTGCAGTTGCCCTTCTGTTGTCTGTTACCAGTCTGGACAATCTCCGTTCCACCCGAGCAGTCACTAGTCGATGACGATCAGATCGATCACATGTTGCACGTAGAGACCCAGTTTTTTGGCTGACAGTCCAGTCTTTAAACACTTTAAGAACAGCTGCTCTGGAACATTTCACGAATGCGGTGGTTTCTGTGATACTTGCTCCATGGCTCCGAGCTCTTACAATCATCCCATGTTGAAAGTCCGTCAAATCGCATTTTTTACACATCTTGTCACCCAAAAATCACTTCTACTACTGTCGCAAACACTAAGTTTTCCCTTTTTATACTAGCCTCGCCCTCTGGCGGCAACAGCATGCAGCCATATCTCATTTGCTTGAAACTGTCAGGTGGTCATAATAAAGTGGCCACTCAGTGTATATGCTATTGAAGTTAGTCATAAATTGTTTAATCTCGGTTTCGGAGGAAGGCCAGAAAATTGAGATATCATGTACATATCGTAAGTATAATAACGGTAAGTTATTTGTAATGCTGTTAAACATTTTTTCTTCAATATCTTGCATGATAACTTCTGCTAATAATCCTAATATCGGAGATCCCATAGGTGCTCCAAAATTTTTTTTGTAAATTGCATTGTTGTAGATGAAGAAATTATTATCTGTAATCAGGTTAAGAGCGTAAATGATGCCATCGATAGTAATTGGTGTGATCTTTTGTCTTCTCAGTTTATCCTCGATGAGGTGGATTGCATCGGAGGTGGGGGTGTTTGGATATAATGACATCACATCCAAACAGTACATAGTAAATTCTGTGCTGTTAATAGACTTCATTTTGTCAATCACTTCATCTGAGTTATTCACAGTATATTCATAGTTGCAGTACAGTACTTTTAAGTAATTGTATAGACTTTTCTCTAGCTTAATAGTTGGAGCATTATTCTTGTTAACGATAGGTCGGATTGAGTCATTTTCTTTGAGTTTTCACCTTACCAAAAATATGAGGTAACAGGTGGATAGGCATTTCTTCTAACCTTGTTGTGTAGTATTAGATGGTTTCTCAAGTGGGCAAGTTTTGTAATAATATTGTCCGTGGGGTTCTTATGACAGGGTTGCCACTGATATCGGCTTTAAAAATTCCCTGAGATTTCCAGGTTTATCAGAAGATAATTTCACGGTGAATTTCAGGTAAAATTTGCAGATAATGATTTTCAGGAGCTTCCGTACATTCCAGAACTTCCTTTTTGACATTTTTTTTTTTTTATTAACTGGGAAATCAGGTCATACAAGGCTTCATACAGGAAAGGTACCATCGGTTTCGGAGTCTGGAACTTTTTAAGAAATGATTCTAACATTGACGGAATAAATGAAAAAAATTCCAACTTTGCTAAAATAAGTTTATCCATGCAAGCTTTTTCAACTTGATCACAAGTAAAGGTATTAGGTAGCAATCAAATACTATCTGTGTACTTTTTAACGTCTGGGAAGACCTGAACAGCTGCATTTTCCACACCCTCTGACCTGGCAAAACTTCAGAGGAAATGTAGAACTTTCAGTAATGGCAAAATAATCAGCACACCTATGCATTAAAAATGGTAATGTATTTAATAACAATACTGGGCAGAAGAAACATTGCGAGAAAAAGAAATTAGGATTATGGGGAAAATCTTCACTCCATTTAACTTCCGTTTTCGAAGGTTTTGAAAGATGAAATATAGTCTCCCAGACAGAAAAGACCCCCCCCTCCCTAATTTTTTTCCCCAGTTTTGCATCGATCTTGAGAATAACCCAAATGATGACGGAGAAAGAGGAATTCCGCAAATCCACAAAATAATATCCCATATGAGAAAGAAGTGACTAAGAAATGGAAAAACACGAATTTTATAGAAAATGAAAGTGAAAAATTGATACTGCATTGCTCATTCTGCCGTGAAAATTTTTTACAGGGCACGGAAACGGCACAGATTCCACCACGGACAGATTAAGTACTGATCTAGAAATTTAATTTCGTTTAATAAAAGGGAAAGGGACGAAGACGATTGGTTTCGTTGATTAGTTTTGAAGATGTATTAAAAATAGGAAAACATGCATTCTATTAGAAAAAAATCTTCAAAAATACGAGGTTGCTCCTTTTCACTAATACCGAAGATACGAAAAACGAGGAACATGATCAGAAAACATCAGAAATAAAAATATAATCAGGCATAGGGGAAAAAAAAAAAAAAAAACGGAAACTTGGACAGAAAAATTTATTATGCGGAAACAAAAGACGACGTGACTTCTCAACACGCAAGAAATATTTCCGAAAATGTTTAACAAGTGTTAGAATCTTGAAAATAAACTTTTCAGATGTTTAATAATGTTATTTCACTGAGATTTTCGATTTCCATAGAATGCTCGACGTTTTCCGTTGTCCGTAGCGGACCGACGATTTCCATAGGACACTCAATGTTTTCCATCATCCGGACAGACGATTTTCATACCATATTCGATATTTTCCGTCGTCTGTAGTTGACCGACGATTTTCATATCATACTCGATGTTTTTTGTTGTCCGTAGCGGATTGATGATTTCTATAGCATACTTGATATTTTCTGTTGTCCGTAGCGGACCGATGATTTCCATATCATACTCTATGTTTTCCGTCGTCCGTAGCGAACCGACGATTTCCATAGTAATTACGTAAAACCCTTAGTACTTGGAATCGCTGAATCTTTCTTTCCACTGCATCGTCTTACTCAGCATCGGAGAATGTAGTGTGGCGAAGTACTGGCGATGACAACAGGGCACGGCGATTCTGGAGCACAATGACGCAAAATCTGCCTTTTGTAGCAAGATGGCACAAGATTTTTGTTTTGGCGAAAATTGGTGCAGAATTCCCATTTCTGGTAACTGCATATGCATTACGCAAAAAATTATCAGTTTATATTTTTCCTGACTTTTCCAGGTTTTTGCTAAAAACTTTTTTCTCCTTGAGTTTTCCCTGATTTTTAGCCTCATTTTCGGATTCCTTGATTTTTCCTGGTTTTCCGGTCGGCTGGCAACCCTGTTATGATCATATACAGAGATGATTATAATCTAAAAATGATTGATGCTATTAAAGATTTGAAAGCTGTCCCGATAAATAAGGACCCCTCGGTAATATTATCAGAAAACTTGCCCACTTGAGAAATCATCTAATACTATAATGTGCAAATTAATTGGGACAAGCTATTTTATTCTCAGAATTGTAATGTGATCGCCAGTTGATGTCGGAAATCCACGTAAACCGGTTTTATCAGCTGTTAGGTGGTGTGACTGTTAGAACTTGATAGTAAGAATGTGGTTTGACCGGTTTTAAACAGGAAATAGGCACTTCAGCTTCAGTTGTGAGCTTTCGTGTGTGACAGGTGGATGTTAGTTTTTGCTCTCTGAGTACGTGTTGCTTTCGTGTATTGAAAAATGGATATTTCCCCAAGGAAGCGTGCAAAAATAATTGCTCTGAAGGATCACACTTCTATGACAGTGAAAGATATCGCTTCTGCAGTTGGGGTAGGAAAATCAAGTGTATCAAGACTGCTTACGCGATACAAAATATCTGGATAATCTTCTCCAAAAAGAAGAGGTAAATGTGGAAGAAAACGAAAAACAACTCCACGAACCGATAAATATCTAATCTGAAATAGTAAAGCAAATCCCCCCCCAAAAAAAAGCACCGACCTTCAAAGAGATTTATTGGCTAGTGGTTGTGATGTTAGTAATTCAACTATACGCCATAGGCTTCTGGAAGTTGGCCGGAAATCAAGAAGACCTACGAAACAACAATATTTGAATGCGAAAATGAAGATAAAACGTTTAGCATGGGCCAAGAAATATAAATCATGGACTGCTGACGACTGGAAAAAGGTAATTTTCAGTGATGAAACTCGTTTATTTGTGGAGGGTTACCAAGCAAATGTCGTTAGATGAAGCAACTGTGAACCCTTAAGACCTGAGCATGTCAAACAGACTGTAAAACACCCTCTGAAACAGATGTTTTGGGGTTTTTTCACATCAAATGGCACTGGAAGCTTAGTTCCTGTTCAAGGTATGATGAATTCAGCCAAGTACGTAGAAATATTACAATGTAGGATTGTTCCATTCTTGCAAACTTTTGAAGGGACATTTCAACATGACTTGTCCATGTCACAATTAGAAATTGGTCAAGAATTTCATGCTGGAAAATCAAATGCATTTGCTTGATTCGCCTGGAAATTCACTAGACTTAAATCCCATAGAAAACTTGTGGAATATTTTGAAGAGACGTTTAGATAAAATGGACTGTACAACCAAAGAACGCATGATAACGAATGCAATAAAAGAGTGGTTCCACGATTATGAAGTAAAAAATATGTGCACTAATCTAGTGGAGTCAACGCCAAAACAAATTCAAGAGGTCATTTCTGCTAAAGGAGGACATACTTCATACTAATACAGGTATTTATCAGTGTATATCATGGCATAGAATGATATAAAGGCAAGTTTTGGAAAAAAAGAGTGATTTTTTACTTTGTCCTAATTAATTTGCACAGTATAGTACTACCCAACAAGGTTAGAAGAAATGCCTATCCACCTGTTGCCGCATCAATACCTCATATTTTTGGCAAGGTGAAAACTCACAAAGAAAACAACCCAATCCGGCCTATTGTTAACAAGAATAATGCTCTAACTATTAAGCTAGAGAAAAGTCTATACAATTACTTAAAAGTACTTTACTGCCACTATGAATATACTGTGAATAACTCAGATGAAGTGATTGACAAAATCAAGTCTATTAACAGCACAGAATTTACTATGTACTGTTTGGATGTGGTGTCATTATATCCAAACACCCCCACCTCCGATGCAATCCACCTCATCGAGGATAAACTGAGAAGACAAAAGATCACACCAATTACTATCGATGGCATCATTTACGCTCTTAACCTGATTACAGATAATAATTTCTTCAACTACAACAACACAATTTACAAAAAAAAATTTGGAGCACCTATGGGATCTCCGATATCAGGATTATTAGCAGAAGTTATCATGCAAGATATTGAAGAAAAAAATTTTTAACAGCACTACAAATAACTCACTGTTATTATACTTACGATATGTAAATGATATCATAATTTGTTGGCCTTTCTCCGAAACCGAGATGAAACAATTCATGACTAACTTCAATAGCATATATTACAACAATTCGAGTCACTTGTGAGAAAGAAATTAACAACAGACCCAATTTTTTAGACATCTCTTTATTCAAAAGTCAGAACAAGATCGAGTTTAACACACACTGTAAACCTACTTATGTTCCTACCATAATTCCTAAAGAATCCTGTCACCCTTGGAGATACAAGACATTGGCCTTTAAATTGTTTGTAAACCGAGCCATTACACACTCGTCAACTAATAAAGCACTGAAAGACGAAATACAATGGATTAAAGATACTGCGACTTGTTTTGGATGCCCAAAAGGATTAATTGTTGAATTTATCATAACATCATTAAACAAAGAAATTCTAAAAATGATAACTGTATCAATATTAAAATGCAATTCTGTGGCAGCATCCCATATTTACCACTTATTAGTAGTATTCTGAAAAAAGAATGGCAAAACAACAACTCTCTGATATTGCAGAAAAAGTTATTGACAATTCACGATTACTAACAACTGAATATTGCAACAAGAATTCATTGCAGCATGCTGGCGTTTATAAGATACAGACTATTGATCCTAACGATGGTAAACATGATAAATATTATATTAGTAGCACTAAAAGAAGACTTGCAGCTCGACTGAACGAATATTATACAAATTAGACAAGAAAAGAAGTAAAGAATTCACTGATAACAGCACTGCATGGATAACGAACTATCACCAGATTGGGAAAACATCAAAACACTGACAACACAAAAAACAATCAAATCCTATGGTCAGAGGCTATTACTATTGAAAAGACCCAAGACGAGAATTGTAATTCATCAACACCAATGGAAATCCCATACGTTTGGAAATATCTAATAGAGCAAGAAAAGAAATAAGTAAAAAATAAAAATAAATCGAGAAATTTGAACTTGAATAATTAGAAGGATAACAACTGTACTTTGCAGCCAACACGACAGATGGTACATTGCAACATAGTCACGTATGCACACGTTTATGGGAAGACAGACGTGATTTGTCGACATGGAACATCCAAGTCAGGAATGATATATGGAATCATAGTGAGAAGAATTGGCAGGAAAACACGTAATATGCAAAACATTAGAAGAATTCTTGAAATCATCATAACATGCGTAAGTTACGTTGAAAATTATATGCGGGACGTTTCGGTAGCGACTTCTACCTTCATCAGCCATGGAATGAGACGTGGTAAAAAAGCTTCAGTTGTTGCCAGATTTCAAAATCGCTTTCCAAATAATAGGGATGTTAAAAGGTGCATCAGTATTGCAGGTGTTAGGGATAAGGTAGATTTCAATGCTTTCGCAGTATGAGGGCATGAGGGCATAGCGATTGCTGAACGGGGCGATCCGCCTAACATTTTGCCAATCAGGAATCCTGGACCTATCACTGATGGTTAAAATTAAAAGGTAGGTGGATGGGCTGCCTTTCTTAACATCAGCGATATGTTCCATCAATTGCCGGTTTATGCTGTGGTAAGTACTACCAATATAGTGGGTAACACCTGTGGAAGTGTTGATAATGATAGAGTAGACACCTTGTAACTGTAGGGGTTTATTGAGATCTCTGTCTTTAAGGATGAGGTTGAGAAGATGTGGAGGTGGTTTGACTGCAATCCTGTAGCCAAGACTTGAAAATGGTGCAAACTTTATAAGTGAAGGACAGGCTAAAGGGCAAAGTGCCAACAAACTGATGGGTGGTGGAAGGTTCAGGCAGTAAACTAAATCTATTCTGTGATTCAAAACTCCTAATTAGTCTATGTACTAAGAGGGGTGGAAAGCCATGCAATTTGTCAATATTGATGATGTTCTGATATTGTTTTTGAAGAGCAGAATGGCTGTTGCAAATAAGGTTGGCCCGGTGAATGTATGACTTTAGAGCAGACAATTTGTATTTTTCAAAGGTGCAAGAATAGTAAGAGATGATATTATGGGTGGCAGGTTTCCTGTAAACAGAGAGGCCAAGTGAGAAGCCTGGGTTGATGCTGATGTTAACATCCAGAAAACAAATATTGGCAACAACTGACGCCTTTACCACACGTCTCATTCCATGACTGATGAAAGTAGAAGTCATTACTGAAATGTCCCGCTTATAATTTTCAATGCAACTTACGCATGTTATGACAATTTCATGAATTCTTCTAAAGATACGTGGTAGTCGGCACTTAGTACCAACCTTGCTTAACATCAACCTACGATAGTTGTACCAGTGAAGATGACCGTGATGGAAACAGATCGAAACTAGTCTGGTAGTGTTTGAGTAGTGAGTGCCCACTGCAAGGAATTCTCTGCTTTCTGTCCAAATTTTATGCAAACCTCTTGGTCTTGGTGTAACTACGAATGCTCTTTTGTGGTTTGATTTTACGTGAAGACGTCGTCAATAATAGATAATGATTTTAATCACACAGACATTTCTTTTTCGCCAAATATCTCGCATGTTTGGCGTCATCCACCACGCCGATGATGCCTCTATAGCTCATATGTCGGGGCTTGCGAGACATTTCTTTTTGCCCAATAGCTCGTGTGTCACCCGCCATGCCAATGATGCCTCTATAGTTCATATGTTGGAGCTGGCAAGCTAAAGCTGAACTTTTACTGCTAAGTTGTGGCCTCTACTGCAGAAAGAAAAAAAAAATAATAATAATAATAAAAAAAAATATGAGTGCTGGAAAAACTGCAGAAAAGTTATTCGAGTGGAAAGGGTTAATTTTTTCAGTGTTTTGTTCTCCATTTCCTTCCGTGTATTCAGATGTGCAATGTATAGTGTATCATAAAATTATGTTCACAGCAAATGGAAAGCTGCAAAAATTTTTATATACTGTGACATGTGAAACATGTCAGGGTAAATGACATTAGCCCCCCCCCCTCAACAAAGGCTCGAAGAACTTGCAAATCTAAATTATCAAAAAAGAGTGACATCAAATATATAACACAAGAAACTATTTACAATGCTGTGCTGCAGGGGTAAAACAAGTTATTAAAGAAAGGGCTTTGAATCTTATGTAAAAGACATTAAAATGTCAGTATGCCAGATGAGCAAAATTATACAAATGTTGATTTCATTTTTTTCCTGTATAACATATTTCTTTTTCTGAAAACAAGTCATAATAATGTGATTGTGTTTTTATTACTTATGCAATTCTCCTTGCTCAGCCAGTCACCCATACCATTCTCCCACCAACATACTCCTTCATCTGGACACTTCTGTGACGCACATACAGTAGGCGGGTTCCGATTGGCTGTAAGTGAAAAATGTTGGTGTTAGTAGTATTAGTTTAATTTGACACAAGTTTACACATACCTTAAAAGCTACTTCTCTAAATAATCAACCCACTACACTGAGACATTTTTGTAATCAGAACACAAACTTGAATTTTTGTATCATCTCATCAAAAAAGTCTGCCACAAAAGTGTTGACCCAATCAAGCATACCAGCAGTGAAGGATTGGATGGACATGTTGGTGGCGAACTTCTTTGGTCAGGGGATGCATACAAAAATGTGTGTCCCGATATGACAAATGTCTCAAATATTTTATGAAGCAGCTTAAAGTATTTGTAAACTTGTGCCAATAAAGTAATATTGCTAACACAAAAATTGTTTCACTTGCAGCTAATCACAACTTACTTTCTCGATATTCTTCACATCCAGTATTATAAATATTTAACAGGAATTATCGAGGATAAATTTATTAAGGTACATTACCTCTCAAATTTTTGATCTAAACACTAGATCTTCGTCAGTTCTTGCTTCCTTCTACTTCCACAGGTCTGGTGACCAAGCCTGATGGATTTTCCATCCAGCGTGGTCATTGATGTTGCCACCTTGTGTCTTGTAAATTTCCAGGGATTCCTCTAATTTCCGGATAATTGCATGGGATTTAGAAAACCCTTTCATGGCAAGTTTAGATGTAGTGTCCATGTATACGAATATAAACCTGGACAAACTCATAGATTACATAGCAGATGACCTATCTGACCTAGTAGTGTTTCATGAATACAATAAAGAAGAAGCAATAGGCCTTCATGAACTTACAGTGTTTGCTCTAAACAACAATTTTTTTCAATTCCAAGGCTGCTTCTATAAGCAAAGATGTGGGCTAGCAATGGGTTCGTCATTAGCACCTCTACTAGCAAATTATTACGTAAGTAAAATAGAAGAGCCCTTCCTATTGAAACCTTCAATTTTTGGCATGTATATTAGATACATGGATGATATCCTTTTCATCATAGATCACGATGCGAGTGGATACCCATCAAAAATCCTAGAAGGTTTTAATGCCCAAGATGAATCCCTAAAATTCACTTTAGAAGAGCAAAACGAAAATAAGCTAAATTACCTAGATATTACTTTGAAGTGGGAAGGAAAATATATTACCACAGAATTATACAAGAAGCCTACAAATACAGGAAAATTTTTAAATTACAAATGAGATCACCCTAATTATATAAAAAAGAATGTAGCTTTACAATTTAAAGAAAAAGTTGAAAAGCTGAATTCAACTTCAGAAGCTAAGAAAAAACATAAAAATAAGTTAAAATCAATCTTATTAGAAAATGATTACCCTTCAAAAGAAATTCGTGAACTACTGGACGAAAATCCTACTAGGAACAGAACAGGCACTACAGACAAAAAGAAATAAGGAGAAAATTGAATATTTATTCACAAGAAAAGTCACTTACCACAAGGGACTGTTTCAAAAACTGAAAAAAATCAGCACTAAATATAAAATTAGGTTAGCTCCAGGTTTGAATAACAAAATTAAAAAATACTTACCATCCCTAAAACAAAAAGAAGAAAATACTTGACTCCAGGAAGGAGTCATTTATAAAATCGAGTGTTCATGTGGATTACCATATATAGGAGAAACAGGATGAAGGTTAACCACCAGAATTAAAGAACACAAAGCAGCAATAAAGAACATCTCAAATAAAACAGGATTAGACAGGCACATACTACAAACTGGCCACAAAATGGACTGGGACTCCTTAAAAGTGATCAAACATCAATCCCATGCAATTATCCGGAAATTAGAGGAATCCCTGGAAATTTACAAGACACAAGGTGGCAACATCAATGACTATGCTGGATGGAAAATCCATCAGGCTTGGTCACCAGACCTGTGGAAGTAGAAGGAAGCAAGAACTCCTGACGAAGATCTAGTGTTTAGATCAAAAATTTGAGAGGTAATGTACCTTAATAAATTTATCCTCGATAATTCCCATTAAATATTTATAATACTGAAAGTAATAAGAGGAAGCCATGAAGTCATTAATTACTAGGATTCTTCACATTATAAGGTGGAGCAATGAACAGCTCATGATCTAGATATCATATAAATATTTTCTCCATGAGAAGAAATCTTCATGTGATGCCAAGATCATGGCTTCTGTAGTTAACCGACTAGATGACTACGACAAGGAATTTTATAAAATTTCTTGTCGCAGTCATCTAGTCAGTCTTTTATATTGTTTTGATAACAGCAATATAAGAAGATAAGAAAGCCGTCCAGGCATAAATACTTCAAGTCATTCCTAAAGTTCTTTGTTTATTTGTGCCTGTCAGAAACCTGAATTTGTATGTTTGATGTTGATTGTTACCAACGCCTTACTTGAATTATGTTAGGAGTTGAAAATAAATGTTACAAAATGCCTAAGGTTTGAGTTCAAGCATCTAAAATCAGCAATAGCAGAAGTTTCTTCCTATACAACAGAAACAGTGCTCAAACTATGCTAATTTTAATGGACTGCTTAGAAATACATCCTCACATTTTTCTGGTCCTTTTGCAGCCCGCTCAATAAAGTTGGTAAAGCTATGCAAAACTAGCTACTCATTCATATTCTACACATACACAAGTTCAGTTGGTGACATTTCATAAAAATAAATCAGTTTCCTCCATGTAGCCAAAAATAACTCCACAATGAACCTTGTTTTTCTGAAAAAACAGTAAGACAAAATAAAACAGATATTAAGTTAGAAAAGGTAAGGGATTACTTTGTTCAGAAGAAACACAATTTCACCCCAACTTTTTTACTCACTCAGTGGATACCTTTATTCAAAGTTTAGATAAAAGATCCAATCAAATCCACAACGTACATAAGAAATTTAAGTTTGTGTTTGATTCTACTAATAATGTCAAGTTAATAAATAAGAATTTAAAGATTAAATGCTCAAGTGTTCAGAAAAGTCAAGAAAATTATCTTGGGGAAAGCAAACTGAATGCTATAGAATTCAAAGAGAGGTAATCATTCAAACACTTTCTATCAAGTATTAACAGATTGCTCAACTGTACAATGCTGCTGCTGCTCATATATCAAAGGGGTTTCTGATTTATTCTAATCTTCATATACTATTCAGAAAGTAGCCACTGCCCTTTCCTTAGCAGTGGCTACTGAAGTGCTTTCCCACAGTGAAACTGATAAAGTACTTCTGATATAACATGATTCAAGAATAGGTCAAAAGCCTAGTTGCACTATGAATAGAAAGAGAAACTGCAGAAACTGAAATAGATTCTGTGAATAAAAAGGCTTGTTTAAAATGTGTTGAAGTTAAGTTCAACCATTTCTATTCCTTATGTATGCGTGTGTATCATTCTGCTTCTTAAGAGTCTGAGGTCAATGCTCCTAAAATGAGTCAGATTGAAATACGATTTGTGAAACTATACCTGTGGAGAAGGGACTTGTGTGTAGCTTGTCAGAAATATAACACCCAAATTAGTACAGAGCTTTTCTGCTCAGGTTTTGCTGGGTACCTGAAAAAGTGACAAGGGGCATGGCATCACAAAACTTTTGAAAACTCACATGTTTGCAAAGAAGGGCTACATTAAAAAATATTGCAAAACATTCTTGTTCGGATTTACCAAACGAATCGCTCTCTGGTATTTCTGAAACAAATTTCTCTACCTCCCCACTCCTCCAAGTATGTCTTAAAATATTTAAAACAAGCCTCAGTAGTAAAAAAACAAGTTAGTAAAATCATGCAATGCATTGATTATGATACGCTTTCCAACATACCAGAAATCATTACTCAAGTTATGAGGATGATGGCTGTAGAATAAATCTCGCTTCTGTGCCCTGACCGTTGACCCCATTTTGATTATATTAAACAGAATTAGTTCAGTATGCCTTCGGAAAAACAAAGTTTTGTTGCAATCGAAGCATTTTTACGTAAGTTATGACACGTAAGGGTGATGGAATGAATCCTGCTTTTATGTCCTGACCTTTGACCCCGTTTCACCCATTCTTCACCCGAAGTGGTCCCCTACCACATACTAAAATTTCATCGAAATCGAATCATCTTTACGCAAGTTATGACGCATAAGAGCAATGGAATGGATCCCACTCCTATGTCCTGACCTTTGACCCCATTTCCCATATGTTTTGTCCCCAGGTGGCCCTACCACACACTAAAATTTCATCAAAATCGAACCATTTTTACGCAAGTTATGATGCATAAGGGCAATGGAATGGATTCCACTCCTATGTCCTGACCTTTTGAACCCATTTCGTCCATTTTTAATAGGGTTTGTCCTCAGGTGGTCCCCTACCACATACTAAAATTTCGTCGAAATTGAACCATTTTTACGCAAGTTATGATGCATTAGAGCAATGGAATGGATTCAGCTCTTATGTCCTGACCTTTGACCCCATTTCGTCCAGTTTCAATAGGGTTTGTCCCCAGGAGGTTCCTTACCACATACTAAAATTTCATTGAAATTGAACCATTTTTACGTTGAGTTATCGTGCGAACGGACAGACAGACAAAGATGGAGCATATATGCTTCTTCAACCTACGATTGGAAAGCATAAACAAATGAAAAAGCAGGTCCCGTCAGCATTGTATGTTGGTCAGCAATTCTAATAGTAGTCCTAGCCAGTTAATGTCATAATGAATTATATTCATTAAAAGTTCAGTACGATTAAGTACCATTTCTGATTTGCACCTTAAGTTTCTATGTACTATTAAGTACATAGAAACTTATAAACTTAAACTATTAAGTACATGAAACTTTTTGTGTACTTGCGGGCGGTCGTAGTGAGCGATGGATTTGCCTCCTCGGAGCGCTCCGTGATAACAATGGCACACACAACAGCAACTAGGGCCTCTGTGAATCTTGGAGAGGTGCAAGCTAGTTCTGTGTGACATTGGCAAAAAGACCCCAACTCACTGGGTTTTGTTCCAGAATCCTTAGGTTGAATGACCAACTGGAACCCTCAGCTGTGGGCTAATCCCCCACACTGATGTACTTACCTGATTAAAAAGACAAAAAGAAATATTAAGAATGATGCAAGTGTGGGATATGGTGGACCTACCACACTTGAGAAGGACGGTCCACCACGGAATCGACCTGGACTTTCTAAACGGCGTATGAGAAAGAGATCTCGACTGAGTGAATGTAAGATTGGTGTATGGAATACTAGAGGGAAAAATGGCAAGATAAGTGAGGTGCTTGAGGAGATGAATAAGTATAGACTGGATGTGCTGTGTGTAAGTGAAACCAAAAAGAAGGAAATTGGGGTAGAAGAAGTGAATGGCACGGTGAGTGTGTGGTCTGGAGTATTAGATAATATGAGGACAGGCTGGTGTAGGTGTGATTTTAAGTGAAAAGATGAAGAACAACTTGATTCACTATAGTTGCGTAAGTGAGAGAATTCTCTGGATTCATTTAAAAGTGAAACTTCAGAGAATTGTAATTGTTGTAGTGTATGCTCCTTGTGACTCGGAACCTTCTGAAAAGAAGGATGATTTCTGGAATGAGCTAAAAGCTGTTTTGAGCCAGTTTGGTGCTAAAGAAAAAGTTATAATAGCAGGGAATTTCAATGCTAGAGTAGGTGTGCAGAATGTAATTTCTGACAATGTTCTGGGTAAGTTTAATGATCCTTGTGTGAATGATAATGGTGAAAGATTAATTGAACTCTGCATTGAGAATGGTTTGTGTGTATCTAATACATTTTTCAACCACAAGTATATCCACACATATACTTGGGAAAACCGTACTCTTGGTCAAAAGAGTGTGATAGATTTTGTTGTCTACGATCAGCGTTTGAAACACTTAGTTGTTGACACCCGTGTGATGAGAAGTGCGGATGTTGGTTCTGATCATTACTTGGTAGTGTCACGAGTGAAACTTAATGTTGGTTGGAGGAAAAGGAATAGGAAGTGACCCAGGATAGAAAGAATAAAGGTTGATAGGCTCCTTGAAGATCATCAGCAGTATTCTCACTTACTCAGAGAACGACTGAAGGATCTGAAGTCTGGTGAGAGGGATGTAGAAAAGAAGTGGGAATGTTTTAAGAACTGTGTTTTCACTGCTGCTAAAGAAGTCTGTGGCACCACAATAGTGGGTAACAATAGAGGTGATGCTTGGTGGAATAGTGAGATTGAAGAGGCAGTTAAGAGAAAGAAGGAAGCCTATTTGAGGATGTTGCAAGGTAGAGTCTCTGTGGATGAATATCGTTGTAAGAAGCGTTAAGCTGCTAAGCTGGTTCACCACAGTAAGGCAAAAGATAGGAAGGAGAAAGTGGAAAGGCATGAACTGGCTTTTTGGAAAGATAGGAAGTCCTTCTGGAAGTACATGAGACTCAGGAAAACTAGGGGAAACAAAGTTGTAAGTTGTGTGAAGAATGAGATTGGGGAAATGATATGGGAGCCAAATGAGTTAAGTGACAGGTGGGGTGAATACTTCTGTGAGTTATTAGATCAGGAAAGCATAGATGATTCTGAGACAGACACAGATGATGTCACAATGAGGGATGAAAGCACAGGAGGGATCTCAAGAGAAGTGTGTAAAGCTCTAAAATCTCCTCAGAATGGTAAGGCTCCGGGAGTTGATGGCATAACTGCCGAGATGTTGAAATACGGTGGTGACTCTATAATTGACTGGTTAACTGAAATTTGCCAGTTGTGCTGGGAGTTAGGAATGGTCTTTCGGGATTGGAAGGATGCTATTATTGTTCCTTTGTATAAGGGAAAAGGTGATCAGACTGAATGCAAGAACTATCGTGGTATTAGCCTACTGAGTGTGCCAGGGAAAGTGTTTGGTAAGGTTGTTATTGAAAAAGTACGAGGTCTTACATCATTGAAAGTGTGGGATGTTCAGAGTGGTTTTATGCCTGGTAAAGGCTGCACTAACCAGATTTTTGCATTACGCACGATGATTGAAAAGTATCTGGCTGTTGGGAGGAAAGTTTTTACTGCCTTCATAGATTTAGAGAAAGCTTACAACCGAGTGAATAGGACACTTTTGTGGAAGGTATTGAATGAATATGGTGTTACTGGGAATCTACTTAATAGTGTAAAAGCCATGTATGCTGGTAGTAGAGCTTGTGTACAAGTGAATGGTGTTTTATCAAAATGGTTTTCCATTGGTGCAGGAGTTAGACAAGGTTGTGTAATGTCACCATGGCTGTTTAATATAATTATGGAAGCATGCATGCGTGAGGCCAAAATAGATAATAGTGGTTCATGTCTTGGTGATATCCGTGTGTGCAGATTGCTGTATGCTGATGACACTGTCCTGTTGGCAGAGAGCAAAAGTGAGTTGCAGAGAATGTTGACTCGGATGCACGAAGTTTGCATGAAATTCAAACTGAGTATAAATAAGGGAAAAACCAAAGTTATGGTGTTTGAGAGAGGAGCGGGTAGCACTGAATGTAATGTAAGCATAAATGGCACTGTGGTTGACCAGGTGAGTGAGTTTGTGTATTTAGGAAGCATGTTTGACAGAGAGAACAAGTTGGATGGTGAAATCAGTAGGCGAGTGAATTCTTCTTTGAAAGTCATAGCTGCTTTGGGAGGTTTTCACAGGAATGATGGGTTCTCTAGAGAGTCCCGCATGGCTGTGTTTGAAAGTGTAATTGTTCCTACTCTGATGTATGGTAGTGAAACCTGGGTAGTGCAGAAGAAACATAGGAGTCGTTTGTGTGCTGGAGAAATGCGTTACTTACGTGGGGTTTGTGACAAGACACGATATGATTGTGTGAGAAATGAAGATGTATTGCAGTTGTGTGATGTGAAGAAAAATGTTGTTAGCAAGGTGGAGACCAATATGCTTCGGTGGTTTGGCCATGTTGAAAGAATGAGTGATGAAATTGTTACTAAGAAAATCTTTTCAGCCCAAGTGGCAGGAAGGAAAGGCAGAGGAAGGCCAAGGAAGACATGGGTGGATCAGATTCAGGAGTGTCTGCATGAGAAAAAGATTATGAGTATGAAGTATAAAAGATCTTGTGTACAGCGTGTAATGAAGCACGAGTTGTATGTCAAGATCGCTGTAAATGGAGAATTTTGATACGACAACAATAAGTAAAAATATCTGGAAGTTTGTATTTCTTTTTGGAGCTAACCTCTGAATCTCAGAGAACAGCTTAGTGATATGTATGTATGTTTCTATGAACTTCAGGACAATTTTTCTGCAACAACAGAACAGGATATGTAAGGGGTGCAATCCTAAAAGTTAAAAGCTTACAACTGCATTTGCTCCATGGTTATACATTTCTAAATTTTACAACCACACAGATTTTTCTGTATTATCTGGGCAAAGGGAATAAATATATATATATGCACTATTTTGAGGAAAAGGAGCTTCCTGAAATTCCTCACAATACTAAAGAGCAGGGACTCTATAGAACTATACCTGCCAGGGACACTCAGCTATCTGGATCTGTCTCTGCCTCTAACAAAATGCAAAGGAACTTCGTGTACACAATGTTAAATTTTTCAAATGATTTGCAATCCAATTTACCTGAGATGTGTCGAATAATTTTCAAGTATTTATCTCCAAGGTGCTCTCCATGAGAAAATATTGCTTCATGCAATTCTTCTATAAAAAATTCTCCTTTTCCATCAGTGATAACACCTTCAAACAATTCCAAGACTTTAACCCATCTTTCTTGAGAAACATAGTTTCTGATCTGCGTGACTAATCTCTCATCTTTCCACAAAAGCTTATTGTTTAGTCCACCACCAGAAGAGTTAAATGAAGAGCTATTACATCGGTTTCTTGATTTTTCCATAAGAGTTTTCACAACAGATGAATCGATATTAGCCAGGTATTGCTCACTAAGAGTTTTCAACAAAGATTCCATTTTTTCAGTTAGTTGTAAGATTGAAATTTCACTAACAGATCTTAGAACATTTTCAAAAATATGCACAGGTATTATCTGCTTGCACACAAGATGCATGTGTTCCATCACAGACAGCATACTTGACCAGTCTGGACCTTGACTTCTAAATGCTTCCAATAAGGCTATGTTAGCTTCTTCACTTAAATGTATACATCTTCTCTGGCAAAAAGAAAATACATGATGAAGAACATGGAGTGACACACCAGGTTCTTGCCTGCATGTCATAATTAACTGTGAACAAAATAATGCTGTCAAAATATCTGGCTTGATAAAATCAATCACACATTTTACAAAGTTTTCATCTTTCGTAAGGATTGATTTTTTCAAAAGTTTCAAAATAGCTTCACATTGAACAGCAGGCTTTTCATTCCCAATATTCTCATATGCAAACTTCAAGGCAAAGAAAAAACCCTTCTCACAAGATTCCTGAAGAAAATTCAAAAATGCCTGTCCCTGAAACAAAATAAAAACATAATCTTACAAGAACAATTCAATCCAGATACATACAATAACTCACAAAATGAAGTTCTGCATTTAACTCATCCATTCTGCATCAAAAAAAAAAAAAAAAAAAAAGGAAGAATTTCCATAAATTACAGAAGTATAAAAATTCACATTTTTTTACAGAAAGGGGAACTGATCAATAAATACAAGCATTCAAATACCATATTGCAGCAGGCACCATTTGCATCATACTGGTGTGGCCATGATTTAGAGTGGCACAGCACTGTAGGCATCACTAGGTTATACTGAATGACTAAGTTATACTCTGAGATTCAGAGGTTAGCTCTTCAAAGAAAGTTTATTTGCCAAATTAAAGTTATTGATGGCACTAGGGTTTATTTACAGCTGATGTATCAAACATCTCCATTTACAGTGACCCTGGCATGCATCACATGCTTTACCGCCATCCATTAAATGTCTCACAAGGGACCTCGTCTACTTCATACTCATTATAATTTTCTAATACAGATGTTCTTGAATTTGACCCCCTCCCCCCATAATTTCCTTGGCCTTTCTTTTTCTTTCCAGCCACTTAGGCTGAATAAATTTTCTTAGCATCTCATCACTCATTCTTTCGACATGACTAAAACACCTCCGAGTGGTTGTCTCCACCCTGCTGTATTTTGCATCACAATACACCTCTGCAAAACAATTTCATTCCTCACAAGACTAGAGCATTTTGCCACCCCTGCCCCCTCCCATTCCTTAAGCAATGCATCTCTCCAGCATACAAACAACTCCTACGTCTCTTCTGCAGTACCCAGGTTTCATTACCATACATCACAGTAGCAGTGTGTCTAGCTGCAAATGTCAAACAGAAAATGACATTTGAAAAGTAACAGTGCTTCGCTTCCAGCGGGCACAGGGGCAGAGCCCCATTGGGGGCGGTTGGGGGCGAAGCTCTCATGCTTTCAGATCAAAGGTGCCTGTTTTGGGCTAAAATCTACTTTTAACATGTTAAAAAGGTGGGCGGTCTTAGTGAGAGATGGATTTGCCTACTCTGGGCGCTCCACAGGCAACAATGGAATATAGAACAGCAACAACAGCCTCTGTGAATCTTGGGAGAGGTGCCAGCTAGTTCCATGTGACATTGGCAAAAAAGACCCCAACTCACTGGGTTGTGTTCCAGAATTCTTAGGTGGAATGACCAACTGGAACCATCAGCTGTGGAATCCCCCACACTGATGTACTTTTCCTGATTACAAAGACTCAAAGAATGCTAAAAAAGGACTCAAGTGTGGGATATGGTGGACCTACCACACATTTAAGAAGGATGGTCCACCACAGAATCAACTTGAGTTTCCTAAATGGCATATGAGAAAGAGATATCGGCTGAGTGAGTGTAAGACTGGTGTATGGAATACTAAAGTAAACGGATAGATAAATGAGGTGATTCAAAAATGAATAAGTATAGATTGGATGTGCTGCATGCAAATGAAACTAAAACAAAAGAAATTGGGATAGAAGAAATGAATGGAATGGCGAGTGTTTGGTCTGCAGTGTTGGATTATGTGAGAAGACAAACCAGTGTAGGTGTGCTTTTAAGCGAAAAGATGAAGAACAACTTGATTCACTATAGCTGCATAAGTGAAAGAATCCTCTGGGTTCATTTGAAAGTGAAACTCCACAGAATAGTAATTGTTGTAGTGTACGTTCCTTGTGACTCGGAACCTTCTGATAGGAAGGAAGATTTCTGGAATGAGCTAAAGGCTGTTTTGAGTCAGTTTGGTGCTAAAGAGAAAATTAATTCCGGGGGATTTCAATGCTAGAGTAGGTGTGCAAAATGAGATTACTGATAATGTTCTGGGTAAGTTTAACGATCCTGGAGTGAATGATAATGGAGGAAGATTAATTGAACTCTGCATCAAAACTGGATTGTGGGTATCTAATACATTTTCCAACCACCAGTATATCCACACATACACTTGGGAAAATCGTACTCTCGAATTAAAGAGTGTAATAGATTTTGTTGTTTATGAGCAGCGTCTGAAACACTTTGTTGTAGATACCCGCGTGATGAGAGGTGCAAATGTTGACTCTGATCATCACCTGTTAATGTCACGGGGAAACAGAATGTTGGTTGGAGAAGGAGGTATAAGAAGATGCCAGTGGTGAAAAGAATAAAGGTCTAAAGGCTATCTGAAGAGCATCAGCATTACTCTGATTTAATCAGTGAACGTCTGAATGAGTTGAAGGTGTGCGAAATGGATGTAGAAAAGAAGTGGACATGCTTTAAGAACTGTGTTGTCACTGCTACTGAAGAAGTCTGTGGTACTGCTACAATAGGTAACTTTATAGGTGATGCTTGATGGTTGGTTGGTTGATCGATTTTAATGGCGCAAGGACCATGGTTGGCCAAAGAGCGTCAAACAAAAGACATCAAAACAAAACATAATTAATAAAAAACGTACACAAGGTTAAAAACAGGCTGATGTGGTAAAAACGAAAGATGAGAGTGAACAAGTTAAAACCTAGATGAGGTCAAAAAAGGAAATTTCTTGTAAAAACGAAAACACTGCTTTCATGTCGCAGACTTCACCAATAAGAAATTGCAGCGTAGCTGCTCCTTCGTCCAACAGATGAGAGTGAAAATGACGAAAACGATTATCACAAAAACGAACACAAGTACACAAAACATGAAGGACAGTGAGATGACAGTTGCACGCCTCACACATCGGCGCAGTGTCACCACACAGCAAAAAGTGGTGAGTGAAACGACAATGCCCGATGCGGAGACGCGCAAGCACCACTTCCTCCCTACGGTTTCGACGATATGAGGATTTCCAAATTTCAAGATTAGGTTTAATACGATGCAGTTTATTTTCCACCTCTTGGTCCCACAGACCCTGCCACGTTCGCTTGATATGCTCGTAAAGAAGAAAGCGGAAATCCCGGTGAAATAGTGGCAAGGGTGTGACGACCAAAGAGGAAGCAGATCTAGCAGCCGCTTCAGCACACTCGTTACCTGAGATTCCAACATGCCCAGGAATCCAGCAAAACTGAACCTGAAAACCGGCCTCGAGCAAACGACGAAGTAACTGTCTCACATTCAAGAGAAAAGGATGGTCACAGCAATCTGCAGATGACAAAGACTGCAAGACACTTAAGGAATCCGTATAGACCATAGCACAATGATGAGAACTCGACTGAATATGGAGAAGGGCGAGATACACAGCATGCATCTCTGCCGAAAATACCGTGGCCTCAGCTGGGATCCGCGCTACTGAAACATCATCTACACAGACAGCCGCGGATCCAACGATTCCATGCATCTTGGAGCCATCAGTGAAAATGGGAGTGTAGTCAGAACTGAGGGCACAGTGCTCAGCAAAGAGCTGCTGGTACACTGACACAGGGGTTGAGGATTTATCGTAAGATGTAAAGGTGGTATCAACCATGACACCAAGGGGGTGCTATGGAGGATCGCCAAAGCCCCTGGTCTCTCCAACAAGTGATAAGTCGAGCCCTACATCACGGGCTACGGTCGCCACACGAAGACCAAAGGTTGGAATGCACAAGGGCTGGTTCTCATATAAACGAGCATGCTGGGGATGAAAAACTGCATCGTATCAAGGATGGTTTAGAAGAGATCGAAGTTTCAAGTAGAATTGAGCAGACAGCGTAATTCAAGCGATGGTTCATTCGCGTCAGCATAAAGGCTGGGAATCGGAGATGTTCGAAATGCTCCCGTACAAAGACGCAGCGCTTGATGGTGAATAGTATCCAAAGGCCGGAGAACGGAACGACGAGCAGAGCCATACACAATACAACCATAGTCCAGTTTCAACCATATTAAGGAATGGTAAATGCGAATTAAAGACACCCTGTCTGCACCCCACGAGACTTTCGAAAGGATCTTAAGAATAGATAGAGCCCACAGACAGGAGGTCTTTAGCCACTGAACGTGTGCACGGAATGTAAGCGCACGGTCAACGGTCAATCCAAGGAACTTGGTCTCAGGTAAAACTAGTATGGCTGCACGGTTTAAATACAGCTCTGGGTCAGGATGGAAGCCGCACCTCCGGCAGAAATGGACACACGCTGTCTTGTCGGGAGAAAGAACGAAACCATTGCTATTCCCCGCTTTAAAGATCTGGTTAATCGCAGACTGCAACTGCCTTTCAGTAAAATGCATGCTTGATGACGAGCAGAAAATGTGCAAGTCATCAACATAAACAGTAGCCGAAACCGCAGGAGGAAGATTTATAAAAAGACAATAAATGCGAGGATGAACAATGTGACAGATAAAATGCAACCTTGAGGAACACCTTGTTCTTGATGGAACGGTGCCGAGAGCGTCGTACCCAGGCGCACCTGGAACACCTGGTTGCGAAGGAAATTTACAACAAAGGTTGGTAGATTTCCTCGCAACCCGCATGCATGGAGGTCATGGATAATACCGTGCCGCCACGCTCGATCATAGGCTTTCTCAATATCAAAAAATACAGAAACCAGGTACTGCCTACGCACGAACGCCTCACGCACAGATGTCTCAAGGTGCAGGAGATGATCGTGAGGTGAACGATGACGGCGAAAGCCGCTTTGTGATGGTGAAAGTACTTGACGATGTTCTAAAAAATGAACTAACGAGGAATTAACGATGTGTTCAAGAACTTTACACAGACAGCTAGTGAGAGCAATTGGACGATAACTAGAGGGAGACTTGGGATCCTTGCCAGGTTTGGGAAAAGGCAGAACAAAAGCTTTTCGCCAAGATTCCGGGAAACTGTGCTCCGACGAAATACGATTGTAAAGGATTAAGAGATTCTCGAGAGACGACTGCGAGAGATGACGGAGCATGTCATAGTGGATGCCAACGGGACCGACAGATGTAGCGCCAGACCGATGCAGAGCCACCCGTAGTTCAACTATGCTGAAGGAGGAGTTATAACTATTCGTTAAAAGGCGCAAAGAAGACTTTCTGGCGTTCCGCAGTGGATTTAATCCTCTGAAAGGAGGAAGGATACGCCAGGTCACTCGACACGGAGGCAAACGCCTGCCCCAAACAGTCAGCAATCTCACCGACTTCAGCATATGTGCAGCGGTAACTCTCGAGAATGGAGATCTGGTGAGAGCTGTAGTTACCCCGGATCTTACGAATCTTGCCCCACACACTTTTTGAACTGGCACGTGAAGTGAGAGATGAAACATACTGGATCCAAGACTCCCTCTTGCTGCGTCGACACACCAACCGAGCATAGGATTTTGCTCATTTGAATGTAACAAGGTTGGCATCGGTTGGATAACGCCGAAATGCAGACCAGGCCTTATGTTGAGCTCTCCTAGCCGCTGTGCATTCAGGGTTCCACCAAGGCTTCGGACTTCTGGGGAGCATCATCGATGCTTTTGGTATAGCAAGATCAGCTGCCTGAAGAATGTAATTTGTGACTTCAAGAACAGCTGCGTTGATTGACTCTTGGGTCACCATTGCAGAAGATATCACTGTGGACGATGTTAAGACCTCCCATCTCGCACGCTCTATCCTCCACTGACGAAGGCGGGAGGCAGAAGATGGCGTGTTCGCATGATGAGAGAGCACAATTGGGAAATGGTCGCTCCCGTGGAGGTTGTTACACACCGTCCACGACCAATCAGTAATAATCGATGGTGATCCCAAGATCAAAACGATCGCACTGAAGGATCTTGTCGTCTCATGGAAGTACATGTCAGCACCGGTGTTAAAAAGGCACAAAGAGGCTGAGGACAGAAGAGACCCTATGCGACGACCTCTCGTGCTGATGCTGACACTACCCCACAAATGATGATGGCCATTGAAGTCACCCATTATGAGAAAGGGTGAAGGCAGCTGATCGACCAAGCTCTCCAGAACAGATGCTCACATTCTCGCCCGGCGGCAGATAGACACTGCAGACAGTAAGAAGCCCAGGCACAGATATTTGCACCGCCACAGCCTGCAAAGTTGTGGATATCGCAACGGAAGACTACGGAACACTGTGAGGGACAAGAATAGCGACTCCCCCACAGGCGATGATTCCCGATGCATTATCTGTCCGATATGCACTGTAGCCTCGAACTGAAAGCAGGTCTGATGGTTTAAGTTTCGTCTCCTGTAGACAAAGGCACACCGGAGAGTACAACGAAAGCGTCCACACCTAGGATTGCTCCTGCACGACTGCTGAGAATGGCCATATGACTGACATCTAAAACATCTCAGAGGGTTAGGGATGTATGGATGTATCTCAAGGTGAAGATACCGTGCCTTGATGGACGTAGACAGGGAAGGACTGTCGAATGTTAAAATGATGTTGCGGGATGGGACGGACTGCCCATTCCGCCTGAAGAGAATACGCCGCACACCCGTAACGTGTTGACTCCTCAGTTCTTCAAGTAGTTCTTCCTCAGTACACTTAAGGAGGTCCTGAGAGGAGACAACACCTCGAGATGTATTTAGGTATCCATGAGGTGTTATTTTGACCGGAGTCTCAAGCAGTGTGGTAGTGTTAAGAAGTGTAGAACTGTAGGCCACAGTGGACATTTCTACCAGAAGATCACCAGACTGCAGTTTCTTTATGCTCTTAGGAGAGCTTGCTATAGATTGAAGTGCTTTGTTTATCCAAAATGGACTTTTGGCACTCAAAGGCTTTGAAGGGTCCAATGAGTGCACAAAAAGAAACAAGCATTTGAACAATCAGGAACATTTTTTTTTTTTTTTTTTTTGCGGAAGGGGATGAGCCTTCCTCATTACCTCTTTTGGTTTTAGGTTCATGGGAAATATCATTGAGAGCCATGAAAAAAAGAAAGATTTCGTCCGCCGACTTCCCCACCCACAATCGAGCCCAACGAGGGAGAACCGGAGATCCGCAAGCCCAGGTGGACGCAGGACACGGCTCTAGGGATAGGAAGCGGATATAGCAAGTTGATAGGGAGGCAGACATGCGCTCTGCGTGCACCCAGACTTTCCCGTGCCTGGTGAACACACCTTTGGCATGCCCACCCCATCCCCAGACTCACCCTGTCGTGCGAAACGACAAGCCGTTAGAGGTCTAGGCTCCACTTGGCCACAGACCTCATTGACTAGGAGTGGGTTAGTTCCTAGCCGCCCGTTTAGGGTGAAGCAGGGGGCAAAGAGGAGTGTTGGCAACTGGCGACAACACCCTGGCCTCCAGAAACCTCAGCCTCCCCTTTTCCACCTTACGGGTCACCACACACGGCAAACGTGCAGGCAGGTCTAGCTAACCAGCTCGGAAAACCAAAGAAGGGAACATTAAATGGAGAAGACAGGAAAGAAAAAGAGAAACTAAAATCCAGAGCTGGCGCATAATCACAACCTCAGCAGTCTACAACTGAGGCGGGAGCGTGCCAAGTGAAAAATGACGATGATGGGCAAAACACGTAACAATAGTAACAAATAAAGGTAATTTGATCACGCTAGTTACATTAACTGAAAACTTTTACAAAAAGTTCGTAAGTTAACGTAACTAGCGTGATCAAGTTACCTTTATTTGCCAAGTGAAAAAACAAAAAACATAAAAAATGTGAAAATCATCCCATATAGTACATGTCAGCTCGGGCCGTGGGGACGCCATCCCCCAGCAGCTGGATGAATTTCGGTGATGTAATCGTACAAGACGAAAAAGCAAAATGTTCCATCGCAAGGTCAGCTCGGGCCGTGGGGGCGCCGCTCCCCAAATAACTAGAAAGTCAGTTATCCCCATGTGGGGGATGCTTGGTGGAATAGTGAGGTTAAAGAAGCAGTAAAGAGAAAGATGGAAGCAGTTTCTGAGGATAAATATCGCTGTAAGAAGTGTGACGCAGCAAAGCTGGTTCACCAGAGTAAGGCAAAAGATAGGAAGAAAAAAAAAAGAGGAAAGGCATAATCTGGCTTTTTGGAAAGATAGAAAAACATTCTGGAAGTACATAAAAAACAGGGAAAAGAGGGGAAATAAAATTCTAAGTTGTGTGAAGAATAGAATCGGGGAAATGATATGGGAGCCCAGTGAATTAAGTGAAAGATGGGGTGAATTCTTCTGTGAGTTATTAGAACTAGAAAGCAAAGGTGATTCTGAGGCAGAAGCAGATGATGTCATAGTGAGAGATGGAAGCACTGGTGGGATCTCAAGAAAAGAGGTGTGCAAAGCTCTAAAAAATTTTCTGAATGGTAAGACTTCAGGAGTAGATGGCATATCTGCTGAGATGCTAAGATATGGTGGTGACTCTGATTGACTGCTTAACTGAAATTTGCCAGTTAGGTTGAGAGTTAGGAATGGTCCCTCAGGATTGGAGGGATGTTATCACTGTTCCCTTGTACAAGGGAAAAGGTGATCAGACTGAATGCAAGAATTATTGTAGTATCAGTTTGCTGAGTGTGCCAGGAAAAGTGTTTGGGAAGGTCATTATTGATAAGATACAAGATCTTATGTCAGAGAAAATGTGGGATGTACAGAGTGGTTTTATGCCTAGTAAGGGCTGCATTAATCACATTTTTGCTTTATGCATGATGATTGAAAAGTATCTGGCTGTTGGTAAAAAGTGTTTGTGGCCTTCATAGATTTAGAGAAGGCTTATGACAAAGTAAATAGGACAGTTCTTTGGACAGTGCTGAATAAATAAGGTATTACTGGGAATCTACTTAATAGTGTGAAAGCCATGTATGCTGGCAGTAAAGCTTGTGTACAAGTGAATGGTGTTGTATCAAAATGGTTTTCTGTTGGTGCAGGAGTCAGGCAAGGTTGTGTAATGTCACCCTGGCTGTTTAATATATTTATGGATGCATGCATGCATGATGCCAAAATGGACAATACTGGTTTATGTCTTGGTAATATGCATGTGTGAAGATTGCTCTATACTGATGACACAGTCCTGTTGGCAGAGAGCAAAAGTGAGTTGCAGAGTATGTTGTCCTGGATGTACAAAATTTATATGAAATTCAAACTTGAGTATAAATAAGGGAAAAACAAAAGTTATGTTTTTTGAGCGAGGAACTGTTCCTACTGAATGCAAGATAAGCCTTAATGGCACAGAGTTGGCCAAGTGAATGAGTTTGTATATTTAGGAAGTATGTATGCTTGACAGAGAGATCAAATTAGATGGCAAAATTAGTAGGAGAGTGAATTCTTCATTGAAATTCATAGGTGCCTTAGGATGATTTCACAGGAATGATAGGTTCTCAAGGGAGTCCCGAATGGCTGTGTATGAAAGTGCAATTGTTCCTACTCTGATGTACGGCAGCAATACCTGGGTACTGCAGAAAAGGCATAGGAGCCGTGTGTGTGCTGGGGAGATGCGTTACTTACAGGGGAGGTTGGTTTAAAACTCGGCTACATGCGACAATAATACATAAACATAGAAAACGAGTGAAAACACTCAGTCATGTATGGTAAAAGGCTCGTTTAGTGGTTGCTTTCGGTCGTCCTACGACCTTGATCACCCGCAATCGACTGGACGGGCTGGTTGCCAGAATTACAATTTGAAGTTGTGGTGTTGAAAATGTTGCCAGATTTTAGAAGAAAGATCCAAATAAATGGTATCGAATTGTAGAAGGTGGGAACTGACAGGCTTCAGCAATTTTCTTTATGGTGTCAATTTCTACAATTGAAAAATTCCTCCAAAATTTCCATTTGAAAAATCTGTCTGCTCTCTCACCTATACTAATGGAAAAACCACAATTCATTGGTTCCATTCCTTTCCACGGATCCTTCTCTTATAAGATGTGTAAACTTTTCAAAACTATGGGCTACACTCTCACAGTGAAACCAAACCCTTCTGCAATAATGTGCCTGCTTAAGGACAGGGATCCTGTCTCACCCGTGGACACCCCTGGAATTTATGCTATTCCCATTTCAACTTCTTCTGCTCTCTCAGTGTATATTGGAAGTACATACCAAAGCATCAATACAAGACTTGGTGAACACAAAAAGATGTTTTCAATGGTCTTCCAAAGACAGCTTTATCTGCACTAACCCTTGAAGACACCTCTGCAGTTCCCATTTGGAAAGAAACTAAAAAAAGTTGCCCCATTCCTCAACAAAGCATCTCTGCATTTCTAAGAAAGCATTGAAATTTCGTACACCAAAAACTGCAATTCAGAGACCCCTCACCAAATCTCATTTATTTGGATCTCTCTTCTAAAATCTGGCAACATTTCCAACACCCCAACTTTAAATTGTAATTCTGGCAACCAGCCCATCCAGTCGATCGCGGGTGATCAAGGTCGCAGGACGACCGAAAGCTACCGCTAAACGAACCTTTTACCATACGTGACTGTGTGTTTTCACTCGTTTTCTATGTTCACAGAGGAGGTTTGTGATAAGATGCGCTCTGATCATGTGAGGAATGAAAATGTGTTGCAGGTGTGAAATGTGAGGCAAAATGTTGTTAGTAAAGTGGAGACTAATATTCTTAGTTGGCTTGGCCTTGTTGAAAGAATGAGTGATGAGGTGCTGACTAACACAATTTTTTCAGCCCAAATGGTAGGAAAAAAGATAGAGGAAGGCCAAGAAAATCATGGGAGGACCAGATTCAGGAATGTTTGCTTGAGAAAAAGATTATGAGTATGAAATACAAAAGGTCTTGTGTGCAGCGTGTGATGGATGTTAATAATAAACCTCGAGCGTGTGCAGGGATCGTTGTAAATGCAGACATTTGAAACACCAACAGTAAGTAAATTTTAGTTCCATCAGTTAAATGTGTTCTTGGCACGTGGTCTTTCTTTGAGGAGAGGAGCTAACCAGTGAATCTCAGAAAACAGCTTAATGATATGTTAAATCACTTACGCAAGGCTTTACCCAGATATATTCCTTTGGTTCTAGTTCCAATTGAACTCAAAAGGGAAGGAGGATTAAACAAAATTTCTTCAATTGGAACTAGAACCAAAGCTTAATGATATGTAAGTATGTACATAAAAACAGAAAGAAGTGTATTTTAGTTCAAAGTGGCCTCCTCTTCCCCCTTATACCTTATATATATTAAGCTTTGGTTGTACTTATTATTTTACATGCAGCCAAAGCTTAATGATATGTAAGTATGTATTTAAAAACAGAAAAAAGTGAATTTTTGTTCAAAATAGCCTCCTCTTCCCCCCCCCTTATAGTCATTCTGTTCCTCCCACCGTTTTAATTATTTTTTTATTTACATTTAACAAAATTTATTTTCCACATTTATAATAGTGTACGTAAAAAAAAATATAAACACAGATATGCAAAATACACATAAATTGAATACAGTTTATTAAAAAAGTTCAAGCCATTTCACTTTTCTAATTCACAACCTTTTTTCCTAAATAAAAATTAGTACATTATGACATACCAGTATGAAAAAGAGTGAACAATATCACAACCTTTTTTTCCTAAATAAAATTAAGTACATTTATGACATACCAGTATAAAAAAGAGTGAACAATATAATATGCAAGTTGGTTAAATTTGAAAAACTTAACACAAATACCTTTTAATGTCAAAACCAGGGCTCGACAAATCCCAGGCGCCTAAAATTCGGGTCGTGGCACCTAATTTTCTTCTTACTTGAGATTTCATAATTTGCAGTAAATACAGTAATTTCTGTTGTATAATGTGTAGATTATATATTAAAAAGTTATAAATTTAGGTACTGCGGACACCAGTAACAGGGGAGGAAAAAACGGTGTGGCGTTTTAACAAGTCTGTGAGGTAACTGTCAGGAGAGGTGGTGTTATTGGGAAAGTACCGAAAATGCGGTAACAGAAAAAAATAACATAACAGCGATATAGAAGACAGCAAAGAGATTGTAAGAATATTTATTTATATATATATATATATATTCCTGAGGATTGGAACAACGCTACAATGATCCTGCTACATAAAAAAGGTGACATTGAGGATCTCAGTAACTACAGACCTATCAGTCTCCTATCAGTGGTTTATAAAATCTTCACTAAAGTTCTTTCACACCGCTTGAAGGTAACACTGGACATGGCTCAACCGAGAGAACAAGCTGGATTCAGGAGTGGCTACAGCACAATAGATCATATCCACGTACTGAGAGAACTAATTGAAAGAGCGAGGGAATATGAACTTCCATTGTGCATGGCTTTTATCGATTATGAAAAAGCCTTTGATTCGGTGAAACCATCAGCAGTTACAATGGCTCTGAAATCCTGCGGTATTGAAGATGCATACATTAATATTATTAATAACATCTATGAAAATGCAAGTGCAAAGATTCGGCTGTTTGAAAATACAACACACATAAAAATTGGAAAGGGAGTGAGACAAGGTGACACCATATCTCCGAAGCTCTTTAAGGCCACATTGGAAAATGTCTTTCAATCACTCAACTGGGAAAACAAAGGGATAAAAATTAATGGAGATTATCTAATCCACCTTCGTTTTGCTGATGACGTAGTCATTTTTGCAACTACCCCATCAGAGCTGCAGAGTATGATCCAGGAACTTGCTGACAAGAGTAAAGAAGTGGGATTAAAAATGAACTTTCAGAAGACAAAAGTGATGTTCAATGCTTTTACAAGAAATGAAGATTTATCGATTGATGGAGAAAAGCTGGAGACAACAGACACGTACGTTTATCTTGGACAGCAGATATCAACAAATAAAGGTAACTTTATCACGCTAGTTACATTAAATGAAAACTTTTACAAAAAGTTCGTAAGTTGGAAGCTTTCGACCTTATCTTAGGTCTTCGCGTGATGAAAACCTAAGATAAGGTCGAAAGCTTCCAACTTGCGAACTTTTTGTAAAAGTTTTCATTTAACGTAACTAGCGTGATCAAGTTACCTTTATTTGTTAATATTGTTATGTGTTTTGCCTATCATCGTCAAGCAGATATCAAGTGAGGGTCACATTGATGAAGAAATTAATCGGCGTACAAAACTTGCCTGGAGAGCTTTTGGAAGAAACAGCATAATTTTCAAGAGCAATATGCCATTATGTCTTAAAAGAAAAGTGTTTGATCAATGCATCCTTCCAGTGCTTACGTATGGTGCAGAGACGTGGACCTTAACTAAGAGACATACAAAGGCTGCAGACAACTCAAAGCAGCATGGAGAGGTGCATGCTTGGTGTAACCAGGAGAGATAAGAAGAGGAACTCGTGGATCCGAAAAATGACAAGAGTGGAAGACATCATGATCAGAGTTAAATTCCTGAAATGGCAATGGGCTGGACATACTGCCAGAAGGACAGACCATCGATGGACGGCCGAAATTTTAGATTGGATTCCAAGGGACAGGAAAAGACCCAGAAGACCACATGGGAGATGGGTGGATGAAATTCGAAAGTATGCAGGAGTGACATGGAGGAGACTGGCACAAGACAGACCGTTGTAGAGGAAACTTGGGGAGACCTTCGTCCAGCAGTGGATTGGTAATTGTTGACAATGATATATATATATATATATATATATAAAATATATATATCATCATCATCATCATCATTGTCAACCATTATCAATCCACTGCTGGACGAAGGTCTCCCCAAGTTTCCTCCACAACGGTCTGTCTTGTGCCAGTCTCTTCCATGTCACCCCTGCATACTTTCGAATTTCATCCACCCATCTCCCATGTGGTCTTCTTCTGGGTCTTTTCCTGTCCCTTGGAATCCAATCTAAAATTTCAGCTGTCCATCGATGGTCTGTCCTTCTGGCAGTATGTCCAGCCCATTGCCATTTCAGGGATTTAACTCTGATCATGATGTCTTCCACTCTTGTCATTTTTCGGATCCACGAGTTCCTCTTCTTATCTCTCCTGGTTACACCAAGCATGCACCTCTCCATGCTTCTTTGAGTTGTCTGCAGCCTTTGTATGTCTCTTTTAGTTAAGGTCCACGTCTCTGCACCATACGTAAGCACTGGAAGAATGCATTGATCAAACACTTTTCTTTTAAGACATAATGGCATATTGCTCTTGAAAATTATGCTGTTTCTTCCAAAAGCTCTCCAGGCAAGTTTTGTACGCCGATTCATTTCTTCATCAATGTGACCCTCACTTGATATCTGCTGTCCAAGATAAACGTACGTGTCTGTTATCTCCAGCTTTTCTCCATCAATCGATAAATCTTCATTTCTTGTAAAAGCATTGAACATCACTTTTGTCTTCTGAAAGTTCATTTTTAATCCCACTTCTTTACTCTTGTCAGCAAGTTCCTGGATCATACTCTGCAGCTCTGATGGGGTAGTTGCAAAAATGACTACGTCATCAGCAAAACGAAGGTATATGTATATATATATATATATATATATATGCAGGGGTGACATGGAGGAGACTGGCACAAGACAGACCGTTGTGGAGGAAACTTGGGGAGACCTTCGTCCAGCAGTGGATTGATAATGGTTGACAATGATGATGATGATGATATATATATATACACATTTTTTTTTTATCTAGAAACATCTTGACAGAAAATATGCGCAAGGAAGGCGTTGCTATTTGCGCGTGCGGAAGCCTACCTGGTGTGGGAATCCGTGACTTTCGGGAATCCCGCAGAGATAATCCGTAGCATGTAACCATTCTGCGAATCACATTGCCTAATTTTGGTGAGCTAATTGTATTAGTTAAGGTTTTTTTTTTCTTTCGGTATTCAGTTGAAACATATTCAGAAATAAGACAATGAATGCTATGGACTGTCTGCAATTCCAGCGGATGTGGATGTTTTAGTGTAACTAATGAACTACGGTAATAATGCTGCAATTGCAACAGCTAGCGATTTTAGTTCCTTATTTACTTAAAAGTATCACAAAAGTACTTCAAAATGACAGTTACTTTTTCAATAAGACAATAATTTCTTTCTTACATCTTTGGATTTTTGTGTCGGTCCTGTGAATCGCAGTTTTCTGTTGGAAATTATAATTCACGATTAACATGATAGGTGCGGGTTATACAACTGTCATACATGCCAATTACTACGGAATGTACACAGTTTCTACGGATTTAGTTGCCTGACCACGGAACTCACTCTCGAAACGACGGATTCTATGTATTTTCATTTTGTTTAAAAAATAATAATTTTGCTATTATTTTATGATATACACAAGATTCTTAAGCGGATTCGCGGGATTCTCCGCTTTTTTTTTTTTTTTTTTGTCATCATTTAGATTGTTCTCAAGATTGATGCAAAACTGGAGAGAATTTGTGGGGGTGGGTCATTTTCTGTCTGGGGACAGTATTTCATGTTTCAAAACTTTCGAAAACAATAGTTAAATGGAGTAAAAAGAATTTACCCTAATCGTAATTTTTTCTCTCACGATGTTGCATTTGTGTCTAGTATTCTTGTTAAATATCATTTTAAGGCATATATGTTTGTATTTCAGCTTGAAACTGTAGGTAAGAATTTGCGGAAACGAAAGTTAGACGACACAAGAATTTCCTCCTAATCTTAAGGCATGAGCTTCTTCCGCGAATTTTAGAAATTTCGCCTTTTTTGTTATTTTGACCACTCAGGAGATCGATGCAGAAGTAAACAGAATGGTGGATGTTCGTCGGAGGATGGAATTCCATCCTTACGAAACTTTCAAAAATGGAAAGTTGACGGAGTTCAGATTTCTTTTTTCTTGCGATGTTGCCTCTGTTCAGTATTTTTAAGTATCATTTTACTGCATAAAATTTTGCATTTCAGCTTGAAAATAGGAGCAAAAAGGTCCAAAACCAGAAGTCAGCCGGATTTCCCATAATCGCTACCCCTCCCGCATTGTTCCCACTCTTCAGCACTGTTAAAATTTCTTTCTTCCCTTATCAAGATTAAATATGCATTTAATCTTGATAAGGGAAGAAAGAAATTCCCAAAAACGTAAGTGACAAATTTGGAAAATTTAGAAAAATTGATGCATGGTGTTCAAAAGTATTAATATTCCCAAAGTTATACCATTTATCCAAAATAGTTGAAGCTTTGATATGCGCTCATGGTCCTCAGGCTGATGGTTGTTATCAGAAAGCATTAAAAACAAGAAAAGAAAGAAAAGTGACAATGAAGAAGTATTGTGTTTCCCCGAAAATAAGGCCTGGTCTTATATTAATTTTTGCTCCAAAAGATGCATTAGGGCTTATTTTCAGGGGATGTCTTATTTTTTCATGAACTACCAACTTTTTTTCTTTTTTTTTTCATCTACATTTGTTCATGTACAAAAATCTACATTTATTCAAATACAGTCATGTCATCTTCTTCTGGAACATCGTCATAACTCTCCAAACCCCGAATTCCGGTGTGAATTTCTTGCGATTCCATTTCCTGTAAAACCATTGACCCCAATCTCTCATGTCCAGCAATAAAGCTCTCCTTAAATGAGCACTTCTTGTCCATGTAGCCTGCTCGCAGTGCATTGGCAACACAGCTGTCAGTGATTTTATCCCATGAATTCTTCACCCAAGTCACGACCTCTTGCAGGTTAGGCTTCACAAAGTTTCCACGCTGATTTCTCTCCATTCTATTTTCAAAGTAGTCACTGATTTCCATGCGCAAATGATCCTTGAATGACTTGTTCTAGATTAGACCTTTTTGGCCACCTCGCAAAACAAGCGGCAGCATTAAATCGACCCATTTCCTCATAACTGCTTGTGTGTACCAGGCTTTTTCGGTTTCAAGAACATAAATGCCTGAAACACGTTCAATCTTATCTTTCTTGCCCTTAGTGATGATTAGAGGTGGGGCTTTCTTTCCATCCAGACGAATTGCCAAAACACAGGTAGCACATGCACTTTCATAACCAGTGGAGGGCATGTGGATTGACGAGGCACCCCTCTGATCAATTGTCGTTTGAGATCCTTGGCCCATAAACACTGCAGTTTCATTCATAGCAATCATGTTGGAGAGTTGGTATTTAGAAAAGTCGATGTTATCAACAAAGGACTTGAATGCAAGTGCACGTTTAATAACTTCAGTATCTTCCAGCTTGAACAGTGTTGTCGATCTTCTTAGAGACAGTTCATATCGCTGAAGGAAGCCATCCAGCCAGTGTTGTAATGCTTTGAATTCTTCTGGAGATATTTCTAACTGTAGTGCCATTGCAAGGGCAAATGCTTGAATATCAGCCCTGCGCACAACCAAAGCCTTTGCTCTCATGTCAGCAATCCATTCACAGATGATGTCTTCCAGCTCAGGAAATAATGTTGCCAACCTGATCCACACTTGCACTTCTTAGCATTTCCTTCCTCCACCTGTTGACTGAGGTTATCGTACTCTGCTCATCATTTTCAGACCATTCGAAGATTCAACTTCTTCTCTTTGCAGAAAGCCGTAAGATTCTTGCCCCTGGAGTCCTCCACGATTCCTTTCTTGTACTCGACAGAATACCTCTTTCTTTTTGCACTCATCTTGTCTAGGGGTCAAAATATTATTATCTTTAAATGCACCATTAAATCAAGTGTTAATTGAAGACTGTGTCAATTGTTAATCGACACAGGAGTGGCAACAAAAATGATGACAGTTAAGAACGTATGTTTAGCCCCAAAATATTAACTCTGATTTTTAAAGAATTCTTTCAGCCACTGTTGCCAACACAATAACTTGGACAGGGACGAACCCTTTTCGTAATCCATTGAAGGCAGTTAGAACACTTCTTACATTTTCTTTGAGTTCGCATGTGCCCCCCCCCCCCCCATTTATAAAAACACACACACCTGTTGATGAATAACTTTTCCGCCAAAGATAGCATTCACCGGTAAAGTTTCCCACGTCAGACTCCTTTTTCGGATCTGGATGTTACAGCTGCCGAACAAAAGACGGCTTCTTTTCATCTCCCGCTAGCTCTCTGAACTGAACTGAATGCATGCGCCATAATTAAAAAAACCATATCCTCCGCTGAGTTCAAAGTCAATTGGCTTTCTTTTCTTACTCTGGATATTTAAGGCAAATAAAACTCATGAACAGGGTATCCTCCAGTGATTTTGGCACTCGCTTGCTGTTGTTTTTAACAGTGATAGGCTGGCTGACTACGGTACTACGTATCGTAACTGGGGCTTATTTTCGGGGTAGGGCTTATATTAACGAGCATCGGGAAAAATCATGCTAGGGCTTATTTTCCGGTTAGGTCTTACTTTTGGGGAAATACGGTAGGGAGAGAATGATATGAGCAGAAAGAAAAACTAAGCAATGATGCTGTACAATTGCATAGTCAACAAAAGACAAACTGACAATAGTTCACATTCTTGCTGTCTGTTTTGATTTTTCACCAGTTAAAATGTTCAGCTTTTGTTTAACCTTCTTTGGTCTCATCTTGTCTTTAACTGCAATTTTAGAGGCAGTATTATCATATGGTAAGTGGAGGTTCGTGCACTGCGCGTTTACTTGCTTGGATTTCCTGTCTGTCGAGCATTGTGAAATTCTGAACGGATCTTACTGATTTTTACTGGTGAAAGTTTTGAACTTAAATCTCGCAATCATGCCCTCGCCGGAGAATTAACTTTGTGTTTCACACATGTTAAATTTGTTTCATTAGAGTTCTTGTTTGTTGTAACATTTTGTTGGGGTGCATATTTGGTTTTTACAAAGAGATAGATCATTTTGTAAAACAGAGTCTGTGTATGCCATGCAATACTAGTTATTAGTAAAAAAGCTATTGCCAGCGTTGGCAGGTGTGGACTGTCATTTTTCCTTTTTTCGATTTTTCTTTTTTGAGATATCATGGTCTGAGTGAGACATGCTGCTGCAGATTACGCGAAGAAAAAATTGTTTTTCTCGAAATTTCATGATCTACATATGCTGTCGTGGATTAGATGTGGGACTTTTTTTTTTTTTTTTTCATGCCCTTTGGATAATACGACCTTGCGGATCTCATGAAGGGAATTTTTTTTTTGAATTTTATGGTCTACAGATTATACGAAAAAAAAAAAATATGGTACTTTGAATTAATATGTACAAAATATGACATCTGCAAATAGTATTTTAATAATATTGAAATCTGAAATTTTAATTTTTTGGAGATCTACTGGAAGAATGGAAAAAGAAAATTGCGAAGAAAATTGGAACTTTATTTTGCAATAAGTGGTTTGGGTAAAAAGGAAAAAAATGACAACAAATATGGTTTACCACTTTTTGTTCCAGCAGTGTAACTAAACATGTTTTTGTTCATGCGTTATTGACTTCGTTTCACCTGGTGCCTAAACTTTGGAGCTGGCTCCTAGATCTAGAACATATTTGTCAAGCCCTGGTCATAACTTCACAAATGCAAAAACACAAAGTAACTGCTATATTTCAAACACAAAACAAAACTTCTGTGTAATCTTTTCTTATTATTTCCTTATCTTTTTTTATGCATTTTTATGCATAAAAAAAGCAAACCTTTAATGTTTTTCTTTACAAAAACAAAAGAGGATAAGACATTCTGTTTAATCTTGGCTTTATCTTTCTGTATTTAATACAGAAAGATAAAGCCAAGATTATATATGCACTTAATTTACCTTAACCTACATTAATTAGGTTAAGTTAAATTAAAATATGTTTTTATTACTAACCCTTAATATTTTTGTAAATTGCTGATGTTCTCAACTCACTGAAAATAAAGGACTAATAAAGGACATCAGTAGTCACAGTTTTAGCGAACAGTCCTTTAAAAAAAGGACATTTGGGCAAACTGTAGTATGAGCAATTACAATTCAGGGTTCATACTCTTAATTGAAAATGGAAATTAAAGAGTTCTTAAGGACCATCAGGCTATTTTTAAGGACCTTTAACTATTTTTTAAGGACTTCATAAACGCTCCATGCAAATATATACAATATACAAAATGTGAGTTAACTATTACAACATAAGTCATTTTAACACAATAAATCAATTTTGTTGAAACTAATGAATATTCTATTGCACAAATATATGAATTAAAATTAGTTCTACTAAAATAAACCTAAATACTCCAACAGAAAAACCAACTAACTTAAATAAAAGTTCCTTATATACATTACTTACTGGTAATACTGGATCCATTAATGATTATTTGTCCTGAAGTATATCTTTGCATCTACAGAACTAACACTCTGTTTCTTCGCATTATGGTGTGAAGCATAAAATTTATTTACTTTGGAATTTCAATTTTCAACATATTTTCACCCATTAATTGTGATTATAGGCCCATCTTTGTGGTTTCGGAAACTTTTTAAATTTGTATTTGTTTTTCCTTCAAAGTTTATCCGAATTTATATTTTTTTATTAATTTACAAATTCATTTTAACAAAAACAGTATTACAAATACAGCTTAGAATTTCATATGGCTGTGATTGTCAGTCTTTAAAATTTTTTGGTATCTACCTTTCCTTTCAATAACTTAATTCCTTCCATTAGAATTACTTTTACAAATATGTACGGACACAGGCTAAGAAACTAAATGCATTAATTCTGTGGGCGGCATCACTACAAGTGCTGCAGCTGGAAAAATAACACTTTTATAAAAATGCAGCACAGCTTGTTAGACCTGTTTTAAGTTGATGAAGCAAGTAAATACACTATCTAAATCAAATCGAAACACACAAGTTCATCGTAACTTAAATCATATCATTGGAACTGAAAGCCCTAAGTTCCATAAAAATGCTTGCATAAATTTCAAAACTACATTGGCAGAATTCAAAGAATCAAAACTGAACAGTGAAGCATCACTTTCTTTTAAGTATTTATTTATTTATTTTTTTATTTACTACACAGCTTCCAAATTCCGAAATCTGGAGAAAAATTTGGTTTTCATAGATTTGGATGAATAACACATTTTTGCTTGTGTAACTGTTGCATTTTTTTTTAATTTTTTAATTCTACTGTTGTAGCACTTGTAGTAACTTCTTCCATACACTTAATGCAAGTTGGTCTTCAACATTTGGCAATAGTGTATAGGTGTAAAAGCTAAAACAAACTGCAGTAACAAAAAGACACCTATGACATTTCCTTCAGAATTTTTACTTCTATTATACATCTTTTTTTGCTCTTAAACTTAAACAAGAAAGATGACACCGAATTTTCGGGTGTAATAAGCACATCTTTTCAATCCGCTCTGACGCAAATTAAATTTATCCAAGCTATTCAAAGTCAATGGAACCGGTATGGAAAACAATAGTATCTGACGGAAGAAAGAAGTTTTTCAATCAGGTTTTTTATCCCTCAGATATTGCTGTAAACGGAATCATGAGCTTGCGAACTCTTAGAAACCAAGGGCTGTGTGCTTTATGTCCGAACTCTTAGAAACCATAAGATGTGACTTTATATCCCCTGGTGAGAAAACCATGCATTATTTTAGGAAGAAAATACTCTCAAAAGATTTATCCAAATGAGCGGTATCGGTCAAAAAAAAAAAAAAAAAAAATTTAGTCGAGTTTTCAGGAGCCTAGATTTTAATTCAAATACATCAGAAGCAGAAATTAACACTTATGACCCCTGGTGGCCAAACCATTCTTTACCAAACATTAGAAATTATGTGTAAAATATTTTCCATCAGGTCTTGTATGCGTTACAGGAAGAATTTTTCAAATCGGAGTTTTAGGAGCAGAAATAATGCAGAAAATGCAATTTACCTTTGCGCCCCTACCGGAAAGTCTATGATTTACTTGAAAATTTTGATTTTATAGGAAAAACATTTCACATCGGAAACACTATCCAACAAAGAAGGAATTTTTCAAATCGGACTACTAGAAGTAGAGATATTGACAAAAATAAGATGTACATCTACGCCCCTTAACGTAGAAATAAAAACCTTTAATGTTCCTTAAAGGTTTGTCGACATGAGTAGTATCAGTCAACAAATGACTTTTTTTGCAATCGAGATTTTAGAAGCTCATATTTTGTTGCAAATACATCAGAAGCGGAAATTAAGACTTACGCCACCTGGTGGCCAAACCATTTTTTACAAAAATTAGTAATTATGTGCAAAGGATTTCACATCAGGAGCTGTATTCAGTGCAGAAAAAATTTTAAAAATCGGAGATTTAGAAGCAGAGATATAGGGGGAAAGCAATTTACCTTAACGCCACCTAGCGGAAAGTCTATGAATTACTTGAAAATTTTGAAATTATATCAAAAACATGTCACACTGAAAACACTATCTAACAAAGAAGGAATTTTTCAAATCGGACTCCTAGAAGTAGAGATATTGACAAAAATAAGATATACATCTACGCCCCTGGCAGAGAAACCGTGGAATATTTTAAGAAGAAAATGTTCCGAAAAGGTTTATCGATGCGAGTGGCATCAGTCCACGAAATAATTTTTTCAAACGATATTTTAGAAGCTCAGATTTTATGGCAAATACATCAGAAGCACAAATTAACGCTTACGCCCCCTGGTGGCCAAAGTACGCTTTACCAAAAATTAGAAATTATATACAAAAGATTTTCCATCAGGAGGTGTACCCGCTGAAGAAAAAAATTTTCAAATCGGAATTTTGGAAGAAGAATTATTGGGAAAAATGTAATTTACTTTTATGCCCCTAGCGGGGAAATCTATGCGTAATTTAAAAATGTAACTATATCTAAAATACTCTTCGACATAAATGGAATCGAAAGATAAAATAATTTTTTCAATCGGATGTTTAGAAGCAAATATCTGGAATAAAACATATTTTTGAATTCGACATCATCTGCATTTATTGCCCTCTAGCGGCGAAATTACACATCGTAAAAAGAAACGAAATAAAGGATCATCATTCGCATATTTCAAGCTTCCCAATGCAAAAAGAATTTTTCAAATCGGACTAATAGTTGCAGAGATTTCGTGGGTACAGACGGACGGACTGATGGACAAACCGATAACATAAGCACGATCTTTTTTTTACAAAAGACGTGCTAAAAACAGTAATGCAATTTAACAATGACTGCAAGGAAATTATATTATGTACATATTTGACTTTTTTGAGGTCAAACAAAGGATGTAGGCCTACAATGAAATCAATTTTTCAGCTCCTTTTTTGCAACTACTGACATGGTAATTTCTGCCAATTCTTCATTTTTTTCCTTTATTAATTTTCAAAAACTAGCTCTCATCAATTCCCCTTGGGCGGCAAGGTCATCTGCACGTTTCCCTAATTCGGCAATCTTTTTTCTACTTTCAGTTTTTTCGTACTAAGCATTTGCAATTCCTCCTCAATCAATTTACGTTTCCTCCCAGATGTTGCTTGGCCCATTTTTTTTTTTTTTTTTTCGGCAACTAAATATTGAACATATTTCTGTCTAGCTTAAAAGACAGAAGCTCTAAGCTCTTTACTTAGTACCACATTCTCTAATAAATAACAGAAGATAACGATCTGAACTGCACTGACCCCGCGCAAAGAAACAAAGAAGCCAGCAATAAATCTAATCTAAACCAAAGGGATTTGAAGGTAGCTGGTTGGCAAACTGCCAAAAGCAATACAGAACATGGGTAAACTTTTGCGACATGCAATCTAGTGGATCTAGTGACGTAAAACCATCATCAGTATGCTAATGAAACCAGCTGGCCTGCGTAACGAGCACATTTCTTTCTTTAAAAAAAAAAAAAATAAGACCTTTTTAATGACCGAATATAATATAATTACGGTGTTTTCAAGGACTTTTTAAGAGCCCTTAAAAACAGAACAGAAATTAAAGAGTTCTTAAGGGCCCTTAAAAAAGGTAAATGGAAATTAATGAGCTCTTAAGGACTTTTTAAGGGTCCTTAAAAAGGCAAATGGAAATTAAGGAGTTCTTAAGGACTTTTAAGGGCCCTTAAAAAGGCAAATGGAAATTAAGGAGTTCTTAAGGACTTTTAAAGACCGTACGAACCCTGCAATTTCATACACAGCCATTCAGGACTTTTTCAAGAATCCATCAGTCCTGTGATATCCTCCTATGACAGCTATGAATTTCAAAGTTGAATTCACTCATCTGCTAATTTCACTATCTAATCTGTTTGCTTTTTCAAACAGGCTTCCTAAATACACAATCTCATTCACCTAGTCTAAGTCTGTACCATTTAGGATGATCTTCAATTCAGTATTAACAGTCAGAAACCATAACTTTGGTACATAATTTCACTGTACTGATGATATAACTTGCACATTCACCATTTGCAATAATACACAGAAAATAAGCACATACAATTAAATTAGATGGGAAAATATATTGCCTGAAAATCCTGTTCTATGTGTTATTAATTGGTGATGACACATATATGATGTATACATGCTAATTATGCACTTGAAATGATAGCAGAATAATGGATATCTTAAAGTATACCTATTACTTACACAAATAGTCTTGTAAGAATATGAGCATAACTCACCTTCTTGTTGATCTTTACCATATTAACACACGTTACTTCCTCTTACTGTCTAACTTTATGGCATCCAGGAAAGGATTAGTTTTTGATAAAAAAATTTGTTTTTATTTTATAAGCCATTTTTAGCAAAGAACTATTTTAATCTATTTTTAGCAAAGAATAAATTGTTAAGTTTCATCAATTTGTTATTGTATTAGTATATTATTTTATTAACCATTCACATAAAAAATGAAAATATACATATATTGTCCCTCTTTTTCCCAGTAAAAGTAGATTGAAGGCAGTCCACTAAATACTCGGTTGAGGCCTTTCACCACTTTCTGTGGCACTCTCAAAACCACATTACTTTCTGGGCTTTTTGGTCTTTTGACCTACTGAAAATGTTCGATGCGCTGAACGGAGGTCTTCGTCGAATGAACCAATGGTATTCTTATTCGATGTTTTGTACATCTCTTATTTGGTAGTATGTGCTGCCATCTCATGATCAATCTTATCGTTATTTCTCTCGCTTTTTTTTTTTTTTTTTTTTTTTTGGAGAAAATCTTAAAATTTTTGCCCATGGATTATCATCTTCCATGGAGCTGCCAGACTGGTTGGACCTATACTGTTGCAAATTCAACTTTTAAATTTTTCAAATAAATGCAGATTCTGTTATTCTCAGTTCTTTTTCAGAACTGAGAATAACAGGCCTCAACTAAGTATTAAGCCGACCTTCGATCCACGTGTACCGGGAGAAAGAGGGACAATGTATGTGTGTTTTCATTTTTTATATTAATGGTCATTAAAGTAAATAGTATCCTAATACAAAATAGTTTAATAAAAGTCAACAATTAATTCTTTGCTAAAAATATAATAAAATAATTCTTTGCTAAAAATATATTAAATTATTCTTTGCTAAAATAGGTTAAAATGAATGAACAATTAGTTCTTTGCTAAAAATGGCTTATAAAATAAAAATATTAAAAAATAAAAACATAAAAATCATCAAAAGCTAAATAGTTCAAGTCTTTATATCATGATCATCGTCACTATCAACCATTATCAATCCACTGCTGGACGAAGGTCTTCCCAAGTTTCTTCCACAACGGTCTGTCTTGTGCCAGTCTCCTCCATGTTACTCCCGCATACTTTCAAATTTCATCCACCCATCTCCCATGTGGTCTTCTTCTGGGTCTTTATTTACTACTAAATGTTTGAAAGTCTATCCCTTCCCCAATGACAAAGACAAACGGACAGTTGGAGGAAGTAACATGCGTCAATATGGTCAAGATCAACGAGGTGAGTTATGGTCATATCCTTACAAGACTATTTGTGTAATTAATATCAATCTGACATGTTTCAAATTAAAAACCTTTATTATGAGTGTTTTTTGACATTCTTGTAGATAATTACGATTTAAAACGTACCGGTTATTCACGGAGTGGCCTGAATTCGCTTGGATGCAGCAACGGATAATGTTTTCAGATTCCATAACGAAAGGGGGAAAAAAGGAGCCCTCAAACAACGCAATAACAAATGAATGGGCGAAGGGTAAAAAGCTAGACTTGGAAATAAAAGCTTTGAAGACTAAAATCAGTATCCTTTCAATTTTTTTATTTTACTCAGGAGAAAAGATGCCAAGATTGGTTGTGCTTCTTCCCAGGGTTGTCAGGTTTTTGGCGCGTGACGGTTTTCGACAGTTTTAACCATGGTTTAAAGCATCCCATCAAAAACCTCTGTCGAAAACCTCAAATACTGAATTTCAATACAAAAATACGTTTTTAAAATAACAAACATACATTGCATGTAGTGTTTAAAATGTCAATAATATGTGAGTAATAAATAACTAGTATAGGATTATTAAACAAAATTTTCTACTTTCTAAGTATTTATATATAAATAAGCAACATGGTAAAATTTATCTTGTTAAACCATACAGTAAATTCAAGCATATTATGAGTCAACCCATATTTTCTGGACCAAAATTTGTGTTTATTTTAACATGAAATGTATTTCGTTAACCAAACAAAACAGCATTCCAAGTTTTCTCCACAACAAATCCATGATTAGCTTGTCACTGTAACTGTAACACACTAGTGTAGAAACAGATTGTCAATTTGAAAATAAAACAGTTCTTGCATCCTGAGAAGGGATTCAGACTTTATTCATCCATATGGGTGTTTGCCAGCACTTATTGCACACGAAGCTGACGAAACACTTTTCCTTCCTTCTTATTTCAGTGCTACTGGAAGGAATACGAATCTCATGATTTGATGGAAAGGAATTTCTAAATGTAAATGGCCTTACAACTGAGCCTGCCTCTAAACTTGCTGAGCTAGCAATGCATTTACTGTCAAGTCCTGCCAGCTCAGCTTCAGTTGAAAGAGCATCTTCTAACTATGGATAATACACTCTAAGCTCAGGAATCATTTAGGCGTCAACAAATGTGCAAAATTAGTTATGTGCTATCAGATGCTACGAGGTAAAAATGAACCAGACTACTGGCTTTGCAATTCATTGGCAGTTGCATAATTTTAGATCAATGAAATTGATTCTGTACAGATCAGAAATTTTAATGAATAAAATTTTTTGCCACTTTTCTGCTCTTAATGATTGTAATAAAATAATAGTTATAAAAATAAAGACTAACGTTGTGCAGTTTGCTTGAAGGTAAGTTTCTTACTATTTAGTATATCTATCAATGTTTACAAATTGTTTAAAAGCATTATGGTAGTTATGAGTTTTTGATGAATGTTGACAGTTTTTGATGGTTTAAACCAGTTTTAGATGCTCGTCACGTCAAAAACCTAACCCTGCTCCTCCCAAACAGCCAAGTGATTTGTCTGGTGTCTGACTCGCTGCATGTCCAGTTCTAAAGAACAGGCGACACGATCCCACGGGGAAATAAGAGATTTCTCCATGTTTGGAAGCAAAATATTTCATGGTCTCAATTTGAAATGGGATTAGGTTTCACACTTATCATGTCAACAACACTTATTCCCACAGAAATCCTAAGTTGCATGAAAAAATATTCCATAATTTTTTTCTACTTTTTAATAACCCATGTATAAGCTGACCCTCCTAACTTTGAAAGCAGGACTTTTTCCCAAAAAAAAAATGTTTGCCTATACACAGTTATATAAGGTATCTTATTCAAAAGCAAAAACACACCATTTAAAGATATACTTCGGAAAACTAGAAGTTTCGATCTGTAAATTTATTGCTGTAACAACATAAATATACAAACAACACCATGCTTTCGCACGTATGCCGGACAGCTTTCTAAAGGTTCTAAACTATAGCATATCCAATGTAGAATAAACATAATGGAATTAATTGAAGTGTTTACAGTTTTTTAGTTTTTGGAAGCATTTAGGGCACACCATCACGTTTTAGGTACCTCCCGTGCATCATGGATCATGAATTTATACAACAATGAAATACTAAATTATACATAATTTTTCTGAAAATGCGCCATACGTATGGCAACTCGCATGATACATTCTCATTGCAGACATCAGGGGTCTCATCAGGATCTGGATAGATTATCCCACAGCAGCTTCTTTTTGGATAGTGTACTTGGATATACATATCTTCAGATCAAGATTTAGAAGAGTGTACTTGGATATACATATCTTCAGATCAAGATTTAGAAGAGTGTACTTGGATATACACATCTTCAGATCAAGATTTAGAATAGTGTACACTATATGCTCCAAGGCAGAGATTATTGAAAGAAGAAATTTCAAATATTATACGGCAAGCTGTATCAGCAGGATACATCTATGGAAGAATGTGCGGTATACTAAAACAAGTGCAGAGTGCCATGAATAGACAAGAAGCAGTACAAAATATGAGTAAGCCCAAATTCGTAGGTGCTATTCCGTACACACCAGGGTTTTCCCATATTTTTCAAGAACTTACTTAGAAATATTGAGTTGGCATTAGGTCTTCAAAATCTGTTGGTACAATTTTGACAAACAGAATAGAAAACAACATGGTAGACTGCACAAGGATCTATGCCACTCCTCTATGTTATGAGGATGGAACAGTAAAGTTTTATGTATGATTGACTAAGCGATCCATAAGGACCAGGATTAAGGGGCATGGCAGGAATATAAAAGATGAAAAGCCAACTACTGCTCTTGTCAGAGGTCTTATACAATTCAGTCATACCTGTTTTGCAAGAGCAAAACGTATATCCAAGTACACCACCCAAAACGAAGCTGCTGTGAGAGAATCTATCAAGATCCTGACGAGACCTAATGTCTACAATGAGAACGTATCAAGCAAGTTGCCATAAGTATGGTGAATCTTCAGATCAATTATGTATAATTTAATATTTCATTATTGTGTAAATTCATGATCCATGATGCGCAGGAGATACTTAAAAACTCGATGGCGGGTGCCAAATGTTTTTAAAAGCTGTAAACAAGTCAATGAATTTCATTATGTTTATTCTACATTGTATATTCGCTATAGTTTAGAACCTTGATAAAGCCATTCAGTAGACGTGTGAAAGCTCAGTGTTGCCTTTATAATTATATTTTTACAACAATAAATTTACTGATCAAACCTTCTAGTTTTCCAAAAAGTATCCTATTTTTTCAAAAAATTTTGAAGCTTGTAGACAGTCCAATTTGAAAAATTCTTTTTGTATAAAAAAAGTTCCATGGCAGAAAGCTTTTATGCTGAAGTAATATTTTGCATATGAATTGAATTTTCTTATTGCATAATTTTGCCACTATAGGAAATAAGTGCAATTTTTTCTTATCCCAAATTTGATACTGTACCTGCATGTTTGAACACCCAACTGAAAAATTCTGCTTTCAGCAGGAACCATGCATTAAATGTTACTGCTCAGCACAAAAACATTTATGCATATTTCCTCCCAAAAATAATGCATAATTTACTTCCTACAGAGTGAAAAGTACATTCCATTTTTCTCAGCATCTCTACTTCTTAAAGACCAATTTAAAAAAAAAAAAATCTCTTAACATCAGTTGCCATTCACTTAATGGAAAAGCTAGCGTATACTCTTCAATTTTTCATACTGCACAGTTCCAACACTAGATGGTAGTGTGTATTTCTTTTTGCAATTGTACCTCCTCTTCGATAAATGTCATTCAAATTTATTTATTTTTTGTATTGTATGCCATTTGTGATGCTAAAGTTTGCAAACTTTATAATTTTTAAACAATGTGAAGTTTTCCAAAAAGGGGCATGAATGTAAAAACTATGCTAACTTTGCTTCTAAGATATGCTTGAAAAGTTATTTTTCTGTTACATAGATTTCACTACGAAGAATATTCTGCACATATCTTCTACTTTTTTATAATTAACAGCATCACTGTTACAAAACATCAGCATACACTCTTCGCAAAAACAAAAAAAAAAAAAAAAGCGAAGCACCCGAGAAAGTTGTTTGATCCTAATAAAACTCCGCATGCAAGTATCTCAGGGCCGAATAAACAATTGATTAAAAAATAACGGCCAAGGGCGAAATGATGGCCGGCCACAGCGCATGGGAACTGCATATCAAAGAGGGTATATCAAGAGCAAAGCTTGCAAGCAGGGACAACTGTGACAGCGGATTGTGGTTGCACTTACTTCCACAGACTGTGAGGATACCTTGATGTCGGACCTGTGCACAATATGAGCAGTACAATGAGAGAGGCCAGTTGGTCAAACTGCCTAACATCGTAGGCATTTGGGTCAGAGCGATGTGGTGATCAGATGATGTTGGTGCCAATGGGTTCAGGAAAGCACAACTCAATGGCAAGCGGGCATTGGATGGCCGAGTAAAAAAACAGGATATGAGGATCAAGCGATTGTGAGAGCCATATGAACAGAACTGAATTCATCATTCTCAACCATCTGTGGCCATGTAGCATCATCTACAGATACGGAAGTGGCCATCTGGACCATTGCCTGACGACTTGCGACACAGGGACTACATTTAAGGAAACCACTCTGCTACGAGAGCCACACAAACAGACTGAATTCGTCGTTCTTAACCATCTGTGCCCATGTAGCATCATCTACAGGTACGGAAGTGGCTATCTGGACCATTGCCAGACGACTTGCGGCACAGGAACTACATTTAAGGAAGCCACTCCGCCATCTACCACTAACCAGCAAGCGTTGCCGACACTGGTTGCAGTGGTGTCAGGCCCGATCAACATGGGATAGTGTTCAGTGGCATCATGTTGTTTTCAATAATGAGTCACAGTTTGCACTTGGTGCTGGTGCCGATAACCAGCACACAAGTGTCTAGAGACGAGTCAGCCAGCACACCGATCCTGCCTTAACAGTGAAATGGCCCACAGCTTGCACACTGACAGTAATCGTCTGGGGAGCCATTTCCTACGATAGCTGGACACCCTTGGTAGTCCTCCACCCTCATGGTCTCTACGGCATGTTAACATCATTCTACGACCTGTTGTGTTGCCATTCCTGTCGGATCACTGAGCAATTTTTCAACAGGATAATGCCCGACCATACACGGCATGGCTCTCCCAGGCCTTTCTCTGTAATGTCAACACTTCCATGGCCAGCCCGATCACCTGATCTCTCACCTACAAACATGTTTGGGACAACATGGGACGCCGCCTATGCCTATCTCGGAATGTCGGTGAACTGGCTCGCAATTTGGCACCATCTGGCAAGCTATACTTCAGGGAAGTATATATGAACTGTATGCGTTTAGGCCATGCCGGGTTATTTTTGTAACCGAGTCATAGGTGGTGCTACAACATACTGACTTTTTCCACTCACGTAGCTGTTTTATTAAAATAAATGGCCCAGCTGCTCTGGAACTGCAATCATTTCCTTTCCTATACGTATATTGCACATACCAGTTTTCATCTTGATTGGATGGTTCCTCCTGGGTGCTTCATTTTTTATTTTTATTTTTATGGCAAAGAGTGCATATTTCAACTTGAAAGATTTTCTCTGATTCTAAAAATTCTTTGAAAAAATTGTTTCTTGATAGAATATCCTCCACTATGAATATATTGCACTTATTTTATTCTACAGACAATGTACAGCTTTCCTCCTAGTGGGTGTAAAGTTATATCACATTTTTCTCCACATAAAAATATGAAAGAAAACATGATATATCTTTTAATTGTTTGAATTGAGGAACTTATTTTGCCTCAGTTATGTGCTCTATGCGAAACATTTTGTGTATAGTTAGCAGTTTTTTGTAAAACACATTTCTTCACTAGTAGGCATAAGTAGTAATTTCTACTTGTGGATGTTGCATTTATTTTAGAAATCCAGTCAATTCTTTCTTTTTATTTTATTTTTTTTTTTTTGTGACTGGCCCCATTCACAACTAAGAACACTATATCTGCATTTTAAATAGCACTGTTCAACATGGGAATTGTTATGACAAAATTATCTAATCTTAACTAATTTCTGGGTGCTGGAAATAAAGATAACATTAAAAATTAAGAATTGGCTCTTGCTTTCAATTTACAGAAAAGATACCACATCAGTGAGTTAGTCCTGCATAAGAGGTTATGGCTGTCAAAGCTGAGGAGTGGCAGCCTCACATTCCAAGGTCACAATGCTTTTGGCATCACTTGTTTAGGTAACTGTGTAGCAGATGCTCTTGTCTAGCAGTATCTCACCGGAATTCTGTTAGCTATTGCTCTACATGCATTGTTCTTTAGAAGCTTTTGTTAGTCTTTGTTTTAGGCATGACAAATACGCTTCATAAGTGTGTGCACAGTGTGGATAACTTCCGCTACTTATGTGGAGAATTCACCTTTGCTTCTATGAAGCCTGCCAGTGATAAAAAAAAAAAAAAAAAGCCTACTTCCTGTACTTTGGCAGTCAAGTAGCAGCAAACTTGTGCTGGACTCCCTGTTCTTCAAAGCTCAGTTCGTGGATGAATCACAAGGGACATTCAATGACTTTGGCACTGCCCATGATGGTGATGGAGCTGACAGATCATGCCTGATGTCATAGACTGCTACTTTTGTATGTGACTAGTATTTTAAAAGGGATTACCAAGAAAAGTGGACAGGGGTGTACCCTAATATACCATCTGTTCCGGACCCACTGCTTCACAGTGAAAGACTGCCATTATCAACCCCCTCGCCCAACACCTTTCCACAGTCTATGATAAGGAACAACACTGTATATCTGAAGAAACACTACAGCCATCTACTTCAAGAGATCAAGAATTTTTTCAAACATAACCTCTGCTGAACCACACAAGATCACAGAGAATGAGCTTTATGATCTATCAGGGATCTTGAATTGCCAAAGAATTAGGCATGATTGCTGGTTTCAAGACTGCAGAAGAGATTTTTTTGAGACCACTGTGAAAGTGACTGCATTCTGTTCCCAATAAAAAGCCATGCAGTGATTCTGAGAAACAGGAGAAATCTCTGTTTGTGAGAATGTCAAAGGCCTCATATGTTAGCAATAAGACATCTCCTGAAAGAATTGTGACTATTCAGACTCTTCTAAATTAGTCTAAAAGTTGAGTTGCTGCACAAAAGTGCTGCCTTTACTTCATACTGTCCACATAAAGGAAACGTAGGTACACATAACCAATTTTCAGCTTCGTGAAATACGAGAAATGTGAATAGCTGAGTAGCAGTTTTTGAGGGTAATCGCCATTTTGCTAGGTAACACAATGTTTATATAAACTTCTGTTGCTGTCCATGAGAATGGGATAGCTGTGTTTGTCAAGAGTATTCACTACAATTAGAATTAGCCTTGCTGTCAATCACTTACATCTGAAACCAAGTACCGTAATTTTCGTAGTATAATCTGCAGACTGTGACATTCACATAATTTTTTTTTCCTTCATATAATCCACAGACTGTGACATTCAGGAAAAAAATCGCTGTATAATCCGCACGTCATAGATGTTGAACCAGAAGTGGAATTTCCGATAGAAAAGTCGGTCACATAATGACCCAGGAGTCGGAAAAAGTAAGAGTAAAAAAAAATGATTTTATTAAATGAAGAAATTCATTTTTAAAGGTTGCTTTTCATATTTTTATCTCTAGACAGATAAAGGACGTGGCATCTGTAGATCATGATGATGCAGCTCCAGAGTATTGCATTACACCTTGTCAATGACGAAAGGCTGATACAGAACAAGTCAGAGAAATACCGTATGTACTCGCATAAAAAGTTGAAAGTTTTCGGAGGAAATCCTGCTTTCAAAGTTGGGGGATCAGCTTATACATGGGCGAATAAAAAAACTTCCGTGAATTCTCCCGCGAAATTTACCTACGGATTTTTTAAGTTTTAGACCGAAGCACAGTGGCTTTTCCGCATGTTACTGCGCGATTGTTTTCTGACCTCAAAACTATGCACAGGGACACGATCATATCCTCAATTGTGTCCACCACTTTAAGTTTAAATTCGGCAGTGTAACTGAAACATTTCGTTTTCAAAGACATCATGAATAGCAATGAAGGAAAATAGCAGCAACGACGTTGGCCAAAATGGTGAAAGATTAACTAAACACAAGGCAGTGCACATGAGATCCAAAAGAAAGAACGTCAAGGTTCGTGCAGCAAGCACAGTGCATACGTTCATTGACTGTTTGACAAAACAGAGACGGCACACCAGTCAGAGCTGTCCATCTCAACGGTACAAAATGACCCCCACCGTCTCTCCCGCAACTTGCCCGATCTTTCATTACGACATTCCTCCTCACTCTGTACAAACTCCTGAACTGAGGAATTTTTTTCCGAGGGAGTTCCTTTTCCAATTATACCCCCTCCCCTGCGCAATCATGCTGCAGATTTTTTTTTTAACTGGAAGGACCTAAAAACTTTTTTTTTTAAATCAGCTTATTATCTGCATTGGCGTATAATTTGTGGAACCTATATTTTTAACTTTTTTAGCAGATAATCTGCGGATTATACGATGAAAATTATGGTACACAGCTTTCTTTTGAGCCACTGGTAGGTTCCAGAAAAGCTTCACTTCCATCTCTACGTATTAAACAGAACCTCATGAAAAATTTCATAAACACATTGGACGGGAACACACCAGCATTTATATACTTATCAGTGGCGTATCTTGGGTCAGAGACCCACGAAACCCCCAGCACTGGGTTTTTTTTAATTGCGAAGTTTTATTTTTAACTGTTAAGTAATAGAATTAACTTAAACTATTACATGCTATTGCTAACACGATACCAAATAATTACGAACTACTACAAAACATTACAGTATTACTACATGCTATTGCTAACATGACACCAAATAATTATGAGGATTAGGATTTGAAAACTTTATTTGTGCATGAACTCCATTCTTCTTTTCTTTTGTGTGAACTTGAGTATGAAGTTTTCATAAAAAGTTTCTTCCGAGAGTTTTCCATATTTAAAAAGAATGTTTTTCTCTATTGACAAATCAGCCAAGTTGTTTGAATGTACATGTCCTTGTGTGGTTTTAAGATATATCTCGATTCTTTTTAATGCAGAAAAACTTCTTTCAGTAGTTGCGTTGTTGATGGAAACTTTAATATTAGGTCTGCTAATTTGTAATCTCACTAAACACAATGACCAATTTATTCAACTTTATGTAACAAGTAATGTCTCTTACTGATTGGTTTTTCTGTTCATCGAGGGAATAAAACACCTTTAGTTCATTTTTTAGTCGAGCTGTATCAAAATTTGAAGCATAGAGTTCTTTAAGTTCTGACAGTAGATGTTCAAGGAAGCTTTCACAAAATTTATAAAAACAGTTCGAATCCAACAAAGCCACAAATTTAAGATATAATATCTCTGATTTTAATTCATTGACACTTCACACAAACTGAAACAACTCTCACAAAACACATTGCTGCTACAGGCGGAAGCATGCGGTGCCTAAGGACGTCAGTCTTCTCTTTTCTGAGAGAACCGTTGTGCAAAGCAATGGTCCATTCGACTCCATATACGCTCATTTATGTTGTCATGAAAACACTAGCAGGCGATGGTATCAAAGATCTTTGAATTAGAACAGCAAAGACTCTAGAAGAGCTGCTTGTGTTATACCATTGGCTTCGCTTGCCAGACTGAGTCAAGAAGCGAATCCACACGGGGGTTTTTTCGCAGTGAAGGTATTGATATATCTTAATGCCGTTGATAATTGACTTTTACTTGTGTATATTTAATTGGCTTTTATTTGTGGATTCTCTGGGCTTCGCAGCTAGCATCGAATACATGTCACTGATACTTATGTATGAAATTCGAAAGACTTAGTATGAAGAAGACCAAGGAGGGAGTATTCATTTATCCACACCACAGATATGTCAACTCTTCAAAGACCAGCAGCTTGATCTTGTCCTTAGTAATGATAAGAAGGCAACCTGGATTGCTGACATGTTTTGACTGCTTTTCTAGAAAATGTAAAAGCTGACAATTCCAGGAAGCTTGTGGATGATCTTGTGACTTTGTATGAGAAACTGGGCTACAATATGTTACAGAAGCTTTTATCCAGGAGCAGTATTTTCTCCTGGATAAAAGTGGTGCTGTATGTGACGAACATAGTGAAATTTTGCGTTCCGTATTAACTAATCATCGCTGTATAGTGAAAAGATGATCCAGAAGTTTAGTAAAAGCAAGAAGCAAAGCAAAGAGGTGCTATGTTTAATGTAGGTACATTTCTAGCTATATCCTGCTCCCATATCACAATATGGCAAAAGTGTAAATGTGAGTAACATTTTTTGGAAAACCGGAGAGTGAAATTCATCAATTTAATCTCTATTTTCATGTTCAGCATCTCAAAAGCTATAAAATTCAACGGCCGTTCCACAAAAACTGAGAGTAAAATCACACAAAATGGGGAAATATAGTAAATGTTATTCTTTCTCAAAGTATCTTCCCTCAGATGATATGCAACAGTCCCTTCATTCAGTCCACTTTTCAAAGCATGTGGAGAAGGCATTTTGTGGAAGTTGCTTTAGCGACCCCTGTACAGCTTGAATAATGTCAGCATCTATGTCGAATGCTGCACCACGGAATTTCTCCTTCACTGTTGGAAACAACCAGAAATCGCACAGGGCAAGGTCAGAACTGTAGGCAGGCTGTGGCATGATTTCAATACTGCATTTCGTAAGAAACTGTTGAACACAAGCAGCCACATGTGGGCAGGCATCATCATGGTGTAGGGTCCACTTGCCTACCAGTTCCAGTCGCTTAATCGATATGTTGTCGCGGACGTTTCAAGACTGAAATGTAATAAAGCTATAAAATTCAACGGCCGTTCCACAAAAACTCACAGTAATTTGTGGAGGAACGGCATGCTGGTAGACTACACCTTTATGATGAAATAAAATTATCATCACCTTCCCTGCTGATTCGGTTTGGTGGACTTTTTCGAAGGAGGTGAGCCTGTGTGTTTCTAGACGCTCATTGCGCACTTCGTGAGAGGGTCAAAATAGTGGACCCATGTCTCATCGGCAGTTATTGCTGTGTTTAGAAAGTTTGGATCCTTTGCAATAATTTGTTTCCACTCATGACACACCTGAACTCTGGCTAACAATTGTTCTTTCGTCAGGTGATAAGGTATCTATTTGGAACACACACGATGCAGCAGTAATTTTTCGTGTAGAATACAGACGTTTTTGAAATATTAGTTGACGCCGCTGTCTTCACATGCCATTCATCAATTTTCTTGCAGGATTGCCTAAACATTGTTAACAATACGCTCCGTAACAAAACTTTCAGGTCGACCAGGCTTAGGAGCAAGTTCTGCCGACAAACACCCTTTTTTGAAACCATGGTGCCATCTAAAAATCATTGGCTCAACCAAACATTTATCTTGGTAAGCTTTTTTCATTAAATCAACTGTTTCTGGAGCCGTTTTACCCAAACGATAGCATAATTTTATCACACAAATCATTTCACTTCTTAACTCTGAATCCCTCACCTCCATAGCTGTATGGTGAAATGCAGACATACCTTAACCACTTAGCATCCAGGTACGTAATACTACGTTAACGAATGATAGTGCAAAAAAAATCGAGATCCGTAATATTACGGGACCACTGATGTGAGGTACAGCACCATGTTTTCGCATATATCACACAAATATTGACTTTTGAAATAATTGTTCTTAACTACCAGAACGATGCTCGTAATATTACAGATCAGTATTTCATCATGTTTGTTTTTCACAATGTACTGTTGCTCATTACTAATTTTTTGAAAATATATTTCACGTACGTTCATTGTCTGGAATCGAGCTACTTATACCTTGAAAAAAACAACTGCGTTTTTTTTACCATTTTTTTTTTATTTTCCTTGGAATCTTAAGTGGTTAAACAACCGTGCAATAACAAAACCAGAATCGTCTTCCACAGCTAATAACTGTTGGCAGGCATAGTTACCTCCTTAATTCAGTTAGTTGTCTGCATGGTTATTTTTCACCTTTGCACTGTTGCCAACTCAAAAAATATTACTCTCAATTTTTATGGAACGGCCATTGTAAACTTATTTCTGTTGCCATAAAAAGATAAAAGCAGAATTTGTTGCACAGTGTAATGTGCAATTTTTCTACTGGGAGAATGTATGTGTTCTCTTTTTTTGTTGACGTTTTCCTTTTTTTTTTTTTTTTTTTTTTTTTTGATTGGAGGTTTAACGACCACCGTGAGCAACTCAATGGGCTATAAGCAGTCGCCCGTCCCTAATTTAGGGTCACTGGTTCCAGGGAAGGGAGAGAGCCAGTGCCATAAGACAAACACAACATCCATGCCTGACCGGGATTCGAACCCGGACCCCTTACGGACGAATGATCAGAGGCCATCGCTTAGACCACTGCGCCACCGGGGCGGCTGTTTTCCTTTTCTAAAAATCTGCTTTGAAAAATTATTTTAGTGTCAGGAAGAAGTCAAATGACACATTCATTACACCTGATAATTCAGTGTCATCATTCTTGTTTTCAGATTATTTTCTATCATGAGTGATGAATGCAAAGCAGATCATGAGAAGGCCCTGGAAGAAAAACTCATGAGCTTGAAAAAATAACAAAAAAAAAAAAAGGCGGGGGGGGGTGTCATCCTAGCACAATTGTTTATAGTAGCAAACAGAACAAATCTAAATAGCTAGCTAATGATACAGATAAACATAATAACAGAAATCGAAAACTTCTAATCAAAATTATTTTTTTAAACATAAGTAATTAAAACCTAAATTTACCTTTGTCATCGCAGGGAAACAATGGCGGAATTTACACCCTAGTCGCTCACATATACCACGACCTAAGAAATTATAGCAGTAGCCGCCAGATACACTTGGTACATATTCATATTGAGTATTCCAGTTTTCTTTACTTGTATGAACTTTCTGAACTGAATCTTTATTCCATGGATGTTCATCACTGGCTTGACTTCTTGAACCTCTCAGATTAGATTTCTGCTCAAAACCCACTGGACTATGATCTTTTCTGTATGTATTTGCATCCATTTTATACCTTGAATTATCATTCATCCTACCAGACACATTTCTAGAAACAGTTTTAGTTTGAGATCTTCGTGATGGATCTAAGGCTAAATCTGTCTGCTCAAGTTGTGAGAATTCATTACTATTAATATTTCTTTGTTGGACAGAATCCGATGGATGCTGATTATCTCTTGGACGCCTAAGGGAGAAAAAAACGTACATGGTATACATACAATTGACACTGATGAACAAACAAAATTAACTAATGAAGTGTTCAGCACAACTAAGGAGCTGGTTATTATAACTCTTTTTTATTGCAACCCTCTTAAGAAATGCAATAAAGTACACCTAAAGGAACAACAACAAAAAAGCTGCAATTATTTATCCTAAAATACCTACTTTATTCTTTCTTACATGAATATGCTACACTATCTTCGAAACTATTTGATAACTGCAATGCAGTCACTAAGATTTTTGTATATGTATTTAAAGGAAGGGGGGAGAAGTAGGGGATACAGGTAACAAAATTATGCCTATGCACAAATTTTCTCATATCTTCTAATTTAATGAATTTTCATTTTTTTTTTTTTTGAGGATTTGCAAGATGTTTATCTATACAATTCTAACATTAAAAATCCAAAAGATTATTAATACGACTTTTTTCAATAAGTTGTGTTATTAAAAGTACAGGGTTCACACTCTTTTTCTCCCACACAAAATACAGTCTTTTAAGCACCACCCAAAAATTTTTTGACCTGATCAGTTGCATAAACAACAATGACATGTACACTAACATACTTTTACACATGACTTAACTATGCAAATTAAAGTATGTTCATGAGATTTACAATATTTGTCCATATAATTTAAGTTTGTCTACATAATAAATTAGAATTTATAAAAACACTTGTGCTGGCCAAATCAGTTTTCCTATCTGACAGAATAATTGCATGTGCAATAAAGTTTATGTAAATTGTAAAACTGTACTTTAAGTTATGCATTCAAGATTAGAATTTTGCATGTGATCATCTCATGGTTTAAACTGCAAAACCAAAGTCAAAATTACATGTTCAAGATTTCAATTTTGAACTAAATTTTCCCATGGTACAATTGAATAATTGTTATTTGCATGTACACAAAAGGGGGGGGCATACAAGAGTGAAATATCGGTACCAAGAGATAGTGATGGGGCTTGTTGGGTGGAATCTGCTGGATGTGTTTAATTTAGCACAGGGTCCTTCCCATTCTTCTACAAATTACTTACGTCCCACTGCCACATACTTTCAGCTGATGTGGCAGGACATCATCATTAACATAGCCAACTAGCAGCAAAAAGTTCCAGACACTATATTTTAACTTCTGGATTTTGCACAGCCAGTTAGGAAAAATAAGTACTTTTTAAGTACTTTTCACCATTTTTGGCAAAAATTCAGGACTTCTAAGAACCCTAATGAAACATAAGCACTTTTCCAGGACTTTTTAAAGATTTAGGATTTATAAGAACCATGGGAACCCTGTATGTAACACTGCTGGCACATTAATGCTGTACATTTTACTAATTACAACAAAGCCATCCTATGAAAAAAAAACCAACAACTTAAAAGCTTTTTTTAACCTCAAAAAGGAATCGAGTCCGCGAATCCTGGTTTATGTTCAAGTATATTGCATACTTGAACATGCAAGGTTAGGTGATGCACAACATATCGCTTCTCCTTGACAAATGTCAACCCTGCCTTCTCGTGGTGCATCCTGTTCCCACTAAAGGGGCTCTGACAACAGCCAGTAGCGGTATAACTATACCATCGGGATTAGAGGAAATGCTATCCCACACTCACCAACCCACTTGGCCAGCATGGCCAAGTGGGTTATGGCCAAACCTCCTTAAAGATGCTTACACAATTTAAAACTTGGCCCTCAGTCTCCAGCAGCTGGAATGTACCTGGCTAAGTGCGACATGAAGGCAGAGGGTGCTAAGAATCACCGGAGACCGGACTAGGCTGCCATTTGATGCTGACCTTGAGTACTTACAACAGACGCTTCCTATCTTCTGATTCAAGGCTTCTTGAATTGGAAGAGGAGCTACAAAGGATCAAGTGGGACATCGTCGGGCTAAGTGAGGCAAGGAGAAAAGGAGATCTTATTGAACTGAAAAGTGGACATCTCTTCTACTATTGTGGGACAGATACTGGCAGAACTAGTGGCATAGGATTTATAATAAACAAGAAACTGAAGGATAAAGTTGTAGAACTTAGAAGTTCCTCTGACAGAGCTGCACAACTCATTATTCAACTCTCGAGAAGATACCAGGCCCATATTATTCAAGCTTATGCACCCACCACAAGTCATCCTGAAGAAGAAACTGAAGAATTTTACAAGGAAATTTGGAATCTAAATAACAAAGGCAAACAGCACTTGAAGATCATTATCGGTGATTTCAATGCAAAAGTAGGGCAACAGAATGAAACTTCGGTTGGTAAATTCGGTTACGAGAAATGAAATCAACGTGGAAATACTATCGTAGAATTTGCAGAAGCAGAAAGGTTTTCCATCATGAACTCCTTTTTCAAGAAAAAGCCACACAGGAAATGGTCTTGGAAACATCCGAATGGGACGACAAGTGAAATTGATTTTATTATGTGTAACAAAAAATTCGTCATAGAAGACTGCAGTGTGCTAAACAAGTTCAACACAGGTAGTGACCATAGATTGGCGAGATGTAAGAGGCACCTCAACACTAAACTCGAACATGGCAAGCTCATAAGACAAACAAAATGTATTGACATAACCAACCTTAAAAAACACCATACCTTCAAGTTGGAACTCAGGAACAGATTCTCTACTTTAGATGGCCTAACATCAGAAGAAGTGGATATTTCTGAAGTTAACAGAGAACTCACCAAGGCTCTAATGGAAACAGCAACAAAAATAGGTGGTACTAAGAACAAGTTACACATGAAGAAAATTTTAGGAAAAACAAAAATGTTGATGCAAAAGAGAAGGGAGATGAGGAAAAATAAAGATGTAACTTCCAACGTGGAATATATAGTTACGCAAGACAGTGCGAAAAAGTATCACTGAAGACATAAGGAAATTCAATTGTGAACTAGTGAGGAAAGCAATTGAAAACAACCAGAGCCTGAAAAGAGCAAAAGGGCATCTCAGTAAGAAGGGAAGAAAACAGATTATGGCTCTGAGAAAAGAAGATGGTACTGTAACAAGAAATAGAAGCAAAATTTTGACATGGGTGAAAGATTTCTATTCAAAACTACATGAAAGGGATGATAGATCTATTCCAGACATTACAACAGGTACCAGTGCCAAAGTCCCTCCAACCCTCCCTGCAGAAGTAACATATGCAATTAAGAACATGAAACGGTGAAGAGCTCAAGGAGAAGATGGAATTACCATGGACATTATACAAGAACCAAGTGGAGAAACTGAAACTACACTCGTCCAAGTTTTCACCAGATGTCTAAATGAAGGGAAGATTCCTGAGGATTGAAACAATGCTGCAATGATCTTGATACATAAAAAAGGTGATGCTGAGGATCTCAGGAACATCAGTCTCCTATTAGTGGTTTATAAAATCTTCACAAAGGTTCTTTCAAATTGCTTGAAGGTAACACTAGACATGGCCCAACAAAGAGAACACGCTGGATACAGGAGTGGCTTCAGCACTAAAGATCATATCCATGTACTGAGACAACTAATTGAAAGAACAAGAGAATATGAACTCCCATTATGCATGGCTTTTATTGACTATGAAAAGGCCTTTGATTCCGTGAAACCATCAGCAGTAACAATGGCCTTGAAATCCTGCGGTATTGAAGATGCATACATTACTATTATTAATAACATCTATGAAAATGCAAGTGCTAAGGTTCGGATATTTGAGGATACAGCACAAATAAGAATTGGAAAGGGAGTGAGACAAGGTGACACCATATCTTCTAAGCTCTTTAATGCCACATTGCAAAATGTCTTTCAATCATTGAACTGGGAATACAAAGGGATAAAGATTAGTGAAGATTACTTAACTCACCTTAGTTTTGCTGATGACGTAGTCATCTTTGTAACTACCCCTTAAAGCTGCAGAGTATGATCCAAGAACTTGCTGACAAGAGTAATGTGGGATTAAAAATGAACTTTCAGAAGACAAAAGTGATGTACAATGCTTTTACAAGAAACAAAGATGTATCGATTGATGGAGAAAAGCTTGAGACAACCGATTCCTACATTTATCTTGGGCAGCAGATATCAAGTGAGGGTCACATTGATGAAGAAATTAATTGGCGTATAAAACTTGGATGGAGAGCTTTTGGAAGAAACAGTACAATTTTTAAGAGAAGTCTGCCATTATGTCTCAAAAGAAAAGTGTTTAATCAGTGCATCCTGCCAGTGCTTAGGTATGGAGCAGAGACATGGACCTTAACTAAAAAGGATATACAAAGACTGCAGACAACTCAAAGAAGCCTGGAGATATGCATGCTTGGTGTAACCAGGAAAGATAAGAAGAGGAATTTGTGGATAAAGAAAATGACAGGAGTGGACATCATGACCAAGAGTGAAATCACTGAAATGGCAATGGGCTGGACATGTTGCCAGAAGAACGGACCACCGATGGACAACCAAAGTTTTAAACTGGATTCCGAGGGACAGGAAAAGACCCAGAAGAAGACCCTATGGGAGATGGATGGATGAAATTCGAAAGTATTCTGGAGAGACATGGAGGAGACAGGCCCAAGACAGAAAATTGTGGAAGAAATTTGGGGAGACCTTCATCCAGCAGTGGATTGATAATGGACGATGATGATGATACTGCCATTACACTAAGCACAACAACAAATTCTAAGCAGATGTAGCCTTAGCAAACAAAACAACAACTTTCCAGATGTGTGTTAGTCAAAGGAATACTGTTTCCTTGCAGCGTTGATTACGATTTCTCATCCACGTACGAATGAAGGTCAATATCTCCAGTGTTACAAATCATAGAAATGAATGGGAAGCAAATCCCCACAAGAATTCATTCCACACAAATACATGAAAGACATACATATACCACTGTTGACATGTAGATGTTCTAAAATTTTACTGTTTCCCATGTAGCCATTCTACAGAAAACTTGAAAATTATTGAATTTGCGCTCCAAGAAAACTTGGAAATTATGGGGATGTAATTTTTCAAGTTTTCTTAAGGGATGGCTACATGGGAAACAGTAAGATGTACAACATCTTTATGCCAACAGTAATACATGTATGCCCTTAATGCATTTGTGAAGAATTACAGAGCGAGAGCAAAAGTTTTGCAATATATGCATAAACGCACGTGCTGCGACAAGTATGTCACATGTTTAAACTAGTTCATGTTGCGCACTGCAGTCAGTCAAAAGGGATATAAAGTGGCAGCCATTGCTGTGAACAGAATTGCATGTTGTCGTTCTGTCTATGGTTGAGATGCCTAAAAGATGAACAACCACAACCAGCTACTTAGGGAACTTTTGCTTTACGAGCTTGAACTCTGCTATAACGCTGCTCAAGCAACACGAAACATCTGTCATGTGAAAGGGGAGAGTTCTGCGGACCACACCACTACAAACCAGATGGTTCAAGAAATTTTGCTCAGGTGACAGAAATCTTAACGATCAGCCAAGGTCAGGTAAGCGACGAACCGTGGATTTGGAGGACTTGCACCAGGCCACAGAGGCAAAGACAACAACCAGCACTCGCAGATTATCAGGTAAGCTGGGCATATTACAGACCACCATTGTTCATCATCTTCAGGACCTCAGCAAGGTGTACAGGAGCTGCTGCATTGTCCCTTATGAACTGACGCCAGCTGAAGCAAACCGCCGAGTGGAAGTGTGCACGAAACTCCTAGAAAACCTGCGCGATGTATATCTCGTCAAGATAATTTTTACGTGCAATGAAAAAGTGGATCTATTTCCGTAAGACCTAACATACAACGGCAGTGATTTAGCCTGGTACAGCTTCCTGAATCTGTTGCCAAACATGGATGCTTCGAGCACAAGGTGATGCTCTGCGTCTGGTGGAATTTTGAGGGAATAATCCATTACAAATTTGTTCCAGACAGTTGGACCATCAACACCAACCTCTACTGTGAACAGCTGGAGTGTGTGTATGCCGTTTTTGGAGGAGAAGTACTTGGCACTGGTGACAAAAGCACGCTCTCCTACAGCAGGACAACACTCGGCCTCGTATCGCACGACTGACCCGAGCAAAACTCCAGGAACTTGAGGGCATCGAACTGATGCCACACCCAGTATATAGTCCAGACCTTGCCCCATTGGATTATTACCTGTTCTGGTCGATGGCCCACTTCCTTTGCGGGTGGCACTTCAACAACCACGAGGAGGTAGCAGCTGAGGTGAAAGAGTTCTTCGTCCTGAAGGACAAGAACTGGTACCGCCACAGAATCGAACTGGCAGACAGATGGCTAAAGACGGTACGACACGATGGCCTATACTTTGAATGCTAGTCAGCTTTTGGCATAAAGGTACGTATGAAGACAAAGTGACAATCCAAATGTTGCAAAACTTTCAACTCACCCACTGTAAATTCTTCCAAGGATTCACTTCCCATTCATTTCTATGATATAAAAACTTTTTTCTAGCAATTTTTATTTACCAAATTAATTGTTGAGTTTACTCTTGAAATGAAGGTACTTACAAGTTCTTTCCAGAAAACTACTTGGAAAAAATCACCAAAATATGCAACAAAACTGGATCTACTTTTTTGCTTTGTTCTGAAAATGTGCACATATCACACCAATGTATCTTAGTTGTAGTCTCCAATCACTTAAAATGTATTTTAACTTATGCAAAAATGAAAAAAAAGAAAAAAAAAGTTACGAAATGAAAATAAAAGTTAGCTTACTCCCTTCAGAAATTCAGTAAACTAAAATGGGAAGAAAAGAAAGTGGAGTCCGTGTTCCTGCCCGTGCGGGAGGCAGTGGCAAATCAATCTTCCATGTGAAAGAGGGGAGATTGTTATCATTTCCTTTCTTTGGTCCCATTTGTTCAAGCATGCCAAAGGCAGATAGTGAGGTTCCTTATGCATATGGTCTCATGATTAGTGGTTGCTGTTCACATGCAAGTTTGGAGACAGCTACCAAAACCAAATTTCCAAATCACAAGTGCTTTAAAAAAGTTTGGAATTTTAATCTGGTATAGTTTCCAGTCAAAGTTATTATATCTGAATGATTTGACAGTATTCAATTTTGACTCTGTTTGTTTTTTGCATTTCTGTAACAAACAAAATTGCATCTTTTTCTAAAAAATGCATGCAGACGGAACGGATAGAGCCACAAAGCTGGGAAACATTAAAAGTGTATTGATGCTAAAAACTAAAAATTTATGTACTGCAGTTACGAAAAGTTTGCACAATTCTTTGGAATAGTAAATAAACACTTCTTCAACCAATGGTTTTAAACTGTTAAAATGTTTAAAAAAAAAAAAAAGTCTACATTTTTAAATAAAAAGATTGCCGACATTATCCAAGCTAAAAATATTCTTTTTGATTTTGCGAAAATCTATTTGCTACTTTTGAAATTATTAAAACAATAATTGTGACATAATATTGGAACATAATAAGCTTTAAAAAAAAGGCGTAAGTTTTAAAGTTTTCAATGAATTTGGAAGAAATTTAAATCTGAACTTTATTTTAATGTACATTGGCTTCTGTAAAAACTGTGTTCAGTTATTTTATAAAAATGAGAAACTTTACTTTAAATTTTTTTATCCCAGTCCTGTTGCTGACTAAGATTGAGCCCTTGCCTGCCTCGTGAAGGGTGTGCGACTGATTGACAGACAGCTGATCGCAACTCATCATCCCGTTGGTATTGAACTTCCGTACTACCACAGATCCCTTCTTTGTAATGAAAAACCATCACTATATAAATAAAAGATGCAGTTTGCTTATTTCCACACACTGCAGCATTTACATCATGGTGGCGATGAATAGTTGTTTCGTCTTTCGAAACACCATAACATCGATGTTAAATAAACACCAGTTTTTTGCGATGTATTGACACATTGCCCAGCCCCAGTGGGGGAGAAAAGTTGGAAAAAATAGTTATTCACTTGAGGGAAAAAAACGTACTCACCGTCATTGGCTGCTATATTAAGAAATTTACTAGCGACTAAAAAATATCTTGGCGACTGGCGACCCACATTCGCAAAGGCTGGTTCCAGCAGTGTCATGATTTGGTCTGTGTAGGGTCTCTGTAAACTTGCCTTGGCTGCAAGGAGCTTGACTGCCTTTCCCCCTCCCACTTCCAAACAATCGCATACTACTTTTCCATGGGCTGTTGTGTAGAAATGCCACTATGCGTAAATACCAAAATCTTCTTAATGGTAATGCAGGTTTAAGAAAATTTTCCTGTTTTTGTATTGTGCACCTGATCCATTAGAAAAATAAAATATTTTTTCCAAGGACAGAATAAAATTCTCCCTGAGGAACGAGATCAGCTTATTCTAAAAAGTATGAACAGCTGTATAGTATTGTGTGTTACGTATTCAGAAATCACAACTTTTGAACTTAATCTCCCCTCTTTGATAGTAATATTCAGCAAACGGGTAAATTGTTGCCTGGTTGTTGTTCCAGTGGAATAATTGGGCTTCATCAAGGAGGACAAAGGAGTAGTTCTCTGAAAAGTCCAACGTTATCAAGGCCTGATTCTCCAGAATGTTCGCTTTCAGGTGTGAGTAGTATGTTGCTTGATGATGGATAATAAAAGAGTGAGTTTTTAACAATACCAGCTGTTCACACAAACTTTCAATAAATTATTCTGTAAGCTTTGTTAATGTCTCAAATATACATCTATCGACTGACACCCACTGTTTGTGGGTGATGCTTTCTTTCATCTCTTCATCCATATTGTTCATCAGCTGTTCCTTTAAAGTTTCGATTCCTGGACAACACTTACAGCTACCCAAAAGCCCCTGAGTAGTAGGAACTTGGCACATTATTTTATCAATACATGTTTTGTAGTCATTAAGCTTAGATCTGTCATTCACAGTTGTCTTTCAATTTTCCACCAATTATCATTCACTTAACATTCTGGGGGTAGGTACATACATGAACACAATTAGTACCACTTACACCTGCAAAGATACAATTCTTTGGTCAAAGTTCTGCAAATTTTGAAAAGCCAATTTTAACTTTTGAATGCACAATTTTAAACAGTTGGTATATTTCCTTTAGGTTTCCTAAAACAAGTGTATGTTTATGCTGTAGCCTCGCTGCTGGCACATAGATGCTCACTCAGGCACCTTGCTGCTTGCATGTAGCTGCAATGCTCGCCGTGGAGCATTTACCCTGCAGCTGTTCACATCACTTTTATTATTATAGGAATCATGACTGCTTCTCTTATTGTCAAACAGACTTTACCAGTGTTATGGCAAGTTTTACAACCACTGCATATGAAGCCACCAACTGCAGAAGAATTCAAAGAAATTGCTGATATGTTTTAAAAGAAATGGGGATTCCCTAACTGTCTAGGTTCTATCGATGGAAAGCACATCCAAATACTTTGCCCTCAATAGTCAGGCTCCATGTTCTTTAATTATAAAAGCTACTTTTCAATAGTTCTGCAGGCCGTCAGTGATGCACACTGTAAATTTATTTTCATTGAGGTCGGAGCCTATGAAAAACAAAGTGATGGGGGCACTTTTAGAAAGTCTGCCTTCTATGACAGAATGAAAAATGGTGTGCTTAACATTCCTGAAGATAACTTCCTACCAAGTACTGGCATCCAAGCCCTCTTTGTGCTCATAGGTAATGAAGCCTATCCCTTACTGAGACACATGATGAAGCCTTATGCTAGGAAAACTCTTGATCAATCCAAGGAGAAGTTAAAAAAAAAAAGTTCAAATCACAGGAAAACTCCACAAATAAAACTTGCTTCTATAAAAACACAACACGGTTTTTAAAGATACAAGAGAGATGACTCCGTAGTTTCACACTCGGTTGGGAAAGTAGGTCAATGGACGGGAAGAGTGGCCTTGAAGGAACCAATCACAGCGTAAGTTTGAGGATGCCTGGTGATGGTCGAGGCTTGAAAAACAAACCAGTTTGATATCATCACTGTGGCGATGATCGCAGCGAGCAGCGCAGATAACATCGCTGCTCCACGATTAAATGAGCCTGTAACGATTTATGGTTTTGTTCCATCATCGCCAGGCATCCATGTGCACAGCTCGGCGATGTGCCAGCAGCGAGGCTGCGATATAAACATACCCTTAGTCTTTTCTGCAGACATATGAATGTTTTATCTTCTTCAGTCCTTCTTTCCAGGCATTATTCGGCTTACATCATCACTGTTATAAAATTTTGAACTTTAATATCTAATACGTTGTCTATTTTTGGATCTGGTGTAGACAAAATTCCTTTTTCCTTAACTAAGAATTTTGCTTTCCTTGCCATTCGGTCACTTACTGAGAATTCTTTTTTAATTGTTTTACAAGACGAACTCTTTGGAAGAACAATCAAAATTTTAAAAAAATTTCACTTCTCGTCTGTGTTTGTCTGAACCTTTCTTTAAGCTGTTTGATTATCTCTGAATCTGTGCCAAATAAATTCTTCACTATATGAGTTGTCTAAGCTTTTGTCTTTGACAAATGTAGCAATAAGATTCTTTTTTGCATTCTCTAGTTTTCTTTTGCAGTGTTGTGGTTCACGTATTATCTGTTTCTTTGCAATTGGTGATTCCTCAATACATGACAAAGACTTGTTCAAAAATTCAACAGTTTTTGTTATTTGACAACAAAAACTGTGGTTAGTTTTAATTAGCCATATGGTTTACGTGGCCATTAAATATCTTAATAGTTGTATAACTATTATTTTAACTGTTTCACACGTTATGACAGTTTCCGTGTCGAGTGCACATTTGTCTCGCAGTTTCCGCTGTCATATAAAATTTTCGAGTTCAGTAGATCAACAGTCAATGAATTAAAGTTCAAGATATTGTAATAGGTACTTACCTACTATGATATACTCTGGAAGAACAATAGTAGGTTCTAATGTTTAGTACATTGCATTTGGTCGTTTTATAGTTGATTGCAGAGCTGCCGTAGTTTGCATAATTAGCTTTTTAAATGAACATAAGGTATTCAAGTCCAGTTTTAAATGAATATAATATTTGAAGTTCAAAGAGTCGGAATTAAAAAACTATCAACAAAAAATTTTAAAATCCTTTAAATTTTTTTGTTGATAGTTTTTTAATTCCGACTCTTTTGAACTTCAAATATTATATTCATTTAAAACTGGACTTGAATACCTTATGTTCATTTAAAAAGCTAATTATGCGAACTACGGCAGCTCTTCAATCAACTATAAAACGACCGAATGGAATGTACTAAACATTGGAACCTACTATTGTTCTTCCAGAGTATATCATAGTAGGTAAATCATCATCACCATTGTCAACCATTATCAATCCACTGCTGGACAAAGGTCTCCCCAAGTTTCCTCCACAGCGGTCTGTCTTGTGCCAGTCTCCTCCATGTCACTCCCGCATACTTTCGAATTTCACCCACCCATCTCCCATGTGGTATGTTGTGCCATGTCCAGTGTTAAGTAGGTAAATACCTATTACAATATCTTGAACTTTAATTCATTGACTGTTGATCTACTGAACTCGAAAATTTTATATGACAGCGGAAACTGCGAGACAAATGTGCACTCGACACAGAAACTGTCATAACGTGTGAAACAGTTAAAATAATAGTTATACAACTATTAAGATAGCCATATTTGATTCTATTAACAGTACTTCAGCTTCAACATTTGGCTGTCTCAACTCATTGTCCTCCTCCATTATTTCTTTCTTCTCCTTTGCCAGCTGTTTTCTGCAACTTTCACATATCTTAATGCCAGGATTAATCTCTGGCTGCATTTTGCACATCAAATTTTGAACAGGCCTTACATTTTTTACAGTCCTGTGACCGATTTTACTAAAAGGATTACAGCAATATATTAAATTAGACATCACCTTTTTTTGTGTGTGTGTGCGGCCATAATCTTTAGTGAAAATATAATTAGTACACCTCAGATTCAGAGTAAAATTTAGTAAACTAATTAACTCAGATAGAGCTCAAGCTCAAAACTTGTGCATTCCCACCAATATGTCAATAAAACAGCTGGAGCACAAAGAACCAACAGATCAACACAAGAGCTAAGGGAAGACTCAATTCACCACTAAGCCCTGTACAACAAGCCACAGCTTGTCCATACACATCAAAGCCAGTCAGTGCTAGTTCAAACAAGCTGAAAACAGTTCTATTATGCTACAGCAAGATGTCACTCCACTATGGAAAGCATTTTAAGAAAAGCCTGAATAGCTTTTCAGATACCTTTTAATTGAATAACTTTTTAAAGAAATGCCTGAAATAATTGATATTATGGCTTGAAGTCTTATTTATTTTGCTACAATAAGACTCATTTATGCTAAACAGAGGCCAATAAGGCGATATGTTAAAGATCCAGACTTAGAAATTTTGCTAGTAGACATTGGCCACCAAGACCAAAATTGTTAGTGGCCATAAAAAAAAAAAAAAAAAAGTCAGTGGCCAAACTTTGAATTGTATATTTCATACAATTATTTTTATAAAATTGCTTACAATAATATCAATGTTTTATTTTGCATATTTCAATTATAGTATGCTTAAAAGTTGAAACTGAAGTAATAAAATATGTAAATTAATCTTTGTAGTTTGGTCAACAAGATTTCACGCTATCCTCCCACCATAGTTTTATCCCATCTTCAGGGTCAAAATTACTCATTTTGTTCCTAATGTGACTTTCAAGTCTGTTCGTTTTCATTAGAAAGCTCCTTTCACCTAATTGTGTTTTTAACTGCTGATCAACGACATTCTACATTAGCATTTAACAGCAGTATCATTAAAAGCACAGTTACTAGATCTCTCATGATTTCAAAAGGCTTTAGATTATCTGAATTCTCCAATTTGTGTAACAAAGCATTTGAAATACATGAATTTCTGTTAGGATTCTCTAATGCATATATGGCATGTAATTCTGTTAGGATTCTCTAATGCATATATGGCATGTAATTCTGTTAGGGTTTGCTAATGCATGTTGATGGCATGTCATTTTGAGATAAAGATTCCTTAAAAAAGGATCGATTTGCCCCTTCATCTGCGGATTTTAAAACAGCCAACTCTAATTCAGTAACATAGTGCAAAACACTACTGATGTCAACATCAGTTTTTCCCAGCTTTCTGGAACATTCGACAACACATGAGATTATGTCAAAAATTCCATTGATCCTCTGAAAGGATATATAAAACCAAAATTTGATTTAAGAAAACTCAGCTAGAAATTGTAATTCCAAAAGATGATCATGTAAGAAGTTTTATGGGTTTCATTCATGTTTTTTTTAACTGTGCTACTGCCTGTTTTGCAATTTAGGAGTTTTTAACTACGTCTAAGAAACTATCAGATTCAATTATTTTTACCACAGATATGTATTTTGGTAAAAAACCTATAAAGTTTAATGTGAATCTGCTTCAAATTTTTTAATAATTAGTTTGAAAAACATGAAGAATGTTAAAAAACTGAATATTGGCATTATGTTCCAACATCTTTCACAGAAATTAGGAAGTGGGATGTTTTTCTTGAGGTACTATTAAAAGCACACTGATTACAGTAAAAAGTGCTTTGGAAGGCAGATAATGTGAAAAAAAGTCTTTGCTTTTTGCTGACCGTGATATGTCATAAATATAAATCAGGAAAAATATCCAGATTATCAGTTATTTGGGGTTACCACTCATTTTGCCAAATTAAATTCCCTGAGTTTTCCCATCTGTAGACAATAGTATTTTTAAAAGCCACACAAACTGTATTTGATTTGGATGAACAGTATTACAGAAACAAAACTTGAACTAAATCATCTGCTGATGGTTAGGTGAAAAAAAGTGGTCTAATACACGAAAAAGAAAAAAGTACTTATGAACAGGAATACCATACCTGCCAACATTGGCAAGAGCCTTGTCAGTGGTAAACAGCATTATTGTGCGGCATACAAAGGCGCTTTTTTCACGAAATTATGCATCTCTTTGTGAAAAAGAAATATGCGGCACAACAAAACGTTACAACAAACAAGGACACTAATGAAACTACGAGTGCGAAACACAAAGTTGATTCCCCTGGCGAGCGCATGATAGGTAACTTTGCGAGATTTAAGTTTAAAACTTCCACTAGTAAAAATCAGTCAGGTGCGTTCTAAATCCTGCAACACTTGACAGACAGGAAATCCAAGCAAGTGAACCCGCAGTGCAAGAACCTCCACTTACCATATGATCATACTGCCTCTAAAATTGTAGTTTATGTCAAGATGAGACCAAAGAAGGAAAAAAATGCTGAACGTTTTAACTGGGTGAAAAATCAAAGCACACAGCAAGAATGTGGACTACTGTCAGTTGGTCTTTTGTTGACTCTGCAGCTGCACAGCATCCATTGCTTAATTTTTTCTTTCTGCTGATATCTTCTCTCCCTGTTTCTTCATTGCCACTTTTCTTTCCTTTCTTTTTTATGCCCTCTGATAAATAACTTCATCCATCATGCTGAAAGAACTTTCAACCTGAAGACCATGAGTGCGTGATATCAAAGCTTTAACTATTTTAGATAAATGGTGTAACTTTGAGAATATCAGTAAAATTTAGAACATCATACATCAATTTTTACAAATTTTTCAACTTTGTCACTTCCATTTACGTGAATTTCTCCCTCTCTTATCAAGCTTAAATGCAAAAACTTATGGGAAGGGGGAATGTTTAACAATGCGGGAGAGTGGTAACATTGTGTGTGTGGGGGGGGGGTCATACAGTAGAAATCTTTGCACCGTCCGACTTCCAGTTTTGGAAATTTACCCGTTATTTGCAAGCTGAAAGACAAATATTTATGCAGTAAAATGGTATTTAACTATAATACTGGGCAGAGATAACATGGCGATAAAAAAGGAATTACGATTGCGGAAAAAATCTGAACTCTGTCGACCAAGTTATCGAAATTTTCGTAAAGACGAAATTCCGTCTTTACGAAAATTTTATGAAATCCCCCTCCCCCCCCCCAAATTATGTTCACTTGTGCATTGATCTACCGAATGAACAAAATAATAACGAAAAAAGGTGACTTTGTGATCAAAAACCGATGCGACGCACTCGCCTTTAAAATATTTTTTAAAAATGTGATCCCATTGAGATCCCAAGACAAAATTTTGCAGAAAGCTTTTAGAAATATGAAATAATCAATACAATTTTTTTACTCATATTTTTTTAAATCTTTAAAATTTTAAATTTTGTAACTTAATTTTAAAATTTAAAATAGGTCTATCATGTGGCATATCATATTAAAGCCTATGAATTTCTGAAGACAGTGGTATTTTTAGTTTTGAAATATCTCTATTCTGTGGTGCGCTCTTTAGGTTTTTGTGTAGTCCAGAAAGGTTAAAATTGTCAATTTTTTGAAATTTTAAACCCTCATAAGTCAAAGACGAGATGAAATAAAAACTAAAATTTTAGATTTAAACTTAGTTTTGATCATTCAACAAGTGTACAAAATTTTATGAAAATTGGAAGACATGAGGTCAACAAATTCATTAAAAATTATATCACTTGACATGGAATAGCCCAAAAACTTATGCCACATATACAACAATACTGATGAAAACTGGCTGAAATCTGTGACAAATATGATTTATTAGCAAGTACTCATTTTTTTATTTACTTATCAACAAATTTTTCATGTTGTTTGGCATATTATGTTATTAATGCCTACCACACTGCTAAAGATTGGGACAAATTAGCAAAGAGAGAATGAGAGCAGGGGCAGGGGAGGAAGCTGAAAAAAAGTTTGTTTTCTGAGACTACCAAGGCCCCCTAGATAGTAGTTTGATCCATCAAGAATTCCTAAGATACATACCTTGTTTGGGTCTAAAAACTATCTGGATAATCAGAGTACTGCCACAGTGCCCTGTTTAATCCTAAAAATTTTTGAGGAAAAAAGGTTATATTAAATTAAGCTAAGAATCCTTTTTTTTTTTTTTTTTTGATTGGGGGGTAGGGGATGATCAGTGGTCATTAAAAGTGCTACCAGCTGTAAAAAAATCTAGGGAGAACACTAGAGATCAGTCTGAGCAAGAACAATGATCAATCAAACGATGAAGAAATCACTACAGGAAAAAAAAAACTACTCGCTGAAGTTGAGAAATTTTCAAGAGTTTAGTTTGCATCTAGAATCATCTCAACTGCTGCATTAGAAGTTTACAGAAAAAAAAAATTAGCTGCTATCAAAGCAAGCAACAATTTTACTCCTGTTTCTCATGTGTAAACAGCAAAACAAATGCAAACTTTCAAATTTTTGCACTCATTTAAATTTTTACTTTGATCAGATGTTTTGTTAATTGCTAGTTGTAGTTTTTAATTCAAAAGTTTTATTTATACATACATCATACATATCACTAAGCTGTTCTCTGAGATTCAGAGGTTAGCTCCAAAAAGAAATACAAACTTCCAGATATATTTACTTATTGTTGTCGTATCAAACATCGCCATTTACAGCGATCTTGACATACAACTCGTGCTTCACTGATATCCATTACACGCCGTACACAAGATCTTTTATACTTCATAATCATAATCTTTTTCTCATGCAGACACTCCTGAATCTGATCCACCCATGTCTTCCTTGGCCTTCTTCTGCCTTTCCTTCCTGCCACTTGGGCTGAAAATATTTTCTTAGTAAGCATTTCATCACTCATTCTTTCAACATGGCCAAACCACCAAAGCATATTGGTCTCCACCTTGCTAACAACCTTTTGCTTTACATCACACAACTGCAATACATCTTCATTCCTCACACAATCAGATCATGTCTTGCCACAAACCCCACGTAAGTAACGCATTTCTCCAGCACACAAACGACTCCTATGTTTCTTCTGCAGTACCCAGGTTTCACTGCCACACATCAGAGTAGGAACAATTACTGTTTCACACACAGCCATGCAGGACTCTCTAGAGAACCCATCATTCCTGTGAAAACCTCCCAGAGCAGCTATGACTTTCAAAGAAGAATTCACTCGCCTACTGATTTCACCATCCAACTTGTTCTCTCTGTCAAACATGCTTCCTAAATACACAAACCCACTCACCTGGTCAATCACAGTGCCATTTATACTTACATTACATTCAATGCTACCCATTCCTCTCTCAAACACCATAACTTTGGTTTTTCCCTTATTTATACTCAGTTTGAATTTCATGCAAACTTTGTGCATCCGAGTCAACATACTCTGCAACTCACTTTTGCTCTCTGCCAACAGGACAGTGTCATCAGCATACAGCAATCTGCACACACGGATATCACCAAGACATAAACCACTATTATCTATTTTGGCCTCACGCATGCATGCGTCCATAAATATATTAAACAGCCACGGTGACATTACACAACCTTGTCTAACTCCTGCACCAATGCAAAACCATTTTGATAAAACACCATTCACTTGTACACAAGCTCTACTACCAGCATACATGGCTTTTACACTATTAAGTAGATTCCCAGTAACAACATATTCATTCAATACCTTCCACAAAAGTGTCCTATTGACTCGGTCATAAGCTTTCTCTAAATCTATGAAGGCAGTAAAAACTTTCTTCCCAACAGCCAGATAATTTTCAATCATCATGCATAATGGAAAAATCTGGTTAGTGCAGCCTTTACCAGGCATAAAGCCACTCTGAACATCCCACACTTTCAATGATGTAAGACCCCGTACTTTTTCAATAACAAACTTACCAAACACTTTCCCTGGCACACTCAGTAGGCTAATACCACGATAGTTCTTGCATTCAGTCTGATCACCTTTTTCCTTATACAAGGGAACAATGATAGCATCCTTCCAATCCCGTTGGACCATTCCTAACTCCCAGCACAACTGGCAAATTTCAGTTAACCAGTCAATTATAGTCACCACCATACTTCAACATCTCTGCAGTTATGCCATCAACTCCTGGAGCCTTACCATTCTTAAGAGATTTTAGAGCTTTACACACTTCTTCTCTTGAGATCCCTCCTGTGCTTTCATCCCCCATTGTGACATCATCTGCATCTGTCTCAGAATCATTTTTGCTCTCCTGATCTAATAACTCACAGAAGTATTTGCCCCATCTGTCACTTAAGTTTTATTTACCTATGATTAATTAATAAACATTTTTTATTGATTTTCAATTTACTTCCGATATTGGAGGTTATATTTTAACGTGCATTAATGCATTTGCATTTTTGAACTTCACTTTTAGTTGGTAAAGTTCGATGAACACTTACTTCACTTTTAGTTGGTAAAGTTCGATGAACACTTACCGCACGTGGGGCTTGGCTTTCAATTCATATTTTCGTTATGTGGATGCGGCACGGGGTTGTTGTTTTTTCCATTTGGCCACGGTTCACTTCTTTTTTTTTTTTTTTTTTTTTCCGTTGGAATTATTTTGCCTCAAAATAATTCCAACGGCAAAATAATTCCAACGGAAAAAAAAAAAAAAAAAAAAAGAAGTGAACCGTGGCCAAATGGAAAAAAAAACAACAACCCCGTGCCGCATCCACATAACGAAAATATGAATTGAAAGCCAAGCCCCACGTGCGGTAAGTGTTCATTGAACTTTACCAACTAAAAGTGAAGTAAGTGTTCATCGAACTTTACCAACTAAAAGTGAAGTTCAAAAATGCAAATTTTTTATTGATTGTTTTAACCTGACATTTTATGCAGAATACCAAAAATTACCTTTTTTTTTTTTTTTAATTCTGTTGGTTATAATGAAGCTTGCACACATTGAATGTTTTTAACTCTACCATCACAGGGTTTGAAAAATACCATGCCATGGGCATGTAAATTATTAGCTTGGGCAGGTAAAAAAAAAAATATATATATATATATATATATATATATCATTTTTCATTCCACTGCAAATCACTGGAAGTTGCATTAGTATTATGGAGTGCCAAGGACAGAAGAATATCATTTCTTTAATTATATTATGCTTTAGGTCCAGAAATTGGGACCCTATGAAGTTTTGCTCCAAATGCTCACAGATAGCAATGGGATGGGGGAGGGGGGACCAAACAACAATGGGATATTCCACAGCCTCTGAAGAGGTTGAGTCTTTGGTATAAGTTGAGTGAGTGAGGGAAGAAGTGAGAGAGCTCCTCAAACAGCACTACTGCTGAAACAAAGGGGGAATGCTACTTAAAAACAACCCCGCACTATGTGTTTCAGTTAGTTGGGAGAAGAGTGAACATTACTGACGCTGATACTAAGTTTATCTGAACAGCAGCCTGTTGCTTCAGCTACAGTTGATCAAGCTGTGTTAAATAATGGATATCCATTTATTTTTATTTATTTATTTTTTGAAAAAAATCCAGCAATGAGAGTTTTACTTCTAGTAAATAAATATGTGTAATCCCCAACTGGGCAGAGGTAGTAACAATCTTGCCTTTCTCATTGCTCTGTGATATAATTTCAGAGTTGTAATCTACATCATTGATAAAATGGAAACTTACACCAGCAGGCACTACGATAAAGTGTAAGAAGAAAGTGATGTTGCATAGTTCAGGAATCGTGCATAAATCATTTAATTCATAATTGCTACACTATTTAAACTGTTGTATACTTAAACTATGGTTAAATTTGAAAATTCTACAAAAGCAAGGATATATTTTAAAAATTCATGAACATGGCAGCATTACTAATTTATCAAATAGCAATTTCAGCATCATTGCCTTTCTTAAAACTTGACATGTACACTTTAGTGAATTGAAAATTTAGAATACGGACCCCTTAAAATGCAAAAGATGAATAAAAAGTTTATCATATTTTTTAACTTAAAAGAAATGAGACTTCTAATTTGTGAACTTAAAAGATAAATTTTTCTGGGCATCCAGCTTTTACTACCAGGGCAGGTAAATAGTTTCTACATATAACTTTTCAGATATTTTGCAAGCCCTGCATCAACTTGATTGTACACGGATTTGATTGTATTTATTTTTCTGTTTGGATTTTCTGAAATTGTGAGTAAACAGGTGGTAAAAACTATAAACCAAGTGCCCACTCTCCTGCCCATGCACACTTTTTTTTTTTTTTTTTTCTGTTTATGATTCTGGCACTTAAATTTTGAAGATGGCTACTAAATTTTAATCATATTTGTCAAGACCTGATCCCAACATAAACTGCAGTTACTGGTTTGACATTATACCAATCAGAAAATAGCTTAAATGGTCTCCTAAACATTGGAAGTGGATTCCATGGGGGTGAGGAATCATGTCCCTAGATTTCTTTTTTACAGCTGGGTGGCAAGAAAAGAAATTTTAGTGACCCCTTTCCATCTTTCCAAAAAAAAAAAAAAAAAGATCATCATGTTGTTTTGCTTAACATTATTATACTTACAAACATTTTTAGCAGTGTGACAGGCATTAATGTAACTTAACATGATAAATATTAAAAAATGGTACGTACATAAATGATTAAAAAAATGAGTATTTACTAATAAATCATATTCAACACAGATTTCGGCCATCAATATTTATGGTGTATGCAGGAATAACTTTTCCACTCTTACTGTTATGTGCACTGTAAAAATGCTTAATAAAGAAAATTTAGCATGGTGGGCCACCCAGTAATAAAGCTCTAGGGTGCTCGCTAAGCAGGTATGGATGTGGTGAGTGTTTATACACCTGAGTGGACTGTGCAAACAAACAAAGCTTATGGAAGGCAGTGTGATTGTGCAGAAAATGTTTCTTGCAACATCGTCTTGAACTTTGATATTTATATCAGGTAGCCATGGCTTCATGTTTCCGACAATTTTAAGCTTCCTATGATGTGCTAATTCTTTGTTACAAATCTATGTCTGTTCCAAAAACAAAATGCTCTCTTCCATAATGCTGATACAGATTGTTTCTAATTTGAAAACTATGGGCGACCCACTGGGTGAACTGGTATGTTAGATAACAGCAAGACCTGGTCCCCACTGCACAATAAGAAAGGACAGCTACATCCTTGTTTATTTATGAAAGCCTACTTTGAAGGGTTGAAGTGTGTTATACCAGTCAAGGAAGAGGGAAGACTTTTTTTTTGTGAGTGGCAATGATACGATAAAACTGATGTGCATCTGCATACTTCTTTTGGAGACCAATGTATGAGTGTATATTAATAAGAAAAATTAAAAAAATATGTCAGTTTACTTCAAACATACCTCTGTGCACAAAATTCTCAAAAAACATTCATTAGCAAAACTTACCTTTTGTACGAATGTTCTTCTTCACTTTCACTATCATCAGAGAGATCTTGCTCTTCTAAACATAAATCAGATTCTATTTGTAGTTCATCTTTGTCGCAGTATTCTTCATCTAAAGGATTACCACTTGACATCAGTTCACTTGGTTTTTGATGATGCACAGCACTTGGTGACACATCAGGTGAACCTTCTAGAACAGCAACTGAATGCTTCCCTGAATCACTAGACATCACTTCATCTGTCACAAGTGAACGATGCTTAATAGCATTAGGTGAACCTCCTAGAATAGTAACTAAATAGTTTTCCGAATCTTGCTCCATAGGGACTGTGTCCGCATCTACTTCACTTCTTGCTATGCTCTGTGTGCCTGTATCTACCTCAATATCTAGCATCGAGGATTCCGAGAGACAAGAATTTAGTTCACCAAAACTAGCACTACTACGCTCTTTTGTGCACTCATTATTTAGAATGCAACTCTTTGATAAAGTCTGAGAAGTTTTAAGACCAAGCTGCCTCTTTTTTGAATAACTTGCATTTTCACTTAAAACAGGTTTTGACAGTATTTTATTTTTACTACCAGATGAATTATGAACTGGAGTTGCAAGAGGTTTGGAAATTCCAGGCTTTGGTGGAAGTTCTGACTTGTTCACACCCGGACTCTTCAAACCAGGCTTTGCTGAAAGTTTTGACTCTTTCACACCCAGACTATTTAAACTAGACTTTGCTGAAAGTTTTGACTTTTTCACACCTGTACCTTTTAAACTAGGCTTTGCTTGAAGTTTTGACTCATTCACACCTGTACCTTTTAAACTAGGCTTTGCTTGAAGTTTTGACTCATTCACACCTATACTCTTCAAACTAGGTTTTACTGGAAGTTTTGACTTGTTAGCACCTGTACTCTTTAAACTTGAAATTGCATTAAATGAAGGAATAGCATTTTCACCAAAAATAGCATTACTGAAGTTTTCATCATCTGGTGTATTACACTTTGAAGCCAAATGTTCTTCCTGTGCTGAAGTAGTTATTTTGCTGACAGCAGAATTTATATGCTTTGCCTCTGGTGTATTACTGCCATTTTGATTACATTTTTTCTTTTTAATTGACAAATCAAAAATGTTGATATCGTTAGAGTAGCGTTTTGTTGCAATTTTCTTTAGAGAATGTGACACAGACTTTTGCTTGTACTTTTTTAAGGATGAGACATCAGTATTTTTTTGCATGGTATGTCCAGCAAGGCTAAGTTCACCTGCAACCTCAAATTCTGGTTCCAATATCTTCTGACCACCTACATTAATCTTGCACTCCACTGATGGCATTTGATTAGAATATGCACAATCATCTGCAATTCTATCTAACACTATCCAAGGTAGCCTCACATTGTATTTAGTGTTTACAGAAATCTTTTCATCGCAGTTCAGGCTAGACATACTTACATTTTGCACAATATCCAATTACCAAACTGAAAAGAAAAAGAAAAAAAAAAGGCTTTAAAATCTAAGTCCTTTTCAGTGGTACATTAGACAATTATAAACTTAGTAATAAATGAAGTCATGGCTTTCCTAGAAGATCATATGATAGTTACAAAAGACAGATTATCGGAATTACTTAGGAATAAAGGATGTTAATTCTTAGCATCAAATTTTTGGGTAGTAACCCTACCCTTCATCAGGACGAACACTACAGTAAGTGTTGCCAGCATTGGGTAAAACTCCAACCTTTAAAATCATTTAATGCAGTTCCTCTTCTTCTCTCAATCTCAAGACCTTCCACTAGTTTTCTCTTGAAGAAATGCTTTTGGTGGGTCAGAATTTCTACTGAGTCCCATAGGATTTTATGTCCAGTAGATTGAACATGTCTGTCAAGGCCAGTTTTATTTGTCATGTTTTTTTATGGCTGCTTTATGTTCTTTCAGCCTGGTCTTAAGCTGTCTGCCTGTTTCTCCTACATAGCTTTAAGACCACATTCACACTTGATATTGTAGACTACTAGTCCTTCTTTTAACAGGATGTTAGTTTCTTGCTGCTTTAATTTAGGCAGGTAGTTATTAATCTTATTTCCTACACCTGGAGCTAGCCTGATTTTCCTGTTAAAAGAAGGAGTAGTAGTCTACAATATCAAGTGTGAATGTGGTCTTAGCTATATAGGAGAAACAGGCAGACAGCTTAAGACCAGGCTGAAAGAACATAAAGCAGCCATAAAAAACATGACAAATAAAACTGGCCTTGACAGACAGGCTCAATCTACTGGACATAAAATCCTATGGGACTCGGTAGAAATTCTGACCCACCAAAAGCATTTCTTCAAGAGAAAACTGGTGAAAGGTCTTGAGATTGAGAGAAGAAGAGGAACTGCATTAAATGATTTTAAAGGTTGGAGTTTTACCCAAAGCTGGCAATACTTACTGTAGTGTTCGTCCTGATGAAGGGTAAGGTTACTACCCGAAAATTTGATGCTAAAAATGAGCATCCTTTATTCCTAAGTAATTCCAATAATCTGTCTTTTGTAACTATCATAGGCAATTATGTTCACAATAAAAAATTTCATTCTTCAATGCAAAAGAGATCAAAATATTAAATGCTGGCATGTTTTTATTTTACTAACAGAAACACATATTGATATACTTTAACATCTACAGTTGTCGTTCCTAGTAAAAAAAAAAAAAATATTGAAGGTTTTGTTTAACGATTACTGTGGACAAGCCAATGGGCTATTAGCAGTCGCCTGTCCCTAATTTAGGGACACTGGCTCCAGGTTCTAGAGAAGGTAGATAGCTAGTGCCATAAGGCAAACACAATATTCATGCCTCATCGGGATTGAACCTGGACCCTTTTCGGACAAATGGTCATAAGCCAGCACTTAGACCACTGTGCCACCGGGGGGTGGCTTAGTAAAATTCATCATTGAGTCGTGAATTTATGAAATGGTAAATTTTTCTACTTAATCTGCTTCGAATTCTTATTGTGACTTCCAAAAATAAACAAAACATTAAGATAGTCTAGTTATAATATTTTAATTAACTCTTTTAGCCATTTATTCTCTCAAATAAGTTCAAAAAACAGGGCGGGGGGGGGATATGAAGAGATGTTTACATCATTAAAAATCGCACAAACACATGCTAGAAATCACATTTATGCATAACACAGTATAACAAATTTAATTCAGCTCTTCAAGTAATTTCATGTATCAGTGGACTTAGTTTACAGGTCTGATCACACCTACCATCATGTAGCAAAGAAAAAAGCTCCACTATTATATTTCATGCTGAGTATTTGCTTGCATGGTGATAATAATAATGTAGATGAGCGCCGCTGTAATAACAAGAACATACGAAAACAAAAGCAGTGAAGTATTTCCGAAGTGCTATGTGTATCCTTCTGAGGGGTTTGCTGGTGTGTTTGTTTGGCTTTGCGGGCACCATTACACAACATAAACACTATTGCAATAACACTCTCATGGCAGTTGCCAGGCAGGTTTGTTTATGATTTAGATCATAATTTGTTCATTCAGAAAAGTTATATCCCCAGCTGTGTCACTCACTCCCTTTGCAGGGGAGGAGGACAACACAGCTAACAATATAACAAGATGGCCTCAATCTAAAATGCAAGTAAGACTTATTTTAAAAAGTAAAAAAACATATTTCAATCAAACATAAATCAAGATACAACTAAATGAACAGTACAAATATCTGGAATAACAATTACTTTCTCATTTCTTCCATTGAGTTGTTTTAATTTTACAGTAGGACCACGATTATCCGAGCCTCGATTGTCCAAGTTTCGGGTAATCCGAGGTACCATCGAAATTGCGCACATAGTGTACTTTTGCCAAGGTCACTGATCTATGACTCTCCCGCTCATCGCGCGCACCCCCTGCGGTGGGGGCGGGAGAGAGAGTTGTTCAGTAAATGAAGACGAGAGTGGCAGCAGTGACAATGAAAATGACTGTATAGTTTCTGAAAAAAATAGCCCATTCAGATGGACTTAAGGCAATCGAGGAGGCGATGGAGTACATTGAGCAACAACCAGAGGCCACTTCAACGAACCTTCTGCTATTGCAACGCTGGCGTGAAATGGCGGCAACGAAGAGGGTGGGCGTCTTCAAGCAGAAAACTTTGAAGAACTACTTTTCTAAGTAAATCTTTCAAAATTATGTACGTTTTCATTTAAATGTGTGTTTAAATGTTTGCAACAAGTTACCTTTAAATAAACGTAACTTGTACCACATGCGTCTTTATTTATAAACTCAAACTGCAATAAGGTCCATATTATCCGAGTTTTGGGGTATCCGAGCTAGGTCCGGTTCACAATAGTTCGGATAATCGTGGTCCTACTGTATTTATCAATTCATTAGCCATAGCAACAAAGAGCATTATTGGCTAATGGTATTTTCTTTATAAAAGTGTGACATCACTGTCTTCTAAAAATATGCAAGCAAGTTTCAAAAGTCACTTCAACTGCATATTAAAGACCCTCCAAACAAATGAAGAATGATATTTGACTTTTCAAGTCTGTTGTTCTACTTGCAAGTATTCTTACATATTTTGTTGCTGCATTATTTATATTGTGTAGTGGCAGATGGAGAGTCAGGATGGAAAATGTAAACAAATTGTAGACCCCTAGCGCTTCAGAAGAACAGCCAAAGTGGCTTTTACACAAAGAAAATGCAGAAAAATGATAGAACAGTCTTTCTTTTCTTTTTTTGAGGAATTTGTGCATAGTTAGCTCAAAAGCCTTCATAGGTTTTCAATGAGATGTGATTGGGCAGAATTTTATAATTTATAAATATGCAATATATAGGGCTAGACAAATCTTAGGCACCAGGTCTCTCAGGTGCCTAATTTTCCTCTTACTTCAAATTTTGCAATTTTCAGTAAGTGCCATAGTTTCTGTCATATAATCTGCATATTATCTGTTAAAAAGTTTAGGTTCTGTGGATGATATGCCATTTAAAAAAACTGTTTCAGTGGCACTTTAATTTAGAAAATGCCAATGTGGCAATTGTTAGGACAGTAGTGGTATCGGAAAACTACCAAAAATGTGTTAACAGAAAAATGTAATGGAATATGAAGGTAGAGGGCCACAAAGAGATGGAAATAAATGGGTATATTTCTTTTGCTTATGTGTGTTTTGACCAAAAATGTGATGTCATGAAAGCGGAATATTTGCGCTCTCCGAAGACTACATGCTGTGGGAAGCCCTACAAGCAGTTCCACAGCACATAATCGTTGGAGTTGGTGGCGTAATCATTTTGTGAATTGCACTTGTTAATTTTGTTGCCCTCATCACATTTGTTACCGCTTTTGTTCACTCTTCAATTGACACATTTTTCAGAAATAATAATATTTATTGTCTGTAGTTTCAATGGATTTTTAGAGGTCTAACTAATAAACTACAGTACTGCTGAAAACACTAGGGATTTTTGTCCTTCATTCACTTGAAAATAACACAAAAGTGCTTTAAAAAGTTACTTTTCTAAATAAGATTGTTTCTTTTAACTTCAAAGACTTCTGGATCATCCTGTTAATCATAACTGACCCTTCTGTTGGAAATTATGGTTCAGGATCAACATGACACATGCAAATTATAGAACAGTTTTTTTGTTATATATTCATACAGCATTGCAAATGTCAAATGTCATCTAGCTGCTTTTTTTTTGTTGTTGTTGTTGTTGTTTAATTCTATGATCTATGGTTTATGTACCAAAATTTTTCATTGTTTTCTGAATTTCACAAGTGGATTATACACATCTAAGAATTATACGAAGCAAAAAAACATCTTTCTGAATTTCAAGGTCTATCTATGGATTACACAAAGAAAAATAAAATACCTTGAGTTTATATTTGCAAAATTTCAATTTCCGCAAATCGGATTCTTTGCAAATTGGATTTTAATAAAATCAAAATCTAAAATTAAAATATTTTTGAGAGAAGTGACTGGAAGAACAAGAAAAGGAAATCTGTGCCTCTATGTTGGAACATTCAGTTAAAGAGACTAATCTAAGTGATTCAGTTGAGAGAATGGAAGAAATGATTCAGGAACATTATAATTAACCATTTCGGCCCAAATAATTAACCATTTGTGCAAGAATTGTTTTCAGTTTGTAATTTGTTAAGTCACAAATTCGAGTTCTCCACATCATGTAAGTCTGTTCTGTATTTGGTTGCATTTCATGTTTTAAATATATTAAGAAAAAAAAATCCAAATTGTAAGATTTCTTTTTTCTCCCATGTTTTTATTTTCTGTCTTTAGCAGTGGAGCTAGTTATATTGCCTTGTGATGGTGGGTGTGTCCAGGCAATACGTAAACTAAGCAAACCGATAAGTGAAACTACTTTAATATCTGGTAAACAAGAGTCCACCCCAACTTGCGAATTAATCTTTTGTGTTCAAGGTTTAACAACATTACAGTTCCAAGAAACATTTCATAACACATCTTCAACTCAAGACACTTTTATTTTGCTTTTTAATGCTGAAAGGAAGAAATGGATTCTTTTCTACTTTAAGGGACTTGTCAGACCTTCAAGACCGAAGAAGGAAATTTTTTTTTGTCCGAATTGCAGTGGACAGTTCAAAGTTGAAATATCAAACACAGGATTTGCCAGAAGCAAAAATATTTATGATGCTATTTGTATGGGAGGTAGGAAGTTTGAATAAAACAGCTGGGAACATGTGTGACATTGAACATGCATGTGCGCACTGCCATTGGTACTAGCATTAAAATGTTCCTCTTTCTTGTGCATCCCAAAAAACAAATAATTTCCTGCATTTTTTTTCTGCATTGTTATTTTAGCAGTGGTTACTACGTTTACTTACAACGAACGTTTTTTACTTTCATGATAAATGCTGCACACTACTGGAGCTGAGTTGGGTGAAATTACTTTACCTGTGGTCCACACAGGATGAGTTTACCACACACAGATTCACTTTCATTACTGAAAGAGGAATTTCATATCTGCAGCTAAAACTAGGGGAAAAGAAATGAAAAATTCAGAGAAAAACATTTTTGCACCTAAAGGAAAAGTGACTAATGTAGTTTATGAAGCATTTTGAACTTATAACTTAAGAATTTTCTGTAATAACGTATTTCAAAAATATTACCACCGGATAACAATTTACCAACACACAGAGTACTTAAAAAATGAATATTTTTCACTGTTAGGGAATTTATTTTATGTTACTCACTACAAATCATTCACTGCGATAAAAATCAGAATATGCAGATTGAATCGGTTATATCTGGGTAGCATCAGGCAGGGATGCAGAATATGTTCGAACGAGCGAACGAGGTTCGGGGGAAATTAAGACAGCTATGGGGAAATTTTTGCCCGGGGGAATAATAATAATAATAATAATAATAATAAAACAAAAAATTGACTTATTAACGAATATAATGTGAAAGGTAAGAGTAATTTACTGCACAGTAATCATTTTGAAAAATGTTGCATCGTTATGAATACAAGAGGCTATGAGTTCAGTGACGTACTGCCTGCTGCCGCTGGCAGACGATTCACCGAGCCCAAATGACTTTACTAATGCCAAGGCGAAGACAGTGTGGCGTGAGTAACAAGTACGATGCAACCACTAGTAACGTTAATAAAAGTTTCTGAAACTAATGGCAGTGAATGTGTCATAGCCGTCAACTTGAAAAATTATTGGAGGTCCCAGACATTTTAAAGTGAATGACCCCAGCATTTTTTAAAGGATTTAAGTCTAATTTAAAGTTCATTTAGTAAAATTATGTGGCACAATAGATGCCTGAAATGCTAGAATGAAATAAATTATACTTAATTGCAAAATTTTCTTTTAACTGTTTATTTTTCAGCTTCTCTGCCCCGCCACTGTTTTCATGTAGACCCAAAAATGTTTCAGACATTTTGAATCTAAGTGTATATTTCACATTTTGAATCTAAAATAAATACTAGTCAGTGTTTGAATTACCCAGTGGTCTGCTGGCCATTGGCCAGTAAAACCTCCATCGGACCACTGAACTATTGATTTTACTGGGCCGGATGGCTAGTAAGTTTGTTTTTTTTTCTTCTAATTTGTCAAATGTCAAAAAATTTATTTCTATTTCTTTTAGCTTGCTGTAAGGTTTTCTTTTTATGCTGCAAACTAATGACAGATTTGAAAACAAATATTGGAGATATTCTATTGAAGTGATACGTTCTTTTCTACATATATGGTAAATGTCTTTAAGGTTTTTTATTATTATTTTATTTTACGGACTAGTGGCCATTTTGGTGGACCGGTGGTTTGCAAATTCTAGTGGTCCACTGGACCAGTAGAAGATTTATTTCTAATTCTAACACTGCTAGTTCTTTTTCAAATTTTTAAGTAACAGGCTTTAAAGATAGTTCTTAATCATCAAGATATAGTCTAATAATGGCTTAAACTTGTATGAAAGTCTGTTACAGTTTTGGGGGAAATTTCAGACAAAAAAAATTGTGTTCTGAAGAAATATTGGGCCCTGAAACTTTTCTGCACCCCTGGCATCAGGTAAGTTTAGCTGGTCTCAAATTTTCAGAATAACAGTCATACTAGCTATTTAGATTAGCGTTCTAAATTATTTCGTCGGAAAAATGTTAGTACCTGGAAAAAGTGCGACATACAGATTTTATAGTATGGAAATTAATGGCAAATGGTGCAGAAATTTCATATTTTAAATGTGTTTTAAAGATTTTTATATTAATATTTACCTTTAAGGGCGATGCTGTGAAGAGACGCTACAGTAGACCTAAAGCATCGCTACCGCGATGATGCCAAGTTTTGCTCCATTGAAAGGAAGATTCGCTGCGGCGTAATTCACGCGTGGATGACTACACTGCAGCTGTGTACTTTCTTGAGAGGGGAGCGAAGCATCAAGTACTCATACGCTAGAGAATATAGTTCATTTATGTTTTGCCATTGTTTTTAAAGCAGATGTTTGGAAATTTTTTGTTCTTTCATATGATTCCCTGATTCGAAATAGAAAATACTAATAAAGTCATTGCATGCCAAATCAACCAAAAAAATTTCAATATTCAACCTGACCATCTCAGATTTCAATGAAACCTTCAGGAATCATTCTCCCTAATGATATAAATGAGAACATATTTTTAAAAAAAAATTATCTCATTGGGTTTCATGTAATTAATTTTTAAAATTTTGAAAAATTGTCGTTTTTTGGCTTGCATAAACTTTTTCAATCTTGAATTTCTCAAGTTCTATAAGGTTGTTTGACCCCTCATTTTAAAGAGAATTTCATAAGTTTTAATTTCATATGCAACCTTGACTATGCTTGGCAAAAAAAAAAATTTAATTTAAGAAGAATTTAAAATTTTTTTAAAAAACACTGTTTTCTGTAATATTATAAGCTTTAAATCCTGAAACTTTTATAGTGGGATCTCAATGGGGTCGGGAGCTATGGCAAAACACTTGAAATTACTGTACAACTTGTAATAATGGATTATAATTCTTGTTTTAGTGTGTTTACATGATAACAGACACTGAGTTTTAAAATCTACGTAATACATCATACTAATACATAGTCAAACATAAAACAAGGGAAGGATAGTCCCAACAGGCTAAAAGTTTTTAAATTAATAAAAGTTTTTTTTAGTTAGCACTCAATAAGCGACCTCTTAGTTCTTTTTTTTTTTTTTTTTTTTTGGTTGGAGGTTTAATGACCACCGTGAACAACTCAATGGGCTATAAGCAGTCGCCCGTCCCTAATTTAGGGTCACTGGTTCCAGGGAAGGGAGAGAACCAGTGCCATAAGACACACACAACATCCATGATTCACCGGGATTCGAACCCGGACCCCGTTCGGACGAATGATCAGAGGCCATCGCTTAGACCACTGCGCCACCGGGGCGGCGGGTAGTTCTTCTTTAATTTAACAAATAATTTCTTGTTTGCCTTTTTGGTTTCTGAGTCTGTAAGTCGATAAACTCTTCTTGTAGCTGTTGTAGGATCAACTTTTTGTTAAAACCTCACTTTTATGCACAACTAGTATATCAGTAAATTGTGGGTATTTGAACGATGGAGAAGGGCCATGTGGTTCCAAAAAACTTATTTTTACTTCATCTTCTTCTATTCCTAACACACAACCTAACCACCACTTGTCTGAGTATTGGCATGTAACAAAGCCAACAATGTCATTAATGTCCAGATCATCATCAGTGTCATCAGCTGAAACTATTTCTACACTTGATTCCTCTTAAAATGAGTAGCTTTTCACTAAAACTCAAGTCACATTCACAGGACTGTAACTATGAAATTGTTGAGTACCCTTTATTGTTGTTGCTGCTTCAAACCTACTCTTCAAGGTCTTTTTCCTCTGCCTCGTATTCATTTGCAGTGGAATACAAAAAACTGTTGTTGACAATATTGTCATGATTGCCCAATCATAAAGTTGGCGAGGGTCATAATTTGATCATTGTAGACCATTCGTAGACTGGCCAATGCTGCTAATCGTTTAACAGTTCCTCTGACAGCATAACATGCATTTTTTTCCATGTGACGATGCAAAACAGTTCCATTCCGCCTTGATGTCAAAATCTTTCTCATGATGGAAGAGATTGAGAAAGCTTGATTTGTTTTTGTACTGTGATGATGCTCCATCTGAAAAGTAATTCAGCTTTTCGGGTTTATGGGGCAGATTCTGTTTAAGAAAGTCAATCATGAGGCATTGAAACAAATGAACAGCAACTGTATCGTGCACCATACAATCAGAAAGAATAACTAAGCTCAGGTGCACCAACTTTTTGGTTTCCTCATCAACATAGTATATAACAAACGGATGTATTGTTGCTTGAGCATTGTTCCAATGAAAGCCTTGTGCAGAATCTTGAAGAACAAATGCATAATTTTCAGCAAAATCACAAAGTGCAATGCATTGGTTTTGAGGTAAATTTTCTTTCAAGTGTTGCTAGGAAGACTGTTGAGTAGCAATGAAACAGTGTCTTAAAAGTTTTGGCAAACTCTGAAACAAATAATTTAAAATTCTTCTGTTGGTTTTATAATAGTTTCCAGGACACACTTGTTATCAATCTGCATCCATTGTTTGAAACTCACATTTTCAATGCTATTAAGCCCAAAAGCTTCTTCAAACCGAGCCTTCAAATCATCACTTCCTGGGCAATTAAACACAATTTGCAAAGTAACATTTAGATGTTGGCGTTTTGCAAATTATATTGCTGGTTACATCTTTGTATGTTTTAATCGGGAGTTCGCCATTTGTCAATTCAGGTATTTTACACTGAGCCATCATTAATTTGGCATTCTGGTGTATTGTGCAAACGCACACAGAATGTGTCCTACGGACTTAGGAAGAACACAATGCTTGGGACGAAGCTCACAAAATTTAGAAATTCCAATTCTCTGATCAGGGTAACGCTCCTTAAATAGTACATATGATTCTTTTAATGTACTTAGAATTAAATACTTTTGAACATGCACACATTTGCCATCTTTTTTGACTGAAACAAAGTCTTTTTTACCAGACATTTGATGACTAACCTCATCATTTTGATAGAATTCTTTGACTAGGGCTACTGTTGCAGGGTCCAATGTTTTTCCAGACTTTGGGTCAGGGGATGACATTATACCTTTTTCCTTTAACACTGTTTTTGCCTTTCTAGCAGTAAAATTACACACTCCAAATTCAATTTCAATTTTTTTAGAGTCCAGCTTTTGGGAAGTGTAGTTAGAAACTGCATTCTAACACTTTTGTCTGTAGTAGCATTGAACTTTTCTTTCAATTCATTAATAATTTCTTTGCCATAATTTTTGGCAGCGTCAGACTCAGTGGTACCTGGATTTAAATTAAGTACTTTCGTTCGAAAAGCTACCGTCACTTTTTTATTCTTTGCTTCTGGGTATTTTTTTTCAATCAAACGTTTTCTTTTAATAGGTGTTTCTTCGATAGCAATCAGACTTCTGTTTAAAGCTTCAATTGCCTCATTTTTCTCTGGAATTGACAATGTATTTTGAACTGGTACTTCAGGAACATTCAAATGGTCTTGTGATTCTGAGCTGTCTGAATGCAACCCTTCTTGCTCAGTTAAAATATCTGGAAGCTTTAGTAAAGCTTTACGACACCCATCACATATCTAGTCACCTTCATGTAATTTGGCATTATGTCTCAAAATATTTTCATTTACAGATCTCAATTGTTTCTAATAATAATTATGACCAGGTTTCTTAAATGGGTTACAACAATGTACCAAAAAATGCTTTGCTTTGATGTACTGGGTTCACCCATATTGTCACAGGTCCTAATAATAGAGTAGAGTTAAAATTATAAATAATAGTACAAGTCAAATTGTCTGAAACAATAAAAAAAATATCTTATATAATAATAGGCCTTTAAGACTAAATAGAACTGGCTGTACTTTTGAACTGGAGAGAGGCCTAGTTGTTCCAAACAAAGATGTCAAAAATGGTTAAACTTATTACTTAACAAACACATAACACTTATTTCACTTCCACTGAAAAAAACAATTAACTTATAAAAATCATATTTTTATGTGAAACACTTTAAGTAACACTGCCAACAACTAACTGTTCACTCACTGAGATCTTAGAGGAAACTAAGCAAAAGTTGAGCTAAAGTGGGCATGAGTCACATGACTGCAAGGACATGAATCAGAAAAGTCTGTACAGGCTTGTGCCACAACACCTGTGATTAGCAGACTATTTACTCACATGCTATCCCTAATTTGTCTGTAGGTTTAGTAAATCATTATCTGTAATAGACCCTAATGTAAATTGGTTACCTTATAGCCAATGTATTTTTTTTTATTTATTTTTTTTTACCTTACAAAAGTTAAAGGTAGCAATGTAGCCCTAACCGGTATTTAAAACAATACCATTGATACCATAACTCCTGATCCCATTGAGATCCCACTCTAAAAGTTTCAGTATTTAAAGCTTATAATATAACAAAAAACATATTTTTTTCAAAAATATGTTTTTTGCACTCTTCCAAGCAATTTTTTTTTTTTCTCTTTCTAAGGTTCGTACTCTTCCAAGCAAAATAAATTCAAGCACTTTTCAAGAACTTTTTAAACCCAAATTATATAAGTGTGTACAGTCGGTCGGTCAGTAGGTAGGTATTTTAATAAGTTCAGACCATTAATATTAACTGGGGCAGGCAAACCTTCAATAATGGCCACCCTGTTACCCCTTGCCCCAGTTTGTTTATTTTATTTACTTTCGATTTTCCTCTGCTTTGGTGTTTTTTGAAATCATTTTATTTTGTGGAATATTTTGAAAGAGTACATTATTCTCGTATTCATCCGCTAGTATGACACTTATTGTTTACTTTAACTTTTTCTTTTTGATGCATTTTTTGATGCAGCCAGGAGACAAAGGGTCCACGTATGAAGCACAAGCAATTCCTAGAAGTCAGTGGCGGCTCGTGGTTGGAAAAATAGGTGAAGAGGTACAAGAGCAGTATGAAAAGATATCTACTGTCTACAATGAAAATCCCTTAATGAGGACTTACTTATTTTTTATATTAAATCAATTTTTCTTCCTTTTAAAGCTGCAGATTTGTCGATTATGTCGTCATAAGATGGTTAGATGGTTGTTTCTTCATGAGCATCAATAAAATGTCTTCCTGAATAGAAATATTTGCCAGAGAAGCAAGTCTATCTTGGGAACTAGTGTTTCTTGAGCAAGTTTGTATTCTTTTAAGAAAACTTCTTTCCACTGGCACACTTGTAGATGGAATTGTTAAACTGAGGGAAACCAATTTATAATCTTCTGTAAAAATGTCTTTGGATCCGTGAAACACTCGAAGGAGTTCTTGAGTCAATATATTCCTTAATTTTTCGTCGGCATATACAAGACTCAGTTCATTTTTAAGGCGCTGTGTTTAGTGAATATGTTTCCGTAAAAATGTAGATTTTCAAGAGCGCGAGAGGGAAAGCATGCATTAAATTATTCGAATTCGGTTGTTGTCAGCAAGTCAGACAAATTGAAGTTTTTTACAGTCTTGAAATCTTATATCCATTTCCATAAGAATGTGGTCCAAAATTTTAAAATACAAGTGTTTATAATTTTGAAAAATTGTTTCCTGTGTAAGAGCAGCATATTCCGTACTTATTTCTGTGATTTTGCTAGCTTTTCCAAACTGTGCTTCAAATAACTCATCGTTCTTTTTATGGCTCAAAATTTCATTGAGTTACACAGTAGTTTATGTTTAGTTATTTCTTCTTCAAAAGTTTGAATAATAGATCAGTGAAGCCAAAAATGTAAATTCGAAAGTGTTAATATCATTCAAAAACCCCTTGGCAAGATGAATTGATTTTTTGTCTGATTATTCGCTATTCGTCAGAAATTCGAACACTTCCTTCAGTTTATTCCAATCTTCAACAACTACACTTACTAATTTCGAAGTGGAGGACCATCGAGTTTCTGCTATGGTTGGTCTGCATCTTGCGGTTTTGCCGCCCCGGTGGCGCAGTGGTCTAAGCGATGGCCTCTGATCATTCGTCCGAACGGGGTCCGGGTTCGAATCCCAGTGAGGCATGGATGTTGTGTTTGTCTTACGGCACTGGCTCTTTCCCTTCCCTGGAACTAGTGACCCTAAATTAGGGACAGGCGACTGCTTATAGCCTATTGAGTTGCTCACGGTGGTCGTTAAACCTCCAATCAATCAATCAATCATCTTGCGGTTGTTGATATAAGTGTATAAGACCGCTTCGCAGAATGGTGAACAAACGAAGCAATTCCACTGAGGCTTGCAAAAAGTATTCGACTCTTAGAAATTTTAGAAAAACTCTGGTGTAATACAAGATTCAAACGATGAACTAAGCAATGAACAAAAACAGCTTGAGAAGCTTTATCCTTGACTTTTTTTTCTGTAGCCCATTTAAGTGTCCGGACATTATACTTGCCCCATCGTAACATTGTCCTATTTATTTGTGTTGGTAATCAGACTGTTCCAAAATTTTGTCTAGCATTTTGTATAAAGCTCCTGGCGTTCTATCTTCATTCACATCATGGAAACCCAAAAATCCCTCAACCAATACACTTTCCGAATCAACAATCAAAAATTATTTAATTTTTGATGTGTTCGTTTATATATTTAGAAATACATTCCATTAAATCATTTTGAATTGTTTTTTATCCTTTCGTATTGATTTTCAATTTCTAAAGAACTTCTTCATATCAACAATGAAAGTAATTCAATGAAATTTCCACGATTTATCGAGCCCATGCTTTCGTCATGGCCATGGAATGCTAGTTCTTGTTTGCTCAAATACAGTACAGACTAATACTGCATCAATCACTGTATGCAGGAAAAGTCTATTTAAACGAATGGTTTCGTTAAAATGCATTTTCAAAAGCCTAGCATTTTCCCTCAGGGCATCGGCAATGGTGTTTTGAATTTTTTCAAAATTCCTTAACATTAATCCGCATTTCAGGTGTTCGCTAGAATCACGATGTTTATGAAGTGACCGTGTTACGCTTAATAAATCTGAGAATCCGTCTTTATTCCACGCCGAATGTTTATTACTTAAAAGTAAGCAGGGCCAAAAAAAAAAAAAAAATTAACACCCGCTCCACCGTGATCTCTCACGACTTTATGCTCCAAAACTGAAAGATGCAGATGTAAGGCGCGTGCAGCTGAAACACTTCACTTGAGCGAGCAGATTGGGGAGGGTGACGTCACAGTTACCATGACAACTCGGCGGAAAAATGCAGACTTCCAAGCATTCTCATTTCGGCTCTTCACTTGCGCTGTTTTGCATGTAAGGATTTGTTTTCCGTATTGAGTGCGCCATGTGAATTAATATCTATTCAAAATTTTGAGTATTTTGGAACTGAAGAAAGGCAAAAAAGAATATATTATAAAAAAAATACTAAATAAAACTTTATTTTGAGTAAAATAGGTGAAGAGGCACTTCACCTACTTCACCTGAGAAGCCGCCACTGCTAGTAGTTCCACCCTGCGGCGAGAGCGCAGCCCTAGTAAACAGAAGCCCATCACAATTTGCGAATAGATCATTCCACATATTTTACTCCCATAGCTGACACTTTACTCTGTAGTGATATCATAACCAAGGCACTAGCTGTCCACACACTTCCCTGGGCTGAATGCAAGTTCTGCGCTATTTGATCAGTTTGGTGTTTTTATCAAAACTACACAGAAATCTACACATCTTTTTAGCAAAAAACAATTATTTAATACATGCTCTTTCGTATCATTACTTAAAAAACAAAATTTCAAGTACTATTTGCAGAGCCTTAAACTTTTTCAAGTACTTTCAAGGACTTGAAAATGAACTTTTTTTATTCAAGGACTTTTCAATGTTTTCAAGGGAAGAACGAACTATGTAGTCAAGTTGCATATCAAATTAAAACATGAAATTCCTTTAAAATGAGGGGTCCAACAACTCTTTAGGCGTTATAGAACTTGAGAAATTCAAGATTGGAAAAGTTTATGCAAGCCAAAAAACGACAATTTTTCAAAATTTTAAAAATTAATTACATGAAAACCCAATGAGATAAAAAAATTTAAAAAATATATTCTCGTTTACATCACTAGGGAGAATGATCCCTGAAGGTTTCATTGAAATTTGAAATTGTCAGGTTGAGTGACTGGTTGATTTGGCATGGAATCACTCAATTTATGCTTTTCTATATTGTACAGAAAACTGGGGAACTATATTTTTCGGTTCTGGTTTGAAGGGCTTCCATTCGTAGCTGATTTGTTGTGTCACTGCACTTCTGGTTCTCTTGTTAATAGCTTGTTCGCAGGTCAGTTTCTATCTTATGCATACGTGTATTTTGCAAATCTGAGAGGTTTCATCTGGTTTTTACTGCCAACAACGTACAGGACACAACAAAATAAAGGATGGATGATGTGGACTTATTTTCTGCAGCTATCAATACAACATTATCACTCTCCTGCCAACAATGTAACCTCTTGTACTCTTCCACCAGTCATTTCGTCACAGCAACGAACCTTCCTTTTAACGGACCAAAGCTTCATATCTTCACCGGAGCGATGCATTAGGCCTACTGCAGCTTCTCTTCACAGCGTCAGACTCACAGGTCAATATTACGATAAAAATCTTTAAAACACATTTAAAATATGAAATTTTTGCATCATTTGCCATTCATTTTCATACTCTAAAATCTGTAAGTCACACTTTTTCCAGGTACTAACATTTTTTCGACGAAATAATTTAAGTTGCTAATTTACACATTTACTGCAATTTAATATAGTATATTGGTATATACATATTCTGTTCAGTCATCAAAAGCATACTTAATCTTGGTTCCTGATAATGTTGATTTTGGACAGTGAAAACAAATTTCTCAGGTGTTCTTTTCATTTTAATGACATATCTGTGAGGGCAATCTACACTGAGGGGGAAAAAATCCCAACACCACGAAAAAATAGTTGTAGAGGAATGAAATGGCGGCAATACATTTCTATAGGTAACATATTTAATCGATTAAAGTTTCAAGATCACAGCTTATTGTAAGCGCAAGAAGAGCCATTTTAAATGTGAAATGCTGGTACATTAATAACCGGTGGAATAACTTTTTTACGGGTCTTATAGAGGTTATTTTTCATGAAAGTTGGTTGTCAAATTTTCGAACTAAAGTCTAGTTCGTCATCAGGACTACTCTTATAGAGGTTATTTTTCATGAAAGTTGGTTGTCCAATTTTCGAACTAAAGCCTAGTCGTCATCAGGACTACCTTAGTTCGAAAATTGGCTTTAAGAACTAGGCTTTAGTTCGAAAATTTGACAACCAACTTTCATGAAAAATAACCTCTATAAGAGTAGTCCTGATGACGATCTAGGCTTTAGTTCGAAAATTTGACAACCAACTTTCATGAAAAATAACCTCTATAAGAGTAGTCCCGATGACGAACTAGGCTTTAGTTCGAAAATTTGACAACCAACTTTCATGAAAAATAACCTCTATAACACCCGTAAAAAAGTTATTCCACAATCACTACGAATAGAGGGGCCATAAATTCATTTACAACTAGGATTAATAACCGGTGTAACCGCCAGAATGTTGAATGCAAGCACGCTAACATTCATGCATTGTGTCGTACAGGTGCTGGATGTCAGTTTGTGGGATGGAGTTCCATGCCTGTTGCACTTGTTCGGTCAATACAGGGACGGTTAATGCTGGTTGGGGGTGACGCTGGAGTTGTCGTCCAATGATGTCCCATATGTGCTCGATTGGTGAAAGATCTGGTGATCTAGCAGGCAATGGCAACATGTCGACACTCTGTAGAGCATGTTGGGTTACAACAGTGGTATGCGGGCAAACGTTATCCTGTTGGAAAACACCCCCTGGAATGCTGTTCATGAATGGCAGCACAACAGGTTGAATCACCAGACTGACGTACAACTGTGCCATCAGGGTGCGTGGGATAACCACGAGAGTGCCCCTGCTGTCATAGGAAATTGCTCCCCAGACCATAACTCCAGGTGTAGGTCCAGCGTGTCTCGGCCGCAGACAGGTTGGTTGCAGGCACTCACCTGGCCTCCTCCTAACCAACACACGGCCATCACTGGCACCCAGGCAGAACCGGCTTTCATCAGAAAACACAACAGATCTCCACTCCGTCCTCCAATGAGCTCTAGCTTGACACCACTGACGTCGCAAACGGCAGTGGTTTGGAGTAAGTGGAATGCACGCTACAGGGCGTCTGGCTCAGAGCTGTCCTTCAAGTAACCGATTTGTAACAGTTCGTTGTGTCACTGTGGTGGCAACTGCAGCTCGAACTGCTGCCGCAGACGCAGTACGATGCGCCACGGCGGTCTTCCCTCTCACTAGTGCCATGTGGCCGGCCGGAACCCGGTCTTCTTGAGGCAGTACCTTCCCTTGACCACCGCTGCCAACAATCATGCACAGTGGCTGCATTCCTGCCAAGTCGTTCTGCAATATTATGGAAAGAAAATCCACCTTCTCGTAGCCCTATTACACGACCTCGTTCAAACTCCGTGAGCTGTTGATAATGGCTTCTTCATCTTCTTAAAGGCATTCTTGACTAACATCAACACCCTACGTCGAATCTCAACGATAACTAACGCTCACGAACGTTACAGCGCGTATTTACAGCAAACCTGCTTTGCATGTTCCGAGGGGCGCTACTAGCGCCACACATATGCGCCGAGCGCGAAATTTGCATAGACGTCATCTTACAGATGTACTCTCACTGCCTACCAACTGTTGTTTATCTAACACAACCCCTTCTTGGTGTTTGGATTTTTTTTTCCGTCAGTGTATTTGTACTCATTCATCCAACAGTATGTGGACCCCAAGGTAAGTAGATCATAGTAGGTAGGTCCAAGAGCAGGTTTTTGAAGCCATCAGTTCTTAAGCCTCAGGCAGGGTGAGTTTTGTGATGTCAAAGGGGCAAACAGACTTCGCAATGGGTCTACGTTGAGATGGACATCTTATCTACGGTTACTCATGCCACCTGTAATTTGTGCCTAGTTTCAGTTACTTTTGTCCATTATTTTAAAATGAAATACATTTTTGTAGAGAATTAATGATCATTTTATAAATATTTTTTCATTAATATATTTGGTCCAAGCAGTTTTGTGTGTTGTGCATTATCAGACACTCCTGGAAGCACTTTTGTGTGTGCCAACAATGAAAGATCCACAGACACCAGCTTAACTTTTAATTGAATCCCAATTCCAAAGGGTAGTTTAGAAAGGCCTGAATTAACTCAACTCATGTCAACAAAAAGTTGTACAGTATTTAAAGCTGATAATGCAAAAATGTGCTCTTCTCCCTTTGATGATGAGGATTTTGATAAAGATTCAAAAAGTGAGTAGGGTGTAATTCTAGCCGTCAATTGAAAGCGGATATGTGGTTCCTCACTTTAATATATCTGGTAGTTGTGCTCCAAGAAACAAAGCAAGAATGATCAAAACTTGCAGAAAAAAGGAAACCTCTGCAATTTTTGTCAGAGGTAATGCAAGATCTCATGTCAAAGAAGGCAAGATTAAGTCCAGATTTGCAAGTTCAATCTGTTGACATTTAGCCTGAAAGTCAAAATAGAACAAGGAAAAGAAATGTTATCCTTAAAAAAATGTATAGGAAGGTTCAATAAAATAAATTTTTGAGTTACGACTGAAACCTCCAATTTTGGCAAAGCAAAGCTAAAAATAAATTATTTGAAAGCTAGAAATTTACAGGCACAATGTATTCCTGAAGAGAAAGATTGTTACAGCTAAGGATAAAGGTTAAGCAAAAGAAATTTTGGGCAAATTTTTTTCAACTGAGATATTTTCATGGAAAAAGATGTTTTAAGAAGTAGATGAAAATATTCTATGCTTTATGTAAAATTAAGAGTTTTTAGTAGGATTAATTTCTTACTAATTGTATGATGAAATTGAAGAATATGAAAAAAGATAAACAGTGGGTAAAAAGTTCTCAAAGTAAAGCAAACTCTTCTTGAGAGGCATTTGGTCATAAAAATAGGTGTGCTTTACATTTTTGTTTCCTAAAATATAATTTATTTTTTCTGAAAATAACAAAACATATGCACAGTTGCAAAATGTTACAGATCATATCACAGCATACCTGCCAACATTGGCAAGAGCCTCGTCAGTAGTAACGGCACACATACACTTTTTTACGAAACGATTCACCTCTTTGTGAAAAAGAAATGCACCCCATAACAAAACGTCACAACAAACAAAGACACTTATAGAACAAACTTAACATGTGCAAAACATAAAGTTGATTCCCCTGGAAAGAGCGCGCACACTGAGAGATTTAAGTTTGAAACTTCCACCAGTAAAAATCAGTCAGATGCATTCAGAATTCCACAACGCTTGACAGACGAGAAATCCAAAATTTGTGAAAAATGCATCAATTCTTACAAATTTTTCAAATTCGTCACTTCCGTTTTCGGCAATTTCCATCTCCCTTAACAAGCTTAAATGCAAAAACTTATGGGACTGGGGATATTTAACAATGCAAGCGAGTGGAAAGATAGTGGGGAGGGGGGGGATTACAGGAGGAATCTTTGCTTCATCCAAATAAATAAAAAGTAAAAATTGCATTTTTTAATGGTTTTGCATTTTGCTATTTTTGTAAAAAAAAACAAAAAAACATGAGACACAGCCATATTGAAAGTTATTCTGCATATTAAAGTCCCCACATTATGCTTCACAAGGTAAAAAAATCTCAACTGTAGTTTTAAAATTTTGAGTTATAAATTCCTAAATATGAGAAATTTCCTTCTGCTGCAACTAGAGCTTTCAAATATATTTTTCCTAGGAAAATTCTTGAGGGTCACCTGACAAGCCTCTGACTGATTTGAAACAGAATGAGCCCATTTGGATTTATTTAAAACAGATGTTAAGATTACATCAACCATAAATAACCTAACAGTAAATGTGTTAGAATAATGTAAGAAAATTGTATCGACTTACGAATGACAGGGATGGATAGACAGCACGCATCATATGCATAGCATACTGAGGAAGAAAAGGAAAAAAAAGAAAAAAGAGGACAACCTTATTTATGTTATTTTGTCAAATATAGTGGAACACAACACACAGGAAGGACTTTGGAAATTTCCCCCCTATTTTCTAGCATCTGAGCTCCGTCGACCTTTCGTTTCAGAAAGTTTCATAAAAATGAAATTTCGTCCTCCAACAAACCTCATTCCCGTAACCCCCCCCAAGTTTTGTTCACTTGTGCATGGATCTTGTGAATAAAAAAGTAATAACAAAAAGGGCAGAATTCCTCGAATTGGCGGAAGAATCTTATGCCTGAAGATTATGGGGAAATTTTCAGGGCGTATATTTTCCGGTTTCGCAAATTGTTGCCTACAATTTCAAGCTGAAATACAAACATTTATGCAATAAAATGATATTTAACAAGAAAAATGGACATAAAGGCAACGTCAGTAGAAAAAAATTATGATTACGGCAAAACTTTTTGCTCCATTTAACTAGCGTTTTCAAAAGTTTTGAAACACAAAATACCGTCCCCAAATGGAAAACGAACCCCCCACCACCACCACCACACACACACACACACACACTTCTCTGATACCTCAATTTTTTTCAATTCTCTTCAGTTTTGCATAGACTTTGAGAATGATCTAAATGCCAAACAAAAAGAAAACAGAAAAAGGAAAAAAACGGAATTCCGCAAATCCGCTTAAGAATCTCATGTACATCATAAAATAATAGCAAAATAAACAAAATGAAAATTCATAGAATCCATAGTTTGGACAGTGAGTTTCCGCAGTAAAACATTGGAATTTCTTTTTTCATCTGGAATGCAGAGATCTTGTTTTCCACTATTTACAGCAATCTTTGTGACAACACACTACTTTTTTATTTTTTATTTATTTATTTTTAATTCATTCACAGAATGAATTTCTGGTAAATGTGAACTTTCGCGTCCTAAATTACTTCATCGGAAAAATTTAACTGTGTGGAAAATGTGCTACGTACAATGTTTTAAGCATGCAAAATAGTGGGGAAAGGTGAAAAAATATAATATTTTTACATGAAAGGAAAAATATTTTCCGAAGAACTTGCGTACGAATACGATGGTTTGCAGCAGTTGGCCAAAGCGATGCTAACGGCCACAACGTGAAGGGTCCGTGCGTCGGAAGGGAGTAACAGTTGCTAGTGAATGTGCAGAAGAATACAATAAGAGTAGGGTGTATGTCTCGGAGGAGTGTGATACGTTGTGTAATCGTGAGTAAAAAGAAGTAGTTCAGAAATGTTTCATTAATTAAATTATTAATAAAGAAATGTGCTAAATGTTTGTTTGTTTTTTGTTTTTTTTTATTGTAAAAATGTCTGGAAATGTTAATGAAGGAATGTAAATGATATAATGTGCGACAGAAGTTTTGAGTAAGAAGTTTTGGTTCCGGTTGACCCTAAGTTTTGGTATAATGGTTCCGGCTGACCCTAAGTTTTGGTTGACACTAAGTTTGGTATAATAATGTGAGGCAGAAGTTTTGAGTAAGAATTTTTGGTTCCGGTTGACCCTAAGTTTTGTTTATGGTTTCGGAGATGTTAATAGGTCCGTGATTTCTTCAAGCACCTCATTTGTAGTTCTGCTGTTATTCCGTCCATCTTTCGACTCCTTTTTTTTCCTCGTGAAACGGATATTGTTAAAAATAAATGATTTTTTTATAATCAGGTATCGTACTATGGCAGGGAGGGCCAGAGCTTCGTGTCGAATTGGGGGGGATTATGAAATTTTAAGCCTTTTTGGCAATTTTCTACTTAAGCTTTCGCAAAATTACCCTTGAAAAAATATTACAATGCAGCATAAAACTGGCCTCTTTCCTTCAGCGTGTTACTACAACCCGCTTCGATGACTACGTACTGCCGAACCGCTTCCTTGTGTATTCTTCCGCGCGTAACTTGCCGTTCTCAACGATGCTTCCATTCATCGTTGAGAACGGCAAGTCCCGTCGCCGCTCCATCATCTTAGGCTTACGGCATGTACTCTTCCGAACCTTTGCTCTCCAAGGTAAGTTCTTCGGAAAATTTTTTCCTTTCATATAAAAATACTATATTTTTTCACCTTACCCATTTTTTTTGCATGCTTAAAAAATTGTACTTAGCACTTTTCCCACACAGTTAAATTTTTCCAACGAAATAATTTAGGACGCTAAAGTACACATTTACCGAATTTCTTTTAATATTCAATTCCCAGCACCCAGCCAGAATTTTGAAAATACTTATGAATTTCAAGTACATACCTAAAAATCAAACACAAAAATTGTAAACTTTCACTGCCCTTTCAACTCTTAACTTCAATTTCAAAAAAAGTGACTAAGATATTTACATGTTTTATAATAAATGGCCGTAATAATAAATTTTATTGCAAGTTTATTTTTGACTAAAAGGTTTGCAAGCACAAATTCTGAGTTCTTGATATATATATATATATATATATGGGATGTAAGGTCAGGTGATGCGTAACATCACAGCCTCTCCTTGACAAATGTCAACCCCGCCTTCTCGTGGTACATCCTGTTCCCACTAAAGGGGCTCTGACGACCACTTTTAGCGGTATAACTATACCATCGGGATTAGAGGAAATGCTATCCCACACTCACCAACCTGCTTGGCCAGCGTGGTGAGTTATGGCCAAACCCCTCCAAAATGACTCCACAACTTAAATCTTGGCCCTCAGTCTCCGGCAGCTAGAATGTACCTGGCCAAGGCAGCGGCCAGTGCGACATGAAGGCAGAGGGTGCTAAGAATCACCGGAGGACCGGACTAGGCTGCCATCTGATGCTGACCTTGGCTACGTATAACGGACGCTCCCTATCTTCTGATTCAAGGCTTCTTGAATTGGAAGAGGAACTACAAAGGATCAAGTGGGACATCGTCGGGCTAAGTGAGGTAAGGAGAAAAGGAGAAGATCTCATTGAACTGAAAAGTGGACATCTCTTCTACTATCGTGGGACAGATACTGGCAGAACTAGTGGTGTTGGATTTATAATAAACAAGAAACTGAAGGATAAAGTTGTAGAAGTTAAAAGTTCCTCTGACAGAGCTGCACGACTCGTTATCCAACTCTCGAGAAGATACCAGGCTCAGATTATTCAAACTTATGCACCCACCACAAGTCATGCTGAAGAAGAAATTGAAGAATTTTATGAGGAAATTCGTGATCTAAATAATAAAGGTAAGCAGCACTTGAAGATAATTATGGGAGATTTCAATGCAAAAATAGGGCAACGGCAACAGAATGAAATTTCAGTAGGTAAATTCGGTCACGGCAACAGAAACCAGCGTGGAAATACTCTCGTTGAGTTTGCGGAGGCAGAAGGGTTTTGCATCTTGAACTCCTTTTTCAAGAAAAAGCCACACAGGAAATGGACATGGAGACATCCAAATGGGACAAGTGAAATTGATTTTATTATGTGTAACAAAAAATTCGTCATAGAAGACTGCAGTGTGCTAAACAAGTTCAACACAGGCAGTGACCATAGATTGGTGAGATGTAAGATGCACCTCAACACTAAACTCGAACGTAGCAAGCTCATAAGACAAACAAAATGTATTGACATAACCAACCTTAAAAAACACCATAATACCTTCAAATTGGAACTGAAGAACAGATTCTCTGCTTTAGAAGGCCTAACATTGGAAGCAGTGGATATTTCTGAAGTTAACAGAAAAGTAACCAAAGCTCTTATGGAAACAGCAACAAAATTAGCTGGGTCTAAGAACAAATTGCATGTGAACAAATTATCAGGAAAAACCAAAATGTTGATGCAAAAAAGAAGAGAGATGAGGACAACTAAAGAAGATGTGACTTCCAAAGTGGAATATATAGAGCTATGCAAGACAGTACGAAAAAGTATCACTGAAGACGTAAGGAAATTCAACTGTGAACTAGTAAGGAAAGCAATTGAAAACAACCAATGCCTAAAGATAGCAAAGGGACATCTCAGTAAGGGAAGAAAACAGATTATGGCACTGAGAAAAGAAGATGGTTCTGTAACAAGAAATAGAGGCGAAATTTTGACAACAGTGAAAGATTTCTACTCCAAATTATATGAAAGTGGTGATACATGTACTCCAGGCATCATGAAAGGTACCAGAGTTTTTCCAGTCCTTCCAGCAGAAGTTGCACATGCAATCAAGAACATGAAGCGGGGAAAAGCTCCAGGAGAAGATGGAATTACTGTAGACATCATACAAGAAGCAAGTGGAGAAATCGAAACAGTACTCGCACAAATTTTCACTCGATGCCTTAATGAAGGGAAGATTCCTGAGGATTGGAACAACACTACAATGATCTTGCTACATAAAAAGGTGACATTGAGGATCTCAGGAACTACAGACCTATCAGCCTCCTATCAGTGGTTTATAAAATCTTCACTAAAGTTCTTTCACACCGCTTGAAGGTAACACTGGACATGGCTCAACCGAGAGAACAAGCTGGATTCAGGAGTGGCTACAGCACAATAGATCATATCCACGTACTGAGAGAACTAATTGAAAGAGCGAGGGAATATGAACTTCCATTGTGCATGGCTTTTATCGATTATGAAAAAGCCTTTGATTCGGTGAAACCATCAGCAGTTGCAATGGCTCTGAAATCCTGCGGTATTGAAGATGCATACATTAATATTATTAATAACATCTATGAAAATGCAAGTGCAAAGATTCGGCTGTTTGAAAATACAACACACATAAAAATTGGAAAAGGAGTGAGACAAGGTGACACCATATCTCCGAAGCTCTTTAATGCCACATTGGAAAATGTCTTTCAATCACTGAACTGGGAAAACAAAGGCATAAAGATTAATGGAGATTATCTAACTCACCTTCGTTTTGCTGATGACGTAGTCATTTTTGCAACTACCCCATCAGAGCTACAGAGTATGATCCAGGAACTTGCTGACAAGAGTAAAGAAGTGGGATTAAAAATGAACTTTCAGAAGACAAAAGTGATGTTCAATGCTTTTACAAGAAATGAAGATTTATCGATTGATGGAGAAAAGCTGGAGATAACAGACACGTACGTTTATCTTGGACAGCAGATATCAAGTGAGGGTCACATTGGTGAAGAAATTAATCGGCGTACAAAACTTGCCTGGAGAGCTTTTGGAAGAAACAGCGTAATTTTCAAGAGCAATATGCCATTATGTCTTAAAAGAAAAGTGTTTGATCAATGCATCCTTCCAGTGCTTACGTATGGTGCAGAGACGTGGACCTTAACTAAAAGAGACATACAAAGGCTGCAGACAACTCAAAGCAGCATGGAGAGGATCATGTTTGGTGTAACCAGGAGAGATAAGAAGAGGAACACGTGGATCCGAAAAATGACAAGAGTGGAAGACATCATGATCAGAGTTAAATCCCTGAAATGGCAATGGGCTGGACATACTGCCAGAAGAACAGACCATCGATGGACAGCCGAAATTTTAGATTGGATTCCAAGGGACTGGAAAAGACCCAGAAGAAGACCACATGGAAGATGGGTGGATGAAATTCGAAAGTATGCGGGAGTGACATGGAGGAGACTGGCACAAGACAGACCGTTGTGGAGGAAACTTGGGGAGACCTTCGTCCAGCAGTGGATTGATAATGGTTGACGATGATGATATATATATATTCAATATATTGATGTATGTTTTATTTGGAAATCGAAATACATTGCTTGTATTTGAGGGTATTGCCCATTAATGGCATGGAAAATACTCCAAAAAACCGAGTAACCAAAACCACTCGACCCCCTTACGGACTTACCTCTACAATTTACTTACCTTGTATGGGTGCACCTTTTGCCCTCATAACAGCAACACAGTGTGTCTTAGACTCTACCGGGTGGAAACATTTGGGTGGTAATACAAGCCATGATTTTTGATATCATCCATAAAGTGCCAAGAGTTGCTGGTAGTGGGTTACATCACTCCACTTTCTCTCTCAGGCGCTCAATGGGGTTCAAATTTGGAGAGTCAAGAGGGACTTGCAAACTCACTGGAATGATTCTCCAACCAGTCCTATACCAAACAACAGAGGCAAGACAGGGTATTGTTGTCTTGTTGAAAGAAAGCACCCTTGTGTGGGAAATGATACCCACAAACTTTTGTACGTGCCCCGTTGGGGAATGTAGATATTATCTGGTTCACAGTGGCCTACCATTCTGATGTTAATTTCTTTTTAGTCAAATCTTCCACGTGACAAAGCCTAAATTTTCCAATGCTTATTGAATATCAGCTGCCTATTTACAGGCACATTATCCCCTGGCTATCCAATTTTGAAGTAATCCCAGTGATGTGTGACAGCTGCACATAAAAATTCCAGAGTTCTGCAGTTGTGGAGATGAATTTTCCATGGACTCTGCACATTTATTAAATCAGTAACATAACCTGGTATCCAAAATTAATGTGACAAATACAAATTCTAGAATATATCTAAAATTAGAAGACAGACTGTAAAGATTTTTCAGGGAAATGTGCAAGGAAAAACACTAAATCGATGTACCCAAGCAACACTGTTCTAGCTCCTACAGAAACATCAAGCTGTATATCATCCAGCTGGCAGGCATGTGACCTTGATAAACATTCTGAGCAGGATGCAGTAATCAGTTTGAGCTGACCTGTAAGTGAAAAATGGTGCCACACCATTGCTTAAAAGACTCCACTGTGAAGACCAATCAGTAGATTGGAAGCAGGGCAATCACAAGTTGGGGTATTAAGATGGCTAACTGTGTCGAGGCAAGTTAACTCCAATCTCTGAAGACACTTCCAGGGAACCAGAAGGCCAAGGCAAGGATGGAAAGGAGTCGCAACAAGTCAAGACAGGCATTTCTCTCTAACACTCTATGATCCTTCAATTCCGTTTATTTTAACTGAAATATCTATTATAACTTCAATTTGAACACATAAAAATTATATCCTAACATAATTTCCAGTCTCCCGACCGTAGTACGGACCGCAGAGCAGGTCCGCCAGACGATCGGTGATCAGCTCCTGTTGTGTGAACTTTGATCTTGCCAAAACATTTTATAAGCTTTATTAGGTCAGAAGGAAAAATTTTATTTCTGAAAAGACGAACAATTTATACAAGATGACATCATTAACTGAAATGCATAATGCATTGCAAAATCTTTTATTCGAATTAAATGCACCCTATATTTTCATGTCGCTCCTAGAGCAGGGTTCTGCTGCATTCTGGCCCATTTCCACCAACGCCATACACACCTACAATCTTCAACCATTATTAATTCACTGCTGAATGGTCTCAAATCACCATAGCTTTACTTTTACCATTTTTTCATGTCATTTTGACAGGCTTTCATATATTATTCACCTACATTCCACGTGAATGTGTTCTAGTTATTTTCCATTTCTTGGAATCCAGTCTAGTATTTCACGTAGCCAATGGTGGTTAGTTCTTCTAGCATTATGTCCAGCCCACTGCCACTTACGGATTTTTACTTTAATCATGATGTCATCAACTCTTATCTGCTCCATTTCTTCCGATCTTTCCTGGCTACACCAAGCATGCATTTTTTTTTCTTTTTTATTTCTGAGGTTAACTACCACCATGAGCAACTCACTGGGCTATAAAAAGTTGCTTGTCCTTAATTTAGGGACACTGGTTCCCGGGTAAGAAGAAAGCCAGCGCCGTGAGAAAAACACACCACCCATGCCTCAAGCCCAATCACATTAGACCATATGCTCACTGGGGTAGCATGCATCTTACCATGCTTCTTTAAGATGTCAACAGCATTTTTACGTCTTCTCGAGTGAAGACCGGTGTTCTCTTATTGGGGATTTAAAGACCACCAAGGGCAACTCCGTGGGCTATAAGCAGTTGCCCATCCCTAATTTAGGGCCACTGGTTCCAGGGAACGGAGAGAGCCAGTGTCATAAGACAATCACAACATCCATGACTCACACGGATTCTCACCTGAACGCACTTCACATGAATGGTCAGAAAAACCAGCGCCCAGACTACTGTGCCACCCAGACAGCTAAGACCAATGTCAGTAATCCATACGTAAGAACTGGAACTATGCACTGATTAAACACTATTCTTTTTTTAGACATAATTGTAATTTGCTCATGAAAATTACATCGTTTCTTCCAAAAGCTCTCAGCCAAGTTTTACATGCCAACTAATTTCTTCATTAATATGGCGCTCACTCGATATCTGTATCGTTTTTCACAGTAAATGTCAGCATCAGTTCCTTCTAGATCTGCACCATTAACTGCTAAATTTTCAGTTCTTGTAAAAGCATTGTACAAATTTTGTTTTCTGCATGCTCATCTAATTACCCTTCTTTACTCTTGTCAACAAGTTCATGAATCATACTTTGCACCTCTGAGACAGTAAAATGACTAAGTTGTCAGCAAAACATAGGTGGGTTAAACACTTTTTTGTGATTCAAAATCTTCTAGAGGTGCTTAGTTGTCTTCAGTTAGGTTCCCTTATCGTGATACTACGAAAATGGCTTAAAAAAAGAAAGTAAAAATCAAATAATGATTAAAAAAAAAACTCAGGTACGAACACACACACAATTACCACATGGGAAATGAAACAAACTTCAGAAAGTTTGTTTCATTTCCCATGTGTTCACCAACAATATAGCAACTCTTAACAAGCATTCAAAAAAAAGGAAATTTAACATAACATATATGCAATGCATTTGATACACATGTGTAAATGTTCGTTCACACATAATAAATAAAAAAACCAAGAAAAAAAACACCGATTTCACCTAACATAGCAAATCATCACATCCATACTTCACTGTTTGTAAAATCAAAACTCAAACACAAATATTGTTGCCACCTGTTGTTCCCAAAAATACAACCACGTGTGCCTCCTAAGCATAAAAGAAAAAAACCCCACAAAGGTGCACGTACAGTAGTTGAAATATCTAGCTTACAAAATCATTAGCCGCCCCGGTGGCGCAGTGGTCTAAGGCGCTGGCCTCTGATCATTCGTCCGTAAGGGGTCCGGGTTTGAATCCCGGTCAGGCATGGATGTTGTGTTTGTCTTACGGCAGTGGCTCTCTCCCTTCCCTGGAACCAGTGACCCTAAATTAGGGACGGGCGACTGCTTGTAGCCCATTGAGTTGCTCACGGTGGTCGTTAAATCTAAAAAAAAAATCATTACAGCTCCTGTGATGATTTTGTAAGCTAGATAGATTTTTATGTTTACAATGGTAAACTTTCTTTACATATTTTCTTCGCAATTAATGTATTCTCAAGGATGAAAATTTGCACATCCATAAAACTAATTTTAAGTTATAGCATGGGATACTTAATACTTGCTGAAACATAACCATAATTACATTAAAAATCAATCATTTTCCAGTTATGTTGTATTGGTAACGATAGGCTAATTCACGGGTTCGATCAGGAATAATTACTGAAAGAAAAACATGAAAAAAAATGGACACCTAAAGGCATAGCAAATGCATGGTATTCAGAGCTCTTTCTACAGAATCATACACGATTTCCGAAGAAGCAAATCGTCATATATTGAAGAATAAAATATGGAAAATTTAATTTAAGTCATTTTGGGAGTCTCTGCGTTTCAAACATCAAATAAATTCATATTAATAATTCGCTATATTGACAAAATAATAGATTAAATTCACAGCTCTCTCAAGAAAATTGAATTTTTCTTTTACTGGTTGATTTTGTTATCGCGTATCGTACATGCCTTATAAAAATATTAGCAACATATGGTTTAATTCATTTTCTGGTCATGCATCTAGTATAATTAGTTATTCTATAGCGGTAAATTACCAGTTATTCTATAATATTTTGTTCAGTAACGTATAAATCGCCGCCCCGGTGGCACAGTGATCTAAGCGATAGCCTCTGATCATTCGTCCGAATCCCGGTGAGGTATGGATGTTGTGTTTGTCTTACGGCACTGGTTTTCTTCCTACCCTGGATACATGGATATTATAGCTCTCCCTTCGCTGGAAACAGTGACCCTAATATTACGGACGGGCGACTGCTCATAGCCCATTAAGTTGCTCACAGTGGTCGTTAAAACTGCAAACAAACAAAAAAATGTAAATTATTCTTTTTAATAACAAATGTTCTGCTTAAGTGTCTTCGCGTTCATGCGGCATGCCGCATAAGGATGTAGCACGTGACGTCATCGAGAAGTTTTGTTTTTTTTATTGGAGGTTTAACAACCACCGTGAGCAACTCAATGGGCTATAAGCAGTCGCCCGTCCCTAATTTAGGGTCACTGGTTCCAGGGAAGGGAGAGAGCCAGTGCCGTAAGACAAACACAACATCCATGCCTCACCGGGATTCGAACCCGGGCCCCGTTCGGACGAATGATCAGAGGTCATCGCTTAGACCACTGCGCCACCGGGGCGGCTCATGTAATTTGGAATGGTTGTAGGATACTCCATTGTAATCGTATATACGGTCCCTTATGTGACACCTCCTATTGAACCAATGAAAAGCGTTGTTAAAAAAGGTATCCCCTCCTACTGTGATTTCTTGTACACTGACTAAAATGTGGTTCTTTGTTGACAATTTTACTGCCTTATTCAATGTTTTAGCTTCGAATATCTCCTTATTTCCAATAATTACTGTTCGAGATTCTGATCCAACAATGCCACAGCGTTGTTTATGTAAGAAAGATGTTTGATACTGCATGGCTTACAGCAGTGGCGTAACCAGAAATTTCTTGGGGGGGGGGGTCCACGGGTTTGGTTCGTTGGTGAAAGCCACGTATACACGTATATATGGTGGCTTTAAATTCGTGCTCAGTCTCCCCGCAAGGAAGGGGTTCAACCCCCACCCTCCTGTGGCTACGCCACTGGCTTACAGCATCATATTCAACAATATTTCTTAAATTTGTGCTTTTTTTAGCAACTTGGTCATCAGCACTTTGCCTAAAACTTGTGTTGTTTGTGACATCGCTAGTCGGTGAAATAAAGCTTCGAATATCTCAGAAAAGCAATAAATCGGGTGCAAATATTAAAACCTATAGCTCGAAATATGCAAGATTTTGTTTTAATGTCCTGCGACCAATGAGGTTAGAAATCGGGAAGAAAGTACTCTCCTTTGGTGCAATGCCATCTAAGTGAAACCAGTTAAACGTCACGGTAGCCATCTTAAGAGAGACATGAGCAGACTATGCAATAGCTCTTAACGCTGTAGGAGGCATGAAGTTGGAAATTTACTTTTAATATTAATACATTTGCCAGTTCTTTATTATATTAATATCGTTGATCAACTGTTCTTAAGCATATTGTTAGTTGATTTATCAATGTTCAGGGCGTAGCGGACACTTCCAAGTATTTAGGAAATATTTCTGCTGGCTTCTGGGGGATCGGGAGATGTTAAGTTCACAAGGCTTGGATACCATGACGACGCCACAGATTTAGTCAGTTGCGCCCAAGGAGGTTATATTACTGGAGACACCGCCGGCTCTGCCGCCATAGGTCGCAGCTAATCTGTGGTGTGACGTCACAAGCAGGCAAAATGAACTAAATTATACTGTTGATGAAACAGTAAGCTCGTGTATCATTGATAAAGATGATTGAATTACTCATTTTATCAGTTTATACTCTTAGAAGCTTTTGTTCTATTGGTTTCCAAACAGTTTCTCTTCTGCGGCTCCGTCGTGCCAGCTCATGACATCATTTGCAGCACAGACGGTGACTTATGGCGGCCAATGCTGCGTGCGGACGTCGAGATCGTCATCTCGACGGCCCCGATAGGAGTGTTGTCTCCAGTAATATAACCTCCTTGGTTGCGCCCATGGAGGTTGGAAATATAGGAGACGCCTTAACCGCAAATTTCTGAAGCCGATCTGTTTACTGTTATGATATTCCTCCGCGTGCTTGGTTACTCTCTTAGTCGTATCTGCCATTGGAAAGCATTGAAAATTTGTGATTTTTAGAAGCTCATATTTTTTGTTAAATTGGTTTGTCAGCGTACATTTCTTTCTGGGTTTTTTTTTTTGATTGGAGGTTTAACGACCACCGTGAGCAACTCAATGGGCTATAAGCAGTCGCCCGTCCCTAATTTAGGGTCACTGGTTCCAGGGAAGGGAGAGATCCAGTGCCGTAAGACAAACACAACATCCATGCCTCACCGGGATTCGAACCCGGACCCCGTTCGGACGAATGATCAGAGGCCATCGCTTAGACCACTGCGCCACCGGGGCGGCTGGGTTTGACAGCATACTTTAGCTTGTTCATATTTACTTTACATGGAATACTGCGTGGCATTCAGCAAAAATAAATTTAAAAAGAAAATACCAGGAATGTCATTCTACCGGTTAGTATCGCTTTATTTTCCGTTTACTTCGTTTAATTAAGTTCTTTGGGATTCAATTGTCGATTGCAATTTACTGTGAATGGCTACTATATATTTTGCTGTGATTTGATTCCTTTTAGAAAATTATGTAATGTTTTTGATTTGATTTGATTTGATTTGAGGTTTAACGACCACCGTGAGCAACTCAATGGGCTATAAGCAGTCGCCCGTCCCTAATTTAGGGTCACTGATTCCAGGGAAGGGAGAGAGCCAGTGCCGTAAGACAAACACAACATCCATGCCTCACCGGGATTCGAACCCGGACCCCTTCGGACGAATGATCAGAGGCCAACGCCTTAGACCACTGCGCCACCGGGGCGGCTATGTAATGTTCTAAATATGTAGCAAAATTAAAGAAGTCGCTAGGTTTACGTAGGTTATACAGAGCTGTTTACGGAAGTTGTAGCAAATTTTTCTGGAATAGTGTAGGTTATGTAATCGGAGGGGTATTCATAACTGAACCACGTTTAAAAGGATGTTCAATATAACTACATTATTAAGATAATCGTCTATGAATTATTAATAACACACCTATAATTATGACAGTGTTCATATCCAAAAACTTTGTATTATAAACAAAAACGATAATGGTTAGGAATTAGCTACATTTACCAAAAGTTCATCTCTTTCTTTTTTTCCTGTTTTAGGTCTTGACCAGTATACTAAATTGCAGATTTCACCATAGCTAGTAAATAATACTCATTTTAAACTAAAAAACAAGGTGCTTTTGATAGTGTGCTACAAGATCAGTTAATAGAACTGGAGCTCCTTTATTTAAAACTGAACTTCACAGTACAAATACAGATTCTCTGGATTAGCAGAGGACATTAAAACAGTAACTTTTGCATGTAAGACACTGCACTCACTGTTTCTTGGAATTATATGACAACGCAAGACATCACTGTTAATATCTCCTGAATCAAAACAAAACCACTTCGAATGTGAAACATAAAATGCTGGTGATACTGAACACAGTAGATGAGAAAAGTGAAAGTTGAAACACAAAGGGTGCACAAATTTCCATACAAATATTTGTCTTTAATGGTCGAATTGCAGCAGTAAGCTAAGTTCCAGCTACAAATACTGTTGGGTAAGCTTTTCTTTTCTCGCATATATAAAAATGACTTCAAGAAGTTTAATATGTATGTGGGCATCAACTCATAATAATATTTCTTTATGTTCTAACTAGCTCATTCTCATTTGTCTTGTGTAACTAGAGGTATATTGAACCCCCATTAGGAAATGATAGTACTGACATATTTTCTACAGCTTACAATATATATCATCATCATCATTGTCAACCATTATCAATCCACTGCTGGACGAAGGTCTCCCCAAGTTTCCTCCACAACGGTCTGTCTTGTGCCAGTCTCCTCCATGTCACCCCTGCATACTTTCGAATTTCATCCACCCATCTTCCATGTGGTCTTCTTCTGGGTCTTTTCCTGTCCCTTGGAATCCAATCTAAAATTTCGGCTGTCCATCGATGAGCTGTCCTTCTGGCAGTATGTCCAGCCCATTGCCATTTCAGGGATTTAACTCTGATCATGATGTCTTCCACTCTTGTCATTTTTCGGATCCACGAGTTCCTCTTCTTATCTCTCCTGGTTACACCAAGTATGCACCTCTCCATGCCTCTTTGAGTTGCTGCAGCCTTTGTATGTCTCTTTTAGTTAAGGTCCACGTCTCTGCACCATACGTAAGCACTGGAAGGATGCATTGATCAAACACTTTTCTTTTAAGACATAATGGCATATTGCTCTTGAAAATTATGCTGTTTCTTCCAAAAGCTCTCCAGGCAAGTTTTGTACGCCGATTAATTTCTTCATCAATGTGACCCTCACTTGATATCTGCTGTCCAAGATAAACGCACGTGTCTGTTATCTCCAGCTTTTCTCCATCAATCGATAAATCTTCATTTCTTGTAAAAGCATTGAACATCACTTTTGTCTTCTAAAAGTTCATTTTTAATCCCACTTCTTTACTCTTGTCAGCAAGTTCCTGGATCATACTCTGCAGCTCTGATGGGGTAGTTGCAAAAATGACTACGTCATCAGCAAAACGAAGGTGGGTTAGATAATCTCCATTAATCTTTACCCCCGTGTTTTCCCAGCTCAGCGACTGAAAAACACCCTCCAATGTGGCATTAAAGAGCTTCGGAGATATGGTGTCACCTTGTCTCACCCCCTTTCCAATTTTTACGTGTGTTGTATTTTCAAACAGCCTAATCTTTGCACTTGCATTTTCATAAATGTTATTAATAATATTAATGTATGCATCTTCAATACCGCAGGTTTTCAGAGCCATTGTAACTGCTGATGGTTTCACCGAATCAAAGGCTTTTTCATAATCGATAAAAGCCATGCACAATGGAAGTTCATATTCCCTCGCTCTTTCAATTAGTTCTCTCAGTACGTGGATATGATCTATTGTGCTGTAGCCACTCCTGAATCCAGCTTGTTCTCTCGGTTGAGCCATGTCCAGTGTTATCTTCAAGCGGTGTGAAAGAACTTTAGTGAAGATTTTATAAACTACTGATAGGAGGCTGATAGGTCTGTAGTTTCCGAGATCCTCAATGTCACCTTTCTTATATAGCAGGATCATTGTAGCGGTGTTCCAATCCTCAGGAATCTTTCCTTCATTAAGGCATCGAGTGAAAATTTGGGCGAGTACTGTTTCGGTTTCTCCATTTGCTTCTTGTATGATGTCTACAGTAATTCCATCTTCTCCTGGAGCTTTTCCCCGCTTCATGTTCTTGATTGCATGTGCAACTTCTGCTGGAAGGACTGGAGGAACTCTGGTACTGGTATCTTTCATGATGTCTGGAGTGCATGCATCATCCCTTTCATATAATTTGGAGTAGAAATCTTTCACTCTTGTCAAAATTTCGCCTCTATTTCTTGTTACAGAACCATCTTCTTTTCTCAGTGCCATAATCTGTTTTCTTCCCTTACTGAGATGTCCCTTTGCTATCTTTAGGCTTTGGTTGTTTTCAATTGCTTTCCTCACTAGTTCACAGTTGAATTTTCTTACGTCTTCAGTGATACTTTTTCGTACTGTCTTGCATAGCTCTATATATTCCACTTTGGAAGTCACATCTTCTTTAGTTGTCCTCATCTCTCTTCTTTTTTGCATCAACATTTTCGTTTTTCCTGATAATTTATTTACATGCAACTTGTTCTTAGACCCAGCTAATTTTGTTGCTGTTTCCATAAGAGCTTTGGTTACTTTTCTGTTAACTTCAGAAATATCCACTTCTTCCGATGTTAGGCCTTCTAAAGCAGAGAACCTGTTCTTCAGTTCCAACTTGAAGGTATTATGGTGTTTTTTAAGGTTGGTTATGTCAATAGATTTTGTTTGTCTTATGAGCTTGCCACGTTCAAGTTTAGTGTTGAGGTGCATCTTACATCTCACCAATCTATGGTCACTACCTGTGTTGAACTTGTTTAGCACACTGCAGTCTTCTATGACGAATTTTTTGTTACACATAATAAAATCAATTTTACTTGTCGTCCCATTTGGATGTCTCCAAGTCCATTTCCTGTGTGGCTTTTTCTTGAAAAAAGAGTTCAAAATGAAAAACCGTTCTGCCTCTGCAAACTCAACGAGAGTATTTCCACGCTGGTTTCTGTTGCCGTGACCGAATTTACCTACTGAAGTTTCATTCTGTTGCCGTTGCCCTATTTTTTCATTGAAATCTCCCATAATTATTTTCAAATGCTGCTTACCTTTATTATTTAGATGACAAATTTCCTCATAAAATTCTTCAATTTCTTCTTCAGGATGACTTGTGGTGGGTGCATAAGTTTGAATAATCTGAGCCTGGTATCTTTTCGAGAGTTGGATAACAAGTCGTGCAGCTCTGTCAGAGGAACTTTCAACTTCTACAACTTTATCCTTCAGTTTCTTGTTTATTATAAATCCAACACCACTAGTTCTGCCAGTATCTGTCCCACGATAGTAGAAGAGATGTCCACTTTTCAGTTCGATGAGATCTTCTGTTCTCCTTACCTCACTTAGCCCCACGATGTCCCACTTGATCCTTTGTAGTTCCTCTTCCATTTCAAGAAGCCTTGAATCAGAAGATAGGGAGCGTCCATTGTACGTAGCCAAGGTCAGCATCAGATGGCAGCCTAGTCCGGTCCTCCGGGGATTCTTAGCACCCTCTGCTTTCATGTCGCACTGACCGCTGCCTTGGCCAGGTACATTCCAGCTGCCGGAGACTGAGGGCCAAGATTTAAGTTGTGGAATCATTTTGGAGGGGTTGGGCCATAACTCACCACGCGGGTTGGTGAGTGTGGGATAGAGTTTCCTCTAATCCCGATGGTATAGTTATACCGCTATTGGCGGTCGTCAGAGCCCATTTAGTGGGAACAGGATACACCACGAGAAGGCGGGGTTGACATTTGTCAAGGAGAGGCTGTGATGTTACGCATCACCTGACCTTACATCCCTACAATATATATAATGAGTGCGAAATGCAGCTCACAGCTTGGCTTTTTGATGACAGAAATGGGGGAAATCTTGAATTCAGCTGAAGTAAAAATACAACAGCACAAAATTATAAAGATATTAATTGCAATATATGAAAATGTATAGTTATGGTAAACAAATAAATTACTTGAGTGAAAACTTTATTACTTAACTAATCGGATGAAATAGGCTGTCGTAAGAAGTTCTAGCTTAAAAGGTCAGCATTATTTTTGGAAATCAGATTTTGGTACTGGAGATGTTACATGGATAACAGTGAACTAAAGATGATTTAGTATCTGATGGCAGAAAATTTGCCCTTCTATATTTCCCATGCACTTCTAATTAGTTATACATTAATTTTTGTGGCCATAAAATGTTGGTTAAATGTGCATTAGCATATGGGCTGCTGTTAACAATGCTCTCTGTCATTAGAGCTAAAATTAATCACCTTTTTGTGTTGATTAACCACACCTTATGTGATCAGATTTTCCTATTCCTGAACATATGTTGTGCTAGCAACAAACTGTAGGATTTATCCCCAATGAATTCTTTATTAATTAATATAACTTTGTTCATAAATGGTATACGTATATTTCAAAAACCAAATTAGTTATCCTTATTGTATACACATGTCTGTTTCATTTACTACTTAAAAGCTATTAACTTATTACATTATGAATGTGCCTCTGTTAATAATGATGTGTATTAGAAGTATACAACACACATAAAAATTGGAAAGGGAGTGAGACAAGGTGACACCATATCTCCGAAGTTCTTTAACGCCACATTGGAAAATGTCTTTCAATTACTGAACTGGGAAAACAAAGGGATAAAGATTAATGGAGATTATCTAACCCACCTTCGTTTTGCTGATGACATAGTCATTTTTGCAACTACCCCATCAGAGCTGCAGAGTATGATCCAAGAACTTGCTGACAAGAGTAAAGAAGTGGAATTAAAAATGAACTTTTAGAAGACAAAAGTGATGTTCAATGCTTTTACACGAAATGAAGATTTATCGATTGATGGAGAAAAGCTGGAGATAACAGACACGTACGTTGATCTTGGACAGTAGATATCAAGTGAGGGTCACATTGATGAAGAAATTAATCGGCGTACAAAACTTGCCTGGAGAGCTTTTGGAAGAAACAGCATAATTTTCAAGAGCAATATGCCATTATGTCTTAAAAGAAAAGTGTTTGATCAATGCATCCTTCCAGTGCTTACGTATGGTGCAGAGACGTGAACCTTAACTAAAAGAGACATACAAAGGCTGCAGACAACTCAAAGCAGCATGGAGAGGTGCATGCTTGGTGTAACCAGGAGAGATAAGAAGAGGAACTCGTGGATCCGAAAAATGACAAGAGACATCATGATCAGAGTTAAATCCCTGAAATGGCAATGGGCTGGACATACTGTCAGAAGGACAGACCATCGATGGACAGCCGAAATTTCAGATTGGATTCCAAGGGACAGGAAAAGACCCAGCAGAAGACCACATGGAAGATGGGTGGATGAAATTCGAAAGTATGCGGGAGTGACATGGAGGAGACAGGCACAAGACAGACCGTTGTGGAGGAAACTTGGGGAGACCTTCGTCCAGCAGTGGATTGATAATGGTTGACAATGATGATGATGATGATGATGATGATGATGATGATTAGAAGTATAATGTATTGAATGCAGTTGGATTTATTTTAAAAGAGATCTGACAGTAGGAATAAATATAGTCAGATTTCCTTTAGTATCAGCAGGACTTGTAAATAATCCGATTTCCACAAACTAATGAATTGTATATTTTCTTGCTATAGTTTTAAACTGCACCATCTGAAAATATACCCCTCCCTCGAAAAAAGTTTATTTCCTATTAAGGCCTGTAGTTTTAAAATTATTTACATTCATAACCTTTGAAGCCCACCACAGTTCTAACCAAATCAGTTGGAATTTTCTACCTACATTAGAAGAAACTAAAATCAGTCAAGTGCTTAAAGCAATTATAAAAAATAAAATGAAGACACAGTAACGTCATATTTTGAGTCTGATTTTTTAAATTTCTTTGAACAAGCTAGCAGATACCGCATTTTTTTCTATAAAGGCTGGGAAATAAAATCTAGATATTTCATGAATTTTGAATGTTGATGTCGTTGTTTACTTTAATTTTCCTCCTGACAACGTGGCCTCCTGACAACATGGCAGAAGTGTTCCCTCCCTTTAAAGTGCGATCTTTTGAAAAATTCACTCATAATACAAATTCTCTAAAGCTCTACCGTTACAATTTCTATAATAAACAATATTTTACCGATAATCCGCTAAGGCAGAGAAAGATTTTAACGCTTTATAAAATTATGTTTAGTATAAACACATTTTAAATCGTCAATTCATATACGTCTTAGTCGTTACGAAGACGCATTTTTAGATCACTTTTCCTCCATGAAAATCTAAGTTTTTGTACTGAAATTCCTTTCATGTAAACCTAAAAGTTTCTTAAACCTATTCCACTGCTTTTCCATTTCGCTTATAATTTAAGACAATGTAAAATCTTAAGAAAACGAACAGGGTCTCGCTAATGCTTTCCTACGGAAAATCGTCCGCTTTTGCATCTTGAGTGTAACCACGCCAAAGTTGGCGGTACTACGTTCACCGCGGAAGCGTACAACCCAGGCTTCACTTTGCTAGCATGGGAAGAATTAGCGAAAGCGGTTCCTCTTATTCCTACCTCCATGGTTGCGCATGTGCGATAAAAGATAACGAAAAACGATATGCAACCATTCGATAAGGTCTTCATCAGATGGTGGTTATGTAGAATTGGATTAAAAGCACGGAGAATTGCTGAAAGACTTGAATCTACTGGGTATTCGTACTCTATCCGTTGCCGTAGATGTTTCCGTTTTCGGAAATGTTTCAGTAAAGAAACAAAGCTAAACCTCTCAAATTGGTTTTTGCTGTGTTATTACAGATTTTTATTATACTGTAATTACTAACCACTTCAATAATATCGTTAACGATGACGTTATTTCAAAGTAAATCTTGTCAGGCAGTTGGGAACAAGGAGGTTATATTACTGGAGACAACACTCCTATGACCTATCCACGCAGCATTGGCCGCCATAAGTCACCGTCTGTGCTGCAAATGAAGTCATGAGCAGGCACGACGCAGCCGCAGAAGAGAAGCTGCTTAGAAACCAATGGAACAAAAGCTCCTAAGCGTATAAACAGATAAAATGAATAATTCAATAATCTTTATCAATGATACACAAGCTTACTGTTTCATCAACGGTATAATTTAGTTCATTTTTGTCTGCTTGTGACGTCACAGCACAGATCAGCTGTGACCTATGGCGGCAGAGCCAGTGGTGTCTCCAGTAATATAACCTCCTTGGTTGGGAAAGGTGTTTAGATTATCTCATGCGTCGACATCTACCGGTGGGTACGACAAGTCAAAACTCGAATAACTAAACTTATTTGATCCGTCAGGAGTTTTACATTCCCAGAATACAGTTTCACACCCAAGGCCCAAAAATTGGTGGCAAAATTTATTTATTTTATTTTTTGTGTTTTTTTTTATTTTGTAGATTGCAGGTTAAAATTAAGCAGTACATAACACAGAAGAGTCAAGAGTTCGAAATTTTCCAATAAAAGTTTTAAATGAAGAATACAAAGGTATGTTCATTAATATGAACATACCATTGTACTATATTTCCATATTCTTAATTTATAGGTTTTTATTGATACTTTGATGCACTATCACTGACGCTTAGTTTTAGGAAACAAATTTCACTGTTGATTTGATTTCGATATATAGCCATTAATATGCGCAAAAATGTTAATTTAATTTCAGTTGGTCTTATTTAATTTCAATTTCGTTACTAATTTCTTTTTTGAGTTGGTTTCTATCAGCAGATTATCGTTTGTTAAAGCAACATATTTTTCTAACTGCAAAACTTTAGAAATTTAAAAGTTAGGTTGAAAAGCCCCCTTCCCCCCAAAAAAATTCGGGCCCAGGGACCCCGATTGCATTAAGACGTCTTTGTTGACCCCTTTTCAATTCGTTCCGGTTTTCATCAACTTTGTTTAAAATATGAAGAAAAGAAATTACAATTTTTTATCTTCGTAAAATATTATTTAAAAAGTTATTTGCTATAAGTTTAGTGGAATTACCAATATCTATGTAATTTACAATCCCGTTAATTTTATTAATAATAGTGTTCTGCCTAGGTGGTTAGAATAAGGTATCTGGAGATGCCCTTGTTAACGAACATTACCACTTTGCGTGAAGCGTATAACCCACAGAGAAGAGAGGTACAGAGTGTGCACTCTAGAAGATCGTAAAGGAAATTCTCCACTTTGTCCGATGGCAACAGCACAATGTTAAACTCACCCCACGGCCTGTTAATGAGAACTAAAAGTGACGTCACAACTACGCTCCTCCCACTTGTTTACAAATGTCTCTCTCGACTTTCCTTCCCTGCGAGAGCCGCCATTTTCCTTACTTCCCGAGTTGGTTAGGTTCACTGTAGCGTGATTGACCGAGGAATTTCGCGGTAGGTGTAACGGAATTAGGCGTATATTCTTAATCGTAAGAACAGCACTTTGCAGTCGGGAATTATACTGAGAAATAAAGTACTAACTCTGACTTAAAAGAAACTAATAAATCTGTAGCAGCTTTCGTTCTCAAAATGCAGACCTTCGTCAACGCAACATACTACTGCCGGAATTTGAAAATAAACAACGGAAAAATATCAAAGCAGTGGCAAATAAAAAGTTACAAACTGACATAATTGTATCACGAATTAAACATCTGTAAACATCTGCCCGAAGGATCAAATGGAATTACGAAAAACAAAATACAGTAAGGGCTCTACTCTGATATAAATTTTACTTATATCGATTTTTAACAGTTAAAAAATAGACAAAGATTTCCTACATATAAAAGATGAAATAATTATCCGCCGAAAATAACTTCTACGAAATAACGAAAAGCGTTGTTATAATCACAGAATCACACAGTGGTAACGGTAGTAATAACAAGCAAAGTAACCAATTTCGAATTATGAGCGTTACAGTAAGGACGTTACGTCAGAGAACACGTGGGGTTTAGTTCCATAAAGCGCCGACGGTGCTCTGCTATCGTTCTTTTTCCCCGCCCACCAATTTCCATAACTCTGGCTTGTGCACGCTCTGTCTCTCCATTCTCTGTGGTATAACCGTAAGAGACGGCCGTCAAAAAACTGATGGTCTTCAAGGCTATTGCAATGCATTTTGTGTTGGCTGAATCGCCTTCTTTCTTCGCAAATGTTTCCAATTTCGGATCGTAACTTGCTGCCAATGCGTGAGAAAATGCTGAATTTATAAAATTCTTAATTATTTTGAGGCTCCTTCCCATTTTTATTTTAAACTGAAATACACGAACGTTAGCGCGAATTCTAAACAAAACGTAACGATAAAATTGAAAATTCACTCGCATAAGTAGTATAATTCATTCCGGTTTTAGAATAGCACGGTTTCTGAAACCCAAAACCACACTATTCTAAAATGCATACAGTTGAAATTACATAGGTATCATGTAAACAATGTCAAATTCCCACAATTTGCGGCTTCACGGCTAAGAGACTCAGGGCACCTCCAGAAGTATTATTCTAACCTCCTTGTGTTCTGCATACAGTAATGTCAATTTTCGGATTAATATTCTCATTAACAAAAGCAACGTAACTCTAAAATTTTCCAAAGTTGTTTAATTTTCAGTTCATACCCCATTCAAGAGAACGCACATCGCCACCTATGGTATGCAAATATGCACTAGCCATTAGAAAAAAAAACTGTACTTGTAACTTTGTTGCGAATGAGAGTCTCTAGAAAATAAACGAAAAATATTTTGAATCAGAAATTTACTGTAATCCTGCGAATTAAATACTTCAGCTTTTCTTATAAAGTGATTTGTTTAAAAGATCGCTTCCTAAGCAATGTTATCTGGTACCATTAGGACGGTTCACATACGACTGTTCAGTGAATAATGCTAATAATAAGACCGTTGGAATAAAGAAATGAGGCAAGATGCAAACTAGCAAATACACTGGCGGAATGTGAAAAAAGAACACCAAGAAGGAATTGGCGGACGATCATGAAATTTACATATGCTAATGGGGTCGAGTTTACGTAGGTGTGATGTTATTTTCAGGACCAACCGTTGAGCACTTACGCCACAGCACGGCATAATATGCAAATTATCGTCGGTGGTATTTAAGGAGTACGGCGAAGTGAATGATGTAATCAGTCGTCGGCGTACGGACACGTGCGAAGACCCTGAAGAAACTGCAATGCCTGGACATGGAAGACGTGTACGATTTCAGCAGTTATCGGACTTTGAGCGAGGTCGTCTAGTCGGACTCCGCGAGGCCGGGTGGTCATATCGTCGTATTGTGGAGCGAATTGGACGGGAAGTATCGGTGGTGGTACGATGATGGCGTAAATGATCCGAGGAACATTCCCACACGAGAAGACGTGGAACCGGGAGTCACAGACGGACCGATGAGCGGACCGATCGACGCATAAGAAGAGCGGCGTTATCAATCAGAACATCCACTGCGACGCAAATCCGAGCTGCCGTTGCACCTGAGATGACTGTGCGAACAATCCGAAACCGTCTACTGGATGCAAGACTACGTGCACGTGTGCCTCTGGCATGTGTACCTCTTACTCCAGCCCACCGTCAGGAACGGCTGCAGTGGTGTCGCCAACGTCTGCACTGGAGAACGCAATGGCGATCTGTCGTGTTCAACGCTGAAAGCAGATTCTGCTTGGGAGCCTCCGATGGCCGTATGCGTGTTCGCAGACGCAGAGGGGTGCGTCTCCACCCTTCTTGCATCCGCCAGCGACACACAGGGCCTACACCTGGTCTCCTGATGTGGGGAGCGATCAGCTATCACTCCCGTACACAACTAGTGTTTGTACCGGGTACGTTAAACAGCACCTCCTACATCAACAACATCATTCAGCCCGTTGTTGTGCCATTTGTAAGGTCGGTGCATCGTGGTGTTTTCCAGCAAGATAACGCACGCCCACACACGGCTAGTGCAATGCAACACGCACTTCAGGGTGTGAGACAACTTCCATGGCCTGCACGTTCACCGGATTTGTCCACCATTGAGCACGTGTGGGATTTTATGGGACAACGACTTATCCGGTCTCCACGGCCAGCCACGACCATCCCCAATTTACGCGTCCAGGTTGAGGACGCTTGGAACTCAATACCCCAAACTTACATCCAACATCTGTATGACAGACTCCATGCCAGAATTGCACAGTATGACGCAGTTCATGGCGGTTCAACCTCGTACTAACCATGTTACATGGAAATGTTATTTTTCAGTTTACCAGCAAATGCAGCTGTATTTTGCCATAATGTTTTGATCCCGTTGTCCTCTGTATTCCGTTATTATGCTGTATAAATTTCGTTGGTATCAGGCGTCTCCTTCTTGGTGTTCTTTTTCACTTTCCGCCAGTGTAGTTATTTGTTGCATCTGCTTTATTTCCGTATTGATCAAATGAAGATCACAAAGAAAATTGATACAAACCTGTCTTTTATCCTAGTTGTAAATGAATTTATGGTACCACTATTCATATTGTACTGTGCAATTAACTTTTTTACGGGTCTTGTAGAGGTTATTATTCAAAAAAGTTGGTGGTCAAATTTTCGAACTAAAGCCTAGTTCGCCATCAGGACTACGTCAGTAACCTCTATAACAAAGAATATCTAACTGATTATATTTTTTGTCTATAAGCGTTTATATTCTTTGTCTATAAGACCCGTAAAAAAGTTAATTCCACTGTCTTTTATGTTTGCATCTGCTTTATTTCCGCATCAGTTACACAAATTTTCTTACAACTTCGAAAAACACAATTATCTGTGACGTCAGCATGGTATCATCTGTGACGTCAGCATGGTATCCAACAAGGTATCCAACATGGAGGTTGGAATAAGAGGAGGCGCTGTCGCCAACTCTTCCCATGCTAGCAAAGTGAAGCCGGGGTTGCACTCTTCCGCGGTGAACGTAGTACCGCCAACTTTGGCGTGGTTACCCTCAAGATGCAAAAGCGGACGATTTTCCGTAGGAAAGCATTAGCGAGACCCTGTTCGTTTTCTTAAGATTTTACATTGTCTTAAATTATGAGCGAAATGGAAAAGCAGTGGAATAGGTTTAAAAAACTTTTAGGTTTACATGAAAGGAATTTCAGTACAAAAACTTAGATTTTCATGGAGGAAAAGTGATCTAAAAAAGCGTCTTCGTAACGACTGAGACGTATATGAACTGACGATTTAAAATGTGTTTATACTAAACATAATTTTATAAAGCGTTAAAATCTTTCTCTGTCTTAGCGGATTATCGTAAAATATTGTTTATCACAGAAATTGTAACGGTCGAACTTCAGAGAATTTGTATTATGAGTAAGGTGACCAGATATTGGAACACTGATTTGAGGACAAAACGGCGTGGCGTCGCCAAATCGGCAGTTCATTTGGGGACATATATACGTATTCAAAATAAATATGCAAATATTTTTGTCACAAAACTGCATTGCTTCAATAAGTGTGATATTACATATGAAAATTTGTGTCTTGAAACGACATATCTTGTAGAATGTTGGTAATTTGTATTGACAAAGTAAAATTATGATGGCGAGAACATATTAGCAAAAATGAAATGCTTTACCTTGTATATGTGCCGAATTAAAATCAAACTGCACACTAAACTAATTGCATGGCGAATTTTTCATTTTGCCAAAGTTTTTCGAGAATCTTAAATCAAGTACAGTCGAAATTTGATCGCGCCAGTAGATAAGTATCTTAGTGCTGACCACTGACCTTTCGTACAAGTGGGTACGGGTTCGAGTCTCGACTGAGACATAATGGTGTGTTTGTCTTACAGCACTTGCTCTCTCTCGCTTCCCTAGAACGAATGTCTCCAAATTAGAGACAGGTGCCAGCTTATAGTCTTTAGCTCGCGGTGGTCGTTAAACTCGGAAAGAAGAAAAAAAAGTCAAAATTTGTTTTCACAAGAAGTATGTCGGAAAATTAATACAACGAAAACCACTTTTAAGAACATTTTTCATTAGAAATATAACCAGCTGAAAAGAAAGTGCAACTTCGAGGACATTTGAAGACAAACATCAAAATTTGAGGACAATTTGCGTCCCCAAAGGCATCAGACGTTTTTGGGGATAGTAAACTAAATTCGAGGACTCTCCTCAAGAATTGGGGACTTCTGGCCAGCTTAATTATGAGCGAAATTTTCAAAAGATCGCACTTCAAAGGGAGCGAACACTTCTGCCATGTTGTCAGAAGGAAAATTAAAGTAAACAACGCCATTCCACGTATGGTTTACTTGAATGAAGAACAATTGTGATTGCTTTTAAGCAAATAAACAAGGGGAGGGGTCGGGACAATATTCCCATTGAATAATAATACTTAAAAAAAAATCATGAAATCTAAATTTTATTTCCAAGCTTTTATAGAAAAAATGGGTATCTATCTGTAAGCTTGTTGGAAGAAATTAAAAAAATCAGGCTCAAAATATGACGTTACTGTGTGTTCATTTTTTTTTTATAATTGCCTTAAGCACTTGACTGATTTTAGTTTCTTCTAATGTAGGTAGGAAATTCCAACTGGTTTGGTTAGAACTGTGGTGGGCTTCAAAGGTATGAATGTAAAATTTTTTAAAACTACAGGCCTTAATAGGAAAAGAACTTTTTCGGAGGGGGGGGGGTACCACTTTAAAAGGTGCAGTTTCAAACTATAGCAAGAAAATATACAATTTATTAGTTTGTGGAAATAGGACTAACAAGTCCTGCTGATAGTAAAGGAAATCTGATTTGATAAAATGTCTTGAAAAAAACAGATTTACATAAGCAGAAGAAATAATTCCTACTGTAAGATCTCCTTTAAAATAAATCCAACTGTATTCAAAATATTATACTTCTAATACACATCACTATTAAGAAAGGCACATTCATAATGTAATAAGTTAATAGCTTTTAAGTAGCAAATGAAACAGACGTGTGTATATAATAAGGATTTTAAATTTGGTTTTTGAATTATACGTATACCATTTATGAGCAAGGTTATATTTATTAATAAAGAATTCATTGGGGATAAATCCTACAGTTCGTTGCTAGCATAACATATGTTCAAGAATAGGAAAATCTAATCAACACAAGGTGATTAATTTTAGCTCTACTGACAGAGAGCATTGTTAACAGCAGCCCATATGCTAATGCACATTTAACCTACATTTTATGGCCACAAAAATTAATGTATAACTAATTAGAAGTGCATGGGAAATATAGAAGGGCAAATTTTCTGCCATCAGATACTAAATCATCTTTAGTTCACTGTTATCCATGTAACATCTCCAGTACCAAAATCTGATTTCCAAAAATAATGCTGACCTTTTAAGCTAGAACTTCTTACGACAGCCTATTTCATCCGATTAGTTAAGTAATAAAGTTTTCACTCAAGTAATTTATTTGTTTACCATAACTATACATTTTCATATATTGCAATTAATATCTTTATAATTTTATGCTGTTATATTTTTACTTCAGCTGAATTCAAGATTTCCCCCATTTCTGTCATCAAAAAGCCAAGCTGTGAGCTGCATTTCGCACTCATTATTATACATTGTAAGCTGTAGAAAATATGTCAGTACTATCATTTCCTAATGGGGGTTCAATATACCTCTAGTTACACAAGACAAATGAGAATGAGCTAGTTAGAACATGAAGAAATATTATTATGAGTTGATGCCCACATACATATTAAACTTCTTGAAGTCATTTTTATGTATGCGAGAAAAGAAAAGCTTACCCAACAGTATTTGTAGCTGGAACTTAGCTTACTGCTGCAATTCAACCATTAAAGACAAATATTTGTATGGAAATTTATATGTAAATCCAATACAAAACACTTATCTCAAATAGTTAAATCTCATCTTCAGTAACCTTCACTAGCAGCAGCAAAATGCTTTCCTTCACATACAATGGGTGCCACACCAGGTATGAGTGACTTTTCTCTTAAAAGGCTTAGTCCTTCAGTCCTAATGGGAAAACAAAAAATGAAGGGTGGGGGCTGCATGGATACACAACAGGAATACCAAAGAATATAAAAACTATATATACAATACAGGAAATCTGCAACAACTATCAAAATATTGGGTACAAAAGATTTACACTGATGTGCAAAACAGTACAGGCTAATTACACTGAGCTGATCAGAACATGAACTGTGAGCAAATAAACCAAAATGAATATTTGAGTGTTTCAGCTACCACAAATACCTCGGCTTTGAAGAAATTACAATCTGCTAATAAAACAGAGACAGGTCATAAGCTCGATAGACAAAACACACATGCCACACCAACTGTGCAAGGAATGACCTTTTAGCTACGTCTCACTGATTTCAGCAAAAAAAAAAAAAAAGAGAAGTAAGATATGATGTAAAGGAAGAAAAGGTAACAAGAAGGACTTTAAATATCAACATAGAACCAAAAGGGGAAAGTTTAATTAGAGCATATATGCTGTAGAGCATTAATGCTGTAATTAATATTATACAGAAAAAGCAGTTTTTTCATGAGAGAGTTAAAATGTATAAAAACAATATTTAATCTCAGAACATAAGCACGCATTACAGAATAGCAACTAAATCAGGTAAAGAAAACATTTGATACCACAAGTGAATGAAATATATTTGACTGATAGCTTATTTATGAAATATCAAAGTAACTGATGATCTTAAAATGTTTACTGCTCTGTAAAATGAATAAGAGAACATGAAGTTTTAGAATACGAAAAATGTGAATGACTAGAAATGGGGAGGCAGAAGAGAATCAAATCTATTTTTGGAATGAACCGGAAATACAGGAAATTTAGAGATGTACGATTGCTGTGTTAATAATTCTAATGTATTTCCATGTATTATGACAATATTTCTTCAAAAATAAAATTGTACATACCTATGTTTACAGGGTCATTCATAGCTTCAGAGGAGCCAGAATTGCAAATCTTCACTGTAAGGTACTCATGTTCGGTCACTTTCAAATGTTTCCTTGTTCATTTGTCTACTTCTATTCTTTTTTTTTAATATCTGTGCACCCTTTGTGTTTCAACTTTCACTTTTCTCATCTACTGTGTTCAGTATCACCAGCATTTTATGTTTCACATTCGAAGTGGTTTTGTTTTGAATCAGGAGATATTAACAGTGATGTCTTGCGTTGTCATATAATTCCAAGAAACAGTAAGTGCAGTGTCTTACATGCAAAAGTTACTGTTTTAATGTCCTCTGCTAATCCAGAGAATCTGTATTTGTACTGTGAAGTTCAGTTTTAAATAAAGGAGCTCCAGTTCTATTAACTGATCTTGTAGCACACTATCAAAAGCACCTTGTTTTTTAGTTTAAAATGAGTATTATTTACTAGCTATGGTGAAATCTGCAATTTAGTATACTGGTCAAGACCTAAAACAGGAAAAAGAAAGAGATGAACTTTTGGTAAATGTAGCTAATTCCTAACCCCTATCGTTTTTGTTTATAGTACAAAGTTTTTGGATATGAACACTGTCATAATTATAGGTGGGTTATTAATAATTCAAAGACGATTATCTTAATAATGTAGTTATATTGAACATCCTTTTAAACGTGGTTCAGTTATGAATACCCCTCCGATTACATAACATATACTATTCCAGAAAAATTTGCTACAACTTCCGTAAACAGCTCTGTATAATCTACGTAAACCTAGCGACTTCTTTAATTTTGCTACAAATTTAGAACATTACATAATATTCTAAAAGGAAGCAAATCACAGCAAAATACACAGTAGCCATTCACAGTAAATTTCAATCGACGATTGAATTCCAAAGAACTTAATTAAACGTAGTAAACGGAAAATAAAGTGATACTAACCGGTGGAATAACGTTACCTGGTATTTTCTTTTCAAATTTATTTGCACAGTTGAATGTAACGGAGGATCCCATGGAAACTAAATATGAACAAGCTAAAGTATGCTGTCAAACACAGAAAAAAATCTACGCTGACAAACCAGTTTAACAAAAAATATGAGCTTCTAAAAATCACAAATTTTCAATGCTTTCCTATGGCAGACACGACCAAGAGGGTAACCAAGCACGCGGATGGAAATCATAACAGTAAACAGATCGGCTTCAGAAATCTGCGGTTAAGGCGTTTCCTATATTTCTTACCTCCATGGAATCCAATCCTCGTGAACTTAGTATCTCCCCTGGGGGATCCAAAGACTTTTAAGATACATAGTCTTGAAAACGTAAGTACAGTGCCTAGAAGAATTAGTGTGACGTGCTCCATACGATGTCCTTCACGGTTTTGTGACCAATCGTCATGAAATGACAGAGGGCGCTGGCATCGGAAGTTACGTTAGGAGTTTCATCGGCTTTATGCTATTCAATGGTGGGAAGTTTGTTTGCCAAGGATTTGCTGCCTTACGAAACTTCAAATTTTCACAAAACAAAGGTTAGTGGAGGGAAATCTTTTTGGCAGTATCTTTGCTAATTCGTTGTAGCTCGATCATAACAGTAATACACTAGGTAATTCAACAGTTGATCACTAAAACGCAATAGGCTTATTCGGGTGTTAGTGCGCTAGTTTTATTCAACTGTGGATTGTTTATAACGAAATTTATTTCCGAAATTAGTAACTTTTTATTCGTGAAGATGTAGAAGTTGATCAAGTATTGGCTGTCACGCGTTAAACCTACTGTATGGTTAAACTTAAGTGCAGTACCGAAATCGACTGCAACAGTTATAAGATCATGGGGAAATAATGTCATCTATGAAAGGACTGGGGAATTCTGCATTAGCAAATAATAAAAAAACATAGAAAACGGAAAAGGCAAAGCAGCTGTTTTGTGCCAGGATATAGTACTGGCTATAAATCCTGCAAAAATAAAATATCACTCTTTGCTGTCCCCAAAATTCCTGATATGTTGAACAAATGGGATAAGGCAATTCCCAGAGCTGATAAGAAACTTGATGAAAGTTGTGTTGTATATGCCTTGCACTTTGAATCTAAATTCATGAAGATGCATTATCGTTCCACTATTCAAGGTAAGGAAGTTCTAACATGCCGAGACAAACCATTACTCAAGCCTGAAGCCATACCTACTATTTTCCCAAATTTAAAAGGCGAACGATCAATTAGTTTTTCCAATTTTTAAGGGAGGGGGCATGCCCTACTATGCCTTCCCCACGTTACGCCTGTGTGTATGCTACATTAATAATTTCCTTATTTTTAAGGGTAAAAATAGTTACAGGAACTGCATAGAATTATCCCACTTAGACAGACTCCATGAATACCCACTTCTTAATTTTTACCTTATTAAACTTTTTACTTAAGGTGCAAAAGAATTTTCCTCTCTTCACTGCAAACCCATTTGAATAGCAAATTTAATCACATAATTATTATAAGGTGAAGAAAAGTAAAGAAAAATGTTATAAATATTTTTTTTAAAAGAATGTCATCATATACATTCAGTTTTTTTTATATATTTACTTCTGTCCGGTATGATTCATTTTGTTTATCGTATCACAGGCCAAGTTTTTTAGGAATGATTTTTATAAATGGATTACAGTTAGTATATTATTAGAAAATAGACCAATTTTAAAAATAGTAATCGCATTTTTGTATTCTATTTTCAACTCATTCAAAGGCTTCTTTTCAAAGCCAACTAAATGGAAAGTTTCAATATTTATTTTGATCCCATGTTCTTACCAAGAAATTTAGTCACTCATTGCTGAACAATGAAGTATGTTATTAAATAATTTATAAAGTTTTTAGGTTACTGAATTTTAAGACATTATTGGAATGCAAATTGTAAAGCCGATGTCTCATTGAGAAAATATTTCCCCCTTTTTTTCCGGTAAGGTTTTGAGGGGCAAAACATTTTCTTTTCTTTTTTTAATTTTTACTTTATACTGTAAGTTGATGTTTCAGTGATTGTAAACTGCATATTGGTCTTCAGTGTTTTTGCATAATGTAACCCATGTATGACTCTAAAACTTCCGAAATATCTAACATTAATGTAGACGTTAGCACAATGCAAAGCTTAACTTAAACTACGATACCTTTATTAATGAATCTTGAGCACCCCGTTCGTTCTTTTTTTCTTTTTTGGGAGGGGGAGGAGGGGTGAAAGAGTTGTGTCTATTTTTTCGTATATACTTATCTGCTTATAAAATATCGTTCGAGGAGTACACATAATACTGACGAGCTGGGTGTGTGTCATAGAAAGATGTGCGTTTTCGTCGTCCTTCCTCCATGAAAAGCGACGTCATATCCGATGGCAGCGCCATCTACCGCTTTCATGATTGTGGGCAGCAAGTTTTTCTGCGAGCACGACACACTAATTCTTCTAGGCACTGTACCGTAAGTTTTTTTTTTTTTTTTTTTTTTTGATTGGAGGTTTAACGACCACCGTGAGCAACTCAATGGGCTATAAGCAGTCGCCCGTCCCTAATTCAGGGTCACTGGTTCCAGGGAAGGGAGAGAGCCAGTGCCGTAAGACAAACACAACATCCATGCCTCACCGGGATTCGAACCCGGACCCCGTTCGGACGAATGATCAGAGGCCAACGCCTTAGACCACTGCGACACCGGGGCTGCGTACCGTAAGTTAACCCGGCGACATTTGAAGTTCAGCGTTGTTCGGAAAGAATCTGTCATATCTCATTGTGTACTAAAGGCGTTCGCGTGTTTATATCAATTACATCCATTTTTTTTAATGTATAACCAGTAAGATTTAATTTTTTGCTTTTATAAATAGTGTGTATATATTGTAAAGTATTTCAAAAAATAATATAGCCAATTTTAATGAGCTAAACAGATTTTTAAAACGGTTATATCTTGCGTAGCGTACGGATGTACCAATAAACAAACAACTGGCCAGCAGACACTTTCATTTCGTAGGTTTCCTCATAAAAATTGTGATACTTTGGGGAAGTGGGTAAATGCTCTAAGACGTGCTAACTGGAAACGAAGCTAAGCCAAGCCAAAATCTGATGATTGCCATTCAGCAAGAGGTATCACACACCTTTGCGGTCTCATTATACCGGTATCCCCTGTCTGGAAATAGAAAAGAGAAGTGTGACAACCAAGTTGTCCCCAAGAAAAAAAAGCATGAGAAAAAAAATGAAAAAAAATTAATACGGCTTTAAAAACGTAAAATTTCTTCTTTCGCGCAGGTAATAGAGCTTAATTAACGTTGCTCACATTCGACACATGCCGTTTTTACCGTACAAGCTCTGCGATCAAAATGTCGCCAGCTACTGCCACTCATTTACAGAACTTCCAGTTTATGTATCTTAAAGGTCTTTAGAGGAATCAGCCAAGGCCATCTTTATACCTCACCAGGCTTGCCACAAGGATTTGTGACGTCACAATCGTGGTGCTATTGATTTGCTTTGCTCTCCGTGATAACAGAAAATCTGCGAAAATTTTCTGTTACCACGTATTTTCATTTTATCGTTTCTTATTTCAAGGGTTCAAGGGATATGTTATGGATCACGGGTACTTCTGAGAACTATTTTGGAATGCAATTTTTTCAGCAAGGTAAGTAGCACTCTTAATACTTTTGTGTGTTTTTTTTGTTTTTTTTTTTTATTGAAGGTTTAACGACCACCGTGAGCAACTCAATGGGCTATAAGCAGTCGCCTGTCCCTAATTTAGGGTCACTGGTTCCAGGGAAGGGAGAGAGCCAGCGCCGTAAGACAAACACAACACCCATGCCTCACCGGGATTCGAACCCGGACCCAAGACGGACGAATGATCAGAGGCCAGCGCCTTAGACCACTACGCCACCGGGGCGGCACTTTTGTGAGTATAGTATTTGTTCAAGTATTCAAAATCGGAACTTTTTTTATGACTGTCAGTGTCAGCCTATCATGGCACGTAAAGTCATTTTCTCTATATAAAGAGGAAGGAGTGGCATTTTTGAACAGTAATTTTGTTAAGAAAATGGGAAAATGCCTGCTTTGTTACTTCATATAGAAAAGGGTGTAAAAGGAGTAGCAAAACGTGCATTTTAAGTGAAAATATCAAAAATTGATACTGTCGTAGCTCGCTCTGCCGTAAAAAATTTGACGGATCACGAAAATGTAGCTCGCTCTGTCGTGAAGATGATTTCCTCGGTTACGATGGACAGATAAAGCACATAGTTTAAAATTTAATTTCGCTAGCACAAGTTAGAGAAGGTGGAGGGAGGGAGGAATGCAAATTCCGATGATTGATTTTGAAGGAATGACTACTGAACTAGGATGACACACATTTCTTAAAGCAACAAAACTTTGTCAGACAAATTTTAAATATGGAAAAACCCGGAATATTTCCATAGCGTTAGAACGGGCATTACCACCGTTTCCATAAGAAAGTCTCATGAACTTCCAGAAATGTAACAAATTCCGGTGAAAAACTTTTTCCTACACGCAGACAACACGATACACAATACTTGACAGGTATGCAATTACGGCGAATTTCTTAATTTTTTTAACACTTTTTAAAACATTTACTGCAACTTCGCAATTTTCAGTGATCATATATAAATACGGTTTCGCAGTTCTCGGAGGGAAAATAAATATAAATGAGGAGGAAACGAGTTTTTGAATAACTTGACAATCAATCTCCAAGATTTTCAAAAGACGAAAATCCATCCACAATAAGCCCCAGAACGCAAGAATGAAAGCTATGTGTGTAGGGTTCAATACAAAATTACTGGTGGCATGCAATAGAAAATAGGTTTTGACATTGCAAGTTATCAGTTTTAAATTCATTGAACAGCCACTAAGACATGCTACTAAAACGAAAATTTTGTAATTTTTTGTAATTCTACCATTATTCATAACATAATTTTTCATGACTTCAATATCATGCACCTATTTCTAAGATCACTTCAACAACGAATTACTGTAACTTACTATTTCCAGCAAGCATATAATACATATAACAAAATGTATAAAATTACATTCCTAAAATGTAGAAATCACATCGTAGCAAAAAGAACGTTTATGAAACGTAAAGTCCGCACTTCATGAAGAATTAAGTGACGTTCAGTCAACAGCTCGAATTTATAAAATTTTACTACTGAATACTAATAGAAGAAAAGAAACATACCTTACCACTGAAAATATCCAAACCAACCTTAAAACGCGCTGCAAATATCCAAACTAACCTTAAAACGCGCTGCAAATATCCAAACAACAATTACTGGAACAGCACAACTAGCCAACAAGAACGAATATAATATCAACAAACTACGAAACGAGTGAAATCCGTAGGTCTACTGAAAAAGAGTAGCCCTACGATTGTGAAGTCACGGGCAAGTCATGCGACCTTCTTGCAGGCCTGGTGAGGTAAAAAGAGGGCCTTGGATCAGCGTAGGTACAAGAATATTTCTCAAGGAGGTTAGAATACAACAGGAGACGCCCTGTTCCTTCTGCGCAACGTAAAGTTGATGAAGCCACTTCCTCCTTCCCCCTCCATCAGCTGCCAGTCGGTGGCGGCCATTTGCATTGGTACAAGAACAGACTCTTTGCGTGCTACTCAACGCTTGCTTGGCTCATTTCTAGCTGGGGTTGCAACGTCAATAAATATCTGCACGTATTTTATTGAAGCGGTATGGTGTTTAGCTTCACTTGTATTTATGTGTACCGTCCAGCCAGAAAGTTTCCAGTTGTTTAGAATTTAAATGATATACATATTAAAGCCTGCAGTGTAAGCGAAAACACGAAGAAACAGGGGTTTGTTTACAAATATAGTGGCTTATAAAATCCAAACTACTGGGGCGATTCAAATTCTGCAAACAGTTATTTAAAGATCATGAACTAAAGTTTCTTCCGGTATATGTTACAGCTCCGTAGAATTTTACCCCGATTTTTAAGGTAGCTAACCAAAACACCAATCTAGCGTAAGAAACATGAAAATGGAAACAAACCTATGAACGCGTACAATTTATATATATATTTTATATTTTTTACACGTTTCAACCTGTTAAATTGAAAATTAGTAGATCTTCCCCAAATCACTGGCCGTCAATCAAAATTGGACTTCATATCTCGGCAAAGAAAACTGTTAAACTGAATTCAGTTTTTACCCCCTCCTCCAATCTATAAAATCTAGTATTTCCTACATTTACTAGATTTTACATTTTCTTCTGTGTTATAGGAGAAAAAAAACCCTTTTCCTTTTTCCTTTCCCAAATTAAATTTTTTGAAGTTTTTTTTTATGTAGTTTCAAAAAATTTTTGTCTTTTTAACTGAAAAAAAAAAAGATATTAGGGGGATTAGTTGGTTAGTAGCTCTCACCGAGCACTATTTATGTGGGTGAAGCTTGTTTATAAGTAAGAATCTCTACCCTGGGTCCATCTTCTTAATGCTGGTACTTATGAATTTAGAGAAGCAGGAAATAAAAATTCTGGAAAAAAAAATATAAAGCTAGGGGACACAAGAGCACACACAAGTTCACTTTGTAGGAAGCTGATAAATAAGAAGTCAGCTTGCTGTGGAAGATAACTTTTAAAGAAAAGATATATTCATACATTGGCGCATCAATTTTGCCCTCGAACAGCCAAAAATAACAAAAGCCCTTTTGTGCACAGTCATATCTTAGATGCTATTCTTCCTCTCTCTGTTCATTCCAAAATTTGAGATTCACAGAAGGGCACATGGTGCTTGTGAACTTACAGGTGGAGTTTCTTGGATAAATAAATAAAAATTGGCTTGATAGTTCCTAGAAACTACTTTCTCACTGAACGCTAAGGGTGGAGTGAAGATCTCTTATTAATTAAAAACTGTTGTTTTCTTCCTAATGTTAAAGAAAGCAAACTACAGTACACACACAAATGAAACTATGTATAACAAGTTGCTGTGAAAGTCCAAAGGCAAACAACATGGGTAATTCATATATAAAGATTTTTATTTACATATTGATTTACACATATATTATATTTTAGATACCATAGAGGTGTTGATATTTTTTTCTTCAATTCCAGGATTTTCCTGTTGACTTTAACAAATTTTTAGTGACTCGAAATATATCATTTAATGCTTGGATCTTTATCTCCTTGAAAGTGTTTCACAGCTACGTAGCTAGTGTCACCTGTTAAATGCATTCCTTGAAACAAAATTTACGCTCCAAATACAAGAATGATAGATATAGCTAAAGCATAATGGTTACCAGCAGTAAAAAAAAAAAAGAAAAACAAGGCCACCCGGTGGCGCAGTGGTTTAAGCGATGGCTTCTGATCATTTATACGAGTGGGGTTCGGGATCGAATCCTGGCGAGATATGGATGTTGTGTTTGTCTAACGGTACTGGCCCTCACCCTTCCCTGAAATCAGTGACCCTAAATTAGGGACGGGTGACTGCTTATAGCGCATTGAGTTGCTCACGGTGTTCTCCAAACCTTCAATAACAAAAAAAAAGGCACATGCTAATTACCACAAGGAATTCTGGGATTGTGTTATTCTCCTCTGCAAGCTATTTCGCCTACATGTTAACAAGAAAGAGGGACTTTCTGTTCTTCATTTTTACACATACTATAATGAATAAGGCTTCTGCTACCAAGCTAATTGTACTGAATATAGCTTTCACTACCACTACAGCTAAACTAAGCTTCTACTCAGCTAATATTATGATGAATTCAATGCTTGTACTAAGCTTCTAATAGTGAATTCAAATGGTTGTTGTTACTAGTTAATTAAGATCATGAATAAAGTCTCCTGCTAGTAGTGTAGTAATAGTAATGAACAAACTTATAACTGGTAGTAATGTTGTAGTAGTAATTAAGTGAATAAAGTTTTATGCTGGTTGTTACTAATAACACTAAATGAAATAAACCTAACAGCCAGACAGAGGTCTGACAGTAACTATGAACTGAGAAAAACGTACTTACAACAAATTCTTTATTATTGACTTCCCGCTCTCACATAAACGAACTCTCTTTATACAGCACCAAACGCTCTTCCCGTACCACAACAAACGCTCTCCTTCACATAAACCAACGCTCTCTCAGTGCAACAACAAACGCTCTCCCTACACACATCAACAAAAAGCTCTCTCTAAGTATCGTTGAATGCGCCTATTTATACTGGCTACCACCACGTCATGACTTACACTCATTGCCAGATCTCATTCAGCGGGAGAAATAACATCTCGTTCAGTAAGAAGATAATTTACATAGAAAAATAAAATAACCAGAGATAGTAAAAATCAAAAGGAAAGTGAATCGAGAGTATACGTTACATCATCTCCCCCTTAATTTTTCTTTTTTTTTTTTTGTTTCCGAAAAACCTATCAATTTTGGAGTGTAAGTCTTACACATCGTTGATTGACGTTTCTCGACCTCTTTTTTGTTTTGTTGTTTGGTGGCAGCAGTATTTACAATATCAAACTTGGCATGACAAAATCAAGAAATCTGTATTCGTCTGTGAAACACTTGTATTTTTGAACAAAACAAACCTGCATCGGCATACCTTCCTTTTATTCTGCCTAGCAGGAATCACTTTTTTAATTTCAAATTACGTTCTCATATTATCGTTGAATACACACCAACTGTATTAGCAGCGAAGATTGCCTGGAGCTGCCTAACAGTAACAATTTTATTATTTTACCCCTAAGCACATAGATATATATAAAAAAATTTGGATTAGTAGATGGACATAGAAGAAATATAAAAAAAAACCACATATATACACAAAAAAGAATGCATAGGCCCACACGAAAAAAGAAATTCTGACACGCCAACTGGTCGTGCAGGAAAAACAACAAACGGAGAAAAGAACCTGCCCACGAGAACTTACTTATCTCGAGGACGCATAAAAAACTCTAGTACGATAACGTTTTCCAGGCCTAATCGGACTTGTAAATTCAGGTGGCTTAGATCTTTTCAAGGACTTTAATGGATCTGGAACATCGGTCTGCTGTCGGTCAAGAAATCCCGGTGGCTGACGGGAACGGTCAGGAATGGCGGAAATCCGTCGGTCCGGAACGGCTGAAGTCTGTGGGTCCGGAAATCCCTGCGGCTGAGAAGAACGGTCAGGAACGGCTGAAGTCTGGCGGTCCGGAAATCCCTGCAGCTGATAGGAACGGTCAGGAACGGCTGAAGTCTGGCGGACCGGAAATCCTTGCGGCTGACAGGAACGGGCTCCCCCAGGCTTTTGATATGTAGTCCCTTTGTGCTGGGGCCCGTGGTGTCCTTCCAGCATTCTTTTGGACGGACGTGGCTCCGGCCACATCGTTTGCTTTCGTTTTCGCCCTCGTGGCATGAGAGTAGCAGCAGGCATCGGCCCTGTTTGCCCTGAGCGTAGGTTCCAGGGGCTAAACCCGGGCGGATGCAAGGATCTCTGCCTTCGTCGCTGTTGCGGCGAAGCAGATTGAGGAGACAAGTTACGTTTTTGACCAGCTTTTGGTGGTGCTGGACGGTTTGTAACTGGTGTCCGACGTTTAGGAATAGTCACATTGTTCGTAACTGATAAATCAGAAATATCCGAAGCCTCTGAGTCCCTGCTGTAATTTAGTGGTCGTGCAGGGCGATGTTTATTTCTGCCTATAGGAATACTTTCTGACGAGGTATTCAAAGAAGTAGGAGCTTGTGTTGGTGCAGAGTTATCGGGAAACGGTGCAGCAATAGTCTTGGCAATGGTTGGAGGGAAAGGAACGATACTAGTATTTGAAGAACTTGATTCGAGCCTTGGTCTCATGGGAGAATCAGGTTGCGTGTTTGGAAACCCGTCTTGAGGAGGGGAGGGTGAAGAAAAAATCACTGGAGATTCTTCAAAAATGTTTGTTGGTTCGTCCAAAATTTCTGGAGGTTGAGCGTGAGATATAGACTCTTGAGTCTGTGGAACAGAAGGTTGGGTAGGGTTGATTATAAAATCGATATTTCGTTCATGATACTTGCGACACTGAGCAACGTGTACGTATTGAAACTGATTGTCAGGTTTTTCAAGAACAATGTTATTTTCAAACACATTTGCCACCCGATATGGACCTTCGTAGCTGGGTGCAAATTTCTTCACTAAAGTATGAGAAACAGAAGACTGGAAGTACGTTTCCACGAGAGTGAGATCTCCAACGACAAGATCTGGTTCCCAACGCCTAGTATTATAATATCTTGCTTGAGCCGCTTGTGCTTCTAGCATTGCAACACGAGCTTTTTCTGCCATGATTCGTACTGATTGCAGAGTTGGTCGCTGGTTTAGTTTGTCAATAATCCCCGTTAAATTTCCAAAAGGGGTTTTAATTTTGCGACCCAGAAAAAGTTCTGCAGGAGTAATTTTAGTAGATTCGTGAACAGACGAGCGGAGGGCGAACGAAAAAAGTTCAAGGTGGTCATCCCATCGTTCATGATGATCCATGACAAATGTAGCAATCATTTTCACTAGCGTGCGGTTTACGCGTTCCGCAGGATTACTCTGGGGATGATATGGGGAAATGAATTTATGCTTAATGTGTAGTCTCGCACACATTCTTTCAAAAATGTCAGAAATAAATTGAGGACCATTATCCGAAACTACTTTATTAGGTGCACCATATCTAGAGAATACTTCATTAACTAATACATTACAAATAACTTCTGCCGTAGCGGCTTTAATGGGTAAAACTTCAACCCATTTAGAAAAATTATCAGTTAATACTAAAACGTAACGAGCTTTGTTTTTAACATATAAAGGATAAGGTCCCAATAAATCTATTGAAATAATGTCAAACACATGAGAACTTAAACTAGATTTCAAGTGACCGGCCGGTCTTACATTACGGTAATTATTAATCTGACATAAGTGACATGAGTGAACGTATGCGAGCACACTTTGGTACATGCCAGGCCAATAGGCAACATCCCGCAATTTACAACGGGTCTTGCGAATACCTAAATGGCCTGCAAGAGGTTTGTCATGAAATTCGTTTAAAAGGGCCATTCTGAGGGTTCGCGGAATACATGGGCGAAACTCTGCCCTAGTAGTCCTAGATTTCGTATAGTAAAGAAGACCCTCTATGACTTCAAAATACTGTGACCTTCCAGCCAGAGAAGGATCACTTTGTAGGGGCGAACCCGCAAGCAAAAAATTATAGATATCCCCGAAATCTGGATCATTTATTAATTCTGCCATTATCTGCTCTCTGGATGTTATATCAGCTATTAGAAGTAAAGGCTGACATCCAGGAGTAGTTTCTGTGGGGACCCCACTAATCGGAACGCGAGACAATGCGTCCGGTAATTGATTCTTATGACCTGGCTGATACGAAATTTTGATATTGCTCTCTTGTAACTTCAGAGCCCACTTCATACGTCTTTGAGATAGGTGCTTAGCAGAATTCAAATACTGAAGGGCAGAATGATCCGTAATTATGTTAACTGTCAATTCGTTAAGATAACATTGAAATTTATCAAGAGCATACACAACAGCAAGACATTCACGTTCCGTAGCTGAATAATTGCGTTCAGCTTTGGCTAAAGTACGAGACGCAAAAGCCATTGGATGCCCAGCTTGTGACAAAACGCAACCAAGACCAACTCCGGATGCGTCAGTATAAATATCAAATTCCTTAGTATGATCCGGGAAACCAACACCGGAGGCTTAGTCAACGCAGACTTCAGTGTTTCAAAAGCAGCGTTAGCCTCAGGTGTCCAAACAAACTTCTTGTATTTACGTTTCAAAGCATACAATGGCTCACAGATTGTAGCATAAGCGGGGACGAACTGCTGATACCATCCGGTCATTCCCAGAAAGCGTGATAGTTCTTTTGCTGTTTTGGGCCGAGGAAAGTCAACAATAGGCCTAATTTTTTCATTATCCGTAAATAAGCCGTGGGGAGTGATTTTCAACCACAGATATACAATCTCGTCCCTCGCTATCTGGCATTTACTAGGTTTTAACGTCAAGCCAGCATTGTATATGAGTTGGAACACCTGTTTGAGCAGAGAAAGGTGCTCGTCAAAAGTCTCGGATGTAATAATAATGTCATCCAAATATGCATGCACATGGGGACCCAGAACAGGTCTGAGAACCGTATCCATAAGCTTTTGGAAAGTAGCAGGTGCAGAAGCTAGTCCAAAGGGCATACGTAGGTATTCATAAGCCCCAAAAGGAGTCACAAAGCCTGTTTTATCGACAGAGTCCGGATGTACTGCTACCTGACAATATCCACTCGGCCGCCCCGGTGGCGCAGTGGTCTAAGGCGCTGGCCTATGATCATTTGTCCGTAAGGGGTCCGGGTTCGAATCCCGGTCAGGCATGGATGTTGTGTTTGTCTTACGGCACTGGCTCTCTCCCTTCCCTGGAACCAGTAACCCTAAATTAGGGACGGGCGACTGCTTATAGCCCATTGAGTTACTCACGGTGGTCGTTAAACCTCCAATCAAAAAAAAATATCTACTCGCCAAATCCAAAGTTGTCATCCATTTGGTTGACGACAGGTCATGCAAAATATGTGACATTACAGGTAGTGGATAATTGATCGTTTTTGTGACTTGGTTGAGCTTGCGAAAATCTGTCACAAAACGAAATTCATTGGGTTGTTTCTTTGGAACCACAAAGGCAGGAGCAGCCTAGGCACTTGTTGATTCCCTTATTATGCCCTGTTTAATCATTTCAGAAATTTGACGTTGCATTTCCTGTTTCTTATGGGGAGCACAAGGGTAAGGTTTCGTCGCTATCGGTTTCGAACCATCAGTGTCAATGACATGATAAACCACCTGTGTGAAACCAGGCTGGTCAGAAAATAAACCAGGGCTTTCCTGTAAAAGTAGAGAAAGCTGGTTTCGTTGCCTCTCATTCAATTGGTTACTCAATAACAAACTCGTTATATCCATAGGAACCGTAGGAATCATTTCGACAGGTTCCGGAAAGGAAATCACATGTTGTACGAAATTCAAAGTTATTTGAAACGTATGAATAAAGTCCATGCCCATTAGACATTTCACAGGTAGTTCGTCTATAAGCAGGAAAGAATGCGTAAAACGAGCCTTTCCCAGCCCTAGAGATAATGTGACAGTTCCTGTGATACTGAAGATTTCGTTATTTACACCTCGCAAATACTGCGTCGCAGGCTGAACGTGTATTGCAGGAAAATTGTCAGTGCAAAACTTCGTATTTAGGGCTGATATTTCAGAACCAGTGTCGAACTTTGTCTCGACAATAATATCTTCAATTGTCAAGAACACATCAGGCAACTGAGGAGTTTGGACAGTCACTAATACTGTTTTAGGGTCAGAATGCTCGGTATCAGGAAGCAGGACCGACCCTTGGTCTACTTCCTTTGGAAGTTTAAAGGATTCCTGGTTGGATTATCATGCGGTCTGAAACCTCGACCCTGCCGGGTATCGGGAAAATTTTCACGATGAGGAAAACTGCGTGAAACCTGCGTCGGGAACTCCGCATGTCTGTTTACATTGTCATATCTATTACTTCTTCCCTCAGCACGGGCAGAAAAATCATCATTGCCCTGAGCATGAAAACGTTCCGAATGCTGTGGATTGGAACGGGGTCGAGCATACTGTGCATTTGTACGAAATCCCGAAGATTGTTCAGAAACTCGCTGTTGGTTTTCCACTCTTCTGTGTGGTGGAACGTATGAAGCTTGGGTGTGCCCTTGTGCATGCTCGCGCTGAAAGTTATTATTCCTATTATGCCGCTGAGGGCTTTCGTAATAAGCCTCGCGGGGTGCCCGAGCATGGTGAGTTGAACCATGTTTGCAATGTCGCTCTTCATACGTTCGTATGAGGCGAAGGCATTCATGAATTGTAGCAGGGTGTCGAACCTCAAGGAAATCTTGTAGAAATGGGTCGAGCTGCTGCAATAGGGTATCCAACATGTCAACATGACTGGCATGTGGATCCCATAAGTTATATAAGCGTGTTGTTTCCAACGAAATGCAACAGGGCTATCGTTGGGTCCTTGCTGACGAGAAAAAGTTGTTGTGCAAGGCTAGCTCGACTGAGGCCGAAAGGAAAGACCTCCAAAAATTCTGCACTGAAATTCTCATAATGAGAACCCGGGTTCGACACTCTCCACTGCCGATACCAGGTCTTAGCGGTATCCCTCAAGCAAGTGCCTGCGATTTGTACTTTGCAGTCTTTAGGAATATTGTAGAGATCAAAATGATCTTCCAAATCTTCGAGGAACTTTAAGGATCCCTCCAACCCATTGAAATGAATTGTTCCTGCATGCGGCACGAAATGGGCAAGCATTCTGCTTCGCTGAGAGGATTGAACTCCCTCAGGTACGACCCGCGACTCAGAGTAATAGGAAGCTGGTGAATTACGAAATTGTGAAGAATGCCTGGGTACGTGTAGATCATCCATATCAAAGTGAGCCCCACAGGCTTCTTGCAGATGGTCGAGATTAATCCCATCACCACCGAAACTTGTCTTAGGGTGAAATATTGAAGTTGTCTCAGGTAGTGAAGACATGGGTAATAATTGTCAAGACCTCGTGTTCGAGAAAAGTTCGGGCGCCAATTATAATGAATAAGCTTTTACTACGCTAAGCTAATTGCTAAGCTAATTATCGTGAATATAGCTTTCACTACCACTACAGCTAAGCTAAGCTTCTACTCAGCTATTATTATGATGAATTCAATGCTTGTACTAAGCTTCTAATAGTGAATTCAAATGGTTGTTGTTACTAGTTAATTAAGATCATGAATAAAGTCTCCTGCTAGTAATGTAGTAATAGTAATGAACAAACTTATAACTGGTAGTAATGTTGTAGTAGTAATTAAGATGAATAAAGTTTTATGCTGGTTGTTACTAATAACACTAAATGAAATAAACCTAACAGCCAGACAGAGGTCTGACAGTAACTATGAACTGAGAAAAACGTACTTACAACAAATTCTTTATTATTGACTTCCCGCTCTCACATAAACGAACTCTCTTTATACAGCACCAAACGCTCTTCCCGTAATACAACAAACGCTCTCCTTCACATAAACCAACGCTCTCTCCGTGCAACAACAAACGCTCTCCCTACACACATCAACAAAAAGCTCTCCTTCACATAAACCAACGCTCTCTCCGTGCAACAACAAACGCTCTCCCTACACACATCAACAAAAAGTTCTCTCTAAGTATCGTTGAACGCGCCTATTTATACTGGCTACCACCACGTTATGACTTACACTCATTGCCAGATCTCATTCAGCGGGAGAAATAACATCTCGTTCAGTAAGAAGATAATTTACATAGAAAAATAAAATAACCAGAGATAGTAAAAATCAAAAGGAAAGTGAATCGAGAGTATACGTTACAATACGCATGGTTTCCCTGCACCCGATAACTCGTAAGCTCACGTGCCACAACCCTTTGGGTGTAGCTGATGGTCGTGGTGCAAACACTAAACACGTCATCCAATGTAACGTTTAAAATAGGAGTAGACTAACAAACAAACTGTATTTTCATGCAATACATAATCAACTTCTAAGACCTTGAAAATCCCTTAAAAAATGTAACTATAAACAATCAACTTACCATTAAATCTTTGGTACTGCAGGTTTTTGTTCTTAATAAATCCTATCTCTTTTGATCATTGATGTTTTATAAGATGAATCCTTACAACAATTAGAAATAGAAATATGAGTGCAGTATTCATAAGAACATCTCTGCACCACAACATTCTATCTCAAATAGTCTGAATTAAAGCAGGAGGCTTGTGGCAACAAATTTGTAGTCTTCAGGCAAAGCATATATAAAGTTCAGATACACTGTAAATAAAAACATCCATAATATATTTGCACAAAATCAGTCTTTGGTTTCACAAGAGAAATCACATATTTTAAACCATATAAACAAACAACTTACTATCCCTGAAAAAAATTCAATCAATGCAAAAAATAATTGCATTATTTTTACTGTTCTGTTACTAGGGCAGTACAAAGAATAAGGAAGCTGCTAAATCGAGCAGGGCCCTTGCCGTAATTTCGCGTTCAGGAAAATTCGAAAATGAAAAAGATTGTTTTTAGCTGCAATATGGTAAGATGATATCCAGAGCACATTTAAGGAGATGGGGGCCCGGGGACTGGGCAGTATTGTGGGGCCCTAGTATTAGTGGCACATCTAGGATTTCACATTGGGCGGCAGAATAAAAATACCCAGGAGAAAACATTCCCAAAATATTATGAGGAAGCCATAAAAATATCCCCGTCATATTCCCATGATTCATGGACGAATCAGTGGCAGCAAGAAAATGTAAAAATGCACGTTTGAAAAATGGATACCAGTTCAGTTCTGCTTTACCCCCCCCCCCCCTTTCTTCTCCCAGGGTTAGGTTTACCTTGTTGAAATTATATCGAAGTAGTGGGCAAAAGAATATGATCAAAATATCACGATTGAAACGAATTCTTAATGTATGAAAATTTCTACCAATTACAGATGTGTACAAAAAAAATAATTCTGTAATGCTTTCCAAAGATTTGGGATGGGCTGGGGGCGACTATATTTTTTGCGGACTCCTCCTAAAAAGCGGAAAGAAAAAGACATTTTTTTTTCACAAGGCAAAACCAAAAAAACCTGCAGAACTCTGTCAATTCTTCAAGCATCCTGCATATTTTTGGGGCCCCTTGAAAATGCGGGGCCCGGGGTTGCAGCCCCCTCCCGCTAAATGGACTCTGACGATACCGTGTACTGCAGCAAAACAGAACTTTGTGCATTCGATTGATTTTGCATTAACTTCCAATTAGATCCACGTGAGGACACACCCACGAGCTTATTATGAAAAATGCATTTCCAAATTTCCACCACTGCCAAACATTCATACCATATTTATTAATCAAACATCCATACCATATTTTAGTCCAATATAAAAAATATAAGTACTTACATGTGAAAGGTAATCCCTGGCATTTTTTTGGAAGATCGATTAGTGCAGCCTATAGCAACACATCCCGGCATTTTGCGGATAAGCCACTATAACGTGATCCTGAGAATTATCCAGATATCAGAACGTCATAAATTTAATTCCCCAGATTATCTGTTATTGCAGTCGATAACCCCACAACTTTGCTTTTTGTAAATAAAACTTTTATTCGATCCTGAAATAACTGAAACGTGTAAACGCACGAGTCAACAGGCTCTCACACACGCAGCAGAATAGTTTGTTTTGTACCAAACAAGATGGCCGCTGTGTGGGTGGGGGTCGCAGCTAATTGGCTTCACGGGAAACTGCGTAGGGCGTCTCCTGTTGTATTCTAACCTCCTTGGTATTTCTCATTCAGTAGGTAAAACCGGCGTGTAATTTCATAATTTTTAAAGTTGCATAACATAATGTCTTTTTCGTGTGCAAGATTGGTTTTACGCTATGTCTAAACTATGACTAAGGAATGTTGAACTAAATAAGAAAACGATGCAATAGTTTACGGCCAGACGAAACATAAACAGAAGTCAACTTACGATAACTTTTTATTGGTCCAGCAATCTTTCAGTAGATCCAAGACCACAGCAGGTAAATTTCACATTTGTCTTAGTGATCGAACTTCTACACACACACACACATCCACCCATGAGCAACTGTTGTATCGTCCTTTTTATCCATCATTCTTATCCAAGGAGGTTAGAATAGTACATCTGGAGATGCTCTGGTTTCTTAACCTTGAAGCCGCAAACTGTGGGAATTCGCCTTCGTTTACATATGATAGCTATGTAATTCCATCTGTTTGTATTTTGGAATTGCGTGGTTTTTGGTTGCAAAAACCGTGTTAATATCAAACCGTAATGAATTTTACTTTTTACACGAGGGAGTAAAGTTTACAATTTTAACATTATGTTTTATTCAGAATTCGCACCAATGTTTGAATATTTCAATTTAAAATAAAAATGACAAGGAGCCTCAAAATAATTAAGAATTTTATAAATTCAGCATTTTCTCCCACATCGGCAACAAGTTACGATGCGAAATTGGAAATATTTGCGACGAAAGAAGGCGATTTGGCCAACTCAAAATGCATTGCAATAGCCTTGAAAACCATCAGTTTTCCCACACTTTGCTAGCGGAGCCTCGCGGTTATAGGCTTCACGCAAAGTGGTACTACTCTATTAACAACGGCATCTCCAGATATCTTATTCTAACCTCCTTGCTCTTATCACATTCATACGTCACTTTCTCTCTGAACTCAAATGTGTTTCTAACCTCATTCTTGTGAGAGAGAAGATATCACGTTAAGAGTGGAAGTGTAAAGAAGAACTAACTCAAATTTACGTAGGAAAAGGAACTAAAAATGAAAGTTATTTCAGAATATACGTCACAGTTGTGTGTATGATAATCTAAGTATAGTGACGTTTTACAGAGATCTTAACAACGGCATCTCCAGATATCTTATTCTAACCTCCTTGTTCTTATCGCATGTGACGTACCTGCGCAGCAAGACGCACACGACATAAAGGCAGATAGCAGTCAGAACGAACGTCCGCGTAGCTCAAATGGTAGAGTGACTTATTCCGGAATGAGGGGACCGGGTTCGAGCCCCCTGTGTGGACAAAATGACTGAAAATTTTAATTCGTTATAAAGATCCCCGAACTTTCCGGATGACCCGGCCGTTCAAGATATCGCAATGGTGTGATGTTCTTTCCACACCGCGAGATAAAAAAATCAGAGAATCCCTTCTTCAGCGCTTCGAAAAATAAATGTATGCGACGTTGTATTCCACACACCAGACTGATTGGGAGTTCTCAAAGTGCACGTTCTACAGCGAATAGCTGCCTACGACGATTCATGGTCACGGCTGACCCGTGGGCCATTCCCCTGACCCTCTTTCGGGGGGAGATGTGACGTACCTGCCCAGCAGGACGCACACGACATAAAGGCAGATAGCAGTCAGAACGAACGTCCGCGTAGCTCAATTGGTAGAGTGATTTATTCCGGAATGAGGGGACCCGGGTTCGAGCACCGGCGTGGACAAAAATGACGGAAATATTTACTTCGTTATACACATTCATACGTCACTTTCTTTCTGACCTCAAATGTGTTTCTAACCTCATTCTTGTGAGAGAGAAGATATCACGTTAAGAGTGGAAGTATAAAGGAGAACTAACTCAAATTTACATAGGAAAAGGAACTAAAAATGAAAGTTATTTTAGAATATACGTCACATTTGTGTGTATGATAATCTAAGTATAGTGACGTTTTACAGATATCTACCCTGTTAAAATGAAGAGAATATGATAGTGTACGCAAATTAATGTTAAGTTTTAATACCCTAATAATACTTTGTATTAGATATATTATGATGAAAATATATCTTTTAGCAAGAAATGGGCACAATATATATATAAATAAATAATTAAGAACTTATTTATATGGAAAACAGATCCTATCAGATTTAAAATTGTGAGAATATCAGTAAAATGTACGATAAAACTAGTGATCCATTATTAAAGTGGTTTCACGCCTTCCACCTAAAATCTCTGCCGTATGTTTCCAATGTTAAAACTTATTTACGCATTTTCTTCGCAATTAATGTATTCCCAAGGATGAAATTTTTTTTTTTTTTGATTGGAGGTTTTAACGACCACCGTGAGCAACTCAATGGGCTATAAGCAGTCGCCCGTCCCTAATTTAATGTCACTGGTTCCAGAGAAGGGAGAGAGCCAGTGCCGTAAGACAAACACAACATCCATGCCTCACCGGGATTCGAACCCGGACCCCTTACGGACGAACGATCAGAGGCCAGCGCCTTAGACCACTGCGCCACCGGGGCGGCCAATGAAAATTTGCAAGTAGATAAAACTAACTTTAAGTTATAGCATGGGATATTTAATACTTGTTAAAATGTTATCATAATTAAGCAGCCAGCCCGGTGGCGCAGTGGTCTAAGCGATGGTCTCTGATCATTCGTCCGAATGGGGTGTCCGGGTTCGAATCCCGATGAGGCACGGATGTTGTGTTTGTCTTACGGCGCTGGCTCTCTCTCTCTCTTCCCTGGAACCAGTAGCCCTAAATTAGGGATGGACGATTGCTTATAGGCCATTGAGTTGCTCACGGTGGTCGTTAAACCTCAAAAAAGTAAAAAAATAAAAATAATTAAACAATCCATTTGTTTGTCTACTGGTCGCGCCATCTATTAACAGGTTTGAACATCACTCAAAGAAAAATGATTGATTTTTAAGTAATTATTGTTATGTTTTAGCAAGTATTAAGTATCCCATGCTGTAGCTTAAAGTTAGTTTTATCGATGTGCAAATTTTCATTCTTGGGAATACATTAATTGAGAAGAAAATATGTAAAGAAGTTTTACTATTGGAAACTTAAGGCAGAGATTTTAGGTTGAACCACCTTAAATGTGAACGTGATGCGTTGATGGAGCTGAGAAATAATTCTGCGAATAAAAGGGTATTGAAGCCGATAAAGCCAAACAAATAGTCATTTTGGATTCTGAGGTATTACACGACAAAATGATTAAGGCCATTAATAACTTACGTGCTACTAATGTTACAAGAGACTCAACAGAATCCATACTTCGGCAGTTAGCAAAGTTTAAAAACCATAGTAACTTGCCTAGTGAGATTAAAAAGAGATCGATTCCACCAGGGAGCTACTACTCCGAACACACACATATATATATATATATATATTTGATTGGAGGTATAACGACCACCGTGAGCAACTCAATGGGCTAAGCAGTCGCCCGTCCCTAATTTAGGACCACTGGTTCCAGGGAAGGGAGAGAACCAGTGCCGTATGACAAACACAACATTGATGCTACCATGCCTCACCGAGATTTGACCCGGACCACTTTCGGACGAATGATCAGAAGCCATCACTTAGAACACTGAACCACTGGGGCGGCTCCATACATTTTTGGTAAGTTAAAAACATATAAGGAAGAAAGTCCTATGCAAATATACTCGCTTTTATTGCATGCTCAAAGTGAGCGCACTGCGTGTCGATTCCCGATGTTGCACTAAAACGGACGCTAGCCATTTATCACCATCATTGTGTGACCCTGTTTGTAACCAAGGAGGTTAGAATCATACTTCTGGAGATGCCCTGAGTCTCTTAACCGTGAAGCCGCAAGATGTGAGAATTTCACATTGTCCACATGATATCTATGTAATTTCAACTGTGTGTTTTTTGAAATTGCGTGGTTTTTGGTCGCAGAATCAAAGTTAATATCAAACCGGAATGGATTATGCTACTTACACGAGTGAAGTTTTCAATTTTAACGTTATGTTTTGTTTAGCATTCGCACTAAAGTTCGTGGACTTCAATTTAAAATAAAACAGGAAAGAGCCTCAAAATAATTAAGAATTTTATAAATTCAGCATTTTATCACATATTGGCAGCAAGTTACGATGCGAAATTGGAAGCATTTGCGACGAAAGAAGGTGATTCGGCCAACACAAAATGCATTGCAATTGCATTGAAAGTCATCAGCTTTCCCACCTTCGAAGTTTCTCACACTTTGACGCCCATCACCCACGGTTATAAGCTTCACAAGAAGTGGTACAGCTACATTTACAAGGGCATCTCCAGATATCTTAATACCTCCTTGTTTGTAACGGACTAATCATGGCACTTCCGCGCTTTAGAAGTCTTCATAAGCGCGCATGCGCAAAATACCTCGGTGGGGTGACATAGCGTGGTCATGGCTTGGTCAAAACTCCCTGAAGATTAAGAAAGCCTCCGAACTGGTCTGTGATGTCGGATCTAGTGGGCCGACCGACTCGAGCCTCGAGCTCTTCGTTCCTGAAAACGCCGACGGAGTACCGCGGTGTTTACGCAGAGAAATGATTTCTCGAGTGCGATACTAAACAATTTGCGCACACAGCAATAAATCGATTTTTTTCTTTGTATTTTTTGTCCTTAGATATAATCAAAAGATTACATCCTTAGCTTTCTTTTTTTCCCCTCTCAATTTCCAGCAATGATATCTGTAAATCCGAGAATTCCAAAGTTTCGCTCTTGTGCTGGGAAATGATTTCATGTACGGGTCTTGAAACTATATATTTCAAGAAATTTTTCCTTTAGTTTTCAATTTGGCTAAAGGAGCAAAAACATAAGTTTTTTTCACGCAGAACATGAAAAACCCAGCATTTTACATTAAACATATTTTCAACAACGATCTTTTTAAGTGCGTTAATGGCAAATTGGTAGGACTGTATGTAGATAATCATTTCACTTAAAACTTTTAGAAATTCCCTTCGCGTTCGATTTAATAAATTGAAAAAAAAAAAAAAAAAAAGACTTTTCTGTAATTACATAATGAACGTGAAAGCAAAATTTCTAATTTAATGAGTATATTTACTGAAAATACGGTAAGATGTGTCCTCAAATCTTGCAACTATTTCTAGAAGGTAAAAAAAAATATATATATAAATTAAAATCATTTAGGAAAAAGTTCTTTGTTAAATGAACATGGAATATATTAATTCCAAACATTCGGATACATTTGTTGGACATTCCAAAACACTTTTCTTTGGGCTAGCCTTCAGATTATCAGCGCATCAGGCAGTTCTGTACATTAAAAGAATTTTAATTCGTGTATGAGTCAATATAAACAACACTTGCCGTTTTCTACACGATATGATAAATAGTATGTTTACTGAAAATTTATCATATCGTGTAGAAACGGCAAGTGTTGTTTATACAGTTCTGTACATTTCGTGCGAATTCTTGTTTTAATTAGGACACTGGTACACAGCAATTTTATGAAGAAAAATGGCATACGTTTTATGGAAATGAAATCTTGATTAATAAATATCGTAATTATTTATTTCCAGTTTCTTTGCCTGGTTAACCTTAGTACTTGATGCGCTGATAATATCTGTACATCTCACCCCCTTTTTTTAATTTGAACACTACAAACTATGAATTTTGTAAAGAAAAATAACATTTACTTTATGACCTTGAATGGTAATTAATATCATTATTTGAACGACAATAGTGAGCTGATAATCGGAAGGCTAGCCTTTAAATTTTACTCCGTCAATCAAAAAAAAAAAAAGACTAACAATTCACTCAATTATAGTTGTATTTACAGCGAAAGCAGAAAATACTGTATGAGAACAATTAGGCTTAACAAACCTTTGAATTCACGGTGGGTTAAAAATTAGATATATATAAAGGCACTCAATATTTTCCAGACATGTTGTACAAAAATGCTTACTCACGTGCACGATTACCGAAAGCTCAATACTGACCAATGAGGTTGTTGCAGACACGTGACTTTAGCATGGCAACGAGCCTTAGTATAGCGTCTATAAAGGGAAAGTGTGCCGAGCGCCTAGCGTACGTAATGATTGGCGTAGATACCGATATTTGTCCCCTTCGTAGATGGCGCTGTAATCGCCTTCCCTTCCCTCTTTGTTACTGAGAGGGGAGCTGGAAACTAAATTCGTGTTGCTTACTGTGAAAAGAGCGGCAATTTAGACGAAGACGTGTTATGTTTTAGGTTTTAGAAGGAATGTGGATTACTTAAATATTGTATATATGTTATACTTAGCTCATTATGCGGGAGAAAAATAACCATTGTTTAGCACCAGGTTGTAATACTCTGTACAAAAACAGTACTCTTTGGAATACCCAAAAATTATAAACTTTTACAGCAGTGTCAAAGATTGATTCCCCGTACAGATAAAAACTTAGACAAATTTAGTGCTGTATGTGAACTGCACTTTGATGAGAGATTTGTGGTTCGAAATTTTGTGCATAAAATAAACGAGGAGACTGTGTTAATACCCAGAGTTCGACCCATCTTGACACCAGTTGCAATTCCAACAATAATTCCAGACCTTCCCCATTATTTGCCAAAACCTCTGGCAAAAAAGAGGAAAGTTAGGGAAACCGATGATAAGCCTGATGGTAATTTAAATAGCTTGGAATTTACTTCCGAAAGAGTTACACTGAACTGCCTTCTGAATATCAACCTTCCTTCAAAATTTTGGGGTAAGCAAATTCTTGCTAATAATTCAAAGTGCATAATTTTCCATGTTCATTCATTCAAATGTGAATTGTGAAATTCATTGACAACCGTAAAACTGGTTGTTGTAACCGAAAGTGAACCAGAGGTTACCTGTGAAGTGTATTTACGTGGATTAAAAATTAACACAGTTTCTAATATTACTTCTAAAGATGAATTAGAATCCATTATTCGAGATACCGATATAGGCTAACAGTATGTCATGGCGCATGCTCCATTTCAGAATTTGAAAATAAAAGGAAGTACCTTGAAAGTGGAGTTATTTTTGAGAATAATTTGTACAGCAAAAATTGTGTAAGGAAAGGAACAACAGAGACTTGCCTCAAATGTAAGTATATGCAGTGCTTACTTTTGCACAAAATAGCTTATCATAGAAGAAAGGCTACATTTAAAAATAAGTATGAGAATAAAGTTCGGAAAATCAATAGGCTGAAGAAACGGGTTATTTCTGCTCTCTGATTACATAAAAAAAAAATACAAAGCAAAAATTTTACAGAACTTTCCGTTAATGAAAAGATAGCAGAATTACCCATTAAGCAGCAGCAAATGGTTATTCACTGTTATAAGGCAGCAAAAAGGAAATCTGCAAGAGGTATGTCATACCAAGGAATGGTTACATGAATGCTTACTAACGCACATAAAAAGTCCAAAATTGTGCGAGCACATACGGAAACACAAAATCAGGATCCTTCCTAATAGAACAACTATTAGAAAGTATATTTCAAATTACAACAGTGGTTTTGAATTCCATGCACAGACGTTTGAAACAATTTCAAAGAAAACAAGTAAGATGGAGCCTTTTGCAAGACATTGTGGTACATTAATAGATAAAGTGAAGCTTATGTGGAAGACATTTGGTATATCAGCAGATTGTTCTGGAACTAAATACAGTATTATGCATCCTACAGATTGTTCTAGAACTTTACATTTCATATCAGATTTTCCACACTTAATAAAATGAGTACGGAACGCATTTGTTACCAGAGGTTTTCTCCTGCCCGAAAGGGAAGCAAGACCAGAGCATGTTGAAGCAGCATGGAGGAAGGACTTTGACAAAACTACTCTAAAAGCCATGCCAAAAATTACACGAGTTCATATTCACCCGAATAACTTTGAGAAAATGAGGGCAAGCTATGCTTGGCAGCTTTTTAGCAACAAAGTAATAAAAGGCCTTTTTCTCTATAAGCATCATATTGAAATACAGATTGGAATTACTAATGCAACTGCATTTTTCATAAAGTTGATGATGGAGTTAATAACTGTAATGATCTCTAGGAGTCCATCAAGTAGTCCCCACATAGATTCTGAGGGATGCAAAGTACTTAATGATTTTCTGTTATACACTGACGGAAAAAAATCCCAACACCACGAAAAAATAGTTGTAGAGGAATGAAATGGCGGCAATACATTTGTATAGGTAACATATTTAATCGATTAAGGTTTCAAGATCACAGCTTATTGTAAGCGCGAGAAGAGCCATTTTAAATGTGAAATGCTGGTACATTAATAACCGGTGTAACCACCAGAATGTTGAATGCAAGCACGCAAACGCTCATGCATTGTGTCGTACAGGTGCTGGATGTCAGTTTGTGGGATGGAGTTCCATGCCTGTTGCACTTGGTCGGTCAATACAGGGACGGTTAATGTGTTTGGGGGTGACGCTGGAGTTGTCGTCCAAAGATGTCCCATACGTGCTCGATTGGAGAAAGATCTGGTGATCTAGCAAGCCACGGCAACATGTCGACACTCTGTAGAGCATGTTGGGTTACAACAGCGGTATGCGGGCGAGCGTTATTCTGTTGGAAAACACCCCTGGAATGCTGTTCATGAATGGCAGCACAACAGGTTGAATCACCAGACCGACGTACAACTGTGCCACCAGGGTGCGTGGGATAACCACGAGAGTGCTCCTGCTGTCATAGGAAATTGCTCCCCAGACCATAACTCCAGGTGTAGGTCCAGTGTGTCTCGGCCGCAGACAGGTTGGTTGCAGGCGCTCACCTGGCGTCCTTCTAACCAACACACGGCCATCACTGGCACCCAGGCAGAACCAGCTTTCATCAGAAAACACAACAGATCTCCACTCCGTCCTCCAATGAGCTCTAGCATGACACCACTGACGTCGCAAACGATAGAGGATTGGAGTAAGTGGAATGCAAGCTACAGGTCGTCTGGCTCGGAGCTTTCCTTCAAGTAACCGATTTGTAACAGTTCGTTGTGTCACTGTGGTGGCAACTGCAGCTCGAATTGCTGCCGCAGACGCGGTACGATGCGCCACGGCCATACGCCGTACACGGCGGTCTTCTTTCTCAGTAGTGCCACGTGGCCGGCCAGAACCCGGTCTTCTTGAGGCAGTACCTTCCCTTGACCACCGCTGCCAACAATCATGTACAGTGGCTACACTCCTGCCAAGTCGTTCTGCAATATTGCCGAAAGAAAACCCACCTTCTCGTAGCCCTATTACACGACCTCGTTCAAACTCCGTGAGCTGTTGATAATGGCTTCTTCGTCTTCTTAAAGGCATTATTGACTGACATCCACACAGTACGTCGAATCTCAACGATAACTAATGCTCACGAACGTTACAGCGCGTATTTACAGCAAACCTGCTTTGTATGTTCCGAGGGGCGCTACTAGCGCCACACGTATGCGCCGAGCGCGAAATTTGCATAGACGTCACCTTACAGATGTACTCTCACCGCCAACCAATTTTCGTTTATCTAACACCACCCCTTCTTGGTGTAGGGATTTTTTTCCGTCAGTGTATTTAGATAAATGGGAACCTTTTGCAGGCGATTAGAAGATTAGGTTTTTAAGTGCTAGCACAGCTGCAGGATTACGAGTCACTATAAGCAGTACCATCTCTCTACTAAAATATCTAACAGAAACCTTGAACTACAAGTATGTAATGACATCGCGCTTGAGTCAAGACTCAATAGAAAACATTTTCGGCATTATTTGGCAACTGTCAGGCTGCAATGACCACCCCTCTGCTGCAGAATTTTTAGTGACCATTCAGTGTTTAAGTTTTTACAATCTGGCCAAGCCTGTAAAGTGTAGTACTAGCTGTACAACAGAAATCATTAATTCCCTTATTGAGCCAAGTGACACCGTCAGTTGCAAACCTAATGTTTTGTTAAATTTAAATGAACTTTTAAGTGATGGAATGCTAGATAATGTGAAAGATACCTTGAATAGTGCTTCATATTCTGATTGTGCTTCCCTTTTCCCACATAATTCCCATAACCAGTTGCTAGTTTATGTTGCAAGTTATGTAACTAGGAAATGTGTTGCAATAACTAAATGCAAAGATTGCACCAAAATGTGTTTAACATGTAGTATTGAAAAAAGGGCCAGATTTTCTGGAACACTGATACGAGAATTCGAAAAAGGTGGCTTATTATATCCATAAAAGGAACTCCTAGTTCTTGTCAGTCAACTGGAAGGTATTGTTGCACATTATTTCAGCACCGAAAAACTACACAGAGATAGTATCGTTGATATTCTAGCTATCTTGATGATAAAGAAAATTAAATTCATTGGTTGTGCAGAACACAGTAAATATGTGACATGTAAGATTGAAAAATTTTATTTACTGACACGGTTGCATTCTATATAAAGGGACTTAATAAGATTCACAATGATAATAGAGAAAAAATGAAGTACCTTAAGCTGAGACGCTGCAAATAAATATGAAGTCTCTGGATCTGGGTGTTGAGGTTCTTTTTATGAGGAAGCAAGTGAGAGACAGCTTTATACTTACTGTGGAGTTAGTCAGTAGCTCTCATTTATAATTACTGTGGAGTCGGTAAATATATACAGACTCCACAGTTATGCTACAGGTCAAACCTTCACCCCGAGAGTTCTTCAAAACCACTTTAACAGTTAATAAGAACTTTCCCACAGAACAGGTTCAGTCATTCAAACCCAGATGTTTGAACTTAGTCACATTACCAATGTTCAACTCTGAGCAAGCAGAGCAGCCACCGCTGTGTTTACTGATCTACTATATATTACCATATGTATGCATATGACCATATTAAAAAGAATGGATAACTTTGGGTGTATGTAGCAGTGGCTAGTTAACTTTTCCTTCATTAAATATGAAATGTATGCACATATCCGACAGTAAGCCTAATGCATATGCAAATAAGTGATCCTAGAAATTTAACCCAAACTCATTAAAACATTTTCCAGCCTAAAATGAGGTTAAGAAATGTCCATGTTGTTAACAAACTTAGAAAAGAAAGTTACAAAACTGGTAAGTTATTTAGAGATTCAAAATTTATTTCTGTAAATGTATTTATTTAACCAAAAAATATATTTCTTGCTCTCCCCACCTCCCAAGTAACTGCATCAATGGTGAAAGATAAAAGACGTTCAAAAATTTCAATTGCAATGGCTGCTATCAACTGTGCTGGGGACAGAAATGTATTCTGAAGTAATTCCATTATGTGGAATTATTACAGAATATATTTACTTCACCGGTAATTAACGGTTCAGCAGATTTTAATATACAAAAAGATTTTAAGGAACATGTGTGGTAGCAATAGGTAATAATACTGCAGAGTTACTATTTTTCGTTAAAAATGTTTAGAACTGTGGGATTCATTTAGCAAACCGCACCACCCCTTCATCTTTTTTACGTTCAAATCCCAAAACCACTGGTGGCAATCTGATATTATGCACTTTTTTTTCTTTTTCAATGAACATTTAGTTTTAGCATTTCGAGTACTGTTAACTAGGGCTTCCATGATGGAATTATATACTACAAAATTCAGTATTTTGGAAAAAACTTGCAAAATGCGATGAGCGATTGTGACTAATTTACTCTTTACAAGGTGATGTAAAAGTAATAAAAAAAGAAACAAAACAGGTACTAAATTTATTCATGGAAATTTTAATTATGTGCATAACATCTAATAGTTGCATTCACAAATTCTTGCTCTTTCGATTGCATTTTCTAAGATGCCTAAAAATCAGGTTGTGTGTTATTTATTTTTTGTGTAATGTTACTTTTTAAATCACTCTCCCAAGTTTTGTTTCTGATAAATTTTTCTGTCTTTGTACAATTGAGGAATGGTTTTTGATAAAAATTTCAACAACTGCTGCACTAGCCTTTGACATATGGCAACCTGCAATGAATTAATCAAGCTTCTACTTTATAAAAAAAATGGGATGCTTACTTTTGCCTCACTGTATAAATTGAATAAAGCTTAACCAATGTGCTGAGATGTAGCAATAATGTAAAAACTAATGCTTGGTACATGAGCAATGTAAGATTAAAACATTGCTTTATTACAAACTGCACGTGGCTTCTGTATGGAAATGCCTAAATCCATTTATAATGAACTCTCATCAGCACGCCTTTGGTCCCCATGCTGATGAGAGTTCCATACTCGAAACCGGTCCACGTCAGGGGTCAGCTTTTTTACACGTGCTTCAAGATTTGTTTCAGTTGGTGTAAATTATATCTGTATTATCTATTCCCAACTACTAGGATCATTAAACAACATTGTTACATGTTTATATTGTACACAATGTGTCACTGCGTGCACCTTACTGGGACGATAAACATTTCTGGATTTACTGAGGGGATATCAGTATGAGACTGAAATAGTTACAATTTCAGAAATTAAGAACAAATAAATCTTGGTAAATTATTTGCTCCCCCACAATATTTCTTCATTTAATAGTAAAATTTATCTAACGGTATAAAAAAAAACTTCCCAAATCAGCCACTTTCCTTTTTTTTTTTTTTTTTTGCTTTTTTTTCTGGACAATTACTGGTAAATGTTTTCTCATGCATGCATTATGGCCGAAATTATACTTCAGTCAGGGAGGAATGTCATTGTAAATGCGTGTGACACAGCTTAAATAAGATGGTACACACCGTTTTTTAAACCAGTCAGTAACAGGCAAAAATAATTTTTGTTAAGCCTCTTAATAATACGAAAAACTTAAGCAACGTTTATATATCAGCTATATCCACGCCAATCATTACGTACGCTGGGAGCTCAGCACACTTCGCCTTTTAGACGCTATATATCAGCCGTTCCTGTATAATCTTTTGAAGAGTAGACACATGGATGCACAACTTTATATTTACATGCACCCACGGATTTACTTCAAACAGTAAATTTTGTCCACTGTCCCAAAATTATTTTTAAGGAGAGGTCTGCCTCTGACTGGCAGCATTAAATTTGTTGAACCACGGCATTATTTATACCTGAACATAAGCCTAACGGGGAGGAAGGGGGAGGTCTGAACCCCCAGATTTTCCGAGTCATGGATCCCCAATGTAAATGACCCCCCAAATGTTTCGGGAATATAATGATATGCACTTTTTATGTGAACCAACTAAATTATTTAATAATATAAGACTAATTATTCGTAGAATGCATGTATAATGTATAATGTGTACTTAATAAAACAGCAATGTCGATTAGCATGGTTACCAATATCGTTGGCATATATATATAATGTGTGATCCGACCCCTCCAAATTTTGAAACATGGTTACGCCGCTGTACCTGATGGTCACTGGCGAACATCGCCGATGCTGACACTTAAGCATTCAATTCAAAATAAGCACATTCAATATAATGTCCCATACAAAAAAGCCTTGCAATTTCTGTATATACAGCAGGGGCGGTTCCTGCAATAGGGCGCTGAGGGACTGCAGACCCCGCCCCCCAAAGCAATTTTTTTTCATGCCACGCTGAGAGAGATAGTTTTCTGAACTCAGCTGGAAGTTTTTCCTACATAACGCCACTGGGAGTGAAAGGAACGCTGGCACGCGTTGGCAGGCTGCTCTGACTGCTATTGAAACCGACTCATGGGGAAAACTCTGGCTATTCCCACATCAAATCGTTTTCTTTGAATAAAACGTTCCTGGGGGCTGCTTTGATTGGAGTTCTCGCTGGTACAGCAGATATGAATGGTCCTCTGAGTTGTTCGCCAGTGACGTAGCTACAATACAGTCTCTATAGTTGGCTGCGAAAGCATCGCCGGGCCTTACCGCCGCGATGCATTCAATTTTTAGTTTGTTCCTACTTTTATTCAACATAATAATTTTAACAACTGGAGAATATTCGTGTTTGCTAATAACAAATACCCAGTTGCCGAGATTTTTGCAAAAAAGTTTCACTTATATTTTCTCTTCTGATCAAAATGGGAATGTGAGCAAATTGTGATTAAGAATGAAATTCAGTAATGGATAAATTGAAAAAAAAAATGACTAATTTCTGCCGCAAAATACTTGCACAAAATTAATATTTTCACTTACCAGGGCACAGCGAAATTTTCACCTTTAAATTCGTGTAAATTTTTATTCATCAAAAAACACTGAAGTTGCTCCTATGGCTACATTTTACTTTTCTGCTGCATACCTCCCCGCCCTCGATATACGCTGCACATTTCAGTTGAGGTAGTGCTTTATACTTATTTACTTTGAACACAACATTTAATCAAATACAATTGTTTAGAAAATTTACGAAGTTGGTAAATTTTGAAAACAAATTGTTCTACACTAAATTGTAATCATGGATTCAAAATTAAAACTGGATTGAATATGTTTGCAATTCGTATTTATTAAAGAGAACTTCTGTGTGTGAGTATCGCAGTAACAACTCATCGCGAAATTGTGGCATACCTTTCAAAATTACACAAAATGTTTTTCATCGCTGTCCGAGTTGCAGTGGCTGGTGTCAAGTAAAAATTCCAAAGGGAGCGTATCAGAAGAAAAAGTATTTATTATATTTCTAGGAGTCACAATTGACATCTGAAAACGAGTATATGACGTTAAGTGTGTGTCCGCTGTCACACGCATTATTTTTTTATACCTTTAAAACTGGTTCCCTTAATTGAGTGCGTGTTGCACTTACAGTATATATACATGTATATATCATTTACAACCACTATCTCAATCCACTGCTGGATGAGTCTCCAAGTTTCTTCCACAACAGTCTGCCTTGAGCCAGTTTCTTTCTTGCTTCCAAATTTTATCCACCCATCTCCCACATGTCATTTTTTGGGTCTTTTTTTCCCCCCTTGCTATCCAGCTTAATATTTCAACTCTCCATCGCTGGCTCTTTCTTCTGGCAATATGTCCATCCCGTTGCAGTTTCAGGGATTCTGACATTGATGTCTTCCACCCTTGTAATTTTCCCGATTTACGAGTTCCTCTTTGTATCTTCCCTGTTCCTGGTTACACCAAACATGATTCTTTCAGTTGTCTGCAACCTCTGTACATCTAGTTTAGTTGAGGTCCATGTCACTGCTCCATGCGTAACAACTGGAAGGACGCACTGATAAAACACTTTTCTTTTAAGATATAATGCATCAAACCAAGTTTTATACGCCGATTATTTTCTTCATAAATGTGGCCATCGCTTGACATTTGTTGCCTGATTCAGGTATCGGTTACCTCTAGATTTTCCCTATCAGTCGCTAAATATAAATATTCATTTAAAAAAAAAGCACATTGGATCAATAGAGTATATATATTATTATTAAACGGACAGCGTCAGCAGGCTCAGTGACTCAGCTTTCGAAGTGATATCTACAAAATTGGAATGCAGCCCCTCCATCTCAACTTACCACTAGCCGCTACTGAATACTGATATAAGGTTAAATTTTCCAAACAGCACGTCTTTCTTGGCATTGTTCGCGTTTTGGAAGGCACTCTTCGAGGAGGTAGCATGATATCAATTTAATCCAGGCGCACAAAGAATTCTATTTATAATTAAATTTGCCGACGCTGCACTCTGCGGCAGACTTAAGACATTTCTGCGAGTAATGATTACGGATTTACGGTAAAATGTGTTTCCATAATCGTACACTTAAGAAAACCGTACACTTACATCCTATTTTCGTCGTGATTTTCGTAATCCAGCTCTTGTCTGACGCACAACACTACACAGACACCGTCTGCAGCGCCGCGATGCGGCGTAGCACATATTTCGAACACAGTTTTTGAGCTCGCAAGGCACACTTCCCTTCTAGATGCTATACCTTAGTAACGTAAGTGAAAGACAACCAGTCCCTGTTGAAATGATGGCGTCCTACTTTGAAAGTTTAACTTCCGAGTACAAAATGCGGTATTTGGAAAAAATTTAAGAGATTGAAGGAAAATATCTGTATGTGCTAAATGCAAGTATCTTCGAAGGTGACGCGAAAAGTTTTCCGAAAGTACAAATAGTAAATATTTTCTATTACTTTGTTATGGTCGAATCGCCTTTACCATACAACAGCTCGAGGCATATAAAAGTCTTGAAGCAAATAACATTTTATTATCGCGGATATTATTTTACATGGTAATTTAGTGTGATCACTAATTAGTGAGTAATTAGGAACTCTTCAATAAAAAGTGTTTCTCTTAGTTCTGGGAATCTATTGTTCCACGCAAAATTGTGGTGCAAAAAAAAAAAAACCAATAATTTTGGTTTGCGCCCTACGTTATTTATCCGTAAATAAATTTAGAAGCATAATCCCAGCCTGTAAACAGACCTAGACACCCCCTCACCCAAAGAAAATCTCATTTGGAAATAATTTTATCCATTATTTGCATTTTTCCACAAGTGTACTTCAGCTCCAGTTAAAAATCCAGGTTACTAAAAATAAAATCAACGGTGGCTTGGGGAAGAAATATATAGAACGAAATATTAAAGTAAAAAACAAAATTCTCCCAACACTGAGAGCCAAATAATCTTAAAAGTGAAAAGCCGAAAATTCGCAAAAAAGGAGGTCAAGCTCTCCTAAAAAATCCAGAACAGCCGAAGAGATTTGATTCTGACTAACAAATTAACTTTCAGCTCTATAAAAAGTTTCAACACCTCCTTGATTAGCCAGGTACCTTCTGAATAGAAATCCCTAAAGGGGAAAAACCCAAGCGCACAGAAGTGCAGATTGGATACCGAAGCGTTGATTTAGGAATTTTTTTGACTAAGAGACAAACACTGAAGGGTGTTCTATCAGAAAATAATCAGTAGCAATAAAACCTACGCAAAACAAAAGCCAACACCTTTTAAATTCAACTTGAAAATTTCGAATCTACAAGTGAAACGACTGGCCCAATAAGTACAAGCACTGCACGCCAACAGCATTTGAACAAGTAAAAGATAGGTTCCCAGCCTTACCAGAAATTACTGACTTATAGATAAAACTAACCTTTAAAAGATTTTTTTACCTTTGAAGAATCTAACTCTTCAATATTTTTGTTAACATTGATCGCTAATGATCGCATTTTACACAAAAACTGCAGGACAGCCAGCTGTGTGCCGCAGTGGTCTAAGGCGATGGCCTCTGATCATTCGTCCGAAAGGGTCCGGGTTCGAATCCCGGTAAGGCATGGATGTTGTGTTTGTTTTACGGCACTGGCTCTCTCCCTTCCCTGGAACCAGTGACCCTAAATTAGGGACGGGCGACTGCTTATAGCCCATTGAGTTGCTCACGGTGGTCGTTAAACCTCTAATAAAAAAACCAAAAAAAAAAAAACAGCCAGCTGTGTTTGTCCTTCAGGAACTTGCAAGGACTGTTGCCACTTAACTGAAACTTCTCGATGACGTCACGTGCTACATCCTCATACACTGCCTGACAGAGAAAATGCCACACCATGAAGGAATATTCGAAAACAGACCAAACTGCACACACAGATAGCCACCTAGGTCCCGAACAAATGATTTTTCACATACAGACTAGGCCCCAGTAGCCGAATATACAGAATGATCAATAAGGAGTATGGCTCCCATTTTGGGAGATACTATTACGAAAGACAAGATTTCGAAACGATAAACCTGTACTTACGTATCTCGTTCAGGCCGCTGCAAGTAGTTATCCAAATAAAGAAAATCTTCTACCTAATAAAATCCGTCGAAGAACTGTTATGTATTCCGAGATAATCAAGCACTAAGTTCAACAAAAAAATCCCGTTTATTTAATACAGCACTAAGATACACACTTTTGGTCTTATCACAATACACACCGAAGTTTTACAAATCATCACCATAATCCCCCTTCTTTCCCGCGAAAACCTCAACAACTCCTTTTTTTCTCTCCGCTGTTTCCCTCTTGCGGTCAGTCGCGTCAAAACGCGAGATCATCAACTGCAGCTGTTATTGCGAAATGTTTCCATCCAGCTTACTTGGCAAGCCGCCAAATGCAACAGATACAGCGTTGAATCCGACGTGGCATCGAGAGTCCGAATGAAGTACTGGGGTAGCGTGGACCACAGTTCACCTTCATTCTGCGGGGGTGGGAGGGTACTCAATCGCCGTCCAATCGTGTCCCACAGATGCTCGAAAGGTTGGTGGATCGTGGTGGGCACGGCAGCATCCGCACACCGTGTAAAGTATACAGGCTGGTCCGAGCAGTATGCGGCTGGGCTTTATCCCGTTGAAAAATTGGCTTTTGGGATGCCGTGCAGATACGGTAGTGCCACGGGCCACAGCACTTCCTCAACATAGTGGAGAGCAGTCAATGTGCCCATAATGTATTCCTACGGTGAGCGGCTCTTGGACCATGATTCCACGTTACCGGGCCGTGTGGCGCACCACAATGGTGGAGGAATCTACCCGTTGGCCACGTCGCGTTCAGACTCTCACACGGTGATCATCCGTGGTGAGACAGAACCACGATTCGTCGCTGAACACCACACTGTTCCGGAGTGACACCACACCAAGCGGTGACAACGATGGCTCACTGTTAAGGGTAGCCTTCGAAGCGGACTGCTGGACAGCAAACCAGACGCAGGTCGCGTCGATACCAGACCATCAAGCCTCTACATACATCGCAAAATGTCGCCCGTTGTGGCATTTGGGTCCACTACGGCATGACGTCGGATACGACGATCGGACATCAGTCTCCTTGCTCCGGTCCCCCTACAACGTTGCATAGATCTTTCCTGGGACCAGTCTCCAAATGAGACCGACAATTGTGGCATCACGTTGCGTTTCTTCGGCAATCGTCAAACGGATGAGTTTACGATGACACCTCTCGTGAACTCATCCGTTTGACGAAATCACGTATGACAGTCTTAACGGTATTGGCACTCCTTGTTCGTTCTCTAGCATGGTTACAGCCGAATCGTGCACTTCTCGCGGACGTGACGTCTTGACTGATGGCCTCAAGGGCTAGTTGTCCACTTAGATCCATAACTTGTACTTGTGCACCCACCCTGCAATTTGCATGGCACTGCGTACTTCTTCGTGGTGTATGATCCTTCTCCTTTGTGGTCAATGGAGCAGTACCACTTTGCGAAGAGCGTATAACCGCGAGCGACGGCTGTTAAAGTGTGGAAAAGCCGGTAGTTTTCAAATCTATTCCAGTGCATTTTGTGTGGGCCGAACCGCATTCTTTCGTTGCAAATGTTTCTAATTTTTCATCGTAACTTGCTGCTGATGTGCGGGAAAATGCTGGGATTATAAAATTCTTAGTTATTTTGCGGTTCCCTTCTATTTTTATTTCAAATTGAATTACATGAATGGTAATATGAATTCAAAACAAAACCTAACGTTAAAATTGAAATCTTCACTCGTGTATGAAGTATAATTGATTCAGGTTTGATATTAACACGACTTCTGCAACCAAAAAACATACAAATCAAAAATACACACTGCTGAAACTGCATGGGGATGATAAAAACAAATAAAAATTCCCACATTTTGCAGCTTCACGCTTAAGAGACCAGGACATCTCCAGAAATATTTTTACGACCTCCTTAGGTTTGCCGTAATCGAAAGCGTGGAGAGCTATTGGCAGGCTGGAGGTAGGTCAAACACAGCGGATGTCAGCAGAAGCCATTGGAGTGTCACGAACTGTTATTCCCCAACAATGGGCAAGGTTCTAGAAAACGAGAAACATTCGAAGGCAAGGTCAAGCCCTTCCATGAAAAACTACAGAAGACCGTACGCATTGACGTCACGAAACCGCGATTCGCGTCACTTTTTCGTCTGCTGATTTCTTGCAGAACTGGTGTACAAGTGAGATCAAAGATGCATTGTATGTGGCACGTAAGTGGTTATCTGGTGATTTTTTTTATTGGAGGTTTAACGACCACCGTGAGCAACTCAAACGGGCTCTAAGCAGTCGCCCGTCCCTAATTTAGGGTCACTGGTTCTAGGGAAGGGAGAGAGCCAGTGTCATAAGACAAACACAACATCCATGCCTCACCGGGATTCGAACCCGGACCCCGTTCTTTTTTTTTGGAGGTTTAACGACCACCGTAAGCAACTCAATGGGCTATAAGCAGTTGCCCGTCCCGAATTTAGGGTCACTGGTTCCAGGAAAGGGAGAGAGCCAGTGCCGTAAGACAAACACAACATCCATGCCTGACGGGATTCGAACCCGGACCCCTTACTGACGAATGATCAGAGACCAGCGCCTTAGACCACTGCGCCACCGGCAACCGGACCCCGTTCGGACGAATGATCAGAGGCCATCGCTCAGACCCCTGCGCCACGGCTATCTGTTGATCAAAAATAGTTTTTTTCTGATAAATTAAAGTTATTGGGCAATTGTGGTGACCTATATGATATTCCATATTCAATTTTCTTGAACAATATTGCAGAAAGGGGAAGCTTGAAATGAACTCGAAATTCCACATTCCAGCACAGCCACCAACTTCTGCGCTAACAGCATATTCACACAGTTAATTAAGATAAAAAAGTCCTGTCATCTTTGGCTAATTATTTAATTTAAAAGTTTACCTTTCAATAATTTAGATATTCTTCACCCTGAAACTTAAGCTAAGGTAACAATCATTAGCTTTACACAGGTAAGGCTATAATAATAATAATAGTGACAATTCTGGCGAGTAGCAAAAAAAAAAAAAATGATCATATGTGGAGGATTTTAGGGAGTGTCTGATCCCAGGTCTTAAACAACCCTTAGAAACAGGAAGCTAGGAGATTTGGGCTAGATAGCCCGTAAGGAAAGTGACATGGAAGCGAAGTAGAAAGGGGGAGGAAGATGCCTTTATTTATTACCGGGGGGCCAGTACCCGGGTCCGAGGGCTTAACGTGCCCATCCGACGCACGGCGGATATTTGGTGGATCGAGCATTCGTACCCGAGGTCCTTCCCGTGGCAGTCACGAACGTTGCCCACTAGGCTACCAGCGGCCTGGCGAGTAGCACTAAGTCTCTGTACCTTACATATAATAATGACAATAATAATAAACTGGTGAATGTTATCATGAGATCATTTTTCCAAAATCGGCCTGGGAGCCCAACATATGAAGGTTCTTTAAGATATTCACGATAAAGAACAGCATAATCTTACTCATAAGAAAGGTTAATTCTAGTCTAAAGATATTCATAGTTTTAAATGTAAACTACACACTCAATGTTCCTTCGTTTCCGGTCATCAATGTCAACATACGTGATAACCACAAAATTTGGCGCATCTGAATTAAATTTTTAGAATTCTGATCCCACTTCGTTCGTTTAGACGGTAATCTATATAATAGGATACATGATTATATCTCCCAATTCGGTTACTTCAGCCGAAAAAAAGCACATAGCACCATCTTCCTTAACGCTGCATAATGCAAATCCAAGCGGTTCTTGTACACCAGTTTTTTCTATTGGGGATTTAACGACCACCGTGAACAACTCAATGGTCTATAAGCAGTCGCCCGTCCCTAATTTAGGGTCACTGGTTCCAGGAAAGGGAGACAGCCAGTGCCGTAAGACAAACAGAGCATCCATGCCTCACCGGGATTTGAACCCGGACCCCTTTCGGACGAACGATTACAGGCCATCGCTTAGACCACTGCGCCACCGGGCCGGCGCTACTAGGGTGCGGGAGGTGCGACGCGCCAGGGCGGCCTTTTTTTGTCAAAAATAATGAAAGGAGAGAATGAAATGTAGAAAGAAGGACGAGAAGAAAAAATGACATAAATTACTAAAAAATAAAAAAAGTAAAAATAATAATTGTAATTTAATTTCGCAGTTAGGTAATATTGCTTCAGTTCGCCAAAAAAAAAGGAAAAAAAAAACTAAAAAAAAAACAAAAAAAAAAACGATGGCGTCAAAGATCTGCAATATTTAGGGGTTTTGTGATACCTTTTTTTTTTTTTTTTTTGGTTGGAGGTTTAACGACCACCGTGAGCAACTCAATGGGCTATAAGAAGCAGTCGCCCGTCCCTAATTTAGGGTCACTGGTTCCAGGGAAGGGAGAGAGCCAATGCCGTAAGACAAACATAACATCCATGCCTCACGGGATTCGAACCCGGACCCCGTTCGGACGAATGATCAGAGGCCATCGCTTAGACCACTGCGCCACCGGGCGGCTGTGATACCTTGATGTGTTGATTATATTTTGGTACAAATCGGAGGGGGAATTCCCCATAACACGTTTGCTCTTTCTTTATAGAACTCAGACTGTTGCGGATATCTAGACGAAATTTATTATTTAGCAGCTTTTTTTATATGTATATTCATGTGCTCACTAGATTTTAGTAAAAAATCAGGAAACCGGAAGTAGGCGTTCCTTATTGAACTTTTATTATTTTGTTATATACTGAGGGTGAGTCATAAGTAATGAGCCATGTGAGAGGTAGTTTAACATGGCGTTGTTTTTTCGGAAATAAACAATCGTTTGGACTGGAACTTGTTTATAGGTAGAAAGAGCATTTTTTTTTATTGGAGGTTTAACGACCACCGTGAGCAACTCAATGGGCTATAAGCAGTCGCCCGTCCCTAATTTAGGGTCACTGGCTCCAGGGAAGGGAGAGAGCCAGTGCCATAAGACAAACACAACATCCATGCCTCACCGGGATTCGAACCCGGACCCCTTTCAGACGAATGATCAGAGGCCATCGCTTAGACCACTGCGCCACCGGGGCTGCTGTGATACCTTGATGTGCTGATTACATTTTGGTACAAATCGGAGGGGAATTCCCCATAACACGTTTGCTCTTTCTTTATAGAACTCAGACTGTTGCGGATATCTAGACGAAATTTATTATTTAGGAGCTTTTTTTATATGTATATTCATATGCTCACTAGATTTTAGTAAAAATCAGGAAACCGGAAGTAGGCGTTCCTTATTGAACTTTTATTATTTTGTTATATACTGAGGGTGAGTCATAAGTAATGAGCCATGTGAGAGGTAGTTTAACATGGCGTTGTTTTTTCGGAAATAAACAATCGTTTGGACTGGAACTTGTTTATAGGTAGAAAGAGCATTTCATGGACTATCAGAATTTGCTTTAGTGGTGGACATGAATTGTTTTTTTTTTTTTTTTTTTGCTTTCAGAACATGGACGAAAAACCGACAGTTCGAGTACTGTTGCCTCATTATTGGAAAAAAGGAAAAGACCATCTGCGCATGCTGCGGTCGCCGAAATTTGTGAAGTTGAAAGTGTGGGTATAGTCAGCTACGCCACAGCTAAAAGATGGTTTGTTCGCTTTAACAAGGGTGACAAAAGCCTTCAAGATGGGCCTCGCTCTGGCAGACCCCCAACGGTGGATTCGGGAGCCGTAGAGGCAACACCAACCACTTGCAGATTGGCGGACGAGATTGGGGTATCACAATCTAGTGTAATTCGCAATCTCCACAAGCTTGGGAATGTCAATAGGAGCTGCCGAGTGGTACCCCACGAATTTTTTTGATTGGAGGTTTAACGACCGCCGTGAGCAACTCAATGGGCTATAAGCAGTCGCCCGTCCCTAATTTAGGATCACTGGTTCCAGGGAAGGGAGAGAGCCAGTGCCATAAGACAAACACAACATCCATGCCTGACCGGGATTCGAACCCGGACCCCTTACGGGGGAATGATCAGAGGCAAACGCCTTAGACCACTGCGCCACCGGGGCAGTCCCCCACGAATTGACCACAGCACAAGCTCAAAGGCGAGTGAAATCGTGCAGAGTTGCTGAACCACTCCATGAAGGAGCGTTTCACCAGGCGAACTGTTACGTCTGATGAAAAGTGAATCTTTTTCTGCAATCCCGACATGCGAAACCAATGGATTAACCTAGGACAGCTTCCAGAACCCGTCGCTAAGCGGGGACGCTTCGAACAGTCATGTTGTGTATTTGGTGAAATTTTGAGGAGCCCATACCTGAATTCGTTCCAGCTGGGCGAGGAGTCTTCGCTGCGCTCTACTCTCAACAACTAGAGGATGTACGAAGCTCTAATCCGCTGGTCAACGGAAAACAGGTTCTCCTTCAGCACGATAACGAACCAACCCATACCGCCCGTCCAACGAGGGATAAGATCCAGGAGCTCGATGGAATCGAACTTCTTAAACATTTTTTTTTTGATTGGAGATTTAACGACCACCGTGAGCAACTCAATGGGCTATAAGCAGTCGCCCGTCCCTAATTTAGGGTCACTGGTTCCAGGGAAGGGAGAGAGCCAGTGCCGTAAGACAAACACAACATCCATGCCTGACCGGGATTCGAACCCGGACCCCTTACGGACGAATGATCAGAGGTCAGCGCCTTAGACCACTGCGCCCTTCTTCCACATCCTACCTATAAGCCCAGACCTACCACTCGTTTCGATCGATGGCACATTTCTTCCGTGGCAGAACCTTCCGAAACCGTCATGAGGTGGAAGCCGGAGTCCCGTTTTTCACCTCAAAATCCAAGAAGTGGTACAGAGCGGGAATTCCCAACTTGGCAGAAAGATGGCTTCTGACCATAAAGGCTTGTATTTCGAAGATTTAATTGCATTCATTTGTACTTTACACATGTTCGAAGTTTTCCTATCTAATGGCTCATTACTTTTTTTTTTTTTTTTTTAATTAGAGGTTTAACGACCACCGTGAGCAACTCAATGGGCTATAAGCAGTCGCCCGTCCCTAATTTAGGGTCACTGGTTCCAGGGAAGGGAGAGAGCCAGTGCCGTAAGACAAACACAACATCCATGCCTCACCGGGATTCGAACCCGGACCCCTTTCGGACGAATGATCAGAGGCCAACGCCTTAGACCACTGCGCCACCGGGGCGGCCTCATTACTTTTGACTCACCCTCTGCAACTCAATAATTGGCGGGCTTATAAACATTAAATTTTCCAGAGAGCCAGTGCCGTACACAACATCCATGCCTTACCGAGATTCGAACCCAGACCCCTTTCGGACAAATGATCAGAAGCCATTGCTCAGACCACTGCGTGGCTTCGATAAGTTCAACCACTTTTTATAATTTAATGAAGTAATGTATCAAACTGAAAATCCCATTTTTTTTTCTGTGGAAAACAGAACTAATGAGAATAATAATCCTCCAAGAATGATTATTTTCCACAGAAAACAACAGGATTTGTTGTTCTTAATTTTTATAACAGTTAATACAATTTTGAGGAAATGATGTGAAGAAAATAGAACACTCTTAAGTTATATAAACGTTTTATTTTCATGGAAGTTTCTGGACTAAGTCTTTAGTTCTTCTTCAGCCAAAGTTCGGATGGAAACTGATTAGGTTGTTCCCAGATTTTTATCATTCAGTTTTTTGTAAATGGTTGCTAGATTCATGAACAGTGTATTTCCCATGGGAATAGTACGAATTTCTAGATCATGGAGATTCCAAATTTCAGTTATTGGAGAAAAGATAAATTTCCAAGCTTTCACGGTAGCAAAAAGCATAGGAACCAGAAAATGGCGCAATTTGCTTTGAACCCTTCCTACAGGATTTGGCTGAAGTGTTTTCCAAATTAAAGGAGGCTAAGGCAGTATTAGAGGTACCCATTTTTACAACTTTTTGGTGTTCTTTCAACGTAGTATTGATGCTTTGATAAGAGCTTCTGATGTACGAAGTTTAAAGGTTGAAATTTTTATTGGAATAGACTCCTGGAAGATTAAGTGGGCTTATTTTAACTCTGACATTAAGCAAACGCTTTAGAAATGTAGGGTTGGAACTGGTTTCAAGATGGTAGCCGAAACTTTTGAAAACTTTAATTTGTAAGAATATGAATGGAAAGGAATGAAGCTTGTGAATTATAGATTTTCTTTGCCTTATAAGGGTTGCAACTCAATTTTGCTCACAATTTCCATGACAAATCTGCAATATTACAACTACAGCATATCTCATCAATTTACAGGAATGCATGCATATGTGTATGTCTGTATGTACACTGATGTCCAAAATTAAGGTCACAAACACATATTCTGTGATACCTTAAAAACTAAATGGTATATTGCAATGGAATTTGGTACATACATGCCTCATACTATGAGACATGCAATAGCAACAGAACAAAGTGAACAGGAGGTAAATTGCGTGCGATATGCTAATTAGACTAAAAACAGTCTAAACATGATGCATTATATCTTGAGAATGGTCCAGCTAATAGGAGTGTGGCCACCCCGCGCAGCTTTACAAGTCAAGCTGTTAACCTACTGTAAATGAGGTTAACAGCTGGTGGCAACAAATCCCATTCTTCTGAAAGTGCAGATTTTAACACCTGGAGGGGTTGATAGCATGCAATGGCTTTTTTAGAGCATCCAAACATGCTCTTTAGGATTTAGGTCCAGCGACTTCGCTGGCCACACCATATATGGCAAATATCCTTTCCCTTCAGAAAATCGTTGACAAGCAGAGCTTTGTGTGGCCTCATGTTGTCCTTAAAAATGAAGTTCAGTCAGACAGCTCCCGGAAAAGCCTCACACAAGGTTACAAGGGCGCCTGGGGGGATCGAGCCCTACCCCCCAGCCGTCGGTATAGCCAAATTTTTGATAAATTTAAAACACAAGAAACCTTTTTTTAAAGGATTTTTAAAATTTCCAATTAGTAGTTCTAATTCTGACTATTATATAGCTCCAATTATTGTACTATTATCTTTTACGTGCGATATTTCAAAGTAACTTGTACAAAATTCTAGAGGATAATGCTTACCTTGGCATTCCTTTTTAGCGATGGGAACATTTCACGCACGTGTTTTCCGGTCTTTGTTGATGTTATTGTCCTAAAGTCCGTTGTTTGCGATGACTGGCTTTACTTCTCACACTTTTCGCTGGGTATACTCATTGGATCTTTGCTTTAGAATTCCAAACACATCAATTTTTACCGTTCTTTATACTCGAAATTTTCGCCCATCCTCTGGGCATCCTCAGGAGCGACTTTACCACCGATGTTCGTGGTTAACTTCGCGCTAATGGAGTCCGATACTCCTTGTTGCCATTCGTCGGATATACTTTCCTGGATATATTTCGTTATCAAGCCCGGCTGGCGCCATCTATGTTTCATTAAAAACTTTTTTTTTTTAATTTTTTTTTTAATTTCTTCTCCTATCCTGGTTTTCTTGTCTTTTTTTGCCGGTTTTTCTTTTGTTGTTGTTTTTCTTGTCTTATTAGTTCTTTCCACAGGCCCGATAATGTGCTAGGGTCGTTCTGGTTACATACCCTTGCTTTATTTTTATAGATTAATATTGCTTCTTCCCTCCTCATTTGCCTTTCCGATTTTTTATTCTTTTTTAGCATTTTAATTTCATCGAATTTTGGGAATGTCCGGTTTTCCATGCAGAATTGCACTAAAGCAGTTTTGGCTTCTTTTTTTTGCCAATTAGATATGTGTTGTTTAAGTCTTTTTTTTTATCTGTTTTTTGTACTTCCAATGTACGATATTGGGGGTATGTGTGCAATTGGAATTTCGTAGGTTCCTGATTCTTCTAGCATTTTTTCCTCTGTTTTTTGTTGACAGTCTAATTTTCACGGTGTGCACTGAGCTTCCTAGTTGTAAGTCATATTTAGCACAGTGCCTATTGATTTCATTACTCACTCCTTCCAAGTATGGGAAAGCTCCGATGTATTTCAATTTTTTCTTCCTCATCTTCCTTTGGTTGTGCACTTCTTGGCCTTCTTTACTCTGAGTCATATGCTTTTTACTCTCATGTATCCATTTATTAATTAGCTTGCTCGGGTACCCATACTGTTGTGCTATTTTCGAGATAAACTTTAGCTCTTGATTTTTTAGCCTGTTGTTAGATGTGTGTGTGTACGCTCGCCGTATCAAGTTTACTATGCTGATTCCATACTCGTCGCACCATCCAGTGATACATAAAAAAAATAGCATAGTAAACTTGATACGGCGAGCGTACACACACACATCTAACAACAGGCTAACAAATCAAGAGCTAGAGTTTATCTCGAAAATAGCACAAGAGTATGGGTACCCGAGCAAGCTAATTAATAAATGGATACATGAGAGTAAAAAGCATATGACTCAGAGTAAAGAAGGCCAAGAAGTGCACAACCAAAGGAAGATGAGGAAGAAAAAATTGAAATACATCGGAGCTTTCCCATATTTGGAAGGAGTGAGTAATGAAATCAATAGGCACTGTGCTAAATATGACTTACAACTAGGAAGCTCAGTGCACACCGTGAAAAGTATGACTGTCAACAAAAAAACAGAGGAATCAGAAACCTACGAAATTCCAATTGCACACATACCCCCCAATATCGTACATTGGAAGTACAAAAAACAGATTAAAAAAAAAAGACTTAAACAACACATATCTAATTGGCAAAAAAAAAAAAAAGAAGCCAAAACTGCTTTAGTGCAATTCTGCATGGAAAACCGGACATTCCCAAAATTCGATGAAATTAAAATGCTAAAAAAGAATAAAAAATCGGAAAGGCAAATGAGGAGGGAAGAAGCAATATTAATCTATAAAAATAAAGCAAGGGTATGTAACCAGAACGACCCTAGCACATTATCGGGCCTGTGGAAAGAACTAATAAGACAAGAAAAACAACAACAAAAGAAAAACCAGCAAAAAAGACAAGAAAACCAGGATAGGAGAAGAAATTAAAAAAAAAAAAAATTAAAAAAAAAAAAGTTGTTTTTAATGAAACATAGATGGCGCCAGCCGGGCTTGATAATGAAATATATCCAGGAAAGTATATCCGACGAGTGGCAACAAGGAGTATCAGACTCCATTAGAGCGAAGTTAACCACGAACATCGGTGGTAAAGTCGCCACGCTCCTGAGGATGCCCAGAGGATGGGCGAAAATTTCGAGTATAAAGAACGGTAAAAATTGATGTGTTTGGAATTCTAAAGCAAAGATCCAATGAGTATACCCAGCGAAAAGTGTGAGAAGTAAAGCCAGTCATCGCAAACAACGGACTTTAGGACAATAACATCAACAAAGACTGGAAAACACGTGCGTGAAATGTTCCCATCGCTAGAAAGGAATGCCAAGGTAAGCTAGAAAGGAATGCCAAGGTAAGAATGCCAAGGTAAGCATTCTCTGCTAGGTGCCTGTATACAGTTTGCCGCTAGAATTTTGTACAAGGATTTTTAAAAATAATAAAATATTAATGATTGATTGTATCAATTATTTTTGTTGTATTTTAGCATCTTGTACATTTACTAAAATGTTTGGCACAGGAGGTAAGGATTTTTCTTAGCCCCTCTTCCCTAAAAGTACTCATATGGGCACCACTGCAAGGACCTCATGCCTATAGTGCTGTGCTGTCACAGTGCCCCCATCAAAGACATGCAGTAGTGTACGGCCGTTCAACATGATGCCTGTACACACAAGGATTCCACTTCCACCAAAGTGGTTGATTTTCCTTATATTGGAGGGATGATAGCAGGCCCCATGCTGTCTCCAGATGAAAACTCGTCGAGAATCACTTTGTGCACTGAATCCCGACTCATCACAGAAAAGTACACGACCCCAATCTTGCTGTGTCCAAGAAAGGTGTGTTTGGCTCCACGAAAGATGGGCTTCTCTTCTGCGATCTGGTGAGGGGGACGCACACTACTGGTCACCGGACGTAAAGGGCCTTCTCTGCTAGGTGCCTGTATACAGTTTGCCTCGAAATTGTTGTTCCAGTCACAGCAGCGAGGTCTCTAGATGTCATCCGCCTATGGCGTTTGGCAGTTAATACCACGTAATGATCCTCCGCAGGTGTCGTGGCTCTTGGACGGGCCTCCTGGTGATAGTACCTGTTGTTTGGAATTAGTGCCATAACCTGGATACCACCTTTCGTGAAACCTGTAACCGTAGAGCGACCTCCATTTGAGACTGGCCAGCTTCATGTCTGCCAATGGCTCTCCACCTCAGTCTATCGTCTAAACGATTCCGAGCACTCATTCAAACTGAAATCAGTCAATCTTGTGATTTTTTTTTGCAAGAAACACAACTCTGAAGACAAAATTTGCAGATGTAGAAAATGGTCACTTTTATGTTCTCTTACCAAACTCACCATGTTAACAGTTTAACAAAAGTGTATGCTCACATTAGATTCACTGTTTCCCAAAGCATATATGACAGCAATTTTAAACATTTTACTGGTTGTTATTTTGAATTATTGTAAAAAATGTGTTTGTGACCTTAATTTCGGACATCAGTATACAAAAACTTAATTTTTTTTTGATTGGAGGTTTAACGACCACCGTGAACAAACTCAGTGGGCTATAAGCAGTCATCCGTCCCTAATTTAGGCCCACTGGTTCCAGGGAAGGGAGAGAGCCAGTGCTGTAAGAGAAACACAACATCCATGCCTCACCATGACTCGAACCCGGACCCATCTTGGACGAATGATCAGAAGCCATCACTTAGACTACTGCACCACCGGGGCGGCACTTAATAATTGCTTAACTGTTAGAAGTACATTGTTGATAAGGGACAAAAATATACACCTGAATGAAAAAGGTTGACTCATGGCATCTATCCTGAAGTTAACATGAATAGCCAAGTCAAGTTAAATAATTCGGTTTTTCAATTTATTGGCAATATTTTTTACTTAGAGTGAAAGTTTACTCTAACAATTTAAAATCAAACTACACTATTGTTCATAAATAAAATTAGTACAAGTTACTTCAATAGAAAAAAAAAAAAAAAGAAAAGCACTGTAACTGGTAAAAAACCAAACTACTGCTTATTGCGCTGTAGTTTATTAACTACAATGTTTTCCCAAGTAATTTTGCTTATAGTTTTATACGGCATTTTTTTTTGTAGTCCAATAAAAGTTCACTTATGATAGATAGTAAATGCTGAAAATGTAAAACTACAACTGAATTAGCTGAATATTTTTTTATTGTTAGCTGCAGAAGATTTTAGATTTTCAATGTCTTTGTTGATTTGAGTTATTTGTTTTTGAGTAAGTGTAATTTTTTTATGGAAAGCATTTGACTTTGACAAAAGTGTGAAATCTAACTTTTGTTCAGCTTTCTGTGCCATATTATCAGCTTCTGCTACCATAGAATCACATGCCATTTTGTAATTTCAGTTTTTTTTCTCTACCATGCACTTTAGGTTTGCATCTTTTTTTTTTTTTTTATTTTTTTTTGCTTCTTGCTGCTTCTTTTCTTTTTCTTTTTGTTGTTCATCCAAATGCATCACTATCACATTCAAGAGCTAACTTGCAGCTTGAGATGAGTTCTTTTACTAAGACGATGGAAGTAACATCACCAACATCTTGAATAGCATCGTACACCAAACGCAATGATGTGAGTGACTCTTATTTCAAGTTCTCAATAATGATTTGCTTGTTGACTGAATATCCTTGTTCAACATCAGCTTGTCCATGTGAAAGTGTCAAAATCATCTTCACCATGTACCATAAGTCAATACATTTTCCTTGGTTTGCAAAGAATTTTCCATAAAATGTATCCAAATGCTCTGTATTTCTATCATATGAAACAAAACCAGTCTCCAATTTTACATCCATAATGAATCCTTTGTACTGCTTAAATGCAACATCACACTGTTCCTCTGTTGTTAGATTTTGTTTTAGTAGATTCTGCAGCAATCCACTGAAAGCTTTAATAGATTCATTTTCGGATGCAACAATAAATTGTGGATTGAAGAACACAGCATCTCTGACTATTGAATATTTTAAAGGATTCCTCTCTTGGGTTTTTTTACCACAGCTTTTATGAAACTTGAGCATTGTCAAATTCTAAAACCTCTTTTTCACTTATTTGTTTCTTTTCTAAGCACTGAGTTATTGTTTTCTTAGCAGCAAATCCAACTTCCATTTCTCTCACATACAAAAGGATTTTCTTATCAACATCAATTTTATAGATGAGATTTTTTTCTTTACATCAATGACATCTTTTTTATAATAAGAGACATTAATTCAAACAAAAAAATTACTTATGTCCGTAACCTAAAATGGAATTGTGGGTGTATCAGTTTGATAGCACTTTAAATAAGGCTGAATGGCTTTTCCAATAAAAGAAAAAAACTGTAACTTTCCTATGAAAAGAACATCATTGCATGCTTTTTCCACCATTGTAAAGCTTCGATGATAAGGAGCACACTGCAGCTTACTTTTTTTAACAGAAAATACAACAGAGCACATATGGCCAAATTTTAATGGCATACTCTGCAACATATACATCTTCTACCCATACCTTGTGGCACAGAACTTTAGTGGAAACAAATTTGAACCAGTTACAGTTACATAATCATTTCTCCTGGCAGGAGAATTCTTAAAGAGTTACCATAGGCCTTTCAGAATGTCAGCTACATTCCAAGAAGTCTCCTCTGCACCTTTCTTGAAAGCACTATGAAATGTATGTAAGCTGCAGCTTCCAATGTTTATGACATCTGGATACTCCGGGTACTCAAGTTTCTGCTTAGTGACAGAAGCTTTCAGAACTTTTAAGTTCACATTGGGACCATCCATCCCTATTTTAAGAAGTTTCCCTTCATGAATGGAATACGAGATTACATCATACAATACAAATTTGGGAGATGTGAATCCGTTTTTTGGTGTAAATATGACATGGATGGTAAGTCAGATAATATTCGAAAACTTGAAAATTGCGTCATCCTGGCAATAACGGGATAGAATTCTTAACCTCCAGATTCGCTAAACATGAATGCCAGTTGAATTGACTAGTGAATCCTGTGATGGTTATATTCAAATTAAATGGAAACTTGGTCGTTCTGCGTGGTGTAGTGGTTAGCATACTCAGGTGCTATCCAGGAGATGTGGGTTCAATTCCCACTCCAGGAAAGACAAAATTTTCAAATTTTCGGATATTATCTGACTTACCATTCATGCCACATTTATGTATTGTACGGTGTAATCCCATATTCCACTCATGATTCATTTGCTCTTCCGGGCAATCATGGGATAGAATTCTTAACCTCCAGATTTGCTAAACATGAATGCCGGTTGCATCGACTAGCGAATCCTGTGGCCATATTCAAATTAATCGGAAACTTAAAACTTGGTCGTTCTGGGTGATGTAGTGGTTAGCATACTTGGGTGCTATCCGGAAGACACGGGTTTGATTCCTGCTTCAGGATGGCAAAATTTTCAAATTTTCGGATATTATCTGAATTACCATCTATGTCATATTCACACCAAAAAACGAATTCACATCTTCCAAAAGTTTCCCTTCATTAAGTGTAGATATCTGATCTTTCAATGCAGCTAGTAAGTCAATGGCTGTAGTGTGGCCAAGAAATGTAGATCCCAAATAATGTGTAATAACCTGTTGTTGATCTGCATCCCAAAAGCAAACCAATACATCCATTTGTTCAAGGTGAAGTGATTTGTTGAGGCATTCATCTAGCACACTGCAAAAAAAATCTAATGTGCAGACTTTGGTCACAAGTTTCTGCTTAAAATATGGAGCAAGTCCAAAACACACCAGGTACACAGACTTATCTGCAGCACAAGAATAGTTCTTGGCTATTGTGCTATCTGGAAACATGGCAGAAAAAAGCTTATTATTCCCATTGCATGAATTGAATGACAAGTGCTTCGCCGCCATATTGAGTGTCCACAACATTTCATCTTTTACCATTTGTATATCCAGAACATGTGGTGTGATAATACCTAGTCTTACCATAAATACTGTTACAAAATATTCAATGAATTAACAAAAGAAATATAAAGTTATTTTAATATACATATGATTTAAGTAGTATACTTGTGAATACACGGCAACAATCACTTTTCAAAATGACATCCTTTTGCCTTCACACAGTCCTTCAGTCTCTGTAGCTTCTGTAGCTACTCATCAATAGCTTTACACAGGGTCTCCACAGGGAAAGCTGCTACTGCCCAAACCAAGAGCATTTGAGACTGTCAATACTGGGGTGTCTCTTTCTGCAGGCCCTGTCCTCCAATGTGGCCCACAACTTGTAGCCCAATGGGTTGAGGTCTGGGCTGCTGAAGGCCAATCAGCTGGAGAAATGAAGTCTAGCAAATTTGCCTGATGCCACTCCTGGGTTGACTTGGCCTTATGGGTAAGTGCAGAATCCTGCTGAAAGCCCCATTGTCGGTTTTGGAAGAGGGTGTGACTCACATTTTTGACCACTGGCTCCAAAACCCTGTCCTGGTAGATTTTGGTGAATGTTTTTACTCCTTTCTCACAGAAATGGAGCTTCGTGGTACCCTCGCAGAAGACTCCCCACCAAACCATGACAGAAGCAGGATGATGGCTCCTCATGATCCTTGGAGCTTTCTCCTAAACTTCTCGTGAGATTGACGCATACACCCTGTCATTTTGGCAGTTGAAAGCCTCTTCAATAGTGAAACAAAAAATTCATCAGAGAAAAAATTCTGTCTGTGGTGATTGTCTGCATAATGCTGCAGCAAATGTTTCACTTTTAGCACCCTCTGCAGGTAAGCTCTCACCCTTAGGTCACTCTGCAGCACGAGCGGCATCGACATTCTTGAAATGTTCAGCTCACGAGGCATCACTGACTGTTTTCTGACAGGATTTTGTCGAATACAGGCTGCCACTGCTTTCACCAGGCGAGCAGTCCTCATGGTACGGGGCTGACCCTTTCTGGGGTGGTCAGCGATGGTCCCAATATCAAGGAACCTGTTTATGGTTAGGCAGACAAAAATTTGGCAAATTTTCAGCTTCTTCAGCATGTTGAAAATCTCGGAAGCTGATTTTCCAACTTTGTGCACGCTACTACAGTGACACAATTCTCATAATCGCCCCCCCATGGCAAGTACTTCACGAAACACGTTATCTCCTCTGTGACTGAACGCACAATGATTCACTAGCTGCTTCGTGCCTCCTGGCTGGTTGGTGAACCAGTTACATGCCATCTGTCGAATGTTTGTAAAAATATTTATTCTATGACTGGGTATATGGAGGAGTTTGTTCGATACATGGAGCCAGAATTACTTCAGAACATGTAACAGTAAAATTTCTCCTGGGTTCACTGAAAGGGACAGACTGTTTATTCATAAAACTGGAGATGCATTTTATATTACTTGAAGAAAGTAACGTTATTTTTAAATACACCAGAGTTGAATAATTATGAAACGCATATAGCGTATGAAATCCGCTTATTTTCGTGGTGTAGTCAGCACAAATATTCGCCAAGCTTTCGCACTCCACTGGGAGGCTTTTTCAAGGCAATGATAGACACAAAAATTCAGAGAATTGGAACATGTAAAGAACGAAGATGATTTTTGAAAATAACGCGGGTGACATTACGATCATATTACATGAATTTTTATCACGTAATTATACAGATGGAAACACATCACGGGGCTCTATATAATTACGTGATAAAAATTCATGTAATATGATCGTAATGTCACCCGCGTTGTTTTCAAAAATCATCTTCGTTCTTTACATGTTCCAATTCTCTGAATTTTTGTGTCTATCATTGCCTTGAAAAAGCCTCCCAGTGGAGTGCAAAAGCTTGGCGAATATTTGTGCTGACTACACCACGAAAATAAATGGATTTCATAAGCTATATGCGCTTCATAATTATTGAAGAAAGTAGTTTTTTCCTATGCTTGACACTAACCATATGGCTCTTTACTGCAGCAATACCCATATTGCTGATGTCAAAAGGTTTACAACATGCTTTGCAGAATGCCTTAGATGTATCTTCTTTGCATTCCTCTAACCAACAACTATATTTAGGATTCAATTTCCACTCTATTTTAAAGTTGCATTTCCTTGGAGTTCCCATGTCTGTCTGTCACTTGTAAGCACAACTATGAAATGGAAAAAAAAAAAAAAAAGCAATAGTTACATGAGGGGTGTGTACATGAAATAACTATACAAGAAAGAAAAAATCATTTAAATTACAACTACAAATTAGAACCAAATGCTGGAAAAATCACAATTGAATACATTAGAAAATTAAAATTTTATTGGCATGTTTTTTTTAATTAACAATTAAAAAAAAGCAGTTACTTGTGCTAATATCAAATGTTTCATTTCATCACCAGTAAAGTTTTGTGAAGATATATTTTAAGCAATTAAAACATATCTTCACAATTATTTCTAAAACTGTACAATTATATTGTGCACAATGACTTCGTTGGTTAGTCACCCTCACTGGGCACTACTTATGCTATGCTGATGGCTAAATGGCCCCAGAAGGTAGGCTTATTCATAACAAGGAGGCTCTACCCAGGAAAATAACATAACACGACTTCCGAACCATGGTGAATCTTTGGTGACGCAGCAATGCTGATTTCAACCATTTCTAATAGTACTGGTTCACTATCGGACCAGAACACACAAAAAATTCATCAAAATCGGACTATTTTTATGCATAACTGAGTTTGAAAGAACAGATACTGCTCTTATATCTCGATTTTCAGCACCTTTTCAAAAATTTTTAATAGGGTTTGTATACAGGACATTCTTAACAAACATATTAAAATTTCAATGAAATCAAAACACAAGAGAGTTATCTTGTGGACACAGATGTTAACTCTTGTAAACGTCATATGACTACAAAGTGTTAAAAATAGGAAAATATTCACGATGCAACCCAAATAAATAAATTTTTCATATTCAGGAGTGATTGTATGGTCAAATGAAAATACCTGAAAATAGGGCAACATAAAAAATATACTGCATGTTAGAAATACTGAGGGTGCTTTGGGTATAAACTGATTATTTTGAAGTACATATTGGCACTTTGTCGGTGATTTTCATCATGAACAAATATCATCTTTCCTTTGTCGGTGAATTTATGGAGAAAAAAATCTGGAATTCTGGATACAACCCAGGCAACTATAACCCCTGATACGGGTTTATCCTGGCAAAATTATAAATTCCTTTACTTTAAAAGCTTAAGAACATTTTTGAAAAATATAAAAATATACATGCTTTTTGTTTTCTGAAGTTCAACAAATGCAAAAAAAAAAAAAAAAAAAATCGGCTATGTTCGTCGGGAAAAAAATTACAACCCAGAATTCCAGATACAACCCAGACTACAAATACCAATTATCCTGGAAAAATTCTAAATTTCCTTACTTTAAAATTTTAGGAATATTTTTGAAAAATATAAAAATATACATGCTTTTTGTTTTCCAAAATGCATGGAAATTCCGAATTTAGTAGACCCCTCCCCTGCCCCAAAAACAGTGCACTTGCATCATTTATTTAAAAAATTCTTGGGAAAGTACGACAATTGCACGTCAGAGAAACAATGCCGCCCGATACTAGTTATGAAACAATTAAAATCTTTGGAATCTGAAACCCCTTAATGAAATAAGGAAATGCTGAACACAGCACAAAAAATTTGGGTTTATAATTTGAAAAAAATGCATACATAAGAAACAGTGGTAATCAAATTCTAAACTTAAAAAAAAAAAAAAAAAAAAAAAAAAGGGTAAATGTGTAGTTTGGCGTCCTAAATTATTTGGCTGAGAATTTCGAGAAAAAGTGATGTACATATTTTAATGTATATAATTTGACATGAAATGATTAAAAAAATTCAGCTTTATAATGCATTTTAAAGATTTTAACCGTAAAATTGACCTGCAAGTTCGACAACGCAATGTAAACACATGCTGTGATGAGCTTACCCTCGTGCGGTGACGGCATAAAATGGCCGTCGTAGGATGAGTGGAAGATCGTTTCATTACGCAGTGGTGCCAGGAGTAACCTCGCCTTAGTGTTGACATCCCTGTACTTGCAGGAAAATTTTACGGTAAAAATCTTTAAAATGCCATGTAAAGCTGACATTTTTCACCATTTCACATCAAATTACATCTTTAAAATATGTACATCCCTTTTTTTCGAAATTTTCAGCCAGATAATTTAGGACACTAAAACATGATTAAAAAACTGAGGCATACCGGACTCTTTCAACACAAGGTTTGTTTTCAATAATAGCAACAAAATCCTAAGATCTATTTCACCTTAGCATCAATGCATATATATGTGCTTTAATCTATGCCGTTTAAACATGTACAAAATCATACACAAAGAAAAAAATACGCACCTTTTAACGACTACTGCATTGTTCCTGTGCTTGCCTCTGCTCTCACCACACTGACAACGAAATGAATGCGCGCTAAGGACATGTAGCCTCTATTTCAGCAGTCAGTGCCAGACACATAAAAGCTCAGGTCACGTGGTTCTGCTCTCTTCATTGGTAATGCTGTCTGCCGAAGGAAGAAAGTCAGGTAATCTGGCCAGCGAACTACACAACTGAGGAGTTCAGCTACAATGCAATGAACTTGTACTTTTTAAAAACACGTTTTTTTTAAACAAAACTATTTTTTACGAAATGTCAAAATATACTGATTAAGAAAAAAAAAAAAAGTGAAAATAGCATATCATAACACATGATAAAAAAGTTCACTGTTTTATGACAAACACCTCATTTTTGAAAAAATCCATGCCTTTTCCAGTACTGGATTTTTTTTTTTTTTTTTTGAAATTCCGAGTTTTTCAGGGTTGTAAGAACCCTGCTTACACTTGTAAATAGTCATTTACAACTGTTTCTGCATCTATTTGCACATTTGCATCAATATGTGTGCATATTATATTACATTGTAAAATTATGGGGTATTATGTCATAATTTTGTAATGTACTGTAAAACTGTACAGCTAAATAAGTTTCCTAAATAGCAATTTTTTTAATGTGTGGTTCTTAGCCTGAAAATTACAGTACTTTCAATAGCGTTGTGCATGAGCCATCCCGACAACATACTAAAATTTCAAAGAATTTGAGCCATTCATTTTCACATGCATTATTGTGCAAAGAGACAAAGCCAAGAGTATAAATATAAATGCTTGAGCTTAACTTACAGATGCAAAGTGTTAAATGTGTTTTGACTCTCCTACAGCTGAAAATTTGAAAATCTGATATATGCATCTATAGCATTTATAGTAATGCGTATATTCAGTTCACACACCATATGCCAATTTTAAATTAGCTGCCCGATATGGTTTTGGCACATTTCATCTCTATGTGAAACTCCAAAAATTCATTTGGCACTTACACATGAATGTTTAGTTTGGAAAACATTAATTAAAAAGGAGAAACAAATAGATAGCAAAATAAAAAAAATTGTGAATTTAGGCAGTGTGGTCAACAGTAAAGAACAGATGGCACCACAACCATGAATGAGAAGTATAATAATATGCCAAAATGCGATTACCGTACTTGCCAACTTCAGAAAATGTGCATCAGTAAAACTTTTGTGCGAACGCCATTTATCACAAAACAAAACCTAACTATGTTAATAAATATGCAGTAAAAATCTTTGCACATGTCACAATAACTAAACTAGTATTATCTGTGTTTAAAATAATAATTTAAAAAACCATAAAGTAAAATCTTAATTTTGTTCAATGTTAGCCTCGCAAACCTGTGGTGTTTCAATACCAAACTAAACATTTCCTGTAAAAAGGAAATATTCACTTAAACAGTACCTACACATTGCATTTAAAACTGTACGTTACATACCTTCTAATCTTTATCCTGTATATCAGGATTATATAATATTGTAATAACTTTCATCACTTCCATCACATGCTGCAGAAAATGGCCCTTCTTGTAATAGTTTCACAACAGCAGAAGTTCAATCTAAAGCCATTTCGTGGACAATCACCGTCATTTTGGTCTTCCCACAGCCATAACGTTTGGCAATTTCTTCTTTCGGAAACATCTGCTGAAAAAGTGGACCAGCATGACTGGCAGCACTGAATGGCATGTTGTGTTCTATAAAAAAAGACATAATCAATAATTCGACACGAGTTACATTTCCTTGACTATTATCCGATGTTTTAAAAACGTAGTCAGTTTGGAGTTACTATCAGTACACTTCACATTACCTTTGTGTTTGGGACACATGATGAAAAATATCGTTTCTGCCTCCGTGGGCAATGTTAAAATCATTTTGGCAAATGTCGCAAAATTCAAATTTTACACCTCTATTAGATTTTCTGATGCACTGGAACTTTGGGGTGTATGCTTTCTTAAAAGTTTGAAAATAACTTTGAGATGGTATAATCTTAGTACTCATCTTTATAGATTTGCATAAAAGCTAAACTAAAAAGTCACTCCTCCCTGTAATTCAACTCTACAATAAAGAAACAACACACATAAGAAAGTATTATTTTGCTGCTACAACAACATTGCTCAACACTGAGCATGCAGATTTTAACCTTCTCTTTCATTGGCTATGATTTCCTACCCCAGAAAAGACCAATTAACTGCTACAATGAACTAGTGCCTACAGGGACTGAAATACTACGGCCGCTCGATCAAGTTAGGCCATGGAAATACAAAATACGATGTCCACCATCGCAAACTCTGCACATGCATCTAGCGTTGGCACGTCACTTGAGAACTCTCATGGAGAGAGAGAGAGAGAGAGAGCAACCGCACAATGTCACGAAGCCAGTGAGTCGAAGATGACATCATCGCGTGACACAGCACTCGTAAGATCCAGTAGAAAATCTAAGTGGATGGTTGCAGGGGATTGAAATATTATGATTGAGCAATCGAAATATTAAAAATTTCGTAAAAAAAGACCTCTACTCGTAAATCAGTAAAATTAAGCAGAAAACCGTAAAAGTTGGCAAGTATGGATTACGATTGCCTGTGGACACAGTTTGGGAGAACCCCTAGTACCATCACGACATACCAGGACATACGTGTTAATTTTTGACTAGAGTGAAGTGGGAAGTTTTGCAGATGAGCATGCTGTTGCTCCAAAGGCCTCAATTTGAGAAAAATGATGTGGAATATCGTGCAGTTATGACCGGGACTTGCATACAGTGAAATATATGAAATAGGAGTTTTTAAAGGTTTGATTTTGAGAAAGTTTTTAGACTATTAAGAACCGAATAAGTCAGAGTGTAAAATGTTGAGACACTTGGTATAAAAGAAGATTTAATGACATTTTGTCAAAGATTTAATTTGTTACTAAGATAAAACTGAATTAACATATAAAAAAAATGTTAATTATACTTTTTGCTGTGTATTATTACTAAATTGTAAATAAAAATATTAATTCAATGTGCTTGAATAATACAGGTCCAGGGAGTGATGAATCGGTGAACCATGTGCAAAATTCACACCAATAATATGTAAGAGCTAAATGGGTTTTTGGAGTTTCACATAGAGATGAAATGTGCCAAAACCATATTGGGCAGCTAATTTAAAATACAGCTGAAAATGTCAGGATATAATCAACACAGCAATCAGACATAACTAAATTGACTGTAATTCCTGTTTGTCACATAATACATGTATCAATCACATCAGAAAACTTTAAAATGTTGTCGCCCTGGAGCAGGAATCGAACCAGAATCTCCAGATTACCGGTTGAGCATGCTATCCGTTACACCATCCAGGACAGCAAAGTCCCAAGTATCTGAGTGTTAACAGCTTTGGAATATTTTCCAACTGCATTCTTAATCAAAGCAAATGTGCTGCCATCTAGCATTGTTAAGCAAATCTCCAGCTGTTCAGGTAAACAATGTGGAAGAAATATTCTCATATTTTTTTTCCAGTCCATGTATTATGAGAAGAATATTTCTTCCACATTGTTTACAGCTGAAAAGTTTACTTCTTTAAAAAAAAAAAAGTTTTTATTACCACCAAAGATTCTCCAAAATAAAATGTTCTTCAACATTTTGCAAAAATATATCTATTCAGTAATTTCATAATAATTTAAAAATAAATAAATTATCACATATGAGTGGAACATGTCAATAAAAAAGTTTACACACGCATAACTTCTAAAGTTTTCAACAAAATTCAAAATGGAACTTCATTTTTTGTGTGTCTTGGTTACTGTAAAAATCACTCTCAGTAATTTTAAAAAATGGGGGAAAGTTATTTCCATATTTTTTTCCCAGTTTCATTTTCATGATTGACAGTAGAAGCTACATTCATTCTCCCACTCATAGGAGAGAAGTCGAACCCTTAAGATATCTGTGAAATAAACTTCCCTCCAAGATAATGAATATCTTTTTTGTGAGACCTCTTAGCTTTAGGGAAGGAAAAAATGCCATTATCAGCATTAAAATAGTGGCCAGGGTAATCCCAAGCAGCTACCCTTTAACACATTAACTTTGAGGGAGAGAGAGAGAGAGAGAGAGAGAGAGAGAGAGAGAGAGAGAGAGAGAGAAGAGAGAGATTACAGAACACAATGGAGATCGAGAAAAAACAAAAACAAACAAAAAACTGTAAATGGTGAGGAAAAAGAGAGGAATAATCGTAAATCGGGGGAAAGACGGAAAATAATGCTGGGGTTATGAACACAAGATTCTGAAAAATCAATGACTTTTCAAGAATCCAAAATATTTTAAGGACTTTCAAGACTTAAAAAATGGTCCCATCAATTTTCAAGGAGGTTTTTAAGAAGATGTGTGCATTCTATGACCTTCAAAAATGTCTTGATACTGCACTTTTACTCCCTTGGACATGTAGAATTGTTTCAGAATACACTGCCGGAAAGTGAAAAAAAAAAAACACCCAGAAGGAATACTGGTAGGAACATCATATTATAATATGTTAATTGTTAAAGGCAGCAGAAACTGTGATTTAAGTTGGAATGTCATTGGATGAAATAATGACGTCACGGCGGACGACAACATGCAAATGTACGCAGCACGTATTTAAGGACTATAGCATGCAAAACGAAGTCATTCGTCTGCTGTTTTGTTCAGTGCTCATTAAAGAAGCTAAAATGCCTGGATGACACAGGCGTGCAACATTTGTTCAGTTATCAGAGTTCAAGGGAGGCCGTATAGTGTGTCTGGGGGAAAGAGGTTGGTCATTCCATCAAATTGCAGACTGAGTGGGATGAGAGATATCGGCCATGGTAAGATGGTGGCATCTGTGGTCAGAGGAGCATTCGCACAAGTGGTTCCAGACAACAGAGTTATGGACACACGAGAGGATCGGCATATCAGGAGGGCGGCATTGGCAGAGTGGATGGCTACGGAGTCACAAATTCGATCCTCTGTCATACCAAGGGTGTCTACCAGAACGATACAGAATGGTTTGTTGGAAGCAGGACTACGGGAATGCGTGCTGCTGAATGGTTACCACTGACCCCTGGTCGCCATCAAGCACAGTTGCGGTAGTGTCAAGAATGAGTTCATTGGAGGGAAGAATGGTGGTCAGTGGTCTTCAGTGATGAAAGCCAATTCTGTTTGGAAGCGTCCGACAGTCGTGTACGCGTCCGAAGGTAACAAGGTGAGCGGCTTCTGCCATTGAGCATCTGCCAACAACACACAGGCCCCACACCAGGCATCATGGTGTGGGGAGCGATTAGCTATCACTCTCGTATGAGTCTGGTGTTTGTGTGGAGTACACTGAATAGCAGTACGTACAACAGCGACATTGTGCAACTGGTCGTTCTGCCATTTTTGGGTGAGATCACCAATGCAATATTCCATCAGTTTAATGTTTGCCCCCACTCTGCCTGGGTGACTCAACATGCTCTTCAGGCTGTGCATCAACTCCCTTGACCAGCACGCTCTCCGGACTTGTCTCGAATCAAGCATGTCCGGGACTGGATTGGACAAAGACACTTCCGCGGACCCCTGCAGGCAGCGAATATCTCTGAATTAAGGGTCCAAGTTGAAAGCGCATCGAATGCTATCTCCCAGCATGATATCCAGCATTTGTATGACCGATTGCAAGCCATATTGGAAGATTGTATTGCTGCTGGAGGAGGTGCAACACCTTATTAAAATGTGCCTTCTGTATACTGTAATATGAATTAAAAAGTAAAATAAACATTGAATCACTTCACACGTGTGATCACTTTCCTTTCTTAACAAGTTGTTGCTGCGACATAAATCTCATACGTGTAGCTGCAATTTTTAACAGTGTTCTTTTTTCACTTTCCGGCAGTGCATAAAGGAAATGGGTAAATTCCTATGGTATAATTAAACTTCATGATTCTCAATGCATATTTATGTAAATTTTCAGGGTTTTCATGCAAAACCAAATCTACATATAAAGTCTAAAGTACTGCTCAGAGTTGTATAAAAATAAGATGTATCTGTGAACACAACCAATGAAACAGAAAACTGCTGCAAAACTGCAAAGCGCAAACCACAATAACAATAGAATTAGATAAATTATAGAAAAATTAATAAAATAAATTAATTATTAGATCATTTTTCAAATTCCAATGAGGACAAAATAAATATATTACATTTCAATGTGCAGCAATGTGTGTGAAATGGACCTTTATGGCAAAATATTGGACTATGAACCTCATAAAAATAAGATATTAAAGAAAAATTTTATATCCAGAAAACCAGTTCCATTAATGAACCTTCAAAATTTATAAATAGCATTCTCAACAACTTAATTCAAAAATAGTAGACTTACAAAATACATGAGGTAAAGACCAGTGGTGGCTTTTCAGGTGAAGTAGGTGAAGTACCTTTTCACCTATTTTACTTAAAATAAAGTTTTATTCAGTAATTTGTATAATACATTCTTTTTGTCTCAACTGTGCTACAAAATACTCAAAATTTTAATTACATATCAATTCACATAGCGCATTCAATACGGAAAACAAGTCCTCATATGCAAAACACTGCAAGTGAAGAGCCGAAATGAAAACCTTTGGAAGTCTGCAGCTTTCGACCGAGTTGCTATGGTAACCGTGACGTCAACCTCCCCTATCTGGCGCGTAAGTGAAGTGTTTTAGCTTTTGGCGCTGAAGCTCTGCAAATGGAATCGTGACCTTCGAAGGAGATCACGGTGAAACGGGACGGTTTTGTTTACCCAGGGTATCTTGCAATCCACTAGGGCATTTTTCTTGCGGTGTTGTGGTGTGGTACATGCTTTCCGAAAAGGATTTGTTTTTTCATGCTTTGTGATTATTTGTCAAAAGTTTAGCTGTTACTGTAGTTTCGTGTACAGTTTAACAGTTAGTGATAGTTTTAATTAAAGTATGTATCCTGTAAACGACATTGTAATTTATTACAAACTCCATTTAATCAGTGGAAAGATGAAGACGAAAGAGACATTTTACTTCAAGTACGACTGACGGATTCACTGACAATAGTTGCCAAAAAAGAAATCACGAAGAGCGGTAAATCTTACAATATTAATTTAAAAAATTGTTGGTTTACTGAATATAAATGGCTCTGTAGTACTTCTGTGTTACAAAAATTATTTTGTTGGCCCTGCTTACTTTTTAGTAATAAACATTCGGCGTGGAATAAAGACGGATTTTCAGATTTATTAAATATAACACGCTCACTTCATAAACATGGTGATTCTAGCGAACACCTGAAATGCGAGTTAGTGCTAAGGAATTTTGAAAAACAATCAGAACACCATTGCCGATGCCCTGGGGGAGAATGCTAGGCTTTTGAAAATGCATTTCAGCAAAAACGTTCGTTTAAATAACTTTTCCTGCAGACAGTGATTGATGCAGTATTATATTTGAGCAAACAAGAACTAGCATTCCGTGGCCATGACGAAAGCATGGACTCGATAAATCGTGGAAATTTCAAGGAATTACTTTCATTGTTGATATCAAGAAGTCCTTTAGAAATTCAAAATCAATACAAAAAGAAAAAAAAATGTCTTCACAGGTAACTCAAAAACTATTCAAAATGAATTAATTGAATACATTTCTGAATATATAAACGATCACGTTAAAAATGAAATAAATGAAGTTCAATGCTTTTCTATTCAAGTAGATGACACCACAGGCATAAATCAGACTTCTCAGTGCTCTTTAATAAGATTTGTTGATTCAGAAGGTGTATTGGCTGAGCGATTTTTGGGTTTCCCCGACGTGAGTGGAGACTGAACGTCAGAAGCTTTATACAAAATTTTGGAACAATTCAATTATCAACACAAATTAATAGGACAATGTTACGATGGGGAAAGTTTAATGTCTGGACACTTTAATGGGCTCCAGAAAAAAATCAAGGATAAAGCTTCTCAAGCTGTTTTTGTTCATTGCTTAGCACATTGTTTGAACCTTGTATTACAGCAGAGTTTTTCTAAAATTTCAAAGTGTCGTATATTTTATGCAAGCCTCATTGGAATTCTTTCGTTTTTTCACCACTCAGTGGAGAGATCTTATACACTCACATCCACAACTGCAAGACGCATACCAACTGTAGCAGAAACTCGTTGGTCCTCCACTTCGAAGTTAGTAAGTGTAATTGTTGAAGATTGGGATAAATTGAAGGAAGTATTCGAATTTCTGACAAATAGTGAGCAATCAGACAAAAAATCAATTCAACTTGCCAAGAGGTTTGTAAACGATATGAACACTTTTGAATTTACATTTTTGGCAATAGTATTTAATGAAATTTTTGGTCCCACCGATTTATTATTCGAAATTTTGCAGAAAAAATCACTAGAAATAAACTACTGTGTAACTCAAATAAAAAAAACTTGTGAAATCTTAAGTCATAAAAGGAACGATGAAGTATTTGAAACACTGTTTGGAAAAGCTAGCAAAATCACAGAAATAAGCAGATCTAAACGGGAATATGCTGCTCTTACACAAGAAATAATTTTTCAAACTTATAAACAATTGTATTTTGAAATTTTAGACCATATTCTTATGGAAATGGATATAAGATTTCAAGACTGAAAAACTTCAATTTGTTTGTCTTGCTGACACAACCAAATTCAAATAATTTAATTCAAGCTTTCCCTCTCACACTTTTGAAAATCATACATTTTTACGAAAAAATATTTACTAAACTCCAGCGCCTTAAAAATGAACTGAGCCTGTATATGCCAACGAAAAATTAAGGAATATATGGACTCAAGAACTTCTTCGAGTACTTCATGAAGATAAAGACATTTTTACAGAAGCATATAAATTGGTTGCCCTCGTTTTAACCATTCCATCTACAAGTGTGTGAGTGGAAAGAAGTTTTTTTTTGCCTTAAAAGAATACAAACTTACTCAAGAAATACTATTTCTCAAGACAGACTTGCTTCTTTGGCAAATATTTCTATTCAGAAAGATATTTTATTGATGCTCACGAAGAAACAACCATTCTATGACGACATAATCGACAAATTTGCAGCTTTAAAAGAAAGAAGAATTGATCTAATATACAAAAAATAGGTCAGTCCTCATATAGTGATTTTCATTGAAGACAGTAGATATCTTTTCATATTGCTCTTGTAGCTCTTCACCTATTTTTTCTACCATGAGCCGCCACTGGCAAAGACTTTAATTTAATAACTGGCAACTGCAAGAATCAGGCAATAAAATTTAAGTTCTTCCTGTGTAAACGAAACTTTTGATACAGTTCCTATACATTGAGAACAGGCCTTGATAAAATCTAGAGGAAACGTCTGTAAAAACAAAAGAACTCAGAAGATGTGAAAATAATTTAAAGTTTTTCAGATTAAAATTGAATTACCATATATACTCGCGTATAAGTCGAGAAATTTGGGACAAAATGAGAGCTTGAAAGTAATGGGGTCGACTTATACGCGGGGTCTAAAAAAATCTTAAGTCCAAAAGTTCTTCCCGTGAGGCAAAAGGCAATCCATCCCAAAAGAAATAAAAATGCCGATGCAGTATTAATTACGAAATCACAACCCTCCGAAAGAAAAAAAGAAAGAAAGAAAGAAAAAACACCGATGTGGTAGAATTTCTCTGCGCGTTGAAAAGTCTCCTCTCTCCTGGTTTTGTGTATCCACAGCGCAGTCACAGCCGCGCATAGAAAGCTCTGCCCTTCCGACTACCAGTTGATTGCGCTGACCTGCGACGTAACAGAGCCATGCGACAGCCAGTGTTAGGTGTTGCTTGTTCTTAATCGCACGTGTCTTGCTTCTCCTATTACGGGTGACACTGATTGTGTAAAGAAACAGATGTCCTATAACGCAGGATTCAAGTTGAAAGTGGTTTCTTTTGCAGAAAATACTAACAACTGTGCTGCTTCATGTCAATTTGGCATTAACGAAAAACTGATTCGAGATTGGCGTAAAAAAAACAAACGGACCTGGTGAAAATCCCAAAATCGCAAAAGGCGCTGCGCTGTGGAACGACATCTTTCTCAGAGCTGGAAAGTGTCTTGAATGATTGGATTGTGGGCTGCAGACAAAATGGTTACATTGTAACGCGAACTGGTATATGTTTGCGAGCAATGAAGCTCGCAAAAGATGAAAAGTTTGCAGCCGCAAATAACACTTTTCGTGCCTCACCAGGTTGGTGCACAAGGTTCATGAACCGCTATGGGTTGTGACTACGCCAGCGCACCAAAATTGCACAAAAGTTACCTCGTGACCTCGAAGCAAAGATAATGGAATTTCAAAAGTATGTAATTCAAAAGAGGAAAGAGACTGCTTTTGAACTTTCCCAAATAGGGAACATGGATGAAACCGCCATGTGTTTCGACCTTCTTGGAAATAAGACGGTGAACCAAAAGGGCGAAAAAAATATCTTGATCAAAACGACTGGCCATGAAAAATCCAGTTTCACGGTTGTTCTTTCCTGTTTGGCCGACGGCAGTAAGCTACCTCCGGTAATTATTTTCAAATGCAAAACTCTGCCGAAAAGCGTTGTCTTTCTGTCTGGTGTGCTCGTTCGTGCCCATGAAAAAGGATGGATGAACGAATCTGGAACAATTGACTGGTTAAAGAATGTGTGGAACAAAAGGCCAGGTGCACTTTTGAAAAAACCTTCTCTTTTGGTGTGGGATATGTTTGTTGCACACCGTTGTGCGGAAGTGAAAAAAACAGCAGAAAATTCAAAAACAACTGTTGCTGTCATCCTAGGTGGGTTGACATCTGTTCTTCAACCACTAGATGTCTGCCTTAATAAGCTCTTCAAGGACAATGTGCGGAGGTATTGGGCAGATTGGATAAGTTCCGATTTGCCGACTGAAACCAAGGGCGGAAATCTAAAGAAGCCGGATATCGTTTTGATTGCGCGATTGGTCAAGGATGCTTGGGATGCGATACCTGTGGAAATGGTCGTGAAATCATTCAAGAAATGTTGCATTAGTAACAAACTTGATGGCACAGAGGATGATGAGATTTTTATGAGTGATGATGACAGTGATTCTGATGACACAAGCATAGATGGGAATACTGATGTTTATGATGACGCGCCGATGACGGAGAAAGACTTTTTTGAACTGTTTGGCGAGTCTGACTCGGAATCGGATTTTGAAGGGTTCCGAGGAAGTTTTTGGGTATGCAAATTAAATTTAGTATTATATATATAATTTTTTTCGTTTTCAAATGTTTTTGAATAAATTCATTGAAATTTTTTTCTCATTCCGGGATCGCGACTTATACACGAGTTTCGGATTTCTTATGATTTTTTCCTCTGAAAGTGGGGGGGGTCGACTTATACGCGAAGTCGACTTATACGTGAGTATATACGGTAAGTACATTAATCTGAGTATTAAGCTCATTCTACACAAACGCTTGAAACGTGGCAGTCAAGACGCTCCGTTAAACTTGAGGTTACGCTAAACGAACAAGTATAGAAAAACGCGGGGTCCAATCTAGATGAGCGCGTCTGACGACTACAGTGGCAGCATTAGCCCAGCGTCAGTGCTTCCAATGTGGTAGGGAACAGTGGCAACGCAAGCGCTCGTAATGTTGTTCAATCTACACGGACGTTCATCATGGCAGTTCCAACGCAGCAGTTCCACAGTGAGGTAGTCATTTTGTTTAAGTTTTGTTATTAATTTTTATTGGATGGACAAAGAGAAATTCATTTGTGAGGTCGAGATGCGTTCGTCTTTATACAATCATGATGGTATCCTGTTTCACAATATTTTTGCTTATTAAGCCAAGTAATTCGTCGAAAGAAGTAACTGATATCCTGTAGTATTGGAAGAATTTCTCCAGATACATTCTGTGGTAGTGGAAGGAAGTATGAAAATTACCTATTGAAAGACGATCTGATAGTCTAGGACGAGTCCACCAACACCTCTTTTGACTAGTTTTTTTTTTTACTTTCAACATCCTTCAACAATAAAAGCTGTGTGACATCCTTCCTGAAGAGTGTTCATTTTGAAACTAAGCGGACTACTGAAACATGCTGTTCAAGTAAATGCATGTGTAGAATGAACTCACATTTTCTAGCAGATCGACAGCGTGTGGTTGGAATGCTCCAGGGTAAAATAACTGCTGAAAAGGGGAACAGCTAGCATCTCAACTGCAGCATTTTGAGTGCTTGTGTAGAATGAGCTTTATAATTGCGGTAAATAACATTTTAATTTTTTTGTTAATCTACAAGCAAGAATAATCTGTAAAATATGCCGATAATCTGGAAACTATAAGGGTACAACTATGTGCGTACATCTACATTCTGCTACTCTGGTACTGCTGTTCATCACTTTCTACAGCCATCTTAGGACAATGTTCATGAGTTATCACAACATGATCAATAAAATAACGCATGAATCACAAACACTGTAAAATTATGCTTTAAGGCTTTGAGTTATGTTCAAATTCATGCTATTGAAGAAATATTTGATCAATACATTCTACCTATTCTCTTATGAATAATATAATAAATAACAACTATAATGTCCTGAAACTAACTAACTACACACACACACACACACACACACGCAAAAGTGTCTTATGTGAGAGATTGGGGGAAGAGGTCAATATTTTTGATGCATCAGGTGGGGGTGCATGTGCCTTAAAACCCTCATACTTATTACATTGATTTTAAGATCCAGCAGGGGTCCTGGCACTCCAGTTCCTACCTTAATAACAAGCCTGATGCCACAAGATTAAACTAATCACAAAATACATTAAAAAGAAAGACATGAAAAATGAGAAAGTTATAGATTACATCCATAAAATACAAGTATGGAATAGAAATAGGCTAAGTGAACAGACATACGGTAGAAAACAGAACATTTAATGGATACCACAGGACTGGGAAAAACCAAGTAAATGACCATACAGTAAATGGACAGACAAAAATAGAAAACATGTTGGAACCACATTGAAAAAGACTTTTCATAACAGGAAGCTGTGGAAAAGACTTGGTGGCTTAAAAAACAAAACAAAAAGTGGTTTATTCAAACTACATCCCAAAAATCACATCCAATTTCAAACAATATATTTTACTGATAACATTTCAGAATGAGTTTATTATTAATAGCATGATTACAATTTTTTTAATCATGCTACATTAACACTGGAACTTTTTTACAGTGGCTATATAACTGCCTTCCAACACACAACATGAGAATGAATTACATTACACAAGAGAATACATTGATGAAATAAGTTATCATAATAGACTAGTTTATTAATGATGGATATTCCTTTGTACAAAGAATGTATGTCTCTTCCATTAGCTGAGTTTAGTTTTTGTTAGGATTTGCACCAACCAAGGTGTTACTATATAAGCTATGGAATAAATTCTGTTTATATATATCAGTTACCCTCCAACACACATACACTTCAAAAATCTATCATTATTTTGTCACAGATATTTTGTTTTCTGTCTGTAACTGAAACTGCAAAAACTTTCATGATGAACTGTAGCTGATAACTAGAGACAGGATTTCTGCGTTCAGCACACAGTACAAAATTTTATGCAGGCACATATACAGATTCCAAATCTGATCATAAACATGTAAAATCAACTTATTTTAACACCCCTTATGTGCACTCTCTAGCACGCAGAAGCCCTTTCAGAGTGCAATCTTGCACACAAACCAAATATCTGCATTTGAAATGAACACAAAGTTTACTTTACAGTTAATCTATTATTATTTTTTTGTATTTACATCTCTGAGAAAGAAACCACGAGGAAGGGAAAGTTGCAGAAGTATGGATTAATGCATTCATTTCTCTCCCTCTCTCCCCTGCTGTAGGCAATGAAATAGGTGAAGTCCAGGAGGATGAGGAGGAAGAAGAATGAAAGCAGCGCACGCACGGTTTAGTTCGCATTCTTTTTCTCTCCCTTCAGCAGCAAATAGTCACAAAGCAAAAATGAGTAAAATCGGAAAATCTAAATTCTACAGTATTCTAAAAGACTTTCAAAATGAGGGGTTTGAAACTGATGGTACTCTGATTTTGTGTACGTATTGTCAGTGGCGTAACTAACTACCATCCCTGCAGCTGCAGCGGGTGGGGGTGGGGGTTGCAGCTAACCAAGGGGCGTACCAGTTTCCAGTTATAGTTTTCTGAAAAAATTCGGACATGCACAAAGACAAACAAACAAATAATTAACCCAAAGGTTCATATTTTATTTTAAGGTACATTTAACTTTGCTTAAATAAATGTCAAGTTTCACCTTTAAAGCACTGTATGTCCTACAGATTGAAGCTATTCGGCCCTTTGGCTCTGAGTTGTGACACGATCGCTCTCCAATCGCCCTCTCTCTGTGCTACTGAGGAAAAGCGCGAGGCCACGTGAGGATTCTGAATGGAGGATGTGGGGAAACGGTCAATCAGTCACTGAGGATTATGTGCAAGACAGGCGCCAACGTTTATTCACAGCAGCCACGGATCTGTCATGTACAAGAAGGTGATTTCTGCAAGTGATTCATTTTAGTTTTGTACAAAACAATTACATGTGTTGTTAAATCTATTACTTAAAAAGTTAAAACTTCAGAGCTCTAGGTTTTCAATGACCTTTATTAGTCAAAGGAGGTACAGGTGACGAGCAGACTGGCATCGTGAAAGGAACAAATGACAAAGAAGAATATTTACAAATGATGGATGATGTACTTACAATGACAGAATAAATGATAAAAGTAATAAAAAAACTGATATAATCAGTCATTAAGTACAAAGGCACAGAGTATGACAGGTGCAAAGAAAATTTCACCCCTCAGGGGAAGAAAGCAAAAGTAACAGTGAAGAATGTCATAACACTAGACGTAGATCAACTGTGGGCCCAGTGAACCACCGGGAGGTGGGAGCCCAGAGTCTGAGGAAAGCATCAACGGTGCCACGGTCCTACGCCTTGGTAAACTCCAGACGCAGGCGAGATGTTAGCTGGGCACGGTAGAGACTGCAGAGCGAGGCAGCAGCGTCTTGAAGAGCTGGAACAGTTGGGGCTGTACGAAGATTTTGATGAATTAGATACACTACGTGCTTAACCATGACAAACACATATGCACTTGTGGGAGCGAGAGGCACAAGCGGATCAAAGCCGTGGAGCAGAGTCGTGTAGGCTGTTAACGGCAGATCTGTGACACCAAGATGTCTCACGGTAGTGAAAGTGAGATGGAGTAGCGGGAGAAGTACTGCGCAGTGAACGTAGATATGCTCCACATCTGCAGGGTGATGACAGAAGGAGCAGAGATCGGAGGCAAGGAGCGTCATCTAATGTAGTATGACAGGAACTGGAAGACGCCGGTGCAAAAACAGCCAATGCGTTTTGTGTTCAGGTGGTGATGAAATCGGAGAGCTTGCCACTCACCAGATGGTCTGAAGAGCAGAGGATGGTACTAACAGAATCTGTTGAGGAGGAGTAGGAGAGAAAAACAGAGAAAGCAATAGAGAAGTCAGACAGACAGAGCAGATATAGGGAGAACGGAGCCGTCAAGTGAAAGAAAGAAAGAAAGAGGGAGTGATACGGAGGAGACCTGAAGGAAGCCAGAAGAAGTAGTGAGATCCGGAAAGAGACACGATCGACTGATGGAGTGAGTCATACAGGGCAACAGAGGCGGGGGTGGAAGGGAGGAGGGGCGAAAGTGGTTTCCAGGAGAGGTCTGGGAGAAGGAGGTCTTGGACAGTGATGACCCCGGCAGGAAGCCAAGTGGGGTCATCAAAGCAGGGATGGTTAGGAGGGTGGATGACAGAAGAAAAGGAGAGGGGCTCTGCAAGAAGCTTGGAAGTAGAGGCAGGTGGAGAGCGAAGAAGGGGAAGAGAAGTGAGATAAGAAAAAGTTTCAGAATAAGCAGGAGACAGACAAGAGCGGAAAAGAGAGAACTGATCCATGAGGAAGAGCGTTGTGAAATGAAATGACGGATTCCAAGGAGATGCCATCATATCCCGCACAAGAGTAGCTGATGATGCCGGTGTGTAGAGGAGTCGGATGAAAGTGACCACTCGATGCGCTCGGTAATACATACAAACATCGACGAGGTGAAGGCCGCCATGAAACTGGGGTAGGTGTAGCTGCGCAACATTCACCCAATGGTGACGAGACCACACTAGAGAGATGAAACGGATGACAACACAGAGACGAGCTACAGGCATGTGGTGAGCTGTCCAGCTATGAAGACAGCGAGAGGAAGTACGTTCGCGCCAGTCGCTCACGGGTAGGATAAGAAGCGCAGAACTGGGAGCGGCCCCAAAAGGCAGTTGACTTTGCCAGATGAGCTTGGAGCGCTGTCCAGGAAACAGCCTTGGCTTCGAGTGGAGTTCCGAGGAAGACACCGAGGAACTTCCGAGAGGTGGCCGACCACACGACACCCCAGGGGGTGTCAGTGCGCAGGGAACATGCACTACACCAGAGGCCCGTGCTTTTCGCTGTATTTAGCGCTGCCACAGAGCAATCAGAGTACTGTTGATAAAGCCGCAGAAGGTGCGAAAACTGTGAGTTGTAATATATACAGAAAGTGGCATCATCGGCGTAGGCTGAGTAGACGATGTCGTGATGTCTTGCGCTCACCATGAGAGAAGGAAGATGCGCCGTAAAAGCACGGTGGACAGAGCGTAGAAAGGGTTCAAAGGCAATTGCGAAGAGCTGCCCCAAAAGGGGGCAACCTTGGCGAATGCTGCGCCGAAACGCAGCTGGAGCGGTGAAAACGGCGGTTAACTTCACATGGACAACAGCATCCCAATAGAGAGCGAGTAGAATGGACATGAAGGGGGGAGGAAAGCAAGGAGAGTGTTAAAGAGATATGAATGTGAAACGTTGTCAAACACCGCACATTGGTCCAGGTTGAGAAGGGCTAAGGGCTTATTGTTAGTACGGGCAAGATGGATTAGATCACGGAGAAGAGTAATATTGAGAGAGAGAGATGGGCCGGGAATCGTGTATTTTTTTTTTTTTTTTTTTTTTACTTGAGTTTTGACGACCACCGTGAGCAACTCAATGGGCTATAAGCAGTCGCCCGTCCCTAATTTAGGGTCACTGGTTCCAGGGAAGGGAGAGAGCCAGTGCCGTAAGACAAACACAACATCCATGCCTCACCGGGATTCGAACCCAGACCCCGTTCGGACGAATGATCAGAGGCCATCGCTTAGACCACTGCGCCACCGGGACGACCGTGTAAGTCTGATTAGAGGAAATGATAAAAGTTAGGACAGTGTTAAGGCAGCATGAAAGGAGTTTAGCAAAAAGTTTATAGTCAAAATTGAGTAGGGATATCGGGCACCAATTACCCAAATCAAGCAAATCGCCCTTCTTGGGAAAGAGAACAATGTGGGCGATTGTAAAATTCCGAGGAAGAGCAGAATAAGAGAAAGCAGCAAAGAACGCGGGAAGCAGAAAGGGGAGAAGATCAGAGAGAAAAGTCTTATAAAAGGAAAAAGGAAGGCCGTCAGGTCCAGGAACGGCCCAGGCATTAAGAGAGGTAAAGGTGGCACGGAGCTCGGAGAGAGAGGGGGTTGGAGTAAGGAAGAGGATAGATGTGAAGGGACCTGTGGAAGAGAAGAAAGAAGAGTGGCAGAGGCCGAAGGAGAAGGGTTCGGAGTTTCACCAAATTTTGTAGTGAAAAACTGTCTCACCTGGGAGCACAAGACATCGGGATCCGACGTCATATCACCAGATGGGAGGCGAAGAAGGTGGAGCGTGCGTGAAGATCGATGGTGGTCTTCTAGGGAAGATAAGAAGTCAAACGATCCTTCTTCAGGTGAAAGGTGTTGCAGTCGTAGACGTAAGACTGCTTGACGAGCACGCGGCTCAAGAAGGGCCATCAAGTTGGCTAAATACGCTTGGTAGGCAGGATGGTGTACTCCGAACTGGGTAAGGAGGAGTCGGAGGTTTTGAATCTGCATGGAACGGAGAGTGGTAGCTGTCTGGGAGTAGGTCCGGACAAAATACAAGAGCTGAGCTTTGACCTCTAGCCAACAGGCTAAGGCACAAGTGGCAGAGGAGAGGCCCTCACAGTGATGTTCAAGAAGGGCACGGACCCACACACAGAATGCAGGGTCATCCAGCAGGGTAGAATCCAGAGTCCAGGAGCAAGACCGGTACGGAGAACGAGCACCAGTAGAAAGAGTAAGGGCCACGGCACTATAGTCAGACAAGACTGTCGGTGAGTGGAGGAAGTGCATGACCAGTGGGAGAAGAGAAGCAGAAACATAAATTCTGTCGAGGTGTGCAGTCAAAGTAGTGGTTGTAACCGACGAACGCCATGTATGTGAGATCTCTCCAGGATGCATCTGGCAGTAGACATAGCAAAGGCTGTGGTCGATGATGACGGACTGCAGCAAGCATAGGCCGACGTTCCTGATGAAGAGGAGCACGGTCAAGCACAGGATCAAGCGTGCAGTTGAAATCTCTGCCGACCAACACACGGTTAGACGACGAGACGTTGGACAAAGCTGTGCGAACAGAGCATCGATATAAGTGTCAGCACAGGGAACATAGACATTGTTATACTTGTTAAGTCATGCCATCCAACGTGAAGGTGAGGCACTGCAACAGGTCGCGAAAAGGAGTGTGGATGCGGAATGAAGAGAGTAGTTGCCGGAAGCGCGGACGCACTTCAATAGCAAGTCCTCCATGAGAAGCAATGCGAAAGGCATGCTGAAGGACAAAATCCCAATGCCTCCACTGTTGGAAAGAAGTCGTGGAGACGCAATGCGTCTCCTGCAAGAGAAGAATGTCGGCGTCCAGGTGTACCAAGGAGTTCATCGCAGCAGAGGCGAACCCCCTGCAGTTAAGCGTTACAATCTTGAACAGGCAGATCAACAGATGGTTGAAGGAGGCGTTGAGAAGCCTTGTTCAACCAAGTGAGGCGTTCGGAGCACAGACTAGCGCATTTTTGCACTGTAGGATTGCCAAAGGTAAGTGAGGCGTACGTCACCCGCAGTTCCATGGCCTGCTCTAAAATAGCCGCCAGTGACGAGAGTCAGGGCTGTAAAAAGCTGTTGATGACATAGCGAGAACGTGGAGGTTGAAAAAGTTCACGGAGATCTTCCTCCGTGAGTGGTCCCGAAGGCAGAGTGCTGCAATTTAAGAGAGTGTGTAGTGCAGACGTTGTCAAAGAAGCCGATGGGGTATCAACATCCGCACTGTCATCCTCCTCGAGAGAAAGATGAGAACCAGCAAGAGACCAATCACGTAGCCCGCGAGTCTGGGGAGAGACATCAAAAGGTTGTTTCCTGGAGCGACCCCGGTGACGCCAACTGTTGCCCGGAAGAGTAGAGGTGCTGGTCAAAGTAGAATCAGAGCTTTCATCAGTAGCACTAGAGATAGAGGCAGCACGAGTGGAAGAACTCTGGTCGATGGAAAACAAGCCGGCCGAAAGAGAAGCAGGCTTGGAAGCACTCACAGAAGCAAGTGGAGGGTAATCGGTGCCCACAAGACTAGGAGCTGGTGTCAGTAGGGGAGGCATTGAAGAAGAGGAGCTCTGCCCCACCACGATGTGACGTGGATTCTGCCGTTCTCGGAGGACGTGATATCGGAGTCTGCGAAGATCAGGCGGAAAGCCTTGGGGAAGCAGGAGCAGCAGGACGAAGATGAGGGCACGAAGCCTGCATATGTCCGGAACCTTTACAATTCGAACATTGTGCGGCAGTGATCACATTGATGCGCTGAACATGCGGTCCAACTCTGACGGTATGAAGAGTAGGGCAACATGCAATGTCGTCTTCTGTAGGAAAAACCAGCCTAACTTGGCGGCGAAAACCAAGATATGCCCGATCAGCAGTCCCGGGGAAATGACGAAAAGGTAGAAACAGTATCTACCACTTGACCGAAAGTCGAGATGGCAGTAAGCAACATGTCATTCATCACCTCGGGAGGCACTGGGTGAAAAGTGACGAGAGTGAATAACAGACCCACTGGCTCACCATGTACGTGGTGATCTCCAATGTCGAGACCGTGTGTAAGAACATGAGCAGCATACTTAGACAAAGTGAAGTACGCCTTGATGAAGTGCTATTGACCAGCCATAAGAGTAATGGCGTGACCATGGACTTCAGTGCTTGGCAGTACAACTGGAACTTAGTATCAGGGAGCGATTCAAAGCACACTCCATGTTCGAGTTTTTCCATGAACTTCCTGCCGAACTGGGAGTCGAATGGTAATGTGAGTTGAATTTCACTGGCAGTATGAGTGACGGTCGGAACTTCAGACGGCGACGACGAGTTAGCCGAGGAATCAGATACTTCGGAAGTCACTTGCGAGTAGGTGAGGGCAATGGTAGTCGGCACGGATGATGTAGTAGCAGGAGGCTCATGGGTATCCATGAGCTCATTGCAAGTCACAGGTGAAGGTTGAGAGCCAGGGCCAAGCAGCAGAGTAGAAGCAGCCCCGTCGGGGAAGGCAACGGGAGTTTGCGATGTCGGCAGTCCGGATGACGTACAGATGAGATCTATCATGGGCGCGGTCTCGACGACCACGTCGGAAGAAGATGTACTGGAAATGAAAGCGGGGGTTTCGCTCTCATCGGAAGCCACCATTTGCAATGCCGACAGGAACTTAGAACAGCACCAACTTGGTCAAAAAAAGAAAGACATATAACTAATCGAAAAATGAACTCACTCACTCACTAGGGAGATACTGGAAATGAAATCTCAAAGCTTTATGAATGTCACACACCACAAATTAAACTGTAGAACTTACGAAAACCGCAGCAATAAAGCAAAATCACAACACAACAGAGCTCTAGGTACCGGCATTACTTTTCCAGACACTTTCCCTGTCCAACACCACACACACCGCAAAAAACTCACCCTCCCTTGTGCTGGAAATCCCGGGAAAATTACTGCGCTTAGGAGCACTGAAGTACATCTTGCAGGGGGAGGGTAGTTGAGCTAGTTACGCCACTGCGTATTGTGACAAGAAAATCATGGGTGACACCAAAAGCTGCCATTCAGGAGGCACGTGGAATCCATCACTCACAAAAAACAACAAAGAAATTAGAACAAAAACCAAGTAAAGCAGGACAAAACGTCCATTCATTGCGGACGCTTTTCAACAAGCATCTAAGAAAGCCGATCAAGTCAACCAGTTTAATGTTGATATTGTTGCTACTCTAATGGAATCAGGAACCCCTTGACTAACCATCCTTCCCTAAAAGGATTTCTGGAAAAATACGTGCAAAGAAAAATCCCCGACGAGAGCATTCTGACGAAGAACTACGTGATTGTGAACTATGACGCCACTATACTTACGATCAAAAGTATTATGGGATATTCTCCAGTGACATTCATTCTGGACAAAACAACAGATGCTCAAAAGAGGTATGTCATTTTCATTCTTGTTGCTCCTTTGAACGAAGGACCATCTCGCTTCATGTTATTCAAAATGTATCATTTGGAGAAAACAACTGCACTGTAATGCAGGCATTCCATGATGCTTGTTCGAAGTTGTGGCAAGAAATTCATTACCACAAGGTATGGTTGGTGGTCACAAATCAGGCGTCTTACATGCTGAAAGCATTTTCGCACCTGAAGCCTCTCTATCCCAACTTACACCACGTTACCTGCTTTGGTGCACTCCTTGCATAGAGTTTGTGAAGCTGTGAGGGAAAAGTATGAAGTTTCAAACCAGTTCATTGGATTAATCAAGAAAGTACTGCTTAAGGCCCCAGCGAAAATCAATGTGTTCCAGCAAACCACCAAACTTGTCCTTCCTGCAGAGCCTGTGATCATCAGGTGGGGCACCTGGATTTCTGCTGTGGTATACTACTATCTAAACTTTGCCAAGATCAAGGATTTCATTGCCCAACTTTAAGAATATGGTAGTGCAGCAGTTACAAAAATCAAGAGTCTTGTGGGCAGTAAGGATCTGGAAAAAGAGTTGTATGAGGCATAAAACTACAAGTTCATTGTAGACAGCATCAAGAAGCTTGAAGAACGGAACCTAGAAAAGCAAATACAGTGGGAGATTTTTAAAGGAAGTGGAAAGCCATGTGGATAACTTTGCCAAGACAAAGCCGGAAAATTCTCTTCGGAAGAACCCAGACGTCATTGCTTTCGTTAGTGAGAACCAAGATCTTGACATTTGCATAAAGACTAAGTTTGCGCCTCTAGTGAGCATGGAGGTGGAAAGATCTTTCTCTCAGTACAAAGACTTTTTGTCTGACAAGCGGCAGAATATGATTTTCCAGAACATTAAAAAAATGTGTATTGTGCGACAGAATTACTTTGTATGGAATGAAAAGGGAAAAATTATATAGAAATAACTGGTAAGTCATTTATTTTTATTACATAAAAGATTGGGAACGTTTTAGTATTGTGTAGCTCTACATTTAATATCGCACGCAACAGGAAAGAAAATTTGCATGCAAGAATCCTAACTCTACTGATAACATACAGCCTATGCTGAATGAAACATTTCTGTTTCTATGTGCTCGAGAAAAACAACGAAACACTCGAAAGTAAAGCTTTAACACTAATGAGCTCTATGTTTAAAACATTATTAAACTTTATGGTGAAGATCACTGTATGGATACCACATGGATGATGAAGGATTAGGTTTATTTATTTTGGGTTGTGTGGGAAAAAAGAAGTGAATTGATACTTGTTTCCATTAGTAAAAAAAAAAAAACCCAGCAAAATTAATTGAAATATGACATGGAAAACTTGTAAACAAAACATAGTTAATAAATGTTCATAAGCAGAGACATTACATACACAGCAACAAATACTGTGAACATCCCCTCTTTACCCTTTAAACCAGTTTGTAGGGGGAGTGATGTTATGAAACCTAGTGGTCCATACAGAACTGAAATATGTACATATTTCTGCATTTACCTAATTTTCCAGAAATAAAACAAGAAACAAAATCAAAAGTCCTTCCTCAACTTTTAATAGCTGTCACATTAACGAAATAATACTATTTGACTAACATCTAAGATATAAATCCAACGATGTATTTATATTATACCCACAAAATTTAATACTTCTGAAGTTTAAAAATCTTATGTTTGTACAATTCATGGACTTGAAATGATTAACGAAATCCTCTTATTGCCTACAATTTGCAAACACATTTGCAATGCAGTTTTAGTGCAAGAAACCAACAAACATAGAAGTAATGGGAAGTAGAGGATACATTAACATTGATCTGCACTTAAAATGCTACACACACACAATGAAAAACTTTACTGATAGTAATTGTGATAAAAAATTTTGCTCACTTTTCTTTATTTTTTAAGCCAAATCTCTCAGTGAATTTCTTGTGGAAAAAGATTTATGAGAAGATAGAATAAGATCTGATGAGCAGCAGGCTAGTAAAATTGAAGACTGCAGGACTCCAGTTCATGACAGAACACGATGGTGTTTGATTTCCATAAGCTCGTGGTGCTCATAAAACTAAGGAGTAAGTAAGACTTCCTTTTTTTTTTCCCCCGGCACAAAAGCTATCTCTTGCCAAAGAGCATGATATTGCAAAATCATATTTAAAGGTTAGGCTGGACCATAGATAAACATCAATGTAAACTGAATTCAGCAAATACCTTTAATACTGAAGACTGGGTGGAATTATGGTTTCAAAAAAGTGAAATTTGAATCTTTTCAAGGATACCATAATATGAATATGACATTAAAAATCATGGTAAATTATATCAACATAATTAAATCTATAAAATGCAACAAAAATGCTTTGTTCTTAATTCCCTATCTTTTTATCACACTTGACACTGTCAATATTAGGAATAAAAAGCCACTGCTTTAGTCAAAATACTATTGCTTAGTTGGCATTGAAATACAACAGTGAAAAGCTCAAAATTCCATTATTAACATCATTCATACAATCAAAATGTCCCACTAACTGCATACTGAAAAGCACTGACAGTGCAGTATCAGTCGTCAAGATTACTTACCAATCACGATTCTTATTATATTATGTAATTCTTATTTATACACACTCCATCAAACATGATAGGAATTAAAAAAAAATACAGCTATATTTAAAAATTGCATGCTAATAAATTTTATCTTTTTATTTTAACGCTCTGCAAGCACTTATAAGAATATAGCACATCTGGCATTGACTCAATCATTTATTTTGCTATGCAACAGAGTTATCACGAGAAATAAACAGAAATGCCAAATGACGAAAAAATTGTACAAAAATACTCATGCTGAAAAACCACTCTAACTGGCCCAGCATGCATTCTCCTTGAAGGTCTCAGCATACACTAATCACAGATCCATTTATAATATGCACAGAAGTGAAATATTTGTATGAACAGTACATGTTGAATCAAAGTAGTAGCTCAAGAAAGAATTACACCAAATTTCATCTGTATGTTTTAATGGCATCTTGAACTGTTGTCCTACAAATAGGACACTGGGCTCCAGACTTAAGAATTTCTTTACCACACTTGTAACATAAGCACATATGACCACACCGGTAAAGAACACAGTCAACTGGCTTTTCATAACATATTACACAGTCCTCGCTTCCCAAGAATGTATCACCTAATAAAAAGAACACACATTTAAAGTTCTTGAGAGAATACAATAACTTTTCTGAAGACAGACAATGTGCACACATATGAATACAAAAACTATGAATAGAGAAATTTTCATCACATACATAATCAAAATGCTTAAAGAGTAAACTTGAGACAATAAAAACTAAAATATTTAATGTAAAATATCACGGTGAAAATATTCCAAATACGTGGCGACAGTTAATAAATAAATACATCGCTCTTTCCACATTCCAGAAACACACAGCAGCAACCATACAATTTTTCGGTTGCTGTGTGTTTCTGGAACGTGGAAAGAGCGATGTATTTATTTAGTAAAATATCACTACTGAATTCAGAAGTTTCCTAAATTACCAAATAACTGCAAAAAACAAAACAAAAAAAAACACACATTTTATTTTCAATGCTTTTGTTCATTATCTTAATTATCTCACAAGTTCCTGAACTACCAACGACAACAACAAAAATGCTGGTTTGCATTAAACTTTCTCCAATTAATTCTGTATTTAAAATATTGCTTTTTCAACCACTAATTTCACCTCTTTTGAATTCCACTATGCCTATATACCCAATTAATTACATGTCTAGCCTGATTTTGCACCTTTAGTTCACTTTGTTGTAGGTCTACCCCTCAGCCTGTGGCCTGAAACTGGAAAATTTAATGCTTGTCCCAGTAACCATTCATCTCACATTTGGAAAATCAATCCAGGCTCCATTTGTTTTCATTAACTTTTCTCAGACTGAAAAATTCCACAGCCCAGTTCTATGCACTATTAATTCTGTTTGGCATTTGAATTCATTTATTTCCCCCTCACACTCCTCTTACCACTCTCGTGTTATGTTTCCAACTTCTTGAAGAACCCTTTATTAATACCCAGCTCTCATTGCAACAAAAAAGGCTAAGTCTACATCTCCATACCAACAGAATCAATGACATGGTGATATACACTATATTGACAAAAGTCACCGAACACCCCTTCAAAAGCAAATGAACGGATCCGTTGTGTTTTTAAGATATGCGGTACAGCTGCAAATGATATAAAAACAAACCTGCATCTATCCACGATCATATCGCACTGTGAGACTAAGTGAAAATGTTGCGGCGGGAGAGAACTGACTTTGAGAAAGGAAAGATTGTTGGAAGTTACATTAGTGGGTTGTCCATAAGAGAAACCGAGAGGCGTTTAAACATACCCAAGTCAACTGTTTTGGATGTACTGAATAAGTGGAAGACACACGGCGTGCCCGAGGCAGCAAAATGTACTACCGGCAGACCAAAGAAAATCAGTGATAGAGGACGTCGAAGCCTCAGGAGAGTTGTTACAGCTATTAAATGGACTACTGCACAAGACCTCAGTGTACAGGACGAGTAAAAATGCTGGAAGCTCGGAATGTACATGTACCATTCGCAGAAAACTTCATTCCATGGGTTACAGTGGTTGTGCGGCTGCTCATAAGCCTTTCATCTCCACTTGGAATGCTACTCGTCGTTTAGCATGGTGTAAAGAACATTTATTGTGGACCGTAGATCAATGGAAACTGGGCCTATGGACTGATGAATCCAGATACACGATCCATCAGTCTGATGGCCGTGTGTGGGTATGGTGGCAGTAGGGGGAATGCTAGTTACCACAATGTACTGTTCCTATGGTCAAGTTTGGAGCTGGCAGTGCACTCGTGTGGGGGCGTTTTTCGTGGTATGGTTCTGGCCCATTGGTTATCGTGGACAAACCTGTTAACCAGCACGTCTACCTCAATATTCTAGAAAATTATGCCCTACCAACTCTGTGGCAATACTATGGAACTGAGCCATGTTGGTATCAGCAGGATAATGCACCGAGCCATAAAGCAAGGACTGTTACTGCATGGTTTGACAATAATTTTGTATCGTGTGTGGACTGGTGTGTGGATGTATCGTGTGGATAGAGCACCTATGAGATGAATTAGAGCATCGCATAAGAAGTATGGAACCAAGGCCTACTACTAAGCAACAGTTAGTGGCAGCATTATGTACTGAATGGAAGCGCACACCTATCGCTGTGTTCCAAAACTTTGTCGAAAGCATGGCTCGAAGGGTCAGTGCATGCATTAAGGCCAAAGGTGGACCGACACCGTACTAATGCATGTCAATAAATGCTATGTTGTGTTTCTCTTCTAGGTGTCCGGCGACTTTTGCCAAAATAGTGTATGGTGCAAATTTTACTTTGGTCCAGCAGACAAAAGCAAAATTCCATAATTCTTTTTAATCCCATCTTGTAGACTCCCGATGTTTGGAGATAAGGCTAGCGAAATTATGTTCTGCAGATTAATACCCCTTTCCCTTGCACTGCAGATATCATCCAGGCATAGGAGCGGGAATCCAGAATTAAACCTGTCACAGTATCTTCTGCTAGACACACCAATATTCAACAAGACTGGGTCCATGTGAGATAGTTGTAAAAGAGGGTAGCCACTATGATGTCCTACAGATTCCACTCTTTTGGAGAGATTCCCAAATGTGAAGATTAACTGAAGGTTCACTATCAGAGTTACCAACCGAGATAGAAGGTGTGTGAGAAAGGTGAGAATCTTAAAATAGAACACTCTCAACTTGGGTCACCTGATGCAAAGATTCTGTTTCCTTGCTCTTTGGAAGTAACTGCATTTCTGTGCTCTCCATTGCTATGCAATTAGAAAAGCTTGCTCATTTTGACTGCAAAGAAGCATTGCTCTTAAATAATTTGAAACATAATACATATACCCCACACCAGAAAAAAAAACAACAACCCTGCAGTGCAACATTGTGAACAAAAATATTGCTGATTTATTAAAAAAGGGAGAGCTTTAGCACACATTTAAGCCGAAGTGGAAAAATTTGGAATCAGCCATTATTACTGCAGATAGGTCTGAAATGTACAGATAGAATCAGGACGACACAGAATGGGAAAGATAATACAGACAATGGTTCTGCATCTGCTACTGTAAGTGCTCACCCCTGCAATTTTAATTGTATATACTTTCATGCAAATTTTGCGTATACTACTGACTGTCTAACTTTTGTTTTGACTCTAGAACACTAACATACATACCTTTATAAGCTGGTTGGTTACATTAATCAAAAGAATTCACCAGTCAGCCTTCTTTACCATAAAATGATGTGCAATCACTGCAATCAGCACATAATAGGTATATGAATACAGCTGTTTGACCTAAATCACAACATACTGGTTACCTCAGTATACACTACCTGATATAAAAGTATCTGAACAGTTGCTTATCCACAAACTCCCTGTAATAGGAAAGGAATTAATTCTGAGTTGATCTACCCTCTAGTACTAGCACAGCTTCCACTTCTCTGTGAAGGCTTCCACTAGAATTTGGTATGTTGCGGTGGGAATTGCCTTCCATTCTGCCACAAGAACATTCATTAGTCAGGTTGGTCACCAATGTAGAGCCAGCTCACAGTCAGTGTGCCAATTCATCCCAAAGGTGTTCCATGGGGTTGAGATTGGCACTCATCAAGTTCTTCCACACCCATCTCATCAAACCATTCCTGCACATACCTTGATTTGTGGACAGGGTCACTGACCTGCTCGTAAAAAAAGGGGCTTCCTTGGACTGTTGCCATACTGTTGAGAGCATAAAATTATCAAGAATGTAATTATAGGCTAAAGCGTCAAGATTCTCATGTACTGACCAAGACCAAACCACATAAAACAGCTCCAGAGTATGATGCCTCCTCCATCAAGCTTTACAGTTGGCACAACACAGTTCGGCAGGTAACATTCACCTGGTATCCTCCACACCCAGACTCATCTGTCAGACTGTTAGATGGTGAAGTATGATTCAAAAAGAGTTTCCCACTGCTTCAGAGTCCACTGGCATCCTGTACACAAATCCAAACAACACTTGGCATTGATCTTGCTGATGTTAGGCTTGTGTGCAGATGCTTGGCCCTGGAAGCCCATTCCCTTCACATTTCAATGAACCATACAAAGCTCCAAGAGGCATTTTGGAACATGGTGGTGGGTGTTGCAATTGAAGACATGTAATTTTTGGTTGCACCACTTGCTTCAGCACTCAGTGATCTTGCTTCGTCATTTCACATGGCCTAGCAGGTTGCAATTGCACTGTTGTTGTTTCTAGGCATTTCTGCTTAACAATAACATCACTTATAGCTGATCGGGGCAGCAAGGAAGAGATTTTCTGAGCTACTTGTTACTAAGATGGTATCCTTTGACCGTGCCATGCTGAAAGTCACTGAGCTCTTCTGTATGGCCCATTCTACAGTTCATGCTTGTATATGATGTTTGCCAGGACATGTGCATCTTTTTATACCTGTATGGACCATGGGCTGCAAGTATGGCAGCAAATCTACTACTCAAAAGGGATGTTCAGATACTTTTGATCATACAGTGTATTTGGAACATCAGTGGGTTGACGACTGTACAGGTGAAGGTTTATGCAAGGACTTTTCAATACACTGACAAAATGTAGCTTTATTTGCCTTTCATATAAAAAAATCTAGTTGGTGTAGCCATAGGAACAGTATCTGGAAAAAAATATTCTATTAAGGGATACTTTCTTCATGTGAGATCTATGCTTTGTCTTCAACATATGCAGGTGCATTCTGGTACACCTGACATGGTTAAGGACACCACTCACCTTGTTCAAGAAATTCTGAAAAAAATTTATAGTGGATAAAATTTTGAAATCCCTTCAGTTACTCCTAAGAGATTGATGACCTTCTGTACTAACCCCAAATCTTCAAAACCACATGAAGCCTGCCTCCTATTATGAAGCAATATTTCAAACTTTTATTAAAGATTACATATCAGTGGACTCAAGCCCATTAAAAGTCATCAGGTTTGTATGCTCTCAGACACAGACTGATGATAAAAATTAAGATTTTCAATGTGCTGTTTTAGTTTACCACATCTACCATTAACTGGACGGCAACTTCCAGAAATATTGAGTAAGGAGATTTATTACCTTGGCAACATAAAGATACCATTACTACATGTAAGACTTCCAATTCTTTCGGAAATCATTGAAAGAATGCAATTACTAGCAAAAGCTGATACTTTTGAAGCACTGGAAAATAATAATAATAATAAAAAAAGAACCTTTCTGCCTGGAATATCCCCAAGCTTTAGTTCAAAAAAAAAAAAAAAAAAAAAAATTCTCCCGCCTTTTACTTCCTAAAAGCCTATCTTTTGGTTAAAATCTCAATTAGTTCAACAAACACATAACCAAATGCACTGCAGCATGAAGTTTTAAATTCTAATTCTGTCATCAAAGCATCTGCTAATTACATTTCCTCCTTTATTTAAAGGTTTGAAGAAAACTTTGGAGAAGAGAGTTACACTATGTTCAAGACAGAAAATCAGTTATTTAACAGAAATATTTTAGTTTATCTTGGAAACTGTGTTTCAGAATACATGCTGAAAAACTTGGAAGGCTTTTCTTTAAAAGACTTCAAAAGTTTCATTGTAAAAATTTGAACCTCTCTGAGAAAAAGAAGATGGAGATATTTTGTTTTGCAATTCTTAGAATTCAATGATAGGGTAATTACAACAGCAAAGAAAGAAAGATAGGAAGGGCTTCTGTTAAAAAAAGCTGCTATTTGTCAAAGACACTTTCAGTTCTCAATTTTTTTCTCTTTTTGATATCTGTGCCAGGGTCTGACGCTGTTTGTGAAAGTTGGATATCGGTGGCGGGCTGGACACATCAGATAAAATTATGCTGTTTTGACAGAGATGACGCTGAAATAAGGACGGTTGATATAAACAGTTCTTTTTTTTTTAAATAGCCCTCCAGTATAGTATAAAAATACAAGGAAGTTCCTCACAGCAGTGCTAATTTCCATGTTTAGAACATCATTTTATAGACACTTCTGCAATACAACATCTTCACAAATTTCAAAAAATGTTTCCTCAAAAGTTATTTTGAAAATAGTTGGAAATGCAAAAGGTCTCCCTTGTTTCCAGTAAAAATGTTCTTGTGATATTTTTCATTCACCAAGGGTGGTAGGAACAACATATATGTAAACTATGCTTAGTATGTATTCACTTTTGTTTTCTTTGTTGTTTCAGTATTTGCGCTCTTTATTTCTTTTATTCTTAAAGCCTATCTCTTACTCAAAATCCCAAACACTTCAACTAACACCAGATCAACATTTTACTCAAATCCTAAATATGCAAGCCACCCACCATATTTTTCTGGAAACAAGATTCTGTGCAGTAATTGTGCGTTGAATCACTACATTTTGCATCATAGATTTTAAAAAATTTCATCACAGGAGAGAATTGAGTTGGACTGCATTTGGATTCCTTTAGAAATACTTTTCACTATCCTGGCTTTACCTCTTTGGTTATGATAACAAGGTTATAAAACTACGTTGCCCATAATTTTGTGCATTTGGGACTTGATTACTGAATGATAAAAACACATACTTTGAGTAACTGGTTTTATAAACAGTGCCTCTTAACACAGTTACACAAAAGCTAGCTTTTTCGGGGCAGAACTACAGGTTCAGTTGTATGCTTTTAAAGTTATGCATTTTCTCTTATCAATGCAGAAAGCATGATTTCCTTGCAGGGATGAATGCAAAAATAAAACTATCTTTACCAAAAGTAGAGCATAGTAAGCCACTCACCAATCCAACAAAGAAATTTTAAGTTCAGAAAGGACAGGGTATTTTTGATCCTAGTTATTGTTGCAATAACTTAGTACCTAGGCCTGACTCTTTTTTTTTCCCCTTTTTTTTCTTTTTTCATGTAGAAGAAATACATAATGGCCAGTTTCTTCTCCTTTCTTTCTATATTTTTTTATTATGGCATGTGTGCAAATTTTTTTTGTTTTTTGTATACACTAGCTGCCTTGCTTACTGACCACCCCAAGATTATTTGGTGGAAGCATGATGTCCATCATAGACCGATCCAGCACTTTCGGCTATAGGGGTCTACATACTAAGTTATATACAATTCTTTTTCTCTCTAGGCAATCTCTTTCAGACTAAAAATATTTTGACACAGCCAATAAGACTTCCAGCTTTTTCTGATTCTGTTATCTAATTCCCACCATACCTACATTATGAAAAACTATTTACTGTTTTAGCCTCTTTTCCAGTTAAAAAAAAAAAGAAAAAAGGAAGGTTTCCTTAGAACCACCAATTTAGACATTCTAACTCATATATTTCACCCAAATTTTTCACAAGTCCTACTCAGATGATTTGCGAATTGCACATGCTCTTAGAAATGAGCACAAAGTCATCAGCATACTATAACCTACTTCAACATCAGATACTCTCTTTAGCAGTTTATTCATCAAAAAACAAGGATGAGAACAGCCGACAAAACTATCCTATGCCCACAGTTAAACCACTTACTTACCAGTACTTCTATCTACTCTTATCCATCCTGAATACCCAAGACTGCTGAAGTTAAAGACTGTGAATGGTTTCAATCACTTAGTTTTCACTTGTATCTTTTTAATTAACTGAATTAACAGCTCCACGCAACCCACTAAGATGCAGTCAATAAACACCATATATAAATTCATATATACACAAATATGTAATATGTATGTATTTACATTCATGGGCCAGATCATTATAACCATTTTTGTCTTGATGACAGGATGTGCATCACAGGCACATAGTTGTGATATCCTGAATGGTGCACAATAATAGACAGCCTAGACAGGGTGTGTCAGCTCAAGAGTATGAAGTCTATGCAATAGGGAAAAGTAAGAATTTGTCAGAGTTTGAACAGGGAATAATCATTAGCATAAGGGAGGGGAGGCAGGAGCCAGCAACAGCAGCCATTATTAGCTGTTGAGGGCTGCTATAGTGAAGGTGTGGTGGGAATGGTCTGAAGAGGGACACACATCCACTCAACATGCCAGAAAGAGAAGATAACAATTGGCTAACAGTTGAGGAGAATTCAATTTGCATGTGCTGTTCAGGACAACAAATGGCTCATGATTTCTCAATATATGATAAACTACAACCAGAACGTACAGAGAAATGTTTCCAGCACATAATCTACTGGACACACTTGCAGCTGGCATGTGCCCAGGTGGAGAGCTCAGTTTTAACAGCTCCACTGCACTGTGCATGGAAGCACTGTGAATGGACATCACATAGCTGCAAAAGAATTGCCTGATCCAACGAGTCCAGGTTTCAGAATGTACATGCAAAAGTATGGGTCTATATTCAATAATGTGCCAATAAGCCGTGGCAATCAGCCCACATAGTTAGATGGAAAAAGGCCAGTGGCAGTACTATGGTGGTATGAGGGTTGTTCATATGAACATCACTGGGTTCATTCATCTCCGTTGAACACACCCTCACCTTCAGATCATTCCTAGAGGTTGTTTTGGACCTGCTGTTGCCTACATGGTGACTATGTATTCAGATGGCACTGGACTCTTTCGGCAAAACAACATCCCACGTCAAGGCCCACATTGTGCAGGAATCAAATTCCTATAACTTTAATCCAACAGAGCACTTATGGGATGCAGTACTTGTCAGTTCATGCCAGTGCCTTACTCCACTGCTAAATTTGGGGATGTCATTCTCCTTAGATAGCACAGAATACCTGAACAGACCTTCTACTGTAGTTGGTGCCACATCAAGTGCAAGTGGTAATCAGGACAAAAAGTGGCCCAATTAGCTATAAGATAAGCGGTTAGTGTTATGTTGTGTGTGTGTGTGCGCACACACACTGAAAGGACAATTTATTACACCTACCAACCTAATAACATGAGGGTCCATCATTCTTCCTCTCAACAGCAGTTAACACGTGGCAAGAACTCTACCAGATGTTGGGAAGTTTTGGGGTGTTTTTTCATTCTAAGATTCCAGAATACCATAAAGCAGAGAGAGAGTTGCCACTGGTGGACTTTGGGCTCAAATCATTGCCCCACTTTATCCTACAGATACTCAACTGGGTTCAAATAAGGAGAGGAGGGAGCCATTCAAGGGTTGTAAACTCACCAGAATGCTTCTCCAACCAGTGATTTGCCAAGCAGGAGTGATGAGACAGGACATTTTCTTGTTGAAAAAAAAGTATCATTGTGTAGGAAATGGATAGCCATGAATGGATGTAAACTAGGTCAATGAGTATGTCTTCATAGCTCTGTGCGGTGGTTTCAACATGTACAAGGGGCTCCAGAATGCTACACTGCCTAGACCAGCTGCAACAGTCTGACTTGATGGTTGTGGTTCAAGGCCTTGTGCATACATGCATGCACACGCACGCAGTGATACCCCCACCTCCTCAACACTCTAAAGAAGAGGGCCTGTGCATAAACACACACACACACTCTCTCTCATTAGAATGTTGTAGTTGGAACCTTGATTAATCAGATCAAGCTATCCATTCCTAGTCTTCCATGGTCCCATGGTGACACTCCTTTGCCAAATGCAACCACATTGCTCAGTGATGTGCTGTTTCATGTTTTCATACAAAGTAGAAGGAGATAAAGAGCTGTCTGTGTTTGAGTTAAAAGGCTTCACCAAATGCAAAGCTAGACTTAAGTGCCACAAACTGAAGCAAGAAGGCATGTTCTGTGCCAGCTGTTTCAGTTGTCTGCCATGGGTAGTGAAATAAAATGAGTAATATTATAAATAAATTGTTAGAAAGGAAACTATTTTCTCAGCTTTGATATAAGGACAGACTTCAAATTGTGCAGAGTACAAACTTCAAATTGTGCAATTTTCCTGGCCAGTACTTTTTGAACTACAAACTGAACACAAAGAGAATTAATCACATACAAGAAGTCTAAATGTAAGTCCTTACAAAATATGCTTATAATTAACTGGATCATGGGACTCTATACAGTACTACTGACTCTGTTTACTGTTTTTCACTTAAACAGGTCCTTAGAATGAAACTGGCACCTGAAATATATGTTGCTCTATAGAAAAATAATATTTTCCATCAAGTAACAGAAAAACCAAAAAGCATGCACCTAAAATATCAAATACCATTTCTACTGTTTAATAACTAAAAAAAAAATGGCCATTGCAATTTGAAATAAGAAAGATGACACTGAATTTTTGGTTGTAATGAGCATGTCTTTTGAATCCTTTCCAACATGAATAAAATTTATGAAAGTTATTTGAAGTCAGTGGAACCGGTTATATATATATATATATATAAAATCAACCAGATTTCTACAATCAATAAAACATCCAGAAACAGAAGCAGCTACTTACTTCCACCAAAAAGTGTGTTCCAAAAATTAACAAATTGCACACAAAAAGTTTCTCATAGCAGAAGGATGGTATCAGACAAAGATATTTTTAAATCAAACAGTTAAAAGAAGAGATATAGATGGAAACATGATATAACACTACTCTTTCTAGTGGAAGAATTTTGCATAATGTAAAAATCGAAAATAAGTGAAAAGTATTCTTTATGGTAAAAGCTATGCTACGGAAAAAGAACTTTTCAAATATGTCTCCTGGAAGTAGAGATAGTGAGAAAAAGGTTTGGACTTTTATGCCCCCAGTGGGAAAAGCTGTGCATTATTTAAAGAGGAAAACACTTCCCATCTTTATTGTAGCGAACAGCATACAGTAAAAAAAAAAAGAAAATTCTCAACAGAGTTTTTAGAAGCAGAGAAAAAGTAGTATACAGAAGTACACAAACACCACCCAGCAACAGACCTGTGAACTACAACACAACGCCTCAAATACAAACTGAGTGTTCCACAAGGTAAATGGTATCCGATGTTAAAATAATTTTTTAAATCCCACATTGAGAAGCAGAGATATTGAGAAAACTTGATTACATATTTGTGCCCCTTGCAGCAAAATTATGCACTATTTTGAGAAGAAAATACACACAAGGAGTTTTCATAGTTAGCAGTATCTGACAGAAAAATAATTTTACAATTTGGTTTTTAGTCCCACAGATATTGCTGTAAATAGAAAAATTAACTTATGCCCTCACGTGCCACACTTGTGGGCTAAAAAAAGTTTGAAATTATATGGGAAACTCTTGCCAACAAGAAAGAATTTTTCTTCTAAGAAGGTCACTTAGAAGCAGAGATATAGATGCAAATAAGATATAAAACTACGCCCCCATGCAAAAAAACCATACACTATTTTAAGCAAGAGGTATTCTCAAAAGGTTTTCCAAGATGCGCAGTATCAGTCCACGAAATAATTTTTTCAATCAAATTTTCAGAAGCTTAGATTTTGCTGCAAATACATCAGAAGCAGAAAAACACTTATGTATTCCTAGTGGCCAAACCATTATTTTCCAAAAGTTAGAAATTATATGCAAAACATTTCCCACCAGGAGCTGTATCTGATGCAAGAATAATTTTTCAAGTTGGATTTTTAGAAGCAAAGATATTGAGGGAAACACTATTTACTTTTATGCCGCCTAACAGAAAATCTATGTATTACTTGAAAAAGAGACTTTACCTAAAATAGTCTGATAAAAATGGCATTGAAAGGAAAAAACAAATCAATCAGATATTTAGAAGCACACAAAATGTATTTTGAATTCGATATCTGCATGGAAGAGTTGTGCCGCAGAAGAAAATCAGAATGCAAGGATCATCATTTGCACATTTCAAGCTTCCCAACGCAAAAATAATTTTTCAAATCGGACTACTAGTTGCAGAGATATGGTGTCCACAAACAGATGGAAAAAGTGATAACATAACCCGTCTTATTTTTACAAAAGATGTGCTAAAAACAGGGGTGGTGGTGGTGGTGGTAGGGTGTGAAATAGCCCTAGTCTTAGGTCCACTATATGCTGCTGTTAATGGGTGGGTGATGAAAGATTGCCTTACCAGATGTGTGGCTACTTGACTGTACAGACTCATGGGTACAGTAGGCATAGAATATGGTGGACTACAGAGGAAAACCAGTTATTTTGTTAAATGCAATAGATGAATAAAAAGACATAAAGGAAGTCTGCTGCAAATCAACTTAACATCCCCCCTTTTCAAGTGGTCTGCAGGGAAAATATATCTGAACACTGTAACAGCATGCAGAAACAAAAACTATAATATCGATTATGATGTAAAATCAGAAAATACAATATGTGGACAATGCTTTAAAAGATGAGGGCTAGTAAATATTAAAGGAATATTATAATAATTCACAGAATTTCATATATGTATCATGGAACGAAAAATGAGAATTTCTGCTGCCTAGTAGAGGAAATCTGCATCAGACACAGCTAGAAAATACATGAAAAATTGTGGTCACAACTGCAATTAACAGAGGAAAAAGAATTTCCACACTGGAATTTTAGAAGCAGATATACTAAGAGAGGTGTAAAAATAAGCACTTACAACACTTTATAGAAATAAATACACATTCATTTGAGCATAGCCTCCAAACACTGTGTTACATGCAAAGCAGGAAAATGCACAAACAGATTTGATTATTGTTTCAGCTATCCAGCACAAAATAGTTTTTCCACCCAGCGTTACATACATACATACATACATATCAGTAAGCTGTTCTCTGAGACTCAGAGGTTAGCTTCACAAAGACATACAAACTACCAGATAATTTTTACTTACTCTTGCTGTATCAAACTTCTCCATTTACAGTGATCTTTACATACAACTCGGGCTTCACTGACATCCATCACACGCCATACACAAGACCTTTTATACTTCATACTCATAATCTTTTTCTCATGCAGACACTCCTGAATCTGATCCTCCCACGACTTCCTTGGCCTTCCTCTGCCTTTCCTTCCTGCCACTTGGGCTCAAGAGATTTTCTTAGTAAGCATCTCATCACTCATTCTTCCAACATTGCCAAACCACCAAAGCATATTAGTCTCCACCTTGCTAACAGCATTTTGCTTCACATTACACAACTGCAACATATCTTCATTTCTCACACAACCAGAACGTGTCTTGCCACAAACCCCACATAACGCATTTCTCTAAGACACAAACCACTCCTATGTTTCTTCTGCAGTATCCAGGTTTCACTGCCATACATCAGAGTAGGAACAATTACACTCGCATACACAGCCATGCAGGACTCTCTTGAGAACCCATCTTTCCTCCCAAAGCCACTATGACTTTCAATGAAAAATTCACTTGCCTACTAATTTCACTATCCAGTTTGATCTTTCTGTCAAACATGCTTTCTAAATACACAAACTCATTCACCTGGTCAATCACTGTGCCATTTAGGCTTATATTACATTCAGTATTACCAGTTCCTCTCTCAAAAACCATACCATTGGTCTTTCCCTTATTTATACTCAGTTTGAATTTCATGCAAACTTCGTACACCTGGGACAACATACTCTGCAACTCACTTTTGCTCTTTGCCAGCAGGACAGTGTCATCAGCATACAGCAATTTGCACATACAAATATTACGAAGACATAAACCAGTATTATCTATTTTGGCATCACGCATGTATGCATCCATAAATATACTGTAAATGTTGTTCTCAGGTTAGAAATACACTTATGTAAACATGTTGAAAAAACTCTGTACAGCAGAGTCTCGATAATCCGAGGTAATCGGGAATGGAACCAACTTGGATTACTGAAAACTAGGATTAAGCAGAATTTCAAAACACCGGCAGGGTTCTGAATGAAAGTAGTTAAATATGAACCTAAAACTTGTAGAAATGCTTTTTAATGATCAATGAAAATGTTAGCAAAAATGAATTAAACAAAGACTATGACTTGCATCATAATAACAACAAAAAAAAATCATCTAATGTCTTCTGCCTCTCTTCGCGGAGCATTTTTTTTTTTTTTTTTTTGCAGTGCTGACTCTCCATTTTTTTTTTTTTTTAGAAAACTAACATCAGCTGGCAATGATTTAGGTCGCTGCTCTACGCATCTAAAGGCAATTTCTAAGGCTGCCTTACCTTCTGCTTGGGAATTTTTTTCTTTTCTTGTGCACAGTCAGTTCCATCTTCATCTGATTCTGAATCCTTTTCAATTGTAACTATGTGAATAATTGCTTCATCTGTAATTTCTTCCTGGTCATCGCAGGAAAGCCAGTCAGTCACGCAATTTTCTGGTGCATTCTTGCATCTGGGTATCTGTGAAACTAGGTTTGTGAGATCGTCTTTTCTAGCATTTTCTTCATCATCCAAGTCATCATTTTCTTCTTCATTTTTGAGCAGATAACGCCAACATTTCGTGAGCGTCTCGGATCTGATTTGCCCCACTTTTATTTTTTATATTTCATAGCAAAGGACCTCGATTTACCGGGACTAGGATTACTGAGACTTTACTGTATTACAGAAATCTAAATATGAAAGCTCTGATTTATCCTTTTCATTGTTAGTCTTGTGCAAAATAAATATTTAATATCTGCCTCACTTATTCAGAGACTGTGCACATACACTGAAGTTGCAAATTATGAAGAACACCTGATAGCAATCAGTTACGTGCTACCCTTACAACTACGGTGTTGAGATGGCTTTACAAACAGCTCACGACCATTTCCATATCAATTCAGGCAGATGTGACCAACATGTGTCAGTTGACCACCTCCAATTTTTTTGAATAAATTATGGTAGCTACTCCTGATAGAGGTATAAAGTACTGCAAAAGAATTTTTAATAAAAAACAAATGTGGTCGAGCTACAGCATTTTGAAAATAGGCTAACAATACACTTGTGACCAAAATCATGTGAAACGCCAAATTTTTAAGTGCACACTGCTACTGAACTATAACAGGTAGAGACTCAGATTTTTTTTTTTTATTTTGAAGCTATTGAATAGGCCTTTCTCCAAATTCACAGAAATTGATGAAAAGAATGTTGCTAGATGGCAAAAAAAAAAAAATTATATTACAAAAAATTTTAATTTCCCACAAATTTATAATTTTTTTTTTTAAGAAAAAGACTTATCAGGTGGGTAAGTGTGCCAACCTGCACCCCTACTAGGGTTGTCTTAGCAGTCATTTTATTTTTATCTAGTGATGCATGCAACTTATAAAATTAATTTTTAAAATAGACAAAATTTCAAAAAATCTACCTTTTTGAATTGCAATATCTTAAAAACCCCATTTTTAAAAATTCTGAAATTTTGTCCAAAAAATGACCTTATGGTAGGTAGTTTACTGGGGGAGTCAGGTTACTGGATTTTTGCCTTGAAAATTTCTTGCATATTTTTGAAAATGACACTTTTTTTAATTTCTTTTTTTTTCCAATTTTTGAAAAATGGCACTTTTTTTTTAAATTTTTGAATTCAGTGAAGAAATGAGAACTGTAAACATTATTTGGTAAATTTTTAATAGCAGGAGAACACAATTCCCAGCAGGGCTCACACTAAGCATTCACCAAGTCGCCAAATGGGACTAAATCTGAAAATGGAGAGAAAAAAATTAATAACAGTGAAAATGGTGGTGAATGATTTTATGAAATTTAGGTAGTTTTTGACTCATGGGTAAACTGTAATTTGCGGTAATTTTTGAGCTAAACTGCAGCTGATATGATTTCAAAGTTTGATTTTCAAAGCTGTGGCACTGAAAATGGTACTGCCTGCTGCAATTTTTATGGAGTACTGTGAAACACCTATTAAGGCTGCTTGAGAGTCATTAGGGAGTCAATGAAAATAAGAGCTACTGAAGGTGGGGGATATCGAGAAAAAAGAAACTCTTCCATAATTTATAGTGAGCGGATCCAGAGAAATGGGATAGCAGAGGTTAAACAGTCTGCAGCACATAGTCCAGTGTTGGTGTTGCACTTTGACTTTGCTCAGAACTAATCTGTAATTCTACCTGATGAAGTGCAAAGTTACTACTGGCAAACAATGTCCAGATCTCACTCTTTACATGCATTGCATACTTTCCAAATGCGACTAAGTCTTTTGCGGTAGCATGCAATGATATAAGCCATGACATAGCACATGCTCTGTGTGCCATTCTGCTCATAAAAAGTGAAATTGCTAAGAATTTAAAACAATTGTTTACATCTCAGATGGAGCAGCCGGGCACTTCACTTCAAAAACAAATATCAGTTCTATGAACTTATGAAGGGGGACCCAAATGTAACAAGGAAGTGGATCTTCTCAGCCACAGGCCAACGCAAGAGTGCATGTGATGGTGTGGGTGGCCTGTGCAAGCATTTTGCTACTAAATTCAACTTACAGAAAGAGATGCACCTTCATTTGTTGAAACTGCCCCTCCCTTGATCCCAAAGACTATAAACTTCTACTCCTCACAACTTATGAAGTTCAGTCATATTGAACCAGCAAAGTAGAAGAGTGGGATACAGTAAAATCTGTTGTTGAAATACAGTCACAGCATTCCTGGTTAGTACACTGCCGGACAATTGCTAAGGACGGATGACAATAGCAACGATAGCAACCATAAAATGGAAGGCAGGAAAATGTAGAAATTAGCATAAGTGCGGGATACAGTAAGACGTGTTGTGCGTATGCAAATTTTGGATTGCCGAACTTGTTCGTGACATCATAGCGCTGATAAGAAATATGAAGGATTTGATGCGTATTGACCGTTGTTGTTCAAACGCAAAGTTGAAAGGGAAAGAATCAATTGACGAACTTGCAATTTTCAGTGTCTTCCCAACATCACCTAGATGATTTTACGCGTGGCCGTATTATTGGCAAGATTGAAGAAGGGCGAAAAATAACAGATGTTGCCAGGGAGTTCGACGTCAGCCACAGTGTTGCTTCAAGGCTTTGGAAATCATTTCAAACAAATGGAGAGTGTAGCAAACGTCACGGGGAGGTCGTGTTCGCAGTACGACACCTGCAGAAGATCGGTACATAGTGCTATCAACAAAAAGAAACCGGCGCAGCACAGCTAGTGAGGTAGCAAATCAGTTTATGGCTGCTACTGGCAAGCGGATCTCCCGAAAAACGGTCGCCAGACATTTGCATGAAGGAGGACTATACGCCCGCCGTCCTGTTGTGTGCATCCCATTGTCCAAACGTCGCCGTAACGCCCGTTTGCAATAGTGCCATCAACATTGCAATTGGACTGATAATGACTGGTCTGCTGTCCTCTTCTCAGATGAAAGTAGATACAGTCTATCGTCTGATTGTCGACGACAATTGATCTGGCGTGATAGTGGTACTGCATATTGTCCAGCAAACATACAGGAAAGGGACCGATATCCGACATGTAGTGTCATGGTATGGGCTGGCATCATGATCAATGGCCGTACGTCCCTCTATGTGCTTCCAACTGGGACTATGACTGGCCAACGATACATTAATGATGTTCTGCTACCTCATGTTCGCATGTTCCGTGGTGCTGTCGGTGACAGATTCATTTTCATGGACGACAAAGCAACATGTCATTGAACAGTCGCTGTCCAGGAGTGTCTTGAGAGCGAGGATATTCAACGCCTCGTATGGCCAGCACGTTCTCCAGATCTGATTCCCATTGAAAATGTGTGGTATGCTTTGGGGAGGAGTCTTGCTTGTCGCCAATGCCCTCCAATAAACAACGACACCCCCATCCGTGCACTGACAGAGGAATGGGATAAATCACCCCAACAGCTGCTTGATAATGTTGTGCAAAGCATGACATGACGTGTGGAATCTTGCATCGCCCTCCATGGTGGCCATATCCCGTATTGACATCTTACGCCGGAACACCTGCGGACGGTAATTGCATTTTTTTCATGTTTACGTATTTTGCACAAAATGGCCTGTTTGTCCCTTGAACATGTTCCAAAGCCTTCTGGATTTCAGAGCACAATAAATTGTCTTTCTTGCAATGTCCTGGCATTCTGACATTATTTTATTTCACTTGGCATCCAACCACACTTACTTTTTTATACGCTATATAGCCGTTCATGATCCGTCCTTAGCAATTATCCAGCAGTGTATAAGGAAATAAACCATCAATGGCCAGAACAGTCCGGTACCCACATAAAGCAGTGCAATTTTCAACCCAACAAAAAAAAGAACCCATTTTCTGTGAATGATTTTCAAATAGGAGAATTTATAGGATGCATTTATGACGATAACTGGTGGATGGATGGGACAGATTACAAACATATCTAAAGAATTCGAGGACATAACAGTATCTTTCATGCATTAGCCAGAGGTTTTTGGTGGCCAGAAGAATGTGGCATGAAGAATTTTTATGAAAAATCCTTTTGCAGTACTTCATACCTCTATTAGGAGTAGCTACCATAATTCTTTCACAAAAAATTGGAGGTGGTCAACTGACACCCCCTGCCTGAATTGAGATGGAAAGGTCTCACTCCAAAAGATTCAGATATGTATGAAGCATAGATAGTGGGTGTTAAGTGGGCAGGTGCAAGCATCTCAGAAATGACAAAACTTCTCTGCTATGCAAGAACAACGACTGAGGGTGTACAATGAGAGGTGACCGAACAACAAAATAAGAAGTCAGCAGTCTTCCCATGGGCATATATGATGGGTCAATGTTTGAGGGCAATGGTGGCTGGAAAGGATTGCACGAGGTAACAGATGAGCTTTATTGTGTCAAGTAACCACCCAGTATAGCGGTATTAGGAGAATTTCAGCCTACACAGCCAACTAAACATTGCTGCAAGTGGGATATAACAACAGAGTTTCTCTTATCTATGATAAAAATCAAAAATTTCCTTATTCGGTGTTTGAATCATAAATTAGTTCATAGCCTTTCTGCTATGCAAGAAGAACTACTGAGGGTGTACAATGAGAGGTGACCGAACAACAAAATAAGAAGTCAGCTGTCTTTCCATGGGCATATATGACGGGCCAATGTTTGAGGGGAATGGTGGCTGGAAAGGGTTGCATGAGGTAACAGATGAGCTTTTTTGTGTCAAGTAACCACCCAGTATAGCGGTATTAGGAGAATTTCAGCCTACACAGCCAACTAAACATTGCTGCAAGTGGGGTATAACAACAGAGTTTCTCTTATCTATGATAAAAATCAAAAATTTCCTTATTCGCTGTTTGAATAATAAATTAGTTCATAGCCGTTCTATTCATAATGTCATTTTTGCAGAGAATTTGCCTTCCGAGTTATGTGATTCATGTCAACAACTTGCTTTTCAATGTGATTGTGTTATATACATGTACGAGATCTAATAACATACTGTTATGAAAATTATTGAACAGGGCTGTATCTTTGGGACAATTTTCTTAAGAGTGCTTGATTACTGAAAGGAAACCCATCCTACAGACGAAGTCCCCATTTATGCGTCTGGAATTTGGTCTTCAGCATCGTAGATGGCACGTAAGGTGATAATAAACCAAGTCTTAATCGGCTTATTTTTGACAAGCATGAGGCAAAGGGACTGAGAGAGAGGACACATTAGGCAGTTGCGAGGCGATCGTTGAAAGCAACAGGCTGAAAGAACGAGGGGATACACTATCACTTTCTAAGGATCACAACACGGAAGCCAGGGCCCTAATGCGGATAAAAAGCCCCCAGAAATTAACTGGGGCTTGCTCAAATTAGCTTGAGAAAAATGGATTCCCGAGAGAGTAATTGATAGTCCCTGAGTACCACCAGCTCCAGTCCACTGCATATCAACAGTAGTTAGCGCTTACATCAAGTTAAATTCCAGCAACAGAAAGAAGGGGCATTCACATAGCATTGGCAAAGCTAACTGCCCCAAAAGAGATTGTGCTGTCCATCGCTCAACAAGAGCCAGCCGAAGTGAGCCCCACTGCAAAGCCACCGCAGCGGACTGACCAGAGGGAGGAAACAATCAACCCCTTTCCTTCCTAAATCCCCAAGCATCGCCTGCTTCACCGCTGATCAGTATGTTTGCGTGTCTGAGTTCATGTTGCAGTCTGACGGCGAGAGGACATCTCTTACGCGCTTCACACACAGTTGATATCCCCCGAAGCGCCAGGACCCAGTGATTATAATATTAGTTTATGCAACAAGTGGATTCAAATGCCTCAGCTATTGTAAGTACTATTTTATTTCTGATTTGTATCAATGTGGGAGGTGCAGCCCCACAAGCAAAATATCAAAACTGTACTGCTGCGAACTAAGAAGATGCTCATGCTCTCTACTTAGAAACTCTTTTAGCTACAGGGTCTCACAAAATCGCACAGCAAGCTTTGCGATTTTAGTGGCCCAGGCAAAGTTCAACAACTATTTTTCTGCACGTTTAACTTGTGATTTGTTATTAAAAAGGGTCTCTGCTACCTACTGTATAGCTGAATTTTTACAGTGTCTGCGGGCTCTGATTGCTTAGGTACCTATGGGTTCAGTGTTCAAATCCGTGCTCTGGAAGTTCATCCGGTGGTCTGGGGCCCACACCCTCCATTTTGGTGTTCCGTGGTGGGAATAAATCTCACACTCGGGGGCCCCTATAGTCCAGGGCCCATTACAATACCTTTACATAGGTCTTCAGTGGTATCAGTTTCTTGTAAGCAGTTTTTGATTTTTGAATTAAAATGACCAACTTCAAAGTTTAAGAACGGCATGACAGCACCAGGTTAAAAGTAAAGTATCAGAATAGAACTTGAATAAAAATAACGACTAGATAAAAATGGGTTGTTAAAAGGTTAAAAAAACACAACCTACACACTCCTTCAGCTGTTCCACATGCTAGTCTATTTTATCTTGAACACTTTTAGTGGGGACTGGACTGTTGGCTAATTGCTGGAACATTCTGCTGCACCATAATCTTTCCATCACACCATGGTGTATCATTCCCATCATTTACCTGGTCATCTGCATCTAGAACCATTTATCATTTGCTGATTTGAGGAGCCATTTTGTATCTTTTCTGTTTTTCCTTCCCTTTTTCTTTGTAAATTAAGTATCTTCAGGCATAGGATAATTCAACTGGTGAGTTACTGTTGCAGTTAGAGTTTCTAGTTTTCTCTATTATCACTGCCTCAGCTAAAAGAATTTGGTTATGGCTTTGATAAGTGCATATGATCATCTTGTTGAAGAGAACTTGAGATCATGTGTATACATCAAAACTATTGTTGGGAAAAAAATTGAGAAAATTCATACAATGAAGCCACAGCCAAATCCTTTTAGCTGAGGCAGTGGTAATAAAGAAAAATTGAAACTGTAATTGCAACAGTAACTCAGTAACTTACCAGTTGAATTATTCTACACGTGAAGACAATTCATGAACAAAAACAAAAAACAACAACACAAAATATACAAGACTTCACAATACTCAAATGAGCAAGTGATAGGTTGTACCAGCGACTCTATCCACAATGCAGATAACAAGATGGATGACGGGAATAGTGCGATATGGCATGATGGAAAGATGGTGGTACAACAAAATGCTCCGGCAACTAGTCAACATCTAGTTCCCACTTAAGACGGTAAAGATATATTAGAATGAAATGCATATATGGGACAACTGAAGGAGTGCTGCAAAGATTGTGTTTTCAACCTTTTGACAAGCAACCCACTTTTATCTAGTCACTCTCATTTTTACTTCATTTCTATTCTATTACTTTACTTTTAACATGTTCGCTGCCGCCATACTTCATCAGCGGCAAGCACTCAGTGCCGGTATGAAACTCGTGCAAATCTCCCACAATGCCACAAGGCGTCACACGGCACCATGATTCAGCTTTTATACGTTTGGACCAACCAGCCATGTGTCTGCATCTCATAGCTTTGCATGACTTAGCAATTCTAAAATACGAGAAAATTTATCCATAATTGATATTCGTAATTATAATTCTACCAGCAATATAATATTATTCCGATACTGAAGTAGACATTTACTGGATACATATTTCGAACATTGTTGCATATAAAACAAGAGAAATAATACTTACAAATGCCAAAGAATTCCATAAATAGTGCCATGATGCATAACTGGATAAATACAAAATCCATACATTTTGATTTGGGTAGGGGAAAAAATCCCCTACACACAAACATGCAGTTCGACTTGGAACATACATTTTTTTAGCAAAATAGGAAGACAAAATATTTATCCCATATCTACGATGATATAATTCTAAGCATGGCTGAAAGCACAGTGCAGGATTTTCTGAGCACGGGGTGCAGTAATAGAGAGTGTCCCTGCGAATCCCTTTGGCAGAGCACATTTTGCATCGTCTTCTCAAAAAAGTACCTTTTTTTTTTTTTTTTCTTTTTCTTTTTACTGGAAGATGGCCACATACTTTTAATGATTTAGATATCTTCGCTCGGGAAGTTGATGGCTCTTGATTCAAAAGTTGATGTGCAATGGATAGCCTAAAATCGTAGAGGCTCATCTTCTTCCCTGAGAATTTATTATACAAGTTGTGGGAAGTGATTATCATCATAGGAAATATACGTATTCCTAGCTTCTTGTACCATCTTGTGGTTTTCCTTTCACAAGGATAGTACGCTAACACTTGATCTTGACGATCTAGCCCTGACAAATTTATTATAGTTGATAACAGCCTTTGGTTTTTCTTTTATCTGTCCCCTTTTATTTACAGTTTGAACTAAATCGTCCTCAAACTCCGTGGTAATGAAGTGAACATCCCTTTTATCTTTCCATTTGCACACTGCAACTGCATTGGAATATTGACCTTTCCGTTCCCCCTTCAAAAGTTTAGCTTTCGTGACATCCTTGGGAAGATCTCGTTGGTCTGCACAGAGAGTTCCAGTGCAATAAGTGTCATTGTTCAACAACTGCAATGCAAGATTGTAACTATTATAAAAATTATCCATATAAATAGCATGACCAACATTTAGCTTCCCTTCCATCAATTTTAAAACTACATTAGCAGCATGACTGCCCCCCCCCCCCCCAAGGGAGAGTCCAGTTGCCCTGTGTAAACCAAAGCTTTTAGAATCGTACCATTTGGTTCCGTTAGCATACAAAGTTTTAAAGTTTCACCCCATATTTATGATGTTTTCCTTTCATGTACTGTTTGAATATCAAACGACCTCTCCATAAAACCACTGATTCATCAATCGTAAGTTCTTTTCCAGGGTAGTATATGCTCTCTATGGTATTAAATGAATCCAGTAAAGGCATTATTTTTGCAAGGCGGTTGGCTGTAACTGCTTCGACAGGTTGAGTATTTCTTGCAAAATGAAGGCACCGCATGATCAGAAGGAAACGATTCCTGCTCATATTTGAAGAAAAGTAGTCCATTTTGAATAATGGATCTGTTTTCCAGCAATCTTGGAAATGGGGCATTTGTACAATGCCCATATGAAACAGAAGGCCCAGAAAAACTTTCATCTCATCTATCGACAAATCCTTCCATTCATTTATTCATGAACCTTCAGTAACTCCCGAGATAAACACTTCTACAGCATATGCATTACTTTCCCTAACTAATAAATGATAAAATTCCTCATTTGCAAAAAGATTAAAAAATTTGATTGGCTCAGTACCTATCATATTAATTTTCTGTCCTGGTACACCAGTGAATGTAATTCTTCTCAAGATGCCGGGACCATCATACCAATGTGTAGCCAAAATCCGTTGAGGTGGAGTATGAGAAAGAATACGGCATTCTTCATTCTCACTTTCACTGCTGGTTGCACTACAGCTAGTAAGAGAATACGTTTCTGTACTTGATGACAGATTATCGGCATCATCTCCTATTTTCATGGAAGAATGTGCCCGCCGAGTAACTTTTGGTTGAGAGGGACCGGCGATAGCGCGTCCAAATATATCCATTGTCTCCACAAAACTAAGTATTGAAGTGAATATGGGTTTCTTTGAAATCCCTTTAGCCTCCTCAATAAGCCTCCCAGTGACGTATAAACTCTTAAGTAGCAAATGCTTTTTATTGCCACTCAAGCATTTATTTATTGATAGTTGCCTTCACCGCAAAACCAGTGACATTCAAAGGAAAATAAACATTGCAGTGAAAAGTGCGTGCTGTGTTAAGTCTATGGGAAGTCAACTTACTTTCCCTTCTCTAAACCATGTGGGAAAAAATCCGCTATCCCCAAACTGCGGTCACTTTTATACAATTGGAGACTCATTTTCAGTGCCAGTAACAAAATAGATAACTCTCTTCAAGTGCCGAAGGTTTTAGGAAGCGAAGTATGAAGCCATGATTCTGACGCTGTTCGGCGGCGTTGGCACCCGGGCTAAGTATTGTATGACGCCGTTCAGCGTCGCGTGGCGGTGAAAGTGTTAACCTGGTGCTCTCATGCCATTCTTTTCTTTCAAATCAATCATTTTAATTCAAAAAATCAAGAAACACCAACAGGAGACTGATACCACTGAAGATCTACGTAAAGGTATGTTGCGTATTTTGTATATTATTAGGTCTCGCATATAACACAATCACGTTGAAAACAAAGTTGGCAGCACGAATTGCATAACTCCAAAGGTAAAATCTCAGCAAAAATAACGTGAGAACAGAATTGCTAGAAATAATTTATGGTTCAAACACTGAATAAACATTTAACAATATATGAGTATAGTCCAACTCATAATGGATACAGAAATTTATCATTGGAGTAACTTCACTTAAACTTACACTGACAATTTCATCTGCAGTGGGCACTGGAACACCATCATTGGACATAGGTTGCTAGGTCCAATGAATCATATATTTCAGTTAACAATGTACAAACTGGTGGAGGTGGTGTAATGGTCTGGGGTCCTCTGGAACACCATTTGGATGTCACGATGCATTTCACTATCCTTGCAGTCCAGGCACACCTGCATATGTGCATGATGTTTCCTGATGGAAAGGGCTACTTCCAGCAGAACAATGTGCCAGGCCACAAGGCTAGGATTATCACACATTGGTTCCAGGAGCACAACAGTGACTTCAAAGTACTAACATGTTCCCCAAATCTTAACCCAATTGAATACCTGTGGGATGAGATTAAGAGAGCCTTTTATAACAGGGATCCTCTTCCAGTGCAGATTCAGCAATTGACTGATGCTGGCTGAACATACTTGTAGATCCATATCAGCATCTCCTTGAATCCATGCCACATTGAATTGAGGCTGTTTTGAAGGCCAAGGGTCACTCAACATGTTTGGTAGGTGTTGCTAATAATTTGCTACTGCAGTGTAGACAGACAAACTGATATTGTAAAATGATATTTTTTTCAAGAGATTGTTGAATGGCTGGGAAAATTTGGCTTCATTTCATGTGTGGCAGAGCACAACAAAATCTATATATCAAAATATTAAAATCAATAACACAGCATTTGATCCAGTTTTCACTGAAAATAAATAACACAAATATTCATATGCTGACACAACAACATGAACAACAAAAGAAAAAGGTGGAAAACATATCATGCTGCATCTCTTCAGAATTTCAAAAACATGAATACTTACCATGCTCTAATCCTATCAGTTTGTTAGTTTGAAAAATTGGAAGAAGTTCTTTCATTTCTTTTTTCAGGAACTTGAAATCAGGAAGGACATTTGTAGAACCTATAAAAATTTAAGCAGAGATGAATTAAAATGATGAAATGACCAATTGCATAAATATATTTCTTTCAAAATTAATGGATTTCATTCTAACACTGTGGTAGCTAATATGTTACTACTGCTATGACATCAAGTTCAATAAGGAAGTCAAGTCCAGTAAGTATTGCATTAATAACTACACACTTTTCATTCCATTCTAGTAAAAAGAAACTTTGTAACTCTTGAAGTTAACCAATGCATTCACATAAAAATAATTTCTGTATTTGAGAAAGATCACTTGGCTAGCAATTTAATGCCTTAGTTACATTTACAACATGATATACATATGTTATTATAATATAAGAGGTAGGATCCAAAAGTTCCCAGACTGGATCCGTAAGTCTATAGAGTTACAAAACTGAAGCACATCCTCCTTCCTCTTGCAACAACACACTTCTGCCAGTAGCTGTACAGTTCACTGAAGCACTTATGCAACCCATTCTTTGCAATGTCCTTCAGTGCAACCAGCAATGCATTTTTCACTTCTTCTGGGCTTGAAAACTGACGACTCTGAAGTTGTGATGTGTTAGCTCAGGGAAGAGGTCGCAGGGGGTGAGGTCAGGTGAGTACGGTGGGTGTGGGAGGACAACAGTTCTTGTTTTGGTGAGAAACTCACGAATGAGGAGTGACCTGTGTGCAGGTGCACTGTTGTGCAACAGCACCCACGACTGATCGCCCCATAGTTGAGGCCTCTTCTTGTGGATCGACTCACGTAGATGTCGCATGACGTCCAGATCGAGCTCCTTATTGCCAATGCATCCTTCAGGGATAAATTCAAGATGAACAATACCCTGGATATCAAAGACCTCTAAGCATGATCCTGCTTTTACTTTACTGTGATTTTGGCAGAATTTCTGCCTGTGTGGAGACGATGGCGATTTCCACGTAGCTTATGCCTGCTTAGTCTGCGAGTCAAAGAGGAAGCACAATTTTTCATCCCCCATTATGATTCTTCTAAGAAATTGTGGGTCTTGGTCAGCAGTGGTTACGAAATTGCCTGCCATTTTCATCCGTATGGCCAACTGATCTTCAGTTAAAATGGGTGGGATGATGTGCTGATACACCTGATGAATCTTCAGATCATCTGTTAGTATCTGGTGACACATAGTCTCTGATATCTCAGCAGTTCCTGCTATTTGCTGAATCATCTGTTGGAGCATATAATGGCCGCAACTTTTGAAATGTTTTCACCCATGCGAGCTATCACTGGCCGCCAGCTTCGTTTGTCGTCTTTGACCTCTATCTGCCTTTTCTGAAACGGCGATGCCAATCGAATGTTTGTGACCTTGAAAAGGTGTTTTTATCATAAATTTGCCTTAACAGTTTGGTTGGTCTTTGCCCAAACGAACACAAAACTTAATGCTAATGCACTGCTAAAAAAATTCCACTTTTCATCAATTGCCAAAGCACTGAGTAAGTTGGTCAGATGTACCACAGCAAATGAGTAATGTAGTAGTTGACACATGTTTATGTGGTTTCTTTGCTACTACTCCTCAGACCTTGGAAAACTTGCTACACCAATTGTAGACATTCATCTTTGACAGTGTTTTATTTCCATACTTCCCTTGCAATCTTCATATAATTTCAGAGTTTTAAACCTCTCCTTCAAAGAAACTGAAAAATACAACACTGTTCCACACTTCCAGACACCTCTACAGACTATATGCTTTCCACAATGCATATCACACACATTGTGTGGACGAAACCATTACTGGTATGACGGGGAAGCATACACGCATTTTCCTCATAGATTCGGTAGCAGTATCGATACAGAATATGGAGAGTTACAATTAAAAGTTCAGGCCAACTTGAACAACCCTCACACTACTACATTTGCCTAATACTAGAAATTTCTAGAAACTGCTTCCTGTAAATGTAAATCCTCAGGTTGACTGCATAAGTGGTCTAACTAGTGGGACAAGAAGTTGTGTCACAACGAGTTTAATCAACAAGAAGTACCCTCAATAAATTTCCAAAGCTGATCAACTCGACAAACATAAATATCCAAGAAAACACATAGGGAAGATCTTAAATAATTTCATAAACAATCAGAAGAAACTAGAAGTCAAAAATAATTGTACTACAAATGAAAAATACTTTCTGCAATTGTTTGGCTGTAGCAGTTCAAGCTTAAAAATTATTTTATAAGTATATCTTGCATATACAGTGGAACCTTGATTATGTATTTTCCAGTTACACACGCAAGAGTCAAAGCATTATGACCACTTGCCTGCCACCCCCATAAATTGCCACCCTGGGCCCATTAGGCCCACGCCTAAATACGACCCTGATTACTAGCATAAACTTGTGCAGATTTTATATTTTCACTATTGTTATATAATACATTTATATTTTTAATATACATATAACTTTCGAAATTTATTTGAATGCATCATTTTTAACACATATATGTAAGCTACATAAGTTGAATGAATCATTAAATATAACATGATGTTGGTCCTCTACATGCCACCAAAACAGCTCTTACCCAGCAAGTAATAGAAGCTACAAGCTTTCTAAAGGTATCTAGTGGTATCTAGTACCAACACATTATCAGCAGATCTTTTAACTCTTGAAAATTAAGTGGTTAAGCCATGGCAGATCGGATTTGCTGTTCCAACACAAACCACACATGCTCAACTGGATTGATGTCTGGGGAAACTGGTGGCCAGGACAATACCGGAAAGTGTAATGTGTCTGTCTGCTTCTCGGATGCTTTCTTTTTCTTTTTTAATATTGCATTACCTTTGTCTTTTTTTTTCTGTATGTTGGTGTTTTGCAAACCATTCGTGAACAATCTTGGCAGTGTGGCATGGCACATTATCTTTCTGAAAGAAGGAACTATTAGAGGGGAATACTGTTGCCATGGAAAGATGTACCTGGTCTTCAATGATGTTTAGGTAGGTGATAGCCATCAGAGTTTCCTGCACTTGAATCACTGGACCCAGGGTTTTCCAGCAGAATATTGCCCAAAGCATTACACTTCCTCCACTGGCCTGTTCTCATTCCATGGTGCATCCTGGTTGCCAAGACTTACCCTGGTAAATGACACACATGTACCTGGCCATCCACAAGTTGCAACAGGAAATGAGATTCATCAGACTAGACAATCTTCTTCCAATCATTCAAGCTCCAGTTCTGATGCTTGCACGCCCATTGTATGCACTTTTGATGGTGAAACAAGCTTGGCATATGCACTCAGAGCGGCCTACAGCTATGCAGAACCTTCTGTCTCTTCTTTACCTACACTATCCAGTTATGGGATAGTGGTGGGTAAAGGAGAGGCAAAAACTTGATCCTTCACACAACCCAACAGAAGAAAAGGCCACATGGCATTAAATATGGGGAATGAGATGGCCAGGACAGGAACTTCTGATCAATGTTGGTCCCACATCCGATCCATCGCGATGGTAAGTGCTGGTTTAAAAATGCCCTGACTTCATGTTTGAAATGATGTGGGGCTCCATCTTGTTGTAGTATTAAGTGAGCAATGTCCTTCTATGGCTAAGGTAGTAGCCATAAACTGCACATATCCAGATAAATTACGCCTGTTACAGTCTTTTCGGCAAAGAAAAAAGGGCCGCAGACCTTCGTTTTGGAAATTGCACAAAACATGCTCACTTTGGCTCAGGTTGAACATAATAATGGGGATTTTCCATCTCCCAAATTCGAACATTGTGTCTTAACTTTTTGACACAGGTACACGGTTGGCTTCATCAGAAAAAATCAGTCTGTTGGAAAAGCCTTCTTTTCTGTCCATTAGGTCTTGCTATGTGTTGCAGAAATTTCTTGTTAGGCAGTAATCATCATGCTTCAAAATTTGCACCGGGCTTAGGAGATTCGGCTTCATTCAAATTCACTTCCACAACACATGCTAAACTGTTGGTTGGGGTGTGCAGAGTTCCCTGCTGGCTGAAACAGTTGATTTTTTTTGGAGCTTCATAGTTATGCTTCTCTGCAGTGACACCCAGTGCTTTTACCCATACAAAGGCACCCTGTCTCCTTAAACTGGGCATACCATCTGCAAATGGAATAGTTGCAATGTAGCCATACTTCCCGAAGTTCATGCAGAAGCTTGAACTTGGGAAAAATTCATGCGTTGGACAATGGAAACGAGTTGACTCTGATGAAATTTGAGGACACAAAAAGCTTTCTCCTTTCTGTCAGATGCTACTTGTCACAGGCACACCCATAAGGCTACTGAATGGTGAGAGGTTAAAGAAAAAAAAACTTTAAAAGTTTTGCTGTTCACCAATATGGCTATAATTGCCGTATGTTAAATGTGCTACTTCACAAGCAAATACTGAAACCCTGACAATTTTGAATAGCCCTGTATAACTAGAAACAAACTAGTAACAATTATAATTGGGGGGGGGGGTATTTACACAAACTCATATATTTTCACTTTCACATACATATTCACATTTCAGAAAGTTTCATCTGTTCAATTGCATCTAAAGCTTTAGAAGCTAAATATCATATATAATTCCTTGGGTATTTGATTTTTCAAGGGGAAAACCTTGTTGCATATTTTTATCTTAAGTTCATTGATATGCAGGGATCATAGCATACTTCTGGAAAATTTTAGGTAGGAATTTCAGGAATTTTTAGAAAAATTTTAGGAAAATTTTGGGAGTGTATTTCAATAAAAACTAGATGTATATTTGTATACATCTAGTAAAACAACTTTGTATACATTGTAAAGAGTTTGCTTCACACCCTTCAACCATATATACTGATAGACTGCGCATGACATCAAAATTTCTGGCTCCAACATAAAATCACATGACATCAGTCAAAAAGATGGGTTACACCTGCTGTGCTTATGGTTGCTCTGAGCGATATAGTAAAGGAAGTTCTATGATTTTTCATGGGTAAGAAACGAATTAAATACCTAAGTCAATAAAGTTCAATTACTTAACCAGAAACTTGCAGCTATTGATATAAAAATATAGTAACTTAAGAAAAAAAAAATGGAATGCATGTTCCAAATTCTTCACAAATGTTCATCACATTATAAATCACGAAATTAAAACAACCCAATCATGCATGTATATAGCTCATAAGTAAACTTACCTGAAGAGTTTTCATTATATATGAGGCGCATTCACATAATACACCGAAAACACTGAAGTTCTGCAGCGTAAATTAGTAATCATAACAGCATTTTTACACGAAATTTGGAGTCTGATGATGACGCGCCCAATGTTGGAGCCATGGCAGCTTTGATGCAGCTATTGCCAATGCGCAGTCCATTAGTATATATGGTCGAAGTTCACACCCAAATTTTTTGCATAACGTCTAATGTCTAAAGTTTAAGTATGATTTACTTCTAATGTTCAGTTCTTATCTTTTCCCGTGTTATTATCATATTCAAGTATATTTACCACATTCAAGTTTCACTTTGAACATTAATATGCTGTTGAACCAGAAGCAATTCACGATTTTCACAGTAAAGTTTTCAGGTTTCACATTAAATTATAATATCCTAAAAAGGTAATTGAAAACCTAGAACTATGTACAATTGTTCACTGAATTACTTTTTTCATATTATTGTTTTAACCTTTTCCTGATAAGCCTATCTTTTTCTGCTTCCACCACAACTAATTTACTTTCAGTTTTCTTTATTTCAGCTGAACCTTGTATGATCAAGTTAGAGGCAACTGCTATTTCAACAGTATTTGGTTTTTCTACAGCTTTTCTCATTCTTTCTGTTCCCTCTTGAATAACTGCTAGGGAGGCTTCTTTATCTTTTTTAAGCCTATTTATTTCTGCATCATTTTCTTTTATTTTGTCATCAAACTCAGCTTTTCTTTTTTTCTCTAGCTGCTTTTCCTTATTTTCCCTCTCTTTCTGCTTCCTTTCTTTTACCTTTTTTGATTCTTCTTCCTTCAGCTTATCAACATACTCTTTATAAAATTTATGTGAATCACGAACACTATTTAACAAATTTCTTGTTATGGGAACTTTACTTACACATCCATAGTGTTTAATGGCCCCTTTAACTATTCTTAATGATGTTATAGTTGAGTCTTTTAAGTTAGCCTTGTCCTTCCTTAACAGAGCAGTGTTAACCAAAAATCCCCTTTCTGCATCAGCATTACCATGAGGTAAAACTAAAATTGACTTGATGAGTTTAGCAAGATTTGAGTATTTTTCTTTTCCGCTAGAGTCTTTAATACTAAATATATTACGCCAGTAATGATCAATCTGCACTGGAATATGCCCTTCCTCTGAAAATTTCACTAGTTCATCTAGAGTTGGCTTATCGCAATTTAAAAGTTTCCACTCTTCTCTTACTCTATCAATTTGTTCCTCAGAAAGATGCAAAACACTTGAAATTCTGGTTATTTCTGAAAGTCCTTCAGTGACTGAAAGTTGAGTTGACTCTTTCTTCGGTTCTTTTACCTTTAAAACTTCTATGTCTCTTAGCTTTTCGTTGCAGAATGGCAAATTTGACTTTAAATATTTTGTGGTTGCAATTATTGATGATCTTACATCTAAGAGAAATAATTTCTGCCTGGTCTCCTGAACATTCCTGAGGAGATTTTTTGTCTTCATACCAACTTCTAACTCCCCTAGTTTTTTCCATGAATTTTTGTTTTCAAAATCTACATTCTTTAGGTCTTCTCCAAATTTCCCTGCAATAACATCATCTTGGATAAACTGAGCCATAACATTTCTCATTAAAGTATTTAAATCAGAATATAACTGGTGTATTTTTGGTTCTTCACTCTGATAACATAATGAAAACTTTTCAAAATTTTGGTGTGAAAATGAAATTAATGCTAAATAGCAAGGAGTTAGCTCATTTTTCAGGAAACAGTGAATTCTTTTATACCTTGCTGAATTGCGTAGTTGTTTTTCAAATATTTTTTGAGATGGCAAGAAGTTTAAAAAATATTCTGTAATATTTAGCCATTGATCCAAGAGCCTCTGGGCTACAGAACCAACGGTTAACCATCTGTTGCTGACATGACGCAAAAAAATTTGGCTGTGACCAAAGTTATATCCTCGACAGATTTATAATCCTCTCGTCTTGCAGCACTACTCTTTAAAAAGTAATGCATATCAGTAGCAAATTCGTCAAAATCTATATTTAAGCTTGTCAAAATTTTTTTAAATGCATTACTAACAACATGCAGGTTGCAAAAACCTAGTTCCAAAGATTTCTGGCCTGTTTCTTGTTTTACAGCTTCATTGAATTTGCATAAAAAACACTTATTTACATTTGGGCTGTCCATGGATACACAAATAATTCTGTTCAACTAAATATTGAAGGATGATAACACATCAAGAATTTCTTTTAGCAAAATATCTGCTGTTGCATGACCCAGAAAAACGCTTGTTAGGTATCGGCAAGAAACTGAATTTATTTCTGAAGACCAGTACCTGAGATACACATCCAACTGCCGTTTCACTTGTGTATTTGTAGTTTCATCAAATGCTATAGTAACCTTTCCTGGGCTACCAGATGCAATGTCTTTTTTCAAATCCTCTTCAAAATATTTTAACAATCCATGTGATATCACATTAGCAACTTTTTTTTTCTTTAAGTTGCATTTTGGCTGCAATAGCAGAATCAGGAAACATTTCTTTGAAAAGTTCAACTGTTTCAGTGCATGAAACAAAAGACATATTGTCCTTAGCAACTTTCATGGCCCATAATGCTTCGGCTTTAGCCAACTGTAAATCATGACTCAGCACTTCACTAATATTTGTTTTGGGCTGAAGATCCCATCCTCCAAAGGCTTTCAGGATGGACTTATTTTGAAATTTACTTTGAAATTTCTGCAAATGTTTTTTTCTCTTTATGATGCGCTTTTACTTGTGAAAAGCCACTATTAGAAATATTGAAAATTTCTGAACACAATATACACTTAGCAGAAAATATTGTTTCAGTTGCAGAACACCATTCTTTCAACTTCACTCTGTCCAATTCTTTGGCGAGCCACGCATCTTGAAATTTCGTTTTGGATTTAGGCATCTTAAACACTTGTATTACTAACCAGAAAATGAAAGGGAAGTACAAAAACATGTTCCAATATTGCAAAACCAGACAACTTCCCGAAGTTTGGCTGCGAGGATGTCAGTAGAAAAAAAAAAAAAAAAAGCAAGTCACCACTAGAGAACTGAACCTGCACACAGCACAGAGAACACCATAAAAGACGCAAAACCAGAAACTATCATACGCATCTCACGCAAGTTCAGTCAAAGCGAGTCGGAGCCGAGATATATTGCGTATCAAAGGTCGCTGTCGCCGACGCACGATCGAAGGTTAATGATCACGTGCTCTACTGCCTGCCACGATAACACTCAGCTACCATCCCATCGTCATTACCGGAGGTTACGGAAGGAGACCACATGTTTCCTCTTTGCTTCCACCCACCTGCGGTTTACAATAACAAAACATCAGCAGAAAGAGGAGGTTCCACGAGGCATGTCCAAAAATAAAGTACGATCTTCTGCGTGCCACGGAGTTCGTCTGCAAAGCGCAAACCAGGGGTGAAAATGACCCCTTCCCTTTTCCCTTAGATCTCTTATTACTCTCGAAAACTGTCCAAAGGCACAAAAGTGGAGCGCCCGCTCCGAAGCAAGTGCATCTCGATGGCGTCATTTTCCCTCCCTTCAGCAGCACAGCATATCGGCTGCGTTTCTACAATAACAGGTCTTTTTACCTTACCGTAATGGTAAATTTATTGGCGTTAATAACGGTTGTATTTTTAATAAATAAGCTTACGAAAATTTTAGGAAGAATAGCAAATTTTAGGTATAATTTTAGGAATTTAAGGAGGGTCACAAAATATTAGGAATTTTAGGAGGAATGCGATCCCTGGATATGGTAGGCAATGAATTTGGTAGTATTGTTTGTAATGCATTATTCAAATATCTTTTCCAAATTTGGGGTGAACAGGGTTTTGCTAAAACAAATATCTGCTATTCTAACAACTTGGGCACAGGACTTATTTACTATGACTCTTTTAAAAATACTGCTTTTCCAGATATATTGGATTGGCTGGAAGTGATAATTAAATTTGTCAAAAAGATTGATTGAAACATGATGTGGCCCAAGTTTTGTTTTTAGGAACAGGAAATCTACGTCCTTATAGCTGCCTCTTTTTTTTTTTTTTTTTTTATTTAAATGGTGGTACATAATAGTGATATTCTTATTGTAATGTATGAACTGACAGAATAGGAATAGGCTACAAATGCTAGTGGAATGGGAGCACCTCACTGGTATTCCATTAATCTGTAGGAACAACTTTTCTTTATGCTGGATATAGTTACTTTTTTATTCAGCATTCAAGGTATAGAGACTAGATATCAAAAGATACTAGCTTGCACAGACTGAACTTATGGGAAACATCTTTCTTGCTGAAATAATTATATCCTCTAGAGCAGGAATGGTGAACCTATACCAAGCATGTCACTGGGTGGCATATGAACACAATTTGGGTGACACGCTGGTACAAAAACATTAACATTACACAAAAATTTAGTTTTTTTAAAACAATAATTCTTGACAGCATGTCTGTAGTGTATTCTTGCAAATAACCATGCTCTGTGTATACAATAATTATTTTGAAGTGTCCTCCAAATGGGTAGTAAATCAACCTCACTTTATTAACCACCTTATGCATTAATTCCCAAAAGACAAGCTTCACAAGCATACAATTATTATTTTGTTTTTTTTTATTCTGCTCCTATGGACTTCTACCATGAGACGACCACACCTGCTTTGGCTCAAGTCTCCCTCTCTCCAGCTCCCACCCACCTTTGCAGGAGGGAGAGAAAAGCAATCAGATAGGAAGACGCACATAAGACGGCAAGTTCCCATGAGAACTGAAAAAAATCTTGGGCACTGAACAGAGAGACTTTAGATTTATAACTTAGCAACACTGCAATGCCAGTCCAGAACTTCAGTTTGTCAGTGAAGGTTGATATGTTTGTAGTTGCTGTTTATTCCTCATGTATTAGAATTGTTTCTTTGCTGGTGATTTTGTTTCCGGACCACACAAACATGTTTTTAGAGCCAAAATAACAGAAACTTAACGAAAACAACAAAGATAGTGGCAGAGTATTTCAAGAACAGTAGATAGCAAAGTTCAGAGTGATTGAAAAGACAATACAGCTTTCTGTTGCTGTGTACAGAAACAGTAGTGTCCCACAAATTCAATGTAAAGCATCATTTTGAGAGGAATCATAAAAATGTTCGTTCCATGTCAAATGGAGAAAGAAGGGAGTACCGTTTTACAAGAAGTAAAACAATGTGCAAAACAACCAAATTGTTGCAAATTTTTTTCAGGCCAAGGAATAATATCACTGCGGCTAGTTTTCATTTATCTCGCTGTATAGCACAGCATGGGAAACCGCTTTGTGATGGTGATTTTTTGAAGGTGGCTTTCTAAGCCACATCCGACACATTATTTGAAAACTTTCCCAACAAGCAACAAATTGTGAACAGAATCCAGGAAATGCCAGATAGCAGGAACACTATCAAAGATAGAATAACAAAAGTGAGTGAAGATGTTTCGGACCAAATTAAATCTGATTCGGACAAAGCTGATATGTTTTTAACATGTCTTGATGAAAGCACTGATGTGATGTCAAAAGCAAGGTTAGCTGTTTTTGTTAGATTTCCTTGTGGAAATGTAATGAGTGAGGAATTAATTAAATTGCTGAGTTTACCAACTATGATCTCAGGGAAAGATGTAATGTGTGAAATGAAGCAAGAATTTGTAGTGAAAATGGAGATTGATTTAAATAAAATAGTGTCTGTGATGCTGTCCAAAATAGGGTGAGTAAACATCATGGGTTTTACTTAGGAATAAATGGATGTTATTTATTAACGTCAAATTTTTGGGTAGTAACCCCACCCTTTAAAATCATTTAATGTAGTTCCTCTTCTTCTCTCAATTTTTAGACCTTCCAGCAGCTTTCTCTTGAAGAAATGTTGTTGGTGGGTCAGAATTTCTACTGAGTCCCACAGTATTTTATGTCCAGTAGATTAAACATGCCTATCCAAGCCAGTTTTGTTTGTCATGTTTCTAATAGCTGCTTTATGCTTGCCAGCCTGGCCTTAAGCAGAAGTTGTCTGCCTGTCTTTCCTACATAGCTGAGACCACACTCACACTTGATATTGTAGACGACTCCTTCTTTTAATAATATGTTAATTTCTTGCTGTTTTAATTTAGGAAGTTAGTTACTGATTTTATTTCCTAAACCTGGCACTAACTACTAGCCTGATTTGAAATTTTTACTAATCCTTTGAATTTTTTCGGAAAGGCCCTTGTGGTAGATGATTTTTCTAGTTAACAGAACTTCTGGGCTTGGTCTTTGAGCTTTTTATTTTTAGCCAAAATTTTTTACACTAATAGCGCAGGGTAATGATTGTCCTGTAGAATTTTTTAGTTCGCTCTTCTGAGTCCGCTTATCTAAGTCTTAGGTGTTGAGAAAATTGGTCTTTTCTACAAATTGAGAGGCTACGTTCAACTTCATGTAATCTGGATGGTTTGACTGAAAATCCAACATTTTGTTTGTGTAGTAGGCTTTTTGTAGACCTTTGTAATGACTCTCCCTCTTTGAAGAATTAAGGACATGTCCAGGAAATCCAGCTGATTGTGGAAGCTCAAGAGCGAATTTTAATTTTTCATCTAGGGTAGATGGAAAATCAAAATTCGCTCTTAAACTTCAGCAGGACAATCAGCTGAATTTCCTGAACTTGTCCTTAATTCTTCAAAGAGGGAGAGTCATTACAAAAGTCTGCAAAAAGCCAACTAACACAAACACAATGTTGGATTTTCAGTCAAACCATCCAGATTACATGAAGTTGAATGCAGCCTCTCAATTTGTAGAAAAGACCACTGTTCTCAAAACCTCAGACTTAGACAAGCGGACTCAGTAGAACGAACTAAAAAGCATTCTACAGGACAATCATTACCTGTGCTATTAGTGGACAAAATTATGGCTAAAAACAAAAAAGCAGAGACCAAGCCCAGAAGTTCTGTTAACTAGAAAAATCACCTATCACAAGGGCCTTTTTGAGAAAATCCAAAGGATTAGTAAAAATTTTCAAATCAGGCTAGTTAGTGCCAGGTTTAGGAAATAATATCAGTAACTACCTTCCTAAATTAAAACAGCAAGAAATTAACATATTAAAAGGAGTGGTCTACAATATCAAGTGTGAGTGTGGTCTCAGCTATGTAGGAAAGACAGGCAGACAGCTTCTGCTTAAGGCCAGGCTGAAAAGCATAAAGCAGCTATTAGAAACATGACAAACAAAACTAGCCTGGATAGACATGTTCAATCTACTGGACATAAAATACTGTGTGACTCAGTAGAAATTCTGACCCACCAACAACATTTCTTCAAGAGAAAACTGCTGGAAGGTCTAAAAATTGAGAGAAGAAGAGGAACTACATTAAACGATTTTAAAGGTTGGAGTTTTACCCAAGGTTGGCAACACTTGCTATTGTGTAGTCCTAATGAAGGGTAGGGTTACTACCCAAAAATTTGACGTTAATAAATAACATCCATTTATTCCTAAGTAAATCCCATAAGCAGTGTGTCTTATCTATCATATTATTGTCTAGGAATGGCCATGACTTCCAATTATTACTAAGTTTAATCAGGGGTTTATAAAATCTCTTTGGGAACAAGTTCAGCACCCTATTGTGCAGTTCCATTGCATTTTGCACCAGGTAGCACTGTGTGCGCCAAGTCTGAAGTCATTTGAAAGTGTACTCGGTGGTAACTAAAATTAGTAACTTCATATGTGCATGTGCTCTGAATAATCACCAGTTTTGTAAAATGTTAGATGAGGTGGAATCACAATATGCTGGACTTCTTACGTACAATAATGTTCGCTGGCTGAGTCGTGGAGAAGTACTCCACAGCTTTTGAATCAAATGAGCTATGAGCTTTTGGATGAAATTCGCTTCTTCTCAGTAGAAAAGCAGCAAAAATTTCCAGAACTCATGGATCCAATTTGGCTGTGCAATATAATGTTTTTCAGTGATCTTACAGCACTATGCAATTATTTAAATAAGGAACTTCAAGGAATGGGACACACTGAAAATATACTGGTTTCCATAAATTAAGGAAAAATCAGAAAAATCAGGATAATTGAAAAACTACTTGGTGAAATTTCATGAAAATTTGTGAAAAGATGCATATGCTGTAACTTACAGGTTAGGCAAAAAACAAATCACGAAAACACTATTTAATATCAGAAAAATGGACTATACAGGAACATGTAAAAAAAACTGGGTACAAGAACTCAATGGGGAAGTTGCTTCAATTTGATATGATGTGTGGTCGCCTCTAACAGCAACACAGGCCCGGCAGCGATTGACCAGGCTCATTATGATGGTGTTAATTAACTCAGTAGGCAGTACTGCCCATTGTTCCTGCAAAGCAGTAGCAAGCTCCTGTAGGGTATTGGGAGGAGGATTGAAAGTAACAACACGTCTCCCCAGTGCATCCCAAACATGTTCAATGGGATTTAGGTCTGGAGATCGTGCTGACCATTCCATATGGACAATGGTTTTGTCCTTAAGGTATTGATCCATGAGGCGCTCTGTGTGGTCTTGTATTTTCGTCCTGTAGGAGAAACATTTCACCTATTGTACCTGCATAAGGACTCACATATGGATGCAGGATATCATCTCTATATCTCTGTGCAGTCAGGTTACCATGTGGCAGGATATAGAGATTTATTCGACAACCTAAAGAGATGCCAGCTCAAACACACACACTACCTCCACCATAACGATCTCTTTCACGGATGTAACTGGGACGATAGTGGGTTCCTGACTCCCTCCAGATAAAACAATGTCTGGAATTGCTCTCTAAACTGTATCTCAATTTGTCAGTTAAGAGTACAGAACTCCACTGACTTTCACTCCAGCTAACATGCATGTGTGCCCAACTCAATCACTCCTTGCTGTGCAGTGCAGTGAGCATCATGTTGCTAAAATGAGTGACTTTAATTTAATTTTTTTAAGTGGTTGGATATTGGTAATTTGGAAATGGAGTTGATAGAATTTCAAGAGAGCTCTACATGGACGAATAAATTCATCAAACTTGACAAAGCATTGGAGGAAATTGGCTGTGCTATTGATGCTGAGTACTCTACTCAGAAGCCAGATAACTTGATGCTTGAAGAGAAGAACAGTTTCCAGCAGAAATTTTCAGCCATGAAGAGACTTAATACAGCGCTACTTACTTTGTTCGGATCATACTGCTGTGAGCAGTTGTTTTCTGCAGTGAACTTTGAAAAATCAACGGTCGGAAACAGTCTTGGTTCGCACTTAAGTGCATCTTGTGTCAAGTTATGAACGGAACATAAATGCCTTTGCTAGTAGCATTCATGGCATTTATATAACAAGTTTCACGCTAATGTGATTATGTAAGTGTAATGTTCTCAGTTATCTTCTTACAAATTAAATCAGGTTCAAATTAAAATTGTCTTTATCTTAAAACTCACATACTTGTTCGGTTCATCAAGTGTTAATGTTATTTTTATGGTATTCGCTAAAAAGGTTCATGACGAAATGGTAAAAAAAAAAAAACTCGAACAAGAGTTGGCACACCAGACACTTGAAAGCAGCAAAGCAAACTTAAAGTGGCACACTAGTTGGAAAAGGTTCACCATCCCTTCTCTGGAGGAAGGTTGGTATAGATTTCCAAAGCAATAACTGTTGATGTTTTTCAGCTGAGAAAAACTTATTGCTGAGATAACATCTTTATTGCTTTTACTAATCCCCAAATCTCCAATTTTTTTATCAGTACACGATGTTAAATAAATTTGCACCTTTTTCAGCAGTAATTCAAAATCCTTGTCAATGTATTTTCTGTGGTTTCTTACTCCGCTGGCAATAAATCTGAATTTAACAGGTGATTTGTGACTCTTAGATGTTGCAAAAAGAAAAGGAAATTCAGCATATTTTACAGGGACAATAATTTTAAACAATTCATGGAACATCTGAATTTTACTGACAATTTGTTTCTCACTAGTCTTGATTTATAAACATTGGTATTATTTACTTCATTATCAATAATATCAACATAATATTGTTTTTAAACAACTGCAGTATTATTTTCAGCTTCATCAAAAAATTGTTTTTGAAGATCTCTAAAGCAAGAATTAATATTTTGAGAGTAAAATTTGTACCCACAACATACTGCATTTATACTCATTTATTGTTTTAAGAAGTTCATATTTCCATTATGAAAAGGATTCAATAGAGAATCAAACTTATAAATGGTTTCCAAAATATAAAGTCTTATATTTATACCCTTTTTGCAACACTTAAGTTTCATAAATCACCTGTTAAATTCAGATTTATTGTCAGCAAAGTAAGAAGCCACAAAATATTTGTTGACAAGAATTTTGAATTACTGCTCAAAAAAGTGCAAATTAATTTAACATTATTTTTCAGACAAAAAAAACATCAACTGTGTTATGATTTTGAGAATCTGTATATCAGCCATCCTCTAGATCGAAAGATTTCCCCATACGTTTGATCTATGCAAGCTAGCATCTTTTGATATATACAGTGCGGAAGAAATGTTCTCACAATACGTGGTCAATACATCATGATAATCAACACAGCAATGAGACATTGCCGAATAGACTGTAATTACTGTTTCGCATGTAATATCAATCACCTCAGAAAACTTGAAAATTTCATCGCCTTCGAACAGTAATCGGGATATTCAGGTTCGTTTCCCACTCCAGGGAAATGAAATTTTCGAGTTTTCAGAGGTGATTGATATTTCACATGAAACAGTAATTACAGTCAATTCGGCAATGACTGATTGCTGTGTTGATTATCATGTCTTTTTATATATCTGTTCTCTATACCATGAATACTGCATAAAAAATAACTACATCCAGCATAAAGAAAAACTGTTCCTACAGATTAGCAGAATACTAGTAAGATGCTTCCAAACCCACTAGCATTTGTTGAAGGCTGTATCATTTTTACCACCCATTAAACAGCTTTAACATGCATAATTTGGCCTTGAAAAAACAACAACTTCTGAAAAATATTAAAACATGATTATTTTGCTGACCCCTTACAGCTATTGCTGAAACTCAATTTATTTTGGTTTTGCTGTAAAAGTGGAGTAGTACTGACTGAGTAGTAAGACCGGCAATCGGAGCTAAGACATATATTTATAGTTTTGCCGAGGATTATTGGAATCATTATGAGGAATTGTTGATTTTTTTATTTTCTTATAAATATACAAAGGCCATTCCATAAAAACTGAGACTATTTTTTTTTCAAAATGGCAGCAGTGCAAAGGAGAAAAATAACCATGCAGATACTAACTGAATTAAGGAAGTATATATGGCAAGGAAGTAAAAGGGATGTAAGGTCAGGTGATGCGTAACATCACAGCCTCTCCTTGACAAATGTCAACCCCGCCTTCTCGTGGTGCATCCTGTTCCCACTAAAGGGGCTCTGACGACCGCCAATAGCGGTATAACTATACCATCGGGATCAGAGGAAATGCTATCCCACACTCACCAACCCGCTTGGCCAGCGTGGTGAGTTATGGCCAAACACCTCCAAAATGACTCTACAACTTAAATCTTGGCCCTCAGTCTCCGGCAGCTGGAATGTACCTGGCCAAGGCAGCGGCCAGTGCGACATGAAGGCAGAGGGTGCTAAGAATCCCCGGAGGACCGGACTAGGCTGCCATTTGATGCTGACCTTGGCTACCTATAACGGACGCTCCCTATCTTCTGATTCAAGGCTTCTTGAATTGGAAGAGGAACTACAAAGGATCAAGTGGGACATTGTTGGGCTAAGTGAGGTAAGGAGAAAAGGAGAAGATCTCATTGAACTGAAAAGTGGACATCTCTTCTATTATCGTGGGACAGATACTGGCAGAACTAGTGGTGTTGGATTTATAATAAACAAGAAACTGAAGGATAAAGTGATAGAAGTTGAAAGTTCCTCTGACAGAGCTGCAAGACTCGTTATCCAACTATCGAGAAGATACCAGGCTCAGATTATTCAATCTTATGCACCCACCACAAGTCATCCTGAAGAAGAAATTGAAGAATTTTATGAGGAAATTCGTCATCTAAATAATAAAGGTAAGCAGCACTTGAAGATAATTATGGGAGATTTCAATGCAAAAATAGGGCAACGACAACAGAATGAAACTTCAGTAGGTAAATTCGGACACGGCAACAGAAACCAGCGTGGAAATACTCTCGTTGAGTTTGCAGAGGCAGAAGGATTTTTCATCTTGAACTCCTTTTTCAAGAAAAAGCCACACAGGAAATGGACATGGAGACATCCAATTGGGACGACAAGTGAAATTGATTTTATTATGTGTAACAAAAAATTCGTCATCGAAGACTGCAGTGTGCTGAACAAGTTCAACACAGGTAGTGACCATAGATTGGTGAGATGTAAGATGCACCTCAACACTAAACTGGAACGTGGCAAGCTCATAAGACAAACAAAATGTATTGACATAACCAACCTTAAAAAACACCATAATACTTTCAAGTTGGAACTGAAGAACAGATTCTCTGCTTTAGAAGGCCTAACATCGGAAGAAGTGGATATTTCGGAAGTTAACAGAAAAGTAACCAAAGCTCTTATGGAAACAGCAACAAAATTAGCTGGGTCTAAGAACAAGTTGCATGTGAACAAATTATCAGGAAAAACCAAAATGTTGATGCAAAAAAGAAGAGAGATGAGGACAACTAAAGAAGATGTGACTTCCAAAGTGGAATATATAGAGCTATGCAAGACAACACGAAAAAGTATCACTGAAGACGTAAGGAAATTCAACTGTGAGCTAGTGAGGAAAGCAATTGAAAACAACCAAAGCCTTAAGATAGCAAAGGGACATCTCAGTAAGGGAAGAAAACAGATTATGGCTCTGAGAAAAGAAGATGGTTCTATAACAAGAAATAGAGGCGAAATTTTGACAAGAGTGAAAGATTTCTACTCCAAATTATATGAAAGGGATGATACATGTACTCCAGACATCATGAAAGGTACCAGAGTTCTTCCAGTCCTCCCAGCAGAAGTTGCTCATGCAATCAAGAACATGAAGCGGGGGAAAGCTCCAGGAGAAGATGGAATTACTATAGACATCATACAAGAAGCAAGTGGAGAAATTGAAACAGTACTCGCCCAAATTTTCACTCGATGCCTTAATGAAGGGAAGATTCCTGAGGATTGGAACAATGCTACAATGATCCTGCTACATAAAAAAGGTGACATTGAGGATCTCAGGAACTACAGACCTATCAGCCTCCTATCAGTGGTTTATAAAATCTTCACTAAAGTTCTTTCACACCGCTTGAAGGTAACACTGGACATGGCTCAACCGAGAGAACAAGCTGGATTCAGGAGTGGCTACAGCACAATAGATCATATCCAAGTACTGAGAGAACTAATTGAAAGAGCGAGGGAATATGAACTTCCATTGTGCATGGCTTTTATCGATTATGAAAAAGCCTTTGATTCGGTGAAACCATCAGCAGTTACCACAGCTCTGAAATCCTGCGGTATTGAAGATGCATACATTAATATTATTAATAACATCTATGAAAATGCAAGTGCAAAGATTCCGCTGTTTGAAAATACAACACACATAAAAATTGGAAAGGGAGTGAGACAAGGTGACACCATATCTCCGAAGCTCTTTAATGCCACATTGGAAAATGTCTTTCAATCACTGAACTGGGAAAACAAAGGGATAAAGATTAATGGAGATTATCTGACCCACCTTCGTTTTGCTGATGACATAGTCATTTTTGCAACTACCCCATCAGAGCTGCAGAGTATGATCCAGGAACTTGCTGACAAGAGTAAAGAAGTGGGATTAAAAATGAACTTTCAGAAGACAAAAGTGATGTTCAATGCTTTTACAAGAAATGAAGATTTATCGATTGATGGAGAAAAACTGGAGATAACAGATACGTACGTTTATCTTGGACAGCAGATATCAAGTGAGGGTCACATTGATGAAGAAATTAATCGGCGTACAAAACTTGCCTGGAGAGCTTTTGGAAGAAACAGCATAATTTTCAAGAGCAATATGCCATTATGTCTTAAAAGAAAAGTGTTTGATCAATGCATCCTTCCAGTGCTTACGTATGGTGCAGAGACGTGGACCTTAACTAAAAGAGACATACAAAGGCTGCAGACAACTCAAAGAAGCATGGAGAGGTACATGCTTGGGGTAACCAAGAGAGATAAGAAGAGGAACTCGTGGATCCGAAAAATGACGAGAGTGGAAGACATCATGATCAGAGTTAAATCCCTGAAATGGCAATGGGCTGGACATACTGCCAGAAGGACAGACCATAGATGGACAGCCGAAATTTTAGATTGGATTCCAAGGGACAGGAAAAGACCCAGAAAAAGACCACATGGGAGATGGGTGGATGAAATTCGTAAATATGCGGGAGTGACATGGAGGAGACTGGCACAAGACAGACCGTTGTGGAGGAAACTTGGGGAGACCTTCATCCAGCAGTGGATTGATAATGGTTGACAATGATGATGATGATGATATGGCAACAGTTATTAACCATGGCAGATGATTGTGGTTTTGTTATTGTGCAGTTGTTTAAGGTATGCCTGCTTTTGCTATACAGCTGTGGAGGTGAGTGATTCAGAGTTAAGAAGTGAAATGCGTTGTGCGATAAAATTTTGCTATTGTTTGGGTAAATTGGCTGCAGAAACTGCTGATTTAATGAAAAAAAACTTACAAAGGTAAATGTTTGGGTGAGTCAATGATTTTTAAATGGCACCATGATTTCAAAAAAGGGTGTTTGTTGGCAGAACTTGCTCCTAGGCCTGGTTGACCTGAAAGTGTTGTTATGGAGCACATTGTTAACACTGTTTCTGTAATCCTGCAAGAAGATTGATGAATGATGTGTGAAGACATAGTGGAGTCAACTAATATTGCAAAAACATCAGCAGTCCGCATTTTACGTGAAAAATTACTCCTGCATTGTGTGTTCCAGATGGGTACCTCATCACCTGACGAGAGAACAATTGTTAGCCAGAGTTCAGGTGTGTCATGAGTGGAAATATGATTGCACAGAATCCCAACTTTCTAAACACAGTAATAACTGCTGAGGAAACATGGGTCCACTATTTCGACCCCCTTACAAAGCACGCAATGAGTGTCTGGAAACACATAGGCTCGCCTCCTCCGAAAAAAGTCCACCAAAACAAATCAGCTGGGAAGGTGATAATGATAATTTACTTTGATCATAAAGGTGTAGTCTACCAGCATGCCATTCCTCCACAAATTACTGTCAATGCCGAGTATTACATTTCAGTCTTAAAGCGTCTGCGATGACACATATCAAGTAAGCGACTGGAACTGGTGGGCAAGTGGACCATACACAATGATAATGCCCCCACACATGTGGTTGATTGTGTTCAACAGTTCCGTATGAAATGCAGTATTGAAATCATCCCACAGCCTGCCTATAATCCCGACCTGGCCCTGTGCGATTTCTGGTTGTTTCCAACAATGAAGGAGAAGTCCCGTGGCACAACATGCAACACAGATGCTGACGTTATTCAAGCTGTACAGGGGTTGCTAAAGCAGCTTCCACAAAATGTTTGCAACACATGCTTTGGAAAGTGGACTGAACGAAGGGACCGTTGCATATCATCTAAGGGAAGATACTTTGAGAAAGAATAACATATATTTCGCTTTACCTGTATTTCTTCATTTTGTGTAATTTTACTCCTAGCTTTTATGGAACGGCTGTTGTATAATGACCACTGATTTCTTTTTAAGTTTAAATGAAAATATTAATACAAAAGGCATTGAAATTACTTGCCAATTAAATTAATTTCGTGAATTGCACCACACAGATCCATGAAGAACCAAAGAGGTAATGTGTTGTCAACATAGACAACAGTTGATAGAGGATCCCCATTTCTAGAAAACTGGAATTCTCCTATGAAAGACAAAAACAGTTTTGAAGAATGGGCAGAAATTATGACACAGTTAATACAGTACACAATACACACAATGTAACATTATAACACTCATAAATTCGGGTTATCAATTATTAAATGACTAGGTAGCATTCATGGCACTTGATATGAAGGCATCCTACCCCGAGTATAACAGTGCACACAAGAATGAATAATAAAACATACACTCATATACACAGAAACTGCAACATCCATTACAGATGAATTTTATGGCATCATATTAATACAGGGTGTCTGAATAATGACTGTGAACTGAATGTACAAATTGTAGTAATGTAATACCTAATAAAGAAATTTTGAATGGAATTACAGTGGAAGTGACCCGCCATGTGCAAGTGCTCTCTGTCTGGTAACCATGTCTTTTCACCCTGAGGTGCACGCAACTGTCATCCCGAGCAAAGGTCATACCCAAGCGCTTGGTCGACGGAGGCAGACAAGTCGATTGATCACTCGTCTCGGCACAAGAACACTGGTGTTGACGGTTGAACAGAGAGTGTTTTTGGTGGAACATGTCTTTTGCCATGACGAAAAGTACACGGACAAAGAGCAAAAACAGTTCACTAGAATATTTTGTGATGCAGACATCCCCCACTGTAATGTGGTATCTCAACTCATAGTGAAGTTTCAGGAAACTGACAGTGTTCCGGCAGTGTTCTGAATGCTCTCCGCCCTAACAGGCCATCCACGGCAGACAAGACCGTATAGGATATCCATGACAGGATACAGAAGAGTCCACACAAGTTTGTGAGGTGGCTGTCACAACAAGCTAATGTGCCAAAGAGTACAGCCCAGGATATTCTGAAAAGAAAGTTGCGTTTCCACCCGTACAGAGTGTCTGTCGTGCATCAGCTGAAAGAGACAGACCACGAGGCTAGTGTTTGGTACTGCAGGAGTTCCAGTCTGAAGAAGGTGAGGACATTCTGGACATGACTTTCTTTACAGATGAGGCACGATTCCATCTGTCTGGGTACATCAACAGCCAAAACACTCATTCATAGGGCACTGAAAATCCCCATGAACTTAAGGAAGTGCCTCTCCACAACCAGAAGGTCTGTGTTTGGTGTGCTATGACCAGTACATACGCACATTATTGGACCCATTTTCTTCAGTGAAACCATTCACTCAGAACGGGATTGTGCCCACATTATCCAGCCATTCATGTCCGAACTCACAGAACGGGAAATCAACGAAAAGTATTTCGAGCAAGACGGTGCAACTGCTCAAACTGTTGGCGCATCAATATAGCATCTGGAGGAATTCTTTGGAAATTGCATCATTTCCCGGGGACTGTGGCCTGCCTAGTCACTGGATCTGATACCACCTGACTTTTTTTCTGTGGGGAGCACTGAAGGGGAAGGTGTTCGCAAGTAATCCGCATACACTTCAAGAGCTATAGGCTGCAATAATGACCCACATCAACAATTCACACCACATACCCTGAGAAAGGTTTTCACCAACATGCAGAAGCATGTGCAGACATGTCTGGACGTCGATGGGGCCCCATTTCCAACACCTCCTGAAGGAAGCAGTTCGACATGGTAAGTGTTACTTTCAGTGCACAGTTATTTTTCAGACACCCTGTACCATAGATAGTATGCATCCTATATATACGTGATATAAATAACAAACCCAAAGTCGCTACCACCACAAATATAGGTGGCACCACCAATAGCATTTGTGTTTGCAGCACTCTTATGCTCCTGTGAGGTGAAATGGTACTTAGCTGTGCACTCGTACACTGTAAGTATTCCAAGATACATCAGGCAATAGATTTTATTATGAAAACTGAATAAAATTCAAATAGTGTGGAAGAAATATTCTTCACATATATTTTTAACACTCAGATACTTGGGACTTCGTCGTCATAGGTGGTGTAATGAATAGCATGCTTGAACGGAAATGAGGAGGTGCAGGTTCGATTCCCGCTCCAGGGTGATGTAATTTTCAAGTTTTCTGAGGTGATTAAATGTTACGCGAGAAACAGTATAATACACACAACTCGAAAATGTCTGATTGCTGTGTTAATACTTCAGTAAAAAATTCAGATTCCATGAGATTCAGTGCATGGACTTTGACAAATTCATAATAACAAGACAGTTTTTCAGATGCAGATAAGTGATAGAGGAATTATTATTTCTTTTTTTTTTTTTTTTTTGAAAAGAAAGCTTAGAGTTTCAATTTCTCATGTTACATCAAGGAAAATGAACACAATATTTTTTTATTAATGAAGACTATAAAAATTACTGAACAAATATTTTTCACAAATACATGGTAAATTCACTAGACTGTTCACACCAATCAGAACTGCAATACTGAATTACCTATAGTCTAGTGGTCACCATGCAGCATCTCATAAGAAAACTTGAAAATTACATTGCCCTGGAGTGGAACTGAACCCACATCTCTCAATTTATGTTCAAGCATGCTATCCATTACAAGACCCAGGACAAATAAGTTCTAAGTAACTGAAGCTAAGCACTTATGGCTTAGGAATCTGAACAAACTCAGATTTTGTATATTAAGGACAAACACAAGGTTTCTCACAAATGTTTTATTCTTTAACCCTTTCCACTCGAATAACTTTTCAACCACGCTCACTCAGCACTCGTATTTTTTTTTTCTGTAGTAGAGACCCACAACTTAGCAGTGAAAGTTCAGCTCCGACTCGTCAGCCCCGACATATGAGCTATAGAGGCTTCATCGGCATGTGTGCTGAGTGACACCCATGCTATAGAGACATCATTGGCATGGCGGGTGACACCTGACACGCAAGATATTTGGCGAAAAAGAAATGTCTTGCAAGCACCGACATATGAGCTATAGAGGTGTCATTGGCGTGACGGATGACACCCAACCTATTCAGCAAAAAAGAAGTCTCGCGAGCATCAACATGTGAGCTCTAGAGGCATTGGCATGGCGGGTGACACCTGACACACCAATGACATTTCTTTTTCTCTATTTGGCGAAAAAGAAATGTCTTGTGAGGGCTGACATGTGAGCTATAGAGGCGTCATCAGCATGGTGGGTGACACCCAACACGCGAGCTATTCAGCGATTTCGTAATGTCAGGTGTCACACAACAGTCGAGCAGAAAGGGTTAAGTTGACCAAGGTTTTGCTGGGCTGTGGTCTAGCTTCATCAGGACGAATGGCACGTAAATATTCAAATCATATGTGACATCATCAACGGTGTTTGCAGTCACGGGTTTCAGTTAGTTGCTTATATGAACAGACTGAAGGTTTAGCCATGGACAGCCCACTGTCACCTGTGTTATGCAAAATCTGAAGAAAAGCTTCATAAAAAATCAATTTGAAGAAAAGCTTTTCCAGCTTCTGAAATTTGATTTATGGATATGATACGTGGACGATATTTTGATATTATAGAAAGGAAAAAACTCTGAAATTCCGAAATTAGTCAAACTTATAAATTCAATTGATCCTCTGTGAAAACAAAGGTTTGTCTACGCCAAACATCGAACCCGGGTCCCCTCACTCGGGAGTACGTCGCTCTCCCAACTGAGCTACGCAGACATGTGCTCTCATTGCTATCTGCCTTTATCTCACGTGCATCCTGCGATGCAGGCACGTCACATCTCGGCATGGCCCACGGCTCAGCCGGGACCATGTGCCGCTTTGGGCAGTCATCCAATGAAGAACATGCATTTGAGAACTCCCAGACAATTTGGTGTGTGGAATGTAACATCACACACATTTATTTTTTCAAAGCACTGAAGAAGGGATTTTCATTTGTCCTGCCTCGCGGTGTGGAAAGAACATCACATCAGTGCGAGAAACTTAACAGCCAGGTCATCCTTAAAGTTCAAGCACCAATGTGAAAACACAAGTTCGTCCGCACCGGGCATCCTCACTCCAGAGTAAGTCGCTCTCTTAACTGAGCTATGAGGACATGAGCTCTCATTGCTATCTGCCTTTATCTCTTGTGCGCCCTGCGGAGCAGGAACGTCACACCTCACAATTAGTTCAGCTACGAGACTAAAAACAATGGTTGCCTACAGTCCTTGAAGTCCTCGTTACATACTCAAATGCATCTCTCATATCCACAGTTCGTCGGAAGCCTTTAACACTGTTTTCTCACTTCTACATTCAAAGTCCAATTATCCTTGGCAACAAAAACTCAGTGCCTTATACAGTTGCATATATCACGCTTTTCATATGTTCAAATGAAGACAGTTTGAAAAAAGTACTTGATTTCCTTAAACGTGTTGCAGTACAGCGAGGATACAACCCTTCCATTATAGATAAGCCTCTAACAAAATTCCAGAAACCGAAGCCTATCTCCACATTAACTACTGTGATGTGCCCATCATGAGAGAATTTTGCCATTGTTCCATTTTCCCATGGCTTTGCATTCAAAATTTCAAAAATTCTCAAAACTTTTAATTTTAAAGTGATTCTTAAACCCTTAAACAAAACAAATTTTTTTGGATCAAAGGACAATGTTGAAGATAAAAACCCATGTGAATGTAGGGCTTCGTATATTGGACAGACCTGTGGAGCCTTGCATTTTTGATTGAAAGAACACAAGACCTAAGACCTACATTCAAAATTGTGACCCAAAGAAGTCTTCGAAGGATAAACACTTATGAAAATGACCTTGAATTTTTCTTTGAAAAAGCAAAACTAATCGACAAACCAGATTCAACCAGCAAACTTGATACTCTGGAAGCTTTCCGCATATATCAGAATTCTTTGCAACTTGTGAACAACATGGCATCCATACCATTTCTATCAAGCACGTAGATGCAACTAACAAAAACCTGTGACTGTAAACACCATTGATGATGTCACATATGATTTGATTGTTTACACGTCATTTGTCCTGAGGCTATCAAGCCCAGCGAAAGCTTGGTCGACTTGAAGAATAAAACATTTGTGAGAAATGTTGTATGTCCTTAATATGCACAATCGTCACAAAGACTCTAGTCTCCAATTTTGTGGACCTCAGATTTTGCTAGCTGAAGCAATCCTATGCGTCCTCATAGCATCAATACTTCCAAATCTAGGAACGGATATCCAAATCTAGGAACGGATATAAGTCATAAATCACCAGTACCTCCAATATAGTTTAACAAGTGAAATATGAGGTTGTTCAGATTCCTAAACCATAATTGCTGATCTTCAATTACTTGGAGCTTCAACATCCTGGGCGGTGTAACGGATATAGCGCATGCTCAAACAGAAATTGGGTAATGTGGGTTCAAATCCTACTCCAGGATGATCTGATTTTAGTTTCATGATGAGATGTTACATGGTGACCACTAAACTACAAGCAATTCAGTATCACAGTTCTGACTACTGTCAATAATTAAATGAAGACTAATGGTAAATTTGCAATTCAAATACCTTTAGGCTTCACTAAAATATTATGTTGATATAACCTTTTTACAATGCTACTTAAAAATTTGCCTATTTCTTACTTCACATCAATGAAAAAAAAAAAAAAAGAGGAATATTATTTTTTTTACAAGCCCAACTGATAAAATACATTCAGGAAAATCCTTTTCAATTAATTTCCATTGCTAACATAAAAAAGAATGAAAAGAAAAACTTGGGCTGATCTGCATCTATGCAAATGCTAAGCAACACTACAAAAGGTGGAATGCCATTCCACAATGCCTTTGAACACATTGGCTGAAAGACATCTACAGCTCATCAATATTGGATGCAACTGAGAAAAGAGGGTGCATAGGTTTCAAGACCTAGAAGTTCTTCCAGAGGTAATGGAGAAGGCATAATCTGCCATTATGAAGATTGGCTCTCGTAAACAACTTAGCCATTCAGCAGTGTTTAGTAATGACAGAAATTTCACCTCTGGTCTGGATGATGAATGAATATGAATCAAAAGATACCAGGGATAGATATAGCAGACTGCATGAAGCAGAAACACATATTGCAAAAACCTTTGTGTAATGGTCTGGGCAGCCATAATTAGTATGGCAATGAAACAACTCTAGTATCTGTGGAGGGCAATAACAGCCTATTAAATTGTTGAAAATGTCCAAACAACAGTGGTTATCCTGTCTGGGGAAAAATATAGATTATGGGTTGGTTCAGCAAGATAATGCCTACCCTCATATCACCATTATCACATGAGTGGCTCTTTAAGACATGAATGTTCTCCCATGGTCAGCAAGATCATCTGATTTTTGTCACCAGTAACTTCTTTTTTTCATTACAAGGTTTAATAACTCCTAAGAACACCAAAGACTATTGGGAGCTGCCTATCCCTAATTTAGGAAGATTGGTTCCAAGGGGAAGGATACAAACAGCATAGTAGAACAAATACAATCCCCATGCCTCACCTGAGACTCAAACCCAGGCCCAAGTTATAATTAGCCAGAAGTATGCAACTCTGATTATCCTGCTACCAGGGCAACCAATAACTTATCTCCTGGGCATGATCAGAAGCCACATGAGTAGTGATGAATAATTGGCACTCCTTGAAAAACAATACAATATGAGGGCTTGAAAAATACCATGCACAAGATGCCCATGGGATGTAAATTATTGTCCTGGGCAAGTAAATAAAAAATCCAGTTGCCCGAACCGGGCAACTAAATTTATAAACAAAAAAGTTTGCAATAGAATTTGGTACTACAAGAAAAAAAGATAGTTGCGTGTTGTGCTTCATTTCACTGCTAATCACCAGAAGTTGTATCACTGTTACGGAGTACCAAGGACAGAAGAATATCACTTCTTTAATTATATTATGCTCTAGGTCCAGAAATTGGAAACATACATAGTTTTTTGCTACAAATGTTGTTTATAGTCAGCAACTGGATTCATGCCCCTGATGGAACTAGCCCCCAGTGTTAGTGACAGAGAGAAAACTTCAACGAAAGGAACATGGCAGAATCACTCAATTTCTCAAATACCAATTTCATCATCACACTATTTCAAACCAATTTCAGCATTATCGTCTTAAAACTTGAGATACACGCATTCGTGCACTGAACATTTTTGATGCATCAGAATATTTGGGTCACCTCATCAGAAACATCCTGAATCATTTCCTGTGGAATGGCTTCTTCAGTTTTAGAAATAAGTCATAGTCTGGTGGGTGCATATCAGAACTGTATGGTGAATGGGGAAGCAATACCCATCCATACTTTTCCAGAATGTCTCTGACTGTACGAGCAACATGCAGCCTCCAGTTGTCATGCCAAATGATGACACCAGCTTCGAGCATGTCTGGCTTTCTTTGGCCAATCTTTGGACGCAAAACATTTTGCGGAAACCTTCTGTACTATTCCGCTGTTACAGTGGTCCCCTCTGGCACTCTATCTGTTGCTATCACGCCAACTTTGTCATACGCCAGAATCATCATCAGCTTAACCTTTGATTGTTGGTGGCAGAATTTTTTCTGGAGAGGCAATTCTGGATGTTTCCACAAGTGGACTGAGATTTCAATTCTGGTTCGAAATCTCGTTTCCAGGTTTCGTCTATAGCAACAATTCTGTCCAAAAACTGCTTGCCTTCTTGCTTCTGCAATCCCTTTGCAAACTGCTTACTGCTTTTCACTCAGATTATGCAGAACCCATTTGGCAGCCACTTTTTCTCTTCCATAATTTTTCAGTTAGAATTCTGAAAACCAAAACAGTAGACATGTTTGCTTCATATGCAATGTCTTCTTCACAAGTTTTCCATCGATCTTTTAAAATGCCATTGATGATAACCACAGAAATGTCGTATGTTGCATCTAATGGCTGGCTGCTTCTTGTGTCGTCTTCGATGCTTTCCTGACCTTGGTGGAAATGAGAAACCCATGGTGACGCTATGCTACGATCCACTACACTAACCCCACAAACTTCACACAAAGCTTTATGAATTTCAATAGGGGATTTTCCTCACAGAGTTTCACATTTAATGTAGAATCACTAGTCGTTATGCATGATCTGACCTGAATCCCTTTCTTCCTCCATTTCTAGACAGAATTTTTGGGAACAGGAACAAATCAGCCAACAAACGTTGACACAACTTTGTATACTGAAGTCTGACTCACAACCAGCACAACGATTGGAGTGATCGCATCATCCTATAGGCAGTGCTTGCATACATACATATCACTAAGCTGTTCTCTGAGATTCAGAGGTTAGCTCCAAAAAGAAATACAAACTACCAGATATTTTTACTTCTTGTTGTCGTATCAAACTTCTCCATTTACAGCGATCTTGACATACAACTCGTGCTTCACTAATATCCATTACACGCCGTACACAAGATCTTTTATACTTCATACTCATAATCTTTTTCTCATGCAGACACTCCTGAATCTGATCCACCCATGTCTTCCTTGGCCTTCCTCTGCCTTTCCTTTCTGCCACTTGTGCTGAAATGATTTTCTTAGTAAGCATTTTATCACTCATTCTTTCAACATGGCCAAACCACCGAAGCATATTGGTCTCCACCTTGCTAACAACATTTTGCTTTACATCACACAACTGCAATACATCTTCATTTCTCACACAATCATATCGTGTCTTGCCACAAACCCCACGTAAGTAACGCATTTCTCCAGCACACAAACGACTCCTATGTTTCTTCTGCAGTACCCAGGTTTCACTACCATACATCAAAGTAGGAACAATTACCCTTGTAAACACAGCCATGCGGGACTCTAGAGAACCCATCATTCCTGTGAAAACCTCTCAGAGCTGCTATGACTTTCAAAGAAGAATTCACTCGCCTACTGATTTCACCATCCAACTTGTACTCTCTGTCAAACATGCTTCCTAAATACACAAACTCACTCACCTGGTCAATCACAGTGCCATTTATACTTACATTACATTCAGTGCTACCCGTTCCTCTCTCAAACACCATAACTTTGGTTTTTCCCTTATTTATACTCAGTTTGAATTTCATGCAAACTTCGTGCATCCGAGTCAACATACTCTGCAACTCACTTTTGCTCTCTGCCAACAGGACAGTGTCATCAGCATACAGCAATCTGCACACACAGATATCACCAAGACATAAACCCTTATTATCTATTCTGGCATCATGCATGCATGCATCCATAAATATATTAAACAGCCATGGTGACATTACACAACCTTGTCTAACTCCTGCACTAATGGAAAACCATTTTGATAAAACACCATTCACTCGTACACAAGCTCTACTACCAGCATACATGGCTTTTACACTATTAAGTAGATTCCCAGTAACACCATATTCATTCAATATCTTCCACAAAAGTGTTCTATTCACTCGGTCATAAGCTTTCTCTAAATCTATGAATGCAGTAAAAACTTTCCTCCCAACAGCCAGATACTTTTCAATCATCGTGCGTAATGCAAAAATCTGGTTAGTGCAGCCTTTACCAGGCATAAAACCACTCTGAACATCCCACACTTTCAATGATGTAAGACCCCATACTTTTTCAATAACAACCTTACCAAACACTTTCCCTGGCACACTCAGTAGGCTAATACCACGATAGTTCTTGCATTCAGTCTGATCACCTTTTCCCTCATACAAGGGAACAATGATAGCATCCTTCATATTGTGTCTTGCCACAATCATATCGTGTCTTGCCACAAACCCCACGTAAGTAACGCATTTCTCCAGCACACAAACAACTCCTATGTTTCTTCTGCAGTACCCAGGTTTCACTACCATACATCAAAGTAGGAACAATTACCCTTGTAAACACAGCCATGCGGGACTCTAGAGAACCCATCATTCCTGTGAAAACCTCTCAGATCTGCTATGACTTTCAAAGAAGAATTCACTCGCCTACTGATTTCACCATCCAACTTGTACTCTCTGTCAAACATGCTTCCTAAATACACAAACTCACTCACCTGGTCAATCACAGTGCCATTTATACTTACATTACATTCAGTGCTACCCGTTCCTCTCTCAAACACCATAACTTTGGTTTTTCCCTTATTTACACTCAGTTTGAATTTCATGCAAACTTCGTGCATCCGAGTCAACATACTCTGCAACTCACTTTTGCTCTCTGCCAACAGGACAGTGTCATCAGCATACAGCAATCTGCACACACAGATATCACCAAGACATAAACCCCTATTATCTATTTTGGCATCATGCATGCATGCATCCATAAATATATTAAACAGCCATGGTGACATTACACAACCTTGTCTAACTCCTGCACTAATGGAAACCCATTTTGATAAAACACCATTCACTCGTACACAAGCTCTACTACCAGCATACATGGCTTTTACACTATTAAGTAGATTCCCAGTAACACCATATTCATTCAATATCTTCCACAAAAGTGTTCTATTCACTCGGTCATAAGCTTTCTCTAAATCTATGAATGCAGTAAAAACTTTCCTCCCAACAGCCAGATACTTTTCAATCATCGTGCATAATGCAAAAATCTGGTTAGTGCAGCCTTTACCAGGCATAAAACCACTCTGAACATCCCACACTTTCAATGATGTAAGACCCCGTACTTTTTCAATAACAACCTTACCAAACACTTTCCCTGGCACACTCAGTAGGCTAATACCACGATAGTTCTTGCATTCAGTCTGATCACCTTTTCCCTCATACAAGGGAACAATGATAGCATCCTTCCAACCCCGAGGGACCATTCCTAACTCCCAGCACAACTGGCAAATTTCAGTTAACCAATCAATTATAGAGTCACCACCATATTTCAACATCTCTGCAGTTATGCCATCAACTCCTGGAGCCTTACCATTCTGAAGAGATTTTAGAGCTTTACACACTTCTCTTGAGATCCCTCCTGTGCTTTCATCCCTCATTGTGGCATCATCTGCGTCTGTCTTAGAATCATCTTTGCTTTCCTGATCTAATAACTCACAGAAGTATTCACCCCATCTGTCACTTAACTCATTGGGCTCCCATATCATTTCCCCAATCGCATTCTTCACACAACTTACAACTTTGTTTCCCCTATTTTTCCTGAGTCTCATGTACTTCCAGAAGGACTTCCTATCTTTCCAAAAAGCCAGTTCATGCCTTTCCACTTTCTCCTTCGTATCTTTTGCCTTACTGTGGCGAACCAGCTTCGCAGATTCACACTTCTTACAGCGATATTCATCCACAGAGACTCTACCTTGCAACATCCCCAAATAGGCTTCCTTCTTTCTCTTTACTGCCTTTTCAATCTCACTATTCCACCAAGCATCACCTCTATTGTTACCCACTATTGTGGTGCCACAGACCTCTTTAGCAGCAGTGACAACACAGTTCTTAAAACATTCCCACTTCTTTTCTACATCCCTCTCACAAGATTTCAGATCCTTCAGTCGTTCTGTGAGTAAGTCAGAATAACGCTGATGATATTCAGGGAGCCTTTCAACCTTTATTCTTTCCATCCTGGGCCTCTTCCTATTCCTTTTCCTCCAACCAACATTAAGTTTCACTCTTGACACTACCAAGTAATGATCAGAACCAACATCCGCACCTCTCATCACACGAGTGTCAACAACTAAGTGTTTCAAACGCTGATCGTAGACAACAAAATCTATCACATTCTTTTGACCAAGAGTACGATTTTACCAAGTATATGTGTGGATATACTTGTGGTTAAAAAATATATTAGATACACACAAACCATTCTCAATGCAGAGTTCAATTAATCTTTCACCATTATCATTCACACAAGGATCATTACACTTACCCAGAACATTGTCAGAAATTGCATTCTGCACACCTACTCTAGCATTGAAATTCCCTGCTATTATAACTTTTTCTTTAGCACCAAACTGGCTCAAAACAGCTTTTAGCTCATTCCAGAAATCTTCCTTCTTATCAGAAGGTTCAGAGTCACAAGGAGCATACACTACAACAATTACAATTCTCTGAAGTTTCACTTTCAAACGAATCCAGAGAATTCTCTCACTTACGCAACTATAGTGAATCAAGTTGTTCTTCATCTTTTCACTTAAAATCACACCTACACCTGCCTGTCCTCTCATATTATCCAATACTCCAGACCACACACTTACTGTGCCATTTACTTCTTCTACCCCGATTTTCTTCTTTTTGGTTTCACTTACACACAGAACATCCAGTCTATACTTATTCATCTCCCCAATCACCTCACTCATCTTGCCATTTATACCTCTAGTATTCCATACACTAATCTTACATTCACTCAGCCGAGATCGCTTTCTCATACGCCATTTAGAAAGTCCAGGTCGATTCCGTGGAGGACCGTCCTTCTCAAGTGTGGTAGGTCCACCATATCCTACACTAGAGTCCAGATAATTGTATCTTTTTGTCTTTTTAATCAGGTAAGTACATCAGTATGGGGGATTAGCCCACAGCTGAGGGTTCCTGTTGGTCATTCAACCTAAGGATTCCGGAACAAAACCCAGTGAGTTGGGGTCTTTTCGCCAATGTCACACAGAACTAGCTTGCACCTCTCCAAAATTCACAGAGGCCCTAGTGCGCAGTGTACAAAACTTTTGAAATGACCTAAGTAACAACAGTATCTCTGAAAAGCAGTGCATGACACACCAATGTTAGATTACACTGTGCAACACAATTTTTGTTCCTGGGTAGTAAATTATTTTCTGATTACGCATACCTACAAAGTACAGAAAATGGCTATTATTCCCCACAATCTTTGCTTTTGTGACCAGGACAGTGATATTTTGAAATTTACCCATTTCTCATGAGGAAACAGGCAAATCTGCATCTTTCTGTTCACATAAAGTAAAAAACAAACAAGCAAACAAAAAAACATATGAATCAAAATTAACATGTATTTATACCACAGTTATGCAAAAATGACCACAAAATATTTAGAAGTGAATAGTTTTTCGAGATTTACGACTATATTGTAAATCACTTTCACAAATTAGCTCCCAAATGTGGTATCCCATCATGTTCTTGTTATACTGTCTCTGGTAGAAAAGTTCAGAATCCAGTATATCCTGGTGGAAGTGCTCACCTTGCTCCTTTGAGTACGCTCCCACATTCTTCTTTCTAATTTATCAAAATGAGTATTAAGGGCCTTTGAGGAACAACCTGCAGCCCATTTTGCTGTAGTTCTTCAGCAGTCTCTCAACCAGCTCATCCTATAGTTTTTGGTCTTGTGATTGCATAGGAAACCACTAACATCTTCAAAAAAAAAAAAAAAAAAAAAAAGGTGCTCCAAGCCACTTTCTTTTTGTGGTGAGCATATGGGAGAATCCCTTGCACTGCAGGAGCTTCTTTATCTGTGGTCCGATGAAGACATCAGCTTTGACCTTTGCCTCAGACAGCTTAGGGAAGATATTGCACAGGTACTTGAAGGCCCGACTCCTTATTTAAAGCTGTGATAAAATGCTTCATAAGGCCCAATTTGATGTATAGTGGTGGTTTTAGCACATTCTGAGGTCCACCAGTGGCTTCCACATGACGCTATTCTTCCTCACAAAGAACTCATCCTGCTGTGGCCAGTCTTGCCTGTGGTAGCACACATTAGTGTCAATGGTGTTCCAAACGCAAAGCAGTAGGGAAACTTGGTAAAACCGCCTTAGAGAACCGCCTGGAATGTCACTATTTTGAAGTCTCTGATGACCTCCCAGCCATACTCGTCATACTTCATGGCATCTAGCAAGCTCTTGATGCTGTTGTAATCCTCTTTGAGGTGCACCGAGTGCACCAGGGGAAGAGACAGGTACTTGTTCTTGTTATGGAGTAACATGGCTTTCAGATTCCTGGATGAACTGTGAATGAAGAAGTCCTACTTGTTCAGGTGACAAACAATTCCAATTGTCTTGAACAGACCAGTAACAGTGTGGCAGGTGAAAAAGCTGGAAAGAGCTTCGTGACTCTTCCTTTGATCTGCGACTTGCACACTTTTATCCAACAAGTTCCACTGCTTGAGCCTGGAAGTCAAAATCTTGGCACTGGATTTGGTAAGACCAAGATCTCTGATCAAGTCATTGAGATCTTTTTGGTTGGGGTAGTATGAGCTTTCCTAAACTGTCAATCTTATCTTCCACAGTTTTGTTGTTGTTGCAGTGCTCACAGGTGATGTGAGGTGAACTGGATTCAGCTTGATCCCCAATAGGCATGCCAAAATATGCCTTGTAAGCCTCACATATTTTAGCCGATGCTTCCATGGAGTACTTTTTTGCTCTTGTCTTGATAAATTGCCTGCAGACATAGCAAAATGCAGATATATATGAACTTAGGCAGCTGGAACTAAACTCAGCTGGTGGGTTTCAGGGCTCTGTATTTATACCACTATTTAATCACTGGAAAGCTCCAGAAGGTTCACCAAAGTTATAGAATGTTCCATAAGTTACTCCAAGTTTACTCAGCACTGGATCCATCTAGAAGGTTTTGAAAAATAGATAAATTCAAAATATCAGTGTCCTGTTAACAAAGGCAAAGTTAATTGGGAATAATAGCCATTTTTTATACTTTTGATAAATAAGCAATTAGGAAGTAAAAGTTGCTAACCAGGAATAAATAAAAAATAAAACTTTGTTACTTAGTGTTACTATTCCAGAGCTGAAAATGTTTCTGACAAATATTATTTAAATAAACAAGTTAAAAATTAGAAGAAAAGTTATTACCTTTAGAAGTTATGTTACAGACAAAAATATCGCCCATGTTGTAATTACTGCTGTCTCTCCACAGAGCCCAATACTCTGATCGATCTAAGAAGTCATCACAGTTTTCTGGCAAATCATCTGATATAATCCCGGGATCACAAGATGTAACACCAAAAATTAAACTTTGCCTTGCATTAGGATCTGTACTAACAATCTGCAAAATAATCTTTTCTTCAGTGCATAATGGACGAGCTGTGAATAAGTAACCCATACCATCTGTGCTGTTCTTTCTTTTGGCTCCATAACTGAGCAGAGAAGAGATGTAAAAAAAACCCTTGTGAATATACATAAATATTTAATTTTCTCAACAATAACAAAATTAAACCAAACAAGGTCAATACATTAATTATTTTACTATGTTTTTATTACATAAAAGATGTATAAACACTCAGTTTTTGGCTAACACAAATTCAATTTCATTCATTTTTTAAAGCATGGCTGTTTTATTATTTTTTTTGTTATTAATTAACATAACTGGTTACTTAGTTTAAAATAATTTTTCCAGTATCATGAAAAGGTCCTGGAAGTAAAAAAAATGTTAGGCATTGCTTCTTTGTGTGTTTATGCAGATCCTTTCTCCTTCCCAGAATTACAGATCTCCATCACTATGAATACATTATTTTTATAACTTTACATACTGTATATTTTATACACTTTAATTGAAAACATCAGTGGTCGACATACAAAGTACAGTGATCAGAGTAAGAAATCCAATGCAACTACAAGTGCAGATGGTTAAAGGACTAAATTTCTTGAGAACATGAATACTCATGTGATGTGATTTGTGTGATTAGGTGTTGATAAAGCATGATACAAAGTCATTGTATTAATATTGACAAGATAAAGACTTCAGGTGAAAAACTATCATCTGCAGCATCTGAAAAAAATGCAAATAATTAGCTAAAATTCTTAATGTTAGCAGGGCTTGAAAACTATTTGAAAAGTTACATGCCCAGCTGGGAATGTGCAGAAATTATTTTACTTGCCCACATACTAAAAGCTGGATGCCTAGGAAAATTTATCTTTTAAGATAACAAATCTGAACCCTCATTTTTTTCTGAAGTTGAAAAATATGTACTTATTTTACATGTACTGCATTTCCATTTTAAGGGTCAGTATTTAAAATGCTCAAAGCACAAAAATGTGCATCTCTAATTTTATGATGATGAAATTGGTATAAAATGGTATGATGTTGGGGAAATTGGTATTTGAAGAATTTAGTGATTCTGTTATGTTCCTTTCATTCAAGTTTTCACCCTGTCACTAAACATTGGAGGTCAGTTCCATCATAGGCATGCATCTTGTCACTGACTATAAACGGCATTTGGAGTAAAAGAAAAAGGAAAAAAACTTCGTATGGTTCCAATTTCTAGAAGTAGAGCATAACATAATTAAAGAAGTGATTTTCTTCTGATCTTGGCACTCTGTAACAATAACACAAATTCTGGTGATTATCAGTGAAATGAAACATGACATGTGAAAACTGTCTTTTTTCTTGAAGTAGGAAATTCTATTCCAAAGTTTTTTTTAACTTAGCTGCCTGGACCAGGCAACTGTAAATTTTTATTTACCAGCCCAGGCCAATAATTTATATACCCCGGGCATCTTGGGCATGGTATTTTTCACGCCCTGGTTAGCATACAGGAACATGCACAAAGTAGCATGTAACAATTTTCTCCACAGTGATCTTATAATTTGTTTCTCCAAAATGACTACATATAAGAAAGGTACATTAACATGGAGGAAACACAAAACATAAGGTAGCACATGGTCATAATTAAAGAATAAAGTTAAAAACATGCTCCTGTTAATTATAACAAAAAAGGTCCTACACATTGAAAAAAATTAAGAGCTTGTTGAAATACTCCAAAAAGGTTATTAAACATTTTAAACTTTTTTGCGTGTTCTGGTCTTTGGAATCAATATACATGTATTTCAGGACCATCTGGGGCAGGCCTTTTAAAAAAAGGATAATTGATTAAATTAACTGCTTTTTAAAGAAACCAAACATTAAAAATGAAAATGAGACTTGATTGACTGATTAAATGTGAGAATAAAGGGCATAACAGCATAATGAAAAAGGAATTTTCTGAGAAACTGGCATGTGCTTGTTCAAAAATACTGATTCACATGTTATAGGAAGGTAAACTGAGAAATACTGTAGAACAATAGCAGTTACAATGAAAAGGGTGGGTTAAAATGTGCCTAAAAATGAAGAAGAAATAAAATGGAACGAGCAACTCAGAAAAAAGTGATTCAAAAACGTTAAAAATATGGACTAATATGTTGTTTAGTCCTACACAACACGTTAGTCTGTCCTTTTAACATTTTGTAATAATTTTTTTCTGAGTTGATCATTTATTTTAATTTTTCTTTATTTCAATGAAGATTCATCAGCACAGGGCATCGTTGTTTCATGCTTCATATACTTATTCAATCACAGAATTAGAATTCCAGAACTTATACAATTTTTTCCAGGACACATAATCCAAATACTCCTACTTAAAATATGTAGACAACACAGATCTGAAACTACAACAAACACTATACACTGTTTACATATTTTTAAAAAAAGGGTAAAACTCTTAATGCTTTCAGGTAGACAGCAAAATTTTCTACCCAGCACTCTGTTCTTACGAAAAGTTAAAGAGAATACCTTGCAACCAGTGCCTTTAATAATATTCTTATCTAGAAGGGGCATCTTTCAAAAGTGACACAATGATAGCAAAAATGCTCTACTTTGGGTAAAAATGAACACGCACTTTGGAAAGCATTACATGTAGCATCACAACTTTTAAAACCTTCCAACTGATGTTAGGTCCATCTATAGATAGTTAATGCAAGGTACCTGGGTCAAAAACTAGACATTTTTCAGAACACTCTTCACATGAAATGTAATTTTGTTGAATGGCCTATAAAGTTAGAAGAAAAATATTAATCTAGTACATACCAAATTTTCTTCTCAAAATCGTATATGCCAATACAGTTGTTTATGCTGTGTATGTTTATTCAGAGACTCATGAAATAATAAAACATACTTATTTGCATGTTTTACCCTGTCTTTAATGGTTGAAGAATAGAGTGCAATGGCAAAAATAGGGACTATAGTGGGCAATTTTCCTTTACCTCCGAGAAAATTTTTCAGCAATCCCACAGTTTGGGGACATTAATTTGAAAATATCTTTATTTTCACATGATTTAAATGAAAATTGCGATGCACAAGCTTTAGCACTCACATAATTTCCACTTTTAAAACTGCTGTGAAGAAAACAATCCTTCAATTATAACTGAAGTTCTGCTGCTAGCAGATGTCAATGGTAAATTGGAATTTATTTGATGTTGGGTTTGAGGGCATAATAAAAGTCTTTTGTGAGGCACTATTTTCAGAATGCAAATACAAAATACCATTATGTTTTTAACCAGACATAGGACTTTTGTGCACTGTTTCATTCATGTCGGATATATCGAAACTGCAATTAAAAACTTACATCATGCTATACATATAAATAGTCACTTGTGGCTATATCAATAAACAAAAGGAGCAAGCATTTTTTCTTTTGTTTAAAAATAAATTAAAGTTCAAAATCGGAACTTCAACTCTTTGTCACCATCTTCCCCCCTTAGAGTTGCTTTTTCTGCACAATAAGCAAGAAGTAGTATATTTGAACCTTAATTGTGCTTCAACAAAAGAAAACGTACTTACTCTGTCCCTTGACATAGCAAGAAGTTGCCAAGGAACAGGAAAGCATGCATTTTGAATAGGACAATACATTTTATGTGAAATTAAATGCCGAAAAAACAATGCTGCATTGCCCAATTTGTTGTGAAAACAATTTTACAGGTCAAAGAAATAATTTCCTTCATTGACAGATTAAATACTGTTTTTGAAACTTAATTTCACTTAAAAAAAGAACAGGGCAAAATTGCCTGCTTTACTAATTGGTTTTGATGACGAGAATTAGAAACGGAAATGTATTTCATTAGGGAAAATTATTTAAAAATATGAAGTCACCCCAATTTTTTACGATTACCAAAGATACTAAAAATGACGTACCTTATCAGAAAAATAGAAATAATAAGAATATAATTGGCCTGAAAAATAACAAACAAAAACAGCTGTAAGAAAAACAAAAAAAAAAAAAAAAAAAAAACAGGACTTGGTCAGAAAAATTTGAGATGCAGAAACAGAAAACCACAGAACATTCTCATTGCTGACAGAAGTCATTTCCAGTAGTTCTAAACATTTTTGTATAGGGGACTCAAAAAGACAAAAGATAAAGAGCACTTACTCAAAAAGACAAAAGGTAAAGAACACTTACTCGCTGATGAAAATGTCAAATTCCACCTCTGAAACATCTAAATCATTATTTACTTCTGTTTTTGATCTAAAAACCAACATCAATGAGAATATATGCTCTTTACATAAATATTCCTTTACAAGTGGTACAGGGTAATTTAGTATGCTCAGCATGATATTATGAATAAGTTCACTCATTCATAATATCATGCTGAGCCATACTAAATTACGTGTTTTGTGTTTCTTGTTCAATATAGTAAAAACATCTTACTATCATATTTTCTGTTATGCACATTCTTTTATATCTTCGGATTCAAAGTCAAGCACCCCAAAAGGAAGAATTGTATAATATATAACATGCCCTTATTGGGTCTTTCAGTATGATATCTTAAAAGGAGTAATTCATAATGCACTGTTTAATCTATTATATAAATACACTATTGTTATAGCTGTTTATTTACTTCATCTGTTCTTCATGACCTCTTCCTATTCATTCTTGCGTGCAGGCTTTTTGTTATTTCATGCTTTTATAATATATTTACACATTCTATATATCCCCTCTACAAAATACATAAAGCATGAAAAAATGGTGCAATTTTATTACCACTTTTTTGAAAACTGTGAAAAATAATTTTTACTAGATTAGGGCTTTTGCCCCACCAAGCCACTAGTTGGCATTAATTTGACATTTTGTTGAACAGTACTACACAGATAATGTGAGTGCCACTTCTGCCAGCAAGAGCACAATTTTTAGACCTTCATTCACAAAACTTGGAAAATCCAATTTTCAGAGTGGTGTTTTGGTGAAAAAAAAATTTGAATTTAATTCATTTTGGGTATATTGAATTGGATTGATATTTATTAATCGGCGTTATATTTATGCTGGTATTGAAATTCATATGGAAATTATAGAAAAATTTAATTTGGGAGATGGGTGGATGCATTTCTGAAACAAAAATATTTTCTAAGTACTAGAAAAGGCCATGAACATCCTAAACAAAAATGCATCTGAAAATTTACATTCCACAAGAAGTTATTGGAAAGTTTGCGTTGTTTGTGTTCAAGCAGAGTTGAGTCACCTGAAAGTGCAAAAATAAGTGGATATTGTTGCATGTGTATGAAAATGTGTCACTATAAGTCATACGATAAAATGTACTCGTTCAATAACAACTTGTGGAGGCGGTGAAAGTCAATTTAAAAAGGTTAGGACAAAAATTGCAGTTATGAAAAACCTTATAATACCAGGATTCGGATCGATAGCCTTAGTCAAGCTAAGGGGGAGTACATGGGACCAAGTCATGGAAGGCAACAGCACACAAAAATTTTTCACACTGCACTCATTTTGAACTTTTTTTTTGAAAGGCTACTGCCTGTATTTATTATTTTTCTTTAAAAACTTAATAAGTTAATTTAGTGGACAAACAGATGGTATTTCCTTTTTTCTTGTTTGCTTAAACACAGCAGTATAAAACACAGAATCTCAATTTTCTTTCCATTTCTATTTGGCCATTGGCCTTATGAGCAGCAGAACTTTACATATTTCAACACAGTTGGTTTGAACACTAGGCATGCATCCAAAATTATACCATGATTCACATAGCTCACAAAAAAAAAAATACTGGATTATTTTTAATTCTACAAGGTGGACAAATTCTGTTCTTTTGAAACGTACTCTCTTCTCTCTCACCCAGTTAGCTCAATGACCAATTTACAATTTTACACTTATTGATTTAAATTTAAACAATCTTAGCAAACTCCGCAATCTCCCAGACCAGATTCAAAGACTTCAATTAAATTTACAGTTATTTTAAGAGCCACAAATTATACTTTAACAAATCTACTATCAGCAAGTAAACAAACCAAGTAAATTATCCTCAAAACAGAATTTACACTGAGCACAAGCATTAATTAACATTACATAACCCATAGAACTATCCTGAATGAACCTACTTCACTTATAAAGAAACCTCACTAACTAATCTTAAAAATTATCACTATTCATAACATCAACATAATTCAGAAATTCAAACAATCTTCTAGCACTAGCCTGCTCATAAAAATCACCCCACTCTGCACTTCACATAATAGCTCAGGATACTTAATAACTCTACACTGTAAACAAAAGCTCAAAATACCAATTAACTAAATTTCCAAGCTAAATATCAAGTTCACTAACACCAACAACCAGAATTTAGAATTTACATCCCTAGCACTACAGCAAATCATAAACAAATAAATTTAGATACTTTAAATCACCAAACAAACTTGAATTTAACACCTGCAGTGAATTACTGAGGTAGCGGTGAGGCAAATACTCTCAGTTCAGACACTACCCTGGGTTTTGAGAACCAACACAGGAAGAAAATACCAAGTCAGGCTGAAGGCGTGAAATTGGGTCGTGAATCCACTTTCAGCCTATGCAAAGGGAAAGGAAAAAATCCTCAAGTGTGACACATCATCATCAGGCACAGAATTTCCTCTAACATGATCTCACCACATTTCTTGAGGCAACGCTCGACCGACCCTCGCTGGCAGTACATATCTCCGTGAGCAGCGAAACTACTGGGGGGGGGGGGGTTTGAAGACAAGTTTTCCCCCAAAAACCACGTCTTCAAGGATCTCCCCTTTTCGAACCAATGCATGATCCCACCTTCATCAACCACGCCTGCAAGAGCCTGTCGTACTTCAACCCTAAATACTCCAGGCACATCTGGCCCAGAACTAACACAACTATATCTCAGGAAAAATTCACTTATCTCTGTATATATCCCAAGAAATTCTAAATCACAATATCCACATATATCCCAGGAAAATTCACTTATCTCTCTATATCCCAAGAAATCCTAAATCACTATATCCACATATATTCCAGGAAAATTCACTTATCTCTCTCTATCCCAAGAAATCCTAAATCACAGTATCCACATATATCCCAGGAAAATTCACTTATCCCTCTCCACATATATCCCAGGAAAAATCACTAGCAAGGAAATTCTTCTGCACCATGGCAATGCGCAGGTCCACTTCAGACAATAACACTGACCATTTACATAACCCACTAAATAGTTTCACCTTATTGAAAATTAAAATGACATTTAGACTTTTAACCTTATAGTAAAAACAAGAAAATTTAGGCCAAAGAAAAGAACAATTAATACTGGAGCTGGTGAGCAAAAGTGTGTCTTCTCAACCCATGATGTTCATTCTTTTTGTGAAATACTAAACTTGAGAACAAAAAAATACTTTCTTCTATTCTGCACATATCGCATCCTGGTGAAAATTCCCTACTCAGAGCCCTCTGCCCTAGGACAAGTTCCCTGCTTGCCCTAAGATCACCCCTTTCCAATGGGAGATTAACACTCATCTGGAGCATGTAAAATACTGGTCCTCAATTACCACTCCTACCATCTCAATTTCTGACACTCAACACTCCAAGAATGTAAACAGCACTTTAGGTTTCCAATTTCATCACACTATAATATGTTCCCAAAATTCCAATATAAATCATCCCATAATTTATCTTCACTCATAAAAAAAATAACTCAATGCTGTAAAAGACTAGAGAGAAATGTTTACTATTATTTTATCACCCACGACATCACAATAACACTGCTTTTCAATTATCACATGCCCAACTAAACTATTATCGAATGCACCAAAATTCACTGTGCTCAAACATTAAACTAAATTTTTCCGATACATCAAAATTTACTGGCCTGGGAAGTTGCTAAACTACCAGACATGACAACACAAAAAAAACATAAATGAAAGCATTTTCAACTCCCCTCTCTTTTTTTTCCTTGCAATATATTTTTCCGACAGCCCCCAATTTTAAAATCAACTCGTTTTATAATTTTAAAGAAACCACAACATAATACAAAAAAGAAAATGCCGAGAGAAATTTACCTTTTGGACTGGGGGCAGCAACACTTCCTGCCAAGCACACTAACCGTCGATAATAATAAAAAAAAAGGTTTCACAGCCTAATAATAGATAAAATAAATAAATAAAAAATAAACTCTCCCTGAGAGAACACCACTGTCCCGGTTGATTTTCACTTCACCTCCAAGGTGCTTTTTTTTTTCTTTTTGGCATTTTGGAACCCTGTTGGTGGACTCCTTGTACTCAGCAGTGGGCCCAGCTCGACAATTCAGCATTCGAAGCATTCACAAGGCCGTCCATGATAGCCATGGCCTTCTCCCCGAAGCCTGGGCGCAGCCCAGCGTTAAAATATGGAGGCAGCAACAACAATAGGTGGACTCTTGGTCCTCAGGCATGTTGGGCTTGGAAATAAGAAATCGGGTCTGATCCTTCTCCGCCATCTGCATCCAACACGGCAGTCGACCGCTACTTGATAATTTGGGTGTATCAGCGGTCATTTCATCTCCGGCAACGAGATCCTTGAAAACAATCACCCTAGCTGACCGATTTTTGAAGTCACTTCAGAATACGGGAACACAGCTAGCGGCCAGTCATTCTTACTGCCGACCAGGCCAAAAAAGAGATTTTTTTTTCTTTCACACAGGGCCAACAGACCCCAGTGCATCTCATTCTGACTGCCCCCTCAACGCCAAAAGGCGAGGAGAAAAAAAAACTCCGCCGTCCTCTCTTTCTCTGACGGCCAGCCAGAAGAACAGAACAAAAGTGACTCTCAACGGATAAAACTCAGGGGTGCTTGAAAACGCTGACCCCTCTCATTGGTCGAAACTTCAGCCTAGCAACTCACGGCTTCCCAACGGACTTTTCACTCCCACGCCTCGAGTGACCTCTGACCTTCACACGTGCAGACCAGGCCCTTCTCGACCCTGAGGTTCTAAAAATAGATTTCTGCTGCTGAATTCCCTTACCCAAAAGACGAAAAGATGTTACTTTTGTGCGACTTTGGAAACAGGAACGCAAAAATGGCGAATTCTTGCTTTGCAGAAAATCACTAATTTTAATTTTCTTTTTCTCTCGTTCCGTGATGTTAAACCAAAATTAATTTTGATTCTCTGAGCTGCACACCTACTCGCCTTTTCCTATCGCGATAAAAGAACATACAAAATAATTATTTTCAAAAACCCAAAGTCAGTTAAATCAAATATTATTCTTTTTTTTTTTTTTTTTTTCACCAACATGAAATTTTGTTTTCCTGGTTGTGATTAAGACAAGCGAATTTTGCGCATGAATTCCCCTGCCTTTCAACCAGGAATTTTCTTCTAACGTATGTCATGGAAGAAAATTTTTGCCTTAATTAATCTCCGATAAACCGACAGAAAGATTGATCAGGTCTCTCTGAAATTCACCAGAGGTTAAAATTTTCGCCATGACAGTGGAATATTTTGCTTTGAAAAATATGGTATGCTTCCTCCAAATTGGAGCAATGCAAAAAAATGAAGTTTTTGAAATCCACCAAAATGAAATAAAAGTCAATGGAAAATAGAAGAAAAAGATAATGCATTTTTTTGCATGTAAGTAGATGCATTTTTTTTTAATTTTTACATTAGAAAAAAATGTGCCTTAGAAGTTGCATTTTTAACACAAGAAAAAAAAAACTTTTTTTCGGGAAGCCTCCAAACATAACCCTGAACAGCTCTAAGTTCCCGCTTTTTAAATCTGAACTGTAACTTTACACTAAGGACAAATCTGACTGACTTTTGGAAAGAAAGACTACTGTCCCATTGGCTAAAATAGATATTTTTTTACTGTAAATAAAGCAATAATAAGGAATCTTATTTAAACACCATTATAAAAAAATAAAGCATTACAAAAGGTTTTAAATTGGTAAATATCGACCACCCGTCCACGTTTTACATAATAAACTTTAATCCATGTATTGTAATCTTTTTTTAAGAATACAAAATATAATAAGGTAGGAATAGATGTGATACATTCTGAAACTTAGCTTATTCAAAACAAAATTTCTATGTAAGTTTAGAAATTGTTAGATTGCCACTCCCAAAATTTTATCATATGTCAAGGATAACAAGCCGTTCAATATATATATATTTCAAAAATTAAAATTTTTTAAATAAAAAAAATTAAATTGGAAGGGGAATTTTATAATGAATTTTGTATTATCTTAAAGCTTGTTTAATAAGCTTTCTATTGAAACTAGAATCAATAGGATAACACATTTTATCTCAAGATATTAAAAATTGAATGGTTACACATTTTCAAAAATGCAGAATTTTGACCTTTTTTTATTTTCAAAAACAATCCAAGGGAAAATTTCAAGAAAAAAAAATATTTTTATTTTACTATGTAAGAACTACCTTCTCCCCAATTTTCATTAAAATCAGAGATATCAAAGTTGAGTGTTATGTTGATTTGACACGGAATGACCCAGATGCATTTGTATTGTATTATATGGAGGATAAACTTTCTATTTTATAAATACACTGGCAGAAAATGAAAAAAGAACACCAAGAAGGAGACGTCTGATACCAACGAAATTTATACAGCATAATAACGGAATACAGAGGATAATGTGATCAAAACATTATGGCAAAATACAGCTGTATTTGCTGGTAAACTAAAAAATAACATTTCCATGTAACATGGTTAGTACGAGGTTGAACTGCCATGTACTGCGTCACACTGTGCAATTCCGGCATGGAGTCTGTCATACAGATGTTGGATGTAAGTTTGGGGTATTGAGTTCCAAGCATCCTCAACCTGCACGCGTAAATCAGGGATGGTTGTGGCTGGCCGTGGAGACCGGATAAGTCGTTGTACCATAAAATCCCACACGTGCTCAATGCGGGACAAATCCGGTGAACGTGCAGGCCATGGAAGTTGTCTCACACCCTGAAGTGCATGTTGCGTTGCACGTGCCGTGTGTGGGCATGCGTTATCTTGCTGGAAAACACCACGATGGACCAACCTTACAAATGGCACAACAACGGGCTGAATGATGTTGTTGATGTAGAAGGTGCTGTTTAACGTACCCGGTACAAACACTAGTTGTGTACGGGAGTGATAGCTGATCGCTCCCCACACCAGAAGACCAGGTGTAGGCCCTGTGGGTCGCTGGCTGATGCAAGAAGGGTGGAGACGCTCCCCTGTGCGTCTGCAAACACGCATACGGCCATCGGAGGCTCCCAAGCAGAATCAGCTTTCATCGCTGAACACGACAGATCGCCATTGCGTTCTCCAGTGCAGACGTTGGCGACACCACCGCAGCAGTTCCTGACGGTGGGCTGGAGTCAGAGATACACATGCCAGAGGCACATGTGCACGTAGTCCTGCATCCAGTAGATGGTTACGTATTGTTCGCACAGTCACCTCAGGTGCAACGGCAGCTCGGATTTGCGTCGCAGTGGATATTCTGCTTGACAATGCCGCTCTTCTTATGCGTCAATCAGTCCACTCATCAGTCCGTCTGTGACTCCCGATTCCACGTCTTCTCGTGTGGGAATGTTCCTCGGACAACCTACACCACCATCGTACCACCACCGATACTTCCCGTCCAATTCGCTCCGCAATACGATGATACGACCACCTGGCCTCGCGGTGTCCGACTAGACGACCTCGCTCAAAGTCCGAAAACTGCTGAAATCATACACTTCTTCCATGTCCATGCATTGCAGCTTCTTCAGGATCTTCACACGTGTCCATATGCCGACGACTGATTACATTCACTTCGCCGTACTCCTTAAATACCACCGACGATAATTTGCATATTATGCCGTGCTGTGGTGTAAGTGCTCACCGGTTGGTCCCGAAATTAACATCACACCTATGTAAACTTGACCCCATTAACATATGTAAATTTCACGATCGTCCGCCAATTCCTTCTTGGTGTTCTTTTTCACTTTCCGCCAGTGTATATCAGGTTAAACTTATTATTTAAACTGTCAAATACTTGCAAAATGTCATTTCCTCACTTTTAGAGAATTTTTCACTCTGATTAATTAGTTCAGTGTCCTATAAATAGTGATCTTATAGTGGTCCCTAATTGAAAGCTGTCAAACTGCTAAACAAACCTTCAATTTCATTTAATTCAGAAAAACAATGTATTAAATTAAAGTTTACTATAGTTTTGCTGGAAACTATGGTCCAGCTTCATCAGGACTAAGCATTTTTGTTTCTTGCTTGTAACGATGTTGACAGTTTCATGTGTCAAACGTCTCATGCGGCCATCAGATTGCAGATTGAAGGGTGTTTTCTAATTCTATGCTCTCGATAGGTATGGAGATGAAAATAAAACATTTACCAGGTATTACAGTTTTGAAAAATATGAAAGGCTTCTAAATATATTGTCTAGGTCAAATATTGATTTAAGTCTATTTAACAGTTTTGCATCATCAAACAGAAATTGGTAGTCATTTTCCCAACAGTGCTGGACTACGAAAGAATTTTTAAGTTCACACTTTTTAATAATATGATTGGTGTTGTTCTTTTAATCTGAATTTAAGCGATCTCTGTGATTTAAGCTATAATACGACAGACTACACTGGCACTGGATGTGACAGATTCCTCAAGAGTTTATGTCAGGAATTGAGTCCTTTTAAAGCTGAGTAAAACATCCATCTTAAATACAGGAATGAAAATCACTTTGAAATTTGATGACCTAAGAATTTTTCTTCATCTTCATACCCATTGAGCACATTGAAAGCACTCATCAATCTGATGGCCACAAGAGACGCTTGACACATGAAACTGGTAATGCCACAAGCAAGAAATGAAAATGCTTAGTCCTGATGAAGCTGGACCATAGTTTCCAGTGAAACTATAGTAGACTTTAAATTATAAATATTGCATTCATAAATGCTGTTTTTCTGAATTAAATGAAATATAATTATGCAACGAATGTAGTTTAACTACTTAAAAAAACAACCTTCAATTCTTACAAATTTTCGCAATTTTGTCACTTCCGTTTTAGGAAAAGTTTTTTTTTTTGCTTATCAAGCTTAAATGTAAATATTTGTGAGGAGGGGGGGTGTAATATTTAGTAGCAAGATAGGAAAATGGGATCATCATAGAAAAACTGTTATGATTATGGGAGAAATCTTCAGTCCATGTGATTCCCGTTTTCGGAATCCCTTCCCCTTCCATTTTCAGACTGAAATACAAATATTTATGGAACAAAACCCAGATGGAAAACGACCCCCCACACACACACACACCACCCATGAACTAATCCCTAAAAATTTCTCTTTAGCTTTCAACTAATCTCAAAAATGATCCAAATCGCGACAAAAGACAAAAAAAAAAGGGGAATTCCGCAATCCTGTGGAAGAATCTCATATACTTGTTGAACGGGATTCACACCTAAATAATACAGTAAACAAATCTATACAAACTCCGTTTATTGGTGTGAAATTCAAGAAGGAATACAAGGGAAAATTGTATCTCCCAAGCTTTCGCTCTCCAACCGGGAGGCTTTCTCAAGGGTTGCAGACGTTAAGTCGTAACGTCTGCAACCCTTGAGAAAGCCTCCCGGTTGGAGAGCGAAAGCTTGGGAGATACAATTTTCCCTTGTATTCCTTCTTGAATTTCACACCAATAAACGGAGTTTGTATAGATTTGTTTACTGTAATCTCATATACGTTATATATAGCCTGTAACCTAGCAATTTCAGAAGTAGAAATACCAGTGGGTATGTATATTAAGAAGAAAGAGCAAAAGACAGAAAATTATTTATTTATTCTTTCTTGTTCTTCTTAATACAAGCCCAACGGTATTCATCTGGCTGCCTACCAAATGCTTGCTTTGAAATTTTCCTGGGAAAATTAAGGTGTGTATACAGTTGCTTTCAACCTTTTTCTTGTGCTTAATTGTAATACCTTCATGAATTTAAAACAGCAGTTTTCCATCATGATCTTGTCATCATTGTATTGGGACCTCAGAATGCTTTTTATATTACTATTATTTTCTTGAACTTGAATTCACTTGTTTCTTCCATGTTCCAACATCTACACTGTTTCATACCTGCATCACTCAGAATGAACACTATTCCAACCAGTCCCACAGTTGCTGGTCTTTCCACATTATTTACCACTCCGAATTTAAAATTGACAATCATAACTGCATTTAATCCCATACTTATAGATATTAATAATAGAAATCAGTTGTGTGGGGTTGGGGGTTGGGGGTAAAGTATTCAATCTGGCAACGTGTCAGAGACATTGTAGGATTGAAACTGTTTTCCTTTCAGAATAAGGAACAATCAATCTGAGTTACAAAAACCATACACAACTTAAAAAAGAAAAAAAAGTTATACATAACATGGTAGCAAAGGGGAGAAGAGGGATGGAAATTAAAGAAACAGAAAAACAAAGGCATGAAGTCTTAATCATCAAAGATAAGCACCATGAAAAAATACAACTAGTGCAGAGGCAACTGACATCAACTTCCGGAAAGCTGCTGTACATGTGCGTGGCGACAAGCTGCATGTAATCAACAGAAATAGGTACATCATTTTTTAAGTACCATTACTGTAAAACAGTTGTAACACTGTAAAGGAGGCTGCCATTATATAAAAATAACGTTTGATATTAAGGCCATTTTATTGCTTTTGTTTGAAAGTTCACCATTAACCTTAAACAAAAGAGCAGTTGCCCACAAGCTTTGCTGACATGACATAAAATGGAAAGGAAATAAACTTCCCTGAAGAGATTCATATGTTTTAATATTTTTCACTGTACACCATGTAAACTTTCAGTTCAGAAAACTTGAAAATTTTCATCATCCGGGTTTCTGAACTGAAAGTTTACATGGTGTACAGTGAAAAATATTAAAGGATTTACAACCCAACTATGTGTATCTATTTCTTCAAGGGAAATTTATTTTCCCATCCATCCAACAGAAGAAATAATTAGTATATATTCATATGTTTATGAAGCATGTCAAGAATGCTAGGGACTGAGTTGCTGGTTCAAATCACATGATGCAAAGAAATAGATTACATGCATATAAACCTCAATTGTAGAAAAACAACTTCTACAGCATACATATTAAGAGTACACCAACCTGTGCAAATTAAAACTACTAATTGCATATAGTACAGATCTATGTCTAGTATCATAAAATATCTAATTCTATGTCTAATCTTTGCACTGAGAATGATTTTCACTAAAACTAGCATATGTACAAAACAGCACAGCAGCAGAATGTTGTTACGGTCTACCCCATCGCACTAAATAATGCAAATTTTCTTTCGATATCATCAACATGAAATTTTTTACGAGTTCTATCAAAGTAGGCTACATTTCCTTATTAAGAGCATAATTTTGTTATGTACATACAGTATTTGTTTCAGAAATTCATTTCCTTCCAAATTGTTTCATTAAAATAAAGGCAATGCTGGAATTAAACTAACAGGAGAATGAAGTTGCACAGAAATTTTATGTTGAGAACAACTGAAGGCAACTTTGAAATTTGTGTCTTACGACAGAATGATTTTCACAATTTCAGATTTACAACTATTTGTGCATACACAGAAAACAATATATACATTGCTTCCATTTAGGTTGCTGTTACCTACAGCTGTTTAGGTTGCCGTTACCTACAGCTGCATGTGCATGTCAAAAAATATCAGCATAGCATGTGATTATAGTAGATTAATTACATACAAATACAAACATGATCACACCTTCTGTGCATGGAAGATAAAAGTTTATAAAACTCATATTCTGCATGTTATGCTGTATACATACATACTGTACATACACAAATATCACTAAGCTGTTCTATGAGTTTCAGAGGTTAGCTCCTCAAAGAAAGTATATCTGCCAGATTAATGTTTAACTTTTGGAACTAGATTTTATTTACTGTTGATGTACTAGAGATCTCCATTTAAAGCGATCTTGGCATACAGTTCAAGCTTCGCTGACTTCCATCACACGACGCACACAAGACCTTTTGTACTTCATACTCATAATCTTTTTCTCATGAAGACACTCCTGGGTCATCATTCCATCTCAGATCACCCAGGGCATGTCACACACATATCTTAGATTTTGTGAAAATTGGCACAAAGTATTGTACTAGTGAGATATGAAACCTGTTAAAATTTTAGGTCAGTCGGTCCAGTAGATCTTAAGAAATGCCCCTTTAAAAATTGGGTAGCTCTGCCTTTAAAGTTTTTGTGCTATGAGTTTTCACAACTACACTGTAGGATAAAAAAATTCATAACTTCACAACTAACTGTTGTAGCCACATAATGTTTTTTCTTAAATGATCTGCATGATTCATACAGTTTGGCACAACTTGTTTCTGCACATTTTTAGAATTAAAAGAACACTTTTTTAAAAATTTAATGACAAAAGACATGTAAAAAGAAGGCCACATTTTTATTAAACAAAGCAATTTTTTTCAAAATGAGCCCCCACTTCAAATCTGCTAAAATTATTTTTATTTGTGTATAATAACATAACCTTTCAGCAGGGAAAAAAATACTTTTAGGGAATTCACAATTTTGGCGAGGAAAAAAAAATCAAAAATGGCGTGTTTTATATACGGAACATTTCAACATGATATTACCCAGTTTTTTAATCAAGTGGTTGCTTGACCATTTAATACCCCCCCCCCTAGTTTAACCCTATCGGTGAGTAGCTCAAAACAATTATTATTATTATTTTTTATGCGCACCATCTTGGATATAGGTTCATTTCTCTTTTCTGTGGCAGGCCAAAATAGGGCCTCAAAATGGTTTTGAAAGAAGGTAATTGTTTTCCTCTTATTGTAGATCGAAAGTTTTGGTTTTCACTACCTTAGAGAGGACATTTTCGGCTTACAGAAAATGTATAGAAATGATACAAAATAATTTGTTTAACCTTGCTTAAAATGGCATTGAAATCTGCAATACTCGCAAACATAATCACCATTTTTGATGGACTGTTATGGTGACTGGGAGGTGGAACCCCAAGTTGGGAATTTTTGTGTAATAACTATGGCTAGTAGAATTTTCAGCTATGGAGAACTTAAGTCTGGGTTTGGTCCCCTTCCCACTTTTCCCTTCACTCAAAGTTGCAAAATTTCCAACATTTGCAGATTTCAAGGTTACCTATCTCAAAAGTGGGACCAGATAAATATTTATTTTATTTTCCATCAAGGATACCCCTATTGGTACTCAACAAAACCTGCAAGTTTCATTTTGTGGTTTAAATTAGTTTAGAAGTTACAGGCTCTGAAATATTTGTGAATAAATGGCAACATTTCAGTACTCAGAAATGCACAGAAACTGATGAATATTTATGCTTATTTCTATTTTCAAAATATTTTTTAAGTCTTATGGAATTACATTTTAAACACCTTTAACTACCAAATACTATATGTACAACTTATACATAAGGTAAATAAAAAAACCTAAAAAAAACCTTACCAGAGCATATTGTACAGTTTGCGATTCACAAACTTTAGCAGCAACACTTTTCTAGATGTACAGCCTTATTTCTGTGAGTGCACTTGCAACTCACTATATTTGTTACTGTTGAATTTAATATTTTGACCAATTTCAATTTGCAAAGCTGTGCTCACAATCACCAGTCAAATCGGCAAAGTTTTTTTATAGTTGCCATGCTTAAAAATAATCGCCAACTGCAAAAAATGTGACCGACAGGGCCACCTTTGCTATTCTAAACTGTTTCTTTCTTTCTTTTTTTTTTTTAAGAATACAAGCAAATGCAAAAATTAGGTGTCTTTAAATTTCTTACTAATTTTAATAAAAATATAAACTAATGGAGCAAACCATTTTACGAATTATTTTGACATTGAATGATACGTTTATGTATGATTTATAAATGAACTTTTCCTTGGTTACATAAGAAATAAATTAATTATTTTCTGTCAGTTTGAATTAAAAACTAAACACAATTACTGATTTTCATACAAAAAAAAAACTTTGACTGAACCAGGTCTTCAGCCTGTTTGGATAGGCTGCATGTTCTTCCTGTTGCAGTGTTTACCTCAACAAAACATAATATGTGTGTCCGAGGTATTTCACAATCATTATTAGGCCAATAAAAAGATGGAGAAGCCCATGTGGGTGCATGAATCGAACAGTCACATCACCTTCATATAGTTAATCTTTTCGACAAATCCCACACACCAACAGGAATCATATACACATGCTACGTAGCAATTATCATGTAACTGTAACTCATCTTGAAAATTAATTACACTGATTGTGGAAATAATTTTGTAATATTTATCAGAACTTAATCTCTTAGCACCAATTCTGAAATTGGGAAGAGGTGTAAAGTGATGCATTGTGCGTATACAAGGAATAGCTTTTGCTTTCTCAAAACAGGGACTAAGCTGATTACACACTTTGTTCATCTCTTCCCCAAACACAAAGCAAAATGTAACTTCTTTTATATTAATCTTTAAGAAGTTATACATTGTTGCACCAGATGTTATTTGTTGAGCTAAAGGTCACTGCAAACTGGCTTTTGTTGTTAGCCTTTTTACAACTGCACCAATACCATCACATGATGACTTGCCACGGCTTGTTGTAAAAAATGACCACTTCCCTGCCAATTTAAAAAAATCCTGTTCGTGATAGCGTAAGTTCAGAAAATTCTTGCAGTTTTTATACTATGCAGAACAACCATCAGTGAAACACTTAATATTTCTCACAGTCTGTGGTCAAATGCACAACCTTTTTTCTAAACTGAAGGAAGTAGAAACATCCACAATGACTAGAAATTTTAGTAGGAGGCAAAAACAGGGATAGCAAGTGAGGATAGAACTTTATTTTGAAGTCCTGTAAAAAGGAAGGATTTTTTTTTCAACATTCATTAGTAACTATGGCAAGTATTTCATTATTGATACAAAAAAATTTAGGTTGGACGTTTTTTTTTTTTTTCATTTTCTTAAAAGTATTTACATGCACTGGATGAATAACAAAAGAAAATTCCTGTACCTTATTTCAACAGGTTAAATTATTTTTATTTGATTGCACATTTAATATGAAAGTATAATATTTCTCCTTGTTGAGTTTACGTACTATGTACTTATGAAAAAATCTCAAGCTCCAAAATAAATTATTTTATTTTATTTTATTTGCTGATGATACGAAAGGCGCGCGCGTGCGCGTGCGTGTGTGTGTGTGTTCTCCATAGCTGAAAACTACTAGCCATAGTTATTACACAAAAATTCCCAACTTGGGGTTCCAACTCCCAGTCACCATAACAGTCCATCAAAAATGGTGATTATGCTTGTGAGTATTGCAAATTTCAATGCCATTTTAAACAAGGTTAAAAAATATTTTCCATCATTTCTATAAATTTTCTGTAAGCCAAAAATGTCCTCTTTAAGATAGTGAAACCCAAAACTTTTGATCTACAATAAGAGGAAAACAACTGCCTTTTTTCAAAACCATTGTGAGGCCTTGTTTCAGCCTGCCGCAGAAAAGAAAAATGAACCTATATCCAGAGATGGATTTATGGCTTTGCCATCCCTAAGCCTAGACAAATTTGGCACTCCCCTTTGAAATAAAGAATTTGATGGTTACAATTTCATGTAACTCGTTCGGATCTACAAAACGGAATTTTAGGGAGGTGGGGGGGGGGGGGTAGCTTATCCAAAGCAAAGTACAAATAAAAAAATAATAATTTGAAGCTTAAATATAGTGAAACTACAGTATAAACAAGAATTTTTCTTATAACAATTAATAACAAAAGTTCGTCTATCGTTGACAAAAACTCCTTACTTTTGACTTCCGCCATCAATTCCTAAATTGATTAAATATTTGTTATTAATCAGTTGCTTTGGTAGAAATTTTTGACTTCATTCAATTCTTTCTTTCCCCCTTTTTTTTAACAATTTTTAATGTTTTGATACATGGCAGCACAAAAAAAAAAATAAAATAAAAAACACCTTTCGGCAGGAAAATAGTACCTATGCTTCGCCATAGCTTTCGCTCGGCAGCTAAGGATACCGGTTGGCTGAAAACTAATTGACGCTTTCTCTAGAACACTGATTCTGTTTGCAATTTTAATACATACGGTTCGTTGTGTCATGTTTCTTTTAATGCAGTGAAGTAATAAATAAATCTTGAATTTGAAATAAACGCAAATTTTAGAATTCCTGCACCAGTGCTACATTATTTAAAATTTTAACAGTATCGGAATTTCGAAAATTGCCGGGTTTTAAGAAAGTTCTAAAAAGATAAACATATGTTTGCCTATGGATTCTCAAGTCGAAGAGGAAGTGGATTATGGGAATTCCGAAACAAAATCGTGTATACATCAGCTTTCGGAATAGATGTTAGGTTTCCACTTTTATTTTAATTTTAAAAATTTCTTTCATTATTTTATGGGCTTTTAAGAAATTACTAATTTTTACTACTACTAAAATTCGCCACCCCTAAATTTTGCCGCTGTAGGCCCAGGCCTAGTCAGTCTATAGGGAAATCCGTCTCTGCCTATATCCAAGATGGTGGCACATAAAAATAAATAAAAAATTGTTTTGAACTACTCATCATTAGGGTTAAACTGGGGGGGGGGGGGTGTGTATAAAATGGTCATGCAACCACTTAATCAAAAAACTAGGTAATATGTCGGAATGTTCATATATAAAACGTGCCATTTTGGATTTTTTTTTCCTTGCCAAAATTGCCAATTGCCCCAAGCATTTTTTTCTGCTGCTGAAAGGTTACGTCAAAATACACTCAAGAAAATGTTTTTAGCAAATTTGAAGTGCGGGCTCATTTTGAAAAAAATTGTTTTGTTTAATAAAAATGTGGCCTCATTTTTCCATGTCTTTTGTCATTAAATTAAAAAAAAAGTGTTCTTTTAATTCTAAAAATGTGCAGAAACAAGTTGTTTTTATGTGGCTGCAACAGTTACGGTAAATTTTCGTTGTATTATCCGCAGACCGCGAAATTCACATACATTTTTTTTCCCTTCGTATAATCTGCAGACTGTGACATTCAAGCAAAAAAATTGTTGTATAATCTGCACATCATAGATGTTGAACCGGAAGCGAAATTTCCGATTGAAAAGTCGGTCACATAATGATCCAGGAGTCCGAAGAAGAAAGAAAGAAAGAAAAAAAAAAAAAAAGAAAAAGAAAAAAAGAAAAAAAAACAATTTCATTAAATTAAAAAATTTATTTTTAAAGGTTACTTTTTCATATTTTTATCTTCGGACAGATAAAAGGCGTGACATCCATAGATCACGCCGATGCAGCTCCATAGTATTGCATTACACCTTGCTAATGACGAAAGGCTGATACAGAACAAGTAATAGAAATATCGTATGTACTCACATATAAGTCGAAAGTTTTTGGAGGAATCCTGCTTTCAGATCATAAAAGAGTGGTAGGCAATGCACGTAACTAACAAACAAATTAAGAAGATGGTAGTATAGAAGGACACGCTAAGTTACCTTATAAAAGTTTTAAGGCAAATATATTTCAGCCATTACTACGGCCTTCATCAGTGCGACTATGATTTGTTTCGTTGCCAGATTGGAGAGGTAAGTTTTGTAATGGTAACTCCTGGTGACATGATGTAATGAGGGATTTCCAGATGTATGGAACGAAAATGGGGAGCTCAGAGTTGCAATTTTTTGGCAAATAAAATTTCCAAACTTTCTCTAAACCTCAGAGCAAACCGATTTTGGAAGGAAGCCAACTTTTTTGCATCGGACCAAAGTGGAATAGCAGAAGTGTCAGCCATGGTAAGTTGAGACAAGAAAGATGTAGGTTTTCCAAATTTCACATCAGATTTGTGGTCCTTAAGTCTTGAGATAATTTTTCGGAATGAACTTCCAATATACGCGGTTAATCCAACGTTAGTCTTGGCGAAGAAAGCGGAGGTCTAGGGTCTCTGTCATTATGGAGGATAACAGAAATTGAAGGAGAACAGCGAATGGCAAGTCTATATCCTTCTCTTTTGAAGATACTGATGAGCTTGTAGGAAGAAAGATTGTGGTAAGGAATTGAGCCAGCAAACATTAGTTCCTTTTTTGGTGAAACAGGTTGAAGAGCAACAACTGTTTTTTTCTTAGCATTTTGAATTAATTTAGAAACCAGGAGAGGGGGAAAGTCATGTTGAGTAGTTATCAAGCGGTGTTGGCTAATTCATTTTTTAGATTAACTTCAGTGTTACATACCAAATGAGCTCGATGAATGAGAGACTTGAGAGCTGCCAGTTTATATTGGCTCAAATTTCAAAATACAATTGTTTATAATTTTGAATAATTGTTTCTTGTGTAAGAGCAGCATATTCCTGTTTCGATCTGCTATTTCTGTGATTTTGCTAGCGTTTCCAAACAGTGTTTCAAATACTTCATCGTTCCTTTTATGACTCAAAATTTCACGAGTTTTTTTTAATTTGAGTTACACAGTAGTTTGTCTAGTGATTTTTTTCTGCAAAATTTCTAATAATAGATTGGTGGGGCCAAAAATTTCATTAAATACTATTGCCAAAAAATGTAAATTCAAAAGTGTTCATATCGTTTAAAAACCCCTTGGCAAGTTGAATTGATTTTTTGTCTGATTGTTCACTATTTGTCAGAAATTCAAATACTTCCTTCAATTTATCCCAATCTTCAACAATTACACTTACTAACTTCGCAGTGGAGGACCATCGAGTTTCTGCTATGGTTGGTATGCGTCTTGCGGTTGTAGATGTGTGTATAAGATCGCTTCACTGAGTGGTGAAAAAACGAAGGAATTCCAGTGAGGCTTGCATAAAATATACGACACTTTGAAATTTTAGGAAAACTCTGCTGTAATACAAGGTTCAAGCGATGTGCTAAGCAATGAACAAAAACAGCTTGAGAAGCTTTATCCTTGATTTTTTCTGGAGCCCATTCACGTGTCCAGACATTACACTTGCCCCATCGTAACATTGTCCTATTAATTTGTGTTGATAATCGAATTGTTCCAAAATTTTGTCTAGCATTTTGTATAAAGCTTCTGACGTTCGATCTCCACTCATGTCGGGAAACCCAAAAATCGCTCAGCCAATACACCTTCCGAATCAACAGATCTTATTATTAAAGAGCACTGAGAATCTGATTTATGTCTGTGGGGTCATCTACTTGAATAGAAAAGCATTGAACTTCATTTATTTCATTTTTAACGTGACCGTTTATATATTCAGAATTACATTCAATTAATTCATTTTGAATAGTTTTTGAGTCACCTGTGAAGACATTTTTGTCTTTTCGTATTGATTTTTAATTTTTAAAGGAATTCTTGATATCAACAATGAAAGTAATTCCTTGAAATTTCTATGATTTATCGAGTCCATGCTTTCTTCATGGCCACGGAATGCTAGTTCTTCTGTGCTCAAATATAATACTGCATCAATCACTGTCTGCAGGGAAAGTCTATTTAAACGAACGTTTTCGTTGAAATACATTTTCGAAAGCCTAGCATTTTCCCTCAGGGCATCGGTAATGGTGTTCTGATTTTCTTCAAAATTCCTTAGCATTAACTCGCATTTCAGGTGTTCGCTAGAATCACCATGTTTATGAAGTGAGCGTGTTATACAGTAGCGAACAAAAGTATTTGGCGAAACACTTTTTTGACCATAATTTTTGTTCTGCTGGACCAAATCGGGTTATTTTGGGATATGATATGTGTTCATTTGTGGTTTACAATGCCGCGTAGTTTGTATTTCGCTCAGAGCGAATTTGTCATTCGAAATGGGCCATATTCAAGAGTCGCCAATTATTACCCATTTGTTGCTGCATGTATTAATGTTTTTCTTGTGATTTTTGTGGGTTTTGTGATGTGTAGTGTGATAATAAGTCAATCTTAGGTTTACAGAAATGGGTAAAAAGGCGGAGATCCCTGTTGAAGCTCGCCAGGCGGCCGTGAACATGATGGAATATGGAATGCGCATCACCGACATTGCGAGGGCACTGAAAATACCACACCAGCCCATTTCAGCTATCCTGAAACGTTATAAGAAGACTGGGACCGTCGAGAACAGTCCGCGATGTGGTAGGCCTCGTTCCACTACATTGCGTCAGGATAGACGCATCCTCTGTCGATCTCGTGCTGATCCCACCTTGACTGCTGTGGACATTGCCACCGAATTCCGCGACAGCAACGACCTGAACGTCAGCCAAATGACCATCTCCCGTCGTCTCATTGCTGGTGGATTGAATGGAAGACGCCCTGCCAAGAAACCACTCATCGGAGTCAAGAATCGACGAGCCAGAGTCGCGTTCGCACCCCGTCATCGACTCTGGACCGCGGCGGACTGGAGTAAGGTGTTTTTCACCGACGTGAAAGAGTTCAACTTGTTCGGAAGTGATGGCATCCGATACGTCCGACGTCCATGTGGCCAGAGATTGAACCCCCAGTTCATTCAGCCGACTGTCAAGCACGGAGGAGGATCGCTCATGGTTTACGGCGCCTTCTCTCGTGATTGAATGGGCTCCGTCATCAAGACTGACAGAATAATGACTGGCCAGAGCTACATGAACATGCTCATGAACGATGTCTTCCCATTAGCAAAACAGAACATGCCACCCGGATGGATCATGCAGCAAGACAACGACCCGAAACCTACCTCCAGAGTAGCGAAGGCAGCCTTCCAGCAGCAACAGGTCCCACTTCTAGACTGGCTAAGCCAATCTCCAGACCTCAACCCCATCGAGCACATGTGGGAGGAGCTGGAGAAACGATGTGCGAAGAAAACCTGCCGGAATAGGGCCCAGAAGTTCGATCAACTGTCTGCAGAATGGGCGCGAATTCCGCAGGTCACCGTCGAGAAGCTAGTGGATTCGATGCCGGCCCGTTGTGCAGCTGTTATTAAGTCTCGTGATTATCCCACTAAGTATTAGTTATTGCTTTGTCGTTTTCTCGTACTTGTTTTCTGTTATTGTTGCATTAAATGACTGTGACACACACCTACTTTGTTGGTCAATTTGTATGATCTTTGCGATTAAGCTCTGTACCTGATCTGTGTTAAGGTTTTTGATCCATCTGCATATGGGTCATGTTTACAACTGAATAACACATATCATATCCCAAAATGACCCGATTTGGTCCAGCAGAAAAAAAAATTATGGTCAAAAAAGTATTTCACCAAATACTTTTGTTTGCTACTGTATATAATAAATCTGAGAATCCGTCTTTATTCCATGCAGAATGTTTATTACTAAAAAGTAAGCAGGGCCAACAAAATAATTTTTAACACAGAAGTACTACAAAGCCATTTATATTCAGTAAACCAACAATTTTTAAAATTAATATTGTAAGATTTACCACTCCTCGATTTCTTTTTTGGCAACAATTGTCAGTGAATCCGTCGGTCATCCTTGAAGTAAAATGTCTCTTTTATCTTCATCTTTCCACTGATTAAATGGAGTTTGTAATAAATTACAAACTATGTCACTCACAGGATACATACTTTAATTAAAACTGCCACTAACTGTTAAACTGTACACGAAACTTGTACAGACAAATAATCACAAAGCACGAAAAAACAAATCCCTTTCGGAAAGCATGTACCACAAAACTGCAAGGAAAAAGCCGAAACGGGGCGGTACCCTGGGTAAACCGCCCGTTTCACCATGATCTTCGAAAGTCACGACTCCAAATGCAGAGCCTCGGCGCCGAAGCTAAAACACTTCACTTGTGCGCCAGATATGGAAGGTTGACGTCACGGTTATCATAGCAACTCGGTCGAAAGCTGCAGACTTCCAAGGGTTTTCATTTCGGCTTTTCACTTGCACTGTTTTGCATATGAGAACTTGTATTGAACGCGCTATGTGAATGAAAGTATTGAACACGCTATGTGAATGGATATCTAATCAAAATTTTGAGTATATTCTAACACAATAGAGGTAAAAAAGAATATATTATACAAATTACTGAATAAAACTTTATTTTAAGTAAAATAGGTGAAGAGGCACTTCACCTACTTCACCTGAAAAGCCGCCACTGCATGTAACATCTCTCAGAAAACTGGAAAATTTCATCGCCCTGGAGCGGGAATCGAACCCACATCTCCCGATTTCCGTTCGAGTATGCTAGATGGGTCAAAACGCTATGCTATAAGATAGGTCAAAATGCTATGAGGAAACAACGATGCTTTGACTAGCGAAAATCTGAGGATGCTCAAATTCCTAAGCTAAGTTTGCTTAGTCTCATTTCCTTGGAACTTAACTGTCCTGGATGGTGTAACGTTAGCATTCTTGAATGGAAATCGGGAGATGCAGGTTTGATTCCAGGTCCAGGGCGATGAAATTTTCTAGTTTTCTGAGAGGTGTCACATGGATGACCAGTAAGAGTTACAATCAAATTCAGAATTTATATTCTGTTTGCTTTGAATATTCTCGCCGGTTGGATGGCAAAATGCCATTGATGTCCAACGGTGAATATATTGCCAACTAAATATTATTTACATATTTTTTTTAAAGGCATGTGCTGTTTGCAGTCCAAAAACAGCAAATAATGACTGAAAAGAAAACTAATCATTATAGCTTTTTAATCTTCCATTGAAAATACAAATATTTTATCGTTAATTCTTCTGATATAATTTGCACAATGGCAATAGAATAGTATTTAACAAACATGAAATTAACATCATACTATCATATTAGCAACATGTTGAAACAGTGTAATATGATAATTGTCAATGTTAGTGGGGTAGTTTAAGACATCACAAAAAATGTTTGGATTATTATAAAAATATTTATTTTTCAATATTTTTCATTGATAATGAATTAACATTACAAATTTTGAAGATGCCGTATTTCTTTCATGAATTAACATTATTTTAATTAGAAAAGCCTTCTCAGCACAATAAAGCATTTATTAATACTGCCTGTACTTAAAATAAACATTTTTAAGGTACAGCAACTTACAAGATCTTTCAATGCACCGTGTGCTCTATTATCAGGTATTTCAATAAACATAAACAAAACAACGGATAAAAGCAAGAAGCATTTTCAAATTATGTGAGCACGTGATAACAATAACGAGGTTTACAATAAATATAGAGGAAGCTTGGTCATGCGCTAAAAGGATTCAACAAATAATAATACTATGAATCACTATTACATATGCAAATAAATATATACGCAGATGATAATTAATAAGTTAACATTAATCGTCAAACTGTAAGTGGATTATTAGAAGTTAAGTGTTGTTGGAGAAGAACATGCTTTTCTGGCTGCATTAACATGGCCCAAGGCACTGAGACAAAACGTGGAGTTTCTTCATTACAGCAATCAGAGCTGTGCGATAAAATACAGAAACTTTCAGCGAATCAGAGGGATCGCCTTGTACGATTTCAGCTCAGCACACTGGCATTGTCCAGTCTGGTCAGTAGGTACTTCTATTAACTAATCGTGCAAGAGAGGGAGCATCAGAGTTATTAGTAATAGAGTACTTGTGCTCATATAGTCTTGTGCGCAATGGGCGTGCAGTGGATCCTATATATGCTAATGCTGGATCTTCTGGGTCAACAGGATTTAAGGGTACTTTGTAAACTCCATGTCTGTTGAGTGTGGAAACCTGGTCACGGTCGTTTTGCACGATGACTCGAATACTTTTTGTATTTTCTCCAAAGGCAATGTGATGTTTTTTACATATGTTCTTTAATATTGCAGTGACTTCAGGTATATAGTCCACAGTGCCAACATATTTTGCAACTCTGGTTTCCCTTTGTAAGGTACTTTTGACTAGATGTTTCACTGATCGAGCAATTTTTGCAACAATCGCTTTATGGTAGCCATGTGCCATCGTAATCATCTGGATGTGATTTAACTCATTTCTTCTAGCCTGGATATTGGAGGAGTGGGTGAATGCTCTTCAGACCATGTACTCTATAGCTGCTAGTTTTTGTTTTTTTGGGTGCGATGAATTATGCAGAATAATAGCAGATTGTGTTTGAGGCCTTCGGTACACTGTATAGGATAAACAATTGGTATCGGGGTGTCTTGAACTGGCTTTTTGGAAAGATAGGAAGTCTTTCTAGAAGTACATGAGACTCAGGAAAAATAGGGGAAACAAAGTTGTGGGTTGTGTGAAGAATGAGATCGGGAAAATGATATGGGAGCCCAATGAGTTAAGTGAAAGATGGGGTGAATACTTCTGTGAGTTATTACGTCAGGACAGCAAAGATGATTCTGAGACAGACGCAGATGACGTCACAATGAGGGATGGAAGCACAGGAGGGATCTCAAGAGAAGAAGTGTGTAAAGCTCTAAAATCTCTTCAGAATGGTAAGGCTCCAGGAGTTGATGGTATAACTGCAGAGATGTTGAAATATGGTGGTGACTCTGTAATTGACTGGTTAACTGAAATTGGCCAGTTGTGCTGGGAGTTAGGAATGGTCCCTCGGGATTGGAAGGATGCTATCATTGTTCCCTTGTATAAGGGAAAAGGTGATCAGACTGAATGCAAGAACTATCATGGTATTACCCTAATAAGTGTGCCAGGGAAAGTGTTTGGCAAGGTTGTTATTGAAAAAGTACGGGGTCTTACATCAGGGAAATTGTGGGATGTTCAGAGTGGTTTTATGCCTGGTAAAGGCTGCACTAACCAGATTTTTGCATTACGCTTGATGATTGAAAAGTATCTGGCTGTTGGTAAGAAAGTTTTTGCTGCCTTCATAGATTTAGAGAAAGCTTATGACCAAGTGAATAGGACACTTTTGTGGAAGGCATTGAATGAATATGGGGTTACTGGGAATCTCTACTTAATAGTGAAAAAGCCATGTATGCTGGTAGTAGAGTTTGTGTACGAGTGAATGGCGTTTTACCAAAATGGTTTTCTATTGGTGCAGGAGTTAGACAAGGTTGTGTAATGTCACCATGGATGTTTAATATATTTATGGACGCATGCATACGTGATGCCAAAATAGATAATAGTGTAGCAAACAAATCAACAAGATAATAGTGGTTTATATCTTAGTGATATCCGTGTGTGCAGATTGCTGTATGCTGATGACACTGTCCTGTTGTCAGAGAGCAAAAGTGATTAGCAGATTATTTTGTCTCAGATGCACGAAGTTTGCTTGAAATTCAAACTGAGTATAAATAAGGGAAAAAACAAAGTTATGGTGTTTGAGAGAGGAACAGGTAGCACTGAATGTAATGTAAATATAAATGGCACTGTGATTGACCAGGTGAGTGAGTTTGTGTATTTAGGAAGCATGTTTGACAGAGAGAACAAATTGGATGGTGAAATTAGTAGGCGAGTGAATTCTTCATTGAAAGTCTTAGCTTTCAATTAGCTGCTCTGCAAGTTTTCACAGGAATGACGGGTTCTCTAGAGAGTCCCGCATGGCTGTGTTTACAAGTGTAATTGTTCCTACTCTGATGTATGGCAGTGAAACCTGGGTACTGCAGAAGAAACATAGGAGTTGTTTGTGTGCTGGAGAAATGCGTTACTTACGTGGGGTTTGTGGCAAGACACGGTCTGATTGTGTGAGGAATGAAGATGTGTTGCAGTTGTGTGATGTGAAGCAAAATGTTGTCAGCAAGGTGGAGACCAATATGCTTCGGTGGTTTGGTCATGTTGAAAGAATGAGTGATGAGATGCTTACTAAATAAATGTTTTTAGCCCGAGTGACAGGAAGGAAAGGCAGAGGAAGGCCAAGAAAAACATGGGAGGATCAGATTCAGGAATGTGTGCATGAGTAAAAGATTATGAGTATGAAGTATAAAAGATCTTGTGTACGGCGTGTAATGGATATCAGTGAAGCCCGAGTTGTACGTCAAGATCGCTGTAAATGGAGAAGTTTGATACGACAACAGTAAGTAAAAATATCTGGTAGTTTGTATTACTTTTTGGAGCTAACCTCTGAATTTCAGAGAACAGCTTAGTGATATGTATGATGTATGTATGTATCGGGGTGTCTTTTTAGTAAGATGTCCAAGAATGGAAGCGTATTATCATTTTCATCCTCAATGGTAAAATTTATGGAATTGTATTGTTTTGAGAGCTCTTTAACAAACTCTTCACTTTTGTCTTTCTGATGTGGCCAGAAATTAAGTATGTCGTCTACATATCTAATGTAGAGATCAGGCTTGTGTTGGAAATATTGTAAAACCTTGTTTTCTAGGTCTTGTATTAACAATTCAGTGAGTACCCCTGAAAGTGGGGAACCCATCGGCACACCTCCAGTCTGGCAGTAAATGGTTCCTTCATACCGGAAGAACATGTGTTTCTGTACGAAACATAGAGCGTTGATAATAGCTTGGATATCACTAATCATATAAGAATTCAAAGCCATTAGGCAGTTCTCAATAATGGAGTGTACATCTCCAATCGGAACATTCGGGTATAAAGAGACAAAATTGAGTGATGCGAAACGAACGGCTTTCCCTTTCATAGAAATGGCTTAATGTTGTCAATAGCCTTAACAGAGCTATTAACTGAGTAAGAGGAACCTGTAGTTAACGGTTTGAGGAATTTTGCTAGAGCACTTTCGAGCTGGTGGGCTGAGCTTGCATATCCTGACAGAAGCAGGCATACAGGAAAACCCTCCTTATGAGTCTTTACTTGGCCAAATAATTCAGGTATTCGGGGGCCTATAGTTGGGTATATATCCATAGCATTATTTGCAGGTAAGCCACCATGTTTTCTAAGTTTTGCCACAGCTGCTACTGCAGATGAGGTTGGATTCGAAGTCAGGATCTTGTGAGGTATACTAGCAATGGCATCATTCATCTTATTAACATAGTCTGCTTTGTTTAAGATGACAATTTATTGTGTTTTGTCACCTTTTAAAATGGAGATATTTTTTATCAGACTTCAACAATAACTTTAGCTGTTTAACCTCATCACAAAATTATGAAGGAACCATTTACCACCAGACTGGAGGTGCGCCGATGGGTTCCCCACTTTCGGGGGTACTCGCTGAATTGTTAATGCAGGACCTAGAAAACAAGGTTTTACAATATTTCCAACTCAAGTCTGATCAACATTAGATATGTAGACGACATACTTACTTTCTGGCCGCATCATAAAGATAAAATTGAAGAGTTTGTTAAAGAGCTCTCAAAACAACACAGTTCCATAAATTTTACCATTGAGCATGAAAATGATAATACTCTTCCATTCTTGGACATCTTACTAAAAAGACACCCCGATACCAACTGTTTATCTTATACAGTGTACCGAAAGCCTACAACACAATCTGCTATTATTCTGCATAATTCATCGCACCCAAGAAAACAAAAACTAGCAGCTATAGAGTACATGGTCCGAAGAGCATTCACCCACTCCTCCAATATTCAGGCTAGAAGAAATGAGTTAAATCACATCCAGATGATTACGATGGCACATGGCTACCATAAAGCGATTGTTGCAAAAATTGCTCGATCAGTGAAACATCTAGTCAAAAGTACCCTACAAAGGAAAACCAGAGTTGCAAAATATGTTGGCACTGTGGACTATATACCTGAAGTCACTGCAATATTAAAGAACATATGTAAAAAACATCACATTGCCTTTGGAGAAAGTACAAAAAGTATTCGAGTCATCGTGCAAAACGACCGTGACCAAGTTTCCACACTCAACAGACATGGAGTTTACAAAGTACCCTTAAATCCTGTTGACCCAGAAGATCCAGCATTAGCATATATAGGATCCACTGCACGCCCATTGCGCACAAGACTATATGAGCACAAGTACTCTATTACTAATAACTCTGATGCTACCTCTCTTGCACGATTAGTTAATAGAAGTACCTACTGACCAGACTGGACAATGCCAGTGTGCTGAGCTGAAATCGTACAAGGCGATTTCTCTGATTCGCTGAAAGTTTCTGTATTTTATCGCACAGCTCTGATTGCTGTAATGAAGAAACTCCACGTTTTGTCTCAGTGCCTTGGGCCATGTTAATGCAGCCAGAAAAGCATGTTCTTCTCCAACAACACTTAACTTCTAATAATCCACTTACAGTTTGACGATTAATGTTAACTTATTAATTATCATCTGCGTATATATTTATTTGCATATGTAATAGTGATTCATAGTATTATTATTTGTTGAATCCTTTTAGCGCATGACCAAGCTTCCTCTATATTTATTGTAAACCTCGTTATTGTTATCACGTGCTCACATAATTTGAAAATGCTTCTTGCTTTTATCCGTTGTTTTGTTTATGTTTATTGAAATACCTGATAATAGAGCACACGGTGCATTGAAAGATCTTGTAAGTTGCTGTACCTTAAAAATGTTTATTTTAAGTACAGGCAGTATTAATAAATGCTTTATCGTGCTGAGAAGGCTTTTCTAATTAAAATAATGTTTAACACACAAAGAATCCTTATTAAAATGAATTAACATATAACTAAAATAGATGATAATTTTTCAGCAACTGTGAAACTTTGACCCAACTCTTACCAGCAACAGTTTTGCTCAGACTTTTATGCCCACTTGTGGGGAGGTAATGTATTGGTAAAAGACTAAATCATATGATTCATTGTTCTCACAGCTTTCAAATATTACTTATAATGAATACCCAGATCTCTCTCTCTCTGTCTGAAATGCTCTCGAGATGTCTAAGTAATTGTGTGCTATTTAATAGATGCACGCATGCTAATTAAAAAACAAAAACAATGTTAGATTATTTCTCTCTGTCTGAAATGCTCTTGAGATGTCAAAGTGATTGCATGCTAACTTAAAAACATTGGATTATCAATGACTCGAGTTCTATTTATCCGATCTACAAAAGTCGAATTGAAATCTTTATATCATGGCAAGTTGAGTTTGTATATTAATTTAATTTAGCACAATTCCAATATTAATTTGTACATTTTATTGGGTATATAAATACATTTTGAGGGATTTGAGGTGAACAAAACATGTTGTTGGAACAGAAACAATATTTTAATATTAATCGAAGTATGCTCCCTCTGAAACTACAACTTTACTCTATCTTTCAGGCAGTGAACGTATGCTCCCTCTGAAGCTACAACTTTACCCTATCTTTCCGGCAGTGAACGTATGCCCTGAAGGAAGAATTCCGGTTTCTTGGAAAAGATCCAGTTGTCCAGCCTAATTTTAATGTCTTCATAAGAACTAAACCATTCTCCAGAAAGTGCTGACTGCATCGACAGGAACAAATGGTAATCCGATGGCGCAATATCTGGTGAATATGGTGGGTGGGGTAGAAATTCCCAGTCGGATCCTTCTAAGTACTTTTTCACAGGTCGAGAAACGTGTGGTCTTGCGTTGTCATGCTGTACGATGACTTTGTTGTGTCTATTCTCCCATTCCGGCCATTTTTGCATGAGAGCTAATTTTAAATGCATTAATTGGGTTTGATACCGATCACCAGTAATAGTTTCTGACGGTTTCAGCAGTTCATAGTGGATCGCACCCTTCTGGTCCCACCAGATACACAGCATTACCTTTGAACCATGGATATTGCGCTTTGATGTTGAAGGACCTGGTTCACCTGGTTTCACCCATGCTTTCTGCCGTTTAGGGTTATCGCACCATATCCATTTCTCGTCGGCAGTAATAATACGATGCAAAACAAACTTTTTTTTTTTTTGCGTTTGAAGCAGCAATTCGCAAATGGTTTTTCGACATTCAAGGTCTCTTTCCTGCAAAGCATGTGGAACCCAATTCCCTTCTTTTTGCACCATTCCCATGGCAGCTAAACGTTGTGAAATGCATGGTTGACTAACATTTAATGCTGCTGCTAGTTCTTTTTGGGTCTGGCACGGATCCTCGTTGAGTAAAGCTTCCAATTCGGCATCAGCAATTTTTTTGGGTGGTCCAGAACGTTCTTTATAACTGACATCGAAATCATTCCTTTTGAATCGTCTAAACCAATACTCACATTTTTTTATGGATGGGGAATGTTCACCATAGATTTCTGACATTAAGCGATAGTTGTCGGCAGCACTTTTCTTGACAATAAAGTAATGCACTAACATTTCCCGCAAATGCTGTTTTGTCGGGACAAAAGTTGCCATTTTCCATCGAGTAAAACAAATACGTCTCCTTCAATCGAACGTCGTATTCTGACTCTGACAGCTGGCGTCTTACTGCGATATCGCAGTGTTGCCATGTTAAAATACATGCGAGCAGTAATAAGTACAACACCAAACGGAAATCCCTCAAAACTTATTTATATACCCAATAATATTTTTTTTTACTTTTTTAATTTAACTAACTTTCAGAGTTTAGTGCTGATTATATTATACATTTTGCAAAATATTGATCTATCTAAATGCTTTAATATACAATATACAATAAAAACTGAAATTTTGAGATGTCAAAGTGAGCAAAATTGCATCAAAAACGGATGTCACCCCAATAGCACATTGTTGATAATATAACTTAGTTCTGATTTGTAATAACAGATGTTGCATTATATTGTAGAAAAAGCTTTGGTATGAAGATTCAAACTAACTGTCAAATAGGACATCTCCTATATATTAATATTTATTTAAAGCTTAAAAACAAGTGTCCTAAGACGGGCTATAGGCTAGTATATATATATACACATATTGTCATAAAAATCCGTGCACCAACAAAAAAAACCTTGCAATTAACGTGAAACTCTGCGAGTAGCTACGAGGAGGGTAGACATGCAAATGATTCAAGTTTCGTGCGATTCCGCATACCAACACATCGAAGACTGGTGCTGCAATCGCAATCCTTGGGGCTTATAAGGCGACGTGCAGGGTACTCCACATTCGTGCCAAAGTACATGGTAAGAGTAAGGTGAGATCAGTGAGATCCCTGAGCGATAGACATGCTGAGGAGCTGCAGTAGATGTATGTGCGTAGAGGCAACTAACGGAATTTGAACGAGGCTGTATCGTCGGGATGAGAGAGACAGGGTGGTTAGCTAGCCGAATTGCCTGCCATTTGGAACGGTCGGACAGTACGGTGCGATCGTGTTGGTAGCAATGAACATGGGAAGGCACCCAGACATGGCAGACTGGCTCTGGACGACCCAGACACACCACTAGCAGAGAGGATCGTGGGATAGTGAGAGCGGCATGCAGAGATGCACGGACGTCCTTGTCCAATATCCAAAGACATGTGGCGGCTGTACAAGGGACCCCTGTGTTCACCAGAACCATTTCCAGGCGCCTGGCAGAGGCGAATCTGCACTCTCGATGGCCCTTATGTCTTCTGCCATCAATACCTGACCCTTGTCGACATTGACTGCAGTGGTGTCAGGAGCAAGCAACGTGGAATGCTATGGTCTAGCGACGTATAGTGTTCAGCGACAAATCCTGCTTCTGTATGCGAACGGACGACCACCATGTCAGAGTGTAGAGGACCGTAGGTGAGCGCTACAATCCCAACCTCACTGTACAGCGGCAGACAACCCGAACTGCAGGTACGATGGCCTGGGGAGCCATCACTTGTGACAGCCGGATTTTCCTCGCCGATACCCGAATGTTCCGATTGGAGATGTACACTCCATTATTGAGAACCGCCTAATGGCTTTGAATTCTTATATGATTAGTGAAATCCAAGCTATTATCAACGCTCTATGTTTCGCACAGAAACACATGTTCTTCCGGTATGAAGGAACCATTTACTGCCAGACTGGAGGTGTGCCGATGGGTTCCCCACTTTCAGGGGTACTCATTGAATTGTTAATACAAGACCTAGAAAACAAGGTTTTACAATATTTCCAACACAAGCCTGATCTCTACATTAGATATGTAGACGACATACTTAATTTCTGGCAGCATCATAAAGACAAAAGTGAAGAGTTTGTTAAAGAGCTCTCAAAACAATACAATTCCATAAATTTTACCATTGAGGATGAAAATGATAATACGCTTCCATTCTTGGACATCTTACTAAAAAGACACCCCGATACATACATACATACATCATACATATCACTAAGCTGTTCTCTGAAATTCAGAGGTTAGCTCCAAAAAGTAATACAAACTACCAGATATTTTTACTTACTGTTGTCGTATCAAACTTCTCCATTTACAGCGATCTTGACGTACAACTCGGGCTTCACTGATATCCATTACACGCCGTACACAAGATCTTTTATACTTCATACTCATAATCTTTTACTCATGCACACATTCCTGAATCTGATCCACCCATGTTTTTCTTGGCCTTCCTCTGCCTTTCCTTCCTGTCACTCGGGCTAAAAAGATTTTCTTAGTAAGCATCTCATCACTCATTCTTTCAACATGACCAAACCACCGAAGCATATTGGTCTCCACCTTGCTGACAACATTTTGCTTCACATCACACAACTGCAACACATCTTCATTCCTCAAACAATCAGACCGTGTCTTGCCACAAACCCCACGTAAGTAACGCATTTCTCCAGCACACAAACAACTCCTATGTTTCTTCTGCAGTACCCAGGTTTCACTGCCATACATCAGAGTAGGAACAATTACACTTGTAAACACAGCCATGCGGGACTCTCTAGAGAACCCATCATTCCTGTGAAAACTTGCAGAGCAGCTAATTGAAAGCTAAGACTTTCAATGAAGAATTCACTCGCCTACTAATTTCACCATCCAATTTGTTCTCTCTGTCAAATATGCTTCCTAAATACACAAACTCACTCACCTGGTCAATCACAGTGCCATTTATATTTACATTACATTCAGTGCTACCCGTTTCTCTCTCAAACACCATAACTTTGGTTTTTCCCTTATTTATACTCAGTTTGAATTTCAAGCAAACTTCGTGCATCTGAGACAAAATCTGCTAATCACTTTTGCTCTCTGACAACAGGACAGTGTCATCAGCATACAGCAATCTGCACACATGGATATCACCAAGACATAAACCACTATTATCTTGTTGATTTGTTTGCTACACTATTATCTATTTTGGCATCACGTATGCATGCGTCCATAAATATATTAAACAGCCATGGTGACATTACACAACCTTGTCTAACTCCTGCACCAATAGAAAACCATTTTGGTAAAACGCCATTCACTCGTACACAAGCTCTACTACCAGCATACATGGCTTTTTCACTATTAAGTAGAGATTCCCAGTAACCCCATATTTATTCAATACCTTCCACAAAAGTTTCCTATTCACTCGGTCATAAGCTTTATCTAAATAATGAAGGCAGCAAAAACTTTCTTACCAACAGCCAGATACTTTTCAATCATCATGCATAATGCAAAAATCTGGTTAGTGCAGCCTTTACCTTTTCCCTTATACAAAGGAACAATGATAGCATCCTTCCAATCTCGAGGGACCATTCCTAACTCCCAGCACAACTGGCAAATCAGTTAACCGGTCAATTACAGAGTCACCACCATATTTCAACATCTCTGCAGTTATGCCATCAACTCCTGGAGCCTTACCATTCTGAAGAGATTTTAGAGCTTTACACACTTCTTCTTTTGAGATCCCTCCTGTGCTTCCATCCCTCACTGTGACATCATCTGCGTCTGTCTCAGAATCATCTTTGCTGTCCTGACGTAATAACTCACAGAAGTATTCACCCCATCTTTCACTTAACTCATTGGGCTCCCATATCCAACAAGATAACGCCCGTCTGCGCACTGCTCGGGTTTCCCAGAATTGTCTATGTCAGGCTTCAAAGCTTTTGTGGCCTGCCAGATCATCTGATCTCTTGCCCATCAAGCACGTGTGGGACCAGATGGTATGCCAGCTTTCTTCTCCATGTCCCAGTGTTCGTGATTCAGAGCGTCAATTGCAAAAAGTGTGGGCCAATCTGTTCCAGGATAACATATGGCGTCCATTTGACTCAATGCCTGACTGTATTACAGCATGTATATGAGCACGAGGTGGTCCAACCCAGTACTAACGCTAACCGGAGTGTGTACCATATGTCTGCAGGAAATTGTCCTGCTGCTGTGATATCGTAATCACTTCTGTCCTTGGTATGTACCATCTCACTACTAAAATATCAGTTCAATGTGATGCCTCCTTCTTGGTGCGAAGATTTTTATGACAATGAGTATATATATATATTTGCTTGCCAGAAGCCCCAAAAAAATCACTATTTATTTATTGTTCATCATGAAAATTTATATACATTTTACCTTGAACCGTGTAAAACAGGACTGGCTGCCTTGCAACTGGACCTTGATTACTTATGTTCCACATGCATGCATAGTGGAGGGGCTGGCTTGGTTGCTGCACAATAATCACATATACAGTGCGTGTAAGAATTATAAGATCACAGCACGATCATATAACTGAGGGTCATTTAATATCTCAAATTATTTGCCCAGGCAATACTGAGGACATGGAGACATCAGGATAGTATGTAAAAATAGTTTGAACAGATAACGTGCTGCTGCACTGAGCAGCATAGAAAAAACAGAAAACAGGGTGTATAAAAATTATAAGACCACATGACAAAATAGACGAAATAGAACAAACTAATATTTAGTATAGCTGCCCTTTGCAGTTATGACATAAAATACTCTTTCAGTCATGGATGCTATCAAAGAAGACACAGTTTTGGGTGAAATTCGTGCCCATGCTAGACGAATAGAAGTTTTCAAATCGTCCACTGATGAAAACTGTCGACTGTGCGCATAAACGTCTCCATTATGATGCCCCACAGGTTCTTAATAGGATTCAAATCTGGACTGAGGGCTGACCAGTGCATTTGTCGTATTTGCTTGTGATTAAACCAGTTTATGGTGTCTCCGGAGACATGACAAGATGCATTGTCTTTTTGAAAGATCCATTCATGTCCTCTAAAACGGCTGACAAATGCATAGATGCCAACCTCTAAAAGTAGTTTTCAGTAACCAACATGTTCATTTTTCAGTAATTTTCAGTAACAATTTTTTTTTTCAGTAATTTTCAGTAATCCAGTCTACAGCGGCAAATTTGGGTATTTAACACTGCAACTAATTTTAATCTGTCAGAACTATTAACAAAATAATAATAATAATAATAATACAATAAAAAATAATTTGCTAGTGGGAAAATTTAAAATACTGTCTACCAGAAAAATATAATAAATTACCTCCAGACATGAAGAAAAATTATTCCTTGGAATGTTGGCCAAATTATTATGATAAACTGGCTGTAGTTGCCATTTTGGCCTTCCTTAGTTCAATTTGCGAAAACTTCTTCTGATAGCATAGTTCACTGTGTGCAATGCTGTTTATTTTTTCTACTAATAAAGAAGACAGCACATCAGTACTTAAATTAGGTCTGAATTCATTCATGTTTTTTTTCACAATACAGAAAATTCTTTCTGTACTTGCATTGCTATGAGGGACTATTAAAATCATTTTCATAATTTTGCTTAATGATTCATACTTCAACTGGCCACTTTCATTTTTCATTAAAGAAATTCTGTGCCACACTTCATCCATTCTCTCAGAAGTAACAGCACAGTTAAAATTTTCAAACTGGTAGTGAGCAAATACAGATTCCACCTTGTCAGATTCTTCTGGTTTCAAAACTGGAAACAGGGAACACATATATTGGACTGATGCAAAAGAAACACTTTGCCTTAATGCTACATCTGCAATTTCAGCATGACTCAGAAATTCTTCAAGTGGAAATTTTCTTAAAATGTAATTGCAGCCTGCCTTGTAAAATTCCCTTACTTCAGAATAAAAAGTAGCCACTGTGTCTTCACTCAGATCTGCAGCTGTGCCTATATAAGATCTCGCTTTTTGACCCAATTACGAAATCACAGTTTTCTTTTTGATTTCTCCTTCTTCCAAAATTCCCATCTGCAAGAGATGTTGCTGTCACATCAAATGCTGATGGCTTGATAAATCGTGCAAGCAATTCAGATAACAGACTATGAAGTTTTCTTTTTAATACATGCACAAGCAGAGCTTCCTGCTACAAGGACATGTTAACAGATGTAAACAAAGGAAGAGTAGCAGATAAAAAAAGACAATAAAGTTTAGATGAAGGATTTCCAATCATACTTGCAAGGTTCTTATACTGTGAATTAGCTTCTTCATTGTCACTGAAATAATGTTCTAGAGCCTCCCACTGTTCTAAAATTCTGTCAATGGATTCCAAAAGTGATAACCAGTGAGTATTGACATACTTTAGAATTTTGTTTGGTTTAGTACCACAAACAGCTTGACTCAGTTTTAGATTGTTCCCTCTTTGAACTTTTCTCCAAAAAAAAGTACAACTGTATCAGAAACTGCTCAACAATAAATCCTTTCAGTTGAGTAGCAGATTTCTGCGCAGCTAAATTTACTAAATGGCATGAACATCGCTGCACTATGATTGCAGGCGGAATCTTCTTTATGTGAGAAACAACACCTTTTACTTGACCTATCATAATGTTAGCATTGTCACAGGAAAATGACACACAGTTGCTCCATGAGATATTTTTTTAACAAACTCGTTGTTCAAAACGTTGAATATTCCTTCACCTGTATTATTACTTGATTCAACCAATGATAACAAAACAGTTGAACTTTTTCCTATTTTCTCGTCAAAATATGTTATTGTAATGGGATACAGTTTATTTGCTTGAGCATCATTACTTCCATCCGTAGATAGAGTAAAAGGATTTTTTTTTACTTTAGATACGATGTTACTTGTAGAAACACTGGCCTTGTGCTGAATTAGTGCAGTAGCCTTGATTCTTCCACACGAATATTTTTTTGCGATCGCTGAATTGGGAAACATGGCTTGAAATAACGACGGTTTTTCAAGCCTTCAGTTTTCGGAAATTTATCCAACATTTTCAAGCTGAATTGACTTCAGTTTTCGGAAATTTATCCCACATTTTCAAGCTGAAATACAAATATTTAGGGAATAAAATGATATCTAACAATACTGGGTAGAGGAAACATCGCGAGAAAAAATCTTACCTCCGTCTACTTTCCGTTTTCGAAGGATGAAATTCCGTATTCCGACGGAGAAAACGACCCCCCCCCCCCCCCGTCGCTACCAATCCTCTCATAATTTAAGTTCAGTTATGCATCGATTTCGTACATGGTCCAAATGATAACAAAAAAAAAGGAGGAATTCCTTGAATCAGCGTGAGAATCTCGTCGCCGAAGATTACGGGGAAATTTTCGGGCGGCCTAACTTCCGTTTTCGGAAATCGTTGCCTACAATTTCAAGCTGAAATTATGCAATGAAATTTCATTTAACAATACTGAACAGAAGCAACATTGCGAGAGAAAAAAAATACGATTACAGGAAAAATCTGCACTTCGTTTAACTTCCGTTTCCGAACGTTTAAAAAAGACAAAACAACGTCCTCAGACGGAATACAATATCCCGAAAATTTCTTCACTTTATCCCGAACTAATATCGCGAAACTTTCTTCACTTTTGCATCGATCTCGAAAAAAAAAAAAAAAAACCGGAGGGGACTCCGCGAATCCGCAGAAGAATCTCACGTACGAATTAACCACTGAATCGATTTCGAATGCCGTAAGATAACGCTAAAATATCGATGACCTGTAAATTTTAACTTTTGGCCCAAAATTGGCGCAGATTTCGTCGAAATGGCGATTTTTTAGCAGAATGGCGCACGAACAACGTTTTGGCGCGGGCTGCCGCAATTGGCGCAGGCTGGCAGCCCTGAATGTAGCATTTAATTTTTTCCCCCAGAAAAACTTGAACAAACAAAAATTTTTAAGTTGATGAAAATTTGCTTTCTATCTCAGAAAATTAAATCAAATGGCGATTTTCCGTAATTTCAGCGGTGTTTCCGTACTTTCGTAACAGCAACCAAAAATCCGTAAAATTACGGAAAATCCGTACTAGTTGGCATCTATGCAAATGGTATCAAATACATTTCAAGAAGAGACTGATAGCTCTGAGAGTTTAACCGATGGTTTACGAAAGCAACAGCAGTCTTACCTTTTGCACAAAATGCAGCTCACACCATCATTGAGCCACCACCTGCAAAAGAATTAAATAAATGTCGCTTCTCCTTAAGTAAGTCGTGCCAGCAGTACGCATAGCCATCTGGTCCGTCGAGGTTGAACTTCTTTTCGTCAGAAAACACCAATGATTGCCATTCTCTGTCCCAGGGCATGTGTTTTTTCACCTATTCCAGCCGTTCTATTTTATGCCTTGGCTTCAGTTGAGGTTTACATTGAAATTTACGTTGGACAAGACAAGGATGTCGTTTAATATAATTGTACGCCGCTTTGCAATATATGGGAGTTGACGTTGCAGCCATTACATCTAGTGCTGACACAGAATGATTTGAAACAAAGCGATGCAGTCGTCTCTGTGCTCTCATAGACAGTTTCAATGGTCGTCCAGGCCGTCATTTAGAATAATAAGATTCACCTTTCCTTGGAACATTGGCAATGGCTGTTTTCGATTTTCCCACTGCAGCCAAAATTTCCCTCTGTGACATCATTTTTGCAGGCTGTAAATAAATTTTGCGGATTTCACTTTCCGACAGTTCCGTTCTTCGCGGCATTATGACTTCCTCTGCGCTTACTTTGTATCAGCGGTGCTGTTGCACTGCTCTTAACTGGGTATCCTCGTGTGTTAACATCCTGACCTCTTTTGCATAACTAACTCAACATGTCTTCTTGTTTACAGCAGTGGTCATATAGTTATTCCACAACTAAAATTCCTGTTTTTTGCTTTTATTAACTACCTTCTTTGGATGCTGTCCTGCCCCTATTAGTTTTATATGTCTCCGACATATATATGCAAATTCCGGTGACACTCGTATGCTACTGTGTTGCATTTTCATGAGTATAGCGTAGAAATCTGTGTGGTCTTATAATTTTTACACGGACTGTAGAATCAAACAGCTGGTGTTCGTTATTCATAAGCATTGGCAAACAGGTTTGTTTAAAGCATGTCAAAGGGCATTTTGGTATACCTCTTACACCCACCTTAAAACAGTTGTATCCCAAAATATAAACACGGAAGCCAGAAACTGTCTGAAGAGACAATAAGGATATAATGGCATGATTAGAGGCATTACCATCAAAATCATTACACAGACTTTCCCAAGACACTAATCTTTTCATACTTCTCATGTCAAAGAGCTGCCAAACAATCAAACAGTATCCTTATTGTATGTCATGTGTTCAAGAATTGCTTTGGATGAACAATGAAAAACATGTGCAATTTTGTTTATGATTTCAAGATTTTCTTACTCAGAATTATAGGATTTTGGACCTCACTTGGTTTACGGATGAAGCATGGTTTCATCTGAGCAGCTACAAAAACTCTCAAAATACACGTAAATGGGCACAAGAAAATCCTTGTTTTCTGTATGGAGAGCCATTGCATTAGAAGGAAATTGGAGTGTGGTGTGGGGTGTCTCATAGACGAATTATCGGCCCTATTTTAATTTTTATTTTTAATGAACCATTAGTGCTGAAGCCTACCTGGAAATATCCAGTGAGCTTGTAAATCAGTTAACAGATGATGAACTGACAGTTATTTTCAACAAGATGGTGCAACATGTCATACCTCAAATATAAGCATGAGAGAAATTGAAAGTTTTTTTGAAGACTGAGTAATCTCAAAAATCATCAATGGCACAGAACTTCAGTTCTCCTATGATCATGTGTGAATCTGAGTTGGCACAAGGCACTTGCCTACAGATAGTAGAAGGACCAGATTGTGGAATGCACAGAGGATGTCGACGACCATGTCATACAAAACTAGTCTGGCAGATGGCACGGGTGCTTGACGTTGCATTTATGATTCTCTCGTTTTTAATTGAAGCTTTTACATGTCTAAAATGGTTTTTGGTTTTTCATCTTTTATAAAGTTTTGCTTCATTTTTGCTCATTTGGTTTTAATTCTTTGTAATTTGACGTCTTACCATGTTTCGCCTAGGGCCGCATACACTTGATGTCTCAACATGTTCCATCTCAGTGCACATGCACTTAAAACACCGACCTAGATGAACTACAGCTGGTGAGTCTTAATGTTTTATTTTATTTTTACTTTTGCACATTCTATTACATAAATCAACAGTTTGTTCTACGATACTTTAATACAGATGCCTATGCAGTCTCAAGTAACGTGCAAAACAGTATTTTAACTATTAATTTAGTAACACTATATTTACAACTAGCCACATATATAGCATACAACACTGCTGCATTAACATATAGTTGAATACGTATGCCTGGATTTAGAAGGAAAACAAACAAGAACTGCATTTTTTTTTCAGTGTCATTAATAAGGTCTTTGGAATCATACACATGGTTGTCCCAAACACTAGCATAAATACAGCTAAATTTTCTGTCTGTTCAAAAAATTATGACAAGCAAAGTGCAGCACAACTTTTCAATTAACGTTCCAATGCTGTTTGGTTTAAGTAAAGACATACAAGTACATATTATTATTTTTTTACTTCAAAACTATCAGTTCAAGAATTAATTTGGGTGAATATAGCATTTTAAGACTTTTTCTTAACACATTTATGCTGCTGCAGTATGTTCTAATCAACCTCAGTTATAACTACACTCATGTATGGCATCAAGTATTGTGGTCTTTGGCTGACATTACAACTGAGTTCTACTGTATCTCTACATCTACACAATGCACACTTATTTGTACTGCAGATATAAAGGATAAACACATTATCAATATATTAACTGGAATTGAGAACCAGATTCTACAGAATGTGAAGCAGCAGCCTAACAATAAGATCACCAGTCACCAATAACTTTATACTCCCTCTTTTTCATATGCAAGGTGTGATAAAAAAAAAAGCATCCAGACTGGTTGCATGAGGTCAAATTTACACAACACAGGAGCAAGTGATTTGACACAGATTGACCTGGTAACCTACGAAACATGTGCTATAAGTCATGTATCCCTTGCTCGCTCAGTTTTTTTTTTTTTTTACAATAGTGCTATGTTCCTACATGTGCAAAGCTGCTTGTCACATTTGTCATGTCTGAAAAACTGATCAACGAATTTGCATCGGATTTTGTCAAAAACTTGGTGAAATTTACAAAGACACATATTTACAGTTACTGAAAGTCTAAGAGGAAAATTATGTGAGTCGTGTACAAGTTTATGAGTGGTATACATGTTTTAAAGATGGTTGTGAAAGTGTTGAGAGCGGTAACGGTCTGGGAGGCCTGCAACCAGAAGAAGTGGAAACAGTGTCGAACTAATTCACACATCTGTTCGGGAAGATCATCGAATCACTATTCCCGAGTTACCTAAAGACTTTGACATAAGTTTTGGTTTAGTTCAGCTGACTCTTACATATGATTTGGGTATGAGATGAGTCTCAGCCAAACTTGTGCCAAAATTGTCCTCAGCAGAGCTAAATAGGCACGTGTTTCAGCTGCTAGTGGCCTGCTTGAGTGCATAGAAAATGAAAGCTTTTTAAAAACTATCATAACTGGTGATGAATTGTGGGTTTATGAATATGACCTTGGAACTAAGGCCCAGTCTTTATAGTGGAAGACTCCTAGTTCTCTCAAATACCCCCCCCCCCCCCAAAAAAAAGGAACACAACAGAGCTACAGCAATGTCAAGATAATGCTGTTTTTTGTCAATCCTGATGAAATCGTGTATCATGAATACGCTCCATCAGGCTAGACAATTAATTAACAAGGAGTACTACTGTCAAGTTTTGCAGCATTTGAGGGACGCAGTTCATCGCAAAAGGCTTGCATTGCGTGAGTGGCAACTCCACCATGACAATGCGCCAGTTCATCCATCACAACTTGTGTAGCAGTATCTTGCTAAGCACTTCATTGCACAGGTTCGACAGCCATCCTATTCACCAAAGCTCGCTCCCTGAAACTTTTTTTCTCTCCCCAAAATTCAAATGCCACTTGAGAGGTAAAAGATTTCAAGATACTGAGGAGACGCAACAGAATATGACAATGCAGCTGTTCGCTATTTCAGAAGCTGACTTCAAAAAATGCTTCGAGCATGGAAACAGCGCTGGGCTAAGTGTGTGTGGCTATGGAAGGGGACTACTTCGAAGATGATTAAGTTTCAAATCTATAAGTCTTGTACTTTTGTTTAATAAATCCAGTCTGGATACTTTTTTTATCGCACCTTGTAACATGAAAATGAAATCTTAATTTCTATGCAAAATAATGTTTGATTGTAATATAAAATATCTTCACCTGTTTCTTGATAAAGAAACGTTTCTGCCATGAGTCTGATGAAATGGCAGTGGTTTCAAGTTGAAGCCAGTGAACACTTCAGAACTCTTAAGCTGTACCCCTGGATGATGAGGACTTACAATCCTCTCTACATTTACCACAGCATTTGGATCCTCACTACGCACTGAACGAGGAGCTAAAAATTAAAACAAATTTACCAATAAACAAAAATGTTTAACATACAATGAAAATTTACAATACCTTCATGTAAAACACAATAAAATGCACTAATGATACACCTTGATGATTAAAAAGGCACTTATCTTAAATATCAGCAATTATACACTCTTTGAAAAAAAAAAAAAATGATGAAACACCCAGAAGGAATTATCCAATCAAAATGAAAATTGTTATGTGCAATGTACATGTATAGGAAAGCAGCTGATTGCAATTTTAGAGCAGCTGAGCCATTTATTTAGATAAAACAGCTACATGAGTGGAACAAGTCAGTACATTGTAGTGCCTCCTCTGGCTAGGATACAAGTGGTTACCTGGCATGGCATGGACGCATACAGTTCACGGATACTATACTGCGGTACAGCATGACAGATGGTGTCCAAATCACTGGCCAGTTCATCGACATTCCAGGATGGGTGTATGTGGCATACCATCATGTTCCAACATGTTCGATCGGTGAGAGGTCAGGTGATTGAGCCGGCCATGGAAGGGTGTTGACATTACGGAGGCAGGCCTGGCAACTTATGCGCTGGTCATCGGCACCAAGTGCAAACTGTGACTCATCACTCAAGACAACAAGATGCCACTGGACACTATCTCATGTTGATTGGGCCCAACACCGATGCTGCCGATGCTCGCTGGTCAGTGGTGGTGGTGGCGGAGTGGCCTTCTTGAATGTAATCCCCACGCCATAAGTTGTCTGGCAATGGTTCGGATGACCACTTCCATACCTGTAGCAACACAACGTGGCCACGGATGACCACTTCCATGCCTGTAGCAACACAACATGGCCACGGATGGCAGATGACCACTTCTATACCTTTAGAAACACAACGTGGCCACGGATGGCGGATGACCACTTCCATACCTGTAGCAACACAACGTGGCCACGGATGACCACTTCCATACCTGTAGCAACACAACATGGCCACGGATGGCGGATGACCACTTCCATGCCTGTAGCAACACATGGCCACGGATGGCAGATGACCACTTCTATACCTTTAGCAACACAACGTGGCCACGGATGGCGGATGACCACTTCCATACCTGTAGCAACACGTGGCCACGGATGGCGGATGACCACTTCCATACCTGTAGCAACACAGTGTGGCCACGGATGGCAGATGACCACTTCCATACCTGTAGCAAAATGTGGCCACGAATGGCAGATGACCACTTCCATACCTGTAGCAACACAACGTGGCCACGGATGGCGGATGACCACTTCCATACCTGTAACAACACAACGTGGCCACGGATGGCAGATGACCACTGCCATACCTGTAGCAAAACAACATGGCCACGGATGGCGGATGACCACTCCCATACCTTTAGCAACAAAACACGGCCACGAATGGCCACTTCTATACCTGTAGCAACACAACGTGGCCACGGATGGCAGATGACCACTTCCATACCTTTAGCAACACAACATGGTCACGGATGGCGGATGACCACTTCCATACCTGTAGCAACACAACGTGGCCATGGATCGCGGATGACCACTTCCATACCTGCAGCAACACAACGTGGCCACAGATGGCAAATGACCACTTCCATACCTGTAGCAACACAACGTGGCCACGCCACGGATGGCGGATGACCACTTCCATACCTGTAGCAATACAACGTGGCCAAGGATGGCGGATGACTACTTCCATACCTGTAGCAACACGTGGCCACGGATGGCAGATGACCACTTCCATACCTGTAGCAATACAACGTGGCCATGGATGGCGGATGACCACTACCACTGTAGCAATACGTGGCCATGGATGGCGGATGACCACTACCACTGTAGCAACACAACATGGCCAAGGATGGCGGATGACCACTTCAATACCTGTAGTAACACGTGGCCACGGATGGCGGATGACCACTTCTATACCTGTAGCAATACAACGTGGCCACGGATGGCCACTTCCATACCTGTAGCAACACAACGTGGCCACGGATAGCCACTTCCATACCTGTAGCAACACAACGTGCCCACGGATGGCGGATGACCACTCCCATACCTGTAGCAACACGTGGCCATGGATTCTGGATGACCACTTCCATACCTGTAGCAATACAACGTAGCCAAGGATGGCGGATGACCACTTCCATACCTTTAGCAACACGTGGCCACGGATGGCGGATGACCACTTCCATACCTATAGCAACACGTGGCCACGGATGGCGGATGACCACTTCTATACCTGTAGCAACACAACGTGGCCACGGATGGCCACTTCCATACCTGTAACAATACAACATGGCCACAGATGGCGGATGACCACTTCCATTCCTGTAGCAACACAACGTGGCCAAAGATGACGGATGATCACTTCCATACCTGTAGCAACACAACGTGGCCAAGGATGGGGGATGACCACTTCCATACCTGTAGCAATACAACGTGGCTACGGATGGCGGATGACTACTTCCATACCTGTAGCAACACAACGTGGCCACGGATCGCGGATGACCACTTCCATACCTGTAGCAACACGTGGCCACGGATGGCCACTTCCATACCTGTAGCAATACAACGTGGCCACGGATGACCACTTCCATACCTGTAGCAACACAACATGGCCACGGATAGCCACTTCCATACCTGTAGCAACACAACGTGGCCACGGATGGTGGATGACCACTTCCATACCTGTACAATACAACGTGGTCACGGATGGCGGATGATCACTTCCATACCAGTAGCAACACAACTTGGCCATGGATGGCGGATGACCACTTCCATACCTGTAGCAACACAACATGGCCATGGATGGTTGAGATTCGGTTTTGTTCGTGCCTCTTGCAATCACTCGATTCTTGCATTCTGTTGCAGCCCTCAGATGTCCACTGCCCACGTGTCGAAGTTGTGCCCTCCTCGGCCCATTAGCGCCAGCACTGTCCTATTGTCGTGTTGCTCTGACCCAAATGCCCAGTGATATAGCGACTTAACCAACCTATCTCTCTGAGCCCAATTATACGTTCTCTCTCAGCCCAATTATACATTCTCTCTCCAACTCACTCAACTGCTCGTACTGTGCATGGAACCTATACGTTGAGGCATAATCACAGTGACCCATGGAGGTTAAAGCAACCGCAATCCACTGCCACAATTGTTCGAGCATACGAGCTTTGCTCTTGATATATATTCTCCTCGATGAGTGGTTCCCATGTGCTGTGTGGCCACTATTTAGTCACTGGTCATTATTTTGTTAATCATTGCATATTCGGCCCTAAGGCAAATGCACGCTGAGTTTCATTGGCTTTCTTGGGGTGCTTCGGCTTTTTTTTTTTTAAAAGAGTGTATTAGAGAGAGAATTTCTTTGTATTGTGTTTAGAATATTAAAAGCACAATATATACCATTCTCCCTTAGAAATACTTGCCAGTATCCACAGAAACAAAAATGTAAAAATATTTAAAATTTATACAAACTAGTACATGATGTTTAAAAATTGTAGTTTCAACCCAAAATTAATCTGAAAAAAAAATCTATAATTTAATGCTATGAACGCTTAAGCAAGAGGCATGAAATCTGATGAATAGTATAATTTGCTAAAAAAAAACAAAAAAACTATGTGTAAGACATTTTTGTCTAGCTATACAGAATACAATACATTTTTCAAACTACAGTACATGTTACCTACTGCCACCAAGAGAAAAAAATTCTATTCTCAGGAAATAGCAAAATATTGGTCACACTCAGCATTACACAATCAAGAAAGAATTTCGACTCAGTTTTTAGCTAACCATGACAAATAATGCTACCTGTTAAAAATAACTATGAAACATGATAATATCAGGGGTTTTCTTTTGAACGCATTTGTTTCACCATACTGTGAATATGCTGCTGCCACACTAAGAACTGTTGCTTACGAACATACACTTAGGAAGAATAAATAGTATGTAAGTAATGTTCATTGTTCGATTGTTTAACAAAATATTTGTCAAGATTAATAGCATTCAAATGAAAATACATTATTTCCGAAACCAATCAACCGGTAAGCTATGCGTACGTGGTTTGCGTGAGCATCGCAAACTCCTAAGCTTTTCTGAAGAAAAGCGTACCGCCAATATGAAATGTAAACTAATGTAACATTTAATAAGCAAATTGTGAAATTACCTTTCAGTAGTTGCACCATGATATTCTTCGTACAATGTTTTTCATCCAGTGATTATGTCACGATACGGGGATAAGAGCAGGGATTGCCAAGATGGGCCCAGTTGAAAAAAACCAACCTGGGTTTCTCAAAATTAGATTCTATTTTTGCTTTCACAATATTCCAAATTTAATCCCACCCAATATATTAGGGGTATGCAAAAGTATCTGCCTCCCCCACTAGTGGGGGTCTAACCAGCCGGTGACCCGTGCTGTCAGTTCGTACACGAAGCCAAGCATGGCGGTCGATAAAAGTTCATTTGCTGCACTGCTTGTTATTCATGTTTAATTTAGGGAAAAGTGTGAGTGAAGCATATGGTTAAATATGTCAGGCGTATGGTGAAATGGTTATGGGTGAGCGGATGTGATGAGAATGGTTTGCCAGGTTTAAGAAAGGTGATTCTAAGCTTGGAAGACAAGCCACGTGCAGGTAGACCGCAGGAACTCTTAGACTAAGAGCTAGAATCGCTGTTGCAAGAGGATGACACACAATTGACCACGTAATTGACGAAACATTTGAAAGTGGCTCAATCGATGGTGGTACTGCGTCTACAGGTCTTGGGGAAGATCCAGAAGATTGGTAAGTGGGTTCCGCATAATTTAATGGAGCGTAATATTGGTCAACGAATGGGCATCTACATGTTGTTGCTGAAGAAGTTTCAAGGAAAGAATTCGTTATGGAAGGTTGTCAATGGGGATGAAAAATGGGTCTATTGTAACCACCCCGTGCTCAAGCGATCCTGGGTCGACCCAGGCCAGCCATCAACATCCACTGCAAAAAACAGGATATCCACGAGAAAAAGGTGCTGTTGTGTGTGTGGTGGGATATACGTGGAGTGCTGTACTTCGAACTGTTGAAACCAGACAAAACAATCACTGCACAATAATATAGCGATCAGTTGATGAAACTAAATGCCGCAATTGAGGAAAAACTCCCATGGACAGTATTGCCAAACCACATGTTGGTGCCACCATGAAATCAACTTTTGAACAGCTACACTGGGAGGTTTTACCGTACCTGGCTTGCTCCCCAGACATTGCACCTTCAGACTTTCATCTGTTTCGCTCTATGCAATATGCCCTAGCCCAACAGCGGTTCACCACAGTTTCAGAGGTGGAAAATTTTGTCACTGCGTTCTTCAGCTCATGAGTCCTTCTACTACAGGGGCATTCATTTGTTGCCTGAAAAATGGCAAAAGGTCATTGATGCTAACGGCCAATATTTCGTTGAATAAATGTGCACTGGTTTCCTGATTGTTTCTATCTCCTTTCTCCTTAAAATGGCGGAGACTTTTGCATACCCCTAATAATATTTTCTTTTACAATTAATTGGACATTTAGTTCAACTGACCAACTTCCTGCATTACCTGCTGAGAGACAGAGATTTAATTTAGGAGAGTGACTGAGACTACTGCTGTAGCTGTTCACTTGGAACACGGGGGCCTGGGAAGGGGAGGGGAGGGGCTTTTTCGTAAACAACTATTAATCATTAATTTTTCCATCTGTAGGATATAACTGCTAGCTGTTTGGGGCTAGCTCTCGTAAAACATGAAAATTCTACTTTCTGAGCTCTTTGCTAATTATGTTACTGAAAGAAATTTCATCTGATAACATTGGGAATTTTTTAATTTCAAATTTTCAGCAACTGTAGCATTAAACCAATTATAACTAAATTTTCAGTTTTTACCACATTTGTAAATATTTTGTGTTGGTATTACTGATTCATACGAACATAATGTTTAAGAGTGGGACCAGACTTGAAAGCAACTACTGTTGTTTGTTTCATCAGTAAGATTTAGATTTTCCTTTTCCATGCACCATTTTATTCTTTATTGTCAACCTTACACTGGGTTTTTAAAATTTCCTCTCTTTCGCTACAAATTTTGTCACTTTAATTTTTAATCAAACCTTTTATGCACTCCTTCCCCCTTTCGCAGTGGATTTGTTGTGATTTGATGAATCTATGGCAAATGAAAAATGTCAAAAAATCACTAAAGTGAATTTGCTGAAGTGAAAAGAAAAGTGAACAAGTAATACATTTAACACAGTAAAAAGAAAAAAATAACAATGGTGGACTTTTCCATGCTTCCACAGAATTTTGGGAAATGTTTAAAAAAATTTTGAATCGTAATGTAATTTTTGTACACACTCACAGCACCTTAAAATACTTTTATATATCACTTAATTTAAAAAATATATGAACAAATAAAATAATTTCCAATACTGTTTCAAATAAATTCCAGCTATGCAAATTAGAAAAAAAAAAAAGACTAGAAAAACCCAAAAAAGCCCAATAAAACCCAAGTGGTTTTTTTCTTTTTTCAAACCCTGGATAAGAGAAAATAATAGTTACTGTCAGAGGATTGCACATCCGATACCTGAGATGACAGAAATGTTCACTCATTGATACTGAACGACACTTAAAAGCCTCAAGCACTTATTGAATTCTCTTCATTTATCATCATGGTGTCGCATTTGCATAATACCAGTTGAACGCTTCTTTGCGACGTCAGAAGCTGAGATAAAAGGACATGTTGCTGAAATCTTATCACTTTTTGTGGCCACTTGTTGAAGTTACTAGCATGAAGTTGGAGGTCGGATGGACCGTCTCATCTTGCGGCTGGTGTCGTTGTCATCCAAGGAGCGGAGTATGTGCTCGGGTAGTTCTGGACTGTGAAAGCAGCCAACAGGGTAGCAGAATGTAGACGTAAGCGGGTAGTTTCCAAATTATTAGCAGATTTTGCAGATAGTTTTTGCTTGTAGACTAACAAAATATTATTTACAGCATTTCAAACACTTACTCAAGGCTTTATTCAGATTTACACTTGAAGAACTTTCAATTTCTTTTCACATCTTCTGAGTTCTTTTGTTTTTAGACATTTCTGACCTCTAGATTTTATCAAAGCCTGTTCTCAATGTATAGGAACTGTATCAAAAGTTTTGTTTACACAGAAGGAATTTAAATTTTATTGCCAGGTTCCTCTTGCAGTTGCCAGTTATTAAATTAAAATAATTTCCTTATGTATTTTGTAAATCTACTATTTATTTTTGATTAAGTTGTTGAAAATGCTATTTATAATTTTTGAAGGTTCATTGATGGAACTGTTTTTCTGGATGTAAAAACTTTTTTTAATTAGTCTCTTGTTTTTATGAGGTTCATAGTCCAATATTTTAATATTTTGCCATAAAGTCCATTTCACACACATTGCTGCACATTCAATTGTAATGCACTTATTTTGTCCTTATTGGAATCTGTAATGTTCTAATGACTATTTTTTTATTAATTTATCTTTAAATTATCTTATTCTGTTGTTATCATGGTTTGTGCATGCTTCACGGATTTGCAGCAAATTTTCTATTTCATTGGTTGTGTATGCAGATAAATTTTATTCAACTCTGGTGGCCAAGCATAACCATCTGCCAGGTGTGACGAAGTGTTGTCTGACTGTGGAGTGAAGATGCTATTTGACGGTTGAAACCACAGGACTGTCTGGATGTGGATGCCCTTTAGTACAAGGTTTGGTACTACTAATATGACTGTGAGACCTTTTGACAAGGTAAATGTTGTCCTCTGTATCATCATCATTGTCAACCATTATCAACACACTGCTGGACGAAGGTCTCTCCAAGCCTCTTCCACAATGGTCTGTCTTGTGCCAGTCTCTCCAAGCCTCTTCCACAATGGTCTGTCTTGTGCCAGTCTCTTCCATGTTACTCACCTAAACTTTCAAATTTCATCCATCCATCTTCCATGTGGTCTTCTGGGTCTTTTCCTGTCCCTTACAATCCCATCTAAAATTTTGACTGTCCATCGATGGTCTGTCCTTCTGGCAGTATGTCCAGCCCATTGCCATTCAGAGATTTTACTCTGATCATGATGTCTTCCACTCTTGTCATTTTTCTGATCCATGAGTTCCTCTTCTTATCTCTCCTGGTTACACCAAGCATGCATCTCTCCATGCTTCTTTGAGTTGTCTGCAGCCTTTGTATGTCTCGTTTAGTTAAGGTCCACGTCTCTGCACCATAGGTAAGCACTGGAAGGATACACTGATCAAACACTTTTCTTTTAAGACATAATGGCATATTGCCCTTGAAAATTATGCTGTTTCTTCCAAAAGCGCTCCAGGCAAAGTTTATACGCCGATTAATTTCTTCATCAATGTGACCCTCACTTGATATCTCCTATCCAAGATAAATGAAAGCATCTGTTATCTCCAGCTTTTCTCCATCAATCGATAAATCTTCATTTCTTGTAAAAGCATTGAACATTACTTTTGTCTTCTGAAAGTTCATTTTCCATCCCACGTCTTTACTTTTGTCAGCAAGTTCCTGGATTATACTCTGCAGCTCTGATGGGGTAGTTGCAAAAATGACTACTTCATCAGCAAAACGAAGGTGAGTTAGATAATCTCCATTAATCTTTATCCCTTTGTTTTCCCAGTTCACTGATTGAAAGACATTTTCCAATGTGGCATTAAAAGCTTGGGAGATATGGTGTCACCTTGTCTCACTCTCTTTCCAATTTTTATGTGTGCTGTATTCTCAAACAGCCGAATCTTTGTACTTGCATTTCCATAGATGTTATTAATAATATTAAGGTATGCATCTTCAACACCACAGGATTTCAAAGCTATTGTAACAGCTGATGGTTTCACTAAATCAAGGGCCTTTTCGTAATCGATAAAAGCCATGCACAATGGAAGTTCATATTCCCTCGCTCTTTGAATTAGTTCTCTCAGTACGTAGATATGATCTATAGTGCTGTAGCCACTCCTGAATCCAGCTTGTTCTCTCGGTTGAGCCATGACCAATGTTACCTTCAAGCGGTGTGAAAGAACTTTAGTGAAGATTTTATAAACCACTGATAGGAGGTTGATAGGTCTGTAGTTCCTGAGATCCTTAATATCACCTTTTTTATGCAGCAGGATCATTGTAGCATTGTTCCAATCATCAGGAATCTTCCCTTCATTAAGGCATCGAGTGAAAACTTGGGCGAGTACCGTTTCAATTTCTCTACTTGCTTCTTGTATGATGTATACAGTAATTCCATCTTCTTCTGGAGCTTTTCCCCACTTCATGTTCTTGATTGCATGTGCAACTTCTGCTGGGAGGACTGGAAGAACTCTGGTACTGGTACCTTTCATGATGTCTGGAGTACATGTATCATCCCTTTCATATAATTTGAAGTAGAAATCTTTCACTCTTGTCAAAATTTCGCCTCTATTTCTTGTTACAGAACCATCTTCTTTTCTCAGTGCCATAATCTGTTTTCTTCCCTTACTGAGATGTCCCTTTGCTATCTTTAGGCTTTGGTTGTTTTCAATTGCTTTCCTCACTAGTTCACAGTTGAATTTCCTTACGTCTTCAGTGATACTTTTCCGTACTGTCTTGCATAGCTCTATATATTCCACTTTGGAAGTCACATCTTTTTTAGTTGTCCTCATCTCTCTCCTTTTTTTGCATCAACATTTTGGTTTTTCCTCATAATTTGTTCACATGCAACTTGTTCTTAGACCCAGCTGATCTTGTTATTTCCACAAGAGCTTTGGTTACTTTTCTGTTAACTTCAGAGATGTCCACTTCTTCTGATGTTAAACCTTCTAAAGCAGAAAATCTGTTCCTCAGTTCCAATTTGAAGGTATTATGATGCTTTTTAAGGTTGGTTACGTCAATACATTTTGTTTGTTTTATGAGCTTGCCACACTCGAGTTTAGCATTGAGGTGCATCTTACATCTTACCATTCTATGGTCACTACCTGTGTTGAACTTGTTCAGCACACTGCAGTCTTCCATGACAAATTTCTTGTTACACATAATAAAATCAATTTCACTTTTCCATCCAATGGGATGCCTCCATATCCATTTATTGTGTGGCTTTTTCTTGAAAAAGGAGTTCATGATGAAAAACCCTTCTGCTTCTGCAAACTCTACGAGAGTATTTCCACGCTGGTTTCTATTGCTGTGACCGAATTTACCTACTGAAGTTACATTCTGTTGCCAATGCCCCATTTTTGCATTGAAATCTCCCATAATTATCTTCAAGTGCTGCTTGCCTTTATTATTTAGATCAGTGGTGGCCAACCTTTTACATACCATGCACCAATTTTTTCACGTATGAGTTAAGTTTGGGGTTGAAAAATAGGGATAGGGGTAGGATATTCTTCGCTTAGGGGAGGAAAAGGAATAACTCAATCACGCAATTAAATAAATTAATTAATTTACACCAGTTCAAAAGACACGTTTATGGGAGCACCAATCTACAATAGTCAGAAATGATCTCTTTTGTTTACAGACATAATCAACATTTTTAAATGATTTAATTATTGTATGTAAAACAATATCTATTACAGCTGTCATTACTTACAATTAATGAAACTTTTGAGCGTGTTTGGATTTCGCTAGTCTTTCAATGTTTGGTGTTAAATTTGTTACTGAGAGCAGCAGAGAATTCTTCAAATTTGAATCAGTTATTCGCGACCTTGTTTTGCTTTTAATCAAGTTCATGGACGAAAATGCTTGTTCACATCTGTATGTCGTTCCAACGACATATATAACTGTTTGCAAATTTTCTTAGCTCTGGGAAATGTTCACAGGGTAATGAATGCCAGAAATTAATTATGTCAGAATCATTTTGATCTGGAAAAAGCTCATCAAATTTCATTTTTAATAATGAATTTGTTTTTAAACCAATCACTTCTATTTGTATGTTACTAGGCATCTGCATTACGTTTTGTTCACTAAGTGAAAATGGGTTTATAAATGCGAGCCTGCAGTTTTCTTCTTTAGCAAAATCATGAAAATGACTTTCAAATGACCCTTGCAATATCTTGATTTTTTCAATATATTTGGTCAAATTGCTATTATCCGCAGCACATTCACTCTGCTCTTTCAAGTGTGGAAATTGAGTCAAATCCTCATTTTATAACTGAGAGATGAACAGTTTTAATTTCATTTTAAATGAACTGATGCTGTTGACTAAGCTAGGAAATAATTTATTCTTGCCTTGTAGTTTTAAATTTAGATCATTGAAATGGCTAGTAATGTCAACTAAAAATGCCAAATCAAATAGCCAGTTGTTGTCCAATAATAGGGTTCTTTCATCAGGTAGTTCATTTTCCTGTTCTAAAAAATTAGAAACAGCATTTTTCAATTTCCAAAATCTACTCAGAACCTGTTCTTTAGAAAGCCAGCGTACCTCACAATGAAGGACAAGTTCACCATATTCCAAATCTAACAATTGACAGTATTCTCTGAATTCTCGTCTGTGTAATGCTCTTGCTCTAATTTTATTCACACATTTCACAACCGGTAGCATAACATGCTACATATTTAAAGTTTTCCCACACAGTTGCTCGTGGTGTATAATGCAGTGTTATTTAAATACAGGACGGTTTAAAAAATTTTCAAGCAAAGTTGTAGTGCCATTGACTTCACCTATCATTGACGGCGCTCCATCCGTACACACACTGATGAGTTTTCTTTAATCTAATTTTAGATTTTCTAGGCATGATTTTACTTTTTCAAATATGTCTGATCCTCTCATTTTACCATGCAATGACTCCAGACTGGCAAGTTCTTCAAAGACATGAAAATTATCATCAATTCCTCTTATAAAAATGGTTAACTGGGCAACATCACATGTGTCCGTTGATTCATCCAAAGCTAGAGAACAGAAAGTACAAGAATGGACAAGGTCTTCCAGTTGCTGAGATACATCCTGAGAGAGTTCCTCGATACGTCTCGTAACTGTCTGCCTTGATATAGCAATTTCGTCTGCTTTCCTTTCAATACCTTTATTACCAAGATGGCGTGCAAATATTTGGAGACAAGGCTTCACAATTTCTTCCCCGTCAGAAAAAGGTTTCTTTTTTTCACCAATGCTAAAGCAATTTCATATGACGCTTCTGTCATCGCCAAGTCTTCACAACTTACTTTAGCAAATATATTTTGTCTTCTTCGGATTTCTTCCTTTTTCTTAGTCACATATTCTTTTCGTAACTCAGACCCAAAAACAAGCTTAATTTTTTCTTCTATGTTAGTCTGATGCTGTGTTTTATAGTGTCTATTAAGATCATGTCTTCTATTATGTGAAAGAGTACTTTCACAAACAATGCAAAATGGTTTTCCTGATGGACATGCTATAAATAACAACTCATTTTCCCACTGTTCGTTAAATTCACGCTTACTAACACTTTCTGCATTTCTTTTGCTCTGTGATGGATAAAAGGAATTAAAAAAATATATATATTTTGTCAAAACTCTAAAAATTTAAATGTTGAAAAAGAACAAATAGATCACAAGTATGTACGTCGTATCACACAGTCACAGAATATCAATTATGTGGGATTTGAATTCTATGTTCGCGTTAAGAAATAGTAGTGGTGCTCTTCTTCGACAAACGTCATATATATTTATTCTCGAATCTGTCTTTCAATCACTCTCAATACAAAAACCACGCTACTACACTCAATAAAACGGTCTCGCAAAACCCCTGCTTCAAACTCCACGCCACGATGGCTCACTCAGTTTCTTCTGCCAGAGGGCGCAGCACTCGTGGGAAAAAGCGCTCTGAAGTAATGTTTCTTAGCAATGTTTACTGGCGACCTGCCAAGGTCAGCCACCCATGGCACGGCGTGGAGTTTGAAGCAGTTTCTGCGAGAGCATTTTATTGGGTGAATCGCACCGTTTTCAATCGGACCACATCTCACTCGCGCAGTTTCTCTCTCTCTCTCTCTCTTATACACACTCACACACTGTTCACATCCTTCAATTGCAAACTGTCAAAAAAAAAATCGGCTGAACTGATGAGTAAGAAGGCTGTATGAATTGAACTGAGAGCACTCAGGTGTTGAAAATAAGAAGATGGATAAATTCAGTTATGGCGCCTACTTCAAAAGAATAAGTAGGCGCAAGGATGCAATGCGCCACTTATAATCATCCAATGCGCCACGGTTTCGCCACCCCTGATTTAGATGATGAATTCCCTCATAAAATTCTTCGATTTCTTCTTCAGGATGACTTGTGGTGGGTGCATAAGTTTGAATAATCTGAGCCTGGTATCTTCTCGAGAGTTGGATAACGAGTCGTGCAGCTCTGTCAGAGGAACTTTCAACTTCTACAACTTTATCCTTCAGTTTCTTGTTTATTATAAATCCAACACCACTAGTTCTGCCAGTATCTGTCCCACGATAGTAGAAGAGATGTCCACTTTTCAGTTCAATGAGATCTTTGCCTTTTTTCCTTACCTCACTTAGCCCAACGATGTCCCACTTGATCCTTTGTAGTTTCTCTTCCAATTCAAGAAGTCTTGAATCTGAAGATAGGGAGCATCCATTGTAAGTAGCCAAGGTCAGCATCAAATGACAGCCTAGTCCAGTCCTCCGGTGATCCTTAGCACCCTCTGCCTTCATGTCGCACTGGCCGCTGCCTTGGCCAGGTACATTCCAGCTGCCGGAGACTGAGGGCCAATATTTAAGTTGTGGAGTCATTTTGGAGGGGTTTGGCCGTAACTCACCACGCTGGCCAAGCGGGTTGGTGAGTGTGGGATAGCATTTCCTCTAATCTCGATGGCATAGTTATACCGCTATTGGCGGTCGTCAGAGCCCCTTTAGTGGGAACAGGATGCACCACGAGAAGGCGGGGGTTGACATTTGTCAAGGAGAGGCTGTGATGTTGCGCATCACCTGACCTTACATCCCGTCCTCTGTATAAATATTAATATATTGAATATAAATTAAACAGTTGAATCCAAAATTGATGTTAAAATTTTTGTGCACCGTCAGTGACTTAATGTACATGTCAACTTAGCTTAAGACAGTCTTTCCTGCGAGACTGAGCTAGCCTAAGCTGGGAGGAAGAGTTAGGCAGAAGTGGACCTTTGCAATGGCAAACTTTTGCTATTGCTGCAAACAATTACAACTCGAATCAAAATTACAGAGGCGGAACTATGTGTTACTGCACCCAGGGCAAATCACAAAATATTGCGCCCCCATTTGTCTTTCTGCTTTATTACTTATGTAATAGTGTATATCAGAACATATATATACACAGCTCGATAAAACAAAATTAATGTCATAAACCTCTATGCAGGAGGCAAAATTAAAATGTGACCGTTTGTACAGCTTTTTCCAAACACTTACAAGTACGAACTTTTGATACCACATCAAACAGACCGAACGATGCTGGCAATCATGCAATCATGGCTAATAGCCGCAGCAATTATAAAATGGCCCCAGAAAATCTTCAACAAAGTGAATGACATTTTTATCTTGTGACGTACATACAGTCCATCCAACTTAAGGAAAACCGCAAGCCTCATTGCTGTGGATGAATACCATGGTTTTTCTGTTACTCACCAAACTTTTGAGTTGTAAAAACATGCCTAAATTTAGATGACTAAATTTTGTCAAAATACAAGGGTCATTTATGAAAAATTCTCTTGTAATTTTCTCTTGCTGTGTATACATATTGTTTTTCTGTCTTCATTTCTTCATAAAAATTCTCTTGCTGTGCATATATATGGTTTTTCTGTTTTCATTTCTTCTGAATGTGAACAACTAGCATCCCCTAAACATTTTGAAAAATACAAATTTTAAGCTTCTGATGCCACCGAAACTGGAGAAACATATTACAAGAAAATTCTGTAAATAACAAAGTGTGGTGCAAAAAAATCTGTACCAGGAACTTGCATAAAAGTTTCAATTCCGATTTTAATCAGATTTTGAGCAGTGATTTCTGCACCATCACTTGAGCTGCACCCTGGGTAGATTTCTTGCCTGCCCCTTCCTAGTTATACCTCTGTAAAACTATAACAGTGAGATTTAGTAAAGATGGTTAGATAAAAGCTGCTCCCATTGCTTAACGCTTGCGCAGTGACGTGAGATCGCTCCTCCCCCCTCTTCAGCAGTAGAATCAATTTATGACACTTTTTTTTTTTTTTTTTGTCACTGTCGGAAAGAGCCACTCCTCTTTGCATGCGTGGGGTCCTGCATGTACATACATGGACATTAAGGGGACCATTGAAAGTTAGTAAGTGGTTCCAGCCATCTGGATAAAGAAAGCCTCCTGAAAATTCTGCTCCCTGAACGTATGGGGCAAATTCAGACGTGAAGTAAAACAAAAGATCGGTATTCCGGATAAGCGATTAGAAGTTGCACAATATAAACATAATCCTTTCCCACTCAGGCAATGTAATTTTCAAGTTTTCTGAAGGAGTGGCTACAAAGAAACAGTGAAAATAAGGCTCATTTGTACCAACAATTACATTTGTATTGCCTTCCATGTATTTGTGAAGAATGATTTCTTCATGGAGATTCGTTTACAACTTATGTATGATATTCTCTGAAGCACTGGAACTTGTGACCTACATCCAACCCCGGATGTGAGAAAAGGTTGCGATGACGCTATGAGGAAACACGGAATAGCTTCAACTAGGGCAAATCTCAACGCTTCTGCTGGATTTCTAAGCTACCTCTGCTTAGCTTTAGTTGCTTGGAACTTACTTGTCCTGGATGGTGTAACTATGCTGGAACGGAAATCGGGAGATGCAGGTTCGATTTCCACTCCAGGGAAATGAAATTTTCTGAAGGAGTGGCTACATGGAAACAGTGAAAATACGGTACATTTGTTCCAACAATTACATTTGTATTGCCTTCCATGTATTTGTGAAGAATTATTTCTTCAGGGAAATTCGTTTCCCACTTATGTATGATCTCTGAAGCACTGGAACTTGTGACCAACATCCGACCCTGGATGTGAGAAAAGATCGTGGTGATACTACGAGGGAGCACATAATTGCTTCGAGTATAGAACAAATCTGAATAGTTCTCAGATTTCTAAGCTACATATGCTTAGCTTTAGGTGCTTGGAACTTCCCTGTCCTGGCTGGTGTAACATATAGCATGCTCGAATGAAAATTGGGAGATGCAGGTTCGATTTCCACTCCAGGGAAATGAAATTTTCAAGTTTTCTGAAGGAGTGGCTACATGAAAACAGTGATAATACGGCATATTTGATTACATTTGTACCGGTATTGCTTTTCATGTATTTGTGAAGAATTATTTCTTCAGGAAAATTTGTTTCCCACTTATGTATAATAATCCTTTTATGACGGTGGATCAAAAAGTAATGCACACTTTTTTTCCTTTTTTTTTTTTTTTTGCAATAGTTTAATCGATAGCCAAACAAAACATATACACAGTGAAACTACATTTCTTAGCTATTTTTCAACATAAGAACCGAGACGCTTGAGACATTTATCCCAGAGTGGTACTAGTTTTAGTATACCTTGTTCATAAAAGTCCGTTTTCTGGGTGTATAACCACCTGCAGACAATCGATTTGACTTTGTCAGCTGAATCAACAAAGCACTGGCTGCCCAGGAATCTTTTCAAGGGACCAAACAGATGAAAGTTCATAGGAGCCAGGTCCGAACTGTATGGTGGGTGCTGTAGCACCTCCCAGCCGAATTGCGCAATTTTGCCATGAACATGTTGTGCAGCATGTGGGCGAGCACTGTCATGAAGCAGTCTGACATTTGCAGCGTCTCTCTGTTGGGTTTTTTGTCATGAAGGACACGACACAACTTTGTCAATGTGTTAGCGTAGGTTTTGGCATTCACAGTGGTCCCCATTGGATGAAACTCACCCAGGAGAACGTGATGCATGTCTCAGAACACCGCTATGAGGACTTTTTGTGCAGATTGGGTTACTCTGAATTTTTTGGTGGTAGGAAGTCAGAATGTTTCCACACCATACTGCCCTTCTTTGTTTCGGGAGTGTAGTGGTGCGCCCAAGACTCGTTGCTCGTCACTACACCTGCCAGAAATTCATGTCCTTCTTCTGCTTAACGCATCAAGTGGTCCAAGGATGGCATCATTCTCTGTCCCTTCTGGTCGTCTGTCAAGTTCTTGGGCACCCTTTGTGCACTGACCTGGCGAAATTGCAATTTGTCATGCACAACAGCATATGCTATACTGTACGAAACATTGAACTTCTGTGCCAATGTGAGCAGATGGATTCATCGGTCACTCAGAATTGCCTGTTCAATGCCTCTTACAGTGGCAGGTGATGACGCGGTTACAGGTTGACCGGAATGTGGTGAATTGGTAAGGTTGCCACGGCCCTCTCCAAAGAAACTGCACCATCTGGAGATGTTGCGGTAGTAAAGGCAATCACCACCCTACGCTTTGACTATTTCTTTGTGAATTTCCTTTGGAGTTTTATCTTTAGCCCCAAAAAGCAGACTATACTGCATTGCTCTTTATTCACAGATCATGCTAACAAATGCGACATCTTTGTGCCATCGTTCCCACTGTCTTCCACCACAGCGACACCTGATCCAGCCAAACCAGTCTGTAGCGTGATATTCAAACTCCTCGTCTGCCAAACTGCAACCTGCAAATAGAAAAAAATGCTGTGCGTTACTTTTCGATCCTCCCTTGTATTTATCCATTGCCCTTATGAGCTATTTTAATTAACATACATGAGATTGATGAAGAAAAAAAGTGTACTTTTTAATTTTATGAAAAATCAGAAGTGCAGCAAGAAAGTGTGAATACAACACAGCATGAACAAAACTGAATCGTTCACTGCAATTTTTTTATGCAAATATTTAACTAAATCACAATATGAAATTACCAAATTCCAAATGAAATAGAGGGGTTTTAAAAGACATAGCTTCAAACACAGTTTTTTTCTGGTTTTGTTCTTGTACTTGCTAGAACATCAGTTTCCAGTTTCCTCTTGCACGTAAGACCTGTTTTCTTCTCGGCAAGTTCCACAGCCATATTTGTCTTTTGTTACTCTGCAACTGCACAGTATCAATAGTTTAATTACTTTTTTCAGCTGATAGCTTCCCTTACCATTTTTTGTTACTCCCCCCCCTTTGTTATGCCCTCAGATGACTTTCATTTATCATGCTGAAAGAACTTTCAGCCTAAGAACCATGAATTGTGATATCGGAGTTTTCACTATTTTAGATAAATGGTGCAACTTTCATAGGATGAATACCTTTTTTTGAACACCACGAATCAATTCTTACAAATTTCTAAACTTCGTCACTTCTGTTTTTGGAATTTTCTCCACTCTTATTAAGCTTAAATGCACACACATTTATGGACGGGAAAGGACATTTAACAATAACATAGGAGTGGGAACATTGTGGAGAAGAAAAAATACAATTATGGGAGAAATCTTCGTGCCGTCCGACTTCTGTTGTTGGAAATTTATCCAACATTTTCAAGCTGAACTACAAATATTTAAGGAACAAAATTATATCTAACAACAATACTTGGTAAAAGAAACATTGCAAGAAAAAAATTACGACTAACTACGAAAGAAATCTTACCTTTGTCTACTTTCTGTTTTCGAAGCATGAAATTCTGTCCTTCGACGGAAAACGAATGACACCCCCCCCCTCAATCCTCTAAAAATTTCAGTTAAGTTGTGCATCAATCTTGTGATGGCCCAAATGATAACAAAAAAAGATGGAATTCCTCATATCTGTGTTAAGAATCTCATGCCCCAAGATTACAGGGAAATTTTTGCACTGCCTAACTTCTGTTTAAGGAAATTGTTCCCTACAGTTTCAAACTGAAATACAAACATTTATGCAATAAAATTATATTTAACAATAAAACTGGAAAAAAGCAACATAGTGAGAAAAAAAATTACGATTACGGTAAAAATCCTCACTCCATTTAACATCCGTTTCCAAAAGTTTAAAAAGACAAAACACCTTCCCCAGGCGGAATACGAACCCCTTCCCCGGACGAGTACCTCAAATATTTTTCTTCAGATTTGCATCGATCTCGAGGATAACCCAAATAATGACAAAGAAATAAAAAAAGGGGAATTCCTCAAAACCACGGAAGAATCTCATACATAAATTAATCGCTGAACTGATTTCAAATTTTGTAAGATTACGCTAAAATATCAATGACTGGAAAATTTTACCTTATGGTACAAGATTGGGGTAGATTTTGTCAAAACCATGATTTCGTAGTAGGATGGTGCAACAACAACGTTTTGGCACAAGCTGGCACAATTGGAGCAGGTCTGGCAGCACTGTTGTTATCCATTGAATTAAATTCTTAACAGTTATTCTGTAGTATTAATGAAAATATGAAAGGGAATTTTTTTCCACAATGACTACCGTGAAATCTCATTAAATAAAACTTGTAGGAACTACAATTTAAATTCATGTTTCTGAGAATTTCAATAAAGTGAAAATTCAATGTGAACTAAAAATCATGTGAAATAAGGAAGCTACTTATGTTGGAAAGATAAATTAATGTGATATACTGTATGTTCTGAGAATAACGCTGCACCAAGTACTGTTTGTTTGTTGGGCCACTGGTTCCAGGGAAGGGAGAGATCCAGTGCTGTAAGACAAACAGATCCATGCCACACAGGGTTTCGAACCACTGTGCCACCGGGGCGGCCTGCACCAAGTATAATGCTGCAGTTCTGTTTTATCTCAGTGGTTTGTTATCAGAAATAACACTGCACCCAATTTAAAGCTGCAGGCAAACTACCACAAAGGAATTTTTATTTGATTTTTTATTTGACATGGTAGCAGGGTACATTGAATTACTTTCATTGAAGATATATGAATCAACGAAGGGAGGTGTAACGAAAACTGCTTATAATTTTTTATATACTTTGAATCACCTGCATAACTCACATTAAATAATGTAGGAGGTGAAAGCACTCTAGACGTGTGGAAAGTTGTACACAAGCGCTGTAGATGCACGGAAAGTTATGCACAAGTGCTGTAAAGGTACAGAACTTTAAACACTAAATTATAGTCATTGCCACTACTTCATTATTGTACTTGTTTAACTTTTCCTCCTAATGTGTAAAAGAAGTTCTGTTTATACAGAAAAGGGAGAGGTGTGAAAGAGATCATAAGTGTTTCACTGCGGGGTGTTTGTTATCAACCTCCTGTGGCAGGTGGTGAATACTGTTTAGCCTGTGGTTTAACAATAAAACAATAAATAAACACACAAACCACTGTAGGTGATTTATGTATTTAGAAAGAATGAGACACCAATCTAATTTCATGTATGATAGTGGAAACACCTACAATTTTGTTGCTTTCCCTGTCACGGGCTTTCCTACTGTTCTATGCACAATTCCAAAAAGAAATCCACGTTTAACTGTCCCTAGTGCGAGAGAAAAAAAAAGAAAAAAAAGTGAGAAGTATTGGCAGTAAAGCGTGTAACATGCTAAAAATGAGAAGAATTTCTAATATCCTCTTATCACGCATTTGAAAAATATAAATCGGCTGCTATTAAGTCTTACATACACAGAGCAACCCATATACAATATGTAATAGTGCTCCTGCGTTACAAAAAGGATATCGGAACACCATCAAAATAGGTGAACTGCATGGCTTTCCATCCACCTTAGTACATAGACTGATTAAGAAATTTGAGTCACAGAATAGAATTACAAGCTCCTGAACCTTTCAACCACTGATCAGTTAGTTGACACTTTGCCCTTTAGCCTGTCCTCCACTCATAAAGTTTGCTCAATTTCCAAACTTTTGGCTACAGGATTGTAGATAAACCACCTCCACATCTTCTCAATTTCATTCTTAAAGACAGAGATCCCAACAAACCCCTGGATTTACAAGGTGTCTACTCTATCTCTGTCAACTTACACAGCATCAACTCACTACATTGGTAATACTTACCACAGCATCAACCGGTGATTGGTGGAACATAACGCTGATGTTAAGAAAGGCAACCCTTCCACCTCCCTATCAATTTTAATTATCAGTGATACGTCTGCAATTCCTGATTGGCAAAACGCATCGCTCTATTCAAAAATCAGAAAGCCCTTAGGTACCGTGAAAGCATTTAAATCTACCTTACCCCGAACACTTGCAACACTTTTTTAAGATCTCTAACACTTGTAACACTTTTCAGATCTCAATTAATTGGAAACACATTTTGAAATCTGGCAACAACTGATGCTAATACCACATGGTTCATTCCAAGGCTGAGGAAGGTAGAAGTCAACTATCAAAATGCTCCCCATTTAGTTTCATAACGTAACCAATGCATGATCAGAGGATATCATGGATTCCTCTAAAGAAAACTTGCTAAAAGAAGAAGACACAAAAGCATATTTCATTAATCCTAAATAAAGATTTTGAAATGGCAAATCATAAACCACTTGACCGAAAAACGAAAGGCCAGACTGAATCCTTGTCGTTTTCCAAATTATCTATTCATGTATAACACGCAGGTTTCAAGACTACATTTACGCAATCACTCGGCTCCTATGCTAACAATATCAATGAAGTGTTGGCACTCCAAATTATTTACAGCTCAGTGTCTGCCATAAATGATTCAAGAAATGTGTTTTAATATTGCAAACGACTTAAAATTTATAAAGTTACTGAAAATGGTTATGAGCCACACCTAGCTAAATGCTGCATTTTAGAGCTGCATTTTTGTAAAATAGAGTTAAATGCTGTGGCATTATAATCAGGAAATACAGTGCAAGACATCACTAGACAGGGGTGGGTAGAATAACACTTTTGGAGGGCTTTACTGCTGATGCTTAAAATATTTGGTATATAAATAAGTTTTGAGGGATTTCTGTTCGGTGTCGTACTTATTACTGCTCGCATGTATTTTAAGGTGGCAATACTGTGATATCGCAGTATGAGATGCCAGCTGTCAGAGTCAGTATATGACATTCGATTGAGGTGCGAAGACGTATTTACTTTACTCGATGGAAAATGGCAACTTTCGTCCGGACAAAACAGCATTTGCGGGAAGTGTTAGTGCATTACTTTATTGTCAAGAAAAGTGCTGCTGACAGCTATCGCTTAATGTCAGAAATCTATGGTGAACATTCCCCATCCATAAAAACATGTGAGTATTGGTTTAGACGATTCAAAAGGAACGATTTCGATGTCAGTTATAAAGAACGTTCTGGACCACCCAAAAAAATTGCTGATGTCGAATTGGAAGCTTTACTCGACGAGGATTCGTGCCAGACCCAAAAAGAATTAGCAGCAGCACTAAATGTTAGTCAACCATGCATTTCACAATGTTTAGCTGCCATGAGAATGATGCAAAAAGAAGGGAATTGGGTTCCACATGCTTTGCGGAAAGAGACCTTGAACGTCGAAAAACCATTTGCGAATTGCTGCTTCAAAGGCAAAAACGAAAGGGTTTTTTGCATCGTATTATTACTGCCGACGAGAAATGGATATGGTATGATAACCCTAAACGGTAAAAAGCATGGGTGAAGTCAGGTGAACCAGGTCCTTCAACGCCAAAATGCAATATCCATGGTTCAAAGGTAATGCTGTGTATCTGGTGGGACCAGAAGGGTGTGATCCACTATGAACTGCTGAAACCGTCAGAAACTATTACTGGTGATTGGTATCAAACCCAATTAATGCATTTAAAATGAGCTCTCACGCAAAAACGGCCGGAATGGGAGAATAGACACAACAAAGTCATCTTACAGCATGACAACGCAAGACCACATGTTTCTCGACCTGTAAAAAAGTACTTAGAAGGATCTGACTGAGAAGTTCTACTCCACCCGCCATATTCGCCAGATATTGCGCCAGCGGATTATCATTTGTTCCGGTCGATGCAGTCAGCACTTTCTGGAGAACGGTTCAGTTCTTATGATGACATCAAAAATTGGCTGGACAACTGGATCTCTTCCAAGGAACCGGAATTCTTCCTTCGAGGCATACGTTCACTGCCCGAAAGATGGGGTAAATTTGTAGCTTCAGAGGGAGCATACTTCGATTAATATTAAAATATTGTTTCTGTTCTCCAACAACGTGTTTTGTTCACCTCAAATCCCTCAAAACTTATTTATATACCCAATAGCATTTCCTATGCTGATATATGCTAATTTGTTACCATTGCAGGCATTATTCTAAAGTCCCAATGCCAAAATTCCACAGCTGCAAGAGACGGCAGTCTTTTCAAAACTTGCCAGTTTACGGGATAAAACTTGGGAAAGTGCATAATTGGTTCGATACTAACTCAAAAGAGTATTTCTAATATACCAAAATGATGACACACAAGCTTCACAAAATTTAAGGACTTTTCAAGGCGATTAATTTCTTTTTGAGTGCTTTTCCAAGAATTTTAAAGCCTTGAAAGTCACTGGCAGTCTTAGTGAGAGATGGGTTTGCCTTCACAGGGCACTCCGTGGGCAATGGCACACAGAACAGCAACAAGGGCCTCTGTGAATCTTGGAGAGGTGCCAGCTAGTTCTGTGTGACTTTGACGAAAAAATCCAAATTCACTGGGTTTTGTTCCAGAATCCTTAGGTTGAATGACCAACTGGAACCATCAGCTGTGGGCTAATCCCCCGCACTGATGTACCTGCCTGATTAAAAAGACACAAAGACAGAATAAATTAAAAGACTCTAGCATGGGATATGGTGGACTTACCACACTTGAGAAGGGTGGTCCACCACAGAATAGGCCTGGAATTTCTAAAAGGCGCATGAGAAAGAGATCATGGCTGAGCGAGTGTAAGATTGGTGTATGGAATACTAGAGGTATAAATGGCAAGATGAATGAGGTTATTGAAGAAATGAATAAGTATAGATTGGATGTGCTGTATGTAAGTGAAACCAAAAAGAAAGAAATTGGGATAGAAGAAGTGAATGACATGGAGAGTGTGTGGCCTGGAGTATTGGATAATGTGAGGGGACAGGCTGGTGTAGGTGTGATTTTAAGTGAAAAGACGAAGAGCAATTTGATGCATTATAGCTGCATAAGTGAGAGAATTCTTTGTATTTGTTTAAAAGTGAAACTTCAGAGAGTAGTAATTGTTGTAGTGTATGCTCCTTGTGACTCGGAACCTTCTGAAAGCTGTTGGGAGCCAGTTTGGTGCTAAAGAGAAAGTTTTAACAGCATGGGATTTCAATGCTAGAGTAAGGTTTGCAGAATGCGATTTCTGACAGTGTTCTGGGTAAGAGTACCGATCCTTGTGTAAATGATAATGGTGAAAGATTAATTGAACTCTGCATTGAGAATGGTTTGTGTGTATCAAATACGTTTTTCAACCAAAAGTATATCTGCACATATACTTGGAAAAATCGTACTCTTGGTCAAAAGAGTATGATAGATTTTGGTGTTTACAACCAGCATCTGAAACACTTAGCTGTTGACCTTCGTGTGATGAGAGGTGCAGATGTTGGCTCTGATCATTACTTGGAAGTGTCACAAATGAAACTGAATGTAGGTTGGAGGAAAAGGAATTGGAAGATGCCCAGGATGCAAAGAATACAATTTGAAAGGTTCCCTGAAGATCATCAGCGTTATTCTAACTTACTCAGAGAACGACAGAAGGAGCTAAAGTCATTTGAGAGGGATGTAGAAAAAAGTGTGAATGTTTTAAGAACTGTGTTGTCACTGCTGCTGAGGAGGTCTTTGGCACCACAGTAGTGGGTAACAATAGAGGTGATGCTTGGTGAAATACTGAGATTGAAGAGGCAGAAAAAGAAGGAAGCCTATCTGGGGAAGTTGCAAGGTAGAGTTTCTCTGGATGAATACCATTGTAAGAAGCGTGAAGCAGCTAAGCTGGTTCGCCAGAGTAAGGCAAAAGATAGGAAGAAGGTGGCGGAAAGGCATGAACTGGCTTTTTGGAAAGATAAAAAGACTTTCTGGGAGTACATGAGACTCAAGAAAAATAGAGAAAACAAAGTTGTAAGTTGTGTGAAGAACAGGATAGGGGAAATGATATGGGAGCCCAATGAGTTAAGTGAAACATGGGGTGAATACTTCTGGGAGCTATTAGATCAGGAAAGCAAAGGGGATTCTGAGGCAGATACAGATGATGGCACAGTGAAGGATGGAAGCACAGGAGAGATCTCAAGAGAAGAGGTGTGTAAAGCTCTAAAATCTCTTCAGAATAGAAAGGCTCCAGGAGTTGATGGCATAACTGCTGAGATGTTGAAATATGGTGATGACTCGGTAATTGACTGGTTAACTGAAATTTGCCAGTTGTGCTGGGAGTTAGGAATGGTCCCTCGGCATTGGAAGGATGCTATCATTATTCTCTTGTATAAGGGAAAAGGTGATTAGACAGACTAAACTATCGTGGTATTAGCCTACAGAGTGTGCCAGGGAAAGTGTTTGGTAAGGTCATTATTGAAAAAGTATGGGGTCTTACATCAGTGAAAGTGTGGGATGTTCAGAGTGGTTTCATGCCTGGTAAAGGCTGCACTAAAAAAAATTCTGCATTACGAATGATGATTGAAAAGTATGTGGCTGTTGGCAAGAAAGTTTTTGCTGTTGTCATAGATTTAGAAAGCTCATGATCGAGTAAATAGGACACTTCCGTGGAAGGTATTGAATGAATATGGTGATACTGGAAATCTACATACTTAATAATGTAAAAGCCATGTATGCTGGCAGTAGAGTTTCTGTACGAGTGAATGGTGCCTTATCAAAATGGTTTCCTATTGGTGCAGGGGTCAGGCAAGGTTGTGTAATGTCACCCTGGCTGTTTAATATATTTATGGATGCACGCATGCATGATGCCAAAATAAATAATAGTGGTTTATGTCTTGGTGATATCTGTGTGTGCAAATTGCTGTATGCTGATGACACTGTCCTGTTGGCAGAGAGCAAAAGTGAGTTGCAGAGTATGTTGTCCTGGATGTACGAAGTTTGCATGAAATTCAAATTGAGTATAAATAAGGGAAAAACCAAAGTCACGGTTTTTGAGCAAGCAACTGTTAGTACTGAATGCAGGATATGTCTAAATGGCACAGTGATTGATCAGGTGAGTGAGTTTGTATATTTAGGAAGCATGTTTGATAGAGAGAACAAATTGGATGGTGAAATTAGTAGGTGAGTGAATTATTCATTGAAAGTCATAGCTGCCTTGGGAGATTTTCACAGGAATGATGGGTTCTTAAGAGAGTCCTGCATGGCTGTGTATGAAAGTGTAATTGTTCCTACTGTGATATATGGCAGTGAAACCTGGATACTACAGAAGAAACACAGGAGTTATTTGTGTGCTGGAGAAATGCATTACTTGCAAGGGGTTTGTGGCAAGACATGTTCTGATCATATGAGGAATGAAGATGTGTTGTAGTTGTGTGATGTGAAGCATAATGTTGTAAGCAAGGTGGAGACTAATATGTTTCGGTGGTTTGGGCATGTTGAAAGAATGAGTGATGAGATGCTTACTAAGAAAATTTTTTTTAGTCCAAGTGGCAGGAAGGAAAGGCAGAGAAAGGCCAAGGAAGTCATGGGAAGATCAGATTCAGGAGTGTCTGCATGCAAAAGAGATCATGAGTATGAAGTATAGAAGATCTTGAGAGTGTGATGTGATGGATGTCAGTGAAGCCCAAGTTGTATGTCAAGATCGCTGTAAATGGAGAAGTTTGATATGGCAACAGTAAGTAAATAATCAATTAAAAATTATCTGGTGGTTTGTTTTTTCTTTGTGGAGCTAACCTCTGAATCCCAAAGAACAGCTTAGTGATATGTATGTATGTATGTATGTATGTATGTATGTATGAAAGTCACTGTTCTTTTTATAGGACGTTCAAGACCCAATGCAAACCATGTGCTAACCTTTTTTAACATCGCTAGATGGCAGCAGAATCTGCATGAATCTGAACGCGGTCACAGAATATTCCGATGCTCTTAACACACAGACTTGTGAATTCGCCGTCGTGGGTGGTGCAACAGATAGCGTGCTCGAACGGAAATCGGGAGATGCGGGTTCAATTCCCGCTCCATGGCGATGAAATGTTTAAGTTTTCTGATGTGATTTAATTTACGTGTGAAACAGTAATTACAGTCAATTCGGCGATGTCCGATTGCTGTGTTAATTATCATGATGTGCTAACATTCTTGACAAATTGAGTGAAAATGTGGAGAAACATGGACAAGGAATGCTACAAAAGGAATCTTGCTACTCCAGGACAATGCACTATCTCATGGTTTCCTTGCTGTCACAACATGCAATGAATGCAGCTTTAATATTTTGACTTATCTGCCATACTTGCCTGAGCTTGCACCTTCTAATCACTTCTTTTCCTCCTCCTTGAAGTCATTTCTATAGGGCAAGCATTTTCCTGATAACAACGCCATCATTTCAACAACAGAATCATGGTTCAAAGCACAATCTGAGGCATTCTATAAAGAAGGCATTTGCAAGTACATCCAATGCTGGGAAAAATATCTCTGGCTGGTGACTATGTAGAAAACTATTAATAAAGCCGAGTTTCAGCTTTTCAGCACAGTTGTATATGGGTGAATATGGATCTTTACTGAACACTCCTTGTATGTAGAAAACTATTAATAAAGCTGAGTTTCAGCTTTTCAGCACAGTTGTATATGGGTGAATATGGATCTTTACTGAACACTCCTTGTACCTAGAAGCATTTTTTCATAAGTGCAGTACATTAATTCCATTAAAAACACTACTAGTTTTTAAAATACCTTCCACTTGCAAGAATGACACAAAAGCACCGGTTCATATTAAAAATCTGACCATTATAAGTATCTCATTTAATTATAGAAAATTGACATGATAAACATTGAATCATCATTTGAACTCACATTTTGTAAAATCAAGCAGTTTTTCTGAAATTTAAAATAAATGAAATTTGGTAATAATTGATGACATGGCTACACTTAATGAATTACAAATATTTCAAATTTATGGGTTTTACAATGGAATAAAGGAGACATATACATCAAATCTTTGGGTGGTACCCCTACCCTTCCTCAGGACAACAGCTATAGTAGGGGTTGCCATTCATGAGGTTTGAAAGGTTAGAATTTACCTTATGAATGGCAACACCTGCTATAGCTATAGTTCTAAGGAAGGTAGGGGTACTATCCAAAAATTTGACTTATAAATCTCCTTTATTCCTTAGTAAAACCCATAAATTTGAAATATTTGTAATAAACGAAATCGTAAAAATATTTTATATTTCTTTCTTTCCACAAGCATTGTTTCCTTTTCTCTATGTGTGCGTGAAGGGGGGTGTTTTATTAATAAGCTTATTACAACAGAGCCGTTAATATGGAGAAAGCGAACTGTAGTAAAGCAATTAAGGCAAAATCAAAACATAACTTACCTAAAAGTTCAACTGTACGTGTATTACCATACACATCTAAGAGTGCCCAAAGTGGGGAAGATGTATTTACACCACTAAAAAAAACACCTATATTCTCATTGTCTATGCCATAATGCACTTCACCACTTTCATCAAAATAATAAAACAGGACAGAGTTTTCCTTTGCTAATCTTTCTGCTAATGCTTTAGCCCAGTTTCCAGGTTTATTCGTTAGATCTGGACAAGCATAACGAGGCAATGAAGAACGAAAAGTAACAGGATTATTGGAAGTGAATCCAATTCTCAAAGCACCACTCCAGCTTGATGATATTTCCACAAATTTGACATATATGTGTTCATTCACTTTAATGGGTCTGTTACTAAAAGTTATTCCTTTGCAAAAACCCTCAGCTCGACACGCTATAGTTCCATTATTTGAAAGCCTTATATTTTCACCATGAACTTCATGGAAGCCAACAGGACTCAGGTTGTTCATAATGGAATGCTTGAAACTATCTTCCAAGTAATCTGAAAAAAAAAAAAAACGTAAAATAAAGATTGCAGCAGTGCATTTCATAATATTAAAACTTCATTTAAATTATTTTTTGAAGACATCATTAAACCCAAGTAAAGGCAGCAATACAAGTAGCATAAATAGCTCACTAAAGTATAAGCAATTCTTAAAATATTGAGAACTAAGTTCAAGAAACACTAAGAAATGATTATTTGAATATCATCTTACCAAATCACACAAACTCCCACATAGTGGGTGTAAATAGTATTTGCACACATAATTTTTTGCCGATTACAGGTAGAAAAATGTTCACATAAGTAAGATCACATACTACCACAAGAGTCAAAGTATGTGAAGAAAGAACACCTATGGGGAAAAAACTTGAACAAATAGCAGTGAGATTAGCTCAAGAAAATGCGTATTTTGGAAAACAATGTATTTGCACATCTCTGTGTGTACATAGAAGAGGCAAATGTATGGGCTCTAACTAATCAGTATCGAGAAGTTTAAATCATGTGACTTCTCTAACAGCTATTTAACGCTTACTTTTAGTGGTGTTGGAGACTTGTACATCTCCAAAAGTAGGTTATCAGATGTTCTGCAAGAACATATTATTTCACTGTATTTTGAAAGTAAAATTCATTGAGACATAAGTAAACAAGTAAAAAAATAAATGCTTCTCTACCATTCGTTATGCCATTATTAGATATGAAACTCGTGGAACTATGGCCAATATACCCTGTACAGGCCGCCCGAATACGTTAGCCGACAGAGATTGCCGAAGAATTATTGCACAAGTGCGATGAAAGCCATCTACCAATGCCCAAATATGTGCTGAACTCCTAGCAGATGCAACACGTAAAGATGTGTGTGCTTCTACTGTACAAAATGTTTTATGTTGTGCTAATTGTCTTGATCAAGTATCGAGAAAAAAGCCACATATAAGTGTAGTTAACAGGAAGAAGTGCCTACTCTTTGCAAAAACGTATATAAATAAACCTATTGACATTCGGAAGAAAATGCTATTTACAAGTGAGAGCATATTCAACCTTTTTTGGATCAGATGGACGTAAAACAATTTGGCATCACCCCAATACGGAGTTTACACCAAAGAACATTTCACCAATGGTCAAACATGGTGGGGGTCAGGGCTCGACAAATATGTCCAGATCTAAGAGCCAGCTCCCAAAATTTAGGCGCCAGGTGAAACGAAGTCAAATTTCAAAGAATAATTTACAAACGTAATGTGTGAGGATGATGGTGGAATGAGAAATGATGAAGTATATTTGTTGTCAAAAAATTTTCTTTTTACCCAAAGTAAACCACTTATTTCAAAATAAAGTTTAAATTTGCTGCAAGATTTTCTTTCCCATTCTTCAAGTTGTTGCTCTCAAAAAAACCAAAATTTTAGATTTTCATTTATTAAAAAAAAACATATGCACGTTCACGCTCACTTGCACATATATCTGACGCATAATTTGCGGCTACGTATAATCTGCAGATGGTGAAATTCTGATAATTTTTTTATATCGTGTAATACTTGCCATCGTATAATCCGCGTCTGTCATGTTTATCTGAACCTTCCAACAGAAAAGTCGTGATTCATAGGATGACCGATCGTACAGTTTAAAGAAGTAAGAAAGATACGATCGTTATATTTAAAAACCAACTGTCATTTTTAAGTAAATAAAAAACTTAAATCCTGGATTTAGCAGCATTACCATAGTTCATTAGTTAGACCTAAAATATCTGTAGAAAATATGGCAATCCGTGGTATTTTTCTCTTTTCTCAATATGTTTCAACTGAGTAGCAAACAAAACCCATAACTAATACGATTAGTGTAGCAAAACTAACGGATGCGAATGGCAAAATGAATGTGAGTCATGGAATAGCTCTGCAGGCTTTCATTGTGTCATACTTTCTGTAAAAATGCTCGCAAGATATATTCAATCTCTTTACCGTCCTCTATCTCTGTACTGCATTACATTTTTTATGTTAACGCATTTTCGGTACTTTTCCAATAACACCACTGCTGCTGATAATTACCACGAGGATCTTTTAAAATGCCGGAGAAACTTGTTTTTGAAATTACCGGTGTGTTATCCGCAGAACTAGAATTTAGAACTTTTTAGCAGATAAACTGCGGATTATTTGACAGAAAATTATAGTATTTACTGCAAATTACGAGTCAGAAGTAAAAAAAAATCGGACGCCAGTGCCAGTTTTCTAGGCGCCTGAGATTCATCGAGCCTTGGTGGGGGTCATGCCATGGTGTGGGGGTGCATGTCTTATTCTGGTGTTGGCAACTTAGACAACATTAAAGGAACTGCTAGAAAAACTAATCCGTCTTCAACACGATTATAAGTTAAAAACTTTAATTTAAACATAGGAGTTAAAAACACACATAGTAAAAATACACAAGCACTTTCAAGACTGCCCTAGTCTCTTCATCAGGTGTGAGAGTAAATGTGGTGACAACTGGTTATATACACGTGGGAGATGGAGTAGGTCACAATAGACATGTGCAAAAAAGCAGGGTCATGAACATCTAGGATTAAGTAGATTTTAAACAGTTAGGATTAATTAGAGTCAATATTTTATAATATATTCTGTAATAAAAGTTTCCATGGGGTGGGCGCAACATAAGAGGGATCGTCATTACAGCAGTGTCTCTGATTGGCAATTATTAGTAAACTCTGTGAGGAGAGTATAAGTTTTCGATTTCGGGGTCGTAAGGATGGTGGCTTCGTCCCACATCGGTTGAAAGGCTTCCTTGAGAAGTAAGCGCGACACTGTTGTGGCAGATGACTTAGTTTTAATATAGTATTAATGTTCTTTCAGACGGGTTTTTAAATTGCAATTCTTCGAGCCTATATAAACACAGTCGTCTTGCCAGGGTTCGGTCATTCTGTGAGGAATAGAGTAAGCCTCATGGCAGTCCAACAGCTGAGTTAAGTCTCTATCATTTTTTTACTAAGGACCAAATCCCACGTGTGCTCAGCCCAAAATTTAGTCCATAAGGTCTGCAAATGCTTTAAAAAAAATTGGATAGTGGCGGAAGGCACGGTATCAAGCCTACATATTTAATAAGTCTATTGTTTCTAGACAAGGTGGTGGAAGCTCTGTCTTGCATTTTCCTCAGTAGCTTGTTCACTAGAGGTTGGGGATATCCAAGGCGGCTGCAAAGTCCTTTATTTTTCCAATCGTTGTTAAATAACTCCAGTGTTGAAGAATGTGTTATAGCACGGTGTAGCATAAATATGGGAGGGTGAAATCAGTCTCGAATTCGGTGGTGACGTTGATTGTAGGGTACTTTGAAGCCAATATTTAAATAAAGTTGTGCTGTTCGTCAATAGAGGAAGTCCAGAAAACCAGGATGTCATCGACATAGTGCAAATATAGGAGCAGTTTTAAACGGGAAGTTGCCAACACCTCGTTTTCCAGGTGTTGCATAAGGATCTCAGCAAGCAGAGCTGATAAGGGGGACCCCGTGGAGGGCCCCTTCCATTTAGCAGTAAATTAATCCACTGTACCTAAAAGTATGATCTGTTGTACATCAACTGTAAGGCAAGAAAAATGACCCGTGTTTCAAAATTTGAATAGTTCTGGCCAGCAATTTCGTGAAAATTAAATCATGAACTGTAGGGACTGGGATAAGATGGATTAGTTTTCTAGCATTACCAATGCAGCACAAAATTCGTCTTTGATTTATATTAAAGGAATCACAAATGCAATGGACTATGTCGACATTTTGCGATGTAATTTACGTGCTAGTGTCTGAAAACTGGGAATTGAAAACATATTATTTCCAAAAGGATAACAATCTCAAACATACTGCTAAAATTACTCGAGATTGGCTGCTCTATAATGTTAGCAGACAATTAGTGACACCTCCCAAGTCTCCTGATATTAATGTTATAAAAAAAATTGTGGCACCTCTTGAACCTTAACATTCAAAAACATCACGTCTAACAAGAATGAGCTGGAAACAGTCATTAAGAGCTAATGGGCTAAAATAGTTATGGCCACAACTAAAAAGCTTGTCTGTTCAACGAATAAACAACTCCAATCTATTATTGATGGTAATGGATTAGATACTAAATATTAATCATTCGTGTAAACAAGTGAAAATACTTTCTGTTCTCTAAAATATGTGTTTTCCTGAGCTAACCAAACCTATATATGTCATTTATTCAAGTTTTTCCCATAGGCATTCTTTTTTCACATACTTTGACTCTTGTGGTGGTATGTGACTTATGTGAACACTTCTACTTGCAATTCACAAAAAACTATTGTGTGCAAATACCTTTCACACCCACTATAAGACAGCACTTTCAGCTGCGTCCTACTCTTTCCTTTGTACAGCTAGTAAATGATCCTGTTTTATAGTTTACATTACCAAAATGTCTACTAATTTGCATACAGAAATGAACATCTTTAACCTACTTTGTGTGAACGTAGGTTATAAATAGGGTGTGATCACAGAGATTATTTACACTTCTGAACGTTATGGTCATTGCAACATCAGTGAAACAAACTAGTCAAGTAGCACACATTCGTGAGATGGGATATCAACATACTCCCAGTGCAGTGGGACAAGGTACATACACACACTAAAGTTTCTATTTTTTTCAATAATTTCTAAGTACAAAAATAATGGTAATCAATATGGGAGGGCAACAAATGAGTAAAGGGAAAATGTGACTACATGCATTACTACAAGAAAATAGACCAAATTTTCTGATTATAATGCAGCAGCACTAAACTCAATTTTAAAAACATGCAGCTCTGAATTGTGGTGTTTACCTAGGTGCGCCTGTTACCATTTTCAGTAACATCATATATTTCAACTGTCATTCACGATATGGAAACAATTCATTTTGTGAATTGTTTATGGCACACACACTGAGCAATAAGGAATTTCGAGTCCCAAATCTTAACACATTGACTGTCACACTAGAGAATTTTTTTTTCCCTTGGGATCACGGTGTTTTATTACGAAAAAAAGAATAAAAACTTTGAAGACAAAACGGTCCTGTCTAATTTAATTGTAACAATAAGAACATCAACAAGTAAGATTTTCACGAACCAACTGCAGGGTTTTGCCCAGGGGACCACCTACCACGTAACATGTATGTTACAGCACGGCAGCGTGAGTTGCCTATGCACTATGCAGCTCCCAAGGTAAAGAGACATGAGTTATATATGCTTCACGAGGCCCTGGGCTCAAAAATTGCATGCAATAAATACAACTCACATGGCAGTTAATGTGTTAATTGATTATAGAATGGGAGCTCAGTGGTGATGCAAATGAAGTCTCAGAACCCGCATGATTATACATGGATAATATGCAATTTGGAGAATGGCAAGAATTTTATCAAGCCTTTTGTTTAGCATGCAGGTGATCTGCCATTTACTGTTTGAAAATTTTCATTTAGGACTAATAAATTATGCTTTAGCACCTTTTTTTATTTTTCTCTCTCTTTTAATCAGTTTTTTTTTTAATCCTACACTAGGCAGAGTAAAATGTGGATTTCTTTTCAGCCTAGTGTGTAGTACAGTCAGTGAGCTCATAAAATAGAAAACCAGAAAATTATTTGCTGCACACACTTCCTACAACATGTAATCAAAGTGGTGTCCTCATCTTTCTAAACAAATAAACCACTGAACGGGTCAACTACAGGCTGAAAAACATTCACCAGCCTCTGTCTAGGAATAACAAACCTCCAATTGTTAAACACTGTCTTTCACACACCGTCCCTTTCCTGTAAATGGGGCGTGAAGAACTTTTAGATGTTAGGAGGAGGAGTTACACAAGTACAGCAACAAAGCAGTGATGACTGCTGTTTAGTATACAACTTTCCATACACGGACATGTTCTTTTTCACTAACACTCGCACAAAGGTTCCTTCTAGTATTATTTTCCTAAGTTCAGACAGATACATTTAACTAAAACTTCCCCAAGACACTTCTTTGCAAGTAATTAAGTACGAGGAATTTTTAACAGCAGCTCAGCATTTTACAGTCCATTACCTAGTGATGAACAGGGCTATAGTTTTTAGCGCAATTGCACCTCCACCTTTTTCTCTTTTCTTTTTTTATAAAATAATATTCTTCCAAAATTACATTTCTCCTTAGTTTCTCCCTAGAGCCTTTATACTGGGCAGTCCAACCAGCTAAATTTCCTTTAATGAATGTTTTCACAACACACATAATAGTAAGAATGGAAAACTTATTCCCACATACACAATAAATAATCTGCATCAAATTATGATTTATTAGTAAGTACTAATCTAATTATTTTATCATTTATGTATAATTTTCTAATGTTATTTAACATGTTATGTTATATTAATGCGTGACCACACTGCTCAAGGTGTTCAATAAGTATAACAGGGTTTGTACAGCAGGGTCCAAAATTTAAGGACTTTCCATGACTAATATGCAACATTTTCCAGATTTGCATTTTTTTTTATCACCATACGTAATATACATAAGTACATCTATATACATTAACATTGAATGTTTGTTTGTTTGTCTGTTATACAAATCTACAGTTTTCAATTTAGAACCACCAAATTTGGTGTACTATCTCATGGCACTCCAAGTTAGACCGTGGACGGTTTTTGGAAGGGGTCGGGGCCCCATACAAAATTTTCGTAAAATATAGTTTTCGATTTAGAACCACCAAATTTGGTACACTGTCTCGTGGTACCCTAACTTAGACTGCAGATGGTTTTTGGAAGGGGTCGGGACCCCCAATAAAAAAATTCATAAAATCTACAGTTTTTGATTTAGAACCACCAAATTTGGTATACTATCTCATGGTACCCTAACAAAGACCATAGATGGTTTTTGGAAGGGGTCGGAGCGCTTGGCTGATCGGTCAGAGCCCGGGGTCAAGGGGTCCCCATACAAAATTTTTGTAATATCTACAGTTTTCAATTTAGAACCACTAAATTTGTTATACTATCTCATGGTACCCTAACTTAGACCGTAGATGGTTTCCGGAACGGGTCGGAGCCTGGATTCAATGGGCCCACACACAACATTTTCGTTAAATCTACAGTTTTTAATTTAGAACTACCAAATTTGGTATATACTATCTCATGGTACCCTAATGTAGACTGTAGCAGTTTTGGGAAGGGACCAGATCCCTGGGTCGGTCGGGGTCAAGGGTGGCCCCATACAAAATTATCGTAATATCTACAGTTTTATATTTAGAACCACCAAATTTGGTATACTATTTCAGGGTACTCTAAGTTAGACTGCAGACGGATTTTGGAAGGGGTCGGGGCCCGGGGTCAAGAGGGCTGCATACAAAATTTTTGTAAATTCTACAGTTTTCAATTTAGAACCACCAAATTTGGTATACTATCTCATCGTACTCTAAGTTAGACTGTAGATGGTTTTTAAGGGGTCAGAGCCCGGGGTCAGGGGATCCCCATACAAAAATTTTATATTTTACTTTAAAGAACTGCAACACAATTCAGCACTCCAATACCTGATATATGGTCTAAGTTAGAGACCGTAGATAACAATAAAGTTCAAAAATATCCATTTAATGGTGTATTAAAAATACAAATGAATAAACGTTAGCTTTCACCACCAATGGGCGGCTTCATCAGTCAGAAATGCAATGTAATGTAAATAGAGAATTCCTGATTTTCAAAATTCAAAACGGTAAACAAAAGGATGATCAGTGCCAATGCCAATTTGCATGCACACGACATGGCGTATGTACATTGCATTTCAGTGTCGCAGGATTCTCAGAAGTGCACGCCAGATATATGGTAGTTCTATAGATGTCTCCTCGAAGGTAAGTATTTCTATTGCTCTTCCTTTCTTTTTTGTTTCGTAAAAGTAAATTAACTAAATCAATTTTTTTTTTTTTTTTTTTTTTTCACATTTGCAGTTATCCCGGCTCCTCTTTTCTTTTCTTTTTTGGCAGAAATATTAGTGCATCAGCCAGTCATTGGCAGTGGCTGGCATTAATTTGGAGGAACCCTGCTTTTTACACGGACAACTCTACATCGCCTGTTCAAGGGTTGACAATCTTAAAAATCTCTACATTTTTGCTCCCAACGGAAAAGCCAAAAATATTGTTTACCAAAAAGTATAACCTAAATGAATTAAAATAAATTTACTGGAAAATTAGAGGAATACCTTTTCAATTTATTAACTTTCACTCGCTGAACTTGGCGATTCCACGAATAGTAATATTTACTCGGGAAATACCTCGTACCCCGCTAGTTATATAGTAAATCAGAGCAAAATTTGCTAATGGCATTTCATTATACATAGATCATTTTTGAATCAAAGATGATACTTATTAAAATGCCAGTAAAGGAAACTACACAGTCGAGTCACATTATTGTGACCACCTCCTACTTTTGATGTCAACAGCGCGTAGCCAATGAAAGAAGGCACAAGTCACAAGCTGGCTTGGAGGGTATATAAGGTGTGCTGTAGGCATTCTGAAAGCATATCACTTGTTGCTGTCATGGATAAAAGGAGTGATTTATCAGATTTCCAAAAAGAGATGATTATCGGCTTTCGGGCCAAGGGTGGCAGTATTTCTGAAACAGTGCACTGTTTGCGTGACGCTGTGGTTAAAGTGTATTGTGATTGGAGAAATAGCACCATTGTGAATAAGCGATGTGGAAACTGCGGAGCACCACGTACCATTGTGTGAGAGGTGAACATTGGCTGTGAAGGTGCGTGAGGGCCAATCGACACACTACAGTGGTGCAACTCACGGGCCGAATGAACCAGGGGCCAAAAGTGTGTCTAAAACGACAGTTCAGCGAACCCTGCTGCGTATGGGGCTGCGATGCAGATGGATGGTCACTGTACCTATGCTAACGAAGGTGCACCGGCAGAGAATGCTTACATTTGCATGGCAGTATAGAAATTGAACCTTCACTGATTGGCAAAGGATTGCTTTCTCCAATGAGTCATGTTTTCTGCTTTATCGAATAGATGGACGTTGGCGTATAAGGCGAGAAACATCAGAGAACAAACATTCTTCAACCATTGCTGGAAAAACACAAGTTGGTGGAGGCAGCGTTATTGTCTGGAGAATGTTTTTGTGGCATTCTCTGGGTTCACTCATACCTATGGAAGGCCCTATATACTGAATTCGTTATAAATCCATCCTTGCAGACCACGTACACCCATACATGCTGAAACTATAATGGAACCATGGTTTCAGCCACTAGGGCTCTCATCAGCCATCCAATTGCGTACAATGTACCATTCTTGATCAGCTTTTGAATCTTTTATCACAGGGTTGTGGTCTGATGAGAGCCCTAGAGGCTGAAACCATGGTCCCATTATACACAGTCGAGTCACATTATTGTGACCACCACCTAATATCCAGAGTAACCACCGTGTGCAGCACAGACAGCAGCTACGGACTGGAAGTGACTCAATAAGGTGCTCGAAGATGTTCACAGGTATGTGGAGCCATGCTGACTGCAGTGTATTTGACAGCAGCTGGAGAATGCGAGGTGGAGGTTCCATAGAGTGAACAACATGATCGACGTGGTCCCACATATGCTCAATTGGGTTTAAGTCGACATGGTCCCACAGATGCTCAATTGGGTTTAAGTCAACGTGGTCCCACAGATGCTCAATGGGGTTTAAGTCTGGGAAATTAGGGGGCCAGGGAAGTACTTTGAAGTCTTCATCATGTTCTTGTTGTGTGACATTACTGGCATTTTGATAAGTATCATCTTTGATTCAAAAATTATCTAAATAAATACATTAGTTTATTAAAATAATTAACATAGAAAGAAAAAAATTATCCAAATAACTGTGAAACAGCTTAATTGATTCTTTATTACTTACTCTTTTTTTATTTTGCTCTAGAGTGAGTTTATTATTGTTGAATTCTTATTTTACTTAGTAGATATTATACAACAAAGAAAAACATTATAGTTATGTCAAATTACTTTTAGTTAACACTTTAGATGTATTATGTCTCATCATGTGGCTTTTCAATCCAGATACAGCCATGCTGGAAATGTTAAAGTTTTTCATGCACAATTTGCAATGAGCTCTAGATTTGTTACTGGTATCAGGTACCAACCAACCTGGAAATATACTATTCTCTAACCAAATTTCTTGGAATACACATTTTCCAGCTATATTCTGAAAGAAGGAATAAAATAATCCGTAACCACTGATCGAACAACAAAGCACAATCTTGTTGTTAAACGAACAAAATCACAAATACGAGTGATGGAATGGAAAACATAAATAGATGAACATGAACAAATAAAAACAATGGAACTCGGGCGAAGACGGAAGTACCTAATGCAGCTTGCATGACAGCCTGGGGTCCTGCTATCAGACCTTTCATCGCCCAAAGAAAGGTAACTTGATCACGCTAGTTACGTTAACTAAAAACTTTTACAAAAAGTTCGTAAGTTGGAAGCTTTCGACCTTATCTTAGGTCTTCATCACGCCAATGGAGGACTAAGATTGTTGCCAGATTCTAAATTTGAATTTTTCCTATTTTTGTTGCCAAAACTTAAAATTGATCTCCAGATCAACGGAATGTAGAGAGGAGATTCGGAGTTGCAAGTCATTGAGTTGAAAATAATTTCTATGCTTTCACGGTAACGGAGGGCAAAACGATTGTCAAAAGAAGCAATTCGTTTTGCTTCGTTCCAGTGGGGAACTGCAGATGTGTCTTCCATTGTCAAAATAGACAAGGCAGTGTTGGGATTGTCTTTCGAAACATCTTTTCTATGTTCTAAAATTCTATGGCTAATGCTCCTGTATGTGCTTCCAATGTATAAGTTATCCCCAGTAGAAGAAGAGATAGGAATGCAGTAAACTCCTGGGAGGTTCAGGCTTTCAACTTTGTCCCTATCCCTTTGTAGAAGTTTCAAGATGTTTGGGGTAGATTTAATGGCAAGATGGTAACCAAAACTTCTAAAAAGAATCTGTAACTTATAAGCATAGGAAGGATGGTAAGGAACAGAACCACAGAATTTCAGGTCTTCTTTCTTGTGAGGAAGGAGGCATTCGATTTTCGAATGGTTTTCATATTTCTTTATGAGGGAGTTGACTGTAACAGCAGGGAAACCATGAGAGAGGGCTATTGTAGAAATTTTGGCGAGTTCTTCTTGAAGAGAGAGTTGGTTGTTGCAAATGATATGAGCCCTGTGGATGTAGGACTTCAATGCTGCAAGCTTGTAGAGATGCAGGGTGCAAGATTTGTAGGGAATGATGTCAGTGGCTGCAGAAGGTTTTCGATAGACGGAACGAGTAATGGAGAGATCAGCGTTTCTGCAGATAGATACATCCAGGAAATCAATTTTGTGATTTACTTCCTTAGATATAGTGAGCTTAATGGAAGGAAATTTTTCTGTAATGGAGTTGATCAGTATCTGTAGTTCAGACTCGGAATGTGGCCAGCTAATGAAAATGTCGTCTACATATTTTAACCATAGGGAAGGTTGAAAAGGGTGTAGAGGAATGATGGAAACTTCAATATGTAAACTTCAAATGTAGAATCTGGCAACAATCTTAGTCCTCCATTGGCGTGATGAAGACCTAAGATAAGGTCGAAAGCTTCCAACTTACGAACGTTTTGTAAAAGTTTTTAGTTAACGTAACTAGCGTGATCAAGTTACCTTTCTTTGTTAATATTGTTACGTGTTTTGCCCATAATCGTCATGTTTCATCGCCCAGTTTACCACACAAAGAGAAGGTAACCGCGATGGCAGGAGTTACCTATTGAGTTTTAGAGAAAAATCAAACAAACAAAATCTACATTTCAAATAAAGTCTCCCGATTTCAAGGAATTTATTCTAAAAAATACAATTTTCTAGGACTCCATAAGACCAAATCTATGATTTTCAAGGATTTCCAGGTCTGGAAATTAAAATTTTCAGTTTCCAGAACTTTCCAGGTCATGTGCGAACCCTGCTATAATAATGTTAAGCAAAACAGTATCCTTTTTTTTCAATTGGGGAAGGAGTCATTAAAAGTACTACCCAGCTAAAATTCTTGCCACTCAGCTGTAAAAGAAAATCTAGGGAGAACACTACTCCTAAAAAAGTCATTTCTGTTTTCTCTGGCCCTTGACACCAACAAGTCTTGTCTTCGTGTGGTAGAGAATTATTGGCATAGACCTTTCTGATTCACACTGAGAAGAGATTTCTTTTGAGTTATCCATCACTCGCCTACAGCACCTTAGTTTTGCTTTAGTTTTCAAACAAAAGTGCAATACGCACATAAGTGTTCTTTAATAATGGAATACAAAGGTCGTTTTTACAAACCACCAACTAGAGAATTCACAGCAACATCCATGTGGGGGGGGGCTGAGTTCCTCTGTGTCCTGCTATCTACAGCCCTGTATTTCGACTAAGGCTAAATTAAATTACGACCATTCTGCAGATGGTTTTATGAATTTAATATTTTAGTTATCATCAATTATCTTATTCCAAAGAGTATTTTTTTACCTGCATACACATCGGTGTTTGTTAATGCTTTTTGCCAGTGACATTAATTTTTAAAAATTCGCATACATTCATATCATAACCATTGTCAACCATTATCAATTTGCTGCTGGATGAAGGTCTCCTAAGTTTCTTTCATAACAGTCTGACTTGAGCCAGTCTCCTCCATATCACTCCCACATGCTTTCAAATTTCCTCCACCCATCTCCCATGTGATCCATCTTCTGGTTCTTTTCCTGTCCCTTGGAATCCAGTCTAAAATTTTGGTTGTCCATTGGTGGTTCATTCTCCTGACAATATGTCCAGCCCATTGCCATTTAAGGGATTTTACTCTGATCATGATTTTTTCCACTCTTGTCATTTTCCTTCTAGCTGCCAGAGACTGAAGGCCAAGTTTTAAATTGTGGAATCATTTTGGGAAGGGGGGGGGGAGTTGGCCATAACTCACCACACTGGCCAAGCAGGCTGGTGAGTGTGGGATAGCATTTCCTCTGATCTTGGTGGTATTGTTACACCACTATTGGCAGTCGTCAGAGCCTGTTTGGGGAAAAAGAGATGCACTGTGAGAAGGCGGGGCTGACATTTGGTCAAGGAGAGGCTATGATATGTTTGGGCAACATCTGACCTGTCATCCCCCATTGATATATATATAATTATATTGATGGGGAAAAGCTGGAGATAACCAATACCTACATTTATCTTGGACAGCAGACATCAAGTGAGGCTCACATTGATGAAGAAATTAATCGGCAAATAAAACTTGCCTGGAGAGCTTTTGGAAGAAACAGTATAATTTTCAAGAGCAATAAGCCATTATGTCTTTTAAAAAAGAAAAGTGTTTGATCAATGCATCCTTCCAGTGCTTACATATGGTGCAGAGACGTGGACCTTAACTAAAAGAGACATACAAAGACTGCAGACAACTCAAAGAAGCATGGAGAGGTGCATGCTTGGTGTAACCAGAAGAGATAAGAAAAGGAACTCGTGGATCAGAAAAATGACAAGAGTGGAAAACATCTAGATCAGAGTAAAACCCCTGAAATGGCAATGGGCTGGACATATTGCCAGAAGGACAGACCATCGATGAACAGCCAAGAGACAGTAAAATACCCAGAAGAAGACCACATGGGAGATGGATGGATGAAATTCGAAAGTATGCGGGAGTGGCATGGAGGAGACTGGCACAAGACGGACCGTTGTGGAAGAAACTTGTGGAGACCTTCGTCCAGCAGTGGATTGATATAGTTGATGATGATGATATATATGTTTTAATTTAGCAGCAATAAATAAGAAGGTACATATATACCTGAGAGGAACTCGTGGATAAGGAATATAATAAAATCTGTAAAATCCCAGAGTGGAACTCATGGATAAGGAAAATGACAAGAGTGGAAGACATTGTGATCAAAGTAAAATCCCTAAAATGGCAATGAGCTAGGGTTAGAAAAAGACCCAGAAAACCACATGGGAGATGGATGAATGAAATTTGAAAGTATGCCGAAGTAACGTGGAGGAGACAGGCACAAGAGACAGTTGTGGCAGAAACTTGGGAAGACCTTCATCCAGCAGTGGACTGATAATGGTTGACAATGATGATACGTGACTTGTAAAATAATATTGCCACAACAAAAGCAAAACCACTGAAAATCTGACTGAGCAAAACCAAAACCACTGAAAATCTTTTCAGCAACTTTTGCTAAGTTGCTGAAAAGAAATTTAAAGAGCTATAGGCAAACAAATGAGAAATAAAAAAAAAGAATAACTTTTTTGCGAAACAAACAAAGAAAACCTTTCTTATAAATGCAGTCAAATTATACTGGAAGGACTGCAGAAATTATGAGGGCTGTTGTCCACAGCTTTTTCAAGGAACAACGTAATAACCCTCTCTTGTTTATACATACACCCAGTAAACGTGGGTTTGCTATAACATATCTGCATATCAGTAAAGCATGAATTTCCCCCAAAAAATAGAAAATAAACCCTAATCCCAATCTTCTTATTGTCTGTGTATCATTCTCATTTTGCAATGGTTTTGAAGTGGAAACGAAACAAACAATTTTATGCCAACACGTTATTATTATTATTATATTTAACAAAATGATTTTCAAAAGTTATTTCTTATTAGGTCTTCTATACTTGATAACTGTCATACAAGCCTATGCTGATGTAAATCGCAATCCAGAACATAGCCAACTTTTCAAATGCATCAAACATTAAGTAAAAACATCGTGTTCTCTCTATTTTTATTTTATCATACTTAGTGAATGTTAGAAGAATTCTCAATTTCATCACATTACGCATAAGTTACGTTAAAAATTATAAGTGGTGGGACGTTTCAGTAGTGACTTCTACCTTCATCAGCCATGGAATGAACCATATGCTATAAGCATCAGTTGTTGTCGGATTTCAAAATAGCTTTCCAAATGCTAGGGATGTGAAAAGGTGCATCTGTATTGCAGGTGTTAGGGCAAAGGTAGATTTTAATGCTTTTGCAGTACCCAAGGGATTTCTGATTGCTGAACAGAGCAATACATTTAACATTTTGCCAATCGGGAATCGCAGATAGTTAAAATTGAAAGGGAGGTGGAAGGGTTGCCTTTCTTAACATCAGTGATATGTTCCACCAATCACCCGTTGATGCTGTGGTAAGTACTACCAATGTAGTGGGTAACACTTGTGGAAGTGTTGACAGGGATAGAGTAGACACCTTGTAAATCTTGGGGTTTATTGGGATCTCTGTCTTTAAGGATGAGATTAAGAAGATGTGGAGGTGGTTTAACTGTAATCCTATAGCCAAAAGATTTGAAAATTGAGCAAACTTTATGAGTGGAGGACAGGCTAAAGGGCAAAGTGCCAACAAACTGATGAGTGGTGGAAGGTTCAGGCAGTAAACTAGTAGATCTATTCTGTGATTCAAATTTCTTAATTAGCCTATGTAGAAGTGGAATGCCATGCAATTTGCCAATGTTGATTATGTTATGATCATCATCAACATTGGCAATACAGATGCACCTTTTCACATCCCTATCATTTGGAAAGCTATTTGAAATCTGGCAACAACTGATGCTTATACCACATGGTTCATTCCATGGCTGATGTAGATAGAAGTCACTATCAAAAGATCTCACCACTTATAATTTTTAATGTAACTTATGTGTGATATGATGATATTGAGAATTCTAATTTTTTGTGTGTTACGTGTTTCAATGCCAATCCTTCTCACTGACTTAGTGAATGTTAGCCATCTTACATTTAGAAGCAAAACTGCAACATAAATAAAAATATTTGCTGTGAACTACAAAATCAGAAGCCTTTTTCGCAAAAGAATTCTTACGACTGAAGTACGGTATGAGTTTTTAAAGATAATGCACATGAACTCACAGAAACACCTAGCCAGCAAGTTTCAATGTGACAGCCATTGCTACACTGCTTTTTATTAGATTTTATTCACATTTCTTTTACAATGTCTGTTGTTATTACTTGATACTTCCCAAGCATTTCCTTAAGAAATAAAATAGCAGCATATACTTGGCAATGCACTAATATGAGCACCCATATAGAGGGGCAAGAGGGGCATTCGCCCTTCCCTGGAAATTGGACAATGCCCTTTCTGTTCTAGGAAGGTACTACAGAGATGTTTTGCAATAACACTAATTCTGATAGCTAATTTTTCTGTAGAACTTCTGGATGCATGTGTTTGCAACAAAAATAGGTAAAATGTTGGGAATGATTGTTCAGTAGAAAAAACATAAGTTTACTATAAAAAGTAGGGGCAGCTGTTACCAAGGGAATAGTGGCATAGGAATAGCATGGCCCGATTTTTTCGGGGGAGGGTGTACAAGCAAGTGTAAACTGATGTTTTCCTCGGGGAGGTCATTAGCGGAAATAGTTCCTCCGAAAAAATGCTCCTGTTCAATTGCCATTAGTGTCAAAGTTTTTTTGGTACTTATGCATTAGCAGGGCACCAGTACAAATGTCGCAATTGTTGATAGATGGCAGTACATGAGTACAGAAAAAAATAGAGCTCTGAATAACGATCAAACACAATAATAATATCTATAAATTATAATAATAATAACAAATAGTTCTTTATAATAAATAATAACAATGTAAAGCAAAACATTTAAAGAAATACTGACTGAATGTATATTGTCTTTCCAAAGATGTAAAAAATCTACACACTAATTTTTGGTGGCCAATAAGTTTTTTAGAATTTAAAATGGATTTAAATGAGTCTGAGATAAGTGAATGATGTCTCTACATCATCATCATCATCATTGTCAACCATTATCAATCCACTGCTGGACGAAGGTCTCCCCAAGTTTCCTCCACAACGGTCTGTCTTGTGCCAGTCTCCTCCATGTCACTCCCGCATATTTACGAATTTCATCCACCCATCTCCCATGTGGTCTTTTTCTGGGTCTTTTCCTGTCCCTTGGAATCCAATCTAAAATTTCAGCTGTCCATCTATGGTCTGTCCTTCTGGCAGTATGTCCAGCCCATTGCCATTTCAGGGATTTAACTCTGATCATGATGTCTTCCACTCTCGTCATTTTTCGGATCCATGAGTTCCTCTTCTTATCTCTCCTGGTTATACCAAGCATGCACCTCTCCATGCTTCTTTGAGTTGTCTGCAGCCTTTGTATGTCTCTTTTAGTTAAGGTCCACGTCTCTGCACCATACGTAAGCACTGGAAGGATGCATTGATCAAACACTTTTCTTTTAAGACATAATGGCATATTGCTCTTGAAAATTATGCTGTTTCTTCCAAAAGCTCTCCAGGCAAGTTTTGTACGCCAATTAATTTCTTCATCAATGTGACCCTCACTTGATATCTGCTGTCCAAGATAAACATACGTATCTGTTATCTCCAGTTTTTCTCCATCAATCGATAAATCTTCATTTCTTGTAAAAGCATTGAACATCACTTTTGTCTTCTGAAAGTTCATTTTTAATCCCACTTCTTTACTCTTGTCAGCAAGTTCCTGGATCATACTCTGCAGCTCTGATGGGGTAGTTGCAAAAATGACTACGTCATCAGCAAAACGAAGGTGGGTTAGATAATCTCCATTAATCTTTATCCCTTTGTTTTCCCAGTTCAGTGATTGAAAGACATTTTCCAATGTGGCATTAAAGAGCTTCGGAGATATGGTGTCACCTTGTCTCACTCCCTTTCCAATTTTTATGTGTGTTGTATTTTCAAACAGCCGAATCTTTGCACTTGCATTTTCATAGATGTTATTAATAATATTAATGTATGCATCTTCAATACCGCAGGATTTCAGAGCCGTGGTAACTGCTGATGGTTTCACCGAATCAAAGGCTTTTTCATAATCGATAAAAGCCATGCACAATGGAAGTTCATATTCCCTCGCTCTTTCAATTAGTTCTCTCAGTACGTGGATATGATCTATTGTGCTGTAGCCACTCCTGAATCCAGCTTGTTCTCTCGGTTGAGCCATGTCCAGTGTTACCTTCAAGCGGTGTGAAAGAACTTTAGTGAAGATTTTATAAACCACTGATAGGAGGCTGATAGGTCTGTAGTTCCTGAGATCCTCAATGTCACCTTTTTTATGTAGCAGGATCATTGTAGCATTGTTCCAATCCTCAGGAATCTTCCCTTCATTAAGGCATCGAGTGAAAATTTGGGCGAGTACTGTTTCAATTTCTCCACTTGCTTCTTGTATGATGTCTATAGTAATTCCATCTTCTCCTGGAGCTTTCCCCGCTTCATGTTCTTGATTGCATGAGCAACTTCTGCTGGGAGGACTGGAAGAACTCTGGTACCTTTCATGATGTCTGGAGTACATGTATCATCCCTTTCATATAATTTGGAGTAGAAATCTTTCACTCTTGTCAAAATTTCGCCTCTATTTCTTGTTATAGAACCATCTTCTTTTCTCAGAGCCATAATCTGTTTTCTTCCCTTACTGAGATGTCCCTTTGCTATCTTTAGGCTTTGGTTGTTTTCAATTGCTTTCCTCACTAGCTCACAGTTGAATTTCCTTACGTCTTCAGTGATACTTTTTCGTGCTGTCTTGCATAGCTCTATATATTCCACTTTGGAAGTCACATCTTCTTTAGTTGTCCTCATCTCTCTTCTTTTTTGCATCAACATTTTGGTTTTTCCTGATAATTTGTTTACATGCAACTTGTTCTTAGACCCAGCTAATTTTGTTGCTGTTTCCATAAGAGCTTTGGTTACTTTTCTGTTAACTTCCGAAATATCCACTTCTTCCGATGTTAGGCCTTCTAAAGCAGAGAATCTGTTCTTCAGTTCCAACTTGAAAGTATTATGGTGTTTTTTAAGGTTGGATAAACTCAGCTAAATACCAATCAATATGCTGTCTAGCAGTTCTGCAATGAGGTTTGTTTCTCCATTTAGCCGAGCCCCACAATCTTTCTATCATTTGAGTGTGGGCCCCACTTTCTGAGTCAACAAAATGATACATATGATTGACTTTAAAATGGTGAAATCCTGCCTCTTCTAGCTCCTCAATCTTATATGATTTCCATAAATCGGAATATATTGTAGAATGTTCTGCAACATGATTTTTGATTTCTTTCATTAGGGTTTTTGTCTGGCACTTGCACTAAAAAACAATCATTAGTAGAACGACAGATTCCTCCAAATATCCACTGTTCTGCTAAAACACGACCTGTATTAGACTTTCTCTTCAAAAATAAGGTTTCGTCCAATTCCACTATTAGTCCTGAGCCACCGATTTTTTGTTCAACTGATCTTCCAGAACAGCTACACAAATTTCTCGCAAATAGTTATTGCAATTAACAGCTGTGTGACTTACCATATTCAACTGGTGTTTACACTATTTAAGAGAAATCAATTCCTCACTCCAACTATAAATAAACCAAACAGCAGTTACAAAAGGAATCTGACTATTCCCAAACCAATTTCCTGGACATAAGCCTACTTTACATCTGTATATGTTCTAATGTTGCACTGCCACTGAATTCTTTCACCTCCAAAGTATAGCTTCATATTATGTCCAGATTTATATATATCCTTTCCATCAAAAGAATTCCTTTATCTTGAAGAAATGAAACAGCACTTCTTTCATTTGTAGGTATTCCCAAATGTTCATATTGTTCAACAGCACAGAAACAGATAACCGACTGAAAGCAGAATAACGTTGACACTAATGACAATAACATGACCTTACGAGACGTTATCTTCTCTACTCATGTGCTGCCATCTATTTTTATTATTATTATTGTAATAAATAAATAATTGTTATTAGCCAGTGTTTGATCGTCATTTAGAGCACTATTTTAGTTTTTTACTCTACTCATGTGCTGCCATCTATCGACAACTGCAACACTTGTTCTGGCACCCTGCTAAAGTATAAGTACCAGTTTTGGTAAATGTGTAGATTAGCGTCCTAAATTATTTCGTCGTAAAAATGTTAGTACCTGGAAAAAGTGCGACGTACAGATTTTAGAGTATGGAAAATAACGGCAAATGGTGCAGAAATTTCAGTAAATTTGTAGTTTAGCGTCCTAAATTATTTCGTCGGAAAATTTTCACTGTGGGAGGAAAAGTGCTACCTACAATTTTGTAAGCATGCAAAATAATGGGGAAAGGTGCAAAAATATAGTATTTTTACATGAAAGGAAATTCTTTTTCCGAAGAACTTATCTGCGAATAAGATGGTTTGCAGCATTTGGTGCGGGAGGCTAAAGCGATGCTAACGGCCACGACATGAAGGGTCCATGCGTTGGAAGGGAGTAACAAGTTGGTAATGAATGCGTGGAAGAATACAACAAGAGTGGGGTGTATGTCTCAGAGGAGTGTGATGCGTCGTGTAATCGTGTGAAAGAATAAGTAGTTCAGAAATGTTTCATTAATTATTAATTAAGAAATGTGCTAAATATTTTTGTTTTTATTGTAAAAATGTCTGGGAATGTAAATAAATGAAGGAATGTAAATGATACAATGTGTGACAGAAGTTTTCAGTAAGAAGTTCTGGTTCCGGTTGAACCCCAAGTTTTGGTTATGGTTTCGGAGATGTTTAGACGTCAGTGATTTCTTCAAGCACCACATTTGTACTTCTGCTGTTATTCCGTCCATCATTCGTCCTTTTTATTCCTTGTGAAACGGATATTGTTGAAAGTAAACGATTTTCTTATTATCAGGAATCTTACTATGGCAGGGAGGCCCAGAGCTTCGTGTCGAATTGTGGGGGACGATGAAATTTTATGCCCTGACCAAATCCGAATTTATGTTCAGGACACTATTCACAAACAGAACAATTCTTGGCAATTTTCTACTTATCATTTTGCAAAATTGCCCTTGAAAAAATGATATTACAATGCAGCCTTAAACCGACCTCTTTTCTTCAGCATATTCCTACACTCCGCTGCAATGACTACGTACTGCTGAAACGCTTCCTTGTGTATTTTTCCGCGCATAACTTGCCGTTCTCAACTACGCTTCTATTCACCGGAATCCACCTTCACCGCTCCGTCATCTTAGGCCTACCGCACGTACTTTTCCAAACCTTCGCACTCCAAGGTAAACTCTTCTGAAAAAAAAAATTCCTTTCATGTAAAAATACTATATTTTTGCACCTTTCCCCATTATTTTGCATGCTTACAAAATTGTACATAGCACTTTTCCCACACAGTGACATTTTTCCGACGAAATAATTTAGGACGCTAAACTACACATTTACCGAAATTTCATATTTTAAATGTATTTTAAAGATTTTTGTTATAATATTTACATGTAAGTCCAATGCTGTGAAAAGATGCTGCAGTAGGCCTAACGCATCGCTACCGAGACAATGTCAAGCTTTGCTCCATTAAAAGGAAGTTTCGTTGCTGTACCGAAAGGACGGGTGGAAGAGTACAAGAGAAACGGTTACGTTGTTGGCAGGAGAGTGATAAATGTTGTAGTGATACGCTACAGAAAATAGGTCCAGATTATCCACTGTTTATTTTGTTGTATCCTGTATGTTGATGGCAGGGAAAAAATTTTTTGATTTGCGAAATATATGTATCAGTGAGATAGAAACTGACCTGCGAAAAAAGTATTAACAAGAGAGCCAAAAGTGCAGTTACACAGCAAATCAGATACGAATGGAAGCCGTTGAAAGCAGAACTGAAAGTTATACTTTCCTAGTTTCCTATACAACATAGAAAGCCATATTCGTACTTTCTATTTGGAATCAGGGAATCGCGTGTAAAAGAACGAAACATTTCTCGATATCTGCTATAAAAACAATGACAATACATGAACGAACTATATTCTGTAGCGTACGAGTACATGATGCTTTGCTCCCCTGGCAAGAACGTACACGGCTGCACTTGTAGTATTCTGTGTGTGAATTACATGCTGTAGTGAATTTTCCTTTCAACGGAGGAAAGCTCGACATCATTGCGATAGTGATGTGTTAGGCCTACCGCAGCGTCTCTTCACAGCATCGCAGTTGCAGGTAAACTAAAATATTACAATAAAAATCTTTAAAAACATTTAAAACATGAAATTTCTGCACCATTTGCCATTAATTTTCATAATCTAAAATCTGTATGTTGCACTTTTTCCAGGTACTAACATTTTTCCAACCAAATAATTTAGGACGCTAATCTACACATTTACCCTGGTTTTTTATATGCCTAATATATCCAAAACTACGAGGTGTGCCAGACATGCGTTGATTCACCTTACTGAGGATAAAAAAATAACATGCCTTTCAAAGCACCTCACGCAGTAATCTGATGATTAAAACCATCATCAGATGACTGCTTGCTATTGCACATGGAATGACCACTGGAAAGCAGCCATTACAATGCTTGTTATTATGTAGCATTGTTCCCTTATCTGTATGTCATAATTTATAAGGGGAACAACTAGTTATTTTTCAAATTTTTAAGTGGTGGGCCATGTGCTCCCCACGATACATCAATGAATAGTGGGGTCTCCCATCTGAAGCTTAAAAGCCAAAACTTTTTTTAAGAGTGGTATTTAGAAAGTCTTCATAGATATAACCACTCAAGAGTCCACTTTGACTTCATTTAGCTTTTTCTCACTCCTGTCTCGCACTGTCATTGTGTCTTCTTCATTAAATCAAGTACACACTTTTACCTAGTAATTTACTACAAGACATTTGCCAATGATCTCCAGAATCATATGACGTAGTCTCCAATGCCTCAATAAAGGATCTTCAGCACTCGAGAAGTCTGCATAAGGGTTCATGCATGGAATGCCTCAATGGGAATGATCTGAAGCATCACTGTGAAGTCACCCGACCTAGGGAGGTTTGAAGATGCATGTGGATGAAATGGAGCTTATTTCTCAATGCAGTGTGGCCATTTTATCTGTAAAGGGTTCCTATGTTTTATTTGTGTGTGTGAAGTTGTGAAGCATGAACACAATCATGATATTAAACATTCATTATTGAAATGAACAAATAATTTTTAAAATTAAAAATTGTAATTTTGGAAATATATAAGGTCAGGTGATGCGTAACATCACAGCCTCTCCTTGACAAATGTCAACCCCGCCTTCTCGTGGTGCATCCTGTTCCCACTAAAGGGGCTCTGACGACCGCAAATAGCGGTATAACTATACCATCGGGATCAGAGGAAATGCTATCCCACACTCACCAACCCGCTTGGCCAGCGTGGTGAGTTATGGCCAAACACCTCCAAAATGACTCTACAACTTAAATCTTGGCCCTCAGTCTCCGGCAGCTGGAATGTACCTGGCCAAGGCAGCGTAGTGCGACATGAAGGCAGAGGGTGCTAAGAATCCCCGGAGGACCGGACTAGGCTGCCATTTGATGCTGACCTTGGCTACCTACAACGGACGCTCCCTATCTTCTGATTCAAGGCTTCTTGAATTGGAAGAGGAACTACAAAGGATCAAGTGGGACATCGTCGGGCTAAGTGAGGTAAGGAGAAAGGAGAAGATCTCATTGAACTGAAAAGTGGACATCTCTTCTATTATCGTGGGACAGATACTGGCAGAACTAGTGGTGTTGGATTTATAATAAACAAGAAACTGAAGGATAAAGTGGTAGAAGTTGAAAGTTCCTCTGACAGAGCTGCACGACTCGTTATCCAACTATCGAGAAGATACCAGGCTCAGATTATTCAAACTTATGCACCCACCACAAGTCATCCTGAAGAAGAAATTGAAGAATTTTATGAGGAAATTCGTCATCTAAATAATAAAGGTAAGCAGCACTTGAAGATAATTATGGGAGATTTCAATGCAAAAATAGGGCACCGGCAACAGAATGAAACTTCAGTAGGTAAATTCGGTCACGGCAACAGAAACCAGCGTGGAAATACTCTTGTTGAGTTTGCAGAGGCAGAAGGATTTTTCATCTTGAATTCCTTTTTCAAGAAAAAGCCACACAGGAAATGGACATGGAGACATCCAATTGGGACGACAAGTGAAATTGATTTTATTATGTGTAACAAAAAATTCGTCATCGAAGACTGCAGTGTGCTGAACAAGTTCAACACAGGTAGTGACCATAGATTGGTGAGATGTAAGATGCACCTCAACACTAAACTGGAACGTGGCAAGCTCATAAGACAAACAAAATGTATTGACATAACCAACCTTAAAAAACACCATAATACTTTCAAGTTGGAACTGAAGAACAGATTCACTGCTTTAGAAGGCCTAACATCGGAAGAAGTGGATATTTCGGAAGTTAACAGAAAAGTAACCAAAGCTCTTATGGAAACAGCAACAAAATTAGCTGGGTCTAAGAACAAGTTGCATGTAAACAAATTATCAGGAAAAACCAAAATGTTGATGCAAAAAAGAAGAGATGAGGACAACTAAAGAAGATGTGACTTCCAAAGTGGAATATATAGAGCTATGCAAGACAGCACGAAAAAGTATCACTGAAGACGTAAGGAAATTCAACTGTGAGCTAGTGAGGAAAGCAATTGAAAACAACCAAAGCCTAAAGATAGCAAAGGGACATCTCAGTAAGGGAAGAAAACAGATTATGGCTCTGAGAAAAGAAGATGGTTCTATAACAAGAAATAGAGCGAAATTTTGACAAGAGTGAAAGATTTCTACTCAAATTATATGAAAGGGATGATACATGTACTCCAGACATCATGAAAGGTACCAGAGTTCTTCCAGTCCTCCCAGCAGAAGTTGCTCATGCAATCAAGAACATGAAGCGGAGGAAAGCTCCAGGAGAAGATGGAATTACTATAGACATCATACAAGAAGCAAGTGGAGAAATTGAAACAGTACTCGCCCAAATTTTCACTCGATGCCTTAATGAAGGGAAGATTCCTGAGGATTGGAACACCGCTACAATGATCCTGCTACATAAAAAAGGTGACATTGAGGATCTCAGGAACTACAGACCTATCAGCCTCCTATCAGTGGTTTATAAAATCTTCACTAAAGTTCTTTCACACCGTTTGAAGGTAACACTGGACATGGCTCAACCGAGAGAACAAGCTGGATTCAGGAGTGGCTACAGCACAATAGATCATATCCACGTACTGAGAGAACTAATTGAAAGAGCGAGGGAATATGAACTTCCATTGTGCATGGCTTTTATCGATTATGAAAAAGCCTTTGATTCGGTGAAACCATCAGCAGTTACCACGGCTCTGAAATCCTGCGGTATTGAAGATGCATACATTAATATTATTAATAACATCTATGAAAATGCAAGTGCAAAGATTCGGCTGTTTGAAAATACAACACACATAAAAATTGGAAAGGGAGTGAGACAAGGTGACACCATATCTCAAGCTCTTTAATGCCACATTGGAAAATGTCTTTCAATCACTGAACTGGGAAAACAAAGGGATAAAGATTAATGGAGATTTTCTAACCCACCTTCGTTTTGCTGATGACGTAGTCATTTTGCAACTACCCCATCAGAGCTGCAGAGTATGATCCAGGAACTTGCTGACAAGAGTAAAGAAGTGGGATTAAAAATGAACTTTCAGAAGACAAAAGTGATGTTCAATGCTTTTACAAGAAATGAAGACTTATCGATTGATGGAGAAAAACTGGAGATAACAGATACGTATGTTTATCTTGGACAGCAGATATCAAGTGAGGGTCACATTGATGAAGAAATTAATCGGCGTACAAAACTTGCCTGGAGAGCTTTTGGAAGAAACAGCATAATTTTCAAGAGCAATATGCCATTATGTCTTAAAAGAAAAGTGTTTGATCAATGCATCCTTCCAGTGCTTACGTATGGTGCAGAGACGTGGACCTTAACTAAAAGAGACATACAAAGGCTGCAGACAACTCAAAGAAGCATGGAGAGGTGCATGCTTGGTATAACCAGGAGAGATAAGAAGAGGAACTCGTGGATCCGAAAAATGACGAGAGTGGAAGACATCATGATCAGAGTTAAATCCCTGAAATGGCAATGGGCTGGACATACTGCCAGAAGGACAGACCATAGATGGACAGCCGAAATTTTAGATTGGATTCCAAGGGACAGGAAAAGACCCAGGAAAAGACCACATGGGAGATGGGTGGATGAAATTCGTAAATATGCGGGAGTGACATGGAGGAGACTGGCACAAGACAGACCGTTGTGGAGGAAACTTGGGGAGATCTTCGTCCAGCAGTGGATAGATAATGGTTGACAATGATGATGATGATGATGATGATATCATCATCATCATCATCATCATTGTCAACCATTATCTATCCACTGCTGGACGAAGATCTCCCCAAGTTTCCTCCACAACGGTCTGTCTTGTGCCAGTCTCCTCCATGTCACTCCTGCATACTTTCGAATTTCATCCACCCATCTCCCATGTGGTCTTCTTCTGGGTCTTTTCCTGTCCCTTGGAATCCAATCTAAAATTTCGGCTGTCCATCGATGATCTGTCCTTCTGGCAGTATGTCCAGCCCATTGCCATTTCAGGGATTTAACTCTGATCATGATGTCTTCCACTCTTGTCATTTTTCGGATCCACGAGTTCCTCTTCTTATCTCTCCTGGTTACACCAAGTATGCACCTCTCCATGCTTCTTTGAGTTGTCTGCAGCCTTTGTATGTCTCTTTTAGTTAAGGTCCACGTCTCTGCACCATACGTAAGCACTGGAAGGATGCATTGATTAAACACTTTTCTTTTAAGACATAATGGCATATTGCTCTTGAAAATTATGCTGTTTCTTCCAAAAGCTCTCCAGGCAAGTTTTGTACGCCGATTAATTTCTTCACTAATGTGACCCTCACTTGATATCTGCTGTCCAAGATAAACGTACGTGTCTGTTATCTCCAACTTTTCTCCATCAATCGATAAATCTTCATTTCTTGTAAAAGCATTGAACATCACTTTTGTCTTCTGAAAGTTCATTTTTAATCCCACTTCTTTACTCTTGTCAGCAAGTTCCTGGATCATACTCTGCAGCTCTGATGGGGTAGTAGTTGCAAAAATGACTACGTCATCAGCAAAACGAAGGTGGGTTAGATAATCTCCATTAATCTTTATCCCCTTGTTTTCCCAGCTCAGCGACTGAAAAACACCCTCCAATGTGGCATTAAAGAGCTTCGGAGATATGGTGTCACCTTGTCTCACTCCCTTTCCAATTTTTACGTGTGTTGTATTTTCAAACAGCCTAATCTTTGCACTTGCATTTTCATAGATGTTATTAATAATATTAATGTATGCATCTTCAATACCGCAGGTTTTCAGAGCCATTGTAACTGCTGATGGTTTCACCGAATCAAAGGCTTTTTCATAATCAATAGCCATGCACAATGGAAGTTCATATTCCCTCGCTCTTTCAATTAGTTCTCTCAGCACGTGGATATGATCTATTGTGCTGTAGCCACTCCTGAATCCAGCTTGTTCTCTCGGTTGAGCCATGTCCAGTGTTACCTTCAAGCGGTGTGAAAGAACTTTAGTGAAGATTTTATAAACTACTGATAGGAGGCTGATAGGTCTGTAGTTTCCGAGATCCTCAATGTCACCTTTCTTATGTAGCAGGATCATTGTAGCGGTGTTCCAATCCTCAGGAATCTTTCCTTCATTAAGGCATCGAGTGAAAATTTGGGCGAGTACTGTTTCGATTTCTCCACTTGCTTCTTGTATGATGTCTACAGTAATTCCATCTTCTCCTGGAGCTTTTCCCCGCTTCATGTTCTTGATTGCATGTGCAACTTCTGCTGGAAGGACTGGAGGAACTCTGGTACTGGTATCTTTCATGATGTCTGGAGTGCATATATCATCCCTTTCATATAATTTGGAGTAGAAATCTTTCACTCTTGTCAAAATTTCGCCTCTATTTCTTGTTACAGAAACATCTTCTTTTCTCAGTGCCATAATCTGTTTTCTTCCCTTACTGAGATGTCCCTTTGCTATCTTTAGGCTTTGGTTGTTTTCAATTGCTTTCCTCACTAGTTCACAGTTGAATTTTCTTACGTCTTCAGTGATACTTTTTCTTACTGTCTTGCATAGCTCTATATATTCCACTTTGGAAGTCACATCTTCTTTAGTTGTCCTCATCTCTCTTCTTTTTTGCATCAACATTTTGGTTTTTCCTGATAATTTGTTTACATGCAACTTGTTCTTAGACCCAGCTAATTTTGTTGCTGTTTCCATAAGAGCTTTGGTTACTTTTCTGTTAACTTCAGAGATGTCCACTTCTTCCGATGTTAGGCCTTCTAAAGCAGAGAACCTGTTCTTCAGTTCCAACTTGAAGGTATTATGGTGTTTTTTAAGGTTGGTTATGTCAATACATTTTGTTTGTCTTATGAGCTTGCCACGTTCAAGTTTAGTGTTGAGGTGCATCTTACATCTCACCAATCTATGGTCACTACCTGTGTTGAACTTGTTTAGCACACTGCAGTCTTCTATGACGAATTTTTTGTTACACATAATAAAATCAATTTCACTTGTCGTCCCATTTGGATGTCTCCATGTCCATTTCCTGTGTGGCTTTTTCTTGAAGAAGGAGTTCAAGATGAAAAACCCTTCTGCCTCTGCAAACTCAACGAGAGTATTTCCACGCTGGTTTCTGTTGCCGTGACCAAATTTACCTACTGAAGTTTCATTCTGTTGCCGTTGCCCTATTTTTGCATTGAAATCTCCCATAATTATTTTCAAGTGCTGCTTACCTTTATTATTTAGATGACAAATTTCCTCATAAAATTCTTCAATTTCTTCTTCAGGATGACTTGTGGTGGGTGCATAAGTTTGAATAATCTGAGCCTGGTATCTTCTTGAGAGTTGGATAACAAGTCGTGCAGCTCTGTCAGAGGAACTTTCAACTTCTACAACTTTATCCTTCAGTTTCTTGTTTATTATAAATCCAACACCACTAGTTCTGCCAGTATCTGTTCCACGATAGTAGAAGAGATGTCCACTTTTCAGTTCGATGAGATCTTTTCCTTTTCTCCTTACCTCACTTAGCCCCACGATGTCCCACTTGATCCTTTGTAGTTCCTCTTCCAATTCAAGAAGCCTTGAATCAGAAGATAGGGAGCGTCCGTTGTACGTAGCCAAGGTCAGCATCAGATGGCAGCCTAGTCCGGTCCTCCGGGGATTCTTAGCACCCTCTGCCTTCATGTCGCACTGGCCGCTGCCTTGGCCAGGTACATTCCAGCTGCCGGAGACTGAGGGCCAAGATTTAAGTTGTGGAATCATTTTGGAGGGGTTTGGCCATAACTCACTATATATATATATATACATAAAAAAAATTAGAAGTAAAAACATTTAGGACCATGACTGTCAAAAGTGTAATGGCAAACTGGACAAACTTTAAAGGCAAGTTGACATTATTAAAAACATTTTATAGGACCTGTAATTATTATTAGAAACAATTTATAAGGCCTCTTTTTTTATTGAAGGTTTAACAACCACTGTGAGCAACTCAATGGGCTATAAGCAGTCACTTATAAGGCCTGTAATATATTTGCTATATGTAAGGCATCGTGTTAAACAGTAGTTATGTGATATGCAACACTCCTGTGTACGACGAGTATTTTTTTATATCCCCATCTGCTAAAATGCATTAGAGCTGCTACTGGTAGAAAGTCATAATGAAATTTTCCATTGCATGTTGGAAAACAGCGTGTAGAAAAGTAAGATAGGCAATGAAATAAGAAATATATAATCCTCTATAGCAATACTGGACAATAACCTTTTAAATTTTTTTCCAGAAATTTGTCTTGATGGTATATTTTTATTCTTGATGAACAATTGGGGGATCTCTAAAGTTTGGTGGCACAAGTGAATAAATGAACGACAAATAAAAATTTGCATTTGTCCCAACATAACCTAATTTCATTAACCATCTGTTTTAGTGTAGTTCTTAGGTCTTCGGTTAAATTTGTGTTGAATATGTGGTAAAATAACAAGATAGCACAACAGAAATTTACATATTGTGTTTGTGTGTGTTATTTGTAGCTATAATTTCTGTTTGCCACCTCCTATAAACTAAGCTATGGGTGTCCATGTGGCTAAACCATCCTTTCACAACTTTTCATACTCCAAAGGAAATTGTGAATCTGCATTCCAATAAAAAAAATGTACCTAATAAATTTATCCTTGATAATTCCCATTAAATATTTATAATACTGAAAGTAATAAGAGGAAGCCATGAAGTCATTAATTACTAGAAAAAATTATGTTCTGTTACTGCTAAAACAAACTGTTCTGACAATACAGAATTACTATTCCAGCAGTAGTGAGGTAAAAAAAAAAAACGTTTTAGTAATCATGCTTTGTGAGTTAAGAGTACTTTAACAGTTAGCAAGGTTTTGAAAAAGTGTAAGTAGTTGTAATCAACCGTTAAGAAAAAAAAAAACTTACTCTGTTAAATATAAACAAGCACACTTTTCACATATACTCTCCGATGAAGTGAATACTTTCAGCCATGTGCGGACAAATTTCATATTTGTACAATTTGTGAAGAAATGGATCTCAAGTTTAACGTTACCAGATCCTTTCGTTTATTGTATACCTCACCCAGTTTACGATTACATGATGATACTGCGCTGTACGTAAAACGCCTGTCTACAAATTGCAGTTCAAAGTGGTTTAGTTAAGGATTTGTTACCGAAACCAACCTACACATTACCAGTAAAATCTGTTTACTACAAATTCCCGAGAATTCAAGATCCTTTTTTTGTTAAACGATTCTAATCTTGTCAACAACGTACTGATGTGAAAGTAACAAAACCATCTGTATAAGTAAAAGCTCAAGATACTGAACTTAACGGCAGATGTTAACTTACGACTTCTGGTCTTTTGAATACTTATTTCAGATCCCATTTTTCAAATAACAGAAAACTACTTTAAGGCTATATATCAATTCAGCGTCTCCAAAACAGAAGCAAAATAACCTAAATACAAATTCTTCAATTTCGTACTAAATTTTTATAACTGAACCAAACATCATCTCTATCCTAAAGCAGAACCCAAACACTATATCAAGCAGTTCCAGTTCCGCGAAAGTAACTTCGAGTTCGACTAAACGAAAGTCGAAGTGTCGATTTGGAGATATTGTTTACGAACGTCATCTCACGTGACTTTTTTTTTTTTTTTCGGCTGCTGTGTTAGCATGTTTGTCTGAAGCCATGTGATAGGGAAAACGTAATGGTCAGGCAAAAGAGATGTTCCCTGATGCCCCCCCCTCCTTTTTTTTTACTTTTCTGTGTCAAAATGCCTTTCTAGGTATGCAGTCCAATAAATATATATCTCCACGGACGATGAATATGAAACAAGAAAAATACGGATCTCACTTTTTATGAAGAGTCCACTAGCAACCTACGATATTTGGGCACCGAGCTATAGCGTCTAAAAGGGGAAGTGTGCCGTGCGAACTCAAAATCTGCGTTCGAAATATGTCCCACGCCGCATCGCGGCGCTGCAGACGGCGTCTGTGTCAAAGATTGTGTGTACTGTTGTGCAATGTGAACCAAACAACAGGGGTTGGATTAGGATATGTACGATTTTCTTAAGTGTGTGATTATGGAAACACATTTTTTTATGGTTCAGTGAAATGTCTACGTCTGGCGCAGAGTGCAGCGTCGGCAAATGTAATTGAAAGTATAATTATGCGTGATTTAAATTGATATGCTACCTCCTCGAAGAATGCCTACCAAAAGGCTAACAAATGGCTTGTATGTGCCAAGTAAAGAAGTGCTGTTTGGAAAATTTAAATGTATGTCACTTAGTAGCGGCTAGTGGTAAGCTGAGTCGAATCTGACGAAAAAGACAGGCTACGGTGCGAAATAGTCACGTGCACAACTTAGTGCTGTCGCCAAGTCAATCGGTTGAACAGCCATTGCGTTTCATTGTTGGTTCACATTTGTTTGTATTGAGTGAGTGTTCCGTTTATTGCCATTTGGATACACGTATAGTTTTGTAAGGTAGGTATTATTATATTTCTAAGGTAAGGTTAATTCTTAGTAAACGTTTTATTTAGTTTTAGTAATAATTATAGGTTTAATGAGTAGATCTTAGTTTCACACGTGTTGAAATCTGTTCATGTCTCGTGAATAGTGAAGTATAAAGAAGTGAGTTATTCTGTAGTGTTGAATTCTTATTTCAAATAGAATAATTAATATATTTTGCCAATGCCGATTCACATAGAGCTTGAATATTACCAGAAATCAGGGCAACTTTTCAGGAAATTAGCCTTCGTAATTTGTATAACATTTGCATCTCCAACAATCGTTAGCCCTTTCTTTACGAAATTAATGCTTGAACTGTTGTTGCATTGTAATGTGTCTCTGAATTAAAGAGTACATTTTTTAATTTCGTAACTTAATGCAACTGTGATATAGCATTTGTCTGATTGAATTTACTAAAGCTGTCTGAACAGTGTGGACAGATTATGTTGAAAAACTTGCATGATCAACTTTATTCTAACTGTACAAAACATAGGGAACTACTTTCGATTAAAAATTTCATATCTAGTTCTTCACTTGTATTAAAAGGTGTAATTCTTTTTACAGGAATTGCCAAAATTTGCCATGCCACAGTGTTGCAGTGTTAGTGGCTGCTAGTTAAATTATAGAAGTCAAAAGGAGACTTACAACTTTTGCCATACCAATTGTCTTATACAAAATCTGCTGCATACATTTAAACAGACAAAGTTCTGATTTTAGATTTCCTTGTTCATTTTCCGTGGAATGTTTGTGTATGAGTAGCTTGAAAACTAAATAGGAAAACATAACTCTCCTCAGCTGGAAAATACTCTTGAACAACTTAGTGAAAGCCAAACATGACAACTGAAATTATTTGAAATCACGTGAAAGGAAAATTAAGAAGTTGAAAGTCTGAACGCTTAGTTTTGTGTGCCTCTCCTTAGTGCATAGTGTGCACAGAGTAAGTCCTGAGATAGGAAAAAGAGTTCAAACTTATCAAATATTTTATATGCAAAAGTGTATAGCCAGGTTGGTTAAAGTATTGAAATGTATTTTTCTTCTGTAATAAATGAAGATAACATTTCTGAAAAGTTATCTTTGAAACTGGAAAGTAAAGATCCGTCATATTTGGTTTAATTTTATTTGAAACTTGTATACCAGGAAGCAGTACTTCAGTTAGCTTCTCGTAACATATTTCCAATCTTTTTCTGCTTCATCACATATTCACACAGTGATGCGGAGTGGTTGGTGGCATTCTGTACTGAAGATTTGTATTTAATATTTGGTGGTGTCTTTTTTTTTTTTTCAAATTGGAACTAATACTGTTTGTGCAGTGGTTGCCCGTCTTCAAAATGGACCAGAGGTCCTCATTTACTAGCAGGTTTGATTTCATCTGTCAAAATTCATTTGAAAATCTATGGACTATTTTCTTTCCGTGGAAGATGATGCTGTACTCCTTCGCGTCATGGGGTCCGGCTAGTCCCTCAACGACACCATACCCGTACGAATTCCATGTCACTTATTTTCAGATTAATAAATGTTAGCAGTAATATTGTAGCATTTTTGTTTATGTTTCAATACTGTACCAAAAATTCCAGGAAATTTCTCTTATTTTTCATACTTACCACTATGACTTCATTGCCATAAAATTTTTGATAAAAACACCTGTGAGAAATTAACTGAAGTGTTACTGTGTGTGTGTGTGTGTGTGTGTCAGAGCTGAGTTCGGGCTGAATTTCAAGATCCCGAGCCTGAAGTATGTCAGCTCGAACGAGCCCGAAAACTATGATTAACCTGTTAAGCATTGAAAAAAGTCTTCCAGACTTCCACTCTTTCCTACCCATGCAATTAACTGATGTCTTTCTCAACTGCGGAGTGGAGAAGGGATGTCTATCTATTTCTATAGTTACCTTTAACCATTCATTTATTCCCGAAATGTTTTTTTTGGGGGGGGGGACATCTGGAGGCACAACAAACTACGTCGTATGTTGCTCAATAGAATTAGCAGGGAGCTGCCCCTTTGAGGTAGGGAGCAAAATTCCGTCAGCTTGCTATCTACTATCTATGCTTCTTAAAACTTATCCTTGGCAGAAATCCTGTAATTCATGGCCTATGGTATTTTGTTATCCAAGCCCGGAATGGATAGCCCTGCAGAATTCCTACTCCCCATTTGACCCAGTTGCTGAAGAATTCTCTTTCACAACTAGAAAGTGTAAAAAAAGTCTCGTGTGCTAAATTATATAAAATCACATTAAAAGAAAAAGGAAGAAAATTCTTCCCCTCTCTCCAAGCCCGAACTCCAGTAAGTATTACACAGCCAGCGCCCGGTTCGGGCTCGGCCCGTCTCAGCACTGGTGTGTGTGTGTACTAGTGCTTAGCTTGACATTTATAGTAGGTATATTGAAAGTAAAAATTTAATTTTACTATAATGAGCAAATTTGGCTTCTAGTAAAGAATGTTAGTAAAATGTATAAATTCCTAGTGTTATGAAAAACTACTAACCAATTCTGCTTAATTCCTTTAGAAATGTGTGGAAATATTTATTTATACTGTTAAAATGTTGTCTAATCTAAAAAGTGATATCAAATATGTTTTATAAAAAAGTAGATCACAGTTAGGTATGAACATTACAAGAATAGATTTTAGGTAAAGAAAATAATTGACATAACTCATACATAAAATATTCAGATGGTAACACACACTGGAGGATCTAAAGCTGAGATAATTTTGATGTAACTTGTGATGATTCAAACTATTTGAAACAGATGTCTTAATTTCTGCCATTGGTTAGCAAGAATTCTTTTTTTATTTTGTTGTGTGTATCTATAACTTTGTTGCAGATGCTATCACATAAAGGAAGTTTGGGTAACAATCTGAAGCTGAATACTGTTTAGCTTGTGATGACTTCCTTCTTTCAAACTATTTGAAACAGACATTTGAGGTACATTTATGTAAAAGAATGGACCCATTTGTTTATTTTTAATAGTATTTTTTACTTTGTTCCGCTTGAAGATACAAGACAAATTCATAGTCAATAGGTAAGTTGATTCTTTATCCAAATGTAGTATTTATGCTAATTTTTAAAACAAACTAAAAAATTAATTTCTGAATTGTAGCAAAGTGCTTTAATAATATGAGGGTGGATCAAAAAGTTAGTTACACTGTTGAATAAAAAAATCAAAGATATACTCAGGGGATGTATGTTGGTTTACATCATTAATTCATTTTTCGACATAGTCGCCTAAGGACTGTAAACATTTATCAGAACGTGCGATTAACTTTCCCATACCTGTACAAGAAAAGTCCAGTTTGGTGCAACTAGTTAAGGACCGCACTTTTCACAGCCTCATCCGTTGGGAATCACTGTCCACTAAGCTCCTGTTTCATTTTACCGAACAAATGGTAGCCGCATGGGGATAAGTTGGGGCTGTAAGGTGGATGCTGCCACACCTCCGACTTGAATTAATGCAGCAATTCCCTTAGTTTTCCGTGCTGTGTAATGTTCTTGGACATCAGTGTGACACCTTCGCTCCAACTTACCCCGGCATCTGTCCTTAATTGAATTTCGCAAATTTAATGGTGTTTGGCAATATGAGTCACTTGATGGTTGTCTCTTTTGACAGAAATTCTGTGTAAACAACAGATTCACAGTCATCATGACCACTCCCGCAGACAGAGACAGTTGGACTTTTCACGTCTTCCTTGTTGGGGAGGTGACATGTTTCCATTCCATGGACGATCGTTTGATTTCAGTTACGTAACAGTAAATATGTGATTTCAGATTGCTTATAGAGATATATTTCCCACGTATAATAAGAAGAAATATTTCTTCCCAGTGTTTACCTGTATAACTGGGAATTTGCTAAGCATCGACCTGACTCTAAATAGCTGAGCTACGATGAAGCAAGGCTCGCTTTGACTGGCGAAAATCTGATATGAAATGTAAACTAGAACAATCTGTAGGATGCATAATGCTGTATTTAGTTCCAGAACAATCTGCTGATATACCAAATGTCTTCCACATATTCCTGGTCCAAGAAGCCCCCATCACACGTAATGAAATTAACAAACAGACCTGCATTTTCAGTGAGAATAACAGCTTTAATAATTAATTTTGCAAGCAAAGTTCCACTTATATTGTTACTTGTGGCAAAAACACCAATTATTTGGGTCCAATCTCCATTTAATGGCTGAAACACCATTACCAGTCCGTGATTACATGGGGTATACTTAACAGTTTTTGAAGTGTATGGCTCAATATGAACAAACCCTAATATTTCACCAGATGATTTTGCATGCAGTTTTTCTGTAAGCTTCACTTCATCTATTAATATACCACCATGTCTTGCAAAAGGCTCCATTTCACTTGTTTTCTTTGAAATAGTTTCAAACGTCAGTGCATTGAATCCAAAACTGCTGTTGTAATTTGAAATATACTTTCTAATAGTTGTTCTATTAGGTAGGATCATGATTTTGTGTTTCCGTTATGTGCTCGTACAATTTTGGACTTTTTATGTGCATTAGGTAAGCATTCAAGTAACCATTCTTTGGTATATGACATACCTCTTGCAGATTTCTTTTTTGCTGCCTTATAACAATGAATAACCATTTGCTGCTGCTTAATGGGTAATTCTGCTATTTTTTCATTAATGGAAAGTTCTGTAAAATTCCTTTTTTTTTTTTTTTTTTAAGTTTAATTAGAGAGCGAAATAACTAGTTTCTTCAGCCTGTTGATTTTCCGAACTGTATTTTGATACTTATTTTTAAATGTAGCCTTTCTTCTATGATAAGCTATTTTGTGCAAAAGTAAGCGCTGCAGATACTTACATCTGAGGCAAGTCTTTGTTGTTCCTTTCGTTACACAATTTTTGCTGTACAAATTATTCTAAAAAATAACTCCACTTTCAAGGTACTTCATGTTATTTTCAAATTCTGAAATGGAGCCTGTGCCATGACATACTGTTAGCCTATCAGTGTCTCGAATAATGGATTTTGATTCATCTTTAGAAGTAATATTAGAAACTGAGTTAATTTTTATTCCACGTAAATACACTTTACAGGTAACCTCTGGTTAACTTTTGGTAACAACAACCAGTTTTTCTGTTGTCAATGAATTTGACAATTCACATTTGAATGAATGAACATGGAAAATTATGCACTTTGAATTATTTGCAGGAATTTGCTTACCCCAAAATTCTGAAGGCTGTGATATTCAGAAGGCAGTTTAAGTGTAACTCTTTGGGAAGTAAATTCCAAGCTATTTAAATTACCATCAGGCTTATCATCGGTTTCCCTAACTTTCCTGTATTTTGCCAGAGGTTTTGACAAATAATGGGAAGGTTTGGAAATATTGTTGGAATTGCATCTGGTGTCAAGATGGGCCGATCTCTGGGTATTAACACAGTCTCCTCATTTATTTTATGCACAAAATTTCGAACCACAATCTCTCAAAGTGCAGTTCACATACAGCACTAAATTTGTCGTAAGTTTTTATTTGCACCGGGAATCAATCTTTGCCACTGCTGTAAAAGTTTTATCATTTTTGGGTATTCCAAAGAGTGACGGCTTACTGTTTTGTACTGAGTATTGCAACCTGGCACAAAACTATGGTTATTTCTCTTCCGCATAATGAGCTAAGTATAACTTATATACAATATTTAGGTAATCCACATTCCTTCTAAAACCTAAAACATAACACGTTTTCGTCTAAATTACCGTTCTTTTCACTGTAAGCAACACGAATTTAGTTTCCCGCTCCCATCACAGTAAGAAAGAGGGAAGGGAAGGCGATCGGAGCGCCATCTACGAAGGGGACAAATTTCGGTATCCACGCCAATCATTACGTACGCTAGGCGCTCGGCACACTTTCCCTTCTAGACGCTATAACCGAGCTATGGAGAAAACATATTTTAGCAGCTATTTTTTTATCTCCTATACTATAACATTATAAAAGAAAGAAATTTATGAGTATAACTAAACATTTTAATTTAAAAAAAAAAAAAAAAGATAGCTTTCAGAAGAAAGGTGTCTGGAGAGTTCGTAAATCATGCGATTACGAAACTGAAATAAATCAAAGAATATTTTGCTCATATAGTAAATATACTGGGTTCCAGGCACAATAATATTTTATTACATCTCTATGTCTCCCGCTAGCGAATCATATTCTCGATATCAGATTTCGTTTACTGATTACAGCTACAGCTGAATCTGAATCACTCTGTAAAGCAACTATGGGTTCTAGGTTACGTTTCATGTTGTTGACAGTAAATACATTTGTAGTTTGGTACACGCAAGCTTGAGACTTGTCTTGTGGAACGCATTCGTTATAAACTACTTCCTATACTTTTGAGTTTTTTTGTTTTTGTTTTTTTCAGTTTATAGGTCTTCGTTTATGTACCAGTGGTGATCATGACATCGACTCCAAGGAGTATTGCAGACGAACTTATTAATGGTACCGTAAACAGTTTATGCTCAGAGCAGATTTTTACTGTATCAAATTGGGAAACATTAGTGTCTTCCAGATATTATTTTTCCTGCATCCTAGTCTATCACTAGGGCATTAAAATATTTTTGTCTCGTGGGTATTAAATACACGTTTAGCGCAAAATTAAAAGCCTTCAGTTTCAGTCATGGTGAATGTTTGGGTAAATCCCTTTAAGTGACGTCTTAACTCTTGTAAACAGCTGTAGCCAAAATATGTTGCGTATGTATAAAAAAATATTGGTATGAGACTTTTAGTGGTATCGCCTAGTGTGTGATGACACTTTTATAAATTTTAAAAGAAATTTTACGTATTTTTGAATAGTCGTGAAACATATGTGTCATCTTTGTTGTATTTCCCTTGTCCAGAATTATAACTTTTTTTTTTTTAATCTGGATATGTTCTGGCTTTTTTGATAAGTCGATAAGCTGACAGATATTCCATATGTGATCCAGAATATGCAATATGCATTAGATTTACCTGGTATGTTTTGTTTTCTTCCCACTGATTGTTTCAGACATTTTTGCATTTAAGTCCCATAAAATGTATTCCCACTGTGTAATAAAACAATATTTATTTTTAGGGTTTAGGGATTTTCTGTTCAAAATTTCATACTTTTTGTGGCAATCTAATGATGTGGTTGGAAGCATTTCTACTAGTTTATGAATATTGTTCAGTTTAATGAAAAATGTCCTTCAAGTTTTGCATTGAAGTCCAAGGGAACTTAAAAATGGGGGTGTCATTTACTTCTCCAAAATTGGCACTCTTTGGCCACACATGGCCCTTGCACCATAAAAATTCAACAACCAACCAACTTCTCCAAAATTTCACAGGCTCCAAACACTGATTAATTATTGCAGCTCTACTTATTAATGAAACTCAGTTACAGAAAGAGTTAGAAGGTGTAAAAAATTGTTGTTAGTGCTAACCTTTATTGTAGTGATGTTCATGCAGCCAATTCTTATTTAATATTTTTTTTTTTTTTTTTTTTTTTACAGATTTATTTATAAGATGAAATATTTTTCCATGTTTCAAGTAAGATATAGGCTGCAATGAATTTTATTAAAAATTTTACTAAATTGGTATCACATACAAAGGACAAGCCATGGGGTCTGTGCATCCATGCTATTTTTATTGCACTCTTTTCTTGTGTGTAGCAAATATTTTTAGCAAAATTACAGCTATGTAGGGAAAAAAAGATTTAAAATGTAATTTTTGTATCCAGATTTTTTCTCCATTCCTGTGTATGATTCCAATTATAAATTTTTAAGTAATTACATGGTTCAGAAATTGAGTTGAAATAAGACCACAATCATATATGTATTTCACAATAAAAATCCAGTTATTGGCTCAAACTTTTCTTCTTTAAGTATTGAATTAAAAAAAAATGTATATTCAAGTATTGGTTTGAAAAAGTGGATTTTTTTTTTTGTTTCTGGTATATATGAAAAATTGCATTTTTCTTATCATAGAAAATACTGTGCTATTAGAAAGTTATAAATTAACTAAGAACAAGAGTAGATTTAAACTTGTGTGTACGACATGATTCATTGATAGGTATCATAGTTGTTATTTTTGGTAGCTATACAAATGCAAACAAACTAGATGTTGGCTTTCCTGCTGAGCATGTCACAGACTCATTGACACATGCATTATGAACATGATAAATTCAGATATAAGCATATATCCAGGAGCTGATATTAAAAATGTTTAACAACGTGGTAAATAAGTATATATATACACAGTCGAGTCACATTATTGTGGCCACCAGCTAATATCCAGAGTAACTGCCGTGTGCAGCACAGACAGCAGCTACATGGGCTGGGAGTGACTCAATAAGGTGCTGGAAGGTGTTCACAGGTACGTGGAGCCATGCTGATGCAGTGCATCTGACAGCTGCTGGAGGGTGCATGGTGAAGGATCCATAAGAACGAACAACACGATCGAGATGGTCCCATAGATGCTCAATTGGGTTTAAGTCTGGGAAATTAGGGGGCCAGGGAAGTATTTTGAAGTCTTCATCATGCTCTTCCAACCACTCTCGGAGATTTCTAGCTGCGTGACACTTCGCATTGCTGTGCTGGAAGATCCCATCCGCCCCAGGGAAGACACTCTGCATGTATGGCTGTATGTGGTCTCCAAGGATGGATTCACAATGAATTCGGTCCATAGTGCCATCCACAGGTATGAGTGGACCCAGGGAATACAACAAAAACATTCCCCAGACCATAACACTGTCCCCACTAGCTTGTGTTCTTCTAGCAGTGGTTGAAGAGTGTTTGTCCTCCGACGTTTCTCGCCTTATACGCCAACGTCCATCCATTCGATGAAGCAGAAAATGTGACTCATCGGAGAAGGCAATCATTTGCCAATCAGCGGAGGTCCAATACTGCCCTGCAAATGTAAAGTCTTTTTTGCTGATGCACCTTTGTTAGCATAAGTGCAGTGACCATTCGTCTGCATCACAGCTCCATACGCAGTAGGGTTCACTGAACTGTCGTTTTGAGTGAATGAACTATGGGATGCAGCAGAACTGTTTCCATGAGTTTGGAATCAGTTCTTCAGATAGTGAATGCCTTTTGTTTTCCTTCCACGATTCCGCATGCTAAATGAACATGACACCTCATGTCTTTGAATGAATAATTACATTCATATGTGTTCGTCTGTCGTCAAGTCACTACGTTCAAATTTTTGTAGTGTTCCATTGTTCAGTTTCTACCTTCCTTGAAAGATCCATCTGGTTGATATGCAAAAGCTTGGAAACTTTTATTTCTGTTCTACGTCAAGAAATGTGAATTACTAGTATAGTTATACAATTTTAAGTATAGTTGGTGTACAGTTCCTGCTTATTACCGCACATACACGCACATAACCGAAAGTTTTTGGAAGAAATCCTGCTTTCAGAGTTGGGGTTGACTTATTTATGTGTTGATCATTAAAAAATAGGGCTGGACTTCCGTGAATTCTCCTGCGGAATTTACCAATGGATTTCTATGTATTTTAAATTGCAGCTTTCTGCATGTCAAAAATGGAAACAAATCTGTTTTCGACTGCGGTTTCCTCATGTTTTTTTAAAGTACTTCCAAAAAATAAAAAAAAATAAAAATAATTATGAAATATTTTTCCACTAAGAGTAGGATTTCTATGCGAATAAATGCCACTAATATGATAAGCAAAAAACTTAATCCCATTTCAAATTGAGACCATGAAATTTCTTACTTCCAAAATGGAATAAAATATCTCATTATTTCCCGTATGCAACCATGGAACACTCTGTGTGAAACTGGTCACACGGTGAGTCGGACACTGCATAAATCGCTTCGCTGTTGGAGTGGACCAAGCCAATCGGGCATCTCTCTCTTCTCTCAGATTTTCACGGCAAGCGTGGGCACACATCATTATATCTCATGTGATTCTATCATAAAGTTCACATACCATTACGTGACCACAAGGTTCCTCAGGAAGATGCTTTGACGTCTGTAAATTCTGTTTTACACGTTATGTAAAGTGGATACAGTCTACGGTGGTGCATTAAATTATTCAATTAAGATATAAATCGGTTAAAAGTCCTAAAAATGTTACTCACGGAAGTGCATGTTCATTCCAACGTCAGTATTTATTAAGGGTTTCTTTGTCCAAAGTTGTATCTTGCTTCAATATAGTCAGTTGTTAGGGTTAGCTCGAGAGCCATTTCGTCAAAAGTTGTACCCAACTTCGATTATGTCCAGTTGTTAGGATTAACTCAGTTCCTACTGTGTCGACATCATATTGAATGGTTAAAGGTTTCCAGATAATAATTAAAGATTATTGAGTTAAGAGTTACTATTTACATAGCACTTGGTATACTTGGAAGACATGTGGGCACACATGTCTTCCGCTCCACACTGGCTAAAAAGCATTTGCAGTGTCAAACAGCAAAGACACAGTGCTTTATTTACAAAAGGTAAAACTTGAAAGAAAAGGCCGACTTGGCCTTGTTACTTCTTGAGTGAATTAACTGTAGGATGCAGTTTCACGAGAAATGGTTATAGTCTCTCAAAAAATGCTGTATATGTAATGCAATGGATGTTACTGAAGTAATTTTGAAACTCTGATAGTAAATTGTACTTTGAAAGTTTTTACAGAAGATAATCTCAGAAATTTGCATAATTCATTTCAATAAATGTATTTTCCAAACTCTTGAAAATTAATGTCGGCTTATATGCAGGTCAAGGTTTTTTCACAAATTTTTAGCTCTTGAATTAGGGGTCAGCTTATACATGAGATTGACTTATACGCGAGTACTACTACCCCTGGCTAAAATTATGGAATCACTGCTACATGAACATGGGGATGCATGGTAGAGAGTGTGTAGAAACGACTCTTAAAGGATGTAGAAGAAGTAGGCAAAATAAAAACATAGTTTAATGAATGCTGCACATCTAAGTTACAGATAGCAGGGCTCACATAAAGGAATGTATGATATCTGGCAGAAATACATAATTATGTGTGACATACTTGTGGTAAAGAATTATAGACTCACAGACATTAGAGGAAAAATTATGGAATCAGACCACATTGGATTTATCCACTTTAATACTTTGTAACTCCTCCACGAGCTTTGTAACAGCCTGAATCCTTTGAGGCATAGGTGCCACTAATGAAAAACAATAGTCACTATCAAGCTCTTTCCAACATTCCTGAATAGCATTCCCCAAATCAGCATTACAACATGAATATTTCACTCCTGGACTAGTTTCTTCAGTTTTCAACACATATTCTCAAAAGGATTTTGATCTGGATTGTTTGTTGGCTATGTTATTGTATTTCTTCAGGAATGACACGAGACATTATCATCTTGAAATATGACCTCATCATCGCCAAAACCATTTTCAATTGATGGAATAAGAAAGTTCTCTAAAATGTCAATGCATACCTGTGCATTAACTGTTCCTGTGATGATTGTCATCTCACCTGGTCTTTCACCTGACATGCAATTCCATATCATGAGTGTCTGGAGAAGCTTTACTGTTTTCTTGAAGCAATTATCCTTATAAGCTTCATTAGCATATTAACAGACCAAAGTTATAGCTTCATCTCCATGACCACTGCACATTCGTGATTCATCACTGAATATCACTTTTATCCAATCTTGTAGAGACTGTGATATGCTTTCCTTTAGCCTACTGTAAAGGTCTTTTGGTCAGTTTTCAACGCTGGTTTCTGTTTTGCTTTTCTTTAAGAAAATTCTATCTCCATCAAATGGTTTCATACTGTTCTGTCACAGGCATCAACACCTGTATCCGCCAACTTTGCCTTCATTCGTGTTGTTGTATATTTATGGTTTTGAAGACATATTTCTATTACTAATCAAAAACTTCTATTATGTGAATTCTTGCTAGAAAATTTTTTACTTTAATTGCAAATTTTCTGAGAAAACTCTTCTCCTTCTTCAAGCTGTTTTTTGTTGTCACTTTTAAGTGGCAACAAAAGACAGCCTAAAGAAGGAGAAGACTTAAAAGTGACAACAACAAAAAAATATCACTTTTAAGTGACAACAAAAGACAGCCTGAAGAGGGAGAAGAGTTTCCTCCAAAAATTTGCAATTAAAATAAAAAAAATCCTAGTAGGAATTCCCATAATAGAAGTTTTTGATTAGTAATTGAATTAAGAAATTAGGAAGCCAATTCTCAACATGAGCTTTATTCAAAGCCATATGTCTTTTAATTTTCTGTGCTCATGCTGTGATGTTTTCCTTGGATGACTGATATGTTTCCGTTTATACTTCCACCAAATTTTCAAGACCGCTGACTGCGAACAACCAACATATTTTGCACCGTCTCTTGTCAATATTCAATCTTAAAGATGCTTAGCAATTCTGTCCCTCGTTTCCATTGATAACTCCCTCATATGCACCATGATGTTACTGCAGCAAGAGTATGATACTGCTGACTCACATCCACAACTACTCCTTTTTATTGCCACACTTATTTTTATGTTTGGAATGCGTGCTATTGTCAGATTCCATTTGCAACCTATACGTTGATTCCATAATTTTTCCTCCGATGTCGGTGAGAAAAAGAAACTAGTCCAGGGGCGAAATATCCATGCTGTAAAGCTGATTTGGGGATTGCTATTTAGGAATGTTGAAAAGAGCTTGATAGTGACTATTATTTTTCATTAGTACCATCTATGCCTCAAAGGATCCAAGCTGTCATAAAGCTCGTGGGAGGAGTTACAAAGTATTAGAGTGGATAAATCCCATATCCCATGTGGACTAATTCCATAAGCTTTTCCTGTAATGTTAGTAAGTCTATAATTATTTGCCACAAGTGTGTTACACATCATTATGTATTTCAGTCAGATATTGTATGTTCCTTTAGATAGGCCCTGCTATCTGTAGCTTAGATGTGCAGCTTTCATTAAACTGTTTTTTTTTTTTTTTCACCTACTTCTTTTGTGTCATTTCTGCATGCTCCATATTATGTGACTCCATGTTCGTGTGGTGGTGATTCTATAGATTTTGCCAGGGGTTGTATATATGGTATAATTACATTTTTTTTTCTGTATAATGTTTTGGTTACACTCTGATTCATGATAAGTTGAAATGATATCTATAACTAAAACACTAGGGTCTCAGTCATATTTTATGCTAATATAACTGGTTGTGCAACTATCTGTTATTTTACTATTCATAATCCAGGTTATGTTACTTTGGAAATCAACCAATCTAAAATTAATCTTCATATTTGGGAGTTGATATGACATGGTCAAGCTGTTTTCATACTGCTATATAAAGGTATTATTGTTGCTTGATTGTTATTTCATTGAATTTTAAATTTCTTATGTTTTATTCTTTAATGAAACAACTTTTCTGTAAATTGTATAAAAATTAAAAAGGTACATTTATTGGCTTTATTCTAAAATATCTTTATTTTCAAACACCGTTTCGTTGAAGAACATATTTCTCCTACTGCGTTTTTATTTTCTTTGCAGATGTTTGTGAACTATCAATGCATGTTCTCAATGCCTTACTGTACTCTATGAACTATGAAGGTTGTTAATGTAGAATGCCTTAGAATTTGTTGGCTTTAGAATGAATTAGGAGTAGACTGAAATATTTGAGAACAAACCCTAAAAGTCACCTAAAGTCCAGAAATTGTCTGAAAAAAAAAACTAAAAAAACTCAGAGAAATAATAAGTAAATTCTTCAATGAAACAACGCTTTAAAATAAGGTTGTATCACTTTAACTTTTATTTGCATTTTGTATGGAACAGTAGTTTGCACATTTTTAATATCATGTACTACTTAAAAGTGTAAGTCTTGTTTTTTTATATCATTTTTATCTCGGTGTTAACATTGAAATCTTGTGTGCAGAAGTTCTATTAGGAGCACAATAAGAGAAGTAAACATATGAGGTATACCAGTGGTGAAAGTAGAGTATTTGTTTTGGGGTAAAACAGTATTTAGAGTTTAAAGGCTGGGCCAATTTGCGCATGCACATGTACAGAGGGAGAGAGAAAGATGTTTTCCTCCTCACAGAGTGTTCTTTTATAAGTTTGTTACAAAAACAACAACAACAAAAAACATGCTACTATATATTAGAGACGCTGCTCTAAACAATTTGTGGATGCCATCTTCTGCAGAATTCAGTGCAGCTTTGGTGAGAGGCTAAGTACTGAATTGTCACTATTAAATGATTTGCCCTCGTCTTTGAGTTCAGTATTCTAAAGCTAACCAGCAGCACTTTACTAATTCAAGATTTCCCCCAGGTGGATAATGTATGGGATGATACAAAAGCAAAATAGTCACAATCATCCCCTTTAGCTAATAGTCTGAGGGACAAATTTTGCTGCTTTAAGACAATAGCTGTGAAAACTGCAATATTGAGAGACAAAAATCTTATATAAATATGAATGGAATTCATAGGTATAAATAAAACAGTACTCCCGAATTTCTTTGGTATAGTTTTGTAGCGCTTTTCTACATACTTTTTTCGTTTGCAATTATTTTATTTAAGAGAATGCCATTCCCCTTACCAATTCCGTAAGGGAATGCCATTTTCCACCATTCCCACCCACTTTCACCACTGAGGTATACTCATTAAGTAATAAGGCAGATTTCCACATGTGGCTTGTAGATGATAAAAAAAATTGTCATAAGAGTTTCATTCCATATTTAACTCTCTTCAATGGCACTGCTATACAGAAATGATTTCCAAAAGACTCTTGACATTGAATGATGCTGCAACTTATATCAGTATACCCAAAAAACATACTTCCCAAATACACTGGCGGAAAGTGAAAAAAGAACAAGAAGGAGACGTCTGATACCAACGAAATTTATACAGCATAATAATGGAATACAGAGGATAACGTGATCAAAACATTAGGGCAAAATACAGCTGTATTTGCTGGTAAACTGAAAAATAACATTTCCATGTAACATGGTTAGTACGAGGTTGAACCACCATGAACTGCGTCACACTGTGCAATTCTGGCATGAAGTCTGTCGTACAGATGTTGGATGTAAGTTTGGGGTATTGAGTTCCAAGCATCCTTAACCTGGACGCGTAAATCGGGGATGGTCGTGATTGGCCGTGGAGACCGGATAAGTCGTTGTCCCATAAAATCCCACACATGCTCAATGGGGGACAAATCTGGTGAACATGCAGGCCATGGAAGTTGTCTCACACCCTGAAGTGCATGTTGCGTTGCACGTGCCGTGTGTGGGCGTGTGTTATCTTGCTGGAAAACACCACGATAGACCAACGGTACAAATGGCACAACAACGGGCTGAATGATGTTGTTGATGTAGGAGGTGCTGTTTGACGTACCCGGTACAAACACTAGTTGTGTACGGGAGTGATAGCTAATCGCTCCCCACACCAGGAGACCAGGTGTTGGCCCTGTGTGTCACTGGTGGATGCAAGAAGGGTAGAGACGCTTCCCTGTGCGTCTGCGAACACGCATACGGCCATCGGAGGCCCCCAAGCAGAATCTGCTTTCATCACTGAACATGACAGATTGCCATTGCGTTCTCCAGTGCAGCTATTCCTGACGGTGGGCTGGAGTTGGAGATACACATGCCAGAGGCACACGTGCACGTAGTCCTGCATCCAGTAGACGGTTGCGGATTGTTCGCACAGTCACCTCAGGTGCAACGGCAGCTCGGATTTGCATCGCAGTGGATGTTCTGCTTGACAACGCCACTCTTCTTATGCGTCGATCGGTCCGCTCATCAGTCCGTCTGTGACTCCCGGTTCCACGTCTTCTTGTGTGGGAATGTTCCTCGGACCATCTACGCCACCATCGTACCACCACCAATACTTCCCGTCCAATTCGCTCCACAATACGACGATATGACCACCCGGCCTTGCGGAGTCCGACTAGACAACCTCGCTCAAAGTCTGATAACTGCTGAAATCGTACACATCTTCCATGTCCAGGCATTGCAGCTTCTTCAGGGTCTTCGCACGTGTCCGTACGCCGACGACTGATTACATTCACTTCGCCGTACTCCTTAAATACCACCGACAATAATTTGCATATTATGCCGTGCTGTGGCGTAAGCGCTCACCGGTTGGTCCCGAAATTAATATCACACCTACATAAACTCGACCCCATTAGCATATGTAAATTTCATGATCGTCTGCCAATTTCTTCTTGGTGTTCTTTTTTCACTTTCCGCCAGTGTATATGAGGTCTGATCAAACAGTATCCAACCACATTTTATTTTTCTCTCAAACTAGACAGAGCATGGTACTGAGAATCACTGGCAGGGTGATCTTGGACTTTAGTTCACATGCATGAATTTTTGCCATATTGTCAGCTGGCTCATTTGGTGCCTGATAGTAAAGGTTTGGCTTTGTGAACTCCATTCCTGTCACATTCTTGTCTTGTGCTGCAATGAGTGAGTGAGTTGAGCAAAGAATCTGCATCAAATTTTGGTATAAACTCAGCCACACATCAGTTACAATAATTCAAATAATTAGAAAGGCTTTTGGTAAAAAAACTATGGTTGCAGCAGAAATCAAGGAGTGTTATCGGCACTTAATAGATGGATGAACACCTGTTGCGAGTGACAAGCATTCAGGAAGGTCCTCCTGATCAGCAACCCTGAAATAATCCAAAAAGTATGTGCTATAAATGAACTGTAAACTAGGAATACTACCAGGCAGTTCTCTATCGCCTACGAGATGCAGTTCAGCAGAAGAGACCTGCATTGTGGCAGACCATGCTCCCACACATTCGTCTCATCTCATTCAGGCCTTTTGGCTAAACACTGGACCGCCACAAGTGAGGCAAACCCCATACTCTCTAGACACGGCTCCTTGCAACTTCGGGCTGTTCCTGAAGTTGAAAATGCTTTTGAAGGAGAGATTATTTGAAGACACAGAGGTCAAGAATGCAACACAGAATCTATTGGTGATCTCTACAAGTGACTTTAAAATTTTTTATGATGAGTGAACAGACCACTGAAACAAGTTTGTAGTGCCAGAAGGTGCCTACTTGTGTGTGTGTGGGTGTTAGGGCCGGTTTCATGGGTGTGCAACCTGTGCAGGTGCACAGGGCCCCGCACCCACATTTGTAAGATGTTATTGAATTTTTCTTTATTTTTTTTCTTTATTAAAAATAAATGGCACTTAACAATGTAAAAATGGCATTTTTAAATTTTTTTATATCATTACACTTTATTGCCTTAGTGAACAGAATTCATGTATCTTGGGTCCATTGGGATGATTCACTGTATCACCGAGAGATAATTTGTATTAATGACATCATATATATAATCACCCAGATCTCTCTGGAATGCTGATGTCACAGCTACGTCTGCATTCTGACGCAATAACATGCGGTCAGTTTGGTTTTTTGCGTGCGTGGGCAGAGAATCTCTGGCAGATGGTTTATCAATATAAAAAAGTGAAAAACGTATCTTTGTGAATTTTTTATGAAACTAGCTGAAATTTTAATTATAACACTAACTGACAGATCGATTGTACCTGACGATGACGAGTGGAGTGACGGCGAATTGATAATATGTAACATAACGCCAATTCAGGATTATCAGGACACTAGACCACTGCCACTGGTTCCCAGAGACTCTTGCAAGCAAACCACGGACCAGTAAAATTTCACAAATTGCTTCGCGGACCGACCGGCACGAAGTTGCTTTTATGTACAAGGACATTTGTGCAGACCTGTTTTTACTGGTCAAATTCGGAAATCTATACCATTTCTCAAGTTTTTCTCCATTTTCGTGGACCAGCAGAAACTTTGTGACAGACTGGTGGTGTTTGGGAAACACTGCACTAGACTGCTATCGCACTCACCTCATTTGAGCTACAAAGCTGAAAGCTCCCACTACCCACTAAAAAAATTTACAGTGAACTGTAGAACGTCGCCAGCAAAGGAATCTTTCTTCCTTAAAGTAAAGAGACAGTGTGATAAGGTAAGAGTTTTCTGAAATTTGCATCACTCATTTAGTATTGAACGGACAGTACATCTTTAGAACCTCAATATTTCAACCATGAATCATTGAAAATGACATTTCCTATGATCCTATCTTATTTGTTTAAATGATAGCATTTTTTTAATTTTGGATAAATTACATTAATTTTTGCCATCAGCACGCATTTTGACAAGGTGCGAGAATTATATTTTGTCGCTTCAATTCAAGCAACTTCAATTTGATCTGACAATGTACAATAATCTATATATATAAAAATGTTAAGTTGGTTTGTGTACGCTTCAAAAACTCAAAAAGTTCTGCACCGATTGAGCTCAAATTTTGACACGATATACAACCCGCTTCAAAGATTGTTTTTATCTATTTTTCGCGTCAGTAACATACCCGCGATCGCGAGAAAACAGCTTTTTCCTTCGACCATATATACTAATGGACTGCGCACTGGCAATAGCTGCATCAGAGCGTAATAAATGTATTCACGAATGAAAAGTCGTAATGGAATTCTAAAAAGAAACTCCTAAAATTCATGATGAGCACAGCATGAGTTAACCATCTTTTCGCCCGAAGTCACGTGATTCCGTGGCTTGCGATGTTGGAGCCAGAAATTTTGATGCCATGCACAGTCTATCAGTATATATGGTCGAAGGCTTTTTCAACGGTCAGCTGTGTACCAGCAAACGCGCCATCTGCCGGAAGCGAGGGGAACACTCTCCATACTAAGTGATCGTGTTGTTTTTATCTATTTTTTGCGTCAGTTACATACCCGTGACCGCGAGAAAACAGCTTTTTCAATGGTCAGCTGTGTACCAGCAAACGCGCCATCTGCTGGAAGCGAGGGGAACACTCTCCATACTAGGTGATCGTGTCGTGATTGAGCTGCGCCGTTCGCCAAATCGTAAGTAGAGGTTATGTTTTGTCTCTTATCTCTCATGGTTTTCAACCTAGAGCTGTGAGAGCCATAAGAGGTTATAATCTTATCCCTTCCTCCTGTTCCGTGAAAACCGAAATAATGCCTCGCAAAAAAACGAATTTGGGTCGTCGCACTCGCCACACAGAAAGATCGAGAAGACGGCTTTCGAATATGACTGAGGAAGAGCGGGCATATGTACGAGAGAGGAACAGACTAAGCACCATCCAGATGCGTAACACGAAACCAGCAGAAAGACGAGCAGCCAGGCTTGAGGATGCACGATTGCAAGCACGGCAGTCGCATTCTGCAGCAACAGATTTGGTTCGTTCTCAACGGAATGAACGTGAGGCGTCGAGGATAGCTGAAACACGTACACAAAGAACAGCAGATCTGATTCTGCAATACAATCGTCTTGCATTCCGGTACAATCCAGCTGTTGATTATAGTTCAAGTCCGCATGTTGTCATTGGCCAGATGAGTCATATTTGTACCTACTTGCCAGGCTCTAAAGTTCAATAATGAAACGAATGGGATGTGTTGCGCTGGCGGAAAAATTAAATTGCCTCAACTTGAAGCACCACCAGAGCCGTTGAAAACTCTACTTGCTGGATCTACCGCTGAATCGAAGCATTTCCTATCGAACATCAGGAAATATAACTCTTGCTTCCAAATGACGTCATTTGGTGCGGAAATTGTGACTGCTCAATTCATGCCAACTTTTAAAATCAAAAGACAAATATATCACAAAGCTGGCTCCCTGCTCCCGTTCCAAGATAGTGACCATAAATTCCTTCAAATGTACTTCATCGGTGATGATAGAGATGAAGTCGATGCACGTTGTGGAATACATACCTCGCTAAGAAGATCCATCATTTCGCAACTACAGGAGCTCCTTCACGAAAAGAACAATTTGGTGCGTTTGTTCAAAACGGCAATGGATATGATGCCATCAGATACCCACAAGATTGTCATTAACGCCGACAAAACGCCCGCTGGAGAACATGTCCGAAGATATAATGCTCCAACTATAGACGAAGTAGCAATTGTCATAGTCAGAGATCAGTTCCAACCTAGAGATATTGTTCTCCATCGAAGAAACGATCAATTGATAAACGTCGCAGAAACTCACCGTTGTTACGATGCTTTGCAACATCCAGTTATCTTGTGGGATGGTGCCGATGGATATCATTTCAATGTGAAGATGATAAACCCAGTGAATGGTGCAGAAATTAATAAAAAGTGCAGCGCAATGAACTTTTACGCCTACCGCTTAATGATTCAGAGGAACGAGGACAATTATATTTTGAAATGCCGTCAGTTGTTTCACCAGTACATTGTGGATATGTATGCAAAAATTGAAATGGAACGTTTGCTATTTCTTCGTTTGAATCAGACCAAACTCCGCTCCGAAGAATACATTCATTTGCGAGATGCAGTTGTGAATGACGGTAATACAACCAACGTTGGAAAGCTTACTATTTTGCCATCTTCATACATAGGCAGTCCACGTCACATGCAGGAATGTGCTCAAGATTCAATGGCATATGTTCGTCATTACGGGCGTCCAGACTTATTTATCACCTTCACGTGCAATCCAGCTTGGGACGAGATACAGTAGCTGTTACTTCCTGGGCAGTCACCCGTGGATAGGCATGACATCACAGCACGTGTTTTCAGACAAAAGCTTAAGTCGCTGATGGATTTCATTGTGAAACATGAAGTGTTAAGATCTGTGCGCTGCTGGATGTATTCAGTAGAATGGTAAAAGAGAGGATTGCCACATGCGCATATACTAATCTGGCTATACGATAAAATAACTTCAGACAAAATCGACGATGCGATATGCGCTGAGATTCCACGGGCCGACGTCGATAAGGATTTGCATGCAGTTGTTATCAAAAACATGATACATGGACCATGCGGTACACTAAATCTGAATTCACCATGCATGGTAGACGGGAAATGTTCTAAGCAATATCCTCGAGCATTCGCAGCCGACACAGTAACAGGAGACGATGGATATCCTCAGTATAGGAGACGATCAACTGAAGATGGCGGGAATTCGGCAACTATACACATGCGAAATGGTGATATTGATGTAGACAACCATTGGGTGGTCCCATATTCGCCTCTGTTGTCAAAAACATACAAAGCGCACATAAACGTAGAATATTGCAATTCGGTCAAATCGATTAAATACATCTGTAAGTATGTGAATAAAGGCAGCGATATGGCAGTTTTTGGTGTGCAACCAGAAAATAGTGACAGAAATGCAGTACGAGTTATCGACGAAATTGCACAATACCAGGCTGGAAGATACATAAGCAGCAATGAGGCTGCATGGCGAATTTTTTCATTTCCCATGCATGAACGCAATCCAGCTGTGGTTCACTTAGCAGTACATTTAGAGAATGGATAGCGTGTTTATTTCACAGATGCAAATGTGCAACAAAGAGCCCTTAACCCACCTGGTACAACTCTGACTGCTTTCTTCACCTTATGTCAGGAAGACGCTTTCGCCAGAACACTGATGTACACAGAAGTGCCCTCTTATTACACGTGGAATGTAACTAAAAAAGCATTCGTACGACGCAGACGAGGGGAGCCAGTCGACGGTCAACCTGGCATTTTCAGAGAAAATACAATTGGTAGACTTTATACAGTGGATCCTAATCAAGATGAATGTTTTTTCCTTCGCATGCTGTTGGTAAATGTGCCTGGTCCTAGATCTTTCCAGCAATTGAAAATTGTTGACGGCGTCACATATGCCACTTTCCGCAGTGCGTGTCAAGCTCTTAATTTATTAGAAAACGACCAACAGTGGGATATATGTATTAGTGACGCGTGCAACACTGCACATCCAAACCAAATTCGAGCACTATTTGCAATTACATTGACCGCTTGCTTCCCTTCATCTCCCACAGAGTTATGGGAAAGATATCGATCGCATATGGCTGAGGATATTTTGCATAGAGTACACCTAGAAAATGCCAATATGACCATGGAATTTACAGAAGGCATTTACTACGAAACATTGATAAATATTGAAGACAAGTGCTTAGCTATTGCAAATAAAGTTCTTAGTCAATTGGGAATGCCAGCACCCAACCGAACTACGACTGCTTCATTTGATGTGGATTTGCACCGTGAACAGAGTTACAACACCGGTGATCTCCAGTCATATGTCCAATCAAACATTCCCAAATTAACGTGTGAACAGAAGGGCATTTATGATCGCATAATGCAAATGATAAATGACGGAGTTGGGGGGGGGCTTCTTCTTGGATGCGCCAGGAGGAACTGGGAAAACATTCCATATCAGATTGATTCTGGCAACGGTTCGATCAAAAAATGACATAGCCTTAGCTCTCGCTTCGTCTGGAATAGCTGTAACATTGTTACCAGGTGGAAGGACTGCTCATTCAGCTCTGAAGTTGCCATTAAACATGTGAATCATCGAGACTCCCACGTGCAATATTTCCAAAGCATCCGGTATGGGAAAAGTATTACGAAAATGTAAACTCATTGTTTGGGATGAATGCACGATGGCACATAAAAAATCGCTTGAAGCTCTTGATCGATCGTTGCGAGATTTGCATGGAAACGTTCAACCATTCGGGAATGCATTGATATTGCTCGCAGGAGATTTTAGGCAAACATTGCCTGTAATTTCTCGATCGACACCAGCGGACGAAATAAATGCTTTCCTGAAATATTCAACATTGTGGCGACACGTACGTACATTGCAGTTGACTACGAATATGCGTGTCCAGCTGCAGAACGATCAATCAGCCGAGGTATTCTCACGACAGTTACTGAACATTGGGAACGGACAACTGCCAGTCGATGAGACGTCAAGACGAATATCATTTCCTGATAATTTTTGTAATTTAGTAACATCGAAAGAAGAACTGATCTAAAAAGTATTTCCTAATATTCAAATTAATTATAAGAATCACGATTGGCTCAGTGAACGAGCTATCCTTGCCGCGAAGAATAAAGATGTCTATCAAATTAATAATGTTATTCAATCCAGCATTCAAAGTGAGGAAATTACATACAAGTCGATAGATACAGTTGTGGAAGCAGATGAAGTAGTTAATTATCCAACGGAATTTTTGTACTCCCTTGATCTGCCAGGGATGCCACCACACATATTAAAATTGAAAATAGGTGTGCCAATTATCATGTTGCGGAATATTAATCAGCCAAAACTCTGCAACGGCACTCAACTCGCAGTTAAAAAACTGATGAAAAATGTAGTGGAAGCAACGATTTTAACGGGGCCTTTCGAAGGTGAAGATGTCCTCATCCCTCGAATTCCCATGATCCCGACCGATACACCATTTCAATTTAAAAGATTGCAATTCCCAATTCGATTGGCGTTCGCAATCACAATCAATAAAGCTCAAGGTCAATCTTTAGAATTGTGTGGTTTAGATTTAGATGCAGATTGCTTCTCACATGGACAACTGTATGTTGCGTGTTCCCGTGTCTGCAAACCAGATAGCCTTTATATCTACGCAGAGAATGGAAAAACAAAAAATATTGTATACCCACAAGTATTGCAAAATTAAACTTCTATGAAATGTATGCTTTGTTTTGTTCCTCATTTCTCATCCACGCAACCACAATGTGCCACAGCTACGCGTGGCCGGGTATAGCTAGTATAGCATAATTTAAATGTCTCTTTTTATTTTTTAATGAGTAATAATAACAGCTTATTATAACTCATGAATAAATAATAATATTCCTTAGTACCACCATGCTTTATTAAACTTCATGAGAAAATGAAAAAATGTGGTTTGTCTACCTGACTCCGCTTTTCTTTCTAAAACGTTACAACGTCCAAGCCCATTTAGTAGACGTAGAACTTGCTGGGAAAAGGGCCCCTCATTTTCGTTTTGCAATGGGCCCCGCAAATTATGCAGCCGGCCCTGGTGTGTGTGTAAGTTAACTAGGACAGCAACACAATAGACTACTTTGTTGTTGTTTTTTTCCTTCCCCTAAGTCAGATACTATTTCTGAGCTGGTCTTAGATTTGAGTGTGCTTGTTCTACATGACATTGGCTCTCTTCCTTTCCTGGAACCAGTCACCCTAAACCAGGGCTGAATAATTGTATAGCCCTTAAAGTAACACATTGTTGATGTTAAACTCAGAATGAAGTAAAGGGGGGGGGGATTTGGATATATCTGCCAACTGTTCGATAACTCACTTTTCTTTCTCCAGTTATTATGTATTGCATAATACACAGGATGTAATTCTTAACTTGAGGTCTCCTGCATGTGTCATCTCACATATTGTGATATGTTTTCTGTCAAAGGTACTGTTTTCTGTTATGTATGCTGTGGAAAGCTGATGCATCAGGACTGCTGTATGCTTTCAGAATCTTGGGTTGAACTTGGTCACAGTGAAGAGAACAGCCATGCAAGAAACACTCCAGTCGCAGTTGGTGCCATCTACCAGACTTATATGGAAAAGTTGCTCTTGGAAGCCCAGAGGGAAAGTGGTCATGCCTCTTTGGTTGAGAGTGATGGCTCTTCTCATCGGGATAGGTAAGTTTTCATTTTTACGTGCTTTCTTTAGGTCATCCTGAATGTAAAATTGTAGAACTAATAATAATTTCTGATTAAGAGGTCCAGTAAATGTAAAAATTAAGATTAAAAAAAATATTGATCAGATGAGTAAGTGGTATTGCATCAAAAACAGCACTGGATGCTGGACCTCAGACTAAGAGATCAAATAAATGTAAAAATTAAAATTTAAAAAATATTGATAAGATAAGTAAGTGGGATTGTAGCAAGAACAGTGAATATTAGACCTCTAACTAAGAGGTCCAGTAAGTGTAAAAATCAAGATAAAAAATATTAATAAGATAGGTCAGTGAGATTGCAGCAAGAACAGTGAAGATAAGATAGGTAAGTGGTATTGCAGCAAGAACAGCGAATACTGGACCTCAGATTAAGAGGTCCAGCAGATGTAAAAATTAAAAAAAAAAAATATTGATAAGGTACATAAGTGGGATTGCAGCAAGAACAACTCTCTAATACTGGACCTCAAACTTAGAAGTCCAGTAAATGTAAAAAGTAAGATAAAAAAATATTGATGAGATATCTAAGTGGGATTACAGCAAGAACAGTGGATACTGGACCTCAGACTAAGAGGTCTAGTAAATGTAAAAAAAAAAAAAAAAAAAATAGTATTGATAAGATAAGTAAGTGGGATTGCAGCAAGAACAGTGGATGAGGTGATGCAATATTATACATACTTTTAATTAGCTATGTCACATTTGTCATATAATATTTTTATATGCAATGTTTTGAAAACTGTATTTTTTTACAGTATAGCATCAGGCATGTTATCGAAATTCGTAAGTATACAGTGTTGATAAATGTAGTCATTATTAATTAGATAACATTTTTGACTGTACTTTACTACACAACAAAATGACTATTTGTAATTCAAAATATTTTTCTGTCGCATTCTGTTTACAGTCCAAGAAGCTCCCATAGTCCTGTTGTTGATCTAAGTTTGGGAAAGGATTCATCATATCTAAATAAAGTAGGTATACTTAAATTGTACCATTAGATTGAAGTTACCCTAAATGTATTTTCTTTGTGCATTGCAATTTTACACTTTTGTACTACATGTTATTAAAATGGTCATCTGAGTTTGTATTGATATCAAAAACATTTGTAATCATAGCATAAATCAATATTATTGAACATAATATTCCTATTATTCTTTTCTGAAGATGTCTACTAATGCAATTCAAAAACACCTCAGCAGTTCAGTTATACATTATTTAATGCAAAAAAAAAGGGGCTAAATACAGAAGTTAAGCTGCGGTCACTATTTTCGTGAAATGTGATGAGTTCATCCAAAATGCAAGAGGAAAATTTTTGTCCATCGCAAAATGTCACTAGTCGTTTAAATATGAACCCATCAGAAGATTCTGCTCAGGCTTTTCTATTTCAATGAAAATTATAGTTTCCAAAGTTCTGGCAGTGATTCATACTACACTGTTATTTTCTTAATCCTTAAGGTATGTTTCTATAGCACCAATTGGCTCAATCACGTCTCTCCCCCCTCCCTCTCCATTACACTCTAGAGAACTACATAAAGGATGGGGTGGTGTAAGATTATAGAGGCTAGAGAAGACCCCGCCGCCCCAGTGGCGCAGTGGTCTAAGCGATGGCCTCTGATCATTTGTCTGAACGGGGTCCGGGTTCGAATCCCGGTGAGGCATGGATGTTGTGTTTGTCTTACGGCACTGGCTCTCTCCCTTCCCTGGAACTAGTGACCCTAAATTAGGGACGGGCGACTGCTTATAGCCCATTGAGTTGCTCACGGTGGTCGTTAAACCTCCAATAAAAAAAAAAAAAAAAAAGAGAAGACCCCTTTACCCATTCAAAGTTCAAGTTTAAACCATAGTCAGCTGTAACATCTATGGTATCTCCCTCTAGGCAATAAACAACTCCTTATTTTGAGTGCATTCATGACCAGAGTGACCTTTCAAACTCTCACAGATCGCACCTAGACGGAACACAGATTAGAAAAGTAAAGTGCAAGCTAGCGGTTGTTTGCCACCCCCGTGCTGTCTATCATACCAGGCCCGCCCATAGATTTCATGGCCCCCCCCCCAGACAAATTTTCTCTGAGGGCCCGCCCAACAACTTTGTTATGCCACAGAGCTTTTTCATTTGCCAATATATGTTGATTCTGTAATACTGCAGTAAATTTTACAGGCAAGCAGTAAATAAACACTGATGAATGATTACTTAAAATATTACACACACAAACATATGAGTACACTGAAGAGCAATTAAATTAGAGACAGCTGGCATTATGCAAATGTGGCGCTATGGGCGGCCCTGTAAACGGAAACGACATGACGTATGCAGCGATCCAACAATATAAGGATTGATGCGATGGGAACCAGTAAGAATCGGACGCAGTATGGGTAAGATGAAGGATCTAAACACATTTGATCGTGGGCAAATTGTCGGGGCCGGACGAATGGGTCACTCCATCTCGGAAGTCGAGCAGGCACTGGGATTTTCACGAGCCACTGTGTCACGGGTGCACCGTGAGTACATCGAATCTGGTAAAACCATCCCTGCAAGGGCCAACTTTTGTGGACAACAGCATGTGGATGAGCGGGGTCATCATCGGCTAGCTCGCATTGTAACAGCGGATAGAAGGGCCACAGTGCAAGAAATCACTCAGCAATTTAACGCTGGGGCACAAAACGTGTTAGCAGCCACACCATCCAGAACCATCTCCTCACTATGGGGTACAGAAGCCATCATCCCACGAGGGTACTGCACATCACAGGGTGCAAAGATTAGCATGGGCGCGGGAACATCGCCACTGGACCCTAGATATGTCGAAAAATGTTGCCTGGACTGATGAGTCGAGATTCACGTTGGTACATGCGGATGGCAGGATACCAGTATGGAGCAAACCACATGAAGCGATGGATCCTTCTTACCAGCAGGGTACTCTTCAAGCTGGTGGGGGTAGCATTCTCGTCTGGGAACTGTTTATGTGGACTGAAATGGGACCCCTGGTACGCGTGACATCGTCCCTCGCAGGTCAATGTTACCGGGATATCCTGGATGACCATTTGCTCCCATTTGTACATCTTCAACATCCCACTGGGGAGCTCATCCTGCAGCAAAACAATCCACCGTGCCATCGCTCCCGAATTGTATCAGAATGGTTGGATGAACATTCCACCGACGTGACCTCGTTTCCTTGGCCAGCTAGGTCACCTGACCTCAATCCCATCGAGCACATTTAGGATGCCATCGTGAGAGATGTTCGAGGCTCTGACCCCCTCCATCAAATCTTCGTGAACTGTGGGAGCTTGTTCAGGGGTTGTGGATCCGTATGGCTTCCCAACGCTTCTGATGTCTTGTCGAGTCCATGCCGAGACGAATCGCCACCGTCATCAAGGCGAAAGGTGGTGCTAACGTTACTAGACAGTTATCTCTAATTCAATTGCTCTTCAGTGTATTTTATACGTACGAAAAAAAAAAAAACAATATAACATTAAATGAAAAAACTTTGCGATGTACCCAGTCATCTTGATTTATATAAACTGGTCCAAATCTTCAGCTCAACATTTCTGAAGAACCGTAGTTGGAACACTGAATCTTCTATTTTTGCAGCTGATGAAGTTATCAATCACCCCTAAAAAACACATTTTACAGGCAAGTTCATGCTCCATCGATATAATTGCTAAATGATTTAAGTTTCTCTTGGCCCAAAGTTGATCTCAGATGATTCTTGATCAATGATAATTAACTAAAGCTTCTCTCACCTGAAGCAACAGTCACTGATAGGGTGATGAAAATTCTGAGTGCAATGCAAAGTTCATGAAACACTGTTTGTAACTTAAGCTTATAGATTTCTTTGAGAAGACGTAATGGAAGCCCTTTATTTTCAGGTGTATTGGTCACATGTGTGGAAGTAGCTGCACACACTGATTTGAACATCTGTATTTCTTTCACAAGATTATCACTTAGATCATCAGGATAATTTGTAATTAATCTCTTTATTGCATCAGTGTCATCGAAAGTTGTGTTCATTTTTAGAATGGCTTCAAACGTTGTACAAAAATTTCTGACTTCTTCATATCAAAAATCTAGCTGAAATACAATCTTGTCTATCATTATATCAAAAACCCATTTTTTAAATCTTTCTTCTTGAGTTTCTTCTGAACCTGTTTCCATTCCAAATGCTCCACTGTCATTGTCAGATTCATCAAATAAAATCCTTCCTTTTTCTTCCCCTCTTTTTCACAAAATTTACCTCAGTTCCAATGTCGGAAGCTATTTAGCTTTTCTTAATTAGTCATTCCAGAGATCTCTTTACATCCTTGTCTATGGTAACCTTCAGCACCTTAATATTTGTCATTTCAGTGTTGAGGAATATATCTTTTGACTGCAGAATCAAACTTCTTTCATTAATATAGTCTAATACAGTAGTTCCCAACCTTTTCTGCAGTATTCCTCCCCCATCGGAGCTAGATTGCAATGCGCCTCCCCCCCCCGCACCAGCATACCCACGGGTGTTTATTACTTTATAATCAGTATTTATTTTGTTTTATTACAAATTTAATGATACCGGCAATGCTTGATTGAAAATATTAAGCAAAAATGCAACTGCACTACTAAAAATACAAATATACCTACCTTCAGCACTTTGCACAAATAAAGTGGGTAATATCTGTACATAGTATACAACCAGGAGTTTATTCCTCTTGAATAAAGTTATAATAATCTAAATTAAAAAAAAAGTTTTCTATATTTTCACAAACTGTACACATCAATATTAAACTTGTGCTTGTTTTGAATTGCACAGACGATCGATGTTTTGGTTCTAACTGTGTCAGAGAACTTGAAAACAAATGGCACACTGCGGCTGTTGAACGCTGGATTTGCTACTAAAACAAGAAAATCCAAACTTGATATAACTTGCGATATTGCCTGCATTTTTTCTTTCCTTTATCAGGAGCTATATTTATGCCATCAGTAGCCTACTATGTTTACTTTGGTCTGAAGACTCTGCACTGCTCATAGTTCTCTTCAATTAGCGGTCAATTCTCAATGTCAAGTAGATTAGTTTAGTTCTAGATTAAGTATAATATATGGCGACAGTCACAACAAACATTATTTGCGCGATGATAGAAAACAAATGAGAGAGTGACGGAAAAACACCATGTGCTGTGGAGGACTATCACATTGTGTTTGGAGGGGTGTCCGTTTTCATCCACGTATGGTGAATAATAATTGCGCTCCTCACCGGTTGGGAATCTAGGGTCTAATATATCCTTCCAAACATTCAAAAGAATTAATGTTTCATACTTGGAAAAATAATTTATCAGCCCATCTGTTTCTGCCTTCCCGTCACTGGATAAATTACATTCTTTTTGTGTATCTTGTAGCACTTTTATTACCTGTGGTAGCTTTTCTGTTATGGGCTTCACTGCTTCAATTCTTGCACTCCATCTCATTTCAGAAAGACCATGAAGAGACCTCCCATCAGTGTGCAGCGTGTTTTAATAACACTTGCCATCCTCTGTGGGCTTGCACTGAATAAATTGTAGAGCAGGTTCACGAAGTTGAAGAATATGCGTATTACTGCATTACTTTTTGTAGCATATAAGCCTACTAAGTTCAGACTGTCAGCTGCACAAGGTGAAAATGTTGCCACTGGATTCTTCTCACTAATTTTTGCTTGGACACCTTTGATTTGACCAGCCATATTTGATCCATTATCAAAGCACTGACCACAACAGTGCTGTAAATCAATTCAATGATTTTTAAATACATCTATAATAGCATTAGCAATTGCATCATCTGTCTTCTGGAAATCAAAATACTCCAGAAACCTCTCATGAATTTGCCATTCAGTCTCTTCTTTGCTAAACAAAACATATCTCAAAATCAGAATATTTTGTTCCATCTTTGATACATCTGGAGTAGCATCACAAATGGATGAGAAGTACAGAGCTTCCTGCCTTTCTTCTAGGATTTTCTTTAATATCTTTTCACAAAACAAAGAAAGGAGCTCATTCTGCACTCTCCAAGATAAATAATGGTCTATTTTTTCATGTTTGACTTGACACCTTTTCATGTAAACTGTGTATTCTCTTAAAAACGGGTCATACTTGGCCAATAATTCAACTACACCCAAAAAGTTCCTATTATCTGACTCTCCTAGCATGTAGCTGCTTCCCCTAAAAGGTAAATTTCTTGAGGCTAGAAAGATAGTAATATCTAAAAGTCTTTTTAAGAGCTCACGTAAGAAGTCCCTTTCTTTAAAAAACAGCTTGTGGAACGTAGAATCCACACCACTACCTGCTAGGCTTTGTTCATAACATCTCCATGATAAACAAGTTAGTAAAATCATGCAATGCATTGATTATGATACACTTTTCAACATATCAGAAATCATTACTCAAGTTGTGAGGATAAAGGCTGTGGAATAAATCTCGCTTCTGTGCCCTGACCTTTGACCCCATTTCGATGATATTCAACAGAACTGGTTCAGTATACCTCCAGGACAACATGATAAAGTTTTGTCGCAATAGAAGCATTTTTAGTCAAGTTATGAGAATAATGGCTGTGAAATAAATCTTGCTCCTGTGCCCTGACCTTTGATTCCATTTTGATGATACTCAACAGAACCGATTCAGTATTCCTCCAGAACAACATGATAAAGTTTTGTCGTAATTGAAGCATTTTTATGTAAGTTATGATGCATGAGGGTGATGGAATAGATCCCGCTCCTATGTTCTGACCTTTGACTCCATTTTGCCCATTTTCAATAGGGTTCTTACCCAGGTTGTTCCCTACCACATACTAAAATTTCATCGAAATAGAACCATTTTTACACAAGTTATCATGCGGACAGACAGACAGATGGACAAAGCTGGAGCATATATGCTTCTTCGACCTACGGTTGGAAAGCGTAAATAATTATTCTTATGCAACAAATTGTTTTCATGATCAGGCAGGTTGGAGTAGAGCTCTTTCCATGTTGTTTTTGTGTAGTCAAAGCCTTCATATATTTTAGCTAACCTGGAAATAACTGGGTTTTTTTATTCATTATGAAATAGTAGACATGGCCAACTGAATAGTTTTTTCTTGCTGTCACTCCACAGTAACCAGTCTCCCTTCACTTCAGATTTGCTGTTTGAGCATTTGGTATATGAGTGATGCTTAGTAAACAACTTCCGCTTCGCTGTCACGGAGCAGCGGCCACGAAGCGGAAGTGATGTCATGCTCCCGAGATTGCTCAGCGGCACTGAACACCCCTCACACTTCCGCGCTACCAAAATAAACAAACTTTTGAAAAATTTATAAAAGTTTGGCAAATCACATGATTTTTTTTCAAACTGTGTCACATAACAGCTACAGGCCCTAGGATGTCTCCGCACAAGCAATGAAAGCATAATACCAATCCGATGAAGAAATAAAAGCCATATATACAACTGTCATCAGCACACAAAAAGAGGTAGACAGTCCGATTTTGAAAAATTCCTAGAAAAAAATAAAAAAAATTAAAAAACAGCTTATAACGAATACTGTCGCCAGTTGCAGGCCGAGTCAGCAGTATGTATGACCACAAGCGGTGAGCGGAAATTTCAAACTTAGAAAACCGATAACACGATTGAAGTTACGGGCCTGCCCCTCGACGTATACCTGAAAGAAACACTGGCAGCACTGAAGCCATACAAATGAAGAAACAATACCCAACATGTAATAAAATAAAACAGGTTAAAACTGGTTAAGCATCAGAGATTTCCATGACACAAAGTGACTGAAACAACATGTAGCACTAAATAAAAAAATCTATCCTGATACTTATATGTAGTCAGGGTTCTCGCCAGGGTTCCAGAATCAGGGGTGAAAATGTCCCCCAGGCTTTTTTTCTGGGGGTGAATTTTAAGCAATCGTAAACTTAGAGAAAAATACTACATTATGGGGGTAAAAAACGAACAAATACAAAAATAATATAAATATTTCATACATATCTTCTAATTTTGTTATTAAATATTTCAGCAGCTTTGTGAAATGGAAAGCTTTCTAGTGTTGCATTTGCTGCTGATATTCGAATCAAATTCTTTCAAGTTTACTCTTTCAGTCTGTTGTGAAATTTATCTTTTATTTGATTTTGTGTGCTAAAAGAACACTCTACTAATGCAGAACTTATTGGCACAACCAAAGCAATTTCATACAACACTGTGCTTGGATACACATCTTTATACCTGCAAGTGAAAAGTTTTGCAACATCTGCAAATTTAAAACTAGCATAGCTATTTTTTAGCAGAATAAATATATATGGATATTCACTCAACAGGTATTTCAAATCTTCAAAATCTTTGAAGTGGTCTAACAACTTCAAAACAAATTTGCATGACACCGATGGGGATATTTACTTCCCATCCCAAAAGCGTTTGAGCGAATTTGCTCCTTTCACAACAATGAATAATAAAATAAACATAGGGACCTTTACAATGTTGAAAACAAAAAATCACTTTAACACTGTACGATTTAACACTTTAACACTGTATCATTTTCGTCGGCTTCGACTTTAAGCCAGTCGTACATTTTGCGCCACTTCTCTTGAAAGTTAAGATTTTTTAAAATTTAGTTGGAGGTACAGCAGGAACAGCCTCACTACATTTCTCAGGCAATATTTCATTGTTTAAAATCATAGCACTCGATGCCGAACTTGCAGAATCGTCAGTAAAACGCTTCTTCTTTCTAATGAGGAACTTTTCCATTGTGTTATAGTAAGAACAAATATCAGAGCTGCCAACTTTTCAAAATCAAAAACCGGGACATCAACGCGTGTTTAGCAGCACGTATTTACACTTTATAAATAATAAAATTATATATTATAGGTTTCTCTATTTTTTTAATTACAGTTAATTATTTAATACAATTAACTGTAATTAAAAAAAAAAATTTTTAATTACAGTTAATTATTTAATACAAGGAATGTAAGGTCAGGTGATGCGTAACATCACAGCCTCTCCTTGACAAATGTCAACCCCGCCTTCTCGTGGTACATCCTGTTCCCACTAAAGGGGCTCTGACGACCGCCAATACCCAGCCAAAACAATATTGCTGGGCCAGCAGTGGGCCATTGCTGGCAGCCAGCAATGGCCCAGCACTATGTTGCCGCTGTCGAACCGTCAATAAAATGTCCGGGCTGCCAACAGATGGGCCAGCAGTTCAAGCCAACAGCTGGCCAACAGTTGACACCCCATCAGTTGTCATATGCCACAACAGGGCCATCAGTGGTCCATCACAGGCAGTAGCTGCCACAAGTGGCCCTTCAGTGGCCCTGCAAGTACTTGCCAGAAATGATGGCTAGCCTGATGTGGTCCGCTAGTGGGCCGTTAGTGGCAGCCAGCAACCATGTGACGTAACTGGGGGCTTGCCGAATCTTGTCCACCAATTTCCCAATAGTAGCAATAATAATAATAAAAAAAAAAAAAAAGCAAGGATAACCGCAGTTTCCTAAAGCTACAAATTTTTTTTCCCACCCACACGAAGCTTGTGAATTAACGCACTGCGCTGGGGAAATTTTCTCGACAGACCGGAAAACCGCCGTTTGCATCTGACTAGATTCGATCCTGGGCCGTTTACGTGGAAGCCGCGCTCGCTACCGACCGGACTAATTCACGACACTGGCGTACGTGCTGGAAGCTATCTGTTTATTATGCAATTTGTAATCGAATGCTTCCCTCTTTCATTTTATTATATTGCGAGGTATTTTTCATAAAAGTCAGTTTCATATAATTGATAAATTAATTCTTTCAACGTAACAATAGTTTTTTTTTTTTTTTAATTTATGGGAACTTCACTCATTTTCAAGGCGTGTACATACTTAGAGTCGCTTTCCAAAGTTTTGTACTGTCCTTGCCGTCTTGAAAAGAGATTGTTGAATAAATATATATTTACCCGGGTTCATGTCACATTCTGTTACATTTTTAACGTTATGTCTTTCCTTTCCGTTGTCCGAAGCTACATTTGTTTTAAAGAGTAAAAGATATTTTATTTTACTTCTCGTTATTTTTAGAAGCGAATTCCTCCCAGTCTTGTGTATTCAACCCATGGATGAGTACACCACATAGCGTTGCTTTTTTTTTTTCTTTCAAATAATTAATAAATTTTGTACACGTATTATTCTTTTTTCTTCCAACAACCGCTATTTTAACGGTTTTCCAGGATATGTGTTTCAAGCGGTTTCAAATTTTTTCTTGTTATTCATCCACTCCATTCCATGAATTGTTATTCATGGGAATGGAGTGGGTGTATTTCATGGCTGTAATCTAGTATTTCACGGCTTAATCTGATATCTTCGTCGACGTAAAATTTCATTAGGAAATTAATTCGCCTCTCCACATATGGATTTTTTCTTAACATCCACTAAAATAACACGATAGCGATAGCATCATCTTCAACTAACTGGGTACCATGAGAGACACAGCAAGTGTTGCTTCTGCGCATGCGCAGTCCCGATGCTTCCACCTGCTGTTGGGGGTTAAATTGGTTGCCAGCAACGGGCCACTAGTGGCACTTGCTTGGAGGCCCACAATTCACGGCGATGCTGCAGGGCCATCAATGGCTCGCCAACTGATAGTGCTGCCACCAACGGACCACTACCGGGCCGTGAGCGGCAGATTTCAGCCAGCAGTTTCCCAGCACTTGTGTTTTTGCTGGGTAGTGGTATAACTATACCATCGGGATTAGAGGAAATGCTATCCCACACTCACCAGCCCGCTTGGCCAGCGTGGTGAGTTATGGCCAAACCCCTCCAAAATGACTCCACAACTTAAATCTTGGCCCTCAGTCTCTGGCAGCTGGAATGTACCTGGCCAAGGCAGCGGCCAGTGCGACATGAAGGCAGATGGTGCTAAGAATCCCCGGAGGACCGGACTAGGCTGCCATCTGATGCTGACCTTGGCTACGTATAACGGACGCTCCCTATCTTCTGATTCAAGGCTTCTTGAATTGGAAGAGGAACTACAAAGGATCAAGTGGGACATCGTCGGGCTAAGTGAGGTAAGGAGAAAAGGAGAAGATCTCATTGAACTAAAAAGTGGACATCTCTTCTACTATCGTGGGACAGATACTGGCAGAACTAGTGGTGTTGGATTTATAAAAACAAGAAACTGAAGGATAAAGTTGTAGAAGTTGAAAGTTCCTCTGACAGAGCTGCACGACTCGTTATCCAACTCTCGAGAAGATACCAGGCTTAGATTATTCAAACTTATGCACCCACCACAAGTCATGCTGAAGAAGAAATTGAAGAATTTTATGAGGAAATCCGTGATCTAAATAATAAAGGTAAGCAGCACTTGAAGATAATTATGGGAGATTTCAATGCAAAAATAGGGCAAGGGCAACAGAATGAAACTTCAGTAGGTAAATTCGGTCACGGCAACAGAAACCAGCGTGGAAATACTCTCGTAGAGTTTGCAGAGGCAGAAGGGTTTTTCATCTTGAACTCCTTTTTCAAGAAAAAGCCACACAGGAAATGGACATGGAGACATTCAAATGGGACGACAAATGAAATTGATTTTATTATGTGTAACAAAAAATTCGTCATAGAAGACTGCAGTGTGCTAAATAAGTTCAACACAGGCAGTGACCATAGATTGGTGAGATGTAAGATGCACCTCAACACTAAACTCGAACGTTGCAAGCTCATAAGACAAACAAAATGTATTGACATAACCAACCTTAAAAAACACCATAACACCTTCAAGTTGGAACTGAAGAACAGATTCTCTGCTTTAGAAGGCCTAACATCGGAGGAAGTGGATATTTCTGAAGTTAACAGAAAAGTAACCAAAGCTCTTATGGAAACAGCAACAAAATTAGCTGGGTCTAAGAACAAGTTGCGTGTGAACAAATTATCAGGAAAAACCAAAATGTTGATGCAAAAAAGAAGAGAGATGAGGACAACTAAAGAAGATGTGACTTCCAAAGTGGAATATATAGAGCTATGCAAGACAGTACGAAAAAGTATCACTGAAGACGTAAGGAAATTCAACTGTGAACTAGTAAGGAAAGCAATTGAAAACAACCAAAGCCTAAAGATAGCAAAGGGACATCTCAGTAAGGGAAAAAAACAGATTATGGCACTGAGAAAAGAAGATGGTTCTGTAACAAGAAATAGAGGCGAAATTTTGACAAGAGTGAAAGATTTCTACTCCAAATTATATGAAAGGGATGATACATGTACTCCAGGCATCATGAAAGGTACCAGAGTTCTTCCAGTCCTTCCAGCAGAAGTTGCACATGCAATCAAGAACATGAAGTGGGGAAAAGCTCCAGGAGAAGATGGAATTACTGTAGACATCATACAAGAAGCAAGTGGAGAAATCGAAACAGTACTCGCCCAAATTTTCACTCGATGCCTTAATGAAGGGAAGATTCCTGAGGATTGGAACAACACTACAATGATCTTGCTACATAAAAAAGGTGACATTGAGGATCTCAGGAACTACAGACCTATCAGCCTCCTATCAGTGGTTTATAAAATCTTCACTAAAGTTCTTTCACACCGCTTGAAGGTAACACTGGACATGGCTCAACCGAGAGAACAAGCTGGATTCAGGAGTGGCTACAGCACAATAGATCATATCCACGTACTGAGAGAACTAATTGAAAGAGCGAGGGAATATGAACTTCCATTGTGCATGGCTTTTATCGATTATGAAAAAGCCTTTGATTCGGTGAAACCATCAGCAGTTGCAATGGCTCTGAAATCCTGCGGTATTGAAGATGCATACATTAATACTATTAATAACATCTATGAAAATGCAAGTGCAAAGATTCTGCTATTTGAAAATACAACACACATAAAAATTGGAAAAGGAGTGAGACAAGGTGACACCATATCTCCGAAGCTCTTTAATGCCACATTGGAAAATGTCTTTCAATCACTGAACTGGGAAAACAAAGGCATAAAGATTAATGGAGATTATCTAACCCACCTTCGTTTTGCTGATGACGTAGTCATTTTTGCAACTACCCCATCAGAGCTGCAGAGTATGATCCAGGAACTTGCTGACAAGAGTAAAGAAGTGGGATTAAAAATGAACTTTCAGAAGACAAAAGTGATGTTCAATGCTTTTACAAGAAATGAAGATTTATCGATTGATGGAGAAAAGTTGGAGATAACAGACACGTACGTTTATCTTGGACAGCAGATATCAAGTGAGGGTCACATTAGTGAAGAAATTAATCGGCGTACAAAACTTGCCTGGAGAGCTTTTGGAAGAAACAGCATAATTTTCAAGAGCAATATGCCATTATGTCTTAAAAGAAAAGTGTTTGATCAATGCATCCTTCCAGTGCTTACGTATGGTGCAGAGACGTGGACCTTAGCTAAAAGAGACATACAAAGGCTGCAGACAACTCAAAGCAGCATGGAGAGGTGCATACTTGGTGTAACCAGGAGAGATAAGAAGAGGAACTCGTGGATCCGAAAAATGACAAGAGTGGAAGACATCATGATCAGAGTTAAATCCCTGAAATGGCAATGGGCTGGACATACTGCCAGAAGAACAGACCATCGATGGACAGCCAAAATTTTAGATTGGATTTCAAGGGACAGGAAAAGACCCAGAAGAAGACCACATGGAAGATGGGTGGATGAAATTCGAAAGTATGCGGGAGTGACTTGAGGAGACTGACACAAGACAGACCGTTGTGGAGGAAACTTGGGGAGACCTTCGTCCAGCAGTGGATTGATAATGGTTGACAATGATGATGATGATGATTTAATACAAATAAAGAAATATTTACAAAAAAAGTTAGTATTTAAGTATAAAATAAGATTAACAAACCTTGTTAATGGTTTCATTTTTAGAGAGTGAGACTATTTTTTTCAGAGTCACCAATTTTTCTCCCCACCATAACAGGTGTCTTATCACATAAGGCAAGACAGTTCATCCACGGAATACCAAGATACTGAAATTCTTCAGACACAAGTTTGGCAATATTTTCACCTGTTGAACTGGTTTCTAGGCATGGCAAAGAGAGCAGCATGCATCTTATTCACTTGCAATTATTATCAAAGTATGTTACCACAATTGCCCCACCCCACCCCAAGTTTCCTAAATCAAGAAGATTGCTTGCAAAAATCAAGAAGATTTGAGACAGTACCAGAACTGTTAATTTATGATTATCTATTATTATGGGAGAGCGGTAATGTATGGGATGTGCTAGCAGTATGTTTGATGATACTTGTATTCAATTATTTTTCTGTATCAGTCACTCATAGATGGTGTTCAGAAATTGTGATGATTTTCAAGGTTTTGAATTTTTTTTTTTTAAATTGAATGATGCAATTTTAGAAATAACTTTATTTCATTTAAGCAAGGACACGACAGTGACTTGTTTGTTTAATGCCCTTGGATGGCAATTTTATCCATCACGAATGCACGATAGCGCTATTTTAGGTAAAGGATGAATAGTGTAACTTTGAGAATATGAATACTTTTGAACACCATGCATCAATTCTTACAAATTTTCAGCTTCTTCACTTTCGTTTTCAGGAAAAAGAATTACGATTACGGGAAAAATCTTTATAAAAACTTCCACCCTAACCTCTCTTTGTTAAGATAAAATGCAAACCTTATTTTGGGGGTGGGGGAATATTTAAGAATACAGTGTACATGTTCAGAACATTGTTGGGGTGAGGGGGGGGGGATACAATTACGGGAGAAATCTTTGCTACGTCCAATTTTCGTTTTCGGACAGTTTCCCTCCATTTTCAAGTTGAAATACAAATATTTATAAAATAAAATGATATTTAGCAACAATACTAGGCAGAGGAAACATCGCGTGAAAAATAAAATTACGATTATGAGAGAAATCTTCACTGCGTCTAACTTCCGTTTTCGAAAGTTTTGAAAGACGAAACTTCCGTTTTCGAAAGTTTCCAGCGAAAAACATTCTCCTCCGCTACCAATTGCCCCAAAATTTCTGTTCAGTTATGCATCCATCTCGAGGAAAACTCCAATTATGACGGAAAAGGAGAAATTTCTCGAAGCTGTTGCACGCTCATGCCTGAAGATTACAGGGAAAATTTTGCGCCATCAAATTTCCGTTTTCTGAACTTTTCCCTACATTTTCCAACTGAAATACAAATATCTTTGGAATAAAGTGATGTATAACAACAATACTGGACAGAGGCAACATCGCAGGAAAAAGAAATTACGATTATGGAAATCTTTATTTCGTTTACTTCCGTTTTTGAAAGACGAAATACCTTCCTGATGCGTATTTTTACACGTTGGCAAAATTTTGATGCGTAAACACACTTTTTGATGCGTACTAGACGCGTAATTACGCATTTTGGCAAACACTGCATGGCGCAGAATTAAAAAAAAAATCGCCCTTTGGCGCAATTAGTGCAGCTATTCCAACACTGAGGAGTGCAAGTTTGGAAGGATTGGCGGGAGAGGGTATGTGCGATCGGTCCCAGCTAGAAACATGAGATAACATAAGGTTCAATCGCTATGAGATCATAATAAAACAAAATCAGGAGTTTACACTAAGCGACAATAACAACGATATCAAGTTGCATCAGTAAAAAAAAATTCACAAGCCATTTTGGCGAAAATCCGGAAGAAACTATCTTCCGACCATAAAACTACCCAAAACTCCGTAAAACTTTCGGGAAATCCAGAATACTTGGCAAATATGCGGACGTCATTGCACCGATATCGGCTTTTCCGACATATTATGTAATATCACCTTGCCATTCTTCACCCGATATCTGCTTTGCCAATGCATCCAATATCCTCTTGCTGTTCCTCACCCCATATCCGTCCGATATTGGCTTTGCCGATGTATCCAATATCTGAATTTCAAAGGCGCTTACTTAGAAACGAGACCATTAATAGTTTTCGCATTTGCGCGAAACAAACTATGAATATATTCGCAAACGGAGATCGCAGTTTAAACCGTGATTTTAACAAAAAAGGACACAAAATTCAGAACTTTTACGAAATACATTGAAATCCGCAATTCTTCCAACCTGTCCGTAATTCGGTAATCATGTGGCCGAAACTGTAATGGTTGGCACCCTTAGCAGTGCAAGGGCTTTCGTCTCGTTGCACTCACGTAATCCGTTTATTATACGACCGGAAGGGAAATACTGGGATTGTACCATGACGACATGAAATCGGCACACATAATCTGAAACGGCATCGCCTTCGTAGATTTTCCATGCTAATAGCTCACGATTGAAATCTTTCTGCGCACGCTATCGGGAACCCTGGTAGTAAATAAATGCACTGGAGTTGGTTTTCAACATTTTGTTCATAACTGCACAATAAATAGTGGCAATACTTCAACCTGAAACAAAAGAATAATTGACGATTAAGAGATTGCAATGTTTTTGCATGTTCCCAGGTCATTTGTACATAAAGTTCGGAAGGAGTTAGAAGCCTCCAGTTGGACTGTTTCGCCTCTATCAAAGCGGAAAAAGCATTCTCAGCATTCTGACACTATCAGGACACCACAGTTTATACAACATATTCAGAACATTATTGATGTTAACCATGGAAAGTCAATGAGGGCCATTGCTACAGATCTCCAGGTGTCAGAGGGTGCTATTAGAACTGTGGTGTATGTGGACATTCGACATAAGTCATACGTGATGAGGAGAGGTCAATTCATGTCTGTGAAGACACAGGAAAATCGCCTGATCCGAGCAAAGTGGTTACTCAACAAGATTAAACACTCAGAAGAACATGGCATTCTTTGGTTTTTCTCTGATGAGAAAAACTTTGACCAGGATTAAAAGTTTAACTGCAGAAATGACAGGTGGTTACGTACAGATCCTTCTGATGTCCCCAGAGCTATGAACACCAAGTTTCTCGCAACTGTGATGGTTTTAGAAGTGGTGAGTTGCGAAGGACATGTCATGCCATCTGTCTTCTTTTTGCAGGGTTGTAGAGTTAATGCTGCTGGCTACATTGAGGTGCTGGAAACAGTTGTGAAGCTCTGGATAGAAGGAGTAAGCAATGGAAGGCCATACGTGCTTCAGCAGGACTGAAAAACACTCTGGTAGGTGTAGGTCTTAAGGTCAGGAGGTTTGTTTGTGAAAGGAATGTCTGATCCAAATGCCCTTTGCATGAGAGTGGGGGAAGCACATCCCGTGGCTGTAGCATGGAATGTTAATAGATGGGGGGATGGAATGGAGACATAAGCACACAAACCAGTAGCGTGACTTCCAAGCTTAAGAACATGAACAATGCAAAAGCCTGCCCCAGGATGATTCCAGCGATTCCATTAGCAGTGACCTTGACCTATTCCAAACAATACTGGCGGGACGAAAGACAAATTCTGTTCACTCTTCTTGGTTCATCTGGCAATAAATCTGTTAAATATTTAAAAAGCTGCATTGAAGCCGCAAAACGTTCTCCTGATTTAAAGCGGAGAACATGAAAAAGATTGTGACAAGTAATGATGTTAACAATGGGTAATTAATTTAATACTTGGCTGAAGATAAAATCTTTTCACAAACGCAAAAGAAGGGAGAGTTTCCTATTCATGTAAAAGTGGGCGGAGCTCAACGCGAAGGCTGAGTGAAAGTAGGTCAGACCACTTAAAAGAAAAAAGCGAGAAAGCGGAGCCCGCTGTTTCGAAGTGATTGGCGGGGGATTAGCGAACATGTGCGAGGCAGCTGGTGGGAGGGACGTGTTAACTACCCCATTTAGCAGCTGCATACAGAAAAGCAAAACAAAAAATCTGTAGATGAGAAAAAACCATAACAAAGATAGAACGAACATATTATTAAAGAAAACATTTATCGAAAGCATTACAAGTGATAATTTATAAGTTAATTACTTCTAAGACGGAGGATTCTATTGCGGTGAACAGAGAATCATCCTGTAGCAGACATCCTCATTGAATGGAATTTAGACAATTGTGCGGTTTTACAAGCAATGCAATATTCTAATAGGAGTCTTAAGATTAACTGTGATTTATATTGATTACATAAATGGTTTTGAGCATTCAATAAGGGCAAACAAATAACATCATTAGCATTATTAAAAAAATGCATAAATAAAAGCTTTTGCCAGTATGAAAAAATAAGTGCATAAAGCAGATCGACACTGAGTTTCAGAATTAGCCTTTGAAGTATACATATAATTACATTGGGTGCGAGTTAATTCATGAAAATAAGGAAGGTAATTTAGTTTTCTGAGCAGCACCACGATTTCATAGCTGCGGCCCTTATGTCAGTGCAGCCCTTACGGCAACTTTTGCTTCCAAGATTGCAAAATTTCTCACCTGCGGCCCTTACGCCGATGCAGCTCTTAGTCCAGAAATTACGGTATTTGGTTTTCGGTCAGATATAGTTGTTTTGGTAAATAATCACATTTGTCCTCAAATTCCCTATGCACCCCGTATTTAAGTATCATGTAATAAACAAGTAGAATTTTCTTATTTTTAAAAGTGTGCAAGTTGTCTTATTAGATAGTACTAAAGGGCCTGTATTTTTTATTTGCAATGATGGACATTCTGACAGCTCCAGATTTTCTTCAATTTGAGTGAAAGTTATTTTGTTGAACAATCTTGCACAATTGAAAGTTAATTTTCACACTGCTATGGTATTATATATGCTCTCTAACCATCAGCCCACATCATGTAAAGGTTAAATATTCACATATTTAAAGGATATTGTAGGTAGGCTATTTAGTGTATATAAGTACAGTAGAACTCCAATTATCCAGACTCCAGATATCCAGAACTCCAATTATCTGGATCATTGAAACAGAAGACCCTTTTTTACTTTTTTTTTATTAAAAACATAAATTTATTTCAAACTGTATGTAAAAAAAAATTAATCTTGTGTACTGTATTACTCGTAACTTTTGTTAATTTTATTAGTTTACATCAATAAGAAAATAATGTAATGTTTGGTTAAAAATTTAATTGTAAAGAGGCTATGTCTTTTGTTTATAGTAAATTAAAAATATGTACATACAAAATTTCATTGTTTAATTTTTTCGGTAAAAGTTTGTTTTGTATTAATGTATTTTTACGTAAATAAAATATCTGTAATTTATTTTTTAAACTGTATATCATTTGTTATTATAAAGTACGATAAACGAAAAAATTAAATTCCTTCACTTCAATTAATAAATACATATTTGGCCTACAGAAAAAAGACAACTCAATTATCCAGTTTTTCCGAATATCCGGATAGGCTGTGGTCCAAGCTAATATGGATAATTGGAATTCTACTGTATATAAAGCAGCAAGTCATAGTAATTCATGTATATACTAAATGTAAACTACATCAGAATTATTCTCTTTTTGCACTTGATTGTTGGTAGGAAGAATGTCATGTTTATGTTCGAAATTTTAAAATGACTATTAAATGTATACTAAAGATATTAACTTCTCTTTATAATAAAAAGTTCAGACTTCAAATTCCACAATGGTTCATACAGTATTCCAGACTTCCCACGTGGAAGGCTGAGAGTCATCTGTGGCAGTTACTACCCTTCCTCCCCTATAATTTTTTTACTTGTAGTTTCAGATTAGTTAAGCATAGTTAACTCATGTTATGAACTTTTTTTTTACAATATATAATTTTACCTTTGTGCATGGTTTTCTGCCTTTGTGCTGATTATTGATCTTAATCTGATTTTATGAATGAATTTTAGTGTATATCATGTTACACCAGCATTTTTTCACAGAACATTTTCTGCGCATGCATTTTGTGTTCTCTCTCACACGCTTTCTGTCTGCCAACTTGTGCAAGAATACCTCCTTCTCTGTACTGGTGATAGATTTAGTTTCGCGACTTTCTACTGTCTGATTGCAGTCCTTTAATATACACTGACGGAAAAAAATCCCAACACCACGAAAAAATAGTTGTAGAGGAATGAAATGGTGGCAATACATTTGTATAGGTAACATATTTAATCGATTAAAGTTTCAAGATCACAGCTTATTGTAGGCGCGAGAAGAGCCATTTTAAATGTGAAATGCTGGTACATTAATAACCGGTGTAACCGCCAGAATGTTGAATGCAAGCACGCAAACGTTCATGCATTGTGTCGTACAGGTGCTGGATGTCAGTTTGTGGGATGGAGTTTCATGCCTGTTGCACTTGGTCGGTCAATACAGGGACGATTAATGCTGGTTGGGGGTGACGCTGGAGTTGTCGTCCAATGATGTCCCATACGTGCTCGATTGGTGAAAGATCCTGCTGTCATAGGAAATTGCTCCCCAGACCATAACTCCAGGTGTAGGTCCAGTGTACCTCGACCGCAGACAGGTTGGTTGCAGGCGCTCACCTGGCCTCCTTCTAACCAACACACGGCCATCACTGGCACCCAGGCAGAACTGGCTTTCATCAGAAAACACAACAGATCTCCACTCCGTCCTCCAATGAGCTCTAGCTTGACACCACTGACGTCGCAAACGTCAGTGGTCTGGAGTAAGTGGAATGCACGCTACAGGGCGTCTTGCTCGGAGCTGTCCTTAAAGTAACCGATTGGTAACAGTTCGTTGTGTCACTGTGGTGGCAACTGCAGCTTGAATTGCTGCCGCAGACGCGGTATGATGCGCCACGGCAATACGCCGTGCACGGCGGTCTTCCCTCTCAGTAGTGCCACGTGGCCGGCCGGAACCCGGTCTTCTTGAGGCAGTACCTTCCCTTGACCACCGCTGCCAACAATCATGCACAGTGGCTACATTCCTGCCAAGTCGTTCTGCAATATTGCGGAAAGAAAATCCACCTTCTCGTAGCCCTATTACACGACCTCGTTCAAACTCCGTGAGCTGTTGATAATGGCTTCTTCGTCTTCTTAAAGGCATTCTTGACTAACATCAACACACTACATCAAATCTCAATGATAACTAACGCTCACAAACGTTACAGCGCGTATTTACAGCAAACCTGCTTTGCATGTTTCGAGGCGCTACTAGCGCCACACATATGCGCCGAGCGCGAAATTTGCATAGACGTCATCTTACAGATGTACTCTTACTGCCTACCAACTGTCGTTTATCTAACACAACCCCTTCTTGGTGTTGGGGTTTTTTCCGTCAGTGTATGTCATAAGCATCCTTAGTGCACTAAGAGGAATTTATACTCCCAAGTGAAGTCAACACCACCTGTTCTTAACAACCAGTACAGGAGAATCACAACTTCATTTTTTGGAAATGTGAAATCCCATCAAGTGAAGCTTTCAAGCTGACCACAAGAGAGTACAAAATTTTATATTGGAATGTCTTGTAGGCTTAGTGTACCCAGAATCTTCTGTTTTCCTGCCAGGTGTGTATCATATTGATGTACCATACAAACATGAGTAGGATATCTCTACTGTAGATGTTTTTGTGCCAATCACTATGCAAAGGTGCATGCTAAGCTAACAACTGGTAAAAAATAATTCAGCCAGTGGTATTCTTTAGATACAATTCTCATTCCAGATTTGTATGTTGGCCACCTAAGAATGGCTGCCACCTCAGTGGTACAGTGGTCTGAGCGCTGGCTGCTGACCATTCAACCAAGATGGGTCCAGCTTCTAATCCCGGTGAGGAGGCATACATGTTGTCTTTGTCTTACAGCACTGACTCCGTCTCTGGGACCAGTGGCCCTAACTACCTAGAGGTATTCAGAATCCCATACGATTCAAACTAGTAAGAGCATATGATAATATGAAAGATATAAAGCCTGTTATGAAATATGAAAGACAAGCTCTTATAGAGCTTCAGAAAGACCAGTCAATCAAATGCCTAATAGCTGATAAAGCAAAACAGATAGTTATAATGGATAAAACCAAATATGACAACAAAATGGAAACAGCCATTAATGATTTAAAAGTTATGGAAATCAAAAAAGATCCAACTGATAGCATATTAAGAAAATTAGCAGAATTTAAGAACCACAGCAAGTTACCATTAAATCAAAAGCATACCCTCCAGTGGGAGCAACAATTCCCAATATTTTTGGCAAAATAAAAACGCATAAAGAAGACAGTCCAATAAGACCAATTGTCAATAAAAGTATAGCACCTACAATAAATTTAGAACGTGTGTTATTTCAATTTTTGAAACCATTTTACACAAATCATATATATAGTATTGACAACTCCTCCAAAGTAATAGAACAAACAGATAACAGCAATTAATAACTATGACTTTAGAATGCTAAGTATGGATATAATATCATTATATCCCAATATTCCAGTAAACGAAGCAATTAAACTAATAGATTCTAAACTTAGACAACATCATATAAATGAAGAAGAAAGATTAAGTACACTGCCGGACAATTGCTAAGGACGGATGACAATAGCAACGATAGCAACCATAAAATGGAAGGCAGGAAAATGTGGAAATTAGCATAAGTGCAGGATACAGTAAGACGTGTTGTGCGTATGCAAATTTTGGATTGCCGAACTTGTTCGTGACGTCATAGTGCTGATAAGAGATATAAAGGATTTGACGCGTATTGACTGTTGTTGTTCAAACGCAAGGTTGAAAGGGAAAGAATCAATTGACGAACTTGCAATTTTCAGTATGTCTTCCCGACATCACCTAGATGATTTTACGCATGGCCGTATTATTGGGAAGATTGAAGAAGTGCGAAAAATAACATGTTGCCAGGGAGTTCGACGTCAGCCACAGTGTTGTTTCAAGGCTTTGGAAATCATTTCAAACAAATGGAGAGTGTAGCAAACGTCACAGGGGAGGTCGTGTTTGCAGTACGACACCTGCAGAAGATCGGTACATAGTGCTATCAACAAAAAGACACCGGCGCAGCACAGCTAGTGAGGTAGCAAATCAGTTTATGGCTGCTATTGGCAAGCGGATCTCCCGAAAAACTGTCTCCAGACGTTTGCATGATGGAGGACTATACGCCCTCCGTCCTGTTGTGTGCATCCCATTGTCCAGACGTCACCGTACCGCCCGTTTGCAATGGTGCCATCAACATCGCAATTGGACTGATAACGACTGGTCTGCTGTCCTTTTCTCAGGTGAGAGTAGATACAGTCTATCGTCTGATTGTCGACGACAACTGATCTGGCGTGATAGTGGTACTGCATATTGTCCAGCAAACATACAGGAAAGGGACCGATATCCGACATGTAGTCATGGTATGGGCTGGCATCATGATCAATGGCCGTACATCCCTCTATGTGCTTCCAACTGGGACTATGACTGGCTAACGATACATTAATGATGTTCTGCTACCTCATGTTCGCATGTTCCGTGGTGCTGTCGGGGATATATTCATTTTCATGGACGACAACGCAACATGTCATCGAACAGTCGCTGTCCAGGAGTGTCTTGAGAGCGAGGATATTCAACACCTCGTATGGCCAGCACGTTCTCCAGATCTGAATCCCATTGAAAATGTGTGGGATGCTTTGGGGAGGAGTCTTGCTGGTCGCCAATGCCCTCCAATAAACAAGGACACCCTCATCCATGCACTGACAGAGGAATGGGATAAATTACCCCAACAGCTGCTTGATAATGTTGTGCAAAGCATGACACGACGTGTGGAATCTTGCATTGCCCTCCATGGTGGCCATATCCCGTATTGACATCTTACGCCGGAACGCCTGCAGACGGTAATGGTATTTTTCACGTTTACGTATTCTGCACAAAATGGCCTGTTTGTCCCTTGAACACGTTCCAAAGCCTTCTGGATTTCTGAGCACAATAAATTGTCTTTCTTGCAATGTCCTGGCATTCTGACATTATTTTATTTCACTTGGCATCCAACCACACTTACTTTTTTATGTGCTATATAGCTGTTTATGATCCATCCTTAGCAATTGTCCAGCAGTGTATAATCAAGGCTCTTGATTTTGTTAAAGATAACAACTATTTTAACTACAATAATGAACTATTCAAGCAATTAATTATATGGAGCCCCAATGGGATCACCCTTTTCAGGTCTACTTGCAGAGGTTATCTTACAGAATATGGAAGAAGAAATATTATCATATACAAACCAATTCTTACCTATATTACTTTTGAGATATGTGGATGACATTTTGATCCTATGGCAATATTCTGAAGATGAATTGAACCACTTCATAAATAAATACAACAACTTCTACCCTACAATGAAAGTTACAATAGAAAAAGAAGTAAATCAACAATTAAAAATCTTGGATATATCTTTATTTAATGAGAACTCCAAAATACAATACTCTGTTTTTCGAAAACCATCTTATGATCCAGCTATCATTCCATATAACTCCAACCACCCATGGAAATATAAAGTTTCAGCATTTTATTTTTATATTCGTAGAGCTATTTCACACTCATCTAAAAGAGAATTTAAAAAGAAAGAACTAAAATGGATAATAAACTTGGCTACTAATTTTGGCTATAAGAAATCCCTAATTGTGTCAATTCACAAAAAATGAAAGATCAGAATAATAGTATGAATAAAACAACTACTATTAATAATAATAAAAAAATATAGGAAGGTTTCCATTTACTCCACCTATATCAGATATCCTTAAGAGGGAATGCCAGAAGCATGACGTGGTTCTTGCTGAGACAGTGAATGATATTTCAAAAGACCTGACAAAAAGCCATGAAATGGGATCTATGTTAAACAAAGCAGGTGTCTATGCAATTCCAACAAAAAAAGAAAATTGTCCCGATAAGTTATACATCGGTAGTACCAAAAGACGATTAGGTACAAGACTTAGTGAACATATCTCAAATTGGAACAAGCCTGAAGAGAATATGACACTGATACAGCATTGCATACAGAACCAAGCTTACCCTGATTGGGAGAATATTAAATTAATGACAACATTAAAGACCTACCAGCAAATATTAACTTCAGAAGCAGTGATAATTGAAAAGACCAAGAGCAAAAATCGTAATTACAATACACCGATCAATTTAAGCTATGCATGGAAATATCTTATTGAAAAGGAAATAAAAATCAGAACAAAAAGAAAAGAGGAAAAATAACAAAGAATTTAGGACTAACTCAGAAAAAGAAGATAAAATAAAATAATATCAAAAGAATACCTAACCGACCTTAAAAACACGATAGATGGCACTTTTAGACCAAAATGTCGTATCCTGCCATGTGCGTGCCTAATCTCTCTGACGTGTAGAAACACGGACATAAAGCCTAATCAAACATTGATGAACAGGTGCAAATGCACTGGATGACATACTTTGATAATGACTGAAGTTTATACAGTCGAAACTGGTCGGGAAAAGAACATATGTGTCTTCGATGTCAACACCCGCCATTGTTCCCCGTTTGCATTTTAGGGTCTATCGTACTTTGACTTACTTCATGACAGGTTCTTTTATTGTGTTTTTAAACTATTTTTAAGATATTTCAATAGTCAACCTACATAAGTGGAAAGCATAGGTACACTAAAAGCCTACTTCATGTGATTTTATTGATTTTAACGTACTTCGATAAATTCTGCTGTCGGGCTTATCCCGCTTTGTCCTTTTTAGAATGTTTTATAAAAACTTCCTTTGTTCATTCGATGTTTAATTTCTTTGTCACTATCTTCAATTTTCTTCATGTTTGATTTCAAAATGACCTTATTGACTTAACGTTTGAAAGGCTACAAAATTTGAAGACACTTTGCATTACGACAGACAATGAAATAACAGCCTAAACAGGATTATGTGTTTGCCAGATTATCAATCTGCAATATGTATCCGATATAAAACATAAGTTATGCTTTAAGATTCTGTTTTCAATAGATATTTTATTACAACTTATAATTTTTATCATGCGTGGTTTGAAATTTTGACGGGATGCAATGGAGGATTGACCCATTGATATATGGTTAATTATAACGTGAGAAACAGTGTATATGAGTACAAAGTACTTAAAATCCACTCTTAATCATTTAGACCACATATTGTATATATGTCATGTATTATATGAACATATACTGTTCATAACAGCCATTCCCAGCAGAAATTGTTCTCCAGAAATGTCATTAAATGAATAATGACGAACAAATTGTTTTATAGGAGTGTAGAATTGAAAAACTCGGTTTGTCCATCACTACAACAGAACAGATTGTCAGAGCTCCACCCAAGGTATCTGAAGTCACATGTCATAACCACTGGGGTGTGCAGAGACCTGCACAATGCCTGGTATCCTTCTGAAATTTTCCATTTGTGTTGTCGGCACTCAAAAAAAGTTTCAGAATTCGGAGGTTTTTGGTTTCTAAATTTTTGGATAAGGGAATGCTCAACCTGTAGAAATGTTGTGTAGTTCTTACTAAAAGACTCTTTCACAAAGGTGAAAATAACATTTTCACCTGATTGGCACTGTATTCACTGTGTATTTATTTCTCTGTTAATAGTGATGCTTTTTTTTTTTCATATATTATCTTTCTGTTTTGACACTGCCATGCATTTTTGCTCTTTTGACCAGATGAAAATGTCACAAGTTTTCTTGTATATTAGGAAATAAAAGACAAACAAATTATAACTGACTGGATTTGGGATTGGAGCAGTCGGCCTGATCAACAACCCCCAAAGTTAGTTTTATAAATTTTATGGTGTTCAGTAAATCTCACTGTGTTCATATTTTTAAGAAATTTAAACTATGATACAGTTGAATTCAGATATAGTGACACTTTGGCTGTAGTATCAAAAATTGAGCAGTGCTAATTAATTAATTTGTGGTTTCCTTTATAGAGTAGTATGGCAGTCATTTATTGTGGCATAAATTTCTCAGTCCCTCTGATGTCATTATACCTGAGATTGATTGTATAATCAAAGTGATACAAATAATGTGTTAAGTCACAAGTTCTTGATATTGTAGTATTGGAAAGGAAACTTTCTTACTGTAAAAAAGCAGTTTGTGCATTCATTTTTACATCCTTTCATTTAATTTTAAGTGGAGTTCTTGTGAAAATTTAAGGAATCATTACTTAAATCATTATGCAACATATTTTTTGTTAAGCAAAAGAAAATGTCAGATCATAAATCTAGGATGGAAACACAGCAATTGACATCACAAAAATCATCAGTTGTATTTGGTGATTGATATTCACCGATGAGCCATTAGATTATGACCACCCCCAGCCTAGAGAAATAAGCCTGCCTGGAGACCAAACGGTGGTACAGGTGAAGTTCATAGAGCAGTATATATACAACCCGAAGACTGGCTTTCAGCTAGTAGAGTGTTCGGAGTCAAAATGGGAGAAGTTCCCGATTTATCGGAGTTTGATAAAGAAAAAATTGTGGTGGCACAGTGCCTCAGAATTACGATCTCGAAAACGACATGGCTTGTGGGTTGTTCACGTGCCACTATAGTGAGTATGTATCAAAAGTGGTGCACAGATGACCAAACGATGAACCATCATCCAGCTGTATGCAGTCCGCAGCTCATTGATGCCAGAGGGGAGCGGAGACTGTCACACTTTGTTCACAGCAACTGCATGGCCACAGTGCGACAAATCACCCGCAGCTACAACAGTGGTGATCAGGGCTATGTGTCGCAGCTTTCTGTGCATGGGCCTGTGTAGCCGAAGACCAAGCCGTGTTCCCATGCTCCCTGCACATCATCGCCAACAACGCATGAAATGGACCTAACATCATCGAGATTGTACTGTGGATGATTGGAAGAAACGGGTCTGGTATGATAAATCAAGATTCCTGGTGTATCACGTTGGCAGTCGAGCACAGATACACTGATTACCAACAGAGGCTATGGCACCTGGATGCACTGTTGGGCTGAAACAGGCCGGCAGCAGTGGTGCTATGGTGTGGGTGATGTTTTCTTGTGACACTTTAGGCCCCATTATCCCAATAGCACAATCCCTAACAGCTGTCAGGTATCTGAATATCATTGCAGACCAAGTTCACCCATTCATAGTAACTGTGTTCCTTGCTGGTGATGACCATTATCAACAGGATAATGCGCCATGCCACATGGCCAGAATCTTCAAGGAGTGGTTCGAAGAGCATGCTGGTGACTTTCTGTTAATGCCCTGGCCTCCAAATTCACCTGACATGTACCCAATCGAACATTTGTGGTTCAACTTGGAAAAGTGGGTTCCCACTGAATCACCACTACCCTGAAATGTATTGGAACTGGAGGACCTGCTGTTGACATTATGGTACCAGATACCTATCGTAACCTCATCGAATCGATGCCTCACCAAGTGGCCACTGTTTTGCGGACTAAAGGGAGTCCTTCAGCTTATTAGGTAGGTGGTCATAATGTAATGGCTCATCGGTTAATTGCGTACTTAAAACATGCCAGCATTGTTTTAATATATTTCAGTCCAGAGGTGTTTTGATTTTCCTATTTAGAACACCAATGAAGCTGGACGAGTATTTGTTCTGTGAATTGTGCTAGTTTATTCATTGTCAAATCATTCAGCAGTAGCACCAAAATCAGTTACTGTCGAAGTAAATATTTTGAAGTTGGTGCACAAATATTATGTTGTCCATGTTATGTTATATAGCAAATATTTAATATCTGTATGTAAATTGAGCATTCAGTATTCATCTCATTCCATAGGAAATGGAGAAAATGAATATTAAAGGGAAAAAAAATCCTTACCATTTCAGTCTTGAAGTTTTATGCTATTATTTAGGGGAATTCCGTGAAACTACTGTATATGCAAAAAAGTATAAAAAGAGCACTAGTTGATATGTACAGTAATAATAAAGAAACAGTTTTTCTTCCTTTCACTTATGGAAAACTGTCTCAAATGTGGTTGTGAAAAACCTCAGTTCTATGGATTTTTTTTTTTTAAGTCACTTGTGCATTTTTTGCTTAGTATTTCATCTGCTGTATATTGCGGCAAATAAGTTGATCTTTTGGGCTTTGAAAAATCATCCAAAAAGTTTGATTGACTTACACTCACGGACAATGAAATTTGCTCAGCTAGAAGTAAACATGTTACAGCTGTGAAACTTTGCAAATAGCTAGTGCATGCTGGTATGCAAATGATCCACGTTTGGTGCAATTGCACATGACCGTACCCTGTGGTGGCGCTGCAAGCACGAACCGGTAGCCTTATAAACCAGCATTTAGTCGATATCCCATGAATGCCAAAAGCACCGGCTGATGCAAGCAAGAGCACAGAGTGATAAGAATGCAGGGTAGATGCCAGAGACGTCGATTACGCAAATTATGGACTATGAGAGAGGCCTGATCATCGGGCTGAAAACTGCAGGTTGGTCAACATGCCATATAGCCCGCCATGTGGATTGTTCTGACCATACCGTCCGATTGTGTTGGGTGCAGTGGGCACGTGACAGCACTGCCACACGGCGGAGTGACTCTGGACGGACCAGGAGGACCGCCGGTAGATAGGATCAACGGATCGTGCACCATGCACAAACGAATCCCACGGGGACCCGGTCCACTGTACAGGCAGATGTTGTGGCTCCTGTGTGGCCATGAACCATTTTCCAATGCCTCGCGGAAGCGAATCTGCAATTCTAGTGCCTCTTATGTGTGTTGCCATTAACACTGGAACATCGGCGGCTCCGTGTGCAGTGGTGTTAGGCCAGAGCGACATGTGGTGTTTAGAGATGAGTGCCGCTTCATTTTGGGAACAGATGATTATCGTCTGGGTGTGGAGGTCCCGAGGTCAACGACACAATCCCAACCTCGCTATCGAGCGCCACACCTCCCCCACTGCAGGCATTATAGTCTGAGGAGCCATTGCCTATGATAGCCGATCAGCTCTAGTATTTGTACGTAATCATTGACAGGCCAGCAGTATGTGGATGAGATCCTACGGCCTCATGTGCTCCCATTCCTGGCTGGGATTGCAGGTCCCGGCCGCACATGGATCGGGTTTCCCAGGACTGCCTATGTCATGTCCGGACATTTCCATGGCCTGCCCGCTCCCTGGACATGCCCCCTATTGGGCATGTGTGGGGCCATTTGAATTGGAGCACACTGTCCAACACATGTGGGCCAGTCTGCCGGAGGACAACATCAGGTGTCTGTTTGCCTCCATGTCGGACCGTATTGCCGCAGTGGCGGCTCGTGGTTGGAAAAATAGGTGAAGAGGTACAAGAGCAGTATGAAAAGATATCTACTGTCTACAATGAAAATCTCTTAATCAAGACTTGCCTTTTTTTGTATATTAAATTAATTTTTCTTTCTTTTAAAGCTGCAAATTTGTCGATTATGTCGTCATAAGATGGTTAGATGGTTGTTTCTTCGTGAGCATCAATAAAATGTCTTCCTGAATAGAAATATTTGCCAGAGAAGCAAGTCTATCTTGGGAACTAGTGTTTCTTGAGCAAGTTTGTATTCTTTTAAGAAAACTTCTTTCCACTGGCACACTTGTAGATGGAATTGTTAAACTGAGGAAAACCAATTTATAATCTTCTGTAAAATTGTCTTTGTCTCCGTGAAACACTCGAAGGAGTTCTTGAGTCAATATATTCCTTAATTTTTCGTCGGCATATACAAGACTCAGTTAATTTTTAAGGCGCTGTGTTTAGTGAATATGTTTCCGTAAAAATGTAGATTTTCAAGAGCGTGAGAGGGAAAGCATGCATTAAATTATTCGAATTTGGTTGTGTCAGCAAGTCAGACAAATTGAAGTTTCTTACTGTCTTGAAATATTATATCTATTTCCATAAGAATGTAGTCCAAAATTTCAAAATACAATTGTTTATAATTTTGAAAAATTGTTTCCTGTGTAAGAGCAGCATATTCACATGTTTATTTCTGTGATTTTGCTAGCTTTTCCAAACTGTGTTTCAAATAACTCATCGTTCCTTTTATGGCTTAAAATTTCACGAAGTTCATTTTTTTTTTTTTATTTGTGTTACACAGTTTAGTTATTTTTTCTTCAAAAGTTCGAATAATAGATCGGTGGAGCCAAAAATGTAAATTTGAAAGTGTTCATATCATTCAAAACCCCCTTGGCAAGATGAATTGATTTTTTGTCTGATTATTTGCTATTCGTCAGAAATCCGAACACTTCCTTCAATTTATCCCATTCTTCAACAACTACATTTACTAATTTCAAAGTGGAGGACCATTGAGTTTCTGTTATGGTTGGTCTGCGCCTTGCGGTTATTAATATAAGTGTATAAGACCACTTCGCAGAATGGTGAACAAATGAGGCTTGCAAAAAGTATTCAACACTTGGAAATTTCAGAAAAACTTTGGTGTAATAAAAGATTCAAACAATGAACTAAGCAATGAACAAAAACAGCTTAAGAAGCTTTATCCTTGACTTTTTTTTCTGTTGCCCATTCAAGTGTCCAGACATTATACTTGCCCCATCGTAACATTGTCCTAATTATTTGTGTTGGTAATCAGACTGTTCCAAAATTTTATCTAGCATTTTGTATAAAGCTCCTGACGTTCTATCTTCATTCACATCATGGAAACCCCAAAATCCCTCAACCAATACACCTTCCGAATCAACAATAAAAAATTATTTAATTTTTGACGTGACCGTTTATATATTCAGAAATACATTCAATTAATTGATTTTGAATAGTTTTTTATCCTTTCGTATTGATTTTCAATTTCTAAAGAACTTCTTCATATCAACAATGAAAGTAATTCAATGAAATTTCCACGATTTATTGAGCTCATGCTTTCGTCATGGCCATGGAATGCTAGTTCTTGTTTGCTCAAATACAGTATAGACTGATACTGCATCAATCACTGTCTGCAGGAAAAGTCTATTTAAATGAACGTTTTTGTTAAAATGCGTTTTCAAAAGCCTAGCATTCTTCCTCAGGGCATCGGCAATGGTGTTTTGAAAATTTTCAAAGTTCCTTAACATTAATCCGCATTTCAGGTGTTCGCTAGAATCGCGATGTTTTTTAAGTGACCGTGTTATGCTTAATAAATCTGAGAATCCGTCTTTATTCCATGCCGAAATTTTATTACTAAAAAGTAAGCAGGGCCCAAAAAAAAAAAAAAAAAATTAACAGAGAAGTGCTGCAAATCCATTTATATTCAGCAAACCAACAATGTTTTTAATTAATATTGTTAGATTTACCGCTCTTCTTGATTTTGTTCTTGGCAACAATTGTCAGTGAATCTGTCGGTCGTCCTTGAAGCAAAATGTCTCTTTTATCTTCATCTTTCCACAGATTAAATGGAGTTTGCAATAAATTACAAACAATGTCGTCCACAGGATGCATACTAAAAACTATCACTATCAGTTAAACTGTACACAAACCTAAAATATCAGTTAAAGCTTTCAACAAATAATCACAAAGCACGAAAGAACAAATTCCTTTCGGAAAATAATGTACCACAGCACCACAAGGGAAAAGCCCTAACAGATTGCAAGGTACCCTTGGTAGTCCGCCCGCTCCACCGTGATATCTCACGACTTTACGCTCAAAAACTGAAAGATGCAGAGGTAAGGCGCCTAAAGCTGAAACACTTCACTTGAACGAGCGGATTGGGGAGGGTGACGTCACGGTTACCATGACAACTTGGCAGAAAACTGCAGACTTCCAAGCATTCTCATTTTGGCTCTTCACTTGCACTGTTTTGCATATAAGGATTTGTTTTCCGTATTGAGTGCGCCATGTGAATTAATATCTATTCAAAATTTTGAGTATTTTGGAACTGAATAAAGGCAAAAAAGAATATATTATAAAAAAATACTGAATAAAACTTTATTTTGAGTAAAATAGGTGAAGAGGCACTTCACCTGAAAAGCCGCCACTGTATTGCAGCATGTATCGCTGCACGAGGTGGTGTGACGGCCTACTGAAGATGACTGGACTGCATGCCACAGGTCCCTCTGTAATTGTCCTGCAGCTTTGTTTTTGCCATCATGTGTATCATTTTTTTTTTTTTTTTTTTTTGAGGTTTAACGACCACCGTGAGCAACTCAATGGGCTATAAGCAGTTGCCCGTCCCTAATTTAGGGTCACTGGTTCCAGGGAAGGGAGAGAGCCAGTGCCGTAAGACAAACGCAACATCCATGCCTCACCGGGATTCGAACCCGGACCCCGTTCGAACGAATGATCAGAGGCCATCGTTTAGGCCACTGCGCCACCGGGGCGGCCATGTGTATCATTCATCTGCATCATTACGTCCATAAAATTTCAGTTCAATCCGATGCTTCCTTCTTGGTGCGCAAATTTCATTGTCCATGAGGGCTGATTCTAAATGAAAATATTATTTCACAGATTTTATAAATAATATATAACTTTTGAACATCATAATTTCCAAGTTAACTGCTCTTCCTTAATATCAATGTCAGAATCAGTTTATTTTTGTCATTTTGTGCTGTTCCTTGTATCATCATCATAAGGATTATATTCAATATCAGATTTTGGGTGTTGCACTTTCATCATGCAATTTTCACAAAAAATCATATTTTGCATTAATCAAATATCAAAACACTACATTTTTTGAATGGTTTTATCATAGTAACTTCTGTGAAAGTTTGTATCCTCAATGAACAATGTATGTGGCCATTATGAATTGCAAAACTGAAATATTTCAAAACATTTGCAAAACACGTTAAATTCTAAAAATTAATTTATATGCCACAATATGTGGTAGCCATTCTCTTTTATTTTTTTATTTTTATTTTTCATTCAGTCTATAAGCCAGGCTGCAAAGTGCTGTCTTATTGTAGCATGTAGATTCTGTGATGTGTACCCCAATACAGTACTGATTTATGCTTATATTCTGAGAAACAGCTGTCCTCACCTTAGAGCACAAAGAGTTTGCTAAACTCCACAGGGGTGTAAATTTCCTTCTGAAGGAAAAGAAAGGTAAACATGCTGTGCTATGCATGTGAGATGACTTCAGAATTAGGTCAGCTGGTGAAGGAGGGAAGAAGGAAGTTCTCTCTGGTAGCACAAAGGAGAAGTGCAAAAAAGCTAGGTGTGCTTTTGGAAATGGTCAGTTTTTCCTTTGTTGGAATGAACAAGATGTAACAGAAAGAAATGGCTGTTCCACCTACAGAAATGGCAGACATATTGTAACTTGCAGTGGATATGCGGAGAAGGTAGCTTCTATAAAGCATTTCTGCAGAACCTGTGAAGTTGTCAGACATGGGTATAACACTGGATTACCAGTTGATCTAGTTGTAGTAAGTTCTAAATAAATTTAGTTTTAAGAAACTGTGACAGTGTTTGAATGAGATAATCGTCATTATTCTTGGCACAGTGATTTCTTCTATCCCTAATATAGATTATCTTAATATAGAGAGAGCTGGAGGGCAGATCAAATAAGTAATCCCATGGAATGGGTTTCTTCAGTGGATGTCTACAGAATAAAAGTATTTATTGCTCATAAACAAAAGAAGGATGTCAAATACTGTTAATTCAGGTCATTTTGGGAACTTGTGTTTTGGTAAGAAAGGTAACAGGCACTGTGTAGACATGCCAAACAGCAATACTGCAATGAAAATAAGATCTTAGATGAAATGATTCAGCTGTTTGGGATACACATGCCTTTTTCTAATATTTTCAGACAATTAGACAAAGCAGCAGTGTTAGAATTAGAAATAAATCTTTTACTGGCCCAGCAGACCACTAAAATTTGTAAACCACTGGTCTACCAAAATGCCCACTGGTCCGTAAACAACATACAAAAAATAAATAAATAAATAAAATAAAAACAAACTTAGACACTTACAATATATGTAAAAAATAATGTATCATTTCAACGGAATTATCTCCTATATATGCTCTTAAAACATCTAATTTGATCACAGAACAAAGAATGTTTCCAGAACAAGGTTCCGATGCATTGGTGATATAGCAGAGTTAAGAGTGCATTCCCAATCTGTTTTTAAGTAAGAAGGGAACAAAGACACTCTAAAGGTACGAAAATTCACATTCATTAGCAACCTTTTTTATATGTTTTATTGTTTTGGGTTTAGTTTTCCTTTTCCTTATTTTTAGTCTTATTGCTCATCCCTCCTACTTTCTCTAGTTCCCCATTGAACATTATTTCATGTGAATTGTCCTTTTTGCAAAAATTACCTTCGTGCATCCAATTGACCGCCTCCGCTAGTGTGTTTTCTTGGGGCCGAAACAAAAACTGGCTTGTGTCTGGTGTCAGTACCTGCTGCATTCTCTAGGGTGAGCAAATCCAAGGAAGAGCAGAACATTTTATTTGCTTAATTCTGCTCATTAGGAATGGTGGGGATGGAGATAAGAAAAAATGGCTGTTGCCCTTAAGAGGCAAGGACTAGGAAAACTACCTTTCTGTATTTGTTTCTTCCACTCTTTACAAATCATGAGGGATTAAAAAAAAAACTCTTATCCAATAGCATTTCATAAACCTATCGCTCGTTTGCAGCCTAAAAAGAAAACCATACAGCAAGGTAAAAGAAATACAAATTCATTTTCTAACTTGTAACAAATTGGAAATAAAACAAAACCAAACCCTACTGGCCACAAATTAGGATAAAAAAAAATAAAAAAAAATCTGTACTGGTCATCTGTGCTAGGAAAATCATTAGTTCAGTGGCCCAACGGAAATTTCACTAGCCAATGGCTAGTGGACCACTGGGTAATTCGAACGCTGCAAAGCAGTCATATACCAAACACCATTCCAACCTGGCCTGCTGCCCAAACCTTCTGAACATCAAATTAACAAACTTTTAAACAACTCGATCGATAGGCAAGAAAAATAGCACTGTTTTAAAAATACTGTAATACAAATGAAATGGAACCTGTATTTAAAGATACTGAAGTTTTTCTCATTGTAAAAATTTTTGCCCTCAATATACATACTTAAATGCATAAACTGCAACATTAGCAACTCCATCAATATCCTGTACCCATGGAGACTTCTAATTGAAGATGAGAAAATAAAGAAAATCAAAATCATGAATGTCACATAAAAATAATTTGCCTACTTCACAACAGATGCTGCTGAAAGAAATAGTACAGCATGTTCATGTGTTGATTCCTGGTTCCAATAATGAGGAACTAGGAATCAACAATTCTACTTTTAAAACTTCATTAGTTTTTTTTTTCTTTTATCTGAGCTGTGGCAAGGAAGACCATTGAACTTCACTCATGGGTTAAATGATAGGGACTTCAGTGAGGCCATGTACATGAATCCTAGAACCAGTGAAACACCATACTGAGTTATGACCAAAAATATTTTACTGAAAAATAAAAAGAGTGTAAAGAATAAAAGTAAACTGTGGACATTTAAGTTTTTCATTATTTCATTTATTTCAGCTTGTTACAATAGTCCATGTTCCAGTGTTCCCTCATGCTGAGTTCATAGCACCAGCAGTTTGTTGCTTTAGGGATAGTGTTCTATTGAAATGCTTTCCACTTGTCCCAAATCATGATTTTGTAGTAATAAAATGTAAGTAATAAGTGAAAAGACTACTTATATGCACTTTAAAATTCAATAATAATTGAAAATGTTTATTAAATATGTAATTCAAAGCAGTGTTTGATGCATAACATAAGAAGGTAATCTGTCATTTACATTCCATTTACATAAGGCAGTCAAAAAGTTAGTTGTAGCGCATGTAAAAAAAAAAAATGAACATTTTGAGAAATGTTTATACTTACGTAGGAAATGCAATAGGAGAGCTATTTTTCGATGTTGTAATCACCTAGTTTATTTAAACACTTATCACAGCATGGCAAGAGTTTGTCTATAACTTCTTGAAAAAATTGTTGTCCAACTTGTGATAACCATTCTCATGTCGCATTTTTGATGTCTTCATCGGAGTGATATTGTCACTTCACAAGGTCATTTTTCATGGGAGCAGAACATAAGGAAATCACAAGGTGAAAGTTCTGGACTTGGAGGGAGGGTGTTCCCATACCTCCATTTGAATTTGTCAAGGAGATCCTTTATGATGTGTGCTGAATCTGGTGTCTGGTTGCTGGACAATGGCTCTTGACAGTTTTCCTGACTGTCGATCTTTAATCACCTTTCGCAGCCTCTTAAGGGTTTCACAATATGATGACACATTAATCATGGTGTCCTTCGGCATGAATTCACAACGTACACCTTGATTTTCGAAGAAAAGGGTGAGCATAACCTTTCTGGTGGAAGGGACAATTCAGCACTTGTTTGGAGGCGAAGAATGTGAATGTTTCTACTCACATGAAGTCTGCTTCATTTCTGGTGAGAAGTGAAAGGCCCAAGTCTCACCTCCTGTCACAATATGGTCAAAAAATTCATTTGCTTCTCTGTGATAATGATCTCCAAAAGCAAGAGCTGCTTGAAAACGTTGCACCTTGTGCTGTTCTGCAAGCAAGCAAGGCACCCATCGAGCACAAACTTTTCGAAACTCGAGACGCATGGTGATGATGTGGTGCACACTTCCATGTGAAGTATTCAATTAATTTGCAATCTCGTCCACTGTTTAATCGTTTTCGATATCCATACGTCCTTTCTCGAACAACAAACACCATTTTGCAATTGCCTGCTGCAAAAATGATTTGTCACTGTACTCTTAAATTAATTGGTGTTGAATTTCAGTGGGGTTCAACTTTTTGGCCCACAAAAAATGGATCACTGCACAATTTCAAATTTGGATGCTACCTCCAACGGACACGACATCTTTTCAGTGGGGTGCAACTTTTTGGGCCACAAAAAATGGATCACTGCATGATTTCAAATTTGGATGCTACTTCCAATGGACACGATATCTTTTACAAGTGAAAACAGATGAACTATTCCCGCCACATGACAAAGTTACCACAGAGGCTTTGAGGAGGAAGTACAAGCGCTGCCCCCACATCGCATCCAAATATCTTTTATAACACAAAATTTGTGGGTGCATGAAAGTAACTTTTTGATTGCCCCTTGTATTTGAAAAAGCATCGTGTGTGTAATAAGATATCTGTACTGGTGTTTCAGGTACAAGTTACTTAATGTATATGATTTATGACTTTAAGCATCATGCTATAAATAACTTCCAATTATGGCATAAGTAAGGTTTCTCATTAAACATTTACAGACAGTGGAAATTCAAGCATCCCCATCGATCAACCCTGAGTTTGAGACATTCCAAGGTAGTTAAACAAGGGCTGTTTTCCAAAGAAGTGTTATCGATTTTCTTCCTCACCAACTTGCTGTCTTTAATCATAGGAGCTGGTCTTGGGTAAGTAATTCAGACAAAATCCAATTTAATATCATAATTGAAAGGAAATTAAATATTTGTATCTTCCATCCCACCCTCCTTTTCAGACACCAGAGAACTAATGCTGTACATGTTTATCCTACCAAATCCTTGTTGCCAAATTAACCTGGCAAACTATCATAAGTGCAGATCTCATTTGAATAAGCAAATATTTCATAATAAAGTTTGTCACATGATCCTTTTATTAGCTTCCTCGAATCTTGTATTTATTCAAAAAATTCCATACAAACAGTTTTTTCATGTAATCTTTTCCATTTTAATGGGCTATGTCTTTCTGTATCTACTGCACAAGTTAACTATTTAGCAACTGAAGATTTACTTGCAGCTAATCAACTGTCACATGCAAAAGTATTCTCCTTTTTGTAGTCAATCATCAACCACATATACCTGCTGCTTTCCATTTCATTTGAAATCACTAAGTTTTGTCTAGAGCAGTGGCTTACAGGATAAATTAGAAGTTCCTGTGGAGGATATAGAATTACTGGGGTTCTGTGCACACCCTACGTTTTGGGGTCCCCCTCACTCTATCTGGCATCCTTGGAAAATAACATTTTTTGTTACTACATTTTTGCTTTCTCATAATTATGTAATATAATTATACTGTCAGAGTTTCCAGATAATTCCTGTAACATCTAAGGCATTATTTATGCAGCATTTATTGAAAAATCTTATAACTATATCTGGTGAAATTGTGTCTCTCAATTCTTTCATGCAAGTAACAAGGCCAATATCAGCCTTTTTCAAGTTACCACCTTTCGTAAAGCACTGTGTCTTTGCTCTTCCATCACACTAACCATGCTGATGGCTTCCGTCAGCTTGAGGGCCGAGGGCCACGCTCGCCCACACTTACTGTGAAAATTTGGGAGAGGAGAGAAGCCCGATTGGTTGCATGTGGGTCCCCAACAGCTAAGTGATTTATCTGGTGTCTGACTCATTGCATGTCTAATTTGAAAGATGGCTTCCTGCAGTTGCACAGGGCAAATAATAAGGTATTCATCATGTTTGGAAGCAAGAAATTTCAGTCTCAATTTTAAACGGTGGTAGGTTTTGCATTTATATTAGTGGCACCTATTCCCATAGGAATTCTGCTCTGGGTGAAAATATATTTCCTTTTTTTTTCTTAAAATTTTTTGAAGTACAGTGCAATTCCAATTATCCGAACTCCGATTATGTGAATATCTGATTATCCAGATCAATTTTTCAGGAACTACGAAAAAAATTTAGCAGCCACAGCTCTCAGGATGAATTCTCGGAAATCCTACCCACCTCTAAACAACAAACACTTCCTCGAAAACCGACATATGCACAGCTTAAAGTGTGCCCAAGTTAAGATCTTTTTACTGCAAGTCAACTGTTTACATCACCATAGCAACGGTAGTACTAGTTTAATTTAATGAAGGGGTACGTATGCTTTTCTTCCCTCCAAAAAATGAATCTTTCCCTTTTAGTCACCCTTTTCTTGGGTCAACTAATGGCGGGCATCCTTAGTTTGCCTTCTGCTTCCATTGTAAGCTATAGTGTCTTATTTTAAAATTCATTAAATTTTGGCTGAGTGATGTCGCCAAAAGAAAACGTGTGGTGTTAACAGTGAAGGAGGAAAAAATAATCGTTGATTGTCTAGGGAAAGGTGAATCTGGGAAGAAGCTGGTGGATGTGTATGGTGTTGGTACTTCAATGATTTCAGATATAAAAAAGAATGCTTATTCAGTAAAAACATTCATTTCAAAAATTGAATATGAAGAAGGATGTTCATTGAGAAAACCTATGAAAAAGCCTGTAAATGATAAATGCGGTTTACACCTGGTTTTTACAGAAACGTACTCAAGGCCAGCCGATATCAGGGTCTGTACTTTCATAAAAGGCCTTAATGTTTAATGAAAAATTAGATGGAGATCCACAATTCAAGGCAAGTCAAGGTTGGCTTAGAAATTTTAAAGATGTTTGCCAGTGCGAACTCCGCAGATACTTTTGTTTCAGAATTTACGACAAAGTTTGCAAGACAATTCAACAAAGATTTTATCTACAATGTGGATGAAATTGGCCTTTACTGGAAAGCTCTTACTAAAAAAACTCTGGCCTCAAAGAAGAAACTTATGGCACCTGGTCATAAAATGAGCAAAGATCAGGTCACTGTGTTGACTTGTGCAAATTCAACAGGAACTCACAATCTTCCACTGCTTATGATTGGAAAATCAAAGAAACCCAGAGCCTTCAAGAATGTTAAAAACTTTCCCGTGGTGTACATGAATCAACAGCAAGGGTGGATGAACTGTAACGTGTTTCTGCAGTGGTACAACACTTGTTTTGTTCCACAAGTCAAAATATTTCAGGAGAATATCGGTAAAGAAGGGAAGATTTTGCCACTCTTAGATAATGCTCCATCTCAACCGTCTCCTGAAAGTTTAAAGCGAGAGAATGGAAAGTTTTTTTTGTTGTCTTCCTACCACCAAATTTAACAAGCCTCCTGCAGCCAATGGACTAGGGCATTATCAAGTATATGGAACACCAATAGAGAAGAACACTCCTGCATAAACTTCTCTCTAATGATGAAGATCAAGTTATGGATTTCTATAAGCATATAGACTTGAAGGAATGTGCTTAAATGGCTGCAGATGCTTGGAATCAACTCAAACCAATAACATTGAAGAGAGCTTCTCGAAAAATCATGAGTGACATAGAAAGTGAAAGTGATGTAGAATCAGAAATCACAAGTATTAATGAACTAGAGAATATTGCCACCTAAATTCCTGGTTCATCTCAATGCGAGGTGGAAGATGTGAAAGAATGGCTGACATCTGACTCTGTTGATCCTGGCTACCAAGTCATGACTAATGACGAAATTGTGGACAGCTTCTTAAATGTGGATTCATTGGAAGGGGAAAGTGAAAATGAGGGGGAAATAGAAGAGAAAAATGTGTCTTCTCACAATGATGCATTTAATGCTTTGGTGTGGACGGATAATCAGGAAGAGTGCAACTCTTTCCAACTGCTTCACGTTAAATAGTTCGTGACTTGGCAGCTAGGAAGCGATGTAGCTCCTTGAAACAGAAAAAAAAAACGTCTTTTAAATATAAATGTACATACAAATACAGTATAAGTATATATGTTAGTTTTTTTGTTATTTTTTTGAAAATGTGTTTACCATTTATTTTTTTGTACCCCATTTCAATGGAAAATTCAATTATCTGGATTTTTGAATATCCAGACAGACCCTGGTCCCTATTAATCTGGATAATTGGAGTTGACCTGTAGTTCCAAAGAAATAAGTGTTACATGAATCTTCCTGCTGCGGTTGGCTGCAATTTGTTTACTTTGAGACTGGAACTCCGTGTGCTACGACACCATATAAATGGTGAAATGCAAAACAGGGTAGAACTCTTTTTAAGAATACACATACATATTTCATTGAACACACGTAAAATATGTAGGATGAAATGTGAAAACTCTTTATCATAATTTTCTTCTTTGGTGTGAAGTCTATATGTCTCCTTTTGCATCACATTCATGATGATGGAATGAGTGCCATTTCTCCACATGTGTTGAGAGCAGAATAACCATACCTACCATTTATTAACCATAGCTGTGTCTCCCCACTTTGAGTGGGGAGGCACAGCTGAGGATTTAAGTGACAGGTTTTGCCTTGATATCACATTGCCCGTAGCAGAGGGAACCGCGATATCGAGGCAAACAGTTTACAGATAACTCCACAAGAGAGGTCTCTATGCAAGAAAGCCAGTTGTCTGTATCCCACTTGCTGAACTGTACAGAAAGGTCCATCTGAATTGGGGCCCAACCACATCGCCTCTGGACCCCTCAGCAATGGGCCTATGTGTTCTCTTCAGTGTCAAGTTGCGGCACAGTTTACACATGGATTCTCGACATGTGTACATTGAAGAGAGGCAAGAAGCTGAAATCTTCCCTCCAACATTAGGAAAATTGACCACTATGGTGGTGGATTTCTGGTTTGGGTCGGCATCATGTTGGATGGACGTACGTTGCTGCTCGTTTTTCCAGGAGGCACCCTGAATGTTGCATGCCACAGGAATGACATCCTAGAGCACTATGTACAGCTTTTCAAGGAGCTGTTGGCTCCCAGTTCCTTTTTATGGATGATGATGCCCATCTTTATAGGGCATCTTGAGAGTGAGGATATTCACAAGATGGAGTGGCCCGCAAGTTCTCTGGACCTGTACCTGATAGAGCATGTCTGAGATGCCCTGGGAAGAGCAATCAAAAGCCAACATGTCTTCCCCTGGACTATGACACACTTGGTGGAGGACTGGCTATTATTTCCCCAAACTCTCATTCCCAGCCTTATAAACAGCATGAGTGGGCTTGTTGTGTGAGCTGTATTGCTGTTCGGAGTAATCACACTCCTTATTAGCCTCTCGAACATTGGTCCAAAAGTGTTGCAGCACTTTTGGACTGCAGTGTTTGTTACTAATATATTTAGGTCCATATCAACTCTGTTGTGTGGGTTTTGCTTTTGTCACATTAATTTTATACCCCAGTACAGAAAATTTAACAGTTCTCCTTTTTCGAAAATTTTTCCACATTTTTAATCCTAAATGTAAAGCTTAAATATTTCACTGTAAAAATTTTTAGCCTTACTTTAAGTTTGAAATACCTGAATAAAACCCTGCTCCCCAAGTGCCATTTCATCAATGTATTGTGAGTTTATATACAATATAACCATTTTATTAAATTAGTGCCTCCTGTAGATGATTCATCATGAAATAAGTTAAACATGTTCCAAGTTTATACCATTGGTAGCAAGCATGATTTTCATTAACATGTGATAAATTGTTTTCCTCATGGAAAAATCTCGTACCAACTTTTCTTTATGGAGTTGTACACACACAAAAGGAAATTTTTCCTATACTAGAAGACGGTGTCAGTGAAAAGCAGATGTGAGAAGACCAAGAATTACACTGCTGTTAATAGAAATTGCAACACCATGAAGAAATGCTTGTATTAGCATGAAATTTATGGTGGATAGAGCACCATGGGAGATTCAAATGATTACAATTGCAGCTTACATGCAAATGTGAGGTGTGTGCAACGCCATCAAAAACGTCACACCAGGGGGTATAAAAGAAGACATACAGGAAGCAGGTTTTTAAACTTGCTATTGCTAAACTCAACCTTATGCAGTTGTTAACATGTAAATATGCTGCATAGGAGGACAAGACAACCATACAAACACTTGACAGAGTTTGAAAGAGGTAGAATTGTTGGACTTAGATAAAACGTTTTATCATACTGTGATATTGCTGCATGCGTTAGGCATAACGCAACTACCATTATGCGTACATGACATCAATGGATAGCATAAGGTCCTACGCATTGTCTTGCAGGGTCTGGAGCTTGAAATCGTACAACCGAGTGGGAAGACAGGCACTTGCACTATATGGCAGTGACGTGCAAAACACCATTCACAACACTTGTGCAGCAATGGAGGATGGTCAAATATCGTTCGATGTCTGCATGCACTGTTCGTCACTGATTGCTGCAGAGGCCTCGTTGCTGTCCGTCTATTGCTGCGACTTCCCTTGACTCTGAACCATAGGCGCCAGCGATTGCAGTGGTCCCTGATCATCGAAACTGGAGTGCTGAATGGGATCATATTGTTTAACAATGATGTTGATCTCCAGAATTTTCTTGATGATTTCTTCGCAGAAAAACCTGCATGTTTTTTTTCAAGAACTGCATTGCAGACCTATCCAAATGTTGGGACATCATTGTAGACAATGGGGGGGGGGGGGTATACATAGTTGATTGATTCCATTTTCCCTTCTAATGTAATACATTCCTGTAGTGTGGTGAAAAAAATGGCATGAACTTATGCATCAACCCAATATTATAGCTTCACATTGTAATGTATTACAGCATTTATGTGTTTTGTTAGCTATAGAATTAGTGTTACAAAGTATAAATACCATATTCATATATCACTGCATATGAGACAACAAAAGAAAAAAAAATAGAGTAAACAATATTAACACAAATTAAATGTATACACACATACTCGTACAAGTAGTTCATTTTTTCTCTTGCGTGTTGTGTTGTCCTTCTGCAAAAACTAGCAGCAATCACTCATCATTGAGGGATCCCACTTGCCTTGATGCCTCTCCTCCATCATTCGGATATCTTGGTGGAAACATTCTCTTTATTCATCACTGACTGCTCCTTGGTTGTCAGGAAAGAAGTCCAGCTGCGAATGGAGGAAATGTATTTTTAAGGACATCTGGTACCCAAGGTTTTTTATAGTTCTTGAGAAGGTTGTGAATCAGCTGTTTGTAGTTGCCCTCTTTGTGGTTACCCAGACTCTTGACCACGGATGTGAAAGATTGCCATGGGCAAGCTCCGTGCTGTTTAGCTTTTGGTAAAAACAGAATCATACAGTAGTTTCTGTATCTGAGGACCAACGAAGATGCCTTCTTTGAGTTTCGCATCACTTAATTGCGGAAATGTTTGCTTTTAAGTGCAAGAAACCTGGGCCAGATTTCTACATAGCCTTTACAAACTTTTTTATTAGCCCCAGTTTGATAATGAAGTGGTGGAAGCAGCACATCAGAGGGATTAATTAGGGGCTTGTGACAAATAATGTTACTCTCTCCAGGAATGAAAACATCTCATTTAGGCCAGTCTGTCCATTTCTAGTGTTCTGCTGTGACCCTACTGACCCACATACAAAGAAAACAACAAAATTTGGTGAAGCCACTTTGAAGCCCAAGCAAGAGTGATATCACTTTCAGGTCACGGCATATTAACCACATAAGCTAGTCATATTGTATTGACAGCATGTGCTACTGGAATGGAAGACTTCTGGTTTTCGTTGGAGAAAAGGACAACTTTTAAATTAACCTTGGATGAGTCGATAAATAGATGTCATTCCATAGGATCGTGAGATATTCCTAATTCTATCATTAGCCCCGGAACATCTGAACAAAAACACATGCCATCCTGCATTTCATAGAAAGAACGTAGGCCCAAATTTCTGTTTCTGAACACAGACACATGTGCACTTTTGCTAGTAGGTTCCACTGTTGCAGTCGGGAACCTAAAAGTTCAGTTTGTTGTTTTGGAAGATTTAGGTCCTAAATGAGATCATTCAGTCCATTTTGCTCAATCAAGTGGGGCTCATCTTAGTGTTTAGGAGTGTATGTAGGATCTGCATCTTCATGTGCATCCATATCTTCATTGGATGAATTTGAATATATTTCTTCAGAGTTCAATGGAGGTTTTGGTATAGGAAGATCTTCCCCGTGCCAAACAGTTCTTAAGGCTGATGACAAATTTGGATACTGTATCTTAGTTTTTTTCTTCTTTGAAAGGCCACTCACTTTGGTTAAACAAAATAACAATCTTCCACGTGATCAGTTGGCTCATGCCAAATCATTGGAACTGCGAATGGCAGTGATTTCAGCTTGCCTTTCAATCATTTACTCAGGCCAACAAAGCAGGAAATGCAGCAGACATGTGGAACCCACGATTTATTTTGATCTTCAACATGACATCCAAAGTACAAATATTACGCTTTCCTCACAGTCTTTGTCAATGGACGACCCTGATTTTATAATATACTGTCCTCACACATAGCAAAGCTTATCTGGAACATTAATACATTCGTGACGATCCCTTTTCTCCATTTCACCAACTTATGCTCATAAACATGCAGCACGTGTTTCTCCTTCAATGTAAAAAACAGCAATGGCGGTTCAGTTGTGGTTACATATTCTCTACCTGCGGGAAAAAAACAGTGTTGCCATCCATAACATGTCCGGTGGCAAAATATGACAAGAAAAAGATCTAGTGTCTTTTTACATGCCTACAAGCACTAATGTGGAACAATAGTACATATTTAATCCCCCATAACAAAACAAAAAACGTGATGTGGTGGCCATTTTTTAAGGTCAGATCTGAAATCAGTACTCAAAAATTAGTTAAAAATAGCTGCATTTGTTCACGTTATAAAAACCTTGTAGACCAGTGTTACCAGCAGAATGATCATTGCCACTTTTATCCTGCCAGAAGCAGCATACTGAATTTTTATGTGAACATTTGCAAACAAAAATTTACATGTGAAGGACCTGCAATTTCTTGGATTTCAGCAATGATATTTCTGCCGTGCATGACAGATAATCTCATGTGACTAATAATCTCAAGTGATGGCCAGCACATTATTGAGCAGATTTTGACCTGAAATGTTTCTGCTGTCAATAACTAGTAAATTTACACATCTGTTCTTTCATCTGCAGTTGTGAACAATTTCCCCCATCACTAAATAAATCATTTTCCCATGTCCTCAATAAGCTACCTACCAAGTTTTGTTGCAGTATCTCTATTTCTCACTTTTCTAGACACTTGAGAACAGGAGTACTTATTTTATGACCACCCAGTATATTAAAGCAAAAGAAGTTATCTAGTAAAGATATCAAAATATAGAAAAATTACTCTTGCTGTGAGACAGTGATTCTGTAACACATTGTAGCATTTCTTGTAAACTGTGTGCCTGCTATTCTAACATTTCTTTTTCTTTCTTCTCCTTTCATTTGTAGCTTGTATGTTGGAAAACGAGTTAGCAGTCAAGCACCAAGTTCCAACTTGATGTACATGCCAATGATATGAACATTTTTTCAAATTTATAATTTAGTGTAAGTTCGTACCAACTTTACCAGTTCCAATGTACTTCAGCTGTATATCATGTGAAGAATATTAAGTAGTTATGTATACTCTGTTTTTCCTTAAATGGACAGTTTAACCTTTTTATGTTTTGCACTGGTTGAGGTTTGACATAATTTCCAGACTATTTTCCTTCCGTTTTGCATGGCAGTATTGAAGCACTCCAAGGAGTGCAACCTATTACACTATTAGAGAATGGAGAGACCCGTTCATACTGTACATGAAGTACGCATGCAGTACTGAGTTAATATGTGATTTTCTTTCATACCAAAGAACGAATGCTAAATTTGTGGACTGACAATTTGGTTTCAACAAAAAAATATAAAAAAAGAGATAAGTGTTTCCTGACAAGAGGAAGCAGTTTCACTGCAAATGTTCTGTAAGATATAATTTTAGCTACCTTTGGTACTTTCAGTGGTACTGTACTAAATGAAAGGAAGTCTGGTTTTGAAATTTTGTCTCAGTTCTTGTACACACACATGCATATATATAATTTCATATAGTGTGTATATTTGCTGTTATGCATTTGATTTTGTAGAATTTATCTTACCTTTTTTTTTTTTTTTTTTTGGTGGAACATGCATATCCTGCTCTTCCAAATGCATTTTCTCCCTCATCTCTATCCCACTCTCTCTGAACTTGGAAGCTGTGAGACTAAGAATGCTAGGGACAGGTGTGATGTGAATACTTACACATCCTGATAACTAAAATCTTTTAAAAGTACAGTATACTGTGGCTAGTAGTTTCCTGGGTGTATATTACATATACATAGAAATCTGTACAATTGTGCTTCACGTGCATTTATATTTAGTACCATTTCAGTATAATATAATGGTATATCATAATGCATGCTTGAGAAAGAAAAGTGTTTAATGTAAGTTATGTTTAAGTATTAATTAAGTCTTCTGCAGCCAAAAGATTATGAACTTTTAAACATGTAGAACATTGTTTTTGATCAACCTTGTAAATAAAGTTAATTTTTTGGCTTATGAAATTTGGTGCCTAGTACATGTCATCATTTCCTTGTGAGCACATGTTTCATTCACATTATGTTGTCATAGCAGTTGTAATAAATAGCTGTTCAGGATGTCAAAATGTGCAGTAGAAGAAAGAGCTTCAAGTGCAGTTATGAGCTGAAGCAGTCTCAGCAGTGAAAAAACAACACACTGTAGTCAGAGATCCAACTGATCATGCTTTCAACTATTAAACACTTTGTTTTTAGTTTTTAAGGAGAGTTCTGTAAAATTAAGACATAGACCATTTTTCTCTTGCAAATATTACTATAGTGCCCTGTTATTTATTTAGTACTTTATCAATTAAGGTGTTGATTATAGTGAGGTGGGGTAATATTTCATTACTCATTTTCCACCACTATGCATGCCATTGGAGGGACTAGCACACTTGTCATTTCAATAGTACATACAGTAAAAAGGGAAGTACATTTGTTCCAACAAAGTTCATCATATAAGATGGTTAAGTCACAAACAGTATCTTACATGACTGAATTACCTTTATACAGATATATCAACAGTAATATGCAGTGATTGTTAAGCTACTTTTTGAAAGCAGCTAGCTACTGCTCCAATTAACTACATCCTTAAAAAAGTAGCTTGCCACAGCTTTTTTATTTTTTCTGAATAGTCTAGCTACACTCTTATTTCTGAAAAGTAGCTATTTTTGCTACTTTTTCAATATTTTGTCTTAAGCTTAAAGTGCAAATTCTGAAGATGATCTTGAGATGTACTTTCTTACATGTGGCATTCAGACTAAATACCAAGGTAAATTACACAAGTAATTCATCTTTGTATGTACCTCATCCCTAATAATCATATGTAACACATTTTAACACATTCAGTGGCTTATATTCCAGGCTACTGAGATGCCCAGGAAATTCAAATAAAAGCATCAACAAATCTCTCTGAATTCATTCAATTTTTTAAAAAGAATCGGAGCTTGCTATTAACTGTCCTAAAAGAAACCAACCCCTATTGTGATTGTCTTGTATGCACCCTCTTCGAAGGTTGACTGAGAAGACTTCTTTGTATAAAGTAAGGAATGTAATGGTTTATGGTTAACAGGATTGTGAATTTTCATGATATAAGTCAAGCCAAGTACGTGATTGTAAGCAAGCCAAGTACGTGATTGTAAGCAAGAGTACTCTTAGTTCCCCTGTTCCAGTGAATAACATAAAAAATCTGGAACTGTCTTATGATTTGAAGAATTTTTTTGTTACTTTTTTTGTAAGTAGCAGGCGCGTTTGAATTCTTCATATTCGTCGCCTTCAGAAGGACTGACTGGCTGCCATTGCTTTTCGATCCCGCCTCCTGTTCACGGAGTCTCCTTTGTTCTCGGGAACTTGTTGCCTTGAGAGTCTTCTGTACCGCTTGTTCCCTGCTATAACTGGTTTGCTGTTGACTGCCGTTGTGGGCTACCGTTCTTGGCTAAGTGACGGCTCGCCGAGTATTTTAGGAGCTCTCCTGTTAATTTACAATCTTGCCCCCCACCCCAACGCTTTTTTCCCCTTCCGGCTGCTGGATCCTGTGAAGACTAATCCTTCTGGCTTCGTAATGGGTGAACAATGCAAGGTATGTTGTGAAAATGTTAATATAACTACTGGCCTTCAGTGCAGTAATAAATGCAATGGTTATTTCCACTCAGGCTGTGCTGGATTCTCGAAAGTGCAATTTGGAAAGATAAGCAAAACAGCAAAAAAGAAGTGGATTTGTGCCAATTGTAAACTGCTCTCTGAATCATCGTGCCCTAATGTATCGCAGACTACTAGTGAATCTTCTAGATTAAACGCATCTGACCACCTGTTGGGTGGAATCAGTGCAAATTCGGAAAATTCCGAATTGATTGCTGCCATTCTCGCTCTCCACGAAAGTGTAAAGTTTATGAGTGACAAGTATGATGACATTCTCATTAAGCTAAATGACATCCATAAAGTCAATAATGATCTAAGATCAAATAATCAAGAATTACGAAAAGAAGTGATGATTCTGCAGAATAGATTGGAAGAAACTGATCAATATCTCCGGCGTGAAAACCTTGAAATCAAAGGTGTGCCATATGAACAAGGATCTAGCGCTGATGATATTATTTGTGAAGTGGCTAGTAAGGTGGGTGTTGATTTAGACATCATTCAGGAGACGCATGCAGTCCACTGGGTGCCCACTCCTGGAAACCCATCACGAAAAAATATCATTGTGAGATTTGTCAATCGAAGAAAGCGTGATGCTTTCTTCATGGCTGCAAAAAATTTCAGGAAAAAACATGGAAACTTAACAGCCCGTGCCATTGGTTTTAATAACGACAGTCCAATCTATGTAAATGATCATCTTTGCCCTGCCAGTAAACGTCTTCTTGGATTAGTGCAAACAAGGAAAAGAGAATGTGGGTGGAATTTCGTGTGGACGGATCGAAACGGTAGGATCTTTGCCCGCAAAGATAAGGACTCTCCTGCACTGCACATTCAGTCTGTTAGTGACACAGAAAAAATTAACTAGGCATTACAATGACATTCACCCTTCATCTGCTCTGATTAATGGCTGGCCCGGAACAAATATATGACCCTTATCTGGATTATTACCATCCGTACTGTACTTGTGAAAAAGTATGTTCATATGATCTCTCCGATGAAATCGACAAAGTTGGTATGTCACTCTTACATATCAATATTCAAAGCATTAACTCTAAATTTGATAAGCTTCACATTTTTCTATCACAATTGAATCATGATTTTTCTGTTATTGCACTTAGCGAAACTCATTTAATTGATGAGAAACAAAAGGATTTTTTAATCTCAGTAACTATAATTTTGAATGCAAAGTTAGAAATCGGAATAATCCATTACTGAATATAAGGGGTTCTGGTGGAGTAGGCCTATACCTGAAGTCTCACATCACCTACTTTATTCGTGATGACTTGAATAATATGTCCCTTGTACTTGATTCCTGTGAAATGCTTTGGATTGAAATCAAAAGTCCCAAGTCCAAAAACCTAATTATTGGCGTTATCTACAGATCGCCAAGTAATGATCGAAAAACCTTTTGTGAATGCTTTGACAATATCTTAAACAAAATAAATAACAAAAATAAAAATTGCATTTTTCTGGGAGATATTAATATTAACATTAACAACCTATCTCTAAGTGAAATCTATCTTAATATGCTATCAGGCAATTTTTTACAGATGTGCATTTCTTTACCAACTCGTGGTGCCAATATTCTAGACCATATTGGTACTAACTTACTTAATACTGCTTTAAAGTCCGGAGTGATTGATTTTAGTATTAGTGATCACAACCCTGTCTTCATTCATGTTCCAGTTTTTACAAATTACCATTCCTCAATTAACCACAAAACAATCTCCTATTGTGACTACACCACGTTAGCCGACCTAGTCTCAAATTTTGACTGGGACAAGTCGGGTATCTTCAATACAACTTGTCCAACTATAGCTACCGAAATTTTGCAAGGCATTTTGAATGATTTCCTTGAGATCACAACAGTTCACAAGGTAGTTAACACTAAATATGACATTAAGATCCAACCATGGATGACCAATGGAATCATTAGATCAATCATAAAAAAGGATAAGCTTCGTAAAAAAGTAGAAAGAATCCTTATAACAGTCACTTACGTGATAAGTATAAAAAGTATTATTATGCCCTAAGAAATGTTATTCAGCATGCGAAAGTTGCTCATTACAACCTCGCTATTTCAGATGCAGGAAATAACTCATATCAAAAATGGAAAATAATCAAATCAGCAATTAACAAACGATCCTGTGCTACTGAAACTCCGCTGACGTTAAAAGGAAATTCTGGTAATTTTATTGTTGATTCAAAATCAGTCGCTGATGAATTCAACAATTACTTCATTAACATAGGTCATGATTTAGCATCTCAGCAAAACTTGCCCACAAATACTAAAGGTTATGATTCTTTATCCAAAATTAAGGAAGTTCCTTTTTCAATGTTTCTACGCCCTTTGGATGATATTGAAACCTATAATATTATCACTTCATTGTCCCTAAAAAGAAGTGCTGGTTCAGACAATATTAATAGCAGAGTCATAAAAGACTCGATCTCTATTTTAGTACCACTTATAACACATATTATTAATCTGAGTTTTTATTCAGGTCAGTTTCCTGACAGTCTGAAGATCGCTAAGGTTATTCCTATTTTTAAAAAAGGAGATAGGGAATCTACCTGTAATTACAGACCGATATCTTTGTTACCCGTTTTGAGTAAGATTTTTGAAAGGTCTATTCACAGCAGAATGGTTGATTTTTTTCACACCCATGGTATGCTCTCTTTGGAACAGTTCGGTTTCCAAAGAAACAGATCTACTGAAATGGCTGTTGCTAAGTTGTCAAACTTCATTTCCGAAGCACTAGATGACAGTCATTATTCTATTTGTGTTTTTATTGATTTCCAAAAAGCTTTCGACATGGTAAATCAAGACATTCTGTTAAATAAATTACCCAAATACGGTTTTCGAGGCAAAATTCTTTCCCTCTTAATGAGCTACCTCTCTCATCGCAAACAGTATGTCACTGTAAATAAAATAAACTCCGATCTACTTAATATTTCATGCGGAGTGCCTCAAGGTTCAGTATTGGGACCGTTACTGTTCCTGTTATATATTAATGACCTTCCTCTGTGCCTGCAATCAACTCATGCTTTGCTATACGCTGATGACACTGTCATTTTTCAAAAATGTCATGATTTGCATAAGTTACATATAATGATCAATAATGATCTATCAAATTTATCTCATTGGTTATGCTCTAAGAAATTATCACTTAATATTCTAAAAACCAACGCCGTATATTTCCGAAACATTCATAAAAGAGAGGACATAAATAAATTTCCAGTCAGGATTAATGATCTTCCCCTAAAAATTGTGGACAAAGTTCAGTATCTTGGTGTTTGGTTTGATGAATTCTTTAACTGGAATACGCATGTTCAGTTTGTTTTAAAAAAGTTTCCTTACAGGTTGGCCTGCTTGGTAAAATTAAGCAACTCTTCCCTATCAATGTCCTAAAAACATTTTACTATGCTTTTATTTATTCCCATCTCTCCTATTGTCTGGAATCTTGGTATTCAAATATAAGTGCAAACAATAAGTTATGCTTGCTCAAATTACAAAAGAAATCTGTTCGCTATATGCTGAACACAGATTACATGTCTCATACAAAACCATTATTTCTAAAACTAAATATTCTAAAAATTCATGAAATTTTTACCTTGAAACTAGGTATCATGTTTTTTAAAATAATGCATCTTAAACTGCCTATTTTTCAATCTGACATCAAATATCTCGATTATTCTATCTTCACCAGAGCTGTTGCTAACAACAAATTATGTCAGCCGTGTGTTAGACTTAATTATGGTCTAAATAACATACTGTATAAAGCCGTTATCCTATGGAATAATCTCTCAGAGAGCATCAGATCCCTGGAAAATATCAAAAAGTTTTCCTTGTCTCTGCGAAATTACATTGTAAATCACCCTGATCTCCATAACGAATTTCGACCCTATCATTAAATTGTAGCTCCAAGCATGCTGCTAACAATGGTGCTTCTGTTATAACCATCTTACTTGCTTTCATATATGCCATATGTTTTATTCTTTTTCTTACATCGGATAGGGGGAATCGCCTTACAACCAATGTGTTCAGATTCCTCCTGGTGTATTGCAATTTCATATAACTGTAAGATTTAAATGTGTGCAATAAATAATTGTATTGTATTGTATGCCACACTACTGTAAATGCAGTATTACTTCCAATCACTGGTAATGTTATTTTAATTTTGCATCTGAACATAAAACTTCTTTGGGAGCACAAATGGGATAATGTAATAGTTACCCTTTTAAAAAGATTTTTTAAAAGATTATTTGCCCTTTTTTAAAGATATATATATATATATGTGTATTTTTTTTTCGTCTAGGAAGTTTCAGGGTAGTGCTCCGAACATTTTTTTTCACAAGGGGAATAACATTCTAGTATTTCTGCTCTCAAGTACAAGAAAGAATGTTCCAAATCATAAAATATGCATGGTCTTGTCCAACATGAGAAACAGTTATGTTGGACAAGAACAGTGCTGTCCAACTTCTGTAAAGCTTAGGGCCATATGTTTTATAAATATATGTAAGATGATGTAAATATTAAAGAGATGTCCTGTTTATTTGTTAAATTTTAAAGCTCTTTTAATTAACAGAACAGCAGACAGTTAAAAAAAAAAAAAAAAAGAGCTTACATTAAATGAGAACAATGAAACTCCTCTAAAAGTTGTTGCGCATCTAATTTGATGCTTATTGTTGAAAGCCAAAGTAATTGTTCAAGAGAAGAATCAATTTTACTGTTCCTGTGTTTTGACTTTATGTAAAAGTATTTCATGCGACAAAAGGCCTTCTTGCATATGGAAGTACTTGCAAGCATTGATATAACGTTTAATCCCAAATCTCATATGTTCGGGTATTTCTCATTGAAAAAATGTTTAAAGAAATTATGCTAGTCTCTTATCGATCAGTAATAAATTCATTTGCTTGAAGTTCACATAACTCCAAGTGATAAATGGGGTTTGCACTTCCAATAGCAACATTCAATGGATTTTTGAACAGACATACATATGCTTAGCTTGAGTTCATCAAATTGTTTACACCTGTCATAAAAAATCTTAATAAGAACGTCTAGCTTAGGAACAAATACTTTAAAATCTGTGTTTTCACTTAGCCTTGTCACTTCATAAAAAGCTCCTTGCAGGATTCAAACTGTTTCAAGATTAAATTTTAACAATGGCAGCTTGTTACACAAACCAGCTATATTATTAATTTCAGTTTTTTCCTTCCAGAGTAATATTCAGCAAATTCAAATGCTTTGTGATATCAGAAAAGCGAGTGAACTACGAAAAGCTACATTGTGAGACTTTTAATTAGATCAGTATAACATTTTTTTCTTCCATTAAAAAGAGATAAAATTCTTTCTGAAGTTAGGAAAATCTCGTTAAATGTTTTCCAGCACTCAAGCTATGAATTTGATTGCGAATGTAAAAATTACCACATTAGGCATTTATTGTTAATCTTAAAATGTTTAGATTGTCTATGCATAAGAGCATAGTTTCCGTCACTAATCAAATTCAATATTTTCTCTACTTTGTCAATTATGGCTTGCACTACAACAATTACTATTCTCTGAAATTTCACTTTCAAACGAATCCAAAGAATTCTCTCACTTATGCAGCTATAGTGAATCAAGTTGTTCATCTTTTCACTTAAAATCATACCTACACCACCAGCCTGTCTTCTGACATTATCCAATACTCCAGACCACACACTCACCGGTCCATTCACTTCTATACTAATTTCCTACTTTTTGGTTTCACTTACACACAGCACATCCAATCTACACTGAAGAGCATTTGAATTAGAGACAGCTGGCGTTACGCAAATGTAGCACTGTGCCCTGTAAACGGAAACAACATGACATATGCAGCGATCCGACAATATAAGGAGTGATGCGACAGGAATCAGTAAGAGTCGGGCACAGTATGGGTAAGACGAAGGATCTAAGCGCATTTGATCGTGGGCAAATTGCCGGGGCCCGACGAATGGGTCACTCCATCTCAGAAGTCCTGCAGGCACTGGGATTTTCACGAGCCACTGTGTCACAGGTGCACCATGAGTACATCGAATCTGGAAAAACCATCCCTGCAAGGGCCAACTGCCGTGGATGAGCGGGGTCATCATCGGCTAGCTCACATTGTAACAGCGGATAGACGGGCCACAGTGCAAGAAATCACTCAGCAATTTAACACTGGTGCACAAACACATGTAAGCAGCCACACCAAGAACTATCTCCTCGCTATGGGGTACAGAAGCCATCATCCCACAAGGGTACCACTGCTGACCGCACATCACAGGGCGCAAAGATTAGCACGAGCGCAGGAACATCGCCACTGGACCCTAGACATGTGGGAAAATGTTGCCTGGACTGATGAGTCGAGATTCACGTTGGTACATGCGGATGGCAGGATACGAGTACCGCGTAAACCACATGAAGCGATGGATCCTTCTTGCCAGCAGGGTATTCTTCAAGCTGGTGGGGGTGGCATTTTCGTCTGGGGACTGTTTACGTGGACTGAAATGGGACCTCTGGTACGTGTGATGTCATTCCTCACAGGTCAACATTACCGGGATATCCTGGACGACCATTTGCTCCCGTTTGTGCGTCTTAAACATCCCCTTGTGGACCTCATCCTGCAACAAGACAATGCACCGTGCCATCGCTCCCAAATTGTATCCGAATGGTTGGATGAACACTCCACAGACATGACCTCGCTTACTTGGCCAGCTAGGTCACCTGACATCAAGCACATATGGGATGCCATCGAGAGAGATGTTCGTGGCTCTGACCCCCCCCCCCCTCTTCCTTTCATAAAATCTTCGTGAACTGTGGGACCTTGTTTAGGGGCCGTGGATCCGTATGGCTTCCCAACGCTTCCGGTGTCTTGTCGAGTCCATGCAGAGACAAATTGCCACCATAATCAGAGTGAAAGGTGGTGCTACACATTACTAGACAGGTATCTCCAATTCAATTAATCTTCAGTGTATACTTATATATCTCTTAAATCACCTTATTCATCTTGCTGTTTATACCTCTAGTATTCCATACACCAATCTTACAATCACTCAGCCTAGATCTCTTTCTCCTTTTTCTGTGTGCAAATTGTTTCCGTGGTGGACCATCCTTCGCAAGTGTGGTAGGTCCACCATATCACACACTTCAGTCTGGTTTTACAATTATTTGTGTCTTTTTAATCAAGTAAGCACACCAGTGTGGGGGGATTAGTCCACAGCTGACCTAAGAATTTTGGAACATAACCCAGCGAGTTGGTCTTTTTGCCAGTGTAACACAGAACTAGCTCTCCTAAGTTGTGTGAAAAATAGGATCGGGGAAATGATATGGTAGTCCAATGAGTTAAGTGAAAGATGGGGTAATACTTCTGTAAGTTATTAGATCAAGAAAGCAAAGGTGAGTCTGAGGCACAAGCAGGTGATGTCACAGTGAAGGATGGAAGCACAGGAGGGATCTCAAGAGAAGAGGTGCGTAAAGCTCTAAAATCTCTCCAGAACAATAACGCTCTGGGAGTTGATGGCATAACTGCTGAGATGTTGAAATATGGTGGTGACTCTGTAATTCACTGGTTAACTGAAATTTGCCAGTTGTGCTGGGAGTTAGGAATGGTCCCTTGGGATTGGAAGGGTTCTATCAGTGTTCCCTTGTGTAAGGGAAAGGGGGATCAGGCTAAGTGTGCCAGGAAAAGTGTTCGGTAAGGTCATTATTGAAACAGTACGAGGTCTTGCATCAGAGAAAGTGTGGGATGTACAGAGTAGTTTTTTATGCCTAGTAAGGCTGCAATACCCAAATTTTTGCATTACGCATGATGATTGAAAAGTATCTGGCTGTTGGTAAGGAAGTTTTTGCTGCCTTCTTAGATTTAGAGAAAGCTTACGACCGAGTAAATAGGACACTTTTGGGGAAGGTATTGAATGAATAGTGTGTTACCGGGAATCTACTTAATAGTGTAAAAGTCATGTATGCTGGCAGTAGAGCATGTGTACAAGTGAATGGTGTTTTATCAAAATGGTTTTGTTGGTGCAGGAGTTAGACACGGTTGTGTAATGTCACCATGGCTGTGTAATATATGTATGAATGCGTGATACCAAAATAGATAATACTGGTTTATATCATGGTGATATCCAGCTGGTGGTCTTAGTGAGAGATCGGCTTGCCTCCTCGGGGCACTCCGTGGTAACAATGGCACACACAACAGCAACTAGGGCCTCTGTGAATCTTGTAGGTGCCAGCTAGTTCTGTGTGACATTGGCAAAAAGACCCCAACTTACTAGGTTTTGTTCCAGAATTCTTAGGTTGAATGTCCAACTGGAACCCTCAGCTGTGGGCTAATCCCCAACACTGATGTACTTACCTGATTAAAAAGACAAAAATAAATATTAAGAATGACTCAAGTGTGGGATATGGTGGACCTACCACACTTGAGAAGGACAGTCCACCACGGAATCGACCTGGACTTTCTAAACGGGCGTATGAGAAAAGATCTCGGCTGAGTGAATGTAAGATTGGCGTATGGAATACTAGAGGTATAAATGGCAAGATGAGTGAGGTGATTGGGGAGATGAATAAGTATAGACTGGATGTGCTGTGTGTAAGTGAAACCAAAAAGAAGGAAATTGGGCTAGAAGTGAATGGCACGGTGAGTGTGTGGTCTGGAGTATTGGATAATATGAGAGGACAGGCTGGTGTAGGTGTGATTTTAAGTGAAAAGATGAAGAACAACTTGATTCACTATAGTTGCGTAAGTGAGAGAATTCTCTGGATTCGTTTGAAAGTGAAACTTCAGAGAATTGTAATTGTTGTAGTGTATGCTCCTTGTGGCTCTGAACCTTATGATAGGAAGATTTCTGGAATGAGCTAAAAGCTGTTTTGAGTCAGTTTGGTGCTAAAGAAAAAGTTATAATAGCTGGGGATTTCAATGCTAGAGTAGGTGTGCAGAATGCAATTTCTGACAATGTTCTGGGTAAGTTTAATTATCCTTGTGTGAATGTTAATGGTGAAAGATTAATTGAACTGTACATTGAGAATGGTTTGTATGTATCTAATACATTTTTCAACCACAAGTATATCAACACATATACTTGGGAAAACCGTACTCTTGGTCAAAAGAGTGCAACAGGTTTTGTTGTCTATGATCAGCATCTGAAACATTTAGTTGTCGACACTAGTGTGGACAACTAAATGTTTCAGATGCTGATCCAAGAACAGTGGGGTGTGTACTGTGTGCCCTTGAAGACCGACGTTGCTGCTGCTCCTAATTCATGGTACATAGGATCCACTCTTCGTAATTTAGGAGTTAGAGTGACTGAACATCAGTACACTGTAAAGACTGGATCTACTACTACTGCCCTTGCACGCCTGGTTAAGTCTGGAACTCATCTGCCCTCTTGGTTTGAGACTTATTTATTACTTAAGACCAGAGGTAGGTATATGACTCTCTTCACCGAAAGTTTGTATATTGACATTTTTAAGGACGTATGCTGTAACGATGACTTACCTGCACATGTACATGCACCGTGGATTCGCTTATTTAATTTTTTATGTCGTGCGAAGTACCCTACTGCGGGTGTTGATAACGGACCCTGTGCTTATTTTTCACTTCGGTGAATATGTATTTGTAATCTATTTTGTGTTTTCCTTCTTTGCTTTGTTTCTCGCTGTAACCGAGTTGTGACGCGGATATAGTGTCACTCACCGGGATCGCTGTTGTCTTCGGGACTATCTATATATTAAGTGTGTGTGTTCTCCTAGCGCCAGTTCTTTTAACCTGATGACGCACAGGGCGCCTGTTGCGAAAGATCTTGTTTTTACCTAATATGCCTTTTAGTAGTAAAATTCTAATTGTACGTTTTGGGTAGTTTTCTACATGCTTAGACAGCTGCCTTTTTATTCTTCTTGACACTAGTGTGACGAGAGGTGTGGATCTTGGCTCTGATCATTACTTGGTAGTGTCACGAGTGAAACTGAATGTTGGCTGGAGGAATAGGAAGAGGCCCTGGATGGAAAGAATAAAGGTTGCTAAGCTCCCTGAAGATCATCAGCGTTATTCTAACGTACGCAGAGAATGACTGAAGTCTAGTGAGAGGGATGTAGAAAAGAAGTGGGAATGTTTTAAGAACTGTGTAGTCACTGCTGCTGAAGAGGTCTGTGGCACCACAATAGTGGGTAACAATAGAGGTGATGCTTGGTGGAATAGTGAGATTGAAGAGGCAGTAAAGAGAAAGAAGGAAGCCTATTTGGGGATGTTGCAAGTTAGTTTCTGTGGATGAATATCACTGTAAGAAGCGTGAAGCAGCTAAACTGGTTCGCCAGAGTAAGGCAAAAGATGTGAAGGTGGAAAGGCATGAATTGGCTTTTTGGAAAGATAGGAAGTCTTTCTTTAAGTGCATGAGACTTAGAAAATGGGGGAAACACAAAGTTGTAAGTTGTGTGAAGAATAGGATCTGGGAAATGATATAGGAGCCCAATGAGTTAAGTGACAGATGGGGTGAATACTTCTGTGAGTTATTAGATCAAGAAAGCAAAGGTGATTCTGAGACAGATGCAGATGAAGGCACAGGAGGGATCTCAAGAGAAGAAGTGTGTAAAGCTCTAAAATATCTTCAGAATGGTAAGGCTCCAGGAGTTGATGGCATAACTGCAGAGATGTTGAAATATGGTAGTGACTCTGCAATTGATTGGTTAACTGAAATTTGCCAGTTACGCTGGGAGTTGGGAATGGTCCCTCGGGATTGGAGGGATGCTATCATTGCTCTCTTGGATAAGGGAAAAGGTGACCAGACTGACTGCAAGAACTATCGTGGTATTAGCCTATTAAGTGTGCCAGGGAAAGTGTTTGGTAAGGTCATTATTGAAAAAGTACGAGGTCTTACATCATTGAAAGTGTGGGATGTTCAGAGTGGTTTTATGCCTGGTAAAGGCTGCACTAACCAAATTTTTGCATTACGCATGACGATTGAAATTTACCTGGCTGTTGGTAAGAAAGTTTTTGCTGCCTTCATAGATTTAGAGAAAGCTTACGACCGAGTAAATAGGACACTTCTGTGAAAGGTATTGAATGAATATGGTGTTACAGGGAATCTGCTTAACAGTGTAAAAGCAATGTATGCTAACAGTAGAGCCTGTGTACGAGTGAATGGTGTATTATCAAAATGGTTTCTACTGGTGCAGGAGTCAGGCAAGGTTGTGTAATGTCTCCGTGGTTGTTTAATATATTTATGAATGCGTGCATGCATGATGCCAAAATAGATAATACTGGTTTGTCTTGGTGATATCTGCGTGTGCAGATTGCTGTATGCTGATGACACTGTCCTGTTGGCAGAGAGCAAAAGTGAGTTGCAGAATATGTTGTCTTGGATGTACGAACTTTGAATAAATTCAAACTGAGTATAAATAAGAAAAAAAAAGAAAGTAGTGGTTTTTGAGAGAGGAACTGGTAGCACTGAATGTAAGTGTAAATGGCATAGTGATTGGATTGACCAGGTGAGTTAGTTTGTGTATTTAGGAAGCATGTTTGACAGAGAGAACAAATTGGGTGGTGAAATTAGTAGGCAAGTGAATTGTTCATTGAAAGTCATGGCTGCTCTGGGAGGTTTTTACAGGAATGATGGGTTCTCAAGAGTCTCACATGGCTGTGTATGAGACTAATTGTTCCTACTCTGATGTATGGCAGTAAAACCTGGGTACTGCAGAAGAAACATAGGAGTTGTTTGTGTGCTGGAGAAATGTGCTACTTACAGGGGTTTGTGGGAAGACACATTCTGATTGTGTGAGGAATGAAGATGTGTTGCAGTTGTTTGATGTGAAGCAAAATGTTGTTAGCAAGGTGACTATTATGCTTCGGTGGTTTGGCCATGTCGAAAGAATGAGTGATGCGATGCTTAGTAAGAAAATCTTTTTAGCCCACGTGGCAGGAAAGAAAGGCAGAGGAAGGTCATGGGAGGATCAGATTCAGGAGTGTCTGCACGAGAAACAAATTAAGAGTATGAAGTATAAAAGATCTTGTGTACGGTATGTAATGAATGTCAGTGAAGCTCGAGTTGTATGTCATGATCGATGTAAATGGATAAGTTTGATACGGCAACAGTACGTAAAACCATCTGGTAGTTTGTATTTCTTTTTGGAGCTAACCTCTGAATCTCAGAGAACAGCTTAGTGATATGCATGTATATTAGGGTGGGCCTTATTTTTGAAGTTAGGAATTTCATTTCTCCCAACTGTTCAAAATGTTTCATCATGTGAGAAAAATCAGTTATTTTTGTTTTCAAATCGGATTAGATTTACGGGTCGAAAGTATTACTATATTACTCATTACACGAATCTGTGTGGTAATTGTATTGCACCCCAGCTGGCAATACAGTCAAAAACATGTGGTGCTAGGTGACTACAAGGTGGCACTGTAGCATTATCCAATTGAGTCAGTTAGTGGCGAACTGCTGCACAGAGTGGATGTATTTTTCAGAGCTCTAGTAGGAATGTTTTTGCAGTTCTAGCAATTTGCAACATAGTGTTAAATGACATCAAACAAAAGTGAAAGCTCTATTTCTACTAGAAATACAGAAATGTGGTTAATTGGCCAATTTTGTCATCACTTCAGTCCATTGGTGAGGTAATAGCATTATTTTTTTCATTATAAACTTGATTTGAAACTAGCTGTTAGGAAATCTCCGGAATCACCTGCATGTGATAATTTAGAAATGTCGGAAAAGGCTCGAATTCGTATTAAATGAAAAGATCATATTGTTGAGAAAGTTGAAAATTTTTTTGAAGAATGGCAAAAACTGAAAAAGAATAAAGAAAATGAAGCCAAGCATGCAGATGCTTTGATTAAGAAGGAAAATCTTTGGAAGATCTTTTTGAAATAGCACATGGCAAAGCTTTAGAAATGATCTCGGTCGAAGAAAACAAATTGTTTCTTACGGCTCAAAGAGAGAAAGGGCGACGAGGAAAATTAAGAAGTGTTGACTTGGTGCTAGCAAAAAAAAAAAAAAAAAAAAGAGAATTTTTAAAAAAGATAACACTTCAGAAAAAGGAAAGAAATGGAATATGAAGAGATAAGGCCCGGAAGGAAAAGGTTATTCTTTTTTCTTCACCTGATTCGGATTCTGAAGAAAAAGAATGTCCTTGTACTTTGTCTGAAGAGCCTTCCACTTCAGAAGAGAAACCCATTAAAAGAAGAAAACAAGTACTGGATAGTAACTGACAGGCAACTTTAATCCTGACCCCTACAATACGAAATCTTGGACTAGACCATCTCTTTACAATGTAAATTCAATTATCCATGAAAGAAAGAAAAATCGAAGTATTGCTTGAAGATGTAGTTGGATCCGAAATTGTTGGCAGTCTTACCATTTTGGTATCACGAGATGGTGTGGATCGGTTACTAAGGGTACCCAGGGTTCGTACTCTTTTGGGGGAAAAAATTCAAGTACTTTCCAGGCCTTTTCCAGGCCATATACAAAAAATTCCAGGATGATTACTACGCTTTACAGTATCATGCTCAAATTATTTTTTAAAAGCAATTTCAGTTTTAAGTAATAAAAATGATGAAAGATGCAAATGGATGAGTGTGCTTTATTACCCATTACATTTCTTTTTAATGTTTTTAATTGGCGAATTACCCAATAATGCTAAATTGAATCATGATGCAATTACCACAAGGCTATTCAGAAAATCCTTTCCCTCAATCAGAAAATGATTAATTCAATCAGTCATTTTAGCTGCATCACTATTCTGCACTATCTTCCATGTAATCAGACTATTATTGATAACAACTGAAATTATTATAAAATAAAGTGAGGGCAGATTCAGAATTTAAGAATGGGGAGGGCGCACGTCTAACAGAGGACTGGTAAAAAAATCTCTGAGATTTATTTCCTCCAAAAACACGGTGGTAAAACATGGAGGACCCATAAGGGGGAGATGGAGTACTTGCCTGTCAGTGTATTACAAACAGCAGTTCTGAAGTACTGCTGTGTGGATCACTGAAAAGTTCGGGCCAATGCAAGACAAAACGTGGAGTTGCAAATCCATAAGTGAAAAAGTGTAATGTCTGAAAACAAGAAACGTGAGACAAAGCAAAGCACTTATCTACTTACTCACCCCCCCCCCCTTTTTTTTTTTTTTGAAATGGGGCATGTGCCTGTTATGCCGACAAGTGGATTCTAGCTCTGATAAAAAGTATTTCCATACATGGGAATTATTTTTTTTTTCTTTTTAACATTCCCAATGACTGCCACTTGTGGATGCATATTGGGATGTGACTTTTGAAGGCAATGAAAATCTTAATTACTAGACAGAATATGTTCCAGACTTGAGGAAAATTTCATCCAATTGTAGTACAGTTATGTTAAATCAAAAAGCATAAGCCACGGAATCACTATGCACCTCAAGAAATGATTCGGGAGTGGACGATCATAGAAAAAAACAGAAACAGAAAGTGTAATTTTAAAACAGAAAGTGTAATTTTAGGAACATGGCAACAAATTTCAAATAAGTTTCATCATAGAAGTCAGAAAGTCCTGGTCCACCACCCAACCCAAAAGAAAGGGTTAGGTGAACCAATAGAGTTTAAAACAGAAAGTGTAATTTTCAGAAAGTCCTGGCCCACCACCCAACCCCCGGTGAAACAGTGGCAAGGGTGTGATGACCAAAGAGGAAGCAGATCTAGCAGCCGCATCAGCACACTCGTTACCCGAGATTCCAACATGCCCAGGAATCCAGCAAAACTGAACTTGAAAACCGGCCCCGAGCAAACGACGAAGTAACTGTCTCACATTCACGAGAAAAGGATGGTCACGGCAATCTGCAGATGACAAAGACTGCAAGACACTCAAGGAATCCATATAGACCATAGCACGATGATGAGAACTCGACTGAACATGGAGAAGAGCGAGATACACAGCATGCATCTCCGCTGAAAACACCGTGGCCTCAGCTGGGATCCGCGCTACTGAAACGTCATCTACACAGACAGCCGCGGATCCAACGACTCCATGCATTTTGGAGCCATCAGTAAAAATAGGAGTGTAATCAAAATTTAGGTCACGGTACTCAGCGAAGAGCTGCTGGTACACTGACGCAGGGGTTGAGGATTTATCGAAAGATGTAAAGGTGGTATCAACCATGACACCAAGTGGGTGCCATGGCGGATCCCCAAAGCCCCTGGTCTCTCCAACAAGTGACAAGTCGAGCCCAAGTATTAGTCGAGCCCCATATTCGAAACATCTATTATTTTAATGGATAAAAATGCATTTTGCAACATGAGAATTGCTTTCATCTTTTTTAATCCATCCAGCATATTTAGGATTTATTAGCCAAAGATCACTAAAAGTACACTTACCCATATTTAATGGGGGGGGGGGGTGAAAAAATGGGTAAATCAACTGAAACAGTAAATGAAAACCAAAAAAATATCTAAGATCAGGAACCACACAACTAAAAATTGAGAATTTCCCCTGAGTAAGGGGCTACACATGTGACCAATTACTATAGGCCAGATTTTAAGTAATTAAAGAAAAAGGGGTCTTACTGCTATGTTCTTTCCTGCTCCCCCAGCTTTGTCCTTTAGGCAGCCTGGGTTGCGAATGCTTTGGCATTGATTTAGTCTTCATTCAAAACAAGGAAACAACACTTAGTGAAGTTACTGTTTTATGACCTGTATGCCAATCAGTAGACAGAGTGTTGTGCTAAAAGACTGTTACAAAGCATCATCTCTTACAGCTGGGCTCCAAACCAGAGGAAAGGAAATGTTAACAAACACTTAGTGCCTGAGGGAAGCAAAACTTTGCACTGGGTCTCCTCCAAGTCTCAAATCTTTCATACTTACCCAGCTGGAGTGGACGTAGGGCTTCAAGCTTGGAGAATGAATACTGCTCTTATATCTATGCCTTTGAATTTAATTTCGACCATTTTCAACTGGGTAGGTTCCTAGGTTGTACCTAACAGCATACTAAAATTTCGCCAAAATCCAACCCCTTTTACGTGAATTATCGTACGGACAAATGGAAAAAACCAAAGCATAAACGTTTCTGCAACCTACAGTTCGAAAGGGTTAGTAATTTCTAAAATAAAAACATAACGAACAGCGTGAAAACTAGCTCATACACAGAATATTTGAAACTACAGTATGCGCTCTCAATTATTAGGGATGATAGGGGGAAGGGAATAGAACTGTCCATAATTAGCATGTTCTCGTTGCGCTAGGCGCTTAAGCACTGCTGAATTCCGTCACACCCCCAATGGTCAAATGATTGAAATGTGCTGATGTTCATGGAATGAAATGGTTGATCAGCTATGATAACCGCATAAAAGTTCGAAGGGGGCGATTTTTTTTTTACTTTATGCAACATTCTACATTACTCCAATATTTATCTTGTCATCAACAATAGCAATGTAACTACCACTTACGATCGCGGATATCGGCCAACTGAAAATCTGCCATACAACTAAGGGATACAGCACACAGGTATCATGTTACAGTGTATTGTAATTGAAAAAAAAAAGATTTCAGAAATTAAAATCGAAAAAAAAAAACTTTCAGAAATTAATATCAAGTCATGGTGTTTCAAAAATCCGCTTTCCTTTATAATGTTTAAAAACATGTAATGTTTTTTCCTTTTTACCTGTCGTGTATAATAAAATGGGTTGATTTTTTATGGAATCAGACGTCCATATGTCCGATTGTCTTCGTCTGAGTTCACACGTTAGCTACTGTGTACAAGTAGACATATTTTTTCAGCTCAAAAATATGTAGTTTTGTATGTATTCACAGTATAACTCATTCCGTATTCCCACAGAACAAAATTCAGCAGATACAAATGAAGAACATCAAGACCCACCCAACACCATGTTTCCGATTGTCTGCTGTTTATATTCAAGAAATGCGAATATGGATCAATGGTGAATGCAGCAACTATGGTTTTTATTTATTACCAAGAAAAAAAAAAAGGAGCCTGAAAGCTGTAAAGCTGAAACGGATATTTCTCCCCCTCCAGAAAACATTCCGATTAAGTTCAAACAGCAGGAGCACGCGTCCACGCACACTCAACCTCTGGAATGTCCTGATGGAACGGCTTCTTTTCATTTGGCACATCGCCATAAATCACCACCTGCAGCTCACTGAAGTGTCTTCCTCCTTCACCCTAACTATAGGAGAAAACGTAAAAAAAAAAATGCTGCCCAATTTTCAACAAAATGACCAAATTTACGTCATAACGTTGCAATTTACTAAAATACGTTTATCTGCTGAATTTCGCCTAAATCCATTGAAAACTTTTTAATTATAGATTTTTTTATTAAAACAGTAACTCAGACATCTGAATAAAAATGTATGTTTGTAATTAAAATAGAGTCCATATCATCACAGAAACAAAATTTAAGGATCACTCTGTTTAAATAAAACCATGGCATCTAAAAAAATAATTTGCTTGCTTTTCCCGTAATTTATAATTGCCGTTTCTTTTTTTGAATCCGATTTTGCAACGGAAGATTTTTTTTTTTTTTTTTTTTTTGCATCTGCTAAAGTTTCAAACGGAATTCGGCGAAATTTGCACTAGAACTTTATTGTGATGTATTTTAACCACTGTAAAAATTTTACTGTGTTATTTTCAAAATTCCGGAAAATGGATTTCTGAAAATATCTCTTAGTCCTTTTGAGCCGTGGAAGTGATAAACAGGTGTTTGCTTTCTTCCCAACCAAGAACTTCGGATCAGCGCTCCCAGCTGTCAATCAACCGTTGCTATGGTAACACACTTTCTGCTCAAGGCTCACTGTCTAAAGAGGCACACATAATAAAAATTTCCAATGCTAACTTTTTAAGTTTTAAACCGATTCAAATGGAATTTTGGGAGTAAGCTTCTGTAATCCAATTATAGTAAATGTAAAAATTTCAGCCACTTTTGTGAAAAATTCGCAAAGATAGTTTTCTTATTTTTTATCATAAGTAGCCGAAGTCTCTTGAGGGGTGGGCCGGAAGCAAGCGTCTTAATGCAATTAACAAGGAGCAGATGAATGTGTTGTTCAGGCATACTCTTCACTGGTGGATGCCAGCTGACTTGGTAAACACGCGACCTCCTTGCAAATGCTAAATGTCTCTTCTTTCCCCTTCTGTTGTTCTCAGTAGTTGTCGGTCGGACATCAAGCTCAGGGCTAGAGAATGCATCAAGCTCCCCTTCCCTAACAGACCCGCTAGTAATCATCCAATTTTATTGCACTGGAAGTAGTGCTTCCCCCCCCCCAGCCAAATTAGGATTTGGGCACATCCGAAACACCACTGTAGCCGGCGGTTTCTTTGAGAACAGAGGAGAGGAACTTAAAAAAATTAAGGGGTAACAGTCAGTAACACGATTTCCTAAAAGGGCATTTTTTTAAGCACTAATTTCAAATTTCAAGGCTTTTCAAGACAGCATTAAAAAATACCGTTTTTCCAGGATATTCCAGGCCTTGAAAACGTTATCATGATTTTCCAGGACTTTCCAGGTTTTCAAGCACGCGTGCGCACCCTGGGTACCAAAATTGTCAGCAAAAGGAGAAATAATTGAATCAGCCGTGTAAGATACATCAGAAAAGTGGGGAATTTGTGATAAAGTGAAGTGTATCAGCTTTGTTACAACAGCAGCAAACACAGGAATGAAGTCTGGGACTTCTTGGTGTTGAATTTAAGTAATGAAGTACTTTTTGGTGGGGGGAGGGTTATTAATTAATGCAGTAGTTTTGTATTATAAGCCCATTGTATAAAAAAAAAAACATACGTTTTATATCTATGTTTTGTTTCTAACCCTTGCGATTTTATGAAACTCCATTTCGTGCTAACTCCATCTCGAACTGTAAAGGTGGTAGCGACCCTTAAAAATATCTTGATATTCATAAAAAAATTCAGCAAATTACTTTTTTTATATACTGAACACATTTATGGGTTGGGAGGAAACAAATTCAAAATTATTTTGTTTTAAGGCCACATAAGGCTCACCCTAATGAATATGATATCCATGTGTGCAGATTGCTGACGACACTGTCCTATTGGAAAAGAGTTGCAGAGTATGTGCGAAGATTGCATTAAATTCAAACTAAGTATAAATTACTTTTTTTATATACTGAACACATTTATGGGTTGGGAGGAAACAAATTCAAAATTATTTTGTTTTAAGGCCACATAAGGCTCACCCTAATGAATATGATATCCATGTGTGCAGATTGCTGACGACACTGTCCTATTGGAAAAGAGTTGCAGAGTATGTGCGAAGATTGCATTAAATTCAAACTAAGTATAAATAAGGGAAAAACCAAAGTTATGGTTTTTGAGCAAGGAACTGGTAGATTTTTTTGTTTTGTTTTTTATTGGAGGTTTAACGACCACCGTGAGCAACTCAATGGGCTATAAGCAGTCGCCCGTCCCTAATTTAGAGTCACTGGTTCCAGGGAAGGGAGAGAGCCAGTGCCGTAAGACAAACACAACATCCATGCCTGACCGGGATTCGAACCCGGACCCCTTTCGGACGAATGATCAGAGGCCATCGCTTAGACCACTGCGCCACCGAGGAACTGGTAGTACTGAATGTAATATAAGTCTAAATGACACAGTGATTAACCATACGAGTTTGTGTATTTAGGATGCATGTTTGACAGAGAGAACAAATTAGATGGTGAAAATAGCAGGCAAGTGAATTATTCATTGAAAGTCATGGCTGCTTTGGGAGGTTTTCACAGCAACTGTTTGTTCTCAAGAGAGTCCCGCATGGCTGTGCAATTGTTCCTACTCTGATGTATGGCAGTGAAACCTAGGTACTACAGAAGAAACATAGGAGTCTTGTGTGCTGGAGAAATGTGCTACTTATGGGAAGTTTGTAGCAAAACACGTTCTGATTGTGCGAGAAATGAAGACTTGTTGCAGTTGTGTAAAGTGAAGCAAAATGTTCTTCACAAGGTGGAGACTAAAATGCTTCGGTGGTTTCGCCATGTTGAAAGAATGAGCGACAAGATACTAAGAAAATCTTTTTAGCCCAAGTGTCAGGAAGGAAATGCAGAGGGAAGTTATGGGAGGATCAAATTCAGGAGTGTCTGCATGAGAAAAAGATTGTGTATGAAGCATAGAAGATGGCGTGTGATGGATGTCAGTGAAGCCTGAGTTGTATGTCAAGATCGCTGTAAATGGAAGTTGGGCACAGTAAGTAAAAATTATCTGGTAGTTTGTATTTCTTTGTGGAGCTAACCTCTTAATCTCAGAGAACAGCTTAGTGATATATGTATGTCAATTGTATTTAATAGTCCCAGCAAAAAAACTCATACTTACTAGGGTGCAATGAAACATTTCAGATTTGATTCCATCTCTTTTTAGTCAGAAAAACGGATTTATTTTTTATTCACAAGCCGTCTGTTGTTGAACAGTTTTGGTTCAACAACGAAAAGGTTTGTATTTTGCACTGTACAGCTTTTCCCAAAATGTATGCTAATTAAGGAGCAAAAACTTGAATTCACAAGCTTCTGAGCAACTATCATTGTTGTTTTTAGTAATGAGCATCGGTACAAGAGTGAAAATTGCCAAATCATTGGAGATGATGTTGAATTTGGGAAAGGGATAGTTTTCAAATCAACCTTTTAGGAAAAGATATCAACTGCAGCATTTGTATGAGTAAGGAACTGAAGTTGTCCACTTAACTGGAATTTTTTGTGTTGTGTCACCTTTTAGATCCCACACCTCTTGATTTACATTCAAGCATGTTACTGTTGCACCACAAAGTACAATAAGCACACCCACCTAATAATATGTGAGCCCATTTTTCACCCAAATAACAACAGGAACATGCTGTAGCATAGGCTCTACCAGGTGTTCAAAACATGGAGGTGGTATTGCAGCCCATTACAAGACACATCTATCTGTAAAGCACTAGGAGTTGTTGGTGGTGGGTTTCGGGCTCAAACAAATCACTCCACTTCATCGTACAGAAGCTCGATTGGGTTTAAATCTGAAGAGGATCATTTGAGTGTTGCAAACTCTCTGGAATTCTCCTGCAACCAGTCCTTCACCGAACAGGTGCTATTAGTCCTTGTACAACACATGCGATGGTAACATGCCAAAATCCCATACATTCTACAGTGGCGGAGATGCAGCACTCCATTCCTTGCTCTGACTATCTGGCCATAATCAAACTTGCTCGTGTCACCATGTTTACTCGTCACAGTCGCAGGTATGTTGTATAGCAGTGACCTGTTTGTAGATTCTGGTTGTCATATTATTGTTTGAGGATAGGCCAGATTTGTAGATGAGTGGAGTGTTTGTAGATTTTGGTTGTCATATTATTGTTTGAGGATAGGCCAGATTTGTAGATGAGTGGAGTGTTTGTATTACAGTGGTTGCTCTGGCTTTTTCAAAGTTTTTGCCTACCCATTTGCCATTGTTTTTTTGTTTTTTTTTTTGCCAGATGTAATCTGAAGTTGCCAATTTTTTTTCATTCTCCATTGGAAACATAAAAACTATTATAATCGTACAAACAATAGGTTATTATATATTCTTTACAATTAAGCAGCAAAAATATTATTAAAAAAAGTAATCAATATTTTTGCCAAAACTTTATCCATCGCCTAAAACTTTTTTTATTTTATTTTCTTCTAAATTGCAAAAAAATTGATCAGTAGCACAACTCCTGTATTAAATTGTGCTTTTAGTGTATGTAAATGAGTCAGTATATAGATCTATCATGCACCATAGAATTGCCTCATAGTTAGTTTCACATAATTTCCTTGAGGAAGATTTTCTTGAACATGCTGTTTCCTAATGCTTAGGTGTATTATCCCTCTCTTGTGAATAATATGTCAGATGCTCTGGCAGATTATGATGGAATGTGTTAAACCTTATGTGAGGTTTAGTGATTAAACATTAATGTCAGCATTCAGCAAAATTTTGTGTGTCAGCTTCATAAAAAGCCAACTATTATTATTTTGTACTTTCACACCAAGTAGGTTGAAGTGGCAGATTAAAAGAGAAAATGTTTGCAAAACAACCAAAATGAAAGAAGAAAAAAAAAAGATTTTTGCAGCTTAGCATTTTCCCCTACTCTCTTTTTGATTTTTAACCATCACTTATTACAAAAACATTACATTAAAGCTTACAAAAAAATAAAAAAATAAAAAGTAGTCTAGTATTATTCATGGTAAAATATTCACAAAGCTTCACTGTAACCTAAAAATTGATAAAAATTCTGCATACAAAGCTAAAACTACAAAAATTTCTGTTTATGAATTAAAAGTTATAATTAATTGTAAGATTATTTATATTTAAGCATGTGTGTACTTTAAATAAATCAGAAAATGGTTGCATGCATTTTCTGATTTACAAAGAACATGCATTTTCATCAAAATTAAATTTCAAAAATCAGTTTGCAGTAGCTTACTCTGCTGTGAAAACAATTCAGTCACAGAAATTTCTGATGTAGCTTTCATTGTTGTCAGATATTAATACTAATTTTGAAATTTAATTTTACTTAAAAAAGGGGCTAAAAGTGTAGCTCCATTTATTGGAGAGAAAACTGTAAGCTACTTAGACCCTGCATTTCGTTAGGAAAAACACTTAAATACAAAGTTGCTCTTTTGCACTATTATGAAAAATTAAAAATCATTATCAGAAAACAATTAAAAACTAGGAATATAATCAGAAAGAGGACAAAAACAAAACAATGTTGCCAGAAAAATTTGAAAGGCAAAAAACCATGGAACATTCTCATTTCTGCAGAACAGATGCTCCCACTAATCCCAAACATTTCTGGCAAGTAGATGACCATGAACTGATTTTTCCAATCACAGTGATAGTTTTGATGTACAAAAATTTATTTTTGTGGCCTGGATTATGCAAGATTTTGGCACATAGATAGTACCCATCCCTGCACTTCTTGATCACACAGTTCTCTATTCATGATGACCACTTGGCTTTTCTTTGGAACGTGGAAGCCAAGGAGAGAAGTAGTCCTACCCCTATAGTAAAAACAGTCATCTGGCTGGCCCAATATGACCAGTAGCAGTTCTTTTTGCTTTGCAATGTTATATATATATATATATATGGGATGTAAGGTCAGGTGATGCGTAACACCACAGCCTCTCCTTGACAAATGTCAACCCCGCCTTCTCGTGGTGCATCCTGTTCCCACTAAAGGGGCTCTGACGACCGCCAATAGCGGTATAACTATACCATCGGGATTAGAGGAAATTCTATCCCACACTCACCAACCCGCTTGGCCAGCGTGGTGAGTTATGGCCAAACCCCTCCAAAATGATTCCACAACTTAAATCTTGGCCCTCAGTCTCCGGCAGCTGGAATGTACCTGGCCAAGGCAGCGGCCAGTGCGACATGAAGGCAGAGGGTGCTAAGAATCCCCGGAGGACCGGACTAGGCTGCCATCTGATGCTGACCTTGGCTACGTACAATGGACGCTCCCTATCTTCTGATTCAAGGCTTCTTGAATTGGAAGAGGAACTACAAAGGATCAAGTGGGACATCGTGGGGCTAAGTGAGGTAAGGAGAAAAGGAGAAGATCTCATTGAACTGAAAAGTGGACATCTCTTCTACTATCGTGGGACAGATACTGGCAGAACTAGTGGTGTTGGATTTATATTAAACAAGAAACTGAAGGATAAAGTTGTAGAAGTTGAAAGTTCCTCTGACAGAGCTGCACGACTTGTTATCCAACTCTCGAAAAGATACCAGGCTCAGATTATTCAAACTTATGCACCCACCACAAGTCATTCTGAAGAAGAAATTGAAGAATTTTATGAGGAAATTTGTCATCTAAATAATAAAGGTAAGCAGCACTTGAAAATAATTATGGGAGATTTCAATGCAAAAACAGGGCAACGGCAACAGAATGAAACTTCAGTAGGTAAATTCGGTCACGGCAACAGAAACCAGCGTGGAAATACTCTCGTTGAGTTTGCAGAGGCAGAAGGGTTTTTCATCTTGAACTCCTTCTTCAAGAAAAAGCCACACAGGAAATGGACATGGAGACATCCAAATGGGACGACAAGTGAAATTGATTTTATTATGTGTAACAAAAAAATTCGTCATAGAAGACTGCAGTGTGCTAAACAAGTTCAACACAGGTAGTGACCATAGATTGGTGAGATGTAAGATGCACCTCAACACTAAACTTGAACGTGGCAAGCTCATAAGACAAATAAAATCTATTGACATAACCAACCTTAAAAAACACCATAATACCTTCAAGTTAGAACTGAAGAACAGGTTCTCTGCTTTAGAAGGCCTAACATCGGAAGAAGTGGACATCTCTGAAGTTAACAGAAAAGTAACCAAAGCTCTTATGGAAACACCAACAAATTTAGCTGGGTCTAAGAACAAGTTGCATGTGAACAAATTATCAGAAAAACCAAAATGTTGATGCAAAAAAGAAGAGAGATGAGGACAACTAAAGAAGATGTGACTTCCAAAGTGGAATATATAGAGCTATGCAAGGCAGTAAGAAAAAGTATCACTGAAGACGTAAGAAAATTCAACTGTGAACTAGTGAGGAAAGCAATTGAAAACAACCAAAGCCTAAAGATAGCAAAGGGACATCTCAGTAAGGGAAGAAAACAGATTATGGCACTGAGAAAAGAAGACGGTTCTGTAACAAGAAATAGAGGCGAAATTTTGACAAGAGTGAAAGATTTCTACTCCAAATTATATGAAAGGGATGATATATGCACTCCAGACATCATGAAAGATACCAGTACCAGAGTTCCTCCAGTCCTTCCAGCAGAAGTTGCACATGCAATCAAGAACATGAAGCGGGGAAAAGCTCCAGGAGAAGATGGAATTACTGTAGACATCATACAAGAAGCAAGTGGAGAAATCGAAACAGTACTCGCCCAAATTTTCACTCGATGCCTTAATGAAGGAAAGATTCCTGAGGATTGGAACACCGCTACAATGATCCTGCTACATAAGAAAGGTGACATTGAGGATCTCGGAAACTACAGACCTATCAGCCTCCTATCAGTAGTTTATAAAATCTTCACTAAAGTTCTTTCACACCGCTTGAAGGTAACACTGGACATGGCTCAACCGAGAGAACAAGCTGGATTCAGGAGTGGCTACAGCACAATAGATCATATCCACGTGCTGAGAGAACTAATTGAAAGAGCGAGGGAATATGAACTTCCATTGTGCATGGCTTTTATCGATTATGAAAAAGCCTTTGATTCGGTGAAACCATCAGCAGTTACAATGGCTCTGAAAACCTGCGGTATTGAAGATGCATACATTAATATTATTAATAACATCTATGAAAATGCAAGTGCAAAGATTAGGCTGTTTGAAAACACAACACACGTAAAAATTGGAAAGGGAGTGAGACAAGGTGACACCATATCTCCGAAGCTCTTTAATGCCACATTGGAGGGTGTTCTTCAGTCGCTGAGCTGGGAAAACAAGGGGATAAAGATTAATGGAGATTATCTAACCCACCTTCGTTTTGCTGATGACGTAGTCATTTTTGCAACTAGCCCATCAGAGCTGCAGAGTATGATCCAGGAACTTGCTGACAAGAGTAAAGAAGTGGGATTAAAAATGAACTTTCAGAAGACAAAAGTGATGTTCAATGTTTTTACAAGAAATGAAGATTTATCGATTGATGGAGAAAAGCTGGAGATAACAGACACGTACGTTTATCTTGGACAGTAGATATCAAGTGAGGGTCACATTGATGAAGAAATTAATCGGCGTACAAAACTTGCCTGGAGAGCTTTTGGAAGAAACAGCATAATTTTCAAGAGCAATATGCCATTATGTCTTAAAAGAAAAGTGTTTGATCAATGCATCCTTCCAGTGCTTACGTATGGTGCAGAGACGTGGACCTTAACTAAAAGAGACATACAAAGGCTGCAGACAACTCAAAAAAGCATGGAGAGGTGCATGCTTGGTGTAACCAGGAGAGATAAGAAGAGGAACACGTGGATCCGAAAAATGACAAGAGTGGAAGACATCATGATCAGAGTTAAATCCCTGAAATGGCAATGGGCTGGACATACTGCCAGAAGGACAGATCATCGATGGACAGCCGAAATTTTAGATTGGATTCCAAGGGACAGGAAAAGACCCAGAAGAAGACCACATGGGAGATGGGTGGATGAAATTCGAAAGTATGCAGCGGTCACATGGAGGAGACTGGCACAAGACAGACCGTTGTGGAGGAAACTTGGGGAGACCTTCGTCCAGCAGTGGATTGATAATGGTTGACAATGATGATTATGATATATATATATATATATATATATATATATATATATATATATATATATATATATATATATATTATATACTGTATGGGATATAAGGTCAGGTGATGCGTAGCACCACAGCCTCTCCTTGACAAATGTCAACCCCGCCTTCTCGTGGTGCATCCTGTTCCCACTAAAGGGGCTCTGACGACCGCCAATAGCGGTATAACTATACCATCGGGATTAGAGGAAATTCTATCCCACACTCACCAACCCGCTTGGCCAGCGTGGTGAGTTATGGCCAAACCCCTCCAAAATGATTCCACAACTTAAATCTTGGCCCTCAGTCTCCGGCAGCTGGAATGTACCTGGCCAAGGCAGCGGCCAGTGCGACATGAAGGCAGAGGGTGCTAAGAATCCCCGGACTAGGCTGCCATCTGATGCTGACCTTGGCTACGTATAATGGACGCTCCCTATCTTCTGATTCAAGGCTTCTTGAATTGGAAGAGGAACTACAAAGGATCAAGTGGGACATCGTGGGGCTAAGTGAGGTAAGGAGAAAAGGAGAAGATCTCATTGAACTGAGAAGTGGACATCTCTTCTAATATCGTGGGACAGATACTGGCAGAACTAGTGGTGTTGGATTTATAATAAACAAGAAACTGAAGGATAAAGTTGTAGAAGTTGAAAGTTCCTCTGACAGAGCTGCACGACTTGTTATCCAACTCTCGAAAAGATACCAGGCTCAGATTATTCAAACTTATGCACCCACCACAAGTCATCCTGAAGAAGAAATTGAAGAATTTTATGAGGAAATTTGTCATCTAAATAATAAAGGTAAGCAGCACTTGAAAATAATTATGGGAGATTTCAATGCAAAAATAGGGCAAGGGCAACAGAATGAAACTTCAGTAGGTAAATTCGGTCACGGCAACAGAAACCAGCGTGGAAATACTCTCGTTGAGTTTGCAGAGGCAGAAGGGTTTTTCATCTTGAACTCCTTCTTCAAAAAAAGCCACACAGGAAATGGACATGGAGACATCCAAATGGGACGACAAGTGAAATTGATTTTATTATGTGTAACAAAAAATTCGCCATAGAAGACTGCAGTGTGCTAAACAAGTTCAACACAGGTAGTGACCATAAGATTGGTGAGATGTAAGATGCACCTCAACACTAAACTTGAACGTGGCAAGCTCATAAGACAAACAAAATCTATTGACATAATCAACCTTAAAAAACACCATAATACCTTCAAGTTGGAACTGAAGAACAGGTTCTCTGCTTTAGAAGGCCTAACATCGAAAAAAGTGGACATCTCTGAAGTTAACAGAAAAGTAACCAAAGCTCTTATGGAAACAGCAACAAAATTAGCTGGGTCTAAGAACAAGTTGCATGTAAACAAATTATCAGGAAAAACGAAAATGTTGATGCAAAAAAGAAGAGAGATGAGGACAACTAAAGAAGATGTGACTTCCAAAGTGGAATATTTAGAGCTATGCAAGACAGTAAGAAAAAGTATCACTGAAGATGTAAGGAAATTCAACTGTGAGCTAGTGAGGAAAGCAATTGAAAACAACCAATGCCTAAAGATAGCAAAGGGACATCTCAGTAAGGGAAGAAAACAGATTATGGCACTGAGAAAAGAAGATGGTTCTGTAACAAGAAATAGAGGCAAAATTTTGACAAGAGTGAAAGATTTCTACCACAAATTATATGAAAGGGATGATACGTGCACTCCAGACATCATGAAAGATACCAGTACCAGAGTTCCTCCAGTCCTTCCAGCAGAAGTTGCACATGCAATCAAGAACATGAAGCGGGGAAAAGCTCCAGGAGAAGATGGAATTACTGTAGACATCATACAAGAAGCAAGTGGAGAAATCGAAACAGTACTCGCCCAAATTTTCACTCGATGCCTTAATGAAGGAAAGATTCCTGAGGATTGGAACACCGCTACAATGATCCTGCTACATAAGAAAGGTGACATTGAGGATCTCGGAAACTACAGACCTATCAGCCTCCTATCAGTAGTTTATAAAATCTTCACTAAAGTTCTTTCACACCGCTTGAAGGTAACACTGGACATGGCTCAACCTAGAGAACAAGCTGGATTCAGGAGTGGCTACAGCACAATAGATCATATCCACGTGCTGAGAGAACTAATTGAAAGAGCGAGGGAATACGAACTTCCATTGTGCATGGCTTTTATCGATTATGAAAAAGCCTTTGATTCGGTGAAACCATCAGCAGTTACAATGGCTCTGAAAACCTGCGGTATTGAAGATGCATACATTAATATTATTAATAAAATCTATGAAAATGCAAGTGCAAAGATTCGGCTGTTTGAAAATACAACACACATAAAAATTGGAAAGGGAGTGAGACAAGGTGACACCATATCTCCGAAGCTCTTTAATGCCACATTGGAGGGTGTTTTTCAGTCGCTGAGCTGGGAAAACAAAGGGATAAAGATTAATGGAGATTATCTAACCCACTTCGTTTTGCTGATGACGTAGTCATTTTTGCAACTAGCCCATCAGAGCTGCAGAGTATGATCCAGGAACTTGCTGACAAGAGTAAAGAAGTGGGATTAAAAATGAACTTTCAGAAGACAAAAGTGATGTTCAATGCTTTTACAAGAAATGAAGATTTATCGATTGATGGAGAAAAGCTGGAGATAACAGACACGTACGTTTATCTTGGACAGTAGATATCAAGTGAGGGTCACATTGATGAAGAAATTAATCGGCGTACAAAACTTGCCTGGAGAGCTTTTGGAAGAAACAGCATAATTTTCAAGAGCAATATGCCATTATGTCTTAAAAGAAGTGTTTGATCAATGCATCCTTCCAGTGCTTACGTATGGTGCAGAGACGTGGACCTTAACTAAAAGAGACATACAAAGGCTGCAGACAACTCAAAAAGCATGGAGATGTGCATGCTTGGTGTAACCAGGAGAGATAAGAGGAACTCGTGGATCCGAAAAATGACAAGAGTGGAAGACATCATGATCAGAGTTAAATCCCTGAAATGGCAATGGGCTGGACATACTGCCAGAAGGACAGATCATCGATGGACAGCCGAAATTTTAGATTGGATTCCAAGGGACAGGAAAAGACCCAGAAGAAGACCACATGGGAGATGGGTGGATGAAATTCGAAAGTATGCAGGGGTGACATGGAGGAGACTGGCACAAGACAGACCGTTGTGGAGGAAACTTGGGGAGACCTTCGTCCAGCGGTGGATTGATAATGGTTGACGATGATGATGATATACTGTATATATCAAATGAACTACAAAAAGAAAAATTTAATAAAAACCAGATTTTGGCAGTAGAAATCAGGTCTTCCAAGAAATACAGGTACATCACTCACAATTTATGAAAACAATAAACACAAACATCTTTATTGTCCTATAATACATTAATGTTTAAAAAATGTACAATTCTACTACACATTTTTTACACTTAATAAATAATGTCATCAACATCACTGACCGGACAAATTGCAATTCATGGTTTAGATACAAAAATATCTAATTGCTACATGATTACTGGATAGATTAATTCATGATAGACTAGATTAAATGAAAAGAAGTGAAGACAAGTCTACGAGCTTTGAACATTCATAGGCATCTGCAAGAATGATACATGTTCTATAGCAGTGCCATAGGGAATGATTCATGGCTTTCTCATCATTGGCTTTCATTTTGTTAGCTATTCTGTAGGGTTTAAAAGTATTAGAAAACACCATTATTCCTAAAATAACTGCTTAGTCATATCCTAAACAGTGAAATTACAACATGAAAGTATAGTGTCACATTTTACAGCCAAGGAAGGCCAAAACCAATGTGTATAGAAAGATTTAAAACTGTGAGATCCTCCAGTACTGTTGACCAAAACTGTTCAAGTTTGATCTACACAAACATTGAAAAACTGCTAGTGTGGAAGATGATCAATAACAGCTCTTGTGAATTCTGTAGTAGTAGAATACCCACCCAGATCCCGAGTTCGTACCTAGAAAAATGAGAAGACATGTTTAAAACCTTACAGTAACTACACAAAAGAAAAATCCTCTTATAAAGGCTGATACAAACAATTTGTTTTTGCATTATACATGCCACCTACATATAAAAAAATTATCTTCATTCACACATTTTGATTTCATTATATTAAACTTCTTACAAATTTATTTTAATATATTACACCTGCAAAATCAACAATGTTAACATTGAAATGTTATGAAATGCAGTAAGTAGTATCTTGGATAGTTTCCTCTGGCTTAAATTCCAGATGCTCAACTTAAATTAAAGAAAAGTAAATGCCATTGAAATTGCACCATCCAGAAAACGTGGTTGGAATCAAGAAAACTGCAGCCAAATTAATATGTTTCATGGGTGAGGCATAATTACAGCTATATACGAAAGGAACAAATTTATTTCACATTTGTAAATCCCCCATAGTTCACAACATATGCATTTTCCAGACCTGACACTGCAGATGAACAATTTGCATACATGAACAAAGTCCTAGCATATGCACCATGACATATATTGAAGCTGGTCTCTCAGGACATCCACAGTCTCTAGATGATCCATTACAAAGTGCCTGTTTCATTGGTAGCAAATCCAGAATCCTAGCTAACCATAAAAGTGTCAATACAAGGTGTGATAAAAAAAAAAAAAAAAAAATTCCAGACTGGATTTATTAAAAAAAAAAGTACAAGACTTGCAAGATTTGAAACTTAATCACCTTCAAAGTAGTCCCCCCCCCCCTCCAAAGCCACACACTTAGCCCAGCACTGTTTCCACTGCTTGAAGCATTTTTTGAAGTCATCTTCTGAAACAGCAAACGGCTGCTTTGTCGCGCTGAAATGTTTATTCTTTTCAAGCAGCATTTGGGTGGGAAGGTGAAAAACATTGCAGGGAGCAATTTCTGGCAAATAGGGTGGCTGTGTCGAACCTGTGCAATGTGGTGCGTAGTAAGAAACTGCTGCACAAGTTGCGATACAGCAGCAGGCGTGTTGTCATAATGGGGCTGCAACTCGCATGAAGTGCTGGCCTTTTGTGATGAACTGTGTCCGTCAAACACTGTGAAACTTGACAGCAGTACTTCTTGTTGACTGTCTGGCCTGATGGATTATTTTCATGATGCAAAATTCCCTCATGAAAGAAAAAAACAGTCAGCATCATCTTGACATTGCTGTGGCTTTGTCGTGTGTGTGTGTGTGTGTGTGTGTGTGTGTTTTTTTTTTTTTTTTTTTTGGGGTCTGGGAGAGTTTGTGGTCTTCCACTGTGAAGACTGGGCCTTAGTTCCGAGGTTATACCCATAAACCCAGAATTCATCACCAGTTATGATAGTTTTTTAAAAGTTTTCGCCGTTTACGACACACTCAAACAGATCACTAGCAGCTAAAATGCGAGTCTGTTTTTGCTCAGCTGAGAGCAATTTCAGCACAAATTTGGCTGAGACACGTCTCATACCTAAACTGTCCGTAAGAATCGACTGAACTGAACCGAAACTAACGTTGAAGTCTTCAGATAACTCACAAATTCAACAATTTTTCCACACAGCTGTGCACACAATGTTAGCATTGTTTTCTTTTTCTGGTTGCAGGTCTCCCAGACCGTTCATCACTCTCAACTCTTTCACAACCATCTTTAAAATGTTTATACCACTCAAACTTGTGCAAGACTCATAATACAATCCTCTCCACAGATTTTCTGTAACTTTAAGTGCCCAAAAAAACTGGAATACCTCTCTAATAACATGTTGGTCCTCCCCGCAATCGGATAATGGCAGCAACACGACAAGGCGTGTACTAACAAGCTCTCTCCAGTACTGTGGAGACAGTGCACACCATGCTTTCTGAAGAGCTTCCCACAATTCAGTAATATTTGTCGGTGGAGGATTCCTGGCATTGACAGTACATTGAACAGCATCCCAAATGTGTTCGATGGCGTGTAAATCTGGCAAACGAGGGGGGCAACTTAGGATGCCAAACTCCATGGAGTGTTCCTCCAGCCATTATTGGGCAACTGTGGATGTGTGCAGTGGTGCATTGTGGCGTTGACAGAGGTCACAACCATCGGAATGGTTGCATGACACGAATGGGTGCACATGATTCCCAAGGATGACTACATAGCCTCCACTGGTCAGAGCAGTCTGCAGACATATGAGGGGTCCTAATGCATGGCAGCTGAAAACACCCCACATCCTAAAAGAGCCACCAGCCTGTACTCTACCTTGAGAGCATGCAGGATCCATTGCTTTGTGGGGTTGTCACCACACCGGAGTGGGCCATTTACCTAAAGCAGTTGGTACAGTGATTCATTGGACCAGGCAACACGTCTCCAGTCATTTTGCACCCAATGGCACTGTAACCGAGCCGAGGCAAGGCGCACAGTCTTATGTCATTAGGTCAGCAATGGCACCCAGGTGGGCTGTTGGCTCCCGAACCCCATAAAACACAGAGAACATTGCACTGTTCGAATGCTGAAGCTACTACTGGCCCCAGTATTGAATTGCTCTGTGATCTGCGATGATGTTGTATGCCAGGCAGATGTTATAATGCGTGCCAGATGCTGCTGTCCACGATCATCCTGGGCTTTTCTACAGCCCCAATGGTCTTGCAAGCTGGATGTTTTCCCTGAGTTTGTTTAGTCCAGGTATACCCTTGAAATTACTGACTATGTAAATCCAAATTTCATGGTAATTTCTGAGACCCATCTCCCAGGCTCCTACTGTCGTACTGCAGTTGAAATCGCTTAAATCCTGATATGCTGCCATCTGAACTGCAAATGCTACTACTTGAGCTGGTGGAGGTATCTGTTTCTATATGTGTGTTGTTTGTGGACGATACTATTCACCTATGGGTACGGTGGCATGTAATGGAAATGGCAGCACCCTTTCCAGGTTTGTTTGTTTTTTGGCACCTCAGTGTCTTTGCAAGTTTCCCCAAGTTTTTGACAAAATTTGATGCAAATTTGTTGATCAATTTTTTATGACACGACAAATGTAACAGCTTTACACACGTAAGAACAAAGCACTACTGTAAAAAAAACATGGATGAGCAGGGGAGATGTGACTCACACGTAAGAACAAAGCACTACTGTAAAAAAACATGGATGAGCAGGGGAGATGTGACTCACAGCACATGCCTAACAGCTTTCAAGGTCAACCCGTGCCAAACCGCTTTCTGCTGTGTCCATACACAAGACTGACAAAGAAGAAGAAAGCTGAACTTTTTAACCAGGTGAAAAATCAAAACATGCAGTGAAACGATGTGAATTTAAGGTAGCACGAGCAAGACAGAATTGTTCATGTTAATTTATTTACGTAAATAATAAACTGGAGCACATCAACACAACATAGAGGGAACACTGCGAGGGATAAAAAATTACGATTACGGCCAAAATCTTCATTCTGTCCAACTTCCGTTTTGGGAAATTCTTCCTCCATTTTTGAGGTGAAAATCAAATATTTATGGAATCAAATGATATTTGGCAACAACACTGGGCAGAAGAAACATTGTGAAAAAAAAAATATACGATCATGGGAGAAATATTCACTCTAACTTCCGATTTCAAAAGTATGAATTCTGTCCTCTGGCGGAAACCTACCTCGCTCACACCACCACCACCACCACCACCACCAATCACCCCAAAAATTCTGTTCAGTATGCATCGATTTCGTGAGTCGCACAAATGAAAGAATCTCCTGCCTGAATATTACTGGGAAAATTTTGCGCCACCTAACTTCCGTTTTCTGAAAAAAAAATTCTCCGCTTTTAAGCTAAAATACAAATATTTATGGAATAAACTTATATTTAACAACAATACTGGTTAAAAGGAACATCCCACGTAAAAGAAATGACAATCTTCAATCCGTTAAACTTCAGTTTCCGAATGTTTTGAAACATGAAAAATACCATCCCCTGACGGAAAACGACCCCTCCCTACCTTCACTAATCTCCCCAAAATTTATCTTCAGTTTTACATTGATCTCGAGAATTACCCAAATGATGACGAAAAAAGCAGAATTCCGCGAAAGAATCTCATGAATGGTTGTGTTACACGATTTCGAACTTACACAACCAGTCTGGATACTTTTTTTTTTTTTTTCACACCTTGTATGTTGCAGACATTTCTGGATGGTGTTAATGTATGTAGCCTGGGTGTGATGTTTCTGAAACAGTACCATGCACTTCTACTATGAAGGGGAGTCCTGTACATTCCATGACATTGACCAATTGTACAATGGTGAAAAAGCCTGAGATATATACTTGAGCAGCTACCCACCATAACTCATTGCACTCCAGATCATAACACTTCTTTATGCTGAATGTCATAAAACTGTTGCAGGTAGACGTAAGCACTTGCCAGTTTGTTCAATCCTATGTAAAATTAAATGCATTGCAAAAGATGACAAGATATCATTCCTTCTTGCAAATTGTTTAAAATTTCCAGCATTTTAAGTGTTGTTGCCAGTTCCTCAGTCACTGGAAGATAATGCAATTCAATACTGAGCACACATTTATGTCTACTACAAACTGTCTAAGAACTTTTGAAATATAATAGATGGGCATATTATATTTCAGCACAAAATACAAGGTTGGTGTAACAGCTGTGCTGATGGTGGCTAGCATCACCACTGGTGTGAAGGACACTGGTTGTAAAACTTGTCAGTACTACAGTGGTGCCCCCAGATTGAACATCTTTTTGCCAATGACTGTGGCTATTACCAATGTGAAAAATGGAAATGAGCAAAATCATGTACTATTAGAATAAAAATCATATTTAAGATATAGTTCAAAAGCATTTGTGGGAACTTATGAATTGTACCTCCAGTCTTCTTTAACCAATGTTTTGGAGAGGAAAGTGTTTAGATTGTTGCCAGATATCTCTTTGTGTTCCTGAATATGGCTGTCATAATTTGAATCATTCTATTTTGTCAAATTGTGAACAAATTTCCAGATCACAGAGATTAACTGAATGAAGGGAGTCCAAATCACAGTCATTGGAAGAAAGATAAATTTCTAGGTTTTCACAGTTACAAAGCTGCATTTCAATTTGAGAAGCAATTCACTTATGTAGCCTTTCCCACGGGGTTCCGTTGAGGTATTTCTGCAGTGAGGGAAGCCAATGAAGTTTTACAGTTGCCAATTTTTACAATTTTATTTTGTTCCTTCAGTAAATGCGTCTGACGTAGAAAGTCTTTCCAGAAGAAATTATAGAGTAGCATTCCTGGGAAGGTCAAGGGAGTCCACTTTTACTGTAATCCTTAAATCCTTAAATAGCAACTTTAAATTAGTGGGGGTAGAACTAATTGTAACATGGTAACCAAATATAGCTAGGTGTTATTCATGCCTCAAGCTGAAGTGAAAAATAATAGTAAGAGTCTGACTCCCCCCTCCCTAGCTGTGAATCAGAATTGCCAGACATAATAACCACAAATTCTCTGGTCACTGCATTAGCAAAAAGCTGTGTGGTCTTTATTGCAGATATTATATCAGCTTACTTTTTGAAACAGTCACATGACACATTAGATGCTCTTAAAAAATACATCTTTGATCTACACACCATTTGCTAAGTGTTTCTTCTTTTTAATGATAATCTGGGAGATACAAATTGTGACAGTGGCAACCTTATTTTTATCAGAAGCTTTGTTGAACATAGACTGCTGCCTAATCAGCTAAATTTTCAGCCTCTTCAGTTTCTTTTGCATCACTTTTTGGTAATATTGGGTTGATGCATAAGTTCATGCCATTTTTTTCACCGCACTACAGGAATGTATTACATCAGAAGGGAAAACGGAATCAATCAACTATCTATCCCCCCCATTGTTTATGATTGTGTCCCAACGTCTGGATAGGTCTGCAATGCCATTCTTGAAAAAACATGCAAGGTTTTGCTGCCAAGAAATCGAGGAAATTCTGGAGATCAACATCATTGTTGAACGTTCTGCCACGGAGTGCATTCGGCAGAGATCAGAACAGGTGATAGTCTGAAGGGGCGACATCTGGGGAATAGGCCGGATGTGGAAGCACCTCCCATTTCATGGCCTGAATGGCCATTTTGCTCATGTTTGCACTGTGAGGGCATGCATTATCATGCGAAGGACACCATGGCGCTGCTGATGTGGCCGCTTCTGCTGAATTGCTCACAATAGAGTGCAGCGTTGATGGTCCAATTCCTCAGCAGCATTTCCCAGTGAATAATGGCTTCCATGTCCCACCAGACACACATGTTTGCAGGAGGATGAAGGTAATGTTTTGGACATGGTGTGGGCATTTTGTTTGGGCTTAGCCATTCCCTCCGATGCCTGAAATTCATGTACAGGCACCACTTTTCATCTCCAGTAACAATACGTGGCAGAAAGGGTTTGTGTTGCTGAGAACACTGACGATAACGGGCGAGTAAGGAACCACATATGGCAACACACTGGTTCTTGTTGTCATCGGTGAGAGTGTTAGGCACCCAAGGCACCAATTTCTGGATCTTTCCCATACGTTCCAGGTGTCGCACCACTGTGGCATGGTCACATTCCATCTCAGTGGCTAATTTGTGTGTGGTTTGACGCGGATCCAAGTGGAGGAGATGGTTCAAACGATCCTCATCAAAGTGAGATGGACAACCAGAGCGTGGAGTCGTTGAGGTCAAAATTGCCATATCGGAACTGCACAAACCATTTGCAATAGCATCGTCCCCATACATGCCACAAATTTGTCTAGGCTTGGCGACTGTGGATCTCTTGTTAAACTCATAGAGGAGCAGATGTCCGAAACGTTCATTCCTCTCTACTTGACACCCATACTTCCGGACCTGAAAACCAAAAAACCATTAGCCACAATTACACAACACAATATGATTTAGATACATGACATTACTGGCTACATTTTGATACCCAATTGGCGCCATCTGCAATGTCACTACTGACCTGGGAAAGACTTGAAATAAAACGGCATGAACTTATGCATCAACCCAATAAAAAAGAAAAACCGTAACTACTGACCTGGGAAACACTTGAAACAAAACGGCATGAACTTATGCATCAACCCAATAAATCCATGTAGTTCTTGTGATGCATTATTTTGAAATGTCGCTCAACATGAAAAAAATTTTGCCTGCAGGAAAACTTGTGTTGCAATGTAAACAGTTTTTTCCCCCTTTAACTTCAGTGAAGAAGCAGTTGTATTCCCAGTCTGCATGGAACTGAAACATTTTTAGTTTTTGTCTGCACTCATGGGTTTACTACAAAAACAATACAAGTAACAAAATATTACACACAAACAGCAATACTTGACCGCAGCAGTCTATAACCATAACAAGAACAAGACACAACCTTTTAATTAGGTAGTGTACAGGGTGACTGACTTTTCTAACATTTGTTTTGCAACAAACACAAAGTTGATCCTGCCTTCCCCACTCATTTAATCACTGCACGACCAAGGACTGGGAAAGCAAGAGGTGCTGGCTTCAAAAACAGTAGTCTCATGTTGACCTCTGCAAGCAAGTAAATTTGTTGCCACAAGCGACTGGTCGTTCCCATGCTATGGCTTGGCAAACCCTGAGCTACCAAATGTGTTCATCCAATATCACCAAGACTTAAAACAATATTCTGAAAGTGTTTGCACATTATATATGTTGATGACATGGCTTTCATTTGAATGAGCTTTAAAATAAGCTTCAGCTGCTTGGAAATGCAATGCTTGTGTTTTGTAAGAGTAAAATAATCAGCCAAAAATTAGGCATACATGCCAACCTCTGAAAGTATTTTTCAGTAATCTAGCACATGGTGGCAAATTTAGGTATCTAGCCTGGCCACAAATTCCAGTCTGTCACAACAGTTATTACAGAAAAAAGAATAAATACATTAAATAATAATTTGTCAGTGCCTGTCCACAGGAAAATTCTAAAAACTTACTGAAGGTAATCTTTTATTACATTTTTTTCTTTTCTCACCCCCCCCCTCTCTCTCTTAATGCCCTCAAATTTTGGTGAGTTGGAATTAACTGCTTCTCCTATACAAACCAGTTTACTGTAGAACTGAACTGTAGACTTACCCTGTGTCTTAAGTCGTAAGTTTGCAGTTCACAGTTTGTATAGCCAAATAGGTTTTGATGTTTATTCTTATTGATTTATGACTAGAATTTCATCCATCATACTCACAGAACTTTTAGATTGAGGACCATGAATACATAATAAAAAGCTCTCACAATTTTAGATAAATGGTGTAACTTTTAAAATATGAATACTTTTTAAACAGAATGCATCAATTCTTACAAAGTTTCTAACTTCGTCACTTCCGTTTTCGGAAAACTTCCCCTCCCTTACCAAGCTGAAAAGCAAACATTTATGGGGGAAAATAATATTTAACAACAATACAAGTCAGTGGAAACATTGCAGGGAAAAAAAACATAAATAAAAAATAAAAACAATTACAGGACAGATTTATGCTCTATCAGACTTTTGGCGTAAATGTGACAAGGATGGTAAGTCAGATAATATCCGAAAACTTGAAAATTTTCATCGTCCTGGAGCGGGACTCGAACCCGCGTCTCCCAGAAAACGCCTAGGTATGCTTACCACTACACCACCCAGAACGACCAAGTTTCAAGTTTCCGATCAATTTTGAATTTAACCATCACAGGATTCGCTAGTCGAAGCAACCGGCATTCATGTTTAGCTAATCTGGAGGTTAATAATCCTATCCCATGATTGCCCAGAGAAGCAGGATTATTAACCTCCAGATTAGCTAAACATGAATGCCGGTTGCTTCGACTAGCGAATCCTGTGACGGTTAAATTCAAAATTGATCGGAAACTTGAAACTTGGTCATTCTGGGTGGTGTAGTGGTAAGCATACCTAGGCGTTTTCTGGGAGACGCGGGTTCGAGTCCCGCTCCAGGACGATGAAAATTTTCAAGTTTTCGGATATTATCTGACTTACCATCCTTGTCACATTTACGCCAAAAATAGGATTGTCATCTTCAAAATTTGTATTATATGGCGTAATCCCGTATTTCTTTCAGACTTTTGTTTTCGGAATTTTTTTCTCCATTTTCAAGCTGAAATACAATAATAATTTTTTTATGAAATAAAATGACATTTAACAACAATAGTGGACAGAAGTTCCATCACAAAAAACAAAATTTATAAATTACAGATACATTTTCACTCTAACTTCCAGTTTTGAAGATAGATACTTATATTTTCAAGCTGAAATATTATTTATGCGAAAAATTATATTTAACAATAGTGCTGGACCAAAAACCCCTGGAGAGCAAGCCCCAGTGCGCGAACTGCGAAGGGGTGTGACATCACAGTCAGAGGGCCATCACAACCCCTCTCTCCTGAGAGGTCAAAGGGCAAACGTAAGGGGAATGCCGATATTAGCTGCGTCTTCATGCGGCATTGGTCAGTATTGAGCTTTCGGTAGTTGTGCATGTGAGTTAGCATTTTTATACAACATGCCTGGAAAGTATTGAGTGCCTTTATGTAGATTTAATTACAAAAGCATATCTAAAAGCCACTGTTTTCAGCTTTCCTGAAGGTGAAAGCCTTCAAAGAAGATGGATTTCTTCCGTACGAATAAAGAATTTTGAACCCACCGTGAATTCAAAGGTTAGTTAAACCTAATTGTTCTCATGATAGCATGCTCGGCTTTCATTGTAAATACAACCCATAATTTAGTGAATTGTTAGTCGTTATTTTAATTCACGGAGTAAAATTTAAGGGCCTTCCGATTATCAGCTCATTATTTGTTGTGGTTTAAATAATGATACTACTTACCATTCAACATTTCACTTCTATAAAATAAATGTTATTTTTCTTTACAAAATTCATAGTTAGTAGTGTTCAAATTGAAAAAAAAAAAAAAAAAAAAAAAAAAACCCACCACCAAAGGAGATGTGCAGATAACTTTTTTACGGGTCTTATAGAGGTTATTATTCAAAAAAGTTGGTTAAATTTTCGAACTAAAGCCTAGTTCGTCATCAGGACTAAGTCATGATGATGAACTAGGCTTTAGTTCGAAAATTTGACCACCAAAGTTTTTGAATAATAACCTCTATAAAACCCGTAAAAAGTTAATTCTACAGTACACTATGAATAGAGGTGCCATAAATTAATTTACATCAAGTACTAAGGTTAACTAGACAAACTTCCAATAAATATTTACGTTATTTATTAATCAACATTTCATTTCCGTAAAACAAATGTCATTTTTCTTCACAAAATTGCTGTGTATCAGTGTCCTAATTAAAACAAGAATTCGCATGAAATACACAGAACACTTGATGCGCTGATAAATCTGAAGACTAGCCCAAAGAAAAGTTTATTGGTATGCCCAACAAATGTATCCGAAGGTTTGGAATGTGTCCGAAAGAATTCACCTATATCGTTAAACTTCAGCACAATCCCTGAAGTTTACTGGCTGATAAGCTAAAATGTATGTTATGTACATATATTCATGTGTTTACAATTTTTTTAAGTTAGTTAAAAAAAATTGTAAACACATTTTAAGTTTTAATTGAAATTAAGTTGTGGTAGAGACTGAGGTTTGGATTAGAGAACTATGAACTTGAATTGTCTACATTGAACTCTTTTGCAAAGCAACACTTTAATTTCTAGTTACATTCATAGTCACATGTATAAGGATAGTTTCAGAAATATTGGCAATGAAGCATTTCTCCCTGCAAGAAGCACATTGTGCAAAAAAGAAAGTACTTATGCATAATGAAGGAACAGATTTGTTGATGCATGTGTTTTCCGCTTTTTAGGGAGTCTGTTAATGTGTTAATTGATATCTTTACAGATATTGAAAAATGGAAAAAAATGTGGCATTTAGATTTTCCAGCATAAAATTTGCAGTGTTATGTGCATTAATTCGAAGATATCCAAATTAATACATTCCATGTTCATTTGACAAAGAACTTTTCCCTAAATGATTCTAATTTATAATTATTTCTTTTTTTACCTTCTAGAAGTATTTGTAAGATTTGAGCACACATCTTATTGTATTTTCACGAAATATACTCACTAAATCGGAAATTTTGCTTTCGCATTCTTTACATAATTAAGGAAAAATCTTTTTTTTTTTCTTTCATTTTAGTGAATCGAACGCAAAGGGAATTTCTAAAAGTTTTATTAAGTGAAATGTTTATGTCCATACAGTCCTACCAATTTGCCATTAACGCACTTAAAAAAAATCGTAGTTGCAAAAATGCTTAATGTAAAATGCTGGTCTTTTTCACATTATGTGTGAAAAAACTTATGTTTGTGCTCCTTTAGCCAAATTGCAAACAAAAGGAAAAATTTGAAATATTTAGTTTTAAGACCATTACATGAAATCATTTCCCAGCACAAGAGCAAAACTTTGTAATTCCCCGATTTACAGGATCATTGCTGTAAACTGAGGGGGGGGGGAAATGAAAGCTAAAGATGTAATCTTTCGATGTTATCTAAGGATAAAAATTATAGAGAAAAAAACCGGTCGATTTATTGCTGCGCGCAAATTGTCTAGTATCGCACTCGATAAATTATTTCTGTGCGTAAACACTGCGGTACTTCGTTGGCGTTTTCAAGAGCAGAGAACTTGAGGCTGGAATCAGTCGGCCCACTAGCTGACTTCACAGACCAGTTCAAAGGCTTTCTTAATCTTCAGGGGGTTTTGGCTGGACAGAGACAACATTAGGAGTAAAAAAATATATATATATATATTACGGGAGAAATCTTCACTCCATCTAACTTCCGTTTCAAAAGTTTTGAAAGATGGAATTCTGTCCTCCGACAAACTCCCTTTCCAAATTCTATTCCATATAGCAACGATCTCAAGAATAACCCAAATGATGATAAAAAAGTGGAATTCCGCGATTCCGCAGGAGAATCTCATATCTGTTGCCAAAGCAGGAAAATCAAACAGTGATTTTCCGCAATCTCATCATGTCCATACTTCTGTAATGCCAAATAAAACTTCGTAATATTAAGGAAAATCCATACTGGTTGGCATCTATGATTAGGGGATATTGGCCTGATTCCCAGAGATGAAGTTCTAGCTTGATTCCTACAGATTCAAGTTCTTTGATGTGTTGGATGAAAAGTATTTCTAGCATTTTTACTGTCATGAAATAGTGAGTTTCTTTGTCTTCCATGTGACACGATAATTTCAAGGAAGTGAGATGTACTTGTTTGTCAGTAACAAGGATTTAAAGTTTAAATTTGTTCTGGGAATCTAAATTCATATGCTCTGTTTCTTGGTGGCAGAGAGCAAAATTTAGTTGCAGAGTATGTTGTCCCAGGTGTACGAAGTTTGCATGAAATTCAAACTGAGTATAAATAAAAAAAAAAAAACCAAAGTTACGGTTTTTGAGAGAGGAACTGGTAGAACTGAATGTAATATAAGTTTAAATGGCAGTGATTATCAGGTAAATAAGCTTGTGTATTTAGAAAGCATGTTTGACAGAGAAAACAAACTGGATGGTGAAATTAATTAGTAGGTGAGTGAATTCTTCATTGAAAGTCATAGCTGCTTTGGGAGGTTTTCACAGAAATGATGGGTTCTCAATAGATTCCTCTGCATGTCTGTGTGTGAAATTGTTCCTACTCTGGCAGTGAAACATGGGTACTACAGAAGAAACATAGGAGTTGCTTGTGTGCTGGAGAAATGTGTTACTTATCAGGGGGGAGACATATTCCAATTGTGTGAGGAATGAAGATATATTGCACTTGTGTAATGTGAAGCAAAATGTTGTATGAATCGGTTTTTGGCAGGGTATTTATGACGTAGAAATCATCAGAATAAGAATTTAAGTTTTTGAATGGCAAGTGAAAGATACGTGTGATAAGCTTCTTTAATTCTTTTATGCATATATGTGGTGGTTTAAAAAGGATGTTAACATGCTTTGAAAACATCTGGTGATCATAGTGTATTTTTAGTGCGCAGGTATTCAGGAAAATCCATTCAGGGTTACAGCAGGCAAAAAATTCAAAAGTGGCAGTATAAAGTAGCAGTAGTTCTTAAAGATGTTTGACTGTATTTATTAATAGCTCAGTAAGTAGGTCAGACATTGGCATTTCTTATTGAGAGCTTGAATTCTTTGGGAACTTCTCAGAAATCAAGTCCTTCAAAGTGCAAACAGAAAAAAAAAGGAAAGAAAGAAAAAGCAGAATATATTGTGTTTATTCATTTATTGTATTGCAATTAAGTAATTGTTAAACTGGCTTTCCAATGCCACTAATTTATATTATTATATTAGAACATAACATTTGTAAAAAAGAAACTTGGCTGTAATTTCTCTTTACTGCCTCTTTAATCTCACTATTCCACCAAGCATCACCTCTATTGTTACCCACCATTGTGGTGCCACAGACCTCTTTAGCAGCAGTGACAACACAGTTCTTAAAACATTCCCACTTCTTTTCTACATCCCTCTCACAAGACTTCAACTGCTTCAGTCATTCTCTGAGTATGTCAGAATAGCACTGATGATTTTTTCAGGGAGCCTTTCCACCTTTATTCCTTCTATCCTGGGTCTCTTCCTATTTTTTTCCACCAACCAACATTAAGTTTCACTCGTGACACAACCAAGTAATGATCAGAACCAACATCCGCACCTCTCATCACACGGGTGTCAACAACTAAGTGTTTCAGACGCTGATTGTAGACAACAAAATCTATCACACTCTTTTGACCAAGAGTACGATTTTCCCAAGTATATGTGTGGATATACTTGTGGTTGAAAAATGTATTAGATACACACAAATCATTCTCAATGCAGAGTTCAATTAATCTTTCACCATTATCATTCACACAAGGATCATTAAACTTACCCAGAACATTGTCAGAAATTGCATTCTGCACACCTACTCTAGCATTGAAATCCCCTGCTATAACTTTTTCTTCAACACCAAACTGGCTCAAAACAGATTTTAGCTCATTCCAGAAATCTTCCTTCTTGTCAGAAGGTTCCGAGTCACAAGGAGCACACACTACAACTACAATTCTCTGAAGTTTCACTTTCAAACGAATCCAGAGAATTCTCTCACTTACGCAACTATAGTTAATCAAGTTCTTCATCTTTTCACTTAAAATCACACCTACACCAGCCTGTCCTCTCATATTATCCAATACTCCAGACCACACACTCACCGTTCCATTCACTTCTTCTAGCCCAATTTCCTTCTTTTTGATTTCACTTACACACAGCACATCCAGTCTATACTTATTCATCTCCTCAATCACCTCACTCATCTTGCCATTTATACATCTAGTATTCCATACACCAATCTTACATTCACTCAGCAGAGATCTCTTTCCCATACGCCGTTTAGAAAGTCCAGGTCGATTGCGTGGTGGACTGTCCTTCTCAAGTGTGGGTCCACCATATCCCACACGTGAGTCCGGATATTAATTTATTTTTGTCTTTTTAATCAGGTAAGTACATCAGTGTTGGGGATTAGCCCACAGCTGAGGGTTCCAGTTGGTCATTCAACCTAAGGATTCTGGAACAAAACCCAGTGAGTTGGGGTCTTTTTGCCAATGTCACACAGAACTAGCTGGCACCTCTCCAAGATTCACAGAGGCCCTAGTTGCTGTTGTGTGTGCCATTGTTACCACGGAGCACCTCGAGGAGGCAGACTCGTCGTTCACTACGACCGCCAGCATTTTCTTTATTAATACGCACAAATTCATGCTTATTGTGTGCATAATTTGTTTAATCTTTGTTTACTCTGTATTAAAATATTTTCACCCACATCCTATTGGAATGAAAGTATGTTATTAAAATATAAGTGATCCTTAATTTTTGGACATGAGTGTAAATTGCTTTATGGAGTTTTCCACCAATGCTGGAGTTTTAAATTATTATTATTACTCACGATTGGTGGCAATACCTTTTAGGGTGTGTTATGTGTCCTTGTTGCAATGTTTAAAAAATTCATGCCTTATGCCTCACTTATTCTACAGGAGGAGAGTTGAAAGTTTTGCAATATTTGCATAAATGCATGTGTTTCGGTGGGTATGTCACATGTTTAAACTAGTTTAAGTCATGCACTGCAGTCAGTCGAAAGGGATATCAAAACATCAACGCCAACCTCTACTCTGAACAGCTGGAGCGGATGTATGCCATTTTGGAGAAGTAGTGCCAAACACTGGCGAGCAGAAAGCACGCTCTCCTACAGCAGGACAACGCTCAGCCTCATACCATGCAAACAACCCAGGCAAAACTCCAGGAACTTGAGGGCATCGAACTGATGCCACACCCTGCATATAGTCCGGACTATGCCGCATTGTATTATTACTTGTTCTGGTCCATGACCCACTTCCTTCGCGGGCGGCACTTCAACAACCAGGATGAGGTGGCAGCTGGGGTGAAGGAGTTCTTCGCCTCGAAGGACAAGAACTGGTAGACAGATGGCTAAAGATGGTGCAACACGATGGCCTATACTTTGAATGTTAGTCAGCTCTCATCGTAAAGGTACATATGAAGACATAAGGTGATCCAAATATTGCAAAACTTTCGACTCACCGTCTGTACAAATGTTTGTTAAAAGAGGAAAAATTTTTAAAAGCTAGTCTAAAATTATTTAATTATAGGAAAAAATATCCCCCCCCCCCATCCACTCGATATAAAGATAAATGTTAGTTAAAAAACATAGGTCTGACACCCAACATTTTTTTAAGAATTGCTGTCAGCATCACTCACCTTCTTTATACCTCCACTCTCATTTACCACCAGAAAAAACATGAAATAAATATTGGCAGTTTAAAGAGGTTTGACCGTATTTCATATTTAAAACAGAAAAGAATATATAAATTAACTGTTCTACACAATTCCAGTTTAAAAATGTACTACAAGACTTTAAAACAAAAAAAAAAACCTACTGTAACAGAAATGTAAATCTGAGGAAGCTTACCTTTCCCTCTTTCAGCACATTTTCTACAGCTTCTGCTATGAGATTTGCGTAATAAACCAAATTTGCATGACGCAACATTCCAACAGCACAAAACAGCATAGCTGTAGGATTGGCAATATTTTTGCCAACAGCTTCACCAAAAGCATGTCTTGCACCCTAAACAAGAAAGACATAGCAGGAAAACACGAACTATTAAGAGATCAACAAAGATAAGACAAATCAGTGTTAACATACTGAATAACATAAAAGATAAGACATTATTTTCAAAAATGAGTGCTGAAGGTTATGTTAAAATCAAAACCTCTCACCCAGTGAAAACATTGAAGTGCAAAGGAACAAATACAAAATATCCGATACTGATACTGCAAAGTGAAAAAAAAAAAAAAAGATATCGGTCTTCCTTTACACAGTAATTAATAATATTTTTATATTCTTCCTGTAAAGAAGATGGACTCTTATAAGATCAGCTTTGAGAATATACACGGTGTCCCATATAAAACACAACCTAATAGTAAGAACAAGAAACACTTCAATCGGTATTGTGATGTAAGAAACAAGTAGGAAAGTATAAAACATAAATGAATAATTGAATGCATGCGTGAAATGTTACAGTAAGTGCTGGAAGTGCCACCATCTGCCTGAATATAAGCATTCACCATTTTCACAGTGTTTCTTGCTACTTTTTTTAACTTTGTGGACAGATATTTATCACAGCATCTTAACTGTTGACCTTCAGTTGTGTCAGGGTTTGTGGTTCATTTTTATAAAGTCTCCTTGAGATAAACCCAGAGAAAAAAATTCAGCGGAGTCAAGTCACGATCGATGATGCAATCACTGAAAAATTCCTTTAAGAAAGTGGTGGTTGTGTTGGTAAAGTGTGATGTTGCGCAGTCATGCTGTATCAAACAGTTCGTTCATCCATTTCCAAGAATACAATAAACTGCATCAACAGACCCTGGTATCGTTCAGCATTAATTGTGTCCTCAAAGAAGAAAGGGTCAAATAATTCTTTTACGAGATAATGCACACCGAACACCAATCTTCTGTGGTTGCAACAGCATTTCATGATATATGTGGGGATTTTCAGCACTCCAAATCTCGCGGTTTTAGTTACTAACGTCACGGTTCAAATGAAACCATACCTCATCTGTGAAAAATAACAAGTGCTGTACATGAATCCCTACATGCAAAAAAATCATGAAACCAATGGCAATATTCTATTATTATTTTTTGTCTCTTTGTTGGGACCAAGAAGCTACTGCACAGATTGTATTTGATATGGCCGCAAGTTTATCAGTTTTGTGGCTCGATGAATGGAAGATCTAGGCACATCAATTTCAGCTGATAAGCACTGTACTGACTTTTGTGGCGAGCTCTGCAGTCTATCCCCAATATTGTACACTGTTCCCACAGTCAACACTGTCATGGTTCTTTTATGTTCCTTGTTGTTCATGGAACCTGTCTGTCAGAATTTTGTCACCACCCTAAATATGAAAGTCTTATTCGGAACTGTTCTGTCTGGGTATTTACGCCAAAAAGATTGTTGCACTGCAGTAAAAAAAATCACATGGAGAAATAAGCCTCAACGATAAAAACATATTCCTCTAGTGAATAAACCATCTTGACGCTCGCACAGCACTGAAAACACTGGCAGCGTAATGGCTATAGCGATGGGTCTATTGCATAGGAGGGGTGTCCGGATGTTGGACAAGTTGATTCCAGCTTGTGGTACGATGTTCTCGTTGATAATTCATTATCTCTACAAATCTGATGGATGGGTTGCATTTTATATGGGATACCCTGCAATATGAAAGCAGTTAACTTGTACTTCCCAAGGGTATGTGAATGGCAAGGAATAACATTAGGAGTCGCTATAAATTTCTTACAAACCAAAGGAGGAAAGGAACTGTCTGTCTCTACACCAATGTTTACATCTAGAAAATTCAAATTATATTGTTCTCATTCATTTGATGTGAATCTTGCACTATGGAAATGACTGCTGAAATGAGTGTCACTAAAGAATTTCTCTGTTGTGGTCAAATAATGAAAGTAGCATCTACATATCTTAACCATATGGCAGATTGTAATAAATAATTAGTAATATCATAATAAGAATATAAAGCTTTAATATTTGGTATCACTAATCAGCACATAGTTACTTTTTATATCTGTATTAGAAAACTTCAATGAATAGCTCCAAGTTCAGTCAAAAGAAGACTTGAAAGAAAAGTCTTTTTTTGTTGCACGTAGAACAGCAATAAAAAGATACTTTCTTGTCCATAAAAAAATAAAAATAATAATGAAAAGAAACAATGAGCAATTTCTTCAACAAGCAAGCTTTGGCCATATTTAGTATGGGTTATTTTCTGTTATGAATTATCCTTGCTGCTAAAGATTGCACACAACCTCTATTGATATTTGCTGATGCATGCATCATTATTGGTTTCTGGTTCATGGAGACCAGATGTTTCCAATGAAAGGCAACCCACAGTAGCAGTATGACTTTACAATAACTGAGAGTACATATATCAATTACAATACCCTGGAGTAGGATCCAAACCTACATCTCCTGATTCCTGCTCGATTGTGCTACCATTACATTACCCTGGACAGTGAAGTTCCAAGCAAACTGAAGCTAAGCAGAGATAACTTAGGAATCTGGATCCAGAATTTTAGATCTTTCCCACTCCAGGGTGATGAAATTTTCAAGTTTTCTGAAGAGTGGTTACATGGGAAACAGTGGAAATACAGCACCTCTGTGTCAATACACAGTCGTATCAGAATAATATAACCACCTACCTAACGATGGGAATAACCGTCCTTGGCTCGGATGAGAGTGGCAAGACGCGTGGCATGGACGCAATGAGGTCCTGCAAGGTTGCCCAAGGCACACGTGCCCATTCGGACTGAAGCGAGCCTGGAGATGACATGATTATGGGTTGGCATGTTAAACCTGTTGACCCAAATAGTCCCGACATGATTATGGGTTGGCATGTTAAACCTGTTGACCCATATAGTCCCACAAGTGCTCTATGGGGTTGAGGTCGGGTGATTTCACCAGCCAAGGGAGAACGGAGACATTGCTGTTGTGTTCCTGGAACCAGTCGTGCTTCCCTTTAGCAACGTGGCAGGGAGCATTTTCCTGTTGGTAGACACCATCAACATCAGAGTAAATGTCCAACATGAAGGGATGCCTGTGGTCAGCAAGAATGGACAGGTAGCCATTGACATTCAGAAACCCATCTAGTGGTCCCAGGTCACACGAGCAAAACAACCTTTAGACAAGCACACTGCTGGCCTGTACTTGACTGCCAAACGTGTCTGGGTGTTGGTTCTCATGTGCCTGACGCCATATCTGCCACCGCCCGTCACTTCCGTGGAGTAGGAACCTCTATTCATTGGAGAAGACAACCATTTCCAACTCTTCCACTGTCCAATGACAGTAGTCCCATGTGAACTGCATGGGCTGTTGGTGATGGACCTGGGTTAACATGGGCACCTTGACGCAGTGTCAACTTCAGAGACCCATGCATAACAGGGTTCACACTACTGTTATTGGATACACGTAACTGGGTGCCCCAGCGTTCATTTGCATGGTCAATTGCTGCACTGTCGCGTGTCAACTGCCCTTTACTAATCAACGTTCTCCTCTGGGATGGAGGGCCTTTGGGGCTCCACTGTTATGATGTCGGGAGGTACTCAAGAGTGCCAGCAGTCCATTCTTGGTACACCCTTACTACAGCACCTTGTGAAGTGGGCTGTTTCTGAGATGCTTACACCCTTGGCATGGAAGCCGATGATCATTCCTTTTTGAATGTCTGTCAAAAAACCACTGCCCCTGCCCACTGTGATCACATAACACACTATGGCTCATCTGTTGTGGCCAGCTGCTTATATCTCCATGTGGTCGACCTAATCACATGCACTCTATGACACATATGGGCAAGTACACTGTGATTCTGGGGGTGGAATGATACTCATTTGTGCTTTCCATGTAACTGTAAAGAATTATTTCTTTCAGGGGATTTTGTTTCCCATTGATTTGTTTGATATTTCAAAATCCATGCATTTAAGGTTCATTCAACAAATCTAGTAACTAATCCATCAAGTTCAGCCTGTGCTTGCAAAGAGTTGCTTATATGTAAAAATAAAATTACAATTTACATTTTTTTTAGATATTAAGACATAATTCAACTGTTCAAATGCAAATCATGAATTTTGCATTTTATGAATAGAACATTTTAAGAATTTCAATGTGTGAATAAAATCAGTGATTTAATGACGTATCCCTTTTGTATTGATTCCCCATAAAAAAAAGGGGGGTCTCTATGACTGTTAACAAGTCTCAAGTAACATTTTGTTTTCTGAAAAGTTTAGCCGTCATGGGATGTTAAAGTGAAGATATCAAGCAAATGCCAACGAAAAAAAGCTTATTAAGGAGGAGAAAATATTGTCAACAGTAAGTTTGGCTGTAATTTTTTTTTTTTTTAAAGCTACCTCACATTATGAGGTTAAGTTCTGAGTGATACACAAAAGTAGCACTTACTGATGATGAATTTTTGACACAATGGACCTCATTGTGTTCAGTTTTTAGAAATTCCATGTGTAAGTTTTTAGAAATTCTTTTTTTCTTTTCTTCTTTTCTTTGTCCCGTCAAAAAATTAGTTTAGAAAGAAATTAAAAATAAATGCAGTAAGAAATGGTTAGTCTTGTATGATAATCACTTCCTCCAGCATAGCAAAGAGAGAAATACACACTAGTTTTAAAGCAGTAACAATAAGTCTAAAAACTGTATTGTTTGATAGACAAAACAAAACAAAATGGTCTTTCAAAAAGATTCTGATTAGTAACAAACCAAAAACTGTTTAGAAATATGCACACTGTTACATATTCTCACATAGCATATAAGGAAGGAAACACACATCCACTAGTTTTGTTAAATACAGGCTAAAGGTACTTGCACAAAATGTAGAATGTAATTTAGTTATACATATAATGAAAAGAAAATAACTTACAGGTTCATATATGACACAGTCAGAACTATAACTTGCACTTGGGACAAGACCAGCTCCTCCTACAAGTCCAGCAGCAAGGTTGTCAATTATATTACCATATAGATTTGGCATAACCATCACATCAAACTTGTCCGGGTGAGCAACCAGCTGCATGCATGTGTTATCAATGATCATATTTTCAAATTCAATCTGTGGATATTGCTTTGCCACTTCCTCACAAGTTCTCAAAAACAAACCATCGCCCAACTTCATTATGTTAGCTTTATGTACTGCAGTCACCCTTTTGCGTCCTCGTTTTGTTGCATAGTCAAAGGCAAATTTGGCAACTTTCTGTGATTTCTCTTTTGTTATTATTTTTAAACATTCAATCACACCAGGAACACTCTGGAAAAGAAAAATAACAGGCAATAAGAAAACTAAATATGCAAATTAAAAATGTCAAAAAAAGCTCCTAAAATACAACATATAGTATTCTCCATAGAAAACAGAAATTGCTTTAGCATGGCAGTGAAATATTTTGCGCTCCCAAACCCCCATTCTCTGCAGCCTCAAACAAGGGCCAGGAGGTAGAACAGCTTTTTACTTTATTTCTAAAAATGCTGGACGTTGTACACTCTAAATATGGTAAAATGATTTTTCATGTAAACAAAAAGGTTTTTAAAAGTAACAGTAGTGCCACTGCATAGTATTTACGTGCTATTCTTTACTTGTGATAAGCAAATGTCATACATCTCTCCATCTCTCTTTGTGTCCCTCCACAGTAACATTTCTGGTGAAAAGTTAAATCCTTAATTTTAAATGTCACCAAAGCTACTTTTTCAGTTGAACCAAAGGTACTTTCAGTTGGACCTAAATCAAAATGCAATTTGTCTTTAAGAAAGCATTTATTGAAACCGTGCATTAATGTGGCAAATCAGTAAAACTGAGTGAAATACATAATATTAATGTGATCTGGGCAGTTGGCTGGCAAAGGGAAAACAGTCAGGCAGCCCATCTGGCCAAAAGGCACTGGGTTAAGCACTAATAATTTGTTATGGTAAATCTAGTTTAATCAAAATACAAATTTCTAAATATTTAAAATAACAGAAAGACAAAAATCACCAGCCTTCAGCAATGTTTTATGAGAAATCTATTGGCGCAATGCATGGATTTCTCATAAAAAATTGCTGGGCCCAGTTCAAAAAAACCCACCTAGGTTTTTTCAAAATTAGATTCTATTTTTTCTTCTACAGTATTCTAAATTTCATCAGCACCCAATAAAATATATATATTTTTACTATTAATAACAATAGGAATAATGACTAGATTCTTTTTCTTGCCTTCTCAAAGGTAATAGTTGACCGATTTTATTATTTAGCAACATAGAACAATCCTTTCAGATCAGCTGACAAAGCAACTGATCTGAAATAAGAAAATTAAACAATAATCCTGAAAATAATAAATGGTTGCATATATAAATACTTTCCACCTATAAAGAATAACTATAGAATAGACCAACATTATCTATTCATACTATAAAAAAAAATAATAGAGAAACAATATAACATACTTAACATTCAAACTAAAATATTATCTTTAAATAAAATTTGCCTGAGATTTTTTTGTGTGTGGCATGTAAACTGCAATTGTTTTTGACTATTTACAAAGATAGCCTAAAAATTAAACAATGGTACAAATAATAAAGTATTTTTGCTTTGTGTTTTACTCGAACCTCAAAAGCAGTCTGAAATTATCATAGTTTCGTGACCACACAATTTTCAAATATTTTCAAACCTCGTTTTGTTTTTCTGTAAAACAGCCACATTTAAATAATTAATGGAATCTCAGAAGTTTTAGCCAGAAACAAAACTACCAATCTACAGGAAATTTTGATCCAAAAAGGTAAACTGAACAAGTTTTGTGGCTTTCTTCTCTATCTCAAGCCTATTTCGTAACTTATTCCAAACTAGTTGAAACATAGAGGAAATTCTCTTAATGGAGGCAGATGTAGCTGGTGCTGAATGTAAGCATACGAAAAAGTTACAAAATCCTGCAGACAATTTTGAATTCGAATCCATTTCAGACTTTTTTGCCATGGTTTAACTTTAGGGGTCGGCTCATAAAATGACTGTTTTCTACGCGTTCCCAGTTTGATGCACGGTCGTATCAGAATAATATGACCACCTACCTAATAATGGGATGACAGTGGTGAGATGGAGTGGTACGGACTCATTGAGGCCCTGGAAGTTTGCCTGAAGCACATGGAGGTCCTGGAGATGACGAGGTTGTGGGTCAGCATGCCGAACTTGTCGATTCAAATAGTCCCATAAGTGCTCTAGGGGATTGAGGTCGGGCAATTTCGCCGGCCAAGGGAAAACTGAGACATCGCAGCCGGGTTTCTGTAAACAGTCATGCACCGCCTTAGCGACGTTACAGGGTGAATTGTCCATTAGATACCATGACCACCAGGGTAAACATCTAATGTGAAGGGATGCATGTGGTCTGCAAAAACGGACAGGTAGCCATTGGCATTCAGGGAGGGTACCAGTGGTTCCAGAGCAGGGCACAACATTTCCGGTCGCCAGCTCGCCATTGGTGAGTGAAGAACTGTCATCGGCGAGTAAAACTTTTCTCATTGAATCATTGAATTACCGCAATTTCGTTGCTAACATCTGCGGCTATTATGACGCTAAAAGTTTTTTTTTTTTTTTTTACTCGAATGAACTTCGACCAGTGGAGGGAAGGGGGGGTTGAATCCCATCAAGATATGCAGGTAGGTCACAGCAGAGACAATCCCTCAAACAAAGAAAGAAAAGCAAAAAATAAACAAGCTTCCTCAGATTTATGACACCCGCAATTGAGCTACTAGAACGAACTTTTAAGCAGTGCGCGAAAACACAAAACACAGGGTCTTCGGCACTGCATTTCATTTCTTTACTTTTGATAGCAAAGACACAACACAGAAACTTCGTTTTTTTTTTTTTTTTTTTGGCGGGGAGGGTAAAAATATGCACTATTTTAATCGTATTTTTAGAAACTGGGAAGAGCAATGTTTTTTCTTTGCAAAAACAATTTCTGTAAGTGTCTTACTGTTAAAAAAAAAGTGTGAATCATTAGATACTAATTTTCTAAGAAAACTGCTCACTGTCAACGGTTGATCAGAGGATTTTCACTGTCATCTTTAAATCCACGAAATGTCTACCAAATAGAAAAAATATTTGGAAGACGTGAATGAATAATAAAAAAATTATAGTAGGATAAAAATGTGAATTTAAACACAGTATTTCTATCCTATGTAACCAAATGGTTTAACTTTAGGGGTCGGCTCATAAAATGACTGTTTTCTACGCGTTCCCAGTTTGATAGGGCTACAGCTGTTAACGTGTGTGCAGCACATACAAGCAATGTTTGCTCCCAAGATGACTAAATTAACACTTTGGCAAAACCTAAAAAAATTATTATAAGTACTATATATACTCGCATAAAAGCCGAAAGTTTTTGGAAGAAATTCTTTTTTTTTTTAAAGTGAAAGTGTCGGCTTATATGCAAGTCCCGGTTTTTGTCAATTTCTAGCTGTTGAACCAGGGGGTGGCCGCCCCGGTGGCACAGCGGTCTAAGCGATGGCCTCTGATCATTCGTCCGAAAGGGTTAACGTGGCAAGCTCATAAGACAAACAAAATGTATTGACATAACCAACCTTAAAAAACACCATAATACCTTCAAGTTGGAACTGAAGAACAGGTTCTCTGCTTTAGAAGGCCTAACATTGGAAGAAGTGGACATCTCTGAAGTTAACAGAAAAGTAACCAAAGCTCTTATGGAAACAGCAACAAAATTAGCTGGGTCTAAGAACAAGTTGCATGTAAATAAATTATCAGGAAAAACGAAAATGTTGATGCAAAAAAGAAGAGAGATGAGGACAACTAAAGAAGATGTAACTTCCAAAGTGGAATATATAGAGCTATGCAAGACAGTACGAAAAAGTATCACTGAAGACGTAAGAAAATTCAACTGTGAACTAGTGAGGAAAGCAATTGAAAACAACCAAAGCCTAAAGATAGCAAAGGGACATCTCAGTAAGGGAAGAAAACAGATTATGGCACTGAGAAAAGAAGATGGTTCTGTAACAAGAAATAGAGGCGAAATTTTGACAAGAGTGAAAGATTTCTACTCCAAATTATATGAAAGGGATGATACATGCACTCCAGACATCATGAAAGATACCAATACCAGAGTTCCTCCAGTCCTTCCAGCAGAAGTTGCACATGCAATCAAGAACATGAAGCGGGGAAAAGCTCCAGGAGAAGATGGAATTACTGTAGACATCATACAAGAAGCAAGTGGAGAAATCGAAACAGTACTCGCCCAAATTTTCACTCGATGCCTTAATGAAGGAAAGATTCCTGAGGATTGGAACACCGCTACAATGATCCTGCTACATAAGAAAGGTGACATTGAGGATCTCGGAAACTACAGACCTATCAGCCTCCTATCAGTAGTTTATAAAATCTTCACTAAAGTTCTTTCACACCGCTTGAAGGTAACACTGGACATGGCTCAACCGAGAGAACAAGCTGGATTCAGGAGTGGCTACAGCACAATAGATCATATCCATGTGCTGAGAGAACTAATTGAAAGAGCGAGGGAATATGAACTTCCATTGTGCATGGCTTTTATCGATTATGAAAAAGCCTTTGATTCGGTGAAACCATCAGCAGTTACAATGGCTCTGAAAACCTGCGGTATTGAAGATGCATACATTAATATTATTAATAACATCTATGAAAATGCAAGTGCAAAGATTAGGCTGTTTGAAAATACACTGCCGGACAATTGCTAAGGACGGATGACAATAGCAACGATAGCAACCATAAAATGGAAGGCAGGAAAATATGGAAATTAGCATAAGTGCGGGATACAGTAAGACGTGTTGTGCGTATGCAAATTTTGGATTGCCGAACTTGTTCGTGACGTCATAGCGCTGATAAGAGATATAAAGAATTTGACGCGTATTGACCGTTGTTGCTCAAACGCAAAGTTGAAAGGGAAAGAATCAATTGACGAACTTGCAATTTTCATTATGTCTTCCCGACATCACCTAGATGATTTTACGCGTGGCCGTATTATTGGTAAGATTGAAGAAGGGCGAAAAATAACAGATGTTGCCAGGGAGTTCGACGTCAGCCACAGTGTTGTTTCAAGGCTTTGGAAATCATTTCAAACAAATGGAGAGTGTAGCAAACGTCACGGGGGAGGTCTTGTTCACAGTACGACACCTGCAGAAGATCGTTACATAGTGCTATCAACAAAAAGACACCGGCGCAGCGCAGCTAGTGAGGTAGCAAATCAGTTTATGGCTGCTACTGGCAAGCGGATCTCCCGAAAAACTGTCGCCAGACGTTTGCATGAAGGAGGACTATACGCCCGCCGTCCTGTTGTGTGCATCCCATTGTCCAGACGTCAACGTACCGACCGTTTGCAATGGTGCCATCAACATCGCAATTGGACTGATAACGACTGGTGTGCTGTCCTCTTCTCAGATGAGAGTAGATACAGTATATCGTCTGATTGTCGACGACAATTGATCTGGCGTGATAGTGGTACTGCATATTGTCCAGCAAACATACAGGAAAGGGACCGATATCCGACATGTAGTGTCATGGTATGGGCTGGCATCATGATCAATGGCCGTACATCCCTCTATGTGCTTCCAATCGGGACTATGACTGGCCAACGATACATTAATGATGTTCTGCTACCTCATGTTCGCATGCTCCGTGGTGCTGTCGGTGATAGATTAATTTTCATGGACGACAACGCTACATGTAATCGAACAGTCGCTGTCCAGGAGTGTCTTGAGAGCGAGGATATTCAACGCCTCGTATGGCCAGCACGTTCTCCAGATCTGAATCCCATTGAAAATGTGTGGGATGCTTTGGAGAGGAGTTTTGCTGGTCGCCAACGCCCTCCAATAAACAAGGACACCCTCATCAGTGCACTGACAGAGGAATGGGATAAATTACCCCAACAGCTGCTTGATAATGTTGTGCAAAGCGTGACACGACATGTGGAATCTTGCATCGCCCTCCATGGTGGCCATATCCCGTATTGACATCTTACGCCGGAACGCCTGCGGACGGTAATTGCATTTTTTCACGTTTACGTATTCTGCACAAAATGGCCTGTTTGTCCCTTGAACACGTTCCAAAGCCTTCTGCATTTCAAAGCACAATAAATTGTCTTTCTTGTAATGTCCTGGCATTCTGACATTATTTTACTTCACTTGGCATCCAACCACACTTACTTTTTATGCGCTATATAGCCGTTTATGATCCGTCCTTAGCAATTGTCCAGCAGTGTACAACAGACATAAAAATTGGAAAGGGAGTGAGACAAGGTGACACCATATCTCCGAAGCTCTTTAATGCCACATTGGAGGGTGTTTTTCAGTCACTGAGCTGGGAAAACAAGGGGATAAAGATTAATGGAGATTATCTAACCCACCTTCGTTTTGCTGATGACGTAGTCATTTTTGCAACTAGCCCATCAGAGCTGCAGAGTATGATCCAGGAACTTGCTGACAAGAGTAAAGAAGTGGGATTAAAAATGAACTTTCAGAAGACAAAAGTGATGTTCAATGCTTTTACAAGAAATGAAGATTTATCGATTGATGGAGAAAAGCTGGAGATAACAGATACGTACGTTTATCTTGGACAGCAGATATCAAGTGAGGGTCACATTGATGAAGAAATTAATCGGCGTACAAAACTTGCCTGGAGAGCTTTTGGAAGAAACAGCATAATTTTCAAGAGCAATATGCCATTATGTCTTAAAAGAAAAGTGTTTGATCAATGCATCCTTCCAGTGCTTACGTATGGTGCAGAGACGTGGACCTTAACTAAAAGAAACATACAAAGGCTGCAGACAACTCAAAGAGGCATGGAGAGGTGCATGCTTGGTGTAACCAGGAGAGATAAGAAGAGGAACTCGTGGATCCGAAAAATGACAAGAGTGGAAGACATCATGATCAGAGTTAAATCCCTGAAATGGCAATGGGCTGGACATACTGCCAGAAGGACAGATCATCGATGGACAGCCGAAATTTTAGATTGGATTCCAAGGGACAGGAAAAGACCCAGAAGAAGACCACATGGGAGATGGGTGGATGAAATTCGAAAGTATGCAGGGGTGACATGGAGGAGACTGGCACAAGACAGACCGTTGTGGAGGAAACTTGGGGAGACCTTCGTCCAGCAGTGGATTGATAATGGTTGACAATGATGATGATGATGATGATGATGATGACATACGGTATGTAAAATGCTGTTTTCTTTTTCCTAGCAGCATTCTCCTTTCATGTGACGTCATGATCTTTGATTGGAGATCACAACCTTTGCAACACCTTCATGCAATGTGAGCTATCAAAGTTCTCTCTGAATTGGTGGAATCCTTAAAACAAATTGAAAGTGATGTATATTATTGGATTATTCTTATGAAACCATGCATGTATAATTGCGTAAACCAATGCTATCTGTCGTTTGGTGGACAAGGGTTCGAAATGCTAAAATACCTGCCAGGTTTTGATTTACCGGTAAAATTTACGGAAATGCAACTTGCTTTACCGGCAGAGGGTTATTTATTTGTAACTTACATTGGTGCTTCAATTTAAATGGATTATGTTAAATAAAAAATCTTAATGCTGAGTGCAAAATCATCAGAAAAAAAAATCTGGAAGAATCAAATCTGTAAAAAATAACCCTCTGCCGGTAAAGCAAGTTGCATTTCCATAAATCTTACCGGTAAATCAAACAAAACCTGGCAGGTATTTTAGCATTTCGAACCCTTGTCCACCAAACGACACATAGCATTGGTTTACGCAATTATACATGCATGGTTTCATAAGAATAATCCAATAACATACATCACTTTCAATTTGTTTTAAGGATTCCACCAATTCAGAAAGAACTTTGATAGCTCACAATACGTGAAGGCTTTGCAAAGGTTGTAATGTCTAATCAAAGATCATGACGTCACATGAAAGGAGAATGCTGCTAGCGAAAAAAACAAAAACAAAAAAAAACCCAGAGCATTTTACATACTGCACATACTTGCGTATAAACCAAGCCTCCCCCCTCTTTTTTTTTTTTGATTGATTGGAGGTTTAACGACCATCGTGAGCAACTCAATGGGCTATAAGCAGTCGCCCATCCCTAATTTAGGGTCACTGGTTCCAGGGAAGAAAGAGAGCCAGTACCGTAAAACAAACACAACATCCATGCCTCACCGGGATTCGAACCCGTACCCCTTTCAGACGAATGATCAGAGGCCATCGCTTAGACCACTGCGCCACCGGGGCGGCAAACCCCTAGTTCAACAGCCAGAAATTGACAAAAACCGGGACTTGCATATAAGCCGACACTTTCACTTTAAAAAAAGAATTTCTTCCAAAAACTTTCAGCTTTTATGCGAGTATATATGGTATTTATAATAAAATTTTAAGGTTTTGCCGAAGTGTTAATTTAGTCATCTTGGGAGCAAATGTTGCCGTATGTGCAGCACACGCATTAACAGCTGTAGCCCTATTAAACTGGGGACGTGTAGAAAACAGTCATTTTATGAGCCGATCCCTAAAGTTTAACCATTTGGTTACATAGGATAGAAATACCGTGTTTAAATTCACATTTTCATCCTATTATAATTTTTTATTATTCATTCACGTCTTCGAAATATTTTTTCTATTAGGTAAACATTTCATGAATTTTAACAATGACGGTGAAAATCCTTCGATTAACCGTTGACACTGAGCAGTTTTCTTAGAAAATTAGTATCTATAGTGATTCACACTTTTTTTTAACAGTAAAATACTTACAAAAATTGTTTTCGCAAAGAAAAAACACTGCTCTTCCCAGTTTTTAAAAAAGATTAAAATAGTGCATGTTTTTTTCCCCCCGTAAACGAAGTTTGTCTATTATGTCTTTGCTATCAAAAGTAAAGAAAAAAAATGCAGTGCCGAAGACCCTGTGTTTTGTGTTTTCGCGCACTGCTTAAAAGTTCGTTCTAGTAGCTCAATTGCGGGTGTAATAAATCTGAGGGAAGCTTGTTTATTTTCTTTTCTTTTATTTTTTTGTTTGAGGGATTGTATCTGTGCTGTGCTGTGGCCTGCCTGCGTCTCTTGATGGGATTACCCCCCCCCCCCCCCCGCTGGTCGAAGTTCATTCGAGTGAGTCAGTTCCCAGTAGCAGCACATAAACAAGCCTGCAGTGATTTTTACAGACTTCAAACGAGCACAGAGAACCCAGCAGTTTATGGAAGAGAAAAAAAAATGCTTTGAAAAGGTTTACTCATCAGTGTGGAAATTTCAAAGTAATTACATAAAACAAATTGAGCATATCAGCAGCACCACATACGTGCCACATATTTAAGAAAAAAAAAAAAAAGCTTTAAAAAGATTTCATCAGTGCAGAAATTTCAGAGGGGAAAAAAAAAGTAATTACAGAAAACAAATTCAGCATATCAGCAAGCACCACATACCCGCATATTTAAAAAAAAACTTTTATCATCATAATAGCCATGGCTGTTAACAACGCAATTGCAGTAATTCAATGAGAAAAGTTTTACTCGCCAACGACAATTCTTCATTCGCCAATGGCGAGCTGGCGACCGGAAATTTCGTGCCCTGATATATATATATTCTGCTTGGAACATTCAATTGTTTATCTTTATATTTGTATTTAATTTCACTCAGTGTTTCAGCAAAATGTTAAGCAAAGTCAAATTTTCTGTGCTTGCATTACTTTTCATACGGAAGCTTTGGTGCCCTGCATCTTTTTAACCTATTGGATTTCCAATAAAATATTTTACATATGTTCATCATTGGTGATGAACATTTGTGCCAAGTTTGGTTAAAATCGAGGGGGACAAAAAAAGGGGGGGATTTTACTTGTTAGAATGATAGGGGCTACAGATTAGAATTCATGACAGTGGCGGCTCGTGGTAGGAAAAATAGGTGAAGAGTTACAAGAGCAATATGAAAAGATACTACTGTCTTTAATGAAAATCAGTTAATGAGAACTTACCTATTTTTTTTTATATATATTAGATCAATTCTTCTTCCCTTTAAAGCTGGAAATTTGTCGATTATGTCGTCATAAAATCGCTGTTTCTTCGTGACATCAAGAAAATAGTCTTTCTGAAAGAAATCTTTGCCAAAGAAGCAAGTTTATCTGGAGAAATAGTGTTTCTTGTGTAAGTTTGTATTCTTTTATGACAAGAAAAACTTCTTTCCACTGTAACACTTGAAGATGCAATTGTTAAAATCAGGGAAACCAATATATAAGCTTCTGCAAAAATGTCTATCTCCATGAAGCACTCGAAGAAGTTCATGAGTCGATATATTCCTTAATTTTTCATCAGCATATACAAGACTCAGTTCATTTTTAAGGCGCTGCTGTTTAGTAAATATTTTCCCGTAAAAATGTTGTAGATTTTCAAAAGCGCAAGAGGAAAAGCATGAATTAAATTGGTCGAATTTGGTAAAAATGTGGTACAAAATTTCAAAATACAATTGTTTATAATTTTGAAAAATTGTTTCTTGTGTAAGAGCAGCATATTCCCGTTTAGATCTGCTTATTTCTGTGATTTTGCTAGTTTTTTCCAAACAGTGTTTCAAATACCTCATCGTTCCTTTTACGGCTCGAAATGTCATAAGTTTTTTTTTTAATCTGAGTAACACAGTTTATGTCTAGTGATATTTTCTGCAAAATTTCGAATAAGAGATCGGTGAAGCCAAATATTTCATTAAATACTATTGTCAAAAATGTAAATTCAAAAGTGTTCATATCATTTAAAAACCCTTGAGCAAGTTGAATTGATTTTTTGTCTGATTGGTCACTATTTGTGAGAAATTCGAATACTTTCTTCAATTTATCCCAATCTTCAACTTTTACACTTATTAACTTCGAAGTGAAGGACCATCAAGTTTCTGTTATGGTTGGCATGCATCTTGCGGTTGTTGATGTGAGTGTATTGTTTTTTCACCACTCAGCGAAGCGATCGCTTTGCTGAGTGGTGAAAAAACAAAGGAATTACACTGAGGCTTGCAAAAAAATATACGACACTTAGAAATTTTAGAAAAACTCTGCTGTAATACAAGGTTCAAACGATGTGCTAAGCAATGAACAAAAACAGCTTGAGAAGCTTTATCCTCAATTTTTTTCTGGAGCCCATTCAAGTGTCCAGACATTACACTTGCCCCATTGTAACATTGTCCTATTAATTGTGATAATCGAATTGTTCCAAAATTTTGTCTAGCATTTTGTATAAAGCTTCTGACGTTCGATCTCCACTCATGTCGTGGAAACCCAAAAATCGCTCAGCCAATACACCTTCCGAATCAACAGATCTTATTATTAAAGAGCACTGAGAAGTCTGATTTATGTCTGTGGTGTCATCTACTTGAATAGAAAAGCATTGAACTTCATTTATTTCATTTTTGACGTGATCGTTTATATATTCAGAAATGCATTCAATTAATTTGTTTTGAATAGTTTTTGAGTCGCCTAGGAAAACATTTTTTATCGTTTCGTATTGATTTTGAATTTTTAAAGGACTTCTTGATATCAACAGTGAAACCGATTCCTTGAATTTCTACGATTTATCGAGTCAGTGCCTTCGTCATGGTCACGGAATGCTAGTTCTTGTTTACTCAAATACAAGTACTGCATCAATCATTGTCTGCAGGAAAAGTCTATTTAAATGAACGCTTTCGTTGAAATGCATTTTCAAAAACCAAACATTCTCCCTCAGGGCACCGGCAATGGTGTTCTGATTCTTTTCAAAATTATTTAGCATTAATTCACATTTCAGGTGTTTGCTAGAATCACTACGTTTGTGAAGTGACCGTTTTAATATTTAAAAAATCTGAAAATTGTCTTTAATTCACGCCAAATTTTATTACTAAAAAATAAGCAGGGCCAACAAGATAATTTTTGTAACACAGAAGAGCTACAAAGCCATTTATATTCAGTAAACCAACAATTTTTTAAATTAATATTGTAAGATTTACCGCTCTTTTTGATTTCTTTCTTGGCGACAATGGTCAGTGAATCTGTCGGTCGACCTTGAAGTAAAATGTCTCTTTTGTTTTCATCTTTCCACCAATTGAACGGAGTTTACAATAAATTACAGACTATGTCGTTCACAGGATACATACTGAAAACTAAAACTATACCTATCAGTTAAACTGTACACGAAACTAAAGTAACTAATGAAGTTTTTAAAAAACAATCACAAAACAGACACACACAAAAAAATCTCTTTCGGAAAGTATGTACCAAAACACTGCAAGGAAAAAGCCCCAGTGGACTGCAAAGAACCCTTGGCAATCCGTCCCGTTCTACTGCAATCTCTTCGGAAGGTCACGATTCCAGGTGCAGAGCCTTGGCGTCTCAAGCTAAAACACTTCACTTGCCCGGCAGATAGGGGAGGGGGACGTCACAGTTACCATGGCAACTCGGACAAAAACTGCAGACTTCCAAGCATTCTCATTTCAGCTCTTCACTTGAACTGTTTTGCGTATAAGGACTTGTTTTCCGTATTGAACACGCATTGTGAATTGACATCTAATCAACATTTTGGGTATTTTGGCACTCAATAAAGGCAAAAAAAAAAAGAATATATTATACGAAATTATTAAATAAAACCTTATTTCAAATGAAATAGGTGAAGAGGCACTTCACCTACTTCACCTGAAAAGCTGTCACTGATTCATGAGCTAGCTGCTACATTGCTCTAGTCTAAACCTAGTTTTCTCCCTAGAGCCTTTTTACTGGGTGGCCCACACAGCTAATTTTCTTTGCCGCCCAGCTAAATTTCCTTTAATGAACGTTTTCACAATGCACATAATAGTAAGAGTGGAAAACTTATTCCAACATAATCCATAAATACTGGTGAAAACTGGCTGAAATCGTGTGAAATATGATTTATTAGTAAGTACTCATTTTTTTATCATTGATGTACAATTTTCTAATGTTTGTCATGTTATGTTACATTAATGCCTACCATACTGCTAAATATGTTTAATGAATATAATAATGTTACGCAAAACAACATCCATTTTTTTCTTGATTGAGGAAGGAGTCGTTAATACCATCCAGCTAAAAGTTCTTGCCACCCAGCTGTAAAAAAAATCTAGGGAGAACACTATAAACCCAATGGATTATACCTCTTTCAAATGATCATGATGATTTTGATTTAGGGAAAAATCAGCTACTCAAAATTAAGAAAGTAATGTATAAAACTAATTTGTCCAAGCATTAGGAGCACAATAACTGAACATGCTGTCAATACAAAAATATTCTAACGTAACTAAAAAGGAAAAAAAGAAAAACTGTTAAAACTATTTCTCTTCATAACACCTTATTTTGTTAGTTTGAAAGACACTGATGTATAAAATATAAATATGAACTCCAAATTATCTATAATTATTTTTCTCACCTCATGTTCCAAAGCACTGTATTCACCTTCAGTTTGTTCTCTAATGATAACGAAGTCAAGGTTATCATGTCTTGTTTTGACTCCAGGAAATGATCGAACATGCACAACATTGGCAAACAAATCTAAGTCTTTCCTACACAAATGAAAACAAAAAGGAAAGAAAATAGATTGCTTTTTGATAATGGAAGGAGAATGAAAATAGTAAGAAAATACAGGATTTTAATTTAGTTTTTAAATTAGTGGTATGTCAGTGACTCTCTGAAATATTCACCAATAAAACACAGTAGGTTGACCTGTTTTGTCCCGATTGAAAAACATATCAAAACAATATTTTACAACTCAATATGCTACAACAACAAAGCTTAACAGTCTGTGCATTTGTATGGCAAAGACTGAACACTGAACTCTTAATTCAATACTGATTTGCATTCATCACCTCCTGAGTAACACATTTATATAATAGTATATAGTAAATAATGATACATATGGCACACCTAGAAAAGATGAAATGGGCACTTTGTAGTAAATGGAAGGGAAAAACTACAGAAATGTCTAGTAATGACATTTTACTGCAGGTGTTGCATATGTACACTGAAGTGCCAGAAAAACTGGTACACCAGTCTAATACTTGGTAGGCCCCCAACAGGAGCGCAGGACTGCAGAAATACGACGGGGCATGGAGTCCACTAGCTTCTGGAAATATGCTGTAGGCAATGCACACTATACTTCCTACAGAGCGTTCCACATTCGGTTGTATTCCGAGGTCTCTGATTCCTGTGTTCGATAGGGCGTTGCATGACATCCCAAATGTGTTCTATCACATTCAGATCTGGGGACTTGGGTGTGAATGGCAACACCCCAAGCTCAGGTGAATGCTCCTCTAACCATAATGTGACATCTCGACATTTGTGTGGAGCTGCATTGTCCTGTTGGGACAAGCCCAACCCATCAGTATGAATGCAGAACATGAACGGGTGTACCTCGTCAGGAAGGATGCGCACATAGCGTTGGCCGGTCACAGACATTTGTAGATGTACTAGGGGTCATTGTTTGCAGGTTCCTGCTCTAATGACAGGAACCTGCAAACAATGATCTTCCGATAAGTTGGCGTCCACCGCAATATGTGAAAATAAAGCAAGCCAACACTCTCCATGCTCGAAAAGCTTTTTTTTTTTTATTATTATTTATTTACACATTTTAATTATTTTTTTTAATCTCTTTTCTAATCAGTTTCAAAGACCGCACCGAAATATCGTATGTTGCTCTTCAAGTATCACTATGGGTATTTGATATCATATGACGAGACAGCAGTTTTGGTGGGCCATGGTTGTGGCACAAATCGGATTGTAAAATGGCCTAAGCACAAGTGCCCACGAACAGTTTCGCCAAGCATTTATGTAATGCCCAATGCCACTTCCTTCATATCCCTGTTTCTCTATCTTTACAGAATTTGTGTCCTGAATGCATCAGGAGGCTTTTCCCATTTTCACTGTGCGTATACTCCATATCACCTTTACAATAGCTATTTGACGAATGATGCAAAAAGATACCACTGTTTTTCAGTTAGTCAGTGGAACATTGTCCAACAGAGAGCATCTTATAGATGAGGCTCCCTGTTCCACCCTCCTGTTTTTCACATTCTCCCTCTATTACGCAAGGGCTGGGTGAGTGTAGTCGATGACTTTGTTGTCTTCCTTTATGAGTGCAACTGACCTATCAGATAAGTAACAGAGCCGATACAGTCAGTTCTCTGCTGACAGGCGGGATCCATGGCTTCATGGGGTTTGTGCCACACACGAATCCTTCCATCTGCTCGATACAGTTGGAAATGCGACTTGTCAGACCAGGCTACTTGTTTTCAGTCATCAAGTGTCCAGTGGCAGTGTTGCCGTGCCCAAGCGAGGCATATAGCTCTGTGTCGTGCACCCATCAAGGGGACTCTAGTTGGGCATCGGCTCCCAAAGCCCATATCATGCAGGGTACGCTGCACAGTCCAGACGCTGATGCTTGTTGAGGCTCCAGCATTGAATTCCAATGATAAATGTGAGAGTGTTGCACGCCTATCGCGTGAAATGATTCTTGACAGCTGACGATGGTCACATTCACCCTATGTCTTTTTACGGCCACACTGGTATCGTAGGTTGGAGGTTTTGCCGGATCTTGTAGTCACGGTACACCCTTGCAATGGTCGTCCGTGAAAATCCAAACTTCGTTTCTACCTCCGAAATACTATGGCCCATCTCACAAGCGCCAACTATGACACCGCGTTGAAAATTGCTTAAATCGTTATTACTCGTCATTCTCATGCTGAAAACAGCTCTGACAGCTGGCAAGGATGTATCGCTTTATATACGCACTGGCGGACACAACCGAGTATGCGCATAGGTGATGTTATGTATTTTGCATAAGCTTGTCTGTACCAGTTTTTCTGGCACTTTAGTGTACAATGGCATGTCAAAAAATGAAAAAAAGAAGGCACTCCTTATCAAAGTAATTCTGAATGTCACTTATTACATTTGGTAATTTTTTTTTCTACAATCCGATAAAAAAAACATTTCATTTTACATTTCTGGAAAAATACAAGGGCACCAGGTTAGCCAACTTTTTCATAACTTACAATAAATAACATGTTCCCATCGTATAATCTGCAAAAAATTGAGTTGGGGTCTTTTTGCCAATATCACACAGAACTAGCTGGCACCTCTCCAAGATTCACAGACCTAGTTGCTGTTGTGTGTGCCATTGTCGCCACGGAGCACCCCGAAAATGCAAACCCATCCTCACTTACATCGCCTGCTTTTTTTTTTTCACAGTGTTAAAACTGGTAATATTAGAAAAGTACAGCAAAAATGCTTTAACCCCCCAAAAATGTAAGGTAACTCCTTTAAATATTAATATACAATAATATTTAGGCTCTCTAGTGAGAAAAATGTGCATAAAATGGTCTTTGTTTAAAAAGTATCAAGGAAAAGAAAGAATTGTTTCAATCGGATTTTAAGAATCAATGATATGAAATAAAATTTATTTTGAATTAGCATATACATTAACATTCCCTAGTAGTGAAGTTATGCATAGGAAATAAACCAAATGGCAAGGTTCACGATTCTCACAATTCAGGCTTCCCAACACACGATTTTTTTTAAATAAGACAAATAGGTGCAGAGATATGGTGTCCATGGATGGACAGACAGGAATAGTATTAATAATGTAAACCAGGGTTGAAAAAAAAAACTTTTTAGAAAAAAAAAAAGCCCAACACGGGTGGGTTTTATTGGGCTTTTTAAGTTTTGTTGGGGTTTCATATCCTTTCATTAAGATATCAAAGATTAAAAATTATTAATGAAAATTCCATCCAACTCTATTGGTTAAAAATCTCGTTTTTATGTAGTCTGTTGAAATTTTTTTATTTATATCTACACAAAGGCTAAGATACTTTACACACCACTCACTGCAATCTATAAACTAGTATTTGGTCAAACTCTAACCCCTCATTAAACATTTCTGAGATGTTTAAATTTGAGTAAAACTACAAATTTCAATATGTTTTGTGATAAATTTACTGTTTGTTTTTTAAATATTTGTGGATCTTGACAAGTTTCTGTGCTTTATCAACACTAAGCGATTGCGAAGTTTTAATCAGACTAGTCCGCAAGTAAAAAATATCCTTTCTACTGCAGATGAACTGGCTGCACAACCACACAGACTTGACACGTAAGAGCAGAAATCTTTCAGGGTTCCAGCTTTGGTCACACTTACATGTCGCTCCATCATCAGCTGCCATCATTTGGCAGCACTGAAGTTTTGCACATCATTTACAAACACAGACTTTGGATAGTACTTTGTGTCGCATATTTTAAAACCCATTACAAAAATTATCCATTCAGGTTTCCTTTCTAACACCCAGTTATCAGCAATTTTTTTCTTGCTCAGGGCTCATTCTCTTTCCCTGGTATTTTGGATGCATTAAGTTTGCCAAGTAGTGGCAAGGCTGAAGTGCTTGACCATCCTTTTTTTTTTTTTTTTTAATACCTGGTGTATACGGTTTAAGATCTGAGTTTTCCTTAAGATCTTGCCACAGTTCCACTACCTTAGCAATGTTTGTTTGTTCAGCCTGGAGAATGCCAAGTATTCTACTAACCTCTTTTAGCATGTGTACTGCATCTTTGTAAATTCTTTAAAATTTTATTTATGTTTGGGGGAATTTGCAGATCATTTGAGTGCTCTGAGGTTTGAATTTCCATATACTTTGGATAGTTTTTCACATAAACATTTATGCAATCCATTTGCAAATTCCAACATGTTGCATTTGGCAGTTGTGGCATAAGTCCACCCATTTCTTTCAACAATCCGTGGGGTGGGGGAATGCGGAAATACTTCTGCACCTCGACTATGTGCTTCAAAACAGCTTTGTTCATAATTTCCTCAGCTAGCAGATTGACATAATGTGCAGAGCACCCATAAGTCACCAAGGTTTTGTATTCCAGTTCCAAGAGTTCTCTCGTTTTTACCATCTTATTTTCATTATCAGTACATATGGCAAAAACATTTCCCCCGAGTGTTGTCTTGCAGTATTCAATTGGTCTTGGCAATTTCCACACAATATGCCGAAGTTTTTTTATTACTCTCACAATCTATAGCACTTAAAAAAAGAGCTTGTCCCAGTGTGAATGCTTGTTGCAATTATGGCATTATTAACATTTGACCAGCCATCCAACATCAAAGTGATGCTACTGTTGTTATCCTCAAGATGTGTTTTAAATGCATCATCAACTTCACCAAATACTGTGTCCAACAGTTTTTCTCCTAGATCAATATGACTAGGGCCAGAATTACCAGGGTGCAAACTTTCCACCATATCTTTGTATTCTGCAGTAGTTGCTGAATTAAAAGAAATGTTGTTCGCATAAAAAAAACTGGCATTTTTGAATCTAATGTAGATTTTTGATTATCAGTTGTTTTTACAGTAAAACTTGTCATCAGTTTTTGCCTTTTGGGCATAGTTTCTGTGCAATGAGTCTCTTCTTGTATCAAGTTGTGTGATAGCATAGAATTCCCAGGAGTTGCTGATGTGAAATTTGGATCCATTTCTGATGGGAAAATCTCTGATGTACCAGGCATGGATCTTTTCAAACATCTGTTTAAGTGGCCTTTAATTCTTTCAATCTTTGCACTCACTTCTGAACCACAGTGATCACATTTTACTTTGTTCTTGTCATCCAATCTGCTAACCTCCAACCATTCTGGGGCACATTTCTGACCACTTCCTGCTGGCATTGTATGTAAAAGTATAACTGAAGCTCCTTAAGTTTTAAATTTCAAATAACACAGTATAACATATACTGCAGCTGAACTGAAGGGAAAAATAGCTATGGTAGTATGCACAAGAGATAAGCATGAGATACAACAAAGGAATCCTATGACCTGTATCAGAAAAAGGTTTTTGCCAAGTCTCCAGCCTGCACCCCACCCCATCAGAATGTCATAGGTTTATTTTAACTCTGATTGGTCATTGGAGTCACCTTCCAATAGTACTGGAGAGTGGGAATTAGAAATCTGAAAACAAGTCCAGTTTGCTTTCCTGATTTCTAAAACCTAACAGATTCCCACTTCACATACTTGTGCCTAAGGCATTAGTGCACAGATAGCTCAAGAAACAGGTGTTTCACCCTCCTACAATGCATTACTCAGGGATTAGTCAAACCTTCTTTCTCTTCCCTTCAGCCCCAGGGCACAGGAAACTAGTTCCCACCTACTTGGTTACCTCCTCAGGATTTCAGGCATTCATAGTTCACCCTGAAAAAGTATCAAGGAAAGGGTCTGTACTCCATATTAATGGAATGCCAGCCTTTTAAAAAGATTTAGACCAGTGTTTATGCGTGTGCGCACACACGCGCACACACACACACGCGCACACGCACACACATTTTCCTCTTAATTCATTAATATTTTTCAAGAAATTATCATGTATAAACTTTTTTTGTTTTTTTTTTGGAATTATCTGCAAAAACTATATGCTTGAACATTGAATTATAATTTGCAAGAAAATTTTTATTTTTCTGTTTTTTTTATGCAACAATAAATTATTTGTGCTGATGAATCTAAAATATCAAAGAAGTCAAATGTGTCCTGAATGCCTGATGATTAGCTTTTAGTAAAGCATCCCAAATGAAGTGGCTTTTGTAACTGCATTATCGAATAAAAAAATCTTTCTAATGTTTGTTTGCAAATGATGTACAAACTTTCAGGGCAACAAAATTAAGTAATTCTCAGAATTGTATGCAGTGAAGCTTAAACAATTTTTATTCCCACATCTAGTTTAGCTCCAGAATTTTTATTTATTGCAAATTTTTATCAGTAATCAGTTATGGTTATCAGTATATCAAAAATCAAAAGAAACAAACAAGTTAAACAAATACAAAAACATTAAAAATTAACGAATAGCATCTATGTAATAATAGAAGCATAAAAGGCATAATTAAAAACCAATTTGAGCACCAAGCTTTTCCATTTTAAAATGTTGCTTTTGAAACTCTGAAGAAAATATCCCAAAATTGCATTAAAACTCCAAAGTATACTCCATTTAAAAAAAACGATAAAACCCACTACAAAGTGGGTTTTATTGGGGTTTTTAAGTTTTTTTGGGGGGGTAGACAACCCTGATGTAAACACACACACTCCCCCCTCCCCAAGACACACTAAAAATATAAAAATAAATAAATGAAGTACATTCGTAGCAGGTTGTCTGGTCCGATAAATCTCGTTTCTTGTTGCACCATGTGAAGGCTGAGTACGTGTGCACTGTTTACCTGGGTAAGTGTTGCCACTAAGATGCACTACGGGAAGAAAACAAAAGTGCTTTGGGTCTTTGATGTATGACAAAGAAAATAGTTGTTAAAAATACTGGGTAAGTGATAATTCTGATCAGGATTGTAACTTACCAAATGCAATTCATGACAAATTATCGAACTCATTAATTATCAGGTCAGAAACACAGACTACTCAAAAAGACAAAGAACACTTGCTGATGACAAAGTCAAATTCAATCTCTGAAACATCTAAACCATTATTTCTTATTGATTTAAAAAACCAACATCAATGAGAATATATGCTCTTTAAATAAGCATTGAGAGAGAGAGAGAGAGAGAGAGAGAGAGAGAGAGAGAGAGAGAGAGAGAGAGAGAGAGAGAGAGAGAGAGAGAGAGAGAGAGAGAGAGAGAGAGAGAGAGAGAGAGAGAGAGAGAGAGAGAGAGAGAGAGAGAGAGAGAGAGAGAGAGAGAGAGAGAGAGAGAGAGAGAGAGAGAGAGAGAGAGAGAGAGAGAGAGAGAGAGAGAGAGAGATTTAGTGATTCTGCCATGTTCCTTTAGTTTAGGTTTTTGAAATTTGTAACTAAACACCAGAGGCTAGTTCCATCAGAGGCGTACATACTGTTGCTGTAAAGATTAAAATTGTTGATTTTTTCGAGTGACCATTGGCCAGTGGGTGGACAAAATCTAGTGGACACTTTCCTCACGGCTATTTTGTGTTGTATACACATTTTATCACTGCACTGTATACCTTTCATTTATTTAGACATAGTTAAATTTAAGCTTAGTAGTTACAAGGGCCCACTGCCTATTGTCCAGTGCAATTAAATGAATAAATATAATCTTAAAAGTTATATTTTTCTTCAACCACATCAACCAAATTTTCTAGACAGTTTTTATTGGAAAGATAATTTAATCATTTTTATTGGGTCTCTCGCTATGCTCACAAATAAAATCTCTCAATCTCTCCACCATAAATTGATAGCAGTGGATGGGTCAAAATTTTCAAGCGGTACTTATTTTTGCTTACTTTATTTCATTTGCTGTATTTTCTAAAGTCATTCTTTGCTTAAGCATACCTACCAACTTTCAGAAACCGAAAATCGTAAAAAAATAATCGATATATCCAATGAAATTACTTGTCGTGCATATTGATTAAATGTACTGAACATATCGATTAAAAAACGATGTTACCTAACTCAAGAATCAACTTTTAATTGATATGACTAGAGATGTTTGAATTTATCGGCATGTTTATTTCCATTATCCATACAGAATTTCTCATTACTATGCCAGGGCATGAAAAATCTCGGAAATTTTACCCGTCTTCGAGGACGGTTTGTCTAAAAATGTACCCGTCTTCCTTTGAAAGGAACCCGTCAGACTCGTATAAATACCATAACTACGTAGAATTTAAATATCGTCATTCTTTTTCAGTTTTCTATTCAATAGTGGCTTAACTGTTGAACTTTTTACATGTTATAGTTCCTTTGTGTGAAATGCAATTTCTCAGTTCGAAATTATTAGTATTTTATGCGAACAAATACCTCCGTAATCAAATGTAATTCAAGGGAAAACTTTTCACGTACCTCTCAGTTGTAAGTGGTCAAGGTTTGAATCTTTGTATGGTTGTTCTCATCAGGCTCTTCAGTTTAAATTTAATCTGCACATTTTCTTCATGGGTCCCGAAATTGGATAGACAAATTAATTTATACGATGAATTTTTCTATCCGATTTCGGGACCCGTGAAAAAAATGTGCCGACTAAATTCTTAAAAGTCTAAACTCAAGACTCAAGAGCCTGATGAGAACAGCCATACAAAGATTTGAACATCGACCACTTACAACTGAGAGGTACATGAAAAGTTTTTCCTTGAATTACATTTGACTACCGAGGTATTTGTTCGCAGTAAATACTAATAATTTCCAACTGGAAATTGCATTTCACACAAAGGAACTATAACATGTAAAAAGTTCCAACAGTTAAACCACTATTGAATGGATTTAACTGAAAAAATAACTTATATAAAACGTGTTTTTTAATCTCGATACGTCTAGAAATACGTGCATATTAAATATTGTCAGTTTACTGAATTTTTTTTTAATGTACATACAGAAAATAAATACATTTCTGCTTTCATACAGGGTTCGTACTCTTTTTTGGGGAAAAAATTCAAGGACTTTCCAGGCCTTTTCCAGGCCATATACAAAAAATTCCAGGATGATTACTACGCTTTACAGTATCATGCTCAAATTAGTTTTTAAAAGCAATTTCAGTTTTAAGTAATAAAAATGATGAAAGATGCAAATGGATGAGTGTGCTTTTTTACCCATTACATTTCTTTTTAATGTTTTTAATTGGCAAATTACCCAATAATGCTAAATTGAATCATGATGCAATTACCACAAGGCTATTCAGAAAATCCTTTCCCTCAATCAGAAAATGATTAATTCAATCAGTCATTTTAGCTGCATCACTATTCTGCACTATCTTCCATGTAATCAGACTATTATTGATAACAACTGAAATTATTATAAAATAAAGTGAGGGCAGATTCAGAATTTAAGAATGGGGAGGGCGCACGTCTAACAGAGGACTGGTAAAAAAATCTCTGAGATTTATTTCCTCCAAAAAAACACGGTGGTAAAACATGGAGGACCCATAAGGGGGAGATGGGGTGCTTGCCTGTCAGAGTACATCACAAACAGCAGTTCCGAAGTACTGCTGTGTGGATCACTGAAAAGTTCGGGCCAATGTAAGACAAAATGTGGAGTTGCAAATCCATAAGTGAAAAAGTGTGATGTCTGAAAACAAGAAACGTGAGACAAAGCAAAGCACTTATCTATTTACTCACCCCCCCCCCTTTTTTTTTTTTGAAATGGGGCATGTGCCTGTTATGCCCACAGGTGGATTCTAGCTCTGATAAAAAGTATTTCCATACATGGGAATGATTTTTTTTTCTTTTTAACATTCCCAATGACTGCCACTGGTGGATGCATATTGGGATGTGACTTTTGAAGGCAATGGAAATCTTAATTACTAGACAGAATATGTTCCAGACTTGAGGAAAATTTCATCCAATTGTAGTACAGTTATGTTAAATCAAAAAGCATAAGCCACGGAATCACTATGCACCTCAAGAAATGATTCGGGAGTATGCCAATCAGTAGACAGAGTGTTGTGCTAAAAGTCTGTTACAAAGCATCACCTCTTACAGCTGGGCTCCAAACCAGAGGAAAGGAAATGTTAACAAACACTTAGTGCCTGAGGGAAGCAAAACTTTGTACTGGGTCTCCTCCTCCAAGTCTCAAATCTTTCATACTTACCCAGCTGGAGAGTGGACATAGGGCTTCAAGCTTGGAGAATGAATACTGCTCTTATATCTATGCCTTTGAATTTAATTTCGACCATTTTCAACAGGGTAGGTTCCTAGGTTGTACCTAACAGCATACTAAAATTTCGCCAAAATCCAACCCCTTTTACGTGAATTATCGTACGGACAAATGGAAAAAACCAAAGCATAAACGTTTCTGCAACCTACAGTTCGAAAGGGTTAGTAATTTCTAAAATAAAAACATAACGAACAGCGTGAAAACTAGCTCATACACAGAATATTTGAAACTACAGTATGCGCTCTCAATTATTAGGGATGATAGGGGGAAGGGAATAGAACTGTCCATAATTAGCATGTTCTCGTTGCGCTAGGCGCTTAAGCACTGCTGAATTCCGTCAGACCCCCAATGGTCAAATGATTGAAATGTGCTGATGTTCATGGAATGAAATGGTTGATCAGCTATGATAACCGCATAAAAGTTCGAAGGGGGAGGAGGGGGCGATTTTTTTTTACTTTATGCAACATTCCTCCAGTATTTATCTTGTCATCATCAACAATAGCAATGTAACTACCACTTACGATCGCGGATATCGCCCAACTGAAAATCTGCCATACAACTAAGGGATACAACACACAGGTATCATGTTACAACAGTGTATTGTAATTGAAAAAAAAAAAAAAAAAATTTCAGAAATTAAAATCGAAAAAAAAAAAACTTTCAGAAATTAATATCATCAAGTCATGGTGTTTCAAAAATCCGCTTTCCTTTATAATGTTTAAAAACATGTAATGTTATTTCTTTTTACCTGTCTTGTATAATAAAATGGGTTGATTTTTTTATGGAATCAGACGTCCATATGTCTGATTGTCTTCGTCTGAGTTCACACGTTAGCTACTGTGTACAAGTAGACATATTTTTTCAGCTCAAAAATATGTAGTTTTGTATGTATTCACAGTATAACTCATTCCGTATTCCCACAGAACAAAATTCAGCAGATACAAATGAAGAACATCAAGACCCACACAACACCATGTTTCCGATTGTCTGCTGTTTATATTCAAGAAATGCGAATATGGATCAATGGTGAATGCAGCAACTATGGTTTTTATTTATTACCAAGAAAAAAAAAAGGAGCCTGAAAGCTGTAAAGCTGAAACGGATATTTCTCCCCCTCCCGAAAACATTCCGATTAAGTTCAAACAGCAGGAGCACGCGTCCACGCACACTCAACCTCTGGAATGTCCTGATGGAACGGCTTCTTTTCATTTGGCACATCGCCATAAATCACCACCTGCAGCTCACTGAAGTGTCTTCCTCCTTCACCCTAACTATAGGAGAAAACGTAAAAAAAAAAAAAATGCTGCCCAATTTTCGACAAAATGACCAAATTTACGTCATAACATTGCAATTTACTAAAATACGTTCATCTGCTGAATTTCGCCTAAATCCATTGAAAACTTTTTAATTATAGATTTTTTTATTAAAACAGTAGCTCAGACATCTGAATAAAAATGTATGTTTGTAATTAAAATAGAGTCCATATCATCACAGAAACAAAATTTAAGAATCACTCTGTTTAAATAAACCATGGCATCTAAAAAAAATAATTTGCTTGCTTTTCCCGTAATTTATAATTGCAGTTTCTTTTTTGAATCCGATTTTGCAACGGAAGATTTTTTTTTTTTTTTTTTTGCATCTGCTAAAGTTTCAAACGGAATTCGGCGAAATTTGCACTAGAACTTTATTGTGATGTATTTTAACCACTGTAAAAATTTTACTGTGTTATTTTCAAAATTCCGGAAAATGGATTTCTGAAAATATCTTAGTCCTTTTGAGCCGTGGAAGTGATAAACAGGTGTTTGCTTTCTTCCCAACCAAGGGCTTCGGATCAGCGCTCCCAGCTGTCAATCAACCGTTGCTATGGTAACACACTTTCTGCTCAAGGCTCACTGTCTAAAGAGGCACACATAATAAAAATTTCCAATGCTAACTTTTTAAGTTTTAAACCGATTCAAATGGAATTTTGGGAGTGAGCTTATGTAATCCAATTATAGTAAATGTAAAAATTTCAGCCACTTTTGTGAAAAATTCGCAAAGATAGTTTTCTTATTTTTTATCATAAGTAGCCGAAGTCTCTTGAGGGGTGGGCCGGAAGCAAGCGTCTTAATGCAATAAACAAGGAGCAGATGAATGTGTTGTTCAGGCATACTCTTCACTGGTGGATGCCAGCTGACTTGGTAAACACGCGACCCCCTTGCAAATGCTAAATGTCTCTTCTTTCCCCTTCTGTTCTCAGTAGTTGTCGGACGGACATCAAGCTCAGGGCTAGAGAATGCATCAAGCTCCCCTTCCCTAACAGACCTGCTAGTAATCATCCAATTTTATTGCACTGGAAGTAGTGCTTCCCCCCCCCCAGCCAAATTAGGATTTGGGCACATCCGAAACACCACTGTAGCCGGCAGTTTCTTTGAGAACAGAGGAGAGGAACTTAAAAAAATTAAGGGGTAACAGTCAGTAACACGATTTCCTAAAAGGGCATTTTTTTTAAGCACTAATTTCAAATTTCAAGGCTTTTCAAGACAGCATTAAAAAAATACCGTTTTTCCAGGATATTCCAGGCCTTGAAAACGTAATCATGATTTTCCAGGACTTTCCAGGTTTTCAAGCACGCGTGCGCACCCTGTTCATAGCAAAAAAGCTTGTTACACGGAATCTAGAATTTTCAACTGCAAAATGGCAAAAAATGATAGAATGAGATAGAATGTGCGGCATTAGGTACGATCGTCGTAATGGGGTGCCAGAAACATGCGGAAAACGGTAATGCACAGGAAGCCAATATTACGGCGGGCATCACACGTGCGAGATGTCAAGGTCACACGTGAAGGGAAGAAGCAACCGTTGTTTAGTTGCATTGGTTAATACTGGGGTTTAACAAATGAAACTAAACAAGGGATGACTGGGGGACGGAGATAGACTGGAGAGAAAGGAAGAAGAAAAAACAACAACTGTGAAGTCGCTATCCTTACAGTTACACCTACCACTTCAGGCGTAAAATTCACACGGGAAAACTTGGAGAGGGAATGAGGAAGCAGGACATTGGCTTAGTACGTTAAAATTTTGGAAGGGAGGGTGTCGCCGCGGAACTATTTCGCCAAAACAAAGAACGGCTTATCGCTTAAGAAAATAAGAAAATGCGTAATTTCGTAAAACTGTGGCACTTGACATGCGCCAATTTTAAATTGGCAAAGGAAAAAAAAAAAGGAAAGAAAGAAAAAAATGTAAAAAAAAATGTAAAATAAAAATCACAATCATGCTGCAAGCTTGCGGGAAAAGGGCCGTCAGCGCGGACGGGAAATTAATCGTCCGCAATCAATTCTTGACCGCCGAGGATGTGCGGTTTTGCGCGCCCTGTACTATGCTATATAATTATGATCTATAAAGAGATAAAAATTCATTTTTATGGAAGCTTGCATCTAAAGGGAAGAAGTTCCATACCCTTTGACCCCCAAATTCAATAGGATCGTATCCCACGCCGTCACGGAACAAACTAAAATGTTTTCAAAAACAAACCATTTTCATGCTAGGATTATCTTACAGAGAGACGGACGATGAGACAGTCAAATAAAAAAAAAAATGAAATAAATGAGTGACACTAATTGGTAAATTATACTCAACTAAAGACAAAGTGAACAAACATTTTGCACGAATCGCATCCAGTTCATTAAAACTTTTAACAAAGGAAGTTTATTTCGTATTTTTTTTTCCACGCAGTCAACATTAGATTTGAGCTGGGCACTAGAAATATGATTAGTAATATCATTCCTTCAACCATACAAAATGCTGAAATTACATGACATGCAGTGCAAAATGCATATTTTTCATTTTTTGAAGATTTTGCAATACACAGGAAATCCGCAGAATACGCATTACGGAATGTTTGATAGTACCCCCCCCCTTTCATATTGCTGCTCATGGCGAATCACTAATACTAAATTTATTGACACTTGAAAAAAAAATGCCAGTAAAACTGTTGTAGTAAAACAGTTACAGCTTAAAGAGATGCAATTTGCAGAGGAAAAAAATAGTACCCCAACATATTAAAATTTCGTTGAATCAAGCCAAGACATTTTTATGCACGTTATCGAGCGATGAACAAAAAAAGCATGGTTGAAAAGCGTAGAAAACTTACAGACTAATGGATCAGCAAAATAAATCATTGCTGGAGAAGCACAGGCTCGAATCAACACAGGACATTTTTTTTTCCCTCCCCAACTTCCTCTTACAGTAGCCTTTTGTTAGGTCAAATTTATTGCCACAGAAGAAGTTACGAAACCATGCGTAATGCATTTTTAATTTCACAAAACTGGCAGCTTTTGCTTAATTTAGTTGTGTTGGGTATCGATCTGGGCTTAAAAATTCCACAGATTTAAGATGTTTGAATTTTTTTTCTACGATAACTACGTTCTAAAATAGCATTTCGAACTGGGAGTGCTGGAATGCAAGACACAGCCACGCTGGCCTCTGAGAAGCTGCGACCCCAGGAACGAACAATGCGTTATCTGAAAAGGAGAGGGGGGAGACAGCGAGAGAGAGAACGTGATTGTGACCTTACGTTACGCAGCTGGCCTCTTGCGCAGGGGAAGGTACTCAGATCCATCCAAAAGTCCATGTGTAAGCAGAAAACCGTGCCCGCTAGCACTTTCTCTTCACAGCGGAAATAAGGTGAATTTTTCTTTTTTAATCATCGTGTTAAAGATTTTTTAAAGTGGAATAAAGATTTTTTTTTTTTTTGCTCTTGAAATGTGGAGAAAAAAATAGGGATTTTTGGTATGAGAATGAAAAATCTGGAGAAATCACTTTCCGATCAAAATATTGGAAAGACGACCCACAATCGGAAGCTTTCCTGGGTAAATCGTAAGGATTGGCAGCTATGCATGAGCATTGTCTTGTCATCAAGAACATTGTCCACAATGCTTGCATTCTCTTAACTTCTGCATTGCTTGGCATAAACAGTCAGCAGTATCGAGTATTTCAACAATTTGTTCTATGACCTTCATGTACTTTTCTCTAGCAGTTTTTAGTGAGTTATTGATGGTAAAAAATGTTCAGACATTATGTTTTGAAGCTGCTTCCATTCTGCTAAATTTTTCTTTTCATTCCTTTTATTTTTGGTTAGGTCCTCCTCTTGGTGTCAAAATGAAAACTGGCTGTATAGCTTTCGAAAATGAATTTCATGTCTTATAGCAGAATCATTTTGTGGTACAGCTGAGATTGGGAGAAATGTGATACCAACCTGGTCACTTTATGTTACAGACTCGCAATGATCCCTGACCACTAACAGAAAATATTCTGTAATTTCCTGGGTTGTTCTAATAAATATTACATTAAAAACATTGATAAACCTTCACAAGTGTTGGAAAAATAGTCATGACGAAATAAGAGCATTTGCAGAGTATCCTGATTCCATCGGATTCTGTCCAGTTTTCGAACCCAGCGTCATTTTTTTTTTTTTTTTTTTTCAAAAACGTTCAGTTTTGGTAGAATTTTAATGATTTGTCATTTTTTCTTTGTTTGCCCACAACAGACCTTCCAAATACTACGAATTTTCCATAGTAACTACAAAAATTGTCGATCACTGCGGAGTAAGGGAAACATCGAATATACTATGGAAATAAAAAATCTGGCTATTGGGTTTGTTTTTTTTTTCCTTCAGAAAACGTTGTTTTGGTAGAATTTTAATAATTTGTCATTTTTTCCTGTTTGCCCACCTCAGATCTTCCAAACGCTACGAATTCTCCATAGTCACTACGAAAATCGTCGATCGCTACGGAATACGGGAAACATCAAATATACTATGGGAATAAAAAAATCTATGGAATAATGTTATTTAATCATTTGTTTAAAGTTTATTTTCATGTTTTCAAAATTCTAACATTCATCAAACATTTTTGGGACTGTTTATTGGACGTTTTTAATGTCGCAACATTTGTTCGATATAATTTGAGCATCTTCATGCCGTTCGTCACTTGAAAATGATCATCTTAGCACGGACGAAAATGTTCCGTAGTTTTATAAATTTCGATTTTTCTTACTCCAAGATGCACTTTCTTTTTACTTTCTTGTTATATTCTTGTTATATTTTTTCTGATTATGTTTATCGTTTTTAATAGCTTCAGTAATAATGAAAAAGAACAACTTCGTAATAATGAAAAGAACAGTGCAGTTTTTGTTATTTCTAACAGCCTGTTCTTCAAAACCAGTAAATACAGAAAGTGTTTTTTTCCGCTTTTTTAAAGCTAAATTAAATTTCAAAATCGATACTTATTCCGCCCATGATGGAATCGGCCTTTTCCGTGACCCGTAAATGATTAGCACGGCAGAGTGAACAATACAGTACTGATTTTTGATATATAATTTCGCTGAAAAACTTGTGTTTACCTATTCCTTAGTAACATTTTACTGTATTAAGGGGCAGACAAGAGGTTTTTTTTAATTTTGTTAAAAGCCAACTTCACACGTGCAAAGGAAACGCGACTGTGCATGGAATGAAAGACTGCACGCGCCGGCGGAAAGTGAAGTCCCGATTTTCTACCTTTGATTTCTTTTTGTGAACAAAAAAGAAAATGCTTGCCCATTTTGTTTGATGATAAGCAAGAAATTCCTTAAGCAATGGAAAACTGTGCATTTCAGGGAAACCAAACTTTAAAAAACGAGCTGCTAGAGACGAGTTGTGATGCCACAGTTCCATCTAAAGCCACAGGTGTCCATTCCCGATATAGTTACTTTGTGCACCAACTTAAGTGGGAAAACAAACAGCCGCCCCTGTTCTTGATGAGTGAATCTATAAATATATCATACCCACTTATTTGCAGAGGAAAGGGCTGTTTTTCACCGCGTATGAGTTGGATGATTTGAAAATGCATTTCTTATAACAGGAGCGTTTTAAAAATGCAAATTCTTTAGCAAAAAAAAAAAAAAAGGCAAATTTTTGAGCGTGGCAACTAAAGTTACTTTTTCTACTGGACATTTTATTTTATCCAGTCGCCATGTGACGAAAGGCGACATCTAATTTTAATTTTTATGTTGCTGACTATAAGCAACATTTGGAGCAAAACTACGTATGATCCCAATTTCTGGAGCTACAGCATAATATCATTAAAAAAGTAATATTCTTCTGTCCTTGGCACTCCTTAACATTAATACAACTTATTTTCGGTTAAGTGCAACTGGTATAGGTCGATGATCTGCCCTTCATCACTAAACACTGCAGATTGAATTCAACCACTGAATCCGTATGTATTGCAAAATATTCAAACAGGATTTTTTTGCAATAACAGCCATATTAATCTACTGCATGCATGGAAACACATAATTGAAGTAGAAAAAAGTATCCTGGAAACGAAAAGAGCTAAAAGAAACTTGACAAATGCAAAAATATTGCATTACCCCACTAGATGGCATGCAAGATCGTAACCACGATAATGATGGACATGTCCAACATACTTTAACACCTGGTCAACACCTCAACCAAGATCTTAAATCACTTGTAGTTTGAGAATGCTGGCGATGTGCCGCACTACACATGTCACGATATGATGACCACATGCACATTATGTGTCATACGGTTTTTGAATTTTTCTTTTGCAATTACAAAATGTTTATAGGTTTTATGATTTCCACCCCCCCCCTTTGTTTTAACTATTCAAACAATTTGCTCCTTATAATCTATAGCTACTTTGTTTTTCTGTGATAAGTATCCTGGCGATCCATGGTTCTTTGTTTTATAGAAGACAACTTGGAATATTCACAACTTGTTTTCCATTCATATAAATTTCCTTCCATTTCATTTTATTTTCGTACTGAAGCTTCTCAAGGTCGACTATGTCTTATATTTAACCACCTTTTCATATGAACTCAAGCATACGCTTTTTAGTTGAAAAATTAACAACTTAGCCACATGACTATCGCAACTGTGTTGACCGCCCTAGACCATGTGGATCATCAAGGTATGATGTTTCATTATTTATTTGAAATCATACTTATCAATATAATCTTTTGCTTTACTTTGCTTATGATCAGCACGGTACATAATATGCATGCAAGTTTATTATTCTTACAGATACATGATGAACAGAATGTTATATGGTGTAGATCATCGAAATATAACAATTGCACCTAATCATTCTACCATGAAATATTGATTGATATGATAACGTAAGTTATAATATATATTCAGGGATCATAGCATACTTCTGGAAAATTTTAGGTAGGAATTTTTAGAAAAATTTTAGGAAAATTTTAGGAGTGTATTTCAATAAAAACTAGATGTATATTTGTATACATCTAGTAAAACAACTTTGTATACATTGTAAAGAGTTTGCTTCACACCCTTCAACCATATATACTGATAGACTGCGCATGACATCAAAATTTCTGGCTCCAACATAAAATCACATGACATCAGTCAAAAAGATGGGTTACACCTGCTGTGCTTATGGTTGCTCTGAGCGATATAGTAAAGGAAGTTCTATGATTTTTCATGGGTAAGAAACGAATTAAATACCCAAGTCAATAAAGTTCAATTACTTAACCAGAAACTTGCAGCTATTGATATAAAAATATAGTAACTGAAGAAAAAAAAATGGAATGCATGTTACAAATTCTTCGCAAATGTTGATCACATTATAAATCACGAAATGTAAACAACCCGATCATGCATGTATATAGCTCATAAGTAAACTTACCTGAAGAGTTTTCATTATATATGAGGCGCATTCACATAATACACTGAAGTTTAGCAGCGTAAATTAGTAATCATAACAGCATTTTTACACGAAATTTGGAGTCTGATGATGACGTGCCCAATGTTGGAGCCATGGCGGCTTTGATGCAGCTATTGCCAATGCTCGGTCCATTAGTATATATGGTCGAAGTTCACACCCAAATTTTTTGCATAACGTCTAATGTCTAAAGTTTAAGTATGATTTACTTCTAATGTTCAGTTCTTATCTTTTCACGTGTTATTATCATATTCAAGTATATTTACCACATTAAAGTTTCACTTTGAACATTAATATGCTGTTGAACCAGAAGCAATTCACGATTTTCACAGTAAAGTTTTCAGGTTTTTTTGTTTTTTTTTTATTGGAGGTTAACGACCACCGTGAGCAACTCAATGGGCTATAAACAGTCGCCCGTCCCTAATTTAGGGTCACTGGTTCCAGGGAAGGGAGAGAACCAGTGCCGTAAGACAAACACAACATCCATGCCACACTGGGATTCGAACCCGGACCCCTTTCGGACGAATGATCAGAGGCCATTGCTTAGACCACTGCGCCACCGGGGCGGCGTTTTCAGGTTTCACGTTAAATTATAATATCCTAAAAACGTAATTGAAAACCTAGAACTATGTACAATTGTTCACTGAATTACTTTTTTCATATTATTGTTTTAACCTTTTCCTGATAAGCCTATCTTTTTCTGCTTCCACCACAACTAATTTACTTTCTGTTTTCTTTATTTCAGCTGAACCTTGTATGACCAAGTTAGAGGCAACTGCTATTTCAACAGTATTTTGTTTTTCTACAGCTTTTCTCATTCTTTCTGTTCCCTCTTGAATTACTGCTAGGGAGGCTTCTTTATCTTTTTTAAGCCAATTTATTTCTGCATCATTTTCTTTTATTTTGTCATCAAACTCAGCTTTTCTTTTTTTCTCTAGCTGCTTTTCCTTATTTTCCCTCTCTTTCTGCTTCCTTTCTTTTACCTTTTTTATTCTTCTTCCTTCAGCTTATCAACATACTCTTTATAAAATTTATGTGAATCACGAACACTATTTAACAAATTTCTTGTTATGGGAACTTTACTTACACATCCATAGTGTTTAATGGCCCCTTTAACTATTCTTAATGATGTTATAGTTGAGTCTTTTAAGTTAGCCTTGTCCTTCCTTAACAGAGCAGTGTTAACCGAAAATCCCCTTTCTGCATCAGCATTACCATGAGGTAAAACTAAAATTGACTTGATGAGTTTAGCAAGATTTGAGTATTTTTCTTTTAGGCTAGAGTCTTTAATACTAAATATATTACGCCAGTAATGATCAATCCGCACTGGAATATGCCCTTCCTCTGAAAATTTCACTAGTACATCTAGAGTTGGCTTATCGCAATTTAAAAGTTTCCACTCTTCTCTTACTCTATCAATTTGTTCCTCAGAAAGATGCAAAACACTTGAAATTCTGGTTATTTCTGAAAGTCCTTCAGTGACTGAAAGTTGAGTTGACCCTTTCTTTGGTTCTTTTACCTTTAAAACTTCTATGTCTCTTAGCTTTTGATTGCAGAATGGCAAATTTGACTTTAAATATTTTGTGGTTGCAATTAGTGATGATCTTACATCTAAGAGAAATAATTTCTGCCTGGTCTCCTAAACATTCCTGATGAATATTTTTGTTTTCATACCAACTTCTAACTCCCCTAGTTTTTTCCATGAATTTTTGTTTTCAAAATCTACATTTTTTAAGTCTTCTCCAAATTTCCCTGCAATAACATCATCTTGGATAAACTGAGCCATAACATTTCTCATTAAAGTATTTAAATTAGAATATAACTGGTGTATTTTTGGTTCTTCACTTTGATAACATAATGAAAACTTTTCAAAATTTTGGTGTGAAAATGAAATCAATGCTAAATAGCAAGGAGTTAGCTCATTTTTCAGGAAACAGTGAATTCTTTTATACCTTGCCGAATTGCGGTTGTTTTTCAAATATTTTTTGAGATGGCAAGAAGTTTAAAAAATATTCTGTAATATTTAGCCATTGATCCAAGAGCCTCTGGGCTACAGAACCAACGGTTAACCATCTGTTGCTGACATGACGCAAAAGAAATTTGGCTGTGACCAATGTTATATCCTCGACAGATTTATAATCCCCTCGTCTTGCAGCACTACTCTTTAAAAAGTAATGCATATTCAGTAGCAAATTCATTAAAATCTATATTTAAGCTTGTCAAAAAAATTTTAAATGCATTACTAACAACATGCAGGTTGCAAAAACCTAGTTCCAAAGAATTCTGGCCTGTTTCTTGTTTTACAACTTCATTGAATTTGCGTAAAAAGCACTTATTTACATTTGGGCTGTCCATGGATACACAAATAATTCTGTTCAACGAAATATTGAAGGATAACACATCAAGAATTTCTTTTGGCAAAATATCTGCTGTTGCATGACCCAGAAAAACGCTTGTTAGGTATCGGCAAGAAACTGAATTTATTTCTGAAGACCAGTACCTGAGATACACATCCAACTGCCGTTTCACTTGTGTATTTGTAGTTTCATCAAATGCTATAGTAACCTTTCCTGGGCTACTAGATGCAATGTCTTTTTCAAATCCTCTGCAAAATTTTTGACAATCCATGTGATATCACATAAGCAACTTTTTTGTCTTTAAGTTGCATTTTGGCTGCAATAGCAGAATCAGGAAACATTTCTTTGAAAAGTTCAACTGTTTCAGTGCATGAAACAAAAGACATTGTCCTTAGCAACTTTTATGGCCCATAATGCTTCGGCTTTAGCCAACTGTAAATCATGACTCAGTACTTCACTAATATTTGTTTTGGGCTGAGGATCCCGTCCTACGGCTTTCAAGATGGACTTATTTTGAAATTTACTTTGAAATTTCTGCAAATGTTTTTTTCCTTTATGATGCGCTTTTACTTGTGAAAAGCCACTATTAGAAATGTTGAAAATTTCTGAACACAATATACACTTAGCAGAAAATATTGTTTCAGTTGCAGAACACCATTCTTTCAACTTCACTCCGTCCAATTCTTTGGCGAGCCACGCATCTTGAAATTTCGTTTTGGATTTAGGCATCTTAAACACTTGTATTACTAACCAGAAAATGAAAGGGAAGTACAAAAACACGTTCCAATATTGCAAAACCAGACAACTTCCCGAAGTTTGGCTGCGAGGATGTCAGAAGATAGAAAAAAAAAAAAAGCAAGTCACCACTAGAGAACTGAAACTGCACACAGCACAGAGAACACCATAAAAGATGCAAAACCAGAAACTATCATACGCATCTCACGCAAGTTCAGTCAAAGCGAGTCGGAGCCGAGATATATTGCGCATCGAAGGTCAATGATCACGTGCTCTACTGCCTGCCACGATAACACTCAGCTACCATCCCATCGCCATTACCGGAGGTTACGGAAGGAGACCACGTTTCCTCTTTGCTTCCACCCACCTGCGGTTTACAATAACAAAACATCAGCAGAAAGAGGAGGTTCCACGAGGCATGTCCAAAAATAAAGTACAATCTTTTGCGTGCCACGGAGTTCGTCTGCAAAGCGCAAACCAGGGGTGAAAATGACCCCTCCCCTTTTCCTTTAGATCTCTTGTTACTCTCGAAAACTGTCTGAAGGCACAAAAGTGGAGCGCCCGCCCCGAAGCAAGTGCATCTCGATGGCGTCATTTTCCCTCCCTTCAGCAGCACAGCATATAGGCTGTGTTGCTACAATAACAGGTCTTTTTACCTTACCGTAATGGTAAATTTATTGGCGTTAATAACGGTTGTATTTTTAATAAATAAGCTTACGAAAATTTTAGGAAGAATAGCAAATTTTAGGTATAATTTTAGGAATTTAAGGAGGGTCACAAAATATTAGGAATTTTAGGAGGAATGCGATCCCTGTATATTGCATCTATTCAACTTCCAGTGATTAGCAGAAAAAATGAAACATGACAAGTGAAGATTGTATTTTTTTCTTGCAGTAGCAATTTCTACTCTAACTTTATTTTTAGATTTAGTTGCCCAGACTGGGCAACTAGATTGTCTTTCTACCTTTCCAGGACAATTATTTACATGCCCCAGGCATCTCAATCATGGTCCTTTTCAAACCCTGCAGATGTTTTGTCAAAATGCAACAAATCCTAAAAATATTAAACCAACAATTGTTTAAGTGGAGGGAAAAATACTTTAGCACTGAAGTATTTTTTCAAGAGCTAATGCAACACACATGGGTGAACTAAACAAAAAGTAGTCAGAAAAATAAGGCATACCGTATTTTCATGCTTAATGTCTGAAGATCACCAGCTTGGTTATTATAGGGGGCCTGTAAACTACCTTTGATAGCAATGCCATTTTCTTGTACAGATTTTAACACTGCTTCCACAGGAACACTCATTGATGGGTGAATTTCACTGCAAATAATTCAATATACATGCATCAATTATTATTGCAACTTAAGTACAAATTAAAGCATTCTTAACAATGCCAAACATTCACAACAGAAGATTTTGAGACCTCAGTTCATCATTAACTCATATTAAAATGACCACACCCTTTTTGATTTTCTCAACCTCATTACCATCATACACAGTAAGAGCAAAAAAAAAAAAAAAAAAAACAACAAAAAACATTATGACCCCGACTTCCCATAAGAAATTTGGATCATTTCCAGCATGGTGGTGGTCTCCATGTGTGAAGGTCAAAGATGTATGCAGCATCAGCTGGAGCTGAAATGGTGGTTATAATGGGTAAGGGATAAGCTTTGCCCCCCTCTTCCCCCTGTAAAAGAGAATAATCATCAGATGCAGAGCAAAGGATTGCAGTACCTGGTAAATGATGAACTATTGTTGGCTGTTCAAGAGTTACCATAGTTAAAGTTTACTGAGAGTGGATGGAGAGAGGCACTACGTAACTGGCGGGTGGGTGTTGGACTGCCAGGGCATCTTAATACTTGGGGAGCATGCCCATAGTGGGCGAATTATCTTTTGGTAACAATATGCACATTGTAATTAGAACTTATGGAATAAGATGTTTCTATCAGCTAACAATAGCCATAGATTACTCCAAATAAAAATTTATATATTCAACACACACTCTTTAAGTAATATGTTAAACATACGAGGGGCAGTCAAAAAGTTGGTTGCACTTCTCTGTAAAACATTTCGGTAAAAGGATATTTTGTTGACACTTTGCGGCAATACTGCTGGCATTTATCTGCAGCACGTGCTGCAGTTGCTTCTGCGCAATAGTTTTAGTTTGCTTGCTAAGGAATCGTGAACATGCCTCGGCAGCTGCTGGTGGCATCCAAATTGGAACTGCCTGCAGTTATTAGTTTTTTGTGGGCAAAATGTTGAGAACGCAATAGCGCGTCAAGCTATTGCAAAGTGGTGCATCTTGTTTGAGAAGGGACGTACTGATATCGAGGACAATTACCGCAAGGGAAGACCGTCAACTTCTACAACGGCTGAGAACGTTGCGCACATGAATTAACTCATTCTTGCAAACAGACGAGTAACAGAAGACGAAATCGCAAAAGAACTGGATATTTCACATGGAAGTGTGCATACGATTATTGTGCATCATCTTGAATTCCGTAAAGTTTGTGCTCGATGGGTGCCTCGTCTATTGACAGAAGAACACAAAGGGAATCGTTTTGAAAGTGCCTTTGCATTCTTGAAGCGTTATCAGCAGGAAGGAAATTAGTTTTTGGACAAAATTGTGACCGGAGACGAAACATGGGTGCATCATTTCTCACCTGAAATGAAACGCAGCTCTCGAGTGGAAATATTCCACTTCCCAGACTCGAAAAAAGTGCCGAACAGTTTCATCTGCAGGGAAGGTGATGCTGACGCTGTTTTTCGACAGACAAGATGTGGTGTATAATGAATTCACGTCGAAGGGTGCCACGATTACAGCATCGTCTTATTGTGAAAACCTGAAGAGATTGTGCAATTCACTTAAAAATCGACGGCCAGGTAAACTTTCAAAAGGCATTGTGCTCCTGCATGACAATGCGAGACCGCATGAGGTGAACCTAACGAGGGACCTTCTCAAAAAGTTTAGGTGGGAGGTGTGTCTTATAGCCCAGATCTTGCGCCATGTGACTTCCACGTCTTCGGTCCCATGAAACAAGAACTTGCAAAGCGACGATATCACTCGGATGACGAGGTGAAAGCTGCAACCCAGCAATGGTTATCGGACACTGGACGGAATTTCTTCGCAGAAGGCATAGAAAAACTTGTGCCACGCCCCAACAAATGTTTCAATAAACTAGGTGATTGCGTCGAGAAGTAACTTTTGTATGGAACTTTCAGGTACATATAACATTTTTCTGTAATTTCGATCCTGTGTTCTTTTATCAAGCAGTGCAACTAACTTTTTGACTCACCTACATATTATTTTAGTATAAAGAAGTTCTGTAAATATATCAGTTATAATTTTATACTGAATTCAGCACAACAGACATTTTTCAGATCTATTGAGTAATGAAACAGTTATTAAGGAAAACATGAAGGAAGTTGCCCTGGCTTGCAATTGTTCACTTGAGTTGGGTCTGCACCTGAATTCCAGGTGAAGCATGGCTATTACATGTGCTTTACGGCACTGGTTCCATTCCTTCCCTAGAACCAGTAGCCTCTCATTAAGGGCAGGTGGTTGCTTACGTCTCCTATTGAGCTACTCACAATGGTCATTGGGTCCTCAAACAAATAAATAAATAAATAAAAATAAAATATTTTGCCTGTAATACATTCAAATTTACTCAAAAGCATGGATTGAATGAAAAATGGCACTATGATATTTCACACAGCAATTGGACATCGCCAAATTGACTGTAATTACTGTTTCACACATGAATTAAATCACCTCAGAAAACTTGAAATTTCATCGCCGTGGAGCGGGAATCGAACCTGCATCTCCCGATTACCGTTTGAGCATGCAATCTGTTGCACCACCCACGATTTTTCAAGTTTTCTGGTGTGATTTAATTAACGTGTGAAACAGTAATTACAGTCAATTCGGCGATGTCCAATTGCTATGTGAATTATCATGACTTATTTACCACGTATTATGAGAAGAATATTTCTTCAACTCTGAAAATAGCACTATTTTAAAAATGTTCACGAATTTACTACTGGATAACAATTAATAATAATCCTTTTTTTTTTTTCTTATTCGTCTTAAAGAAAATTAGTGTGTATAAAAGGCAAGTTTTTTTTTTTTTTGGGGGGGGGCACCCTGAGATTTACAAAACTCTACACACCTATGAGCTCGGCTGTGTAACCCTGAACAATAGGCATGCTACCTTGGCACAGCTGACCATGGTCTGCAACCAGAAAGCAGAGATGAACATATCCACAGCTATAGCACAGTGATCCCTCCACCATAACGGCACATGGTGTAAATGCATGAAGAAAGCAACAGCACCTCTCACTACATCATGTCATCAGCAACATCAACTGGAGTCTGAGTGGACCATGGAAAACTAGAACAAAGTGCTAGCCATCTCTGATGAATCACATTCGCGTGGTGGGTAAGGTGAATATCTGTGGAGAAGGCGATTGATGATGTCATTTTCTTTGCTACTAGAGCTGCAGAGTATGATCTGGAACTTGCTGACAAGAGTAAAGAAGTGGGATTAAAAATGAACTTTCAAAAGACAAAAACTTATGTGCAATGCTTCTACAAGAAATGAAAATTTATTGATTAACGGGGGAAAGCTGGAGATAACCAATACATACATTTACATTGGACAGCAAATATCATGCAAAGATTGCATTGATGAAGAAATTAATTGGTGTATAAAACTTGGCTGGAGAGTTTTTGGAAGAAATAGTACAATTTGCAAGAGCAATATGCTATTATGTCTTAAAAGAACAGTGTTTAATCAATGCATCCTTCCAATTCTTACATATGGAGCAGACACATGGACCGTAACTAAAAAAGACATACAAAGACTGCAGACAACTGAAAGCAATTTTAAACCTGGGATGCATGCAGTCCATAAAATTTAATTTTAAGTTATGCGGAAGTTCAAAAAAACTCAATTTTTGAATGATTGACATTAACTCAAAAACCCCATTTTTAAAAAATCTGAAAATCTGTCCATTGATGAAGAAATTAATTGGTGTATAAAACTTGGCTGGAGAGTTTTTGGAAGAAATAGTACAATTTGCAAGAGCAATATGCTATTATGTCTTAAAAGAACAGTGTTTAATCAATGCATCCTTCCAATTCTTACATATGGAGCAGACACATGGACCGTAACTAAAAAAGACATACAAAGACTGCAGACAACTGAAAGCAATTTTAAACCTGGGATGCATGCAGTCCATAAAATTTAATTTTAAGTTATGCGGAAGTTCAAAAAAACTCAATTTTTGAATGACATTAACTCAAAAACCCCATTTTTAAAAAATCTGAAAATCTGTCCATTTGATGTCCTCTTAGTTGTTAATAAATTGCTCATTGCAGAATAGTGTATTTTTGCCTGGTTAATTTTATATATATTTTAAAAGATTGCACGTTTTCAGCCTTTCAGCGTTGTTGCGTAATACAGCACAAAATGCAATAGATTGTCCATCTTTCACTGAAAACATTGTTTAATCAGGTTTCAAAGTTAAAACATAGGTTACTGGTGTTTGATTAGTACAATTACATTATATTTTGAAGTTCAGCACAAAAACATATACTAAAAAATATTTGCAGAACATGTCAGTATGTTCTTACTGGTTTCATTTCTTTTCTAGGGGAATTATTTGCAACCTCATACTCTCTCCCTCTCTATACATACTTTAAATTATTTATTTTGTTAAACTTGTTAATTTTGTAACCATCCACTGTTCTACTGATACTCCTCATAAATTTATAGCATTTTGTAATGAAACTGCACAAGCCACAGTGCTGAAACAACAGGTTATGACAGGCTTTTTCAAGTACAAACATGTCTATTGATTGCTCACTGAACTGCCAATCAGCAGCTGTTATGTCCTTCATTTACTCCAGTTTGCTCTTGTCTGTTGATGAGTGATGTTCAGTATTGTTCAGTGAATAATTTATAATGTCTGCTCATCATAGTTCTGAGAGAGTTAGATGTGTGGACTACAATAAAAGGCACAAAAGAGTTGTGTACAAAACTAAGCTTGTTAGGTTCTGTGGTATTGGTGATTTAGGTGATGAAATTCAAAGGATTGTAGGCCCATCTGTCTCTGTAAATAGAAATGATTATTTGTGTTGCAATTGTGTAGCTTTTTACAAAAGAAAAATTTTGGAATGTGCAAATGAAACTGAAGAAAAAATTTCCACATCAGAGAGAGGGTTTTTTTTTTTTTCATTCCCAGTCATGAGATTGTGGATAATTTAAATAGCAGTATTACAATGCTTGATGTTAATGTGTCACCATTTAAAGCCCCTTCAGAAGTTAGGGAGGATACGAAGAAGCTTATGTGAAGAGGATAAAGTTGACAGAGAAAACACTAACAACTTCAGCTGTGCAGAAATTAGAAGACATATATGGAGTTGGTGTTTCAAGTCAGTTGTCTCTTGAGAAGCCTGACTGTTCTACTTGTAATCAGTGGTTTTCTAATATTAATACAGCACTTCATACTTGTAACTACACTGAAAAAGTGCAATTACTGACACTGCTACCACAGACTTAGTAAAACTGATTTGAAAGGAGAGTTGCCTACAGTATCAAAGTACCTCATAGATAAATCACGCAAGGTTAGAAGAGAAAAGGGAATCTATGCTCAACCTGACGCCTACAGTGGGCATCCAGAGTTGCCAACTTTCGAAAGAGGCTGTCAGGAGCAGAGTTGCGCACTCAGCGGGGTATTTTTTCGTGTGGACAGTTGGCTATGTTTTTACAAAAACAATGCAAATTATATAAGAAAAGACAAAATAAATTACTCAATAATTATATTTACCAGATAAACATTGCTTTGAAGCACCTCTACTTCTTTGAAACATAAAAATTATGCTTGTTCTTTTCATCCAGCTACCACAACAAAAATCTTGTACAGTATTCTATTAGCAAAATGCATACATGAGACCGACCAAGGAACAAAAAAGCTGAACTTTTTAACCGGGTGAAAAAACAGAACATGCAACGAAAAAGTGTGTACATAACACAGCATGAACAAGATGGAATTATTCACTCTAATTTACTTATGTAAAATTTAGAGCACACCACTGTTTTTTGTTTTTTTTTACTTGCTAGAACATCAGCTGGATTTTCTTCTTGTGTTGCTTTCTTCTCAGCAAGTTGCATGGCCATATTTGTCTTTTGTTGACTATGCAGCTGAACATCAATCTTTGCTTAATTTTCCTTTCTCTGTTGATACCATTCCTTCCCATTTCTTCATCACTTTTCTTATTATTAGTTTTTTCCTTTTATTCCCTCAGATGACAATATTTTACCATCATGCTGAAAAAACTTTCAGCATGATCATCATGAATGCATGATATTACAGCTTTCACTACTTTAAATAAATAGTGTAACTTTCAGAATGTGAATACTTTTGAACACCATGCATCAATTCTAACAAATTTTCAAACTTCATCACTTCCGTTTTTGGAAAATTTCCCTCCCTAGGATCAAGCTTCAGGGCAAACATTTATGGGGGACTTAACAACACAGGATAGTTAGAACACTGCGGGAAGAAAAAATATGATTATAGAGAGAAATCTTCACTTCAACCGACTTCCGTTAAGTTTTCACTCAATTTTAAACTGAAATGCAGTATTTTTGGAATAAAAGGATATATAAGAACAATACTGGACCGAAGGAACGTCGGAAATTAAAAAAAAAAAAGAAATTACTGGAGAAATTTTCGTTCAGTCTAACATTTGTTCTTAAACGTTTCGAAGGGCGGAATTCTGTCCTCAAATGGAAAACGAAACCAAGTCTCCCACTACCCCCCCCCCCCCCGAAATTTTCCATTCAGTTGTGCATTAATCTCGAGAATGCATAAAATGATAACGGAAATGGCGGCATTCTTCAAATCCACAGAAGAAACTCTTGCCTGAAAAAACTATAGAGAAATCATTGCACCGTCCTTAACTTCCATTTTTGGAAATCATTGCCCACAATTTAATGATGAAATACAAACATTTAAGCGCTGAAATGATATTTAACAACAGCACTGGACAGAGGCAACATCGTGAGTGAAAAGAAATTACGGGGAAAATCTTCACTGAGTTTAACTTCCGTTTTTTAAAGTTTTGAAAGACAAGGTACCGTCCTCAAAACGAACACTACCCCTCCCCCCCCAATTTATCTTCAGTTCTGCGTCGATCTCAAGAATTATCCAAATGATGAAGAAAAAAAAGCGGAATTCCACGAATTCGCGGAAGAATCTCATATATGAAAATGTTGATACACACGTCTTCTCTCTCTATATATATATATGTAAGGTCAGGTGATGTGTAACATCACAGCCTCTCCTTGACAAATGTCAACCCCGCCTTCTCACGGTACATCCTGTTCCCACTAAAGGGGCTCTGACGACCGCCAATAGCCGTATAACTATACCCTCGGGATTAGAGGAAATGCTATCCCACACTCACCAACCCGCTTGGCCAGCGTGGTGAGTTATGGCCAAACCCCTCCAAAACGACTCCACAACTTAAATCTTGACCCTCAGTCTCCGGCAGCTGGAATGTACCTGGCCAAGGCAGCGGCCAGTGCGACATGAAGGCAGAGGGTGCTAAGAATCACCGGAGGACCGGACTAGGCTGCCATCTGATGCTAATCTTGGCTACTTATAATGGATGCTCCCTATCTTCTGATTTAAGGCTTCTTGAATTGGAACTACAAAGGATCAAGTGGGACATCGTCGGGCTAAGTGAGGTAAGGAGAAAATCTCATTGAACTGAAAAGTGGACATCTCTTCTACTATCGTGGGACTGATACTAGCAGAACTAGTGGTGTTGGATTTATAATAAACGAGAAACTGAAGGATAAAGTTGTAGAAGTTGAAAGTTCCTCTGACAGAGCTGCACGACTCGTTATCCAACTCTCGAGAAGATACCAGGCTCAGATTATTCAAACTTATGCACCCACCGCAAGTCATCCTGAAGAAGAAATTGAAGAATTTTATGAGGAAATTCGCCATCTAAATAATAAAGGTAAGCAGCACTTGAAGATAATTACGGAGATTTCAATGCAAAAATAGGGCAACGGCAACAGAATGAAAGTTCACTAGGTAAATTCGGTCACGGTAACAGAAACCAGCGTGGAAATACTTTCATAGAGTTTGCAGAGGCAGAAGGGTTTTTCATCTTGAACTCCTTTTTCAAGAAAAAGCCACACAGGAAATGAACATGGAAACATCCAAATGGGACGACAAGTGAAATTGATTTTATTATGTGTAACAAAAAATTCGTCGTAGAAGACTGCAGTGTGCTAAACAAGTTCAACACAGGCAGTGACCATAGATTGGTGAGATGTAAGATGCACCTCAACACTAAACTCGAACGTGGCAAGCTCATAAGACAAACAAAATGTATTGACATAACCCACCTTAAAAAACACCATAATGCCTTCAAGTTGGAACTGAAGAACAGATTATCTGCTTTAGAAGGCCTAACATTAGAAGAAGTGGATATTTCTGAAGTTAACAGAAAAGTAACCAAAGCTCTTATGGAAACAGCAAGAAAATTAGCTGGGTCTAAGAACAAGTTGCATGTGAACAAATTATCAGGAAAAACCAAAATGTTGATGCAAAAAAGAAGAGAGATGAGGACAACTAAAGAAGATGTGACTTCCAAAGTGGAATATATAGAGCTATGCAAGACAGTACGAAAAAGTATCACTGAAGACGTAAGGAAATTCAACTGTGAACTAGTAAGGAAAGCAATTGAAAACAACCAAAGCCTAAAGATAGCAAAGGGGCATCTCAGTAAGGGAAGAAAACAGATTATTGCACTGAGAAAAGAAGATGGTTGTGTAACAAGAAATAGAGGCGAAATTTTGACAAGAGTGAAAGATTTCTACTCCAAATTATATGAAAGGGATGATACGTGTACTCCAGACATCATGAAAGGTACCAGTACCAGAGTTCTTCCAGTCCTCCCAGCAGAAGTTGCACATGCAATCAAGAACATGAAGCGGGGGAAAAGCTCCAGGAGAAGATGGCGTTACTGTAGATATCATACAAGAAGCAAGTGGAGAAATCGAAACAGTACTCGCCCAAATTTTCCCTTGATGCCTTAATGAAGGGAAGATTCCTGAGGATTGGAACAACGCTACAATGATCTTGTTACATAAAAAAGGTGACATTGAGGATCTCAGGAAATACAGACCTATCAGCCTCCTATCAGTGGTTTATAAAATCTTCACTAAAGTTCTTTCACACCGCTTGAAGGTGACACTGGACATGGCTCAACCGAGAGAACAAGCTGGATTCAGGAGTGGCCACAGCACAATAGATCATATCCACGTACTGAGAGAACTAATTGAAAGAGCGAGGGAATATGAACTTCCATTGTGCATGGCTTTTATCGATTATGAAAAAGCCTTTGATTCGGTGAAACCATCAGCAGTTACAAATGGCTCTGAAATCCTGTGGTATTGAAGATGCGTACATTAATATTATTAATAACATCTATGAAAATGCAAGGGCAAAGATTCGGCTGTTTGAAAATACAACACAAAAATTGGAAAAGGAGTGAGACAAGGTGACACCATATCTCCCAAGCTCTTTAATGCCACATTGGAAAATGTCTTTCAATCACTGAACTGGAAAAACAAAGGGATAAAGATTAATGGAAATTATCTAACCCACCTTCGTTTTGCTGATGACGTAGTCATTTTTGCAACTACCCCATCAGAGCTGCAGTGTATGATCCAGGAACTTGCTGACAAGAGTAAAGAAGTGGGATTAAAAATGAACTTTCAGAAGACAAAAGTGATGTTCAATGCTTTTACAAGAAATGAAGATTTATCGATTGATGGAGAAAAGCTGGAGATAACAGACACGTATGTTTATCTTGGACAGCAGATATCAAGTGAAGGTCACATTGATGAAGAAATTAATCGGCGTACAAAACTTGCCTGGAGAGCTTTTGGAAGAAACAGGATAATTTTCAAGAGCAATATGTCATTATGTCTTAAAAGAAAAGTGTTTAATCAATGCATCCTTCCAGCGCTTACATATGGTGCTGAGACATGGACCTTAACTAAAAGAGACATACAAAGGCTGCAGACAACTCAAAGCAGCATGGAGAGGTGCATGCTTGGTGTAACCAGGAGAGATAAGAAGAGGAACTTGTGGATCCGAAAAATGACAAAGAGTGGAAGACATCATGATCAGAGTAAAATCCCTGAAATGGCAATGGGCTGGACATACTGCCAGAAGGACAGACCATCGATGGACACCCGAAATTTTAGATTGGATTCCAAGGGACAGGAAAAGACCCAGAAGAAGACCACATGGGAGATGGGTGGATGAAATTCGTAAGTATGCGGGAGTGACATGGAGGAGACTGGCACAAGACAGACCTTCGTCCAGCAGTGGATTGATAATGGTTGACAATGATGATGATATATATATATATATATATACTTAAGAGCAAAACTGAAGACTAAGGAAAAAATTTTAGAATTTAAAATGAAGGGTGCAAAATAACCTGAAAATCAAAACGCGCAACGCAGCAGTTTTGAAAATTCAGAATTCACATTCTATAAAGAAGATACCTAAGCAAAAAAATACATATATAATTTTGACTCACACCTAATACAACATAGAAAAGGTTATGTACCTACCTGTGTGAGTAAAAGGAGAAAAGATAAAAAATAAAATAAAACAACTGAATGTAGAAGGTGTCGAGAATACTGAGCCTTGGCTTAATCAAGGACCAGCAAAAACTCTGCATTTTTTCACTTCCACAAAGACCTAGTTGGAAATGGGTTTCTGCAAGGCCGTAGATGCAAGTAACATTCCCACCTAAAATAGTTTAAAAAATATATATATATAAGTCATGTCCTCCGTAGAGTAGCATGACCTAGCACTAGTTAACAATTTCGCTTGCATCCATTAACCTTCATGGCCCGACCCATGCTCTTCATCTGTTACTATTAAATAGAGAGAAGAAGATTAAAGAGAACTCAAGCTGTGAGAGTGACATAATAAATAGAAATGATTTTCAGCTATAACGAAATTCCAAGTTCGTTTGAGAGAGAATTTAAACCTGAAAAACAATGCAAAAGAAATCCAAATTTTACATTGCAATTAAAAAAGGAAATGTTAATTTATAACGAACAGATTTTTGAAAGAAAACTTGAGTCTAAAACCCCCTACTCTACAACTTATGACAGCACGAAAACGAGAATAAGTTAAAGATAATAATTAACTAAAGAAAACTTTGTGAAAGTTATATACCTTAAACAGTTAGTTGCAATATGTACAAAGTATTTCAGCAGTGCTTTAAGTGCATAATTAATTAGTTATTAAGAACTTAACTACTTTGAAAAAACAGCGCATAGACAGCGCATAGAAAAGGAACAAGCTTAGCCTTCTTCTGTTCCTAGGTACCCCAAAAGACGCTCAAAGTTACAAAGAAAAGTAAGAGTTAAAACCCGCATAAATGTTAACAGACAAACCAATGCTTAAAAGCTGAAAAGCTAAAAAACGACAGAGAAAAGGTACATAAAGTACAAACATTGAACTTATAAAACCTAGAACCCAAAAACAAGGAAGAGAGCTTACCTCTTGTGTGACAAAAACTTTTCTCCTCACAAGAGGAGAACATGGCTGACCCCTTCCGCCACTCCCTAGACAGCTGGGGGGCAGTGAGGGTGGGGCTGATGGCCTCCTCATACAGCAAGAAACCAACGCGCGGAGATTTTAACCAGAGAAAAAAATATATAAACTTAAGACTGTGGATCTGTATGATCAGAATGAGCAGAATTAACTCTCCAGAATACATGAGAAATATTATAAAATACACGAGCAGTTTATTTAATAATCTTTGCATGTATTAAATCACCTTAGTGAGCTTCTATAGATTAATCAGAATCTTATTAATTTTAATGTTGGTTTTACTATTTTTAGTATAGCTATCCTAGTGATGAATAACTAGTTTTCTTTTTTATTTGTTTTTATTTTCTTTTATAAACAGATTTTTGAGCTACATTCCTGTAATTACTACTTGTTCTTGTGATGAACATAAAGAAACAGTTCACTATGATAAGAATTACAACCATATTATCACCGGAAACTTGAGTTATGTTGAAAATGAAAAGCTTAGGAATTTATTAGAGTATGGCTCTAAATTCAGACCTTCCTTCACAATTTCCAAAGAAAGGATTCTTGAGAGCTTCACTCAAGATGTAAATAAGTACATCGTAAAAACCAGTTTAACGTACAATCAGCCTATTGAGGCCTTCGCAGAATGGAAATATAATATAATCAATAGCTTCACCGGTGAGTTGGCAGGTCTGGACTTTTGTTTCGACAGAAATCTCTTTTTCTCTGGAGAAGCTAAAAGGTCACTCTCCAAACTACAAGACCAATTTATTTTTACCACTACGGATAAAGCTAGCAATAATTTTGCAATTATCTGTAAGAAGTTCTATTTTGAATTGTTAACTATGGAACTCAATAATAGAGTACCATACGAGCCCGTAAGTTATTCTACCAAGCAGTTAGAAAATCGGTTTAAGGCATTCTTCAAGAAACTTAAAATTCCACAAACTAGAAGATATGGGCCTGAATTTCCATTTCTTTTTGCAACGGTTAAGTTTCTTAAGGATCCTGTGAAGTTCAGGTTCATAGCTAGTGGAGTAAGGAGTCATAAAAAGAAAATAGATCTTGCTTTTGAAGATGTCTTAAAGAAGGTTTTGAAACACATTAGAAACTGTTCTAACTTGATGTACAGAGATTTTTGGATAATTAATAATAATGCAGAAGTAATTTCTACTATACTCAAAGTTTGTCCCCTAGATATTAATAGTTATGATTTTGAAAACCTATATACTAATCTGCCTCTATCAGATATAATCACTACCTTCAAAGAGCTGTATGCAGAATTTAAACTTAACCAATTTGTTGATGTAGGAACTTGGAACTCTTATCTCAATTGCTGCATAAAAAATAACCATATCTTATATAATAATACTCTCTATAAGCAAGTGAACGGTATTCCAATGGGAACATCAACGTCCACCAATATCGCTAATCTATTCCTGTTCTTTAAGGAATATAAATTCATTAAAAATCACCCCACCTGCTCAGATAACTACCTTTACACTTTTAGATATATTGATGATCTGCTGTGTATCAATAATTCAGAAGTTATAGAGAGTGATTTTGATAATATCTATCCTAGCTCTCTTAACTTATGTAAAACCAACCACAGTAATCAGGAACTTGAGTTCCTAGACTTAAGCATTAAGCTCAACAGAGGTAACCCATCTATTAGCCTCTTTGATAAAAGAGTTAATTTTCCTTTCAAAGTAATTAAATATCTACACTGGAATAATAACATTTCAACCAAAGTAATTGAGAATGTACTAATTTCTCAGGTCCTAAGAATTTCAAGAATTTGCAGCAACAATTTGGATTTCAATTACCACATTAATATACTATTAGAAAGTTTTCTAGAGAACGAAATTCCTTCTTCTTTCATCAAAAGAACTTTAAGAAAAATTATTCTGAATAATAGAGTAAGGTTGGCAGATCTGCTTTAATTTTCTACACAGTTAATAATATGATTCTGACCAATCAAAGCCGTAAGGAAGTTGGCTAGAGGATGCCTATTAACTACCTAAAGGAACCTTAGTGCTATGGATATGACGGTCCTATTAAAACAAAAAATTAAATAATATAAACAAAATCACAAAAAAAGCTTAAAAATCTGTTTATAAAAGAAAATAAAAACAAATAAAAAAGAAAACTAGTTATTCATCACTAGGATAGCTATACTAAAAATAGTAAAACCAACATTAAAATTAATAAGATTCTGATTAATCTATAGAAGCTCACTAAGGTGATTTAATACATGCAAAGATTATTAAATAAACTGCTCGTGTATTTTATAATATTTCTCATGTATTCTGGAGAGTTAATTCTGCTCATTCTGATCATACAGATCCACAGTCTTAAGTTTATATATTTTTTTCTCTGGTTAAAATCTCCGCGCGTTGGTTTCTTGCTGTATGAGGAGGCCATCAGCCCCACCCTCACTGCCCCCCAGCGTCTAGGGAGTGGCGGAAGGGGTCAGCCATGTTCTCCTCTTGTGAGGAGAAAAGTTTTTGTCACACAAGAGGTAAGCTCTCTTCCTTGTTTTTGGGTTCTAGGTTTTATAAGTTCAATGTTTGTACTTTATGTACCTTTTCTTTCTCTGTCGTTTTTTAGCTTTTCAGCTTTTAAGCATTGGTTTGTCTGTTAACATTTATGCGGGTTTTAACTCTTACTTTTCTTTGTAACTTTGAGCGTCTTTTGGGGTACCTAGGAACAGAAGAAGGCTAAGCTTGTTCCTTTTCTATGCGCTGTCTATGCGCTGTTTTTTCAAAGTAGTTAAGTTCTTAATAACTAATTAATTATGCACTTAAAGCACTGCTGAAATACTTTGTACATATTGCAACTAACTGTTTAAGGTATATAACTTTCACAAAGTTTTCTTTAGTTAATTATTATCTTTAACTTATTCTCGTTTTCGTGCTGTCATAAGTTGTAGAGTAGGGGGTTTTAGACTCAAGTTTTCTTTCAAAAATCTGTTCGTTATAAATTAACATTTCCTTTTTTAATTGCAATGTAAAATTTGGATTTCTTTTGCATTGTTTTTCAGGTTTAAATTCTCTCTCAAACGAACTTGGAATTTCGTTATAGCTGAAAATCATTTCTATTTATTATGTCACTCTCACAGCTTGAGTTCTCTTTAATCTTCTTCTCTCTATTTAATAGTAACAGATGAAGAGCATGGGTCGGGCCATGAAGGTTAATGGATGCAAGCGAAATTGTTAACTAGTGCTAGGTCATGCTACTCTACGGAGGACATGACTTATATATATATTTTTTAAACTATTTTAGGTGGGAATGTTACTTGCATCTATGGCCTTGCAGAAACCCATTTCCAACTAGGTCTTTGTGGAAGTGAGAAAATGCAGAGTTTTTGCTGGTCCTTGATAAAGCCAAGGCTCAGTATTCTCGACACCTTCTACATTCAGTTGTTTTATTTTATTTTTTATCTTTTCTCCTTTTACTCACACAGGTAGATACATAACCTTTTCTATGTTGTATTAGGTGTGAGTCAAAATTATATATGTATTTTTTTGCTTAGGTATCTTCTTTATAGAATATATATATATATATATATATATGTTTAGGGATGTAAGGTCAGGTGATGCGTAACATCACAGCCTCTCCTTGACAAATGTCAACCCCGCCTTCTCGTGGTGCATCCTGTTCCCACTAAAGGGGCTCTGACGACCGCCAATAGCGGTATAACTATACCATCGGGATTAGAGGAAATTCTATCCCACACTCACCAACCCGCTTGGCCAGCGTGGTGAGTTATGGCCAAACCCCTCCAAAATGATTCCACAACTTAAATCTTGGCCCTCAGTCTCCGGCAGCTGGAATGTACCTGGCCAAGGCAGCGGCCAGTGCGACATGAAGGCAGAGGGTGCTAAGAATCCCCGGAGGACCGGACTAGGCTGCCATCTGATGCTGACCTTGGCTACGTACAATGGACGCTCCCTATCTTCTGATTCAAGGCTTCTTGAATTGGAAGAGGAACTACAAAGGATCAAGTGGGGCATCGTGGGGCTAAGTGAGGTAAGGAGAAGATCTCATTGAACTGAAAAGTGGACATCTCTTCTACTATCGTGGGACAGATACTGGCAGAACTAGTGGCGTTGGATTTATAATAAACAAGAAACTGAAGGATAAAGTTGTAGAAGTTGAAAGTTCCTCTGACAGAGCTGCAAGACTTGTTATCCAACTCTCGAAAAGATACCAGGCTCAGATTATTCAAACTTATGCACCCACCACAAGTCATTCTGAAGAAGAAATTGAAGAATTTTATGAGGAAATTTGTCATCTAAATAATAAAGGTAAGCAGCACTTGAAAATAATTATGGGAGATTTCAATGCAAAAATAGGGCAACGGCAACAGAATGAAACTTCAGTAGGTAAATTCGGTCACGGCAACAGAAACCAGCGTGGAAATACTCTCGTTGAGTTTGCAGAGGCAGAAGGGTTTTTCATCTTGAACTCCTTTTTCAAGAAAAAGCCACACAGGAAATGGACATGGAGACATCCAAATGGGACGACAAGTGAAATTGATTTTATTATGTGTAACAAAAAATTCGTCATAGAAGACTGCAGTGTGCTAAACAAGTTCAACACAGGTAGTGACCATAGATTGGTGAGATGTAAGATGCACCTCAACACTAAGCTTGAACGTGGCAAGCTCATAAGACAAACCAAATGTATTGACATAACCAACCTTAAAAAACACCATAATACCTTCAAGTTGGAACTGAAGAACAGATTCTCTGCTTTAGAAGGCCTAACATCAGAAGAAGTGGACATCTCTGAAGTTAACAGAAAAGTAACCAAAGCTCTTATGGAAACAGCAACAAAATTAGCTTTGTCTAAAAACAAGTTGCATGTGAACAAATTATCAGGAAAAACCAAAATGTTGATGCAAAAAAGAAGAGAGATGAGGACAACTAAAGAAGATGTGACTTCCAAAGTGGAATATATAGAGCTATGCAAGACAGTAAGAAAAAGTATCACTGAAGACGTAAGAAAATTCAACTGTGAACTAGTGAGGAAAGCAATTGAAAACAACCAAAGCCTAAAGATAGCAAAGGGACATCTCAGTAAGGGAAGAAAACAGATTATGGCACTGAGAAAAGAAGATGGTTCTGTAACAAGAAATAGAGGCGAGATTTTGACAAGAGTGAAAGATTTCTACTCCAAATTATATGAAAGGGATGATACATGCACTCCAGACATCATGAAAGATACCAGTACCAGAGTTCCTCCAGTCCTTCCAGCAGAAGTTGCACATGCAATCAAGAACATGAAGCGGGGAAAAGCTCCAGGAGAAGATGGAATTACTGTAGACATCATACAAGAAGCAAGTGGAGAAATCGAAACAGTACTCGCCCAAATTTTCACTCGTTGCCTTAATGAAGGAAAGATTCCTGAGGATTGGAACACCGCTACAATGATCCTGCTACATAAGAAAGGTGACATTGAGGATCTCGGAAACTACAGACCTATCAGCCTCCTATCAGTAGTTTATAAAATCTTCACTAAAGTTCTTTCACACCGCTTGAAGGTAACAGTGGACATGGCTCAACCGAGAGAACAAGCTGGATTTAGGAGTGGCTACAGCACAATAGATCATATCCACGTGCTGAGAGAACTAATTGAAAGAGCGAGGGAATATGAACTTCCATTGTGCATGGCTTTTATCGATTATGAAAAAGCCTTTGATTCGGTGAAACCATCAGCAGTTACAATGGCTCTGAAAACCTGCGGTATTGAAGATGCATACATTAATATTATTAATAACATCTATGAAAATGCAAGTGCAAAGATTAGGCTGTTTGAAAATACAACACACGTAAAAATTGGAAAGGGAGTGAGACAAGGTGACACCATATCTCCGAAGCTCTTTAATGCCACATTGGAGGGTGTTTTTCAGTCGCTGAGCTGGGAAAACAAGGGGATAAAGATTAATGGAGATTATCTAACCCACCTTCGTTTTGCTGATGACGTAGTCATTTTTGCAACTACCCCATCAGAGCTGCAGAGTATGATCCAGGAACTTGCTGACAAGAGTAAAGAAGTGGGATTAAAAATGAACTTTCAGAAGACAAAAGTGATGTTCAATGCCTTTACAAGAAATGAAGATTTATCGATTGATGGAGAAAAGCTGGAGATAACATACACGTACGTTTATCTTGGACAGCAGATATCAAGTGAGGGTCACATTGATGAAGAAATTAATCGGCGTACAAAACTTGCCTGGAGAGCTTTTGGAAGAAACAGCATAATTTTCAAGAGCAATATGCCAGTATGTCTTAAAAGAAAAGTGTTTGATCAATGCATCCTTCCAGTGCTTACGTATGGTGCAGAGACGTGGACCTTAACTAAAAGAGACATACAAAGGCTGCAGACAACTGAAAGCAGCATGGAGAGGTGCATGCTTGGTGTAACCAGGAGAGATAAGAAGAGGAACTCGTGGATCCGAAAAATGACAGGAGTGGAAGACATCATGATCAGAGTTAAATCCCTGAAATGGCAATGGGCTGGACATACTGCCAGAAGGACAGATCATCGATGGACAGCCGAAATTTTAGATTGGATTCCAAGGGACAGGAAAAGACCCAGAAGAAGACCACATGGGAGATGGGTGGATGAAATTCGAAAGTATGCAGGGGTGACATGGAGGAGACTGGCACAAGACAGACCGTTGTGGAGGAAACTTGGGGAGACCTTCGTCCAGCAGTGGATTGATAATGGTTGACAATGATGATGATGATGATATATGTTTATACAAAAAATATTTAAACTGTTTTTCCTCAATGTCTAATTCTGTTAAATTAATGTTCATAATTCACTAAAATTGGAGCTGTGATAAAAATGTAAATACAGGGTTCGTACTCTTTTTGGGGGAAAAAATTCAAGGACTTTCCAGGCCTTTTCCAGGCCATATACAAAAATTTCCAGGATGATTACTACGCTTTACAGTATCATGCTCAAATTAGTTTTTAAAAGCAATTTCAGTTTTAAGTAATAAAAATGATGAAAGATGCAAATGGATTAGGGATGATAGGGGGAAGGGAATAGAACTGTCCATAATTAGCATGTTCTCGTTGCGCTAGGCGCTTAAGCACTGCTGAATTCCGTCAGACCCCCAATGGTCAAATGATTGAAATGTGCTGATGTTCATGGAATGAAATGGTTGATCAGCTATGATAACCGCATAAAAGTTCGAAGGGGGGCGATTTCTTTTTACGTTATGCAACATTCTACATTACTCCAGTATTTATCTTGTCATCATCAACAATAGCAATGTAACTACCACTTACGATCGCGGATATCGGCCAACTGAAAATCTGCCATACAACTAAGGATACAACACACAGGTATCATGTTACAGTGTATTGTAATTGAAAAAAAAAAAAAAAAAAAAAAGATTTCAGAAATTAAAATCGAAAAAAAAAACTTTCAGAAATTAATATCATCAAGTCATGGTGTTTCAAAAATCCGCTTTCCTTTATAATGTTTAAAAACATGTAATGTTTTTTCTTTTTACCTGTCGTGTATAATAAAATGGGTTGATTTTTTTATGGAATCAGACGTCCATATGTCCGATTGTCTTCGTCTGAGTTCACACGTTAGCTACTGTGTACAAGTAGACATATTTTTTTCAGCTCAAAAATATGTAGTTTTGTATGTATTCACAGTATAACTCATTCCGTATTCCCACAGAACAAAATTCAGCAGATACAAATGAAGAACATCAAGACCCACCCAACACCATGTTTCCGATTGTCTGCTGTTTATATTCAAGAAATGCGAATATGGATCAATGGTGAATGCAGCAACTATGGTTTTTATTTATTACCAAGAAGAAAAAAAGGAGCCTGAAAGCTGTAAAGCTGAAACGGATATTTCTCCCCCTCCCGAAAACATTCCGATCAAGTTCAAACAGCAGGAGCGTCCACGCACACTCAACCTCTGGAATGTCCTGATGGAACGGCTTCTTTTCATTTGGCACATCGCCATAAATCACCACCTGCAGCTCACTGAAGTGTCTTCCTCCTTCACCCTAACTAAAATACGTTTATCTGCTGAATTTCGCCTAAATCCATTGAAAACTTTTTAATTATAGATTTTTTTATTAAAGCAGTAACTCAGACATCTAAATAAAAATGTATGTTTGTAATTAAAATAGAGTCCATATCATCACAGAAACAAAATTTAAGGATCACTCTGTTTAAATAAACCATGGCATCTAAAAAAAAATAATTTGCTTGCTTTTCCCGTAATTTATAATTGCAGTTTCTTTTTTGAATCCGATTTTGCAACGGAAGATTTTTTTTTTTTTTTTTTTTTGCATCTGCTAAAGTTTCAAACGGAATTTGGCGAAATTTGCACTAGAACTTTATTGTGATGTATTTTAACCACTGTAAAAATTTTACTGTGTTCTTTTCAAAATTCCGGAAAATGGATTTCTGAAAATATCTCTTAGTCCTTTTGAGCTGTGGAAGTGATAAACAGGTGTTTGCTTTCTTCCCAACCAAGGGCTTCGGATCAGCGCTCCCAGCTGTCAATCAACCGTTGCTATGGTAACACCCTTTCTGCTCAAGGCTCACTGTCTAAAGAGGCACACATAATAAAAATTTCCAATGCTAACTTTTTGAGTTTTAAACCGATTCAAATGGAATTTTGGGAGTGAGCTTCTGTAATCCAATTATAGTAAATGTAAAAATTTCAGCCACTTTTGTGAAAAATTCGCAAAGATAGTTTTCTTATTTTTTATCATAAGTAGCCGAAGTCTCTTGAGGGTGGGCCGGAAGCAAGCGTCTTAATGCAATAAACAAGGAGCAGATGAATGTGTTGTTCAGGCATACTCTTCACTGGTGGATGCCAGCTGACTTGGTAAACACGCGACCCCCTTGCAAATGCTAAATGTCTCTTCTTTCCCCTTCTGTTGTTCTCAGTAGTTGTCGGACGGACATCAAGCTCAGGGCTAGAGAATGCATCAAGCTTCCCTTCCCTAACAGACCTGCTAGTAATCATCCAATTTTATTGCACTGGAAGTAGTGCTTCCCCCCCCCCCAGCCAAATTAGGATTTGGGCACATCCGAAACACCACTGTAGCCGGCGGTTTCTTTGAGAACAGAGGAGAGGAACTTAAAAAAATTAAGGGGTAACAGTCAGTAACACGATTTCCTAAAAGGGCATTTTTTTTAAGCACTAATTTCAAATTTCAAGGCTTTTCAAGACAGCATTAAAAAAATACCGTTTTTCCAGGATATTCCAGGCCTTGAAAACGTAATCATGATTTTCAGGACTTTCCAGGTTTTCAAGCACGCGTGCGCACCCTGTAAATACAATGAATTCATCTGCAAAGATGAAAATGCAAAGAAAAAAATGTGTATATATATATTTGCTTAGGTATCTTCTTTATAGAATATATATATACATATATATATTCTTGTTGTTTACTGGTCCTTTTTTAGAACCAAACCTGTTGCTTTTTTAGCTTTCATCAACACTTCAGTCGTAAAGTTATGCTGGTGGCAACTCAGATTATGGGCAGCCATTCTTGATTTTTCCACAAGTAGGGATTGCAATGTGTGCACAGACAAATTAGAACAGAAATAGTTACGATTCTTGTGAACAGGGCTGAACACTCGTTCGCAAGCAGCATTGCTGTGTGGTATTAGGAGTATTCTGTGCATTAGTAATGGCAAGACTCTGTACTTTAAAAGACACCATTGTGATTTTTTAAATATTTAATTAACGACCACGCTTGATCAGTTTGCTCACAGTTTACAATGTCACTGTTTAACTTATCTACTTGGAAACGTGCAAACTTCTAACAGATTCTTTTCTTCAAAGAAATCATCAAAGAGGTCAACAAAATAGTTAACAGAACAAAATTTACTGTCTAAGCCTTACATCAGCCACTTCAGCATGCAGCAGAATCGGATCATTCAACTGAAATTTTTTAAGCATGTATTCAAAGCATTTCTGAAAATATAATCTCACAGACCGATAGAAAGAAATTACTTCATTTTTAGACAAATTGCTGCTATTCAGGTACTGCCGAGTTTTACTTCCAATGACAAGTTCCTCATCTGACTTTTGATTTTTCCTATCAGAAATTGGTATGGTCAATACATTCTCAGCCTGTACAACAGCAGATGGTTTAATGAATCGTGCCGTAAGTTCACTAAGTAGAGAATTTAGTTCACGATGTAGTCGATGAACAATTGGGGATTCATTTTGCAGTAGGATATTTGGCTTGCAGAAAAGTGGCAAAGCTTGCTGCAGCAAGAGGAGGTACAACTTTGTCTCAGGAGACCCAATTCTCTTTTGAATAGAAAAGTATTTCTCACAACCTTGTGTAGTCATATTTTTCTCTCCAAAATATTTTCCCGAGGACTCCACTGCTCAAGAAAACGATTAATAACTTGATCCAATGAAAGCCATCTGGTACACACATATTTAATAATTTGGTGACTTTCAAGATTACAAACCTTTTGGCACATCTTAAATGCTTCAATACGCTTGGTGCTTTTATGCAAAAAATAGTACCACATATGTCAACCACAAAATCTTCAACATCAATTTTCAGCTCCTTAGCTCCCTTTTTGGCAGCTAAATGCAATAGATGGCAGGTACAACCATGAATTACCATATTTGGATTTTTTTCTTGAGAAACTTTGTGACACCTTTATATTTTCCTACCATAGAAGATGCATTATTTGATGAGAATGCAATACAACTGTGCCATGGTATTAAATGTTTCCCCAGTTTAGTATCCAGTAACTTAAACATATTTTCTCCTGTTGCATCACCATCCAACTTTGGTAAGCTTAATAATCTGGGAATAATTTTCCCCACTGTTGTATCTAAATATGAAACAACAACAGGAAATATTCTCTCTGCAGAATTAGTGTTGCTGGCATTGGTTGCTAAACTAAATTTTGAAGTTTTTAAAATTTCTATCATTTCATGGGCGGTATCATCAGCTATACTGTTAATAATAGCTGTTGTTTTCGTCCGCGCACATCCATATTTTTTGGCGATGTCTGAATCCGGGAACATCTTAATAAACAAAGGCCTGGCATGGTCTGCTACAGAGATGGGTAAATTATGCTCTATAATAAAAGCTGTGAACAATGTTTCCGCACGTATTACACGGACATCTTCCGAAATGAAAACAAACGAAGATGTAAGGGTTTGATTAGATGCCTTTACTTTTGCATTGTCTAAATGTCGGCGGCATGTGATATGGCATTTGCAGTCGCTTATATCACCATGTGCGATAGTAAAATCAACGTCAAAAACGGAACAGTAAGCGTGCGTTTCGGATTTTTTGGAACGCTTTAAAATGGGCCATTGTTTCTCGTAAGCATCTGAAAAGCGTCGACTATGCGGTCGTTTCGACATTCTCACAATAAGATTAAATAAATTCACCTTGTTCTAAATAACTACAATGAAAACTGCAAACAACTATGTCCAGCGCAAGCTCCAACACTACAATGCCAAAAGCAGAAACTTCCGTCATCAGCTTTGCTTCCCGCCCTGCACCGCGTTTTTCAGCAGCCAAGGCGGGGCCAACGCCTTGGCTGCTGAAAAACGCGGCCTGCCACGCACAACGCCGTTTCGGAGTAATGTCCCACTCCCACCCCACTCAACTCAACTCTCTGTTGCCCTCCAATGCCATTGGCCATGAACAACAAGCTGGAATGCTTGGCCTTGATAATACGGCAAGCGCCAAGAATCCCATTCTTCCGTAGTTACAAACACACACACAGAAAAACGGCATTTAAAGAAAGAGAAAAAAAAAAAAAAAAAAAAAAAAAGGAAAAGCATACTTTAATACACTTGGAAGAATTTTCAATTTAAGCTTTTAAAAAACACCGAATTAATAAGGATAATAACAAAAAAAATTAAAAATTTCTAAAGACCCTGGAGTTTTTAAGCATTGAGCGGAGCACACGGATTTAGCTCTCGAAAACGGAGAAACACCGCTCAAAGCGGAGCACTTGGCATGTCTGGGCATCCGTTGTCTACAGAAGCTACCACTATGACATTGTCATACTACCTAGATGATAGTACAGACTGTACTAAGAAAATCTGTATCTGTCCAAAAGTTTCTGCAAGATGTAAGACATTGGGTGAAGAAAGCAATTTCTCGTAGCAAAATCAGGAAAACCCAAAGAGAAGGAACAGCTGAAGCAAAAATCTCTGTGAAAGAAAGTTCTGCCATTCTAGTTTTACGTTTTGATTTTGCTGACAATTGGACAGTGATACTGCCCGATGAAATACAAATTACCACTAGCAAAATGTTCAGATTTCACTATTCACATGTGTTGCATATCTTGAAAAAGAGATAAAAAGTTTTGTTGTAGTGTCTGATGATACAGCTCGTGACACAGCTCATGCTCTCTGTGCTATAGAGATTATTAAAAAAGAAATTTCTAAGTTGTGCCAATTAGAAAATATTAGATCACTTGTTTACATTTCCAGTGGGGCTGCTGGACATTTTTTTAAAAATAAATACCAAATTTATGAACTTTCTAAAAATAATCAAATGAGGGGGAAAAAGTGGATTTTTCAGCGACTGGGCGTGGTAAAAGTTCATGATGCTATAGGTGGGACATGTAAGCATTATGCAACAAAGTTTAATCTCCAAAGAGGGTCTGTGCAAGCCATAAGAGATGCAGCTTCATTTGTTGCTAAACTTTCTCATCTTTTACAAAAACATAACACTACTGATTCTTGAAGGTAAAACTGTTCAAGCCTACAGGTCTTGTAAGGAAGAAGAATGGGGGACTAATGAAAACCTGTTGTAGGAATACAATCAAAACATTACTGGTTGGTTAAAAATAACGAGTCTTATATGGGACGTACAATTAAACATCAAGTTGAAACATCCAGCCCGGTGAAAAACATTACTCAGTAAGTGATTTCCAGGTAGGTGAGTTTGTTGGGTGTGTTTATGACAATAATTGGTGAATGGGGCAGATTACAGGTATATCTTGAGAGCTCAATGACATTACTGTGTCATTTATGCATCTCCACGGTCCAGCTAAAGAGTTCCAGTGGCCAGAGGAATCTGGAAAGAAGAAAGATAAATGTCCAATGCCATTAGAAAATGTGCAGCTTAAAGTAAGGAATCCTACTCCACTTGGACTATCTGCACGACTCCATACTTTTGACCAACAGGAGCTGAGAAAAATCAACCACATCTACTATGCCTAATCCTTCTATATAAACCTTTTACAGGTAACTTTATTAATATACTGCTAAGAAACTGTTTATCATCTAAAAGGCTATTTGTGAAAATTATTTTTTTATGAAAGTAAAATTAATAAAAAAAATTGCAAAATACCAAGTGTCAAAAAAAATTGTATGTTATTGAATTACTGTGATGCTATATAGTATAATAATGTTATGTTATGCACATTGCACATTTTTTAGTGTATGTTTTTGTGCTGAACTTCAAAATATAATGTAATTGTACTAATCAAACACCAGTAACCTATGTTTTAACTTTGAAAGCTGATTAAACGATGTTTTCAGTGAAATATAGACAATCTATTGCATTTTGTGCTGTATTACGCAACAACGCTGAAAACATGGAATCTTTAAAAAAATACATAAAATCAACCAGGCAAAAATACACTATTCTGCAATGGGCAATTTATTAACTAAGATGACATCAAATGGACAGATTTTCAGATTTTTAAAATATGGGGTTTTTGAGTTAATGTCATTCAAAAATTGAGCTTTTTTTGAACTTCCGCACAACTTAAAATTAAATTTTATGGACTGCATGCATCCCAGGTTTAAAATAAAATTTGCTGTAAAACTATGATTGAGGGACTTCAGGCCATCCTTACTTACCTGAAAAATAATTATTTAGGGGGAATTTTTTTTTTTTCCGAAAATGCAATTTTTTTTTGCAATGTTTTATTTTCCTTATTAATAATGTTAGTCAGGCTTATTCAAACTATGCCAAGTTAAAATTTTATTCAAGAGTTACAAAATAAAAAAAAATTAAGTGAATACATTAAATAGTTTTGAAGCAGCGCTCGTTTTAAAATACAGCATTTTCCACATTTTTCAAAGATCGCTAGATTTTAGCCAAACTTCGAAACGCTTTAGCTGGAGAAAAAAAATTTTTTTTTAGGAAAATCCTTTCAGGATATTTTATGTCTCCAGTAGTTGTAACACTACTGTAATTTTTTGAAACAAATCTAAAATGGTCACCTGACATGCCCCGCCTGAGCTGAGATGGAATGACTGTCTGATCCCAGGTCTTAAACAACCCTTAGAAATAGGAAGCAAGGAGATTTGGCCTAGAATGCCGGATAGGAAAGTGACACGGAAGCGAAGTGGAAAGGGGGAGGAAGACGCCCATATTTATTACCAGGGGGCCAGTACCCGAGGCCCGACGGCTTAACGTGCCCATCCGATTATAATACTTGAATGATACTAACACATTTTTTTTTATTTTTGGAAGTGGAATGGTGGCTAAATGCATCCAAGTATGTTAAATTTGAATACATTATGTAATTTTTTTTCCAGGGAAAAATTAACAAAGTGGCACTCTGAAGAGGGGTGTGCAAACATGCTTTGAGCTAGCACTGCTTAGGATGGTATGAACATATTTGGTAAAATAGTATCAATCTTGAAATGCTTAAACAATGTTCACTTCTACATATCAGTAAGCACTTGGTGATAATCAGGGCTCGACAAATCCCGGGCGCCAGGTACCTAATTTTCGTCTTACTTGAAATTTTGTAATTTGCAGTAAATACTGTAATTTCTGTTGTGTATAATCCATAATTATCTATTAAAAAGTTATAAATTTAGGTACTGCGGACAACGGTAATGAAAACAACAACAAAAATGATGTAGTGTTTAAAAAGTCCAGGAGGTAATTGTCAGGAAAGGTGGTGTTATTGGGAAAGTACTGAAAATGCGGTAACAGAAAAAATATAACGTACCAGCGAAATAAAAGACTGCAAAGAGATTGTAAGAATATACATATACACTATCTACCAACAAGTAATTGGACACCTGTGATAGCAAAGGAAAACGAAGTTTATTCACCTTCAATAGTTGGTGGAGCTTTCACGAGCAGCGATTATAACTGCGACCCTCCGGGGCATACTCTCAACCAGGCGTTGTACGACGGCTAGCAGTATTTTCTTCCACTCGGCTTGGAGAAGACAGGTCAGTTCCTTCACCGATTTCGGACAGTGGAGGCACCCATTAAGTCGACGCTCCAACTCGTCCCAGAGGTGCTCGATAGGGTTAAGGTCCGGGCTCTGCGCAGGCCAGTCCATTCGATTAACCCCATTGACACCATACCAAGCCATGATGGACCTCGCAACATGACAGGTGGCATTGTCATCCTGAAAGTAACATGGGTCCACCCCGTAAAACTGCTACAACGTAAGAAGCGCATGGTCATCCAAAATGGTGCAGTAGGTCTTGGAGTTGAGTCTACCAGGAATTGCGATCAAGGGTCCCATGCCATACCAGGGCCATACCAGGAGAAACACCCCCATGGCATAATTCCACCGCCGCCGAACTTCACAGTTGGCACAATACATTATGGCAGGAGGCGTTCTCCAGGCAGACGCCAAACCCAGACCCTGCCATCCGAACGGTAGAGGGTGAACCTTGATTCGTCACTCCAGAGAACCTGTTTTCACTGTTCAACGGTCCACTGTCGACGTTCTTTGCACCACGTTAGCTGAGCAGCGCTATTGGACTTGGTGATCAAAGGCTTGTGGGGCAGCACGTCCATGATAACCAAGCAGATGGGCTTCCTTACAGATGGTATTCATCGAAAGAACACTCCCGGATGCCTGTTGAAACTCTTCGTGTATGTGGCCCATCGATTTGGTGCGGTTCTTCCGAATTTCTGTGGCCAGCACCCCCGTCGGTCTCTAACTCCCAGTTTTGTGGGTCTGCCGGGTCGGGGGCACATTCCGACAGTCACCTCTCATCTTCCACTTGCCAATCACATAGGCCACTGTCGATTTTGGGTACTTCAACTCGCTGGATATGTCACGTATGGATCGGCTATTTCTGTGATACCCGACGATGACACCTTTCTTGAAATCAGAAAGCTCCGAACTGCGTGGCATCTTGCATGCGACTGGTTGCGTTGTTGTTTCACACACGATATGTAACGGCGGCGGCCGTGACATGTATCAGGACCGCAGATATCGTCGATTGCAGGGGTGTCCAATTACTTGTTGGTAGATAGTGTATATATATATATGCTGTTGGTTTTTGAGTATTTCTTAGTTGTTTTAGTACCAGATAAAAGATTTTTTTGCATCTGTCTCTTCTTAATAGTATGTGAATTCTGAATATTCATAACTGCTGCGATGCGCGTCATGATCTTCAGGTTTTTTAGCAAATTTAGTTTGAAATTCTTAGGTAAAAATTTTTGTCTTTGGCTCTGCTCTTGTATATACACTGACGGAAAAAAAAATCCCAACACCAAGAAGGGGTTGTGTTAGATAAACGACAGTTGGTAGGCGGTGAGAGTACATCTGTAAGATGACATCTATGCAAATTTCGCGCTCGGCACATACGTGTGGCTCTAGTAGCGCCCCTCGGAACATGCAAAGCAGGTTTGCTGTAAATACGCGCTGTAACGTTCGTGAGCGTTAGTTATCGTTGAGATTCGACGTAGGGTGTTGATGTTAATCAAGAATGCCTTTAAGAAGACGAAGAAACCATTATCAACAGCTGACGGAGTTTGAACGAGGTCGTGTAATAGGGCTACGAGAAGGTGGATTTTCTTTCCGCAATATTGCAGAACAACTTGGCAGGAATGTAGCCACTGTGCACGATTGTTGGCAGCGGTGGTCAAGGGAAGGTACTACCTCAAGAAGACCGGGTTCCGGCCGGACACTTGGTACTACTGAGAGGGAAGACTGCCGTGTACGATGTATGGCCGTGGCGCATCGTACCGCGAGGCCAGGTGAGCGCCTGCAACCAACCTGTCTGCGGCCGAGACACACTGGACCTACACCTGGAGTTATGGTCTGGAGAGCAATTTCCTATGACAGCAGCAGCACTCTCGTGGTTATCCCATGCGCCCTGACGGGACAGTTGTACGTCGGTCTGGTGATTCAACCTGTTGCGCTGCCATTCATGAACAGCATTCCAGGGGGTGTTTTCCAACAGGATAACGCTCGACCGCATACCGCTGTTGTAACCCAACATGCTCTACAGAGTGTCGGCATGTTGCCATGGCCTGCTAGATCACCAGATCTTTCACCAATCGAGCACGTATGGGACATCATTGGACGACAACTCTAGCGTCACCCCCAACCAGCATTAACCGTCCCTGTATTGACCGACAAGTGCAACAGGCATGGAACTCCATCCCACAAATTGACATCCAGCACCTGTACGACACAATGTCTGAACATTTGTGTGCTTGCATTCAACATTCTGGCGGTTACACCGGTTATTAATGTACCTGCATTTCACATTTAACATGGCTCTTCTCGCGCTTACAATAAGCTGTGATCTTGAAACTTTAATCAATTAAACATGTTGCCTATAAAAATGTATTGCCGCCATTTCATTCCTTTACAACTATTTTTTCGTGGTGTTGGGATTTTTTTCCCCCGTCGGTGTATATATATTGTTTTTGTACTTTAGAAGCATTTTGACAGAAAAAATTATGCAAGGTAGGCGTAACTGTGTGTGTGTGTGTGTGTGTGCGTGCGCGCGCACGAAAGCCTACGTGGTTTGAGTATCCGCTACTCTCGGGAATCCAGTAAACCAATTCCGTAGCATGTAACCTTTCTGCGAATCGCATTGCCTAGTTTTGGTGCGCTAATTGTGTTAGTTAAGATTTTTTTTTTTTTACTTTTGGTATTCAGTTGAAACGTATCCAGAAATAAGACAATGCTATAGACTGACCGCAATTTTAACGGATTTTTTTAGTGTAACTAATGAACTATGGATACAGTAATGCTGCAACAGCTAGCAATTTTAGTTCTTTATTTACTTAAAAGTAGAACAGAAGAACTCCAAAATGACAGTCGCTTTTTCAACAAGACGATCATTTCTTTCTTACATCTTTGGATTTTTGAGGCGGTCCTGTGAATCGCAGTTTTCTGGCGGAAATTACTATTCACGATTAACATGATAGTGCGGATTATATGACTGTCATACATGCCAATTATGGAATGTCTGTAGTTTCTACAGATTTCGTTGTCTGAAAACGGAACTTACTCTTGAAACTACGGATTCTACAAATTCTCATTTTGTTTAAAAAAATATATCTTTTTTTTGGGGGGGGGTCGTTTTTGTTTGGGAACTGTATTTTGTTTCAAAGCTTTCGAAAACAGTAGTTAAATGGAGTAAAAGAATTTGCCCAAATCATAATTTTTTTCTCCTGAAGTTGCGTTTGTGTCTAGTGTTCTTGTTATTTATCATTTTATGGCATATATGCTCGTATTTCAGCTTGCAACTGTAGCCTAGGCAAAAAATTTCGCAAACGGAAGTTAGACGCCGCGAAAATTTCTTTCTAATTTTGAGGCACGAGATTTTTCTGTGAATTCAGGAAATTCCGCCTTTTCATTATTTTTGCAACTGAGGAGATCGATACACAAGTAAACAGAATTTGAGATGGGGGGGGGGGGGGGCGGAATTCCATCTTTACGAGGCTGTCGTAAAGATAGAATTCCGTCATCCTCCCTCTCTTTATTTTATCATAATTTCTTTTTTCTCGCGATGTTAATTCTGTTCAGTATTTTTAAGTATCATTTTACTGCATAAATTTTTGTATTTCAGCTTGAAAACAGGAGAAAAATGTCCAAAACCGAAGTCGGGCGGATTTCCCATAATCGCTAACAACCCCCCCCCCCTCCTCCCATAAGTTTTTGCATTTAATCTTGCTTTTAAAGGAAGAAGGAAATTCCCGAAAACAGAAGTGACGACAATTTGTAAAAATTTATGTATGGTGTTCAAAAGCATTAATATTCCCAAAGTTACACCATTTATCTAAAATAGTTGAAGCTCTGATATGCCTTCATGGTCCTCAGACTGATGGTTTTCATCACAGGGCAAAAAAAAAAAAAAGAAGAAAAGGAAAAGTGACAATAAAGAAGTAGGGAAAGAATGATATCAGCAGAAAGAAAAATAAGCAGTGGTGCTGTGAAGTCGCAGGGTCAATAAAAGACAATCTGACAGTAGTACGCATTCTTGCTGTTTTGATTTTTCACCTGTTGAAATATTCAGCCCCCCGTCTCATCTTCTCCTTAAACTGCAATTTTAGGAGCAGTACGATCATATGGTAAGTGGAGGTTCGTGCACTGCGCGTTTACTTGCTTGGATTTCCTGTCTGTCGAGCATCGTGGAATTCTGAAAGCATCTTACTGATTTTTACTGGTGGAAGTTTTGAACCTAGCTGGGGAATCAACTTTGTGTTTCGCACATGTTAAGTTTGTTTCATTAGAGTCCTTGTTTGTTGTAACGTTTTGTTGAGGCACATAATTGTGTTTTACAAAGAGATGGATCATTTTGTAAAATAGTCCATGTATGCCAAGCAATACTAGTTATTAGTAACAAAGCTGTTGCTAATGTTGGCAGGTATGGACTGTCATTTTTTTTTTTTTTTTTAAATATCATGGTCTAAGACATGCTGGCCGCAGATTATGTGAAGGAAAAACTTGTTTTTCTCAGAATTTCACGATCTACAGATCATATGCCACAGCGGATGATACATGGTATTTTTTTTTTTTTCACACCCTTGTGAATCTCACAAACAATTTTTTTTTTAATTTTACGGTTTACAGATTACACGAAGAAAAAAAATGGTACTTTGAAACAATATGTACAAAATATGACATCCGCAAATAGTATTTTAATAAAATTGAAATCTGAAATCATAATTTTTCAGATTTACTGAAAGAATGGAAAAAGAAAATTATGAAGAAAATTGGAACTTTATTTTGCAATAAGTAGTTTGGTTAAAAAGAAAAAAATTGACAAGTATGGTTTACCACTTTTCGTTTCAGCATCATAACCAAACATTTTTCTTTATGCGTTATTGACTTCGTTTCACCTAGGGCCTAAGTTTGGGAGCTGGCTCCTAGATCTAGAACATATTTGTCGAGCCCTGGTGATAATGATGGACAGCAAGTCTATATATAACGGACTTATCTACAGTAAATCTGTTTCTCCCTATAATGGAATGGATACAGTTCTAATAATTAATACTGCTGAATTGTTCAGACCATTACACATATACGGACAACTATGACACACTTCAATTCAAGCAGTAGTACTGAAATTGTCACTGAGAAGCTGGTATAGTAGAAAATATACATATTTGCATTATCACCTTGTCCAATAATAAATAAGCTGAATGCTTTATTACCTAAGAAATAATTCTTCAAATTCTACAGGAACAGTGATTGCTTGGAAGACATCTTTAACAGACTGGCACAATTCTGGCCCAACACCATCTCCTGGAATCATAGTGCATTTGACTCTTCTCTCTGGTTCTGTAGCATTCTAAATACAATTAAAGCATATGCAGGTTAAACACATATCAAAAGAACAGCAAAAATTTCACAGTTAACTGGAAATAACTTAATGGTCTTATCAATTTGATACTACAATAATAAAGAGTTATTAAGGGTGAAAGAACTCCACAATCACGCTCAGTTTGTACAGAATTTCATAAAGCAAATAACCAGGGGTTGAAAAATGCAGTTGCCTGGTCGCCCAAGGTAATCAAAAAAACTGTCCAGGCTATCACTGAAACATAACTGAAGAACTTGCAATTCGAGAATTTGAGAGCCCCAGAAAAAAAAATGAATAAGTACCATTTTTTTTTTTTTTTTTGAGGGAGAGATAAGCTAATGGCTTTGGGTAAAAAAACATTATTTTTTGGACAGAAGCGCACACGACTTTGATGTTATACATACCCCTCATTCCTTGCTGGTCCAATGTTTTGATTCTGGCCACTAAAAAAGTTAGCTGGCCATCAGATTTCAGAATATTTTTCTACTCCTAAATATAACAGCTTCTTCTCAAAACACAGTGAGGATTGTGCAACATACAGAACAGGATGGATCTGGTAGCACATATACAGTACTAAATACTAGACATACATGGCACTATGGATTCCGTGGAAAAAATATTCTTCCCTAATTATGCAGAACAAGTTCAGGACTTTAGCAATCAGATATGCCTAAACCACTAGTTCTACTGTTCAATACATACTATCATCACATCAGAAAACTCAAACATTACATCATATAATGGATAGCATGCTTGAACGGAAATCAGGAGATGTGCGTTTTCCCCACATCGGGTAATAATTTTCAAGTTTTCTGATGTGACAATATTACGTAATGGGTAATGAACAATAAAACTAGCGATTCAGGCATATCTGATTGCTAAAATTCTGATGTATTGCACTATTCTACTAAAAGTTATGAGACACCTTGTGATTGCATAAAATTGTGCATGACAACAATTTATAAGTACATAGGAGTTTGCAGTTTGAAGAGTGAAAACTAGATTGTTGTACAGGAGAAAGTTAGTCCATGAGATCATAATCAGGGGTAGAAAATTATTCTGAAATCTGGTGGCCAGCTAAATTTTTAGTGGCCAGACACTGAACCCGTGTTGGGTGCTGGGTATATATAATATCAAAGTCATGTACACTTCTGTCCAAAGAAATGTTCTACCCTCAGCTTATCTCTCTCTTCTTGGCAAAAAAAAAAAGTACTCACTCATTTTTCTTGTCTGGGGCTCGCAAATTCTTGAATAACCCTAATCTTTGTCGTTTATCCCCAGATCCTGGAATTCCCACAATTTTTATCTTTACCTTCGTATAATCTGCAACTGCATATAATTTGCAGACTGTGACAAAAAAAAAAAACGCTGTATGATCCGCACATCACAAATGCTGATTGAGAGCGGAATTTTCGACAGAAAAGTCGGTAACTTAAAGACTCCGGAGTCCGAGAAATGCCGCCCCGGTGGCGCAGTGGTCTAAGCGATGGCTTATCATTCGCCCAAAAAGAGTCCGGGTTCGATTCCAGGGAGGCATGAATATTGTGTTTGTCTTATGGCACTGGCTCTCCCCTTCCCTGGAACTAGTTACCCTAAATTAGGAATGGGCGAGTTGCTCACAGTGGTCGAACCCCTAATAAATAAAAAAATAAATAAAAACTAATTAAATAAAGAAATTTATTTTTAAAGGAAACTTTTTAAATATATTTTTTATCTTCGGACACAAAAGCTTCATGGCATGGCATCCATAGAGCACAAAATTTAATAATGCCGATGCAGCAGCTCTAATTGCATTACACATTGCCAATGATGAAACGCTGATACAGAACAATTCAAAGAAATACTGTATATACTCGCGGGTAAGTCGAAAGTTTTTGGAAGAAATCCTGCTTTCAAAGTAGGGAAATCGGCTTACACACAAGTAAAAAAAAAAAACGGGTGAAGGGCTGGACTTCAGTGAATTCTCCAGCAGAGTTCATTGATGTGTTTGTTTACGTTTTAGACCACGGTTTTTCGCGTGTCTTTGTGCCCTAGTTTTCTGACCTTAAACTATCGCGTAGTGACACAATCACATCCTCAGCTGTGCTTCCACTTTAAATTCAGCAGCGTAACTGAAACTTTTCCTTTTCGAAAGCATCATAAATAGCAATGAAGGAAAATATCAGCAGCAAAGACTTTGGTCAAAATGGCGAAGGATGAATTAAAATATAAGTCACAGAGCACACGAAATCCAGAACATGAAACTTTGAAATGAGGCATGCATGTGTAGGTTCATGCAGCAAGCGTTGTGCGTACATTTTTATTGGCCGATTGATGAAGAGAGGGCACAAGCACAGTCAGCGTTTTGTCTTTCCCAACAATACAAAGACAAAATAACTTCTGCCATCCCTCCCTACAACTTTCGCGGTCTTTCGTTATGACATGCCTCTCCCCTTATCTCCGCTCGGTACAAACTCCTGAACTAAGGAAAAAAATTTCGAGGGAGTTCCTTTTCCAATTATACTCCCTCTTCTGCATAATTAACCTGCAAATTTTATTTTTTTAATCAAACAGCCACAAAAACTTTTTTTTTTTTTTTTTTTTTTAAATCAGCGTTTATCCACGGATTGGTATAACAAAAGGTACATTTTTTTCAGTGATGTTTTCCGTGGTGGCCCGGAAAATTTGTTTGGTCGACCGCATTTTTTGACCCCTGATCATAATACACACTGAAGTGCCAGAAAAACTGGTACACCAATCTAATACTGTACTTGGTAGATCCCCCACTGGAGAGCAGGACTGCAGGAATACGACGGGGCATATGGACCCCACTAGCTTCTGGAAATATGCTGTAGGCAATGCACACCATACTTCCTGTAGAGCGTTCCACAATTCGGGTGTATTCCGAGGTCTCCGATTCCTGTGTTCGATAGAGCGTTGCATGGCATCCCAAATGTGTTCTATCACGTTCAGATCTGGGGACTTGGGTGGGAATGGCAACACCCCAAACTCAGATGAATGCTCTTCTAACCAAAATGTGGTGTCCCAACACTTGTGTGGAGGTACATTTGTCCTGTTGGAATAGGCCCAACCCATCAGCATGAATGCAGGACATGAACGAGTGTACCTCGTCAGAAAGGATGCACACATAGGCCAGTCACAGACGTTTGTAGACGTACCAGGGGTCCCAGTTAAGTCCAGCTAAACACGGCAACACCCCAAACTCAGATGAATGCTCTTTTAACCATAATGTGGTATCCCAACACTTGTGTGGAGGTACATTGTCCTGTTGGAACAGGCCCAACCCATCAGCATGAATGCAGGACATGAACGAGTGTACCTCGTCAGAAAGGATGCACACATAGGCCAGTCACAGACGTTTGTAGACGTACCAGGGATCTCAGTGAAGTCTAGCTAAACACAACGCATACCATTACGGATTTGTGTGTGGCACAAACCCCATGGCTTCATGGGGTTTGTGCCACACACGAATCCTTCCATATGCCCGATACAGTTGGAAATGTGACTCGTCAGACCAGGCTACTTGTTTCCAGTCAAGTGTCCAGTGGCAGTGTTGCCGTGCCCAAGCGAAGCGCATAGCTCTGTGTCGTGCACCCACCAAGGGGACACTAGTTGGGCTTCGGCTCCCAAAGCTCATATCGTACAAGGTACGTTACACAGTCCGGACGTTGATGCTTGTTGAGGCTCCAGCATTGAATTCTGATGTACCTGCGAGAGTGTTGCACGCCTATCGCGTGAAACGATTTTTCACAGCCGACGATGGTCACGTTCATCCAATGTCTTTTTACTGCCACTCTGGTATCGTAAATTGGAGGTTTTGCCGGAATTCCTGTAGTCACGATACACCTTTGCAATGGGCGTCCATAAAAATCCGAACTTCGTTTTTTACCTCCAAGATACTATGGTCCATCTCACGGGCGCCAACTATGACACCCCATTGAAAATCGCTTAAATCATTATTACTTGTCATTCTCATGCCGAAAACAGCTCTTACAGCTGGCAAGGATGTCTATCGCTTTATATATGCACTAGTGGACGCAATCGAATACGTGCATAGGTGATGTTGCTATGTATTTTGCATAAGCTCGTCTGTACCAATTTTTCTGGCACTTTAGTGTACATACTTGTACATAAATCAACCCCCTAGAATTTAACAGCTGAAAATTACAAAAAAAAAATCTCCATACAAGCAACTTTAAATTTCAGGAGTTTGAAAAATCAAACAAATTCTTAAAATTACCTGCTTTAGAAACTTCTGATGTTTCGCTCACTACTGGAATTTCCAAAAAATCACTACAAAATCCATTTCCGTTAAAGTTGCATTATTGATATAAATGTTGTCATGGTAATGACAACAGTTTTCTTCTTCTCCTGAATAATAAACTAAATATCTCTAATTTTGTAACATTTTTTGGAATATTTTAATATTTCTGATGATGAAATTGTATTCCATTCTTCTTTCACCCAAGAACAAACAAAGCCAGTATTCAGAGCTTGAAAAATGTGATCGTCTGCAACAAGTGAAAAGTTTTAGTTGACAAAATCTTCAGTAGAGCAGTTTAAATTCAATCGGCAATTATTTATACTTTATTATGCCTATTGTTGGACACGTAAAGCTATCGGTTTCTTAATAAAGTTTATTCTAATTCACAGGAGTGATGCATGACTGTGTGCCAGCATGGGAAATCGGTTTCTCTGCAAAAGAAATTGGACGGCGAATGCCACGAGTCAAAACCATTGGGCATGGTGCACTTAACAAGGAACAAGAGGCAAAAAGCCACAAGACCAGTAGTGATTTTCCCAAATGCTGTGTGAAAGATAGGTAGCATAAGAGTCACAAGTGCCCTGCGAGCTGCAGCTTAGCTACTTGCTGTCGTAGGTCAAAGGGCAAACCTGGGGATCCGTGTTTTTGTGAAGTTGTTAGGAAAGTTCTAAAACATTGAAGGACTTTTGCGTCATATACTCCAGAAGAAGAAAACTGAGTTTGGTTATTACACAATGGTTAATTGTTTAAATTAGGTTAGGGATAAAATAGTATTCAAGAGATGTGTATTAAATTTTTAACAAATCAAACTTTAAAATACGAACAAAATCTACAGACCTGAGGGGCTGTTGAGTGGGATATTTGCCTGATTGGTGAACCAGCATGAATTTTTTTACGATGTTTCACCAGTCCTGCCAACATACATTCTTAAGTTCCCACCTTCCACTTAATATCGAATGAAGAAATTATTATTATTTTTTTTTTTTTGAGGTGATTTGTGAAATGTTTAACTAACTTAAACCATTCCACTGGAGCCATATGTGAGGCGATCTCACATGGCCCTACTCAGAGAGAAGTGATCTCGCATGGCGCCAGTTTCAAGCAGCATTTGACCTAATGGTAAAGTGGTGAACATCCTGACCTTTGGTGTTAGGCAAACATAATAAAAATGCACCATTTTGCATTCTGCCCCTGCAGTCTTACCTTTCATTTCCATAAAACTTTATTTTTAGAATGATTTGCATATTAGTCAACCTAGTCTTTCTAAAAACATTTTCTTCTGAAATCTTCTGGCTTATACACAAGTTATATATGGTACTAATTGTGAACTTAGAAATGTCTAATGCTGAAGCAATTTCATGCACTTACATTTTCCAACATAATATTCACCAATCATTCCATAACTCTGCTGACTGCTTCTGTAATCTGTAGGCTAGACATACCCACAGGGCTGCCTTTAGCATAGGCAAGCAAGACAACTGTCTGGGGCCTCCATTTCTAAAGCCCACAGATTTTAATATGTTGTTACTTTTTAGCATCTTTTTTTTTTGTATTATATTTGGAAAAAAATGATATCACTAAAAAGATAAGCAAAGTACGCCTTTTTGCGTTTACTTTTTTCACTACCTTTTTACAGGGTTTGTACACTTTTGGGAGGAAAAAATTCAAGGACTTTCCAGGACATATTACTAAAAAATTCCTGATTATTACACATTATTACACTTTACAGTATCATGGTCAAATTATTTTTTAAAAGTAATTTTGGTTTTAAGTAATAAAAATGATGAAAGATGTAAATGGATGAGTGTGCTTTCTTTACTCATATTTCTTTTTAATGTTCTTAAATTGGAGAATTACCCAATAATGCAAAATTGAATCACGGTGGTGCAATTACCACAAGGCCTATCAGAAAATCCTTTCCCTCAATCTGAAAACAATTAATTCAATCAATCAATTTAGCTGCACTACTATTCTACACTAACTTCCCATGTAATCAGTATATTATTGATAAAAATTGAAATTATATATAAAGCAAGGGCAGATCCAGAATTTAAGAATGGGAAGGGCACATGTCTAACAGAGGACTGGTAAAAAATCCCTGAGTTTTGTATCCTCCAGAAAACACATGGTGGTAAAGCATGAGGGACCCTAAGTCCAGCAAGATGGAGTGCTTGCCTGTCAGTGTATTACAAACAGCAGTTATAAAGTACTGCTGTGGGGATCACAGAAAAGTTCGAGGCAATCTAAAACATAACATGGAGTTACAAATCCATAAGCGAAAAAGTCTGATGTCTGAAAACAAGAAGCAAAGCAAAACCACTTACGTACTTATTTGATCACCTTCATTTTTTTTTATTTGAATGGAGGGAAGTGGCCAAAGTCTTTTGATACAAAACAAAGCCTGGGGGAGGGGGAAGCAAGTGCCTTGCATGCACATAAAAACAAGAGGATGAATGTTCTAGGCCTTGAAAATGTGATCACAATTTTCAAGGACTTTCCAGGTTTTCAAGCACCTGTACATCCTTCTTTTAGGATGCCATTACGTGAAGCTATATGAAAACAGTTTTTCCCTTCTTTCTGCTTTATGGCAAAGGTTAGGTAGGATCTTTTCCTTCAGCTTTACAAATAAAATGGCAATAACAAAGTGTGGGGTGAGGGGGAAGGAGGTGTAGTCAATAAACAAAATGACAGATATAAGTTTCCAGAGTTGACTGAATACTAGAACTTCTCAGATTTGCTAAAACTTTAGAGGATTACAGTTCCTAAACATTTAAGAAAAGACCACAGTAGATCATTTGTCTAATGTACATCTAAAAATGTTCCTTATCAGAGGATTGCATAAACTTTAAACAATTATAATCATGAAGACAATGTACAATGGCATTTACAAATAAGCTTTTTGTAGGCAGCATTTGGAGAAATTCAGATAACACATTAGCCTTTTAAGTTCATATATTCAATAACTTACAAGTATTTTTTTCTAATTTCCAGTAAGTGATCAAAAAAGTAGTGTCCCCCTAGGCCATTTTAGCAGGGCGCAGCGCCCTGCCCCGTTGTTTGGACGGTAAAAGGCCAGCCACCCTCCCTTAATTTTTACCCTGCCCTTAGTCTCGGATTGCCCCTTCCTTTCCACGCCCACGATCGCAGCAGTAGTCACGAACATACCCCTGTTATTACCCGCAAACCTTGCGGGTAACGAGATCACATGGAAACTGCCGACGCAGTGGTATAAAAGGAGGAATATTTCCATAACTGTCTTTTCTTTGGTGTCTGACTGGCAACGCCCGGCTTTGGTTTTGTTGTTTTTTGTAGAGGTTTTTTTCTCTCAACTCCGCACCAATTTATTTGCTCGTTACCGAACATTGGACGCAATGCCTACAACGAAAAGAAAGCTTAAGGAGAAAGAGAGGGAAAAAGTAAAAGCAAGCATCAAATGTCAGAAGATCTACGACATGTTTAGTTTGCAGAACAAGATAAGCTCAGAGTTTTTTTATTATTTTATTAAGTATATACTGTGAATGCACTGAAAGATTAAATGTAACTCGTCGTTACATCTTTTTTTTTAATGCCCAAAAAAACATCCTATTTCACAGAATGTTGTATATTTTCATTTCGTGAAAGATTTTATAATTTCTGTAAAACTTTTAAGTGTTTATTGTTAATTTTAAGTAATGTGATGCATACCTGTCAGTTTTTACGATATACCCGAAAAATGTATGTAAATGTGACTGGTTTTACGGGCAAAATGTTAATTTTACAGATTTGGCGATTCTCCGAGATTTTTTTTTTCTAATGATTTCGCACCTACTGTTAAAACTTTTTTTATTTAACTTAATTCATTCAAAGTAAAGCAAGTTACAAATAACTTTTCAGTTACACGTGTTTATATGGGAACATTTGCCGCAGTTTCCCACGTATTACGTTTATTGTTTCGCATTGTTTCAGACAGTAAAACTTGCGCTGCACCAACCAGCTGGTCTTGTTTAACCTTGGCGCACTCTTTTTCTCTCCCTCTGTATCCTGCCTCTCCTGTTTAGATAATGCATTGTTCGTCTCCCGGGTTATAACTTCTCAATGGGCCAGTGTGGAGCATGTGTCTCCATTAATCCCAGTTCAAAATGCTATCTCAAAACGTAGTTACCGTAGAAAAAAAATTCCAACGGATTTTAAAACTGTGGAATTTTTAAGCCCAGATCGATACCCAACATGACAAAATTAAGCAAAAGCTGCCTGTTCTGTGAAATTAAAAATGCATTGGGGCATGGTTTCGTAACTTCTTTTCTGGTAATAAATTTGACTTAAAGAAAAAATGCGGTATAATAGGAAGTTAAAAAAAATAAAAATTAAAAAAGTAAGTCCAATGTTCATTCGAGCCAGTTTTTCTCCAGCAATGATTTATTTTGTTGGTCCGTTAGCAAGTTTTCCATGATTATTATTTTTTTTTTTTTTTTTTTTTGCTGCTCCGTTAGTAAGTTTTCTATGCTTTGTTCATCGCTCGACAACGTGCGTAAAAATGTCGTGGCTTGGCTCAACGAAATTCATATGTTAGGGTACTATTTTTTGCAAATTGCATCTCTTTAAGCTGTTACGGTTTTACTTTAGCAGTTTTACTTGCATTTTTTTAAGTGAATAAATTTATTGTTAGTGTTTTGCTATGAGCAGTAATATAAAAAGGGAGAAAAGTATTATCAAACATTCCGTAATGCGTATTCTGCAGAATTCCCGTGTATTACAGAAAATGAAAAATATTCATTTTGCACTACGTGTTGACGTTAGTGTTTTGCTATGAGCAGTAATATAAAAAGGGAGAAAAGTATTATCAAACATTCCGTAATGCGTATTCTGCAGAATTCCCGTGTATTACAGAAAATGAAAAATATGCATTTTGCACTACGTGTTGACGATGTAATTTTAGCATTTCGCGTTGTGGAAGGAATGATATTAGTAATCATATTTCTAGTGCCAAGCATAAATCTAATGTTGACTGTGTGGGGAAAAAAAAAATACGAAATTAACTTTTGTTAAAAGTTGTAATGAACTGGATGTGATTCGTGCAAAATGTTTCTTCCCTTCGTTTTCAGTTGAGCATAATTTACCAATTACTGTCCCTTAGTCACTCATTTATTTCATTTTTTTTTTTTTTTATTTGACTGTCTCATCGTCAGTCTCCCCGTAAGATAAACCCAAGGACCTTGGATAAACCTAGCATGAAAATAGTTAGTTTTTGAAAACATTTTAGTTTGTTCTGTGACAGCATGGGATACGATCCTATTGGATTTGGGGGTCAAAGGGTGGAACATTCTTTTATTTCAATGCAAAGTTCCATAAAAATAAATTTTTATCTCTTTACAGATCATAATAATAGCATAGTAATGAGAAATCCTGTACATATTTTATTTTAATCGAAATAAACGTGCCGATTCATTCAAACATCTGTAGTCATATCAGTTAAAAGTTGATACTTGATTTAGGTAACATTGTTTTTTAATCGATATGTTCGGTACATTTAATCAATATGCGCAACAAGTAATTTCATTGAATATATGTTTTTTTGTTTTTTTTTACGGATTTTGGTTTTTGAAAGTTGGCAGGTATGGATTGATGCAACAAATGTTTAAATTGCTCTCTTCAATAGTTTTCTGCAGCTAGCTTCTCATCATGGCATGCTTCTGAAGTCCAGTGGGCTAAATCTGTGTAGCAGTGCATTACTGTGAGTGAAAACAAAAACTCCCGAAGTCAAGTGCGTTTAAAATCGGCCCTAAAGCGTGCAGGTGGTTTGGCAGTGAGCCAAGTGTGTTGTGGCTATCGCGGGCTGTCTCCTATAAGGGGACGGAGAAATTTTATTACCTTAACTGGAAGAGCAAGTGTTTCTGGTCCAACTTTTTTGTAAAGAATCGTGGTAGTTTTATTGAGGCAAAAAAAAAAAAAAAGTGCAACAAATTTTCCCATTGAATAGGGCTTAAAATTCAGGGAGGGTTGGACAAGATTGCCGCCAAAAATTTTAAACTCCCGTCGAAATAAAGTTGTCAGAAGCGAGTTTCCCGCCTTAAAAAATTTTAATAAAAAGAAAAATATTGGGTTGTAATTTCGGACCACTCGTAAAATTTGAGCATTTAAAACGTATCCTTCGCAAAATTAAGTATGTTAGGTCAGAGTTCCGAAAATTGCAATCAAATACATTGTTCATGTCAGAAATATAGTCAGGGCCGGTTCAACCATTAAGCGAACTAGGCGGGGTTCGGACATTTGGGCACATTCCCTATTAAAGCAATGAAATTGTGCTGCGTAAAAACCTAGTGTGCGTGAAAAACGTGTGGCCCTATAGTAAGAGTTTGATTGAGAAAATGTTCACGTAAGACAAGTGACAATTATATAGCGATAGGTATGCGCTTCCATTTAATACATAATGCTGCCGCTAACTGTTGCTTAGTAGTAGGCCTTGGTTTCAAACTTCTTATGCGAAGCTTAATTCATTCTATAGGAGCACTATGGGATTAAGATCAGGGCTCTGTGCTGGCCAGTCCACACACGATACAGACTTATAATCAAACCACACCGTAACAGTCCTTGCTTTATGGCTCGGTACATTATCCTGCTGGTACCAACAAGGTTCGATTCAACAGTACTGCCACAGGGCATAATTGTCCAGAATATCGAGGTAGACGTGCTGGTTAACAGGTTTGTCCACGATAACCAATGGGCCGGGACCATACCACAAGAAACACCCCCACAAAAGAGACTTGACGGTAGGAACAGTACACCGTGGTAAATAGTGTTCCCCTGGCTACCGCCATACCCACACACGGCCATCAGACTGATGGATCATGTCTCTGGATTCATCAGTCCATTGATCTAGTCCACAATAAATGTTCTTTACACCATGTTAATAAACGAGTAGCATTCCAAGTAGAGATGAAAGGCTTATGAGCAGCCGTACGACCACGGTAATCCATGGAATGAAGTTCTCTGCAAATAGTATGTGTATATACTGAGGTTCCAGCATTTTTACTCACCTGTACACTGAGGTCTTGTGCAGTACCCCGTCGATTAGCTGTAACGACTCTCCTGAGGCTTCGACATCCTCTATAACTGATTTTCTTTAGTCTGCCGGCAGGTTTTGCTGCTTCAGGCACGCCATGTCTTCCACTTATTCAGTACATCAAAAACAGTTGCCTTGGGTATATTTAAACGCTTCTCGGTTTCTCTTATTATGGACAACCCACTAATATAACACCCAATAATCTTTCCTTTCACCAAGTCAGTTCTCTCCCACTGTGCCATTTTCACTCAACTCACAGTGCGATACGATTGCAGTCAGCTGCTGGCTTGTTTTTATACTGTTTGCAGTTGTACCGTACATCTCAACAACACAGCGAATCCGTTCATTTGCTTTTTGAAAGGGTGTCTGATGACTTTTGTCAATATAGTGCATATTACGATGTTATGCCCTTTATTATTGTTAAATGTTATTTTTTTTGTACCCACTGTCTTTATTGTTGTTAAATGTTATCCCCCCCCCCCCATAAATAGCTGCAAAGTAGAAAATCTAGATATTTCTCATATCAGAAGAATGGTTGAATCAACCAAGTCCCGATTATGTGAATGCAAACATCTTGTAGTATTCAGGAAGAGATGGATTTTTTTTCAGAGCTGAAAGAAAACATGTTCAAAATTAATAAATTAGTTGACCCTTCAAATACTAAAAGTTGGACATGACAATGTCAAGTCAAGGTTTATTTCATCTTTTGTGAATGAAATGGACTATAGATTTCCTTCCTCTTCAACTTATTTTGAACTTTGAGTGTGTGGAACCTGAATCTATAAAACAATACAGACAACACAAGTTTTGGTACAGTATTTCAAAAAGCCTTGCAGTTCAGTTTTGTTCAAAAATTAATGAATATGCAGTTATGGAATATTCACTATTCAGATATAGGTGTGAAGAATGAAGAGTATATATGTAACTTATGTTCGGAGGACTTTGTCATTCCGAACAAATGTCAAACATTGTGACTGACGTATGATATAGTAGATTTTGCCACAAGAAAATAGAGGAAAAAAATCTGTTAGTTGCAAGTAATTTTACTGATTTATGTTTATTCATTTCCCTTTTTCTCTTAGTCATTCAATCGATTTACAATGAACACTGGTAGTCACACTAGGTGAAAAAAAAAATATCCTAAAAATAGAATTGCTTACACTGAAAAGGCTGCAAATATTACATGCTGCATATCCTGTTATTTTGCTATTGGAAAATATATTAGTCTTTAAATTAACATTAAATACTTAATCAAATTGTTCACAAAGCTGGAACATGTATCATGTACTAGCATTAATTGACCCATAAAAAGTGTTTCCCCTTCACTCAAACTTTTTTTTTTTCTATAATTTGCAGAGTGTAAAAGACACCTTCCAGCAAGATGCCCCAGCTGAAATGAGTAACAATGCTAAACAGCAACCTGATGAAGTATATTTTAGCAGCTCCAAAGATGATGAAAACCCAGATGATCCACCTGTAGCTGCTACAGCAATTCCAGAGAATGATAAAAATCAAGACAATCCAGCAGTGTGTGCCACCACAATCCCACGTGAGACTGCAATTGATTATGATGCTGAAATACTACATGAAGTGCCCCGTGAGAAGATTTATGAAGAAAATCCCAATGCATCTGTAAGTGATGTTACATCTGAAACCCTTTCCATCATCCCAGATAACAGTTCCAAGAAAGAAAGGATGTCTGACATCGCCAAAGTGACAGGTGAGACAGCAACTGTCATCATCCTAGATACAAAAGATGCTACACCTTCTGGAGCCCAAACCACTGCCCAAAAAGAGAAAACTACAAAAACAGCAAGCATAAGACAGAATGGAAAAAAAAGTTCCCATGGTTAAAATGTCTGAAAGCAAGTGGTAAGGAAACATTAGTTTGCACATTATGCATAAAAAACCTATTGGCAACTGCAACATATCAAAATTCACCTTGGGTAACAAAAGGCATTTCAACTGTGCGACTGGACAAAGTGAAAGAACATTCATCTTCAGAAATGCATAATCACGCAATTGAAATAGAGATGGAGCAGCACATCAGTGCAGAAGACAGTTAGGTCAAAGATTTGCATATGTGGAAGTCTATTGAATATGCTATGAAATGCTTAAATTTTTTAATTCAGCATAATATTCCCCACACAACAGTTTTTAAACCATTTCTGGATTTCTGCATAGATGAACTGCAATCCCCTGTGCTTGCACCTCTCAAGAGAACAAATAATGCTTCATACAGCAGCTACCGGACAGTTTCAGAATTTCTTGATTCTATGGCAACTGTTCAGAAGAATGAGATTTTAAAGTCTGTGAATGAAAGTCTCTGCTTTTCCGTAATGACTGATGAAACAACAGACATTAGCAATAGAAAACATCCAGCTGTTGCAGTTAAATATTTGAAAGATGGAGAACCAGCAACCGTATTTCTTAAAGACAAACAAATCCCAGATGGCAAAGCTGAAACCATATTTGCAGCACTATCAGAAGTTCAAAACTGTGGTGGTTTCCAGAAATTAACTGGATTTGGTAGTGATAGTGCAAGTGCCACGATTGGTTGCAAAGTGGTGTTGCATTCATACATAAATATCGCTAAGCTGTTCTCTGAGATTCAGAGGTTAGCTCCAAAAAGAAATACAAACTTCCAGATATTTTTACCTATTGTTGTCGTATCAAACTTCGCCATTTACAGCGATCTTGACATACAACTCGTGCTTCACTGATATCCATTACACGCCGTACACAATATCTTTTATACTTCATACTCATAATCGTTTTCTCATGCAGACACTCCTGAATTTGATCCACCTATGTCTTCCTTGGCCTTCCTCTGCCTTTCCTTCCTGCCACTTGGGCTGAAAAGATTTTCTTAGTAAGCATTTCATCACTCATTCTTTCAACATGGCCAAACCACCGGAGCATATTGGTTGGTTGGTTGGTTGTTCGATTTTATGGCGCAAGGGCCATGGTTGGCCAAAGAGCGCCAGAAACAAGACAAACAAATAGTATTAAAAGTGTGGTAAAAAGCTTAAAATCTGAGTGATCATGTAAAACTGAAAAATGAGAACGATGGAAGGGCTAAAAAAGATAATGGAACAAACAGTATTAAAAACATGATACAATGATTAAAATCTAGCTGATGCAGTAAAACTGAGAAATGAGGATGATGATAGGCTAAAATCTAGATACGTTTAAAATAGTCAATTTCTTTAAAAAATGAAAACACGGCAACAGAGTCACAGTGGTCATTGAGGAGCCGCTGCAGTGTAGCGGCGTCCTCGGTCAACAAATGAGAATGAAAGAAATGAAAACGTACATCACGAAAACGAACACAGGTACACAGAAGATGAGTGACAGTGAGTCGGCAGTTGCACGCCTCACACATCGGCGCAGTGTCGCCACACAGCAAAAAGCGGTGAGTGAAACGACAATGCCCAATGCGGAGACGCGCAAGCACCACTTCCTCCTACGGTTCCGACGATATGAGGATTTCCAGACTTCAAGATTAGGTTTAATACGATGCAGTTTATTTTCCACCTGTTGGTCCCACAGACCTTGCCACGTTCGCTTAATATGGTCGCGTACCAGAAAGCGGAAATCCAGGTGAAACAGTGGCAAGGGTGTGACGACCAAAGAGGAAGCAGATCTAGCAGCCGCATCAGCACACTCGTTACCCGAGATTCCAACATGCCCAGGAATCCAGCAAAACTGAACCTGAAAACCGGCCTCGAGCAAACGGGACGAAGTAACTGTCTCACATTCACGAGAAAAGGATGGTCACGGCAATCTGCAGATGACAAAGACTGCAAGACACTCAAGGAATCCGTATAGACCATAGCACGATGATGAGAACTCGACTGAACATGAAGAAGAGCGAGATACACAGCATGCATCTCCGCCGAAAACACCGTGGCCTCAGCTGGGATCCGCGCTACTGAAACGTCATCTACACAGACAGCCGCGGATCCAACGACTCCGTGCATTTTGGAGCCATCAGTAAAAATAGGAGTGTAATTAAAATTTAGGTCACGGTGCTCAGCGAAGAGCTGCTGGTACACTGACGCAGGGGTTGAGGATTTATCGAAAGATGTAAAGGTGGTATCAACCATGACACCAAGTGGGTGCCATGGCGGATCCCCAAAGCCCCTGGTCTCTCCAACAAGTGACAAGTCGAGCCCTACATCACGGGCTACGGCCGCCATACGAAGACCGAAGGTTGAAATGCACGAGGGCCGGTTCCCGAATAAACGAGCATGCTGGGGATGAAAAACTGCATCGTATAAAGGATGGCCTAGAAGAGATCTAAGTTTCAGGTAGAAATGAATAGACAGCTGCAGACGGCGTAATTCAAGCGATGGTTCGTTCGCGTCAGCGTATAGGCTGGGAATCGGAGATGTTCGAAATGCTCCCGAACAAAGACGCAGTGCTTGATGGTGAATAGTGTCCAAAGGCCGGAGAACGGAACGACGAGCAGAGCCATACACGATACAACCATAATCCAGTTTCGACCGGATTAAGGAATGGTAAATACGAATCAAAGACATCCTGTCTGCGCCCCACGAGACTCTCGAAAGGATCTTAAGAATAGATAGAGCCCGCAGACAGGAAATCTTGAGCCGCCGAACGTGCGCACGGAACGTAAGCGCACGGTCGACGGTCAGACCAAGGAACTTGGTCTCCGGCAAAACTGGTATGGCTGCACGGTCTAAAAACAGCTCTGGGTCAGGATGGAGGCCACGCCTCCGGCAGAAATGGACACACGCTGTCTTGTCGGGAGAAAGAACGAAACCATTGCTATTCGCCGTTTTAAAGATCTGATTAATTGCAGACTGCAACTGCCTTTCAATAAAATTCATGCTGGATGACGAGCAGAAAATGTGTAAATCATCAACATACACAGTAGCCGAAACCGCAGGAGGAAGATTTGTGAGGAGACAATTAATGCGAAGGATGAACAATGTGACAGATAAAATGCAACCTTGAGGAGACACCTTGTTCTTGATGGAATGTTGCAGATAGCGTCGTACCCAGGCGCACCTGGAACACCCGATTGCGAAGAAAATTTAAAATAAATGTCGGAAGATTTCCTCGCAATCCGCATGCGTGGAGGTCACGGATAATACCGTGCCGCACGCTCGATCATAAGCTTTTTCAATATCAAAAAATACAGAAACCAGGTGCTGCCTACGCACGAACGCCTCGCGCACAGATGTCTCAAGGTGCAGGAGATGATCGTGAGGTGAACGATGACGGCGAAAGCCGCTTTGTGATGGTGAAAGTACTTGATGATATTCTAAAAATGAATTAACCGGGAATTAACCATGCGTTCAAGAACTTTACACAGACAGCTAGTGAGAGCAATTGGACGATAACTAGAGGGAGACTTGGGATCCTTGCCAGGTTTGGGAAAAGGCAGAACAACTGCTTTCGCCAAGACTCCGGGAAACTGTGCTCCGACCAAATACGATTGTAAAGGATTAAGAGATTCTCGAGAGACGACTGCGAGAGATGACGGAGCATGTCATAATGGATGCCATCGGGACCGACCGATGTAGCGCCGGACCGATGCAGAGCCACCCTGAGTTCAACCATGCTGAAGGGGGAGTTATATCCCGTGTCGAGAAAAGGCGCAAAGGAGATTCTCTGGCGTTCCGCAGTGGATTTCATTCTTTGAAAAAGAAGTAGGATACGCCAGGTCACTCGACACGGAGGCAAACGCCTCCCCTAAACAATCAGCAATCTCCCCGACTCCAGCATATGTGCAGCCGTTGCTCTCGAGAATGGAGATCTGGTGAGAGCTGTAGTTACCCCGGATCTTTCGGATCTTTTCCCACACACTTTTCGAACTGGCACGTGAAGTGAGAGATGACACATACTGGATCCAAGACTCCCTCTTGCTACGTCGACGCACCAACCGAGCATAGGATTTGCTCGTTTGAATTCTAACGAGATTAGCATCGGTCGGATAACGCTTGAAACATAGACCAGGCCTTATGTTGAGCTCTCCTAGCCGCTGCGCGTTCAGGGGTCCACCAAGGCTTCGGACTTCTGGAGAGTGTCGTCGATGTTTTTGGGATAGAAAGATCAGCTGCCTGAAGAATACAATTTGTGACTTCAAGAACCGCTGCGTCGATTGACTCTTGGGTCACCATCGCAGAAGAGATCAAAGCTGACGGCGTGAAGACCTCCCATCTCGCACGCTCCATCCTCCAACGAGGGGGCGGGAGGCAGAAGTTGGCAAGTTGGCATGATGCGAGAGCAAAATCGGATAATGGTCGCTCCCGTGGAGGTCGTTACACACCGTCCACGACCAGTCAGCAATAATTGATGGTGATCCCAAGGTCAAATCGATCGCACTGAAGGATCGTGTCGGTTCATGGAAGTACGTGTCAGCACCGGTGTTAAAAAGGCACAAAGAGGCCGAGGACAGAAGAGACTCTATGCGACGACCTCTCGTGCTGATGCTGACACTACCCCACAAATGATGATGGGCATTGAAGTCACCTAGTATTAGAAAGGGTGAAGGCAGCTGATCAACCAATCTCTCCAGTACCGGGACGCTCACGTTCTCGTCCGGCGGCAGATAGACACTGCAGACAGTAAGAGGTACAGGCATAGAAATACGAACCGCCACGGCCTGCACAGTTGTGGAAACCGCGACGGAAGATACCGGAACCCTGTGAGGGACGAGAATGGCAACTCCCCACAGGCTATATTTCCAGACGAGTTATCTGTCCGAAATGCACTGTAGCCTCGAACTGAAAGCAGGTCCGATGGTTTAAGCTTCGTCTCCTGTAGACAAAGGCACACCGGAGAGTAAAATGAAAGCAGATGTTTCACTTCATCAAAGTTCGTCCGAAAACCTCGACAGTTCCACTGAATGATTGAAGCCATGGTTATAAGTGAAATGAAAATGAAAATGATCAAACAAAGTCCGGCTCCATCGCCTCTGCTGGGGTTCCCCCAGATCTGGAGGCGTGTGACCAGGGGCTAAGATGGGAGAATGTTTTGTCCCAAGTGTCTTACCGGGAGGCGCACGACGTTGAGTCGTTTCCTGAGATTTTGGAGGAGAAGAAATGCTTTTCTTATCCTGGGCTTTAGTCTTTTTGTTAGAAGAAGTGGCCTGACTTCCCTTGTTGGTGGTGGGATGAGTCTGCTTGGCGAAGTGGTGGGTGGCGCTTTCAGACCCCTAGCTCGAGACTGGAGTGCCTCCAGTCCGACTGCGATGATGTCATTAACATTGAATGGACATTTAAGGGGGATCTCAATGTCGGTCTGAGTGGCAACCGTAGATTTGGCAACCACCACTGAAGCGTATGATCGCCGATCAGATGTAACAGGAACCACTTTTCTTCTGGCCTCAGGATAGGAAATATTTTCCACCGTTTTGATCCTTTGGATTTCCTTCTCCTCCTTCCACTTGGGACAATCTTTGGCTGATGCTGCATGTGAACCCTTGCAGTTCACACAAAACTCAGCCTCGGCCACACATTCCTGCAGAAGATGTTCTGTGGCACCACAGCGTGCACACCTAGGATTACTCCTGCACGACTGCTGAGAATGGCCATAAGACTGGCACCTAAAACATCTCAAGGGTTAGGGATGTACGGGGCGTACCTCGAGGTGGAGATACCCTGCCTTGATGGATGTAGGCAGGGAAGGGCTATCAAAAGTTAAAATGATGTTCCGGGATGGGACGGACTGCCCATTCCGCCCTGAATAGAATACGCCGCACACCCGTAACGTGTTGACTCCTCAGTTCTTCAAGTAATTCTTCCTCAGCACACTCAACGAGGTCCTGAGAGGAGACAACACCTCGAGATGAATTTAGGTATCCATGAGGTGTTATTTTGACCGGAGTCTCAAGCAGCGTGGTGGTGTTAAAGTGTAGAGCTGTAGGCCACAGTGGACATTTCTACAAGAAGATCTCCAGATTGGAGCTTCTTTACGCTCTTAGGAGAGCTTGCGATGGATTGAAGAGCTTTATTTATCCAAAATGGACTTTTGGCACTCAAAGGCTTTGAAGGGTCCAATGAGTGCACAAAAGAAGCGAGCATTTGAACAATCAGGGACATGTTTTTTGGCAGAAGGGGATGAGCCTTCCTCTATACCTCTTTTGCTTTTTGGTTCTTGGGAAATTTTGTTTTCATCCATAAGTTTTAAGAATTCGTCCGCCGACTTCCCCACCCACAATCGAGCCCAACGAGGGAGAGCCGGAGGTCCGCAAGCCCAAGTGGACGCAGGACACGGCTCTAGGGATAGCAAGCGGATATAGCAAGTTGATAGGGCAGACATGCGCTCGGCATGCACCCAGACTTTCCCATGCCTGGGGAACACCCCTTTGGCATGCCCACCCCTATCCCCAGACTCACCCTGTCGTACGAGACGACAAGCCGTTAGAGGTCTGGGCTCCACTCGACCACAGACCTCATTGACTAGGAGTGGGTTGGTTCCCAGCCGCCCGTTTAGGGTGAAGCAGGGGGCAAGAGGAGTGTTGGCAACTGGCGACAACAACACCCAGGCCTCCAGAAACCTCAGCCTCCAGCATCCCCTTTTCCACCTTACGGGTCACCGCACACGGCAAACGTGCAGGCAGGTCTAGCTAACCAGCTCGGAAAAACAAAGAAAGAAACATGAAATGGAGAAGACAGGAAAGAAAACGAAAACTAAAATCCTGAGCTGGCGCATAATCACAACCTCAGCAACCTACAACTGAGGCGGGTTCATGTAAAGTGAAAAAACATAAAAAATGTGAAAATCATCACATATAGTACATGTTGGCTCGGGCCGTGGGGACGCCATCCCCCATCAGCTGGATGAACAGCTGTCCCTTCGGTTATATAATCGTTCAAGACGAAATGAAATATTGATCCGTCACAAGGTCAGCTCGGGCCGTGGGGGCGCCGCTCCCCAAATAACTGGAAAAACCAGTCATCCCCGTGCGGGGTCTCCGCACGCGGCAAACATGCAGGTAGGTCTAGCACCCAAACCAGCGAAAAAAAAAAAAAAAAAAAAAAAAAAAAAAAAAAGAAATCCAAGAAGACAAATCCTGGCAGGGAACCTAATCGGAATCTCAGCAACCTACGAACTGAGCGGTTAATATAAATCAGTTAGTGGTGGAGGGTAACAAAACCACAAGACCGGGGTGTTAGTACATAACGTGGTAGCAATTAGGTAGAGAATACAACACGGGCAACTAGCCAGTGGAGAAAATAAATAAAAACAAATAAGCGAGACACAAGACCAGCTCGGGATCGTGGGGCCGCGACTCCCCAACAGCTGGATGAACAGCCGTCCCTGCAAACACCAACAGCACCAAAATAAGAAAAAAACAAGCTGTGGCATGACATCAGATGTTGACCAGTCACAAGGTCAGCTCGGGCCGTGGGGCGCCGCTCCCCAAATAACTGGAAAACCAGTTATCCCCGTGCGGGGAGCATATTGGTCTCCACCTTGCTAACAACATTTTGTTTTACATCACACAACTGCAATACATCTTCATTCCTCACACAATCAGATCGTGTATTGCCACAAACCCCACGTAAGTAACGCATTTCTCCAGCACACAAACGACTCCTATGTTTCTTCTGCAATACCCAGGTTTCACTACCATACAGAGTAGGAACAATTACTGTTTCATACACAGCCATGCGGGACTCTCTAGAGAACCCATCATTCCTGTGAAAACCTCCCAGAGCAGCTATGACTTTCAAAGAAGAATTCACTCGCCTACTGATTTCACCATCCAACTTGTTCTCTCTGTCAAACATGCTTCCTAAATACACAAACTCACTCACCTGGTCAATCACAGTGCCATTTATACTTACATTACATTCAGTGCTACCCATTCCTCTCTCAAACACCATAACTTTGGTTTTCCCTTATTTATACTGTTTGAATTTCATGCAAACTTCGTGCATCCGAGTCAACATACTCTGCAACTCACTTTTGCTCTCTGCCAACAGGACAGTGTTATCAGCACACGGATATCACCAAGACATAAACCACTATTATCTATTTTGGCCTCACGCATGCATGCGTCCATAAATATATTAAACAGCCATGGTGACATTACACAACCTTGTCTAACTCCTGCACCAATGGAAAACCATTTTGATAAAACACCATTCACTCGTACACAAGCTCTACTACCAGCATACATGGCTTTTACACTATTAAGTAGATTCTCCGTAACACCATATTCATTCAATACCTTCCACAAAAATGTCCTATTGACTCGGTCGTAAGCTTTCTCTAAATCTATGAAGGCAGTAAACACTTTCTTCCCAACAGCCAGATACTTTTCAATCATCATGCGTAATGCAAAAATCTGTTTAGTGCAGCCTACCAGGCATAAAACCACTCTGAACATCCCACACTTTCTCTGATGTAAGATCCCGTACTTTTTCAATAACAACCTTACCAAACACTTTCCCTGGCACACTCAGTAGGCTAATACCACGATAGTTGTTCTTGCATTCAGTCTGATCACCTTTTCCCTTATACAAGGGAACAATGATAGCATCCTTCCAACCCCGAGGGACCATTCCTAACTCCCAGCACAACTGGCAAATTTCAGTTAACCAGTCAATTATAGAGTCACCACCATACTTCAACATCTCTGCAGTTATGCCATCAACTCCTGGAGCCTTACCATTCTGAAGAGATTTTAGAGCTTTACACACTTCTTCTCTTGAGATCCCTCCTGTGCTTTCATCCCTCATTGTGACATCATCTGCATCTGTCTCAGAATCATTTTTGCTCTCCTGATCTAATAACTCACAGAAGTATTTGCCTCATCGGGCTCCCATATCATTTCTCCAATCTCATTCTTCACACAACTTACAAACTTTGTTTCCCCTATTTTTTCTGAGTCTCATGTACTTCCAGAAGGACTTTCTATCTTTCCAAAAAGCCAGTTCATGCCTTTCCACTTTCTCTTTCCTATCTTTTGCCTTACTGTGGAGAACCAGCTTAGCAGCTTCACGCTTCTTACAGCAATATTCATCCACAGAGACTCTACCTTGCAACATCCCCGAATAGGCTTCCTTCTTTTTCTTTACTGCCTCATCAATCTCACTATTCCACCAAGCATCACCTCTATTGTTACCCACTATTGTGGTGCCACAGACCTTTAGCAGCAGTAACAACACAGTTCTTAAAACATTCCCACTTCTTTTCTACATCTCTCTCACAAGATTTCAGATCCTTCAGTCGTTCTCTGAGTAAGTCAGAATACCGCTGATGATCTTCAAGGAGCCTATCAACCTTTATTCTTTCTATCCTGGGTCTCTTCCTATTCCTTTTCCTCCAACCAACATTAAGTTTCACTCGTGACACTACCAAGTAATGATCAGAACCAATATCTGCACCTCTCATCACACGGGTGTCAACTAAGTGTTTCAAACGCTGATCGTAGACAAAATCTATCACACGCTTTTGACCAAGAGTACGATTTTTCCAAGTATATGTGTGGATATACTTGTGGTTGAAAAATGTATTAGATACACACAAACCATTCTCAATGCAGAGTTCAATTAATCTTTCACCATTATCATTCACACAAGGATCATTAAACTTACCCAGAACATTGTCAGAAATTGCATTCTGCACACCTACTCCAGCATTGAAATCCCCTGCTATTATAACTTTTTCTTTAGCACCAAACTGGCTCAAAACAGCTTTTAGCTCATTCCAGAAATCTTTCTTATCAGAAGGTTCCGAGTCACAAGGAGCATACACTACAACAATTACAATTCTCTGAAGTTTCACTTTCAAACGAATCCAGAGAATTCTCTCACTTATGCAACTATAGTGAATCAAGTTGTTCTCCATCTTTTCACTTAAAATCACACCTACACCAGCCTGTCCTCTCATATTATCCAGTACTCCAGACCACACACTCACCGTGCCATTCACTTCTTCTACCCCAATTTCCTTCTTTTTGGTTTCACTTACACACAGCACATCCAGTCTATACTTATTCATCTCCTCAATCACCTCAGTCATCTTGCCATTTATACCTCTAGTATTCCATACACCAATCTTACATTCACTCAGCCGAGATCACTTTCTCATACGCCGTTTAGAAAGTCTAGGTCGATTCCGTGGTGGACTGTCCTTCTCAAGTGTGGTAGGTCCACCATATCCCACACTTGAGTCATTCTTATCATTTCTTTATGTCTTTTTAATCAGGTAAGTACATCAGTGTGGGGGATTAGCCCACAGCTGAGGGTTCCAGTTGGTCATTTAACCTAAGGATTCTGGAACAAAACCCAGTGAGTTGGGGTCTTTTCGCCAATGTCACACAGAACTAGCTTGCACCTCTCCAAGATTCACAGAGGCCCTAGTTGCTGTTGTGTGTGCCACTGTTACCACGGAGTGCCCGAGGAGGCAAACCCATCGCTCACCACGACCGCCCGCAGTGGTGTTGCCGTTCAAGTTAAAAGAGAAAATGCGCAAATAATTTCAATTCACTGCCATAATCATCGTCTGGCACTTGCAACTAAAGACAGTTTTCAAAACAGCCCCTTTCTTCAAGTGGATGAGATTTTAATCAGTTTATTTAAATACTACAAGTACAGCACAGTCGATAGTACTAGCTTGTTGGAAGTGCAGAAGCTGTTGTCAAAGGGTGAGGGTACAAACATAAAAAAGTCTGCTCATACAAGAAGGCTCTCACATGAAAATGCTGTCAATTCAGTTCGAATTAATATGGATAGCATATTAATAGGCTTGAAAAATGCAGTAGCAAAGTGGAAGGTCAAAAGTAGTACCAGGTATGTGTGGTTCCACTGCAGAAGGCCTTTTGAAAATTATCAAAACATACAAATTTTTCCAAATGGTCCATTTTCTTTGTGATGATGTGTTCTGTCATTTCTAAGTTGAGTTTAGCTTTTGAGAAAAAGGACATAGACTTATCTTGTGTGAAAGGTCGAGTAACAACTACTTTAGATATGCTGAAAAGACAAACGAAAACCTGGTTGGCTATACTGTCGAGATATGGCTAATCGTGCCAGAAGAATGGGAATTTGTGTACCATTTGATGATGATCGGGATTTTATCAGAAATGCTACACTATTCATTGATTTGTTTTCAGAAAACATTACGAAAAGGCTAGAAAATATTCCAGTGATAACTCATCTTAGTGTTTTGGACTTATCACAAGCAAAGGGACCATCACTTGCTTTTTTTTTTTTATGGGCTGTCAGAGTTGGCATGATTTTACAACATAGATGAAGATGAACTTTTAGCAGAATGGGACTCGTATTCAAATCAGTATTCTACTCTGAAAATGATCAGAATTTTTCAGTATCACGCCTGTGCAAAGTGTTAAAGTAATATGAATTAATAATTGGTATGGGCTTTCCTAACATCTAAAAACTGCTGGGCATTGCTTGCACTTTGCCAATGTCTACTGCTGAAGTCGAACCAATATTTTCGCAGGTTAAAATCATTTTGACTGATCACAGAAATCGGCTTAAGGTGGAAAATGTATACAACTTGTTGGCCATCAAATTGAATGGTGAAGTTTGTTTCTGTGAAGCAGCAAAACACTGGATGATTCAAAAGAAAAGAAGGTTATTTTCATAGTTTTTCTGTGGGTAGCCACACTTTTATGAAGCCAAACTAATTCCCATGGTTAAAATGTCTAAAAACAGATAGTAAGGGAGTAAGTACCTCTTAAGATAGCAATGAACACTTCATACAGCAGTTTCCGGACACTTTCAGAATTTCTCACTACTAGGGCTGCTGTTCAAAAGACTGCAATCAAATTGAATGGTGAAAGACTTTTGCTAAGTAGCAAAACAATGGACGGTTCAAAAGAAAAGTTAATTTCATGGTTTTATCTAGGTTACCCAGTGAATTGGCCATCAAATTAAATGAAGTTTCTTACCTACTTGAAGCAGCAAAACATTGGGTGGAAGTAAAGAAAATATTTTATTTCAACAATTCGGTTCAAATAAGTTATTTTCAATAAATTTTATTTTATGTTTTGATGTATTTAATAATCCATTGATTAAAAGTATGGTAAGCAACATTTTCTTTTATTACTTGTTATCCATGCAAATAAAAAAGTTGTTACGTTCTTTTGGTAATGAAAAATTAGATCTAATTCTGCAATTACTGAGTACATGAATATTGTTAACAAAACCATTTCAATACATTCAAATCATTTAAAATTTATATTCTTTGGTTTTCCTACAAAAAGAGTATTTAAATTTAAAAAAAAAAAACTTACAAAAACCATAGAGAGCTCGTTGAACTATTCCTACCTCAACACTGTATGTAATAGTCATTATGTTTAGGATGAAAATAGTGTTGGAGGTTTATTTCAGGGGTGGTAGAGTTTAAAACTATACCTTATACATACATAAAAGTGCCCCTTTTTTCAGATATCACCTTTTGTAGGCATAAAGTGCCCCTTTTTTCAGATATCACCTTTTGTAGGCATAAAGTGCCCCTTTGTGATACAAAAGTGCCCTTTTTTTTTAGATCTTGCAACGTTTTGCAAGCATAGTGTGCCTTTATTTTTATACAAATGTGCCCTTTTTCAGAAAATTACCCTGCCCTTTTCAGTTTCTAGGGTGAACACTAAAGTACATAACACAACTCTTGTTGGAAGCCAGTATATTATCAGTTAAGAACCATACACATTTTTCAGTCAAAAATGGTATTAGGCACCAAGTCAATCTTTTCCTAGGGGCCAATGAAGTTCCAAGTCCAGGCCTGAAGCCCAGATACACAACTGGACACTGAAGAATTAAATTCCAGCATCTAAAGAAATGGTGGTAATACCAACAGCTTCTCAATTCTATCTCTAAAAATAGATCTAAAATAGATATAGAGAAAAATATCTAAAACAGGTTGCACCTGACTTCTGATGGATCTGAGTTTGAACTCATGGATGTTATGTTTGTTCTCCCACTGCTTGTTCTTTCCCTTCCCCAAACCATTGGCTCTAAATTAATGATGGGTGCCTATTTAGAGGCTTAGATGCTCATGGAGTAAGTAAACCCTGAAGTAATTAGAAAAACAAAATAACTAGTGTCAGTGATGTGGTAGCTTTGACAACATCATATACAGAAACTTACATTGTTTAGCATTAGCAGGAACTCCAAACAATCTCTTTAACTTGCATTATTCAGCATTAGCAGGAACTCCAAACAATGTCTTTAACTTGCATTATTCAGCATTAGCAAGAACATACAATCTCTTTGAAATAAGTGCCATGAATTTAAAATTTGGAAGAAAGGCTGAGGGGGAAACACTAAGCTTTTCGAATATGCTATGGTACGTCCAACAATGGAAACAAATAAAATTTTAGAGCACCTGTTATCAGCAGTGAGCTTTTGGAATATGCTAGGTACAACAATGGAAGCTACCATTTAAAATAGTAAAAACTACACTAGTAATCCAAATTTATTGGTGTAAAATGGAATTCAAAGTTTCCAAGCTTTTGCACATAAACCAGATGATTTTCTCAAGGAAAGTATACAGCAATCCCTTTATACCTGGACAACAACAACAATCGATACTACATTGAAACGACCAAGTGTTTGATTAGAATTAAGAATCAATGAGCATAATAGAGTCCCTGCTCTATCCAGAGAAGTTCAAGTCTGCCGATCCTATTTGGGATGATATAAAGAAGTTACTTCCTACTCTACCTCTAAATCTACTGCCATTTGATAAATTTTGGAGATCATTACCAATAGTGAGGCATGAAACGATAGCATCTCACTAATTGTCATGAATTTGGAACCAGTTCTTCAAATAATGCCTTTTACAGGGGTGTTAGTGCGCCCACCATGTTTGAAGCAATTCTTGGAGCAGGAAAATATGGAATTTGGAGCAGAAATGTTGAGTTTTGGAGCGAGAAAATTTGCATTTTGAAGCAGCTAATGATAGTATTTTTAATTGTTTTAAGTCCATGCTTTAAGTTATGTTTATATACTGAATTACCATTATTTTATGAACTATGAAAATGTTATATTTCAGGTTTGTTGACATTTTACTGCTTCTCTTACGACTGTTAATTAGCATTTCTGTCGTTCCTACAGTGAGATAAATGGGGAAAACAATTATACTATCCACGATTTATTGAAAACTACATGATCTGCAATATTTTAAGCGGATCACATTAATACCAGGGATTTTCTTCTGAATGCATTTGTTTCACTGTAACACGAATAGGATGCTGCCGCGTCCAAGACTTGTTGCTATTGTTACTGAACGCTTGCAAATATACACTTAGAAAGAATAAATAATATGTAATTACTGTTTGTTGTTTGGTTGGTTTTTAGCAGCACATTTTCCGAGATTCATGGCAAAAATACATTATTTCTGAAACTAACCAACTGGCAAGCCGCACGTACGTGGTTTGCGTGTGCATCACAAACTCCTAAGGTTTTCTGAAGAAAAGGATACCTTCGATATAAAAGGAAAACTAATGTAACATTTAATAATCAAATTGTAAAATCACCTTTCAGCAGTTGCGCCATGATACTCTTCATACAATGTTTTTTATCCAGTAATTATCAATGTCAAACTTTCATTATTGCTGTGAACAATTACAACTGGAACCAAAACTATAAGATAACAGTGAGATTAAGTAAAGTTGGTTAGATAAAAGCTGCTTCCATTGCTTAACGCTTGTGCAGTGACGTTTTGGCGCGGGATAAAGATTAAAATTGGTGATTTTTTCGAGTGGCCACTGGCCAGTGGGTGGACAAAATCTAGTGGCCACTTTCCTTACAGCTATTTCGTGTTGTATACACATTTTATCACTGCACTGAATACCTTTCATTTATTTAGACATAGTTAAATTTAAGCTTAGTAGTTACAAGGGCACACTGTCTATTGTCCAGTGCAACTAAATGAATAAATATAATCTTAAAAGTTATATTTTTCTTCAACCACATCAACCAAATTTTCAAGACAGTTTTTATTGGAAAGATAATTTAATCATTTTTATTTGGTCTCTCGCTATGTTCACAATAAAAAAAATCTCTCCACCATAAATTGATAGCACTGGATGGGTCAAAATTTTCAAGCAGTACTTACTTTTGCTTACTTTATTTAATTTGCTGTATTTTCTAAAGTCATTCTTTGCAAGAGCATTGTCTTGTCATCAAGAACATTGCCCACAATGTTTGCATTCTCTTAACTTCTGCATTGCTTGGCATAACAGTCAGCAATATTGAGTATTTCAACAATTTGTGCTATGACCTTCATGTACTAAAAATTGCTTGTTTTTAGTTTCTCTAGCGGTTTTTAGTGAGTTATTGATGGTCAAAAATGTTAAGCCATTATGTTTCGAAGCTGCTTCCATTCTGCTAATTTTTTTCTTTTCATTACATTTAATTTTGATTAGGTTCTTCTTGGTGTCAAAATGAAAACTGGCTGTGTAGCTTTCAAAAATGAATTTCATATCTAATAGCAGAATCATTTTGTGGTACAGCTGAGATTGGGAGAAATGTGATACCAACCTGGTCACTTTATTTTACAGACTCGCAATGATTCCTGGCCACTAACAGAAAATATTCAGTAATTTCCTGGGTTGTTCTAATAAATATTACATTAAAAACATTGATAAACCTTCACAGGTGTTGAAAAAATAGTCATGACGAAATAAGACAACTTGCAGAGTATCCTGATTCCATCAGATTCTGTCCGGTTTTCGAACCCAGTGTTGCTTTTTTTTTTTCGGAAAATGTTTAGTTTTGGTAGAATTTTAATGATTTGTCATTTTTCCTGTGTGCCCATAACAGACCTTCCAAATACTACGAATTCTCCATAGTCACTACGGAAATCGTCGATCGCTGCAGAGTACGGGAAACATCGAATATATTACGGAAATAAAAAATCTGGTTGTCGGTTTTCCCCCTTCAGAAAACGTTGTTCTGGTAGAATTTTAATGAACTGTCATTTTTTCCTGTTTGCCCACCTCAGATCTTCCAAATGCTACGAATTCTCCATAGTCATTATGGAAATCCTCGATCGCTACGGAATACGGAAAACATCAAATATACTGCAGAAATAAAAAATCTATGAAATAATGTTATTCAATCATTTGTTCAATGTTTATTTTCAAGTTTCCAAAATTCTAACATTCATCAAACATTTTTGGGACTGTTTATTGGATGTTTTTAATGTCGCAACATTTATCCGATATAATTTGAGCATCTTTCATGCCGCTCGTCGCCTGAAAATGATTGTAGCATGGATGAAAATGTTCTGTAGTTTTCTAAATTTCGATTTTTTCTTACCCCAAGACGCACTTTCTTTTCGCTTTCTGGTTATATTCTTATGTTATATTTTTTCTGATTATGTTTCTCGTTTTTAATAGCTTCAGTAATAGTGAAAAAGAACGACTTCGTATTTTAAAAGTTTTTTCTAGTGAAGCACAGTTTTTGTTATTTCTAACAGCCTGTTGTTCGAAACCAATCAATACGGAAAGTGTTTTTTTCTTTTCCGCTTTTTTAAAGCTAAATTAAATTTCAAAATCGGTACTTATTCCGCCCGTGATGGAATCAGCCTTTTCCGTGACACATAAAAATGACTATCACGCCAGAGTGAACAATACAGTACTGATTTTTGATATATAATTTTGCTGAAAAACTTGTGTTTACCCATTTCTTAGTAACATTTTACTGTATTAAGGGGCAGACAAGAGTTTTTTTATTTTGTTTAAAGCCAACTTCACACGTGCAAAGGAAACTCGACTCTGCGTGGAATGAAAGACGGCGCGCGGCGCGGAAAGTGAAGTCCCGATTTTCTACCTTTGATTTCTTTTTGTAAACAAAAGGGAAAATGCTTGCTCATTTTATTTTATAAGCAAGAAGTGCCTAAGCAATGGAAAATCGTGCATTTTCAGAGAAACCAAACTTTAATAAACGAGCTGCTGAAGACGAGTTGTGATGCCATAGTTCCATCTAAAGCCACAGGTGTCCATTACTTTGTGCACCAACTTAAGTGGAGAAACAAACAGTTCTTGAAGAGTGAATATATAAATAAATCGTACCCGCTTATTTGCGGAGGAAAGGGCACATTTCCTATAACAGGAGCATTTTAAAAATGCAAATTAATATTTTAGCAATGAAAAAGGGCAAATTTTCTAGTGTGGCGACCAAAGTTATTTTTTCTACTGGACATTTAGTTTTATTCAGTCGCCACTCGCCACGTGGCGACCGCTAATTTTAATCTTTAGCGCGGGATTGTCCCCCCCCCCTTCAGTAGCAGCAGAATCGGTTTATGACTTTTTTTGTTGTTGCCGTCTGAAAGAGCCACTGCTCTTGCATACGTGGGGTCCTGCATGTATGGACATGGACATTAAGCAGACAATTGCGAGTTAGTAAGTGGTTCAACGCACCTTCCATCTGGAAAAAGAAAAGGGTGAGGGTAAAGATGTTCCCCAAGGTAGGTCAAAATGAAAAAAAAAGAAAACCTCCTAAAAATTCTGCTCCCTAAATGTACGGAGCAAAGTAAGAACCAAAAGATCCGTATTCCTGATAATTGATTACAAATTATGCGATATAAACAATCCTTTCATTTACACAAATTGTGCAATATAAACAATACTTTCATTTATCCATAGTGCTTGCGAGCAATTTTAATTAACATACGAGGGGTAGTCAAAAAGTTAGTTGCACTCCTCTGTAAAACATTTCGGTAAAAGGATATAAGGATATTTTGTTGACACTTTGTGGCAACACTGCTGGAATTTATCTGCAGCACGTGTCGCAGTTGCTTCTATGCAGTAGTTTTAGTTCGCTCGCTAACAAGTCGTGAACATGCCTCGGCAGCTGGTGGTGGCGTCCAAATTGGAACTGCGTGCAGTAATTCATTTTTTTTTTTTAGGCAAAAGGGTGTAACTGCACTTAAATTTTTCGGCTGTTGAACGAAGTGTACGGTGAAAACACAATATCGTTTCAAGCTGTCGTAAAGTGGTGCATCTTGTTCGAGAACGGACATACTGATATCGTGGCCGATTACCACAAGGGAAGACTGTCAACTTCGACAGCAGCTGAGAACGTTACATGATGCGTGAGTGAACTCATTCTTACAAACAAACGAACAACAGAAAACGAAATCTCAAAAGAACTGGATATTTCACATGGAAGTGTGCATACGACATACCTGCCAACTTTCAGAAACCGAAAATCGTAAAAAAAAAGCGATATATTCGATGGAATTTTTAATAGATATATCCAATGAAATTACTTGCCGTGCATATTGATTAAATGTACTGAACATATCGATTAAAAACTGATGTTACCTAACTCAAGTATCAACTTTTAATTGATATTATTGGTTGGTTGGTTGTTTGATTTTTATAGCGCAAGGGCCATGGTTGGCCAAAGAGCGCCAGACACAAGACAAACAAACAGTATTAAAAATGTGGTAAAAAGCTTAAAATCTGACGGATCATGTAAAACTGAAAAATGAGAACGATGGAAGGGCTAAAAAAGATAATGAAACAAATACTATTAAAAACATGATACAATGATTAAAAACTAGCTGATTCAGTAAAACTGAGAAATGAGGTTGATGATAAGCCTAAAATCTAGATACGTTTAAAATAGTCAATTTCTTTAAAAAATGAAAACACGACAACAGCATCACAGTGGTCATTGAGGAGCCGCTGCAATGTAGCGGCGTTCTCGGTCAACAAAAAATGAAAACGTACATCACGAAAACGAACACAGGTACACAGAAGATGAGTGACGGTAAGTCGGCAATTGCACGCCTCACACATCGGCGCAGTGTCGCCACACAGCAAAAAGCGGTGAGTGAAACGACAATGCCCAATGCGGAGACGCGCAAGCACCACTTCCTCCCTACGGTTCCGACGATATGAGGATTTCCAGACTTCAAGATTAGGTTTAATACGATGCAGTTTATTTTCCACCTGTTGGTCCCACAGACCCTGCCACGTTCGCTTGATATGTTTGCGAAAGATAAAGCGGAAATCCCGGTGATACAGTGGCAAGGGTGTGACGACCAAAGAGGAAGCAGATCTAGCAGCCGCATCAGCACACTCGTTACCCGAGATTCCAACATGCCCAGGAATCCAAGAAAACTGAACATGAAGACCGGCCCCGAGCAAACGACGAAGTAACTGTCTCACATTCACGAGAAAAGGATGGTCACTGCAATCTGCAGATGACAAAGACTGCAAGACACTTAAGGAATCCGTATAGACCATAGCACGATGATAAGAACTCGACTGAACATGGAGATGGGCGACATACACAGCATGCATCTCCGCCGAAAACACTGTGGCCTCAGCTGGGATCCGTGCTAGTGAAACGTCATCTACACAGACAGTCGCGGATCCAACGACTCCATGCATCTTGGAGCCATCAGTAAAAATAGGAGTGTAGTCAGAATTGAGGTCACGGTGCTCAGCGAAGAGCTGCTGGTACACTGACGCAGGGGTTGAGAATTTATCGAAAGATGTAAAGGTGGTATCAACCATGACACCAAGTGGGTGCCATGGAGGATCTCCAAAGCCCCTAGTCTCTCCAACAAGTGACAAGTCAAGCCCTACATCACGGGCTACGGCCGCCATACGAAGACTGAAGGTTGAAATGCACGAGGGCCGGTTCCCGAATAAACGAGCATGCTGGGGATGAAAAACTGCATCGTATAAAGGATGGTCTGGAAGAGATCTAAGTTTCTGGTAGAATTGAATAGAGAGCTGAAGACGGTGTAATTCAAGCGATGGTTTGTTCGCGCCAGCGTAAAGGCTGGGAATCGGAGATGTTCGAAATGCTCCCGAACAAAGACGCAGTGCTTGATGGTGAATAGTGTCCAAAGGCAGGAGAACGGAACGACGAGCAGAGCCATACACGATACAACCATAGTCCAGTTTCGACCGTATTAAGGAATGGTAAATGCGAATTAAAGACATCCTGTCTGCGCCCCACGAGACTCTCGAAAGGATCTTCAGAATAGATAGAGCCCGCAGATAGGAATTCTCTAGCCGCCGAACGTGCGCACGGAACGTAAGCGCACGGTCGACGGTCAGACCAAGGAACTTGGTCTCCGGCAAAACTGGTATGGCTGCACGGTCTAAAAACAGCTCTGGGTCAGGATGGAGGCCACGCCTTCGGCAGAAATGGACACACGCTGTCTTGTCGGGAGAAAGAACGAAACCATTGCTATTCGCCGCTTTAAAGATCTGATTAATTGCAGACTGCAACTGCCTTTCAATAAAATGCATGCTTGATGACGTGCAGAAAATGTGCAAGTCATCAACATAGACAGTAGCCGAAACCGCAGGAGGAAGATTTATGAAAAGACAATGTGGAGGATGAACAATGTGACAGATAAAATGCAACCTTGAAGAACACCTTGTTCTTGATCAAACGGTGCCGAGAGCGTCGTACCCAGGCGCACCTGGAACACTCGATTGCGAAGAAAATTAACGATGAAAGTCGGAAGATTTCCTCGCAATCCGCATGCGTGGAGGTCACGGATAATACTGTGCCTCCACGCTCGATCATAAGCTTTTTCAATATCAAAAAATACAGAAACCAGGTGCTGCCTATGCACGAACGCCTTGTGCACAGATGTCTCAAGGTGCAGGAGAAGATCGTGAGGTGAACGATGACGGCGAAAGCCGCTTTGTGATGGTGAAAGAACTTGATGATATTCTAAAAAATGAACTAACCGGGAATTAACCATGCATTCAAGAACTTTACACAGACAGCTAGTGAGAGCAATTGGACGATAACTAGAGGAAGACTTGGGATCCTTGCCAGGTTTGGGAAAAGGCAGAACAAAAGCTTTTCGCCAAGATTCAGGGAATCTGTGCTCCGACCAAATACGATTGTACAGGATTAAAAGATTCTCGAGAGACTACTGCGAGAGATGACGGAGCATGCCATAGTGGATGCCATCGGGACCGATAGATGTAGCGCCGGACCGATGCAGAGCCACCCTGAGTTCAACCATGCTGAAGGGGGAGTTATATCCCGTGTCGTGAAAGGGCACAAAGGAGATTCTCTGGCGTTCCACAGTGGATTTTATTCTTTGAAAAAGAAGAAGGATACGCCAGGTCACTTGACACGGAGGCATACGCCTCCCCCAAACAATCAGCAATCTCCCCGACTCCAGCATATGTGCAGCCGTTACTCTCGAGAATGGAAATCTGGTGAGAGCTGTAGTTACCGTGGATCTTACGAATCTTGTCTCACAAACTTTTTGAACTGGCACGTGAAGTGAGAGATGACACATACTGGATCCAAGACTACCTCTTGCTACGTCGACGCACCAACCGAGCATAGGATTTTGCTCGTTTGAATGTAACGAGATTAGCATCGGTTGGATAACGCCGAAACGTAGACCAGGCCTTATGTTGAGCTCTCCTAGCCGCTGCGCATTCAGGGTTCCGCCAAGGCTTCGGACTTCTGGAGTGTCGTAGATGTTTTTGGTATAGAAAGTCAGCTGCCTGAAGAATACAATTTGTGACTTCAAGAACAGCTGCGTCAATTGACTCTTGGGTCACCATTGTAGAAGATATCAATGCTGACAGTGTGAAGACCTCCCATCTCGCACGCTCCATCCTCCACCGAGGAGGGCGGGAGGCAGAAGATGGCATGTTCGCATGATGCGAGAATAAAAATCGGAAAATGGTCGCTCCCGTGGAGGTCATTACACACCGTCCACGACCAATCAGCAATAATCGATGGTGATCCCAAGGTCAAATCGATCGCACTGAAGGATCTTGTTGGCTCATGGAAGTACGTGTCAGCACCGGTGTTAAAAAGGCACAGAGAGGCCGAGGACAGAACAGACTTTATGCGACGACCTCTCGTGCTAATGCTGACACTACCCCACAAATGATGATGGGCATTGAAGTCACCCAAAAGAAGAAAGGGTGAAGGCAGCTGATCAACCAATCTCTCCAGAACAGAGACGCTCACGTTCTCGTCCGGCGGCAGATAGACACTGCAGACAGTAAGAGGCCCAGGGACAGATATTCGCACCGCCACGGCCTGTAAAGTTGTGGATATTGCAACGGAAGACACCGGAACACTGTGAGGGACAAAAATAGCGACTCCCCAACAGGCGATGTCTCCCGATGCATTATCTGTCCGATATGCACTGTAGCCTCGAACTGAAAGCAGGTCTGATGGTTTAAGCTTTGTCTCCTGTAGACAAAGGCACACCGGAGAGTAAAATGAAAGCAGATGTTTCACTTCATCAAAACTCGTCCGAAAACCTCGACAGTTCCACTGAATGATTGAAGCCATGGTTATAAGTGAAATGAAAATGATCAAACGAAGTCAGGCTCCATCGCCTCTGATGGGGGTTCCCCCAGATCTGGAGGCATGTGACCAGGGGCTAAGATGGGAGCATGCTTTGTCCCAAGTGTCTTAACGGGAGGCGCACGACGTTGAGTCGTTTCCTGAGATTTTGGAGGAGAAGAAATGCTTTTCTTATCCTGGGCTTTGGTTTTTTTGTTAGAAGAAGTGGCCTGAGTTCCCTTGTTGGTGGTGGGATGAGTCTGCTTCGGCAAAGTGGTGGGTGGCGCTTTCAGACCCCTAGCTCGAGACTGGAGTGCCTCCAGTCCGGCTGTGATGATATAGTCCAGCTTATAGGGACATTTAGTAGGGATCTGAATGTCGGTTTGAATGCCGATTGTAGATTTAGCAACCACCACTGATGCATATGAGCACCGATCAGAAGAAGCAGGAACTACTCTCCTTCTGGCCTCAGGATAGGAAATATTCTCCACCGTCTTTAGCCTTTGGATTTCTTTCTCCTTCTTCCACTTGGGACAATCTTTGGCTGATGCTGCGTGTGAACCCTTGCAGTTCACACAAAACTCAGCCTCGGCCACACATTCTGATAAAAGATGCTCCGTGGCACCACAGCGTCCACACCTAGGATTGCTCCTGCACGACTGCTGAGAATGGCTGTACGACTGACACCTAAAACATCTTTAAGGGTTAGGGATGTACGGGCGTACTTCTAGGTGGAGATACCCTGCCTTGATGGACGTACGCAGGGAAGGGCTATCAAAAGTTAAAATGATGTTCCGGGATGGGACGGACTGCCCATTCCGCCTGAATAGAATATGCCGCACACCCGTAACGTGTTGACTCCTCAGTTCTTCAAGTAATTCTTCCTCAGAGCATTCAACAAGGTCCTGAGAGGAGACAACACCTCGAGATGAATTTAGGTATCCGTGAGGTGTAATTTTGACCGGAGTCTCAAGCAGCATGTTGGTGTTAAGAAGTGTGGGACTGTAGGCCACAGTGGACATCTCTACAAGAAGATCTCCAGATTGAAGCTTCTTTACGCTCTTAGGAGAGCTTGCTATAGATTGAAGTGCTTTGTTTATCCAAAATGGACTTTTGGCACTCAAAGGCTTTGAAGGGTCCAATGAGTGCACAAAAAAGAAACGAGCATTACAAGAATCAGGCACATGCTTTTTAGCGGAAGGGGATGAGCCTTCCTCATTACCTCTTTTGCTTTTTGGTTCATGGGAAACTTTATTTTCATCCATGGAATAAATTAATAATTCGTCCGCCGACTTCCCCACCCACAATCGAGCCCAACGAGGGAGAGCCGGAGGTCCGCAAGCCCAAGTGGACGCAGGACACGGCTCTAGGGATAGCAAGCGGATATAGCAAGTTGATAGGGCAGACGTGCGCTCAGCGTGCACCCAGACTTTCCCATGCCTGGGGAACACCCCTTTGGCATGCCCACCCTATCCCCAGACTCACCCTGTCATGCGAAACGACAAGCCGTTAGAGGTCTGGGCTCCACTCGGCCACAGACCTCATTGACTAGGAGTGGGTTAGTTCCTAGCCGCCCATTTAGAGTGAAGCAGGGGGGGCAAAGAGGAGTGTTGGCAACTGGCGACAACAACACCCAGGCCTCCAGAAACCTCAGCCTCCAGCATCCCCTTTTCCACCTTACGGGTCACCGCACACGGCAAACGTGCAGGTAGGTCTAGCTAACCAGCTCGGAAAAACAAAGAAAGGAACATGAAATGGAGAAGACAGGATAGAAAACGAGAAACAATAATCCAGAGCTGGCGCATATTCACAATCTCAGCAGCCTACAACTGAGGCGGAAGCGTGTCAAGTGAAAAAAACAAAAAACATAAAAAATGTGAAAATCATCACATATAGTACATGTAGGCTCGGGCCGTGGGGACGCCATCCCCCAGCAGCTGGATGAACAGCTGTCCCTTCGGTTACATAATCGTACAAGACGAAATGAAAAAATTATCCGTCACAAGGTCAGCTCGGGCCGTGGGGGCGCCGCTCCCCAAATAACTGGAAAACAGTTATCCCCGTGCTGCGTTAATTGATATGACTACAAATGTTTGAATTTATCGGCAAGTTTATTTCGATTATCCGTACATAATTTCTCATTACTATGCTATATCATTATGCTCTATAAAGAGATAAAAATTTATTTTTATGGAAGCTTGCATCTAAAGAAAAGGATGTTCCACACCCTTTGACCCCCAAATCTAGTAGAATCGTATCCCACGCCGTCACGGAACAAACTAAAATGTTTTCAAAAACAAACCATTTTCATGCTAGGATTATCTTATGGAGAGACGGATGATGAGACAGTCAAATAAAAAAAAATGAAATAAATGAGTGACTGAGGGACACTAATTGGTAAATTATGCTCAACTAAAGACTAAGTGAACAAACATTTTGCACGAATTGCATCCAGTTCATTATAACTTTTAACAAAGGAAGTTAACTTCGTATTTTTTTCTTCCCCACACGGTCAACATTAGAGTTGTGCTGGGCACTAGATATATGATTAGTAATATCATTCCTTCCACCACGCGAAACGCTGAAATTACATCGACACGTAGTGCAAAATGCATATTTTTCATTTTTTGAAAATTTTGCAATGGACGGGAATTCCGCATAATACGCATCACAGAATGTTTGATAGCACTTTTTTCCCTCCTTTCATATTGCTGCTCATAGCAAATCACTAATACTAAATTTATTGATACTTGAAAAAAATGCAAGTAAACAGTAGTAGCTTAAAGAGACGCGATTTGCAGAGGAAAAAATATTTATTTCGTTGAATCAAGCAAAGACATTTTTATGCACGTTATCGAGCGACGAACAAAAAAGCACGGTTGGAAAGCATAGAAAACTTACTGACTAATGGACCAGCAAAATAAATCATTGCTGGAGAAGCACAGGCTCGAATGAACATTGAACTTTTTTATTTTCGTTAGGTCAAATTTATTGCCACAGAAGAAGTTATAAAACCATACCTAACGCATTTTTAATTTCACAAAAGTGGCAGCTTTTGCTTAATTTAGTCATGTTGGGTATTGATCTGGGCTTAAAAATTCCACAGATTTAAAATATGTTTGAATTTTTTTTTCTACAATAACTATGTTCTGAAATAGCATTTCGAACTGGGAGTGCTCAAATGCAAGACACACCCATGCTGGCCTCTGAGAAGCTGCGACCGGGGACGAACAATGTGTTATCTGAAAAGAACGGGTGGGGGGGGGGGCAGCGAGAGAATGTGATTGTAACCCTTACGTTACGCAGCTGCATAGCCTGATGGGAATTGTCACCAGCGTTGTGCCGCTTGCACAGGGGAAGGTACTCGGATCCATCCAAAAGTCCACATGAAAGCAGAAAACCGTGCCGCTTGCACTTTCGCTTCACAGCAGAAATAAGGAGAATTTTTTTCTTTTTAATCATCTCGTGTTAAAGATTTTTCTTAAGTGGAATAAAGATTTTTTTTTATTTTTTTTTTTTTTGCTTTTGAAATGGGGAGAAAAAAGATGGGGTATTTTTGGTATGAGAATGAAAAATCGGAAGAAATCACTTTCCGGTCGGAATATCAGAAAGACGCCCCAAAATCGGAAGCTTTCCGGGTAAATCGGAAAGATTGGCAGCTATGATTATGACGAGGTGAAAGCTGGAAAGCTGCAACCAGCAATGGTTATCGGACGTTGGACGGAATTTCTTCGCAGAAGGCATAGAAAAACTTATGCCACGCCTCGACAAATGTTTCAATAAACTAGATGATTACGTCAAAAAGTTACTTTTGTATGGAACTTTCAGGTACATATAACATTTTTCTGTAATTTCGATCCGGTGCTGTTTTATCAAGCAGTGTAACTAACTTTTTAACTCACCTACGTACAAGAGACTGACGAAGAAAAAAAACAAAGCAGTACTTTTTAATTTGGTGAAAAATCAGTCTTCACGGTGAGAAAGTGTGAATATAATGCAGCATGAACAAAACTGAAATGTTCACTGTAATTTATTTATGAAAATATTTAACTAGATCACACTACTGTATTTCGCAATTATAAAATTAGTGAATTCCAAACAAAATAGGGTGGTTTTGAAAGACACAGCTTCAAACAGTTTTTTTTTTTTTTTCCTGGTTTTGTTCTTGTATTTGCTAGAACATAAGCCCTGGTTTCCTCTTGCAAGCAAACCCTACTTTCTTCTCAGCAAGTTCCACAGCCAAATTTGTCTTTTGTTGACTCTGCCACTGCACAGCATCCACTGTTTACTTTTTTTTTTCTGCTGATAGTTTTCTCTTACCATTTTTCGGTTCCTTTTTTCTTTTTTTTTCTTTCCTCAGATGACAATTTTATTCATCATGCTTAAAGAACTCAGCCTGAGAACCACGAATTATGATATCAGAGCTTTCACTATTTTAGATAAATGGTGTAATTTTCTGAGAATGAATACTTTTTTTTAACATAACACATCAATTCTTACAAATTTCCAAACTTAGTCACTTCCATTTTTGGAAATTTCCCCCAACCTTATCAAGCTAAAATGCATACACATTTATGAGGGTGATGACATTTAACAACTGCACAAGAGTGGGAACATTGCGATGAAAAAAAAAAAAATACAATGACGGAAGAAATCTTCACTCCGTCCGACTTTCGTTTTCAGGAATTTATCCAACATTTCCAAGCTGAAATACAAATATTTATGGAATAAAATCATACCTAACAATACTGGGTAAAAGGAAACATCACGAGAGAAAAACAATTACGATTACCAGAGAAATCTTACCTCCATTTACTATCCGTTTTCGAAGGACGAAATTCCGTCCTCCAACGGAGAAATATACACTAGTGTATAGGTCGACCCCGATATTTATATGAATTTCTCAGAGTTGCCAAGTGCTCTGGTATTTGATACTCTGCTCCTGTCACTGGAAAATTTGTAAAAACTCCGGACAAAATGACAAATCGTGGTGTCAATATGATAAAAACTTTATTATATTGCATTTGATTTTATAGCTCTTGTGCATCACCAAAATTTTGTTAAGATTGGCACAATAAAATGTTAAAATCTGGCAAAACAACAAAAAAAAAAAGCTACCTTATATGACCGCATTTTTCTAAATGTGAGGTGGCGTGACCGACTGCTGGGGCTTGCAGCTGATGGAAGCTGGATTAGCTGGTTGCAATGTCTGTAGTGGATGACACAAGGGTGATTACTGGAAAAAGTAATCCCTGCAGTGCAATCTGGCATTACTGAGCTTTACACACTGGGAAATAAAAATGTGGATTATCTTTTACCTGAATTTTCAGTTAAATGTAAAGAACTTTTTACAGATGCCATTGTGTATTAAAGCAAAGTGACCCTGAAAATTTTGCCTTGATAATGTAAAAACTTTTTTAATTAGAAACGCATTTTTTTAATTAAGACTTTGTCTAAATGTCGTAATTTTTATGTGTGTGTAATTTATGTACAGAACTTTTTACAGATGCTATTGTGTAGTAAAGCAAAGTGACCCTAAAAATTTTGCCTTGATAATGTAAAAACTTTTTTAATTAGAAATGCATTTTTTAATTAAGACTGTCTAAATGTCGTAATTTTTGTGTTAAAAAATTTAAAGTTTTCACTGGATTCAAGCAAAATTTTCAGGGTAGCTTTATTTGACCAAGTCAGAGCATCTATAAAAAAATTCAGCTTTCTTAAATGAAAATTTGGAAAATTAATCTTTCACATTTTTGTTCTCAGTTAGGTAGGGAGTACAGCTAGCTGCTGATGGGAAGTAAACATGAGCTCAGATTGAAAAGGGGGGGAGTAAATGTTGCATGTCCGTAGATCTCTGCTTCGCTGCTAACCAATGAACAAAAAAGTAGTTGACCTCATTTTCTCTAAACAAACGTCTTAATAATAAAAAAAAAAGTGTGCACTTTAAAAATTTTTTATTGGACTCAAGCAAAATTTGCAGGGCATCCTTATAAGACAAAATTATGGCATCTGTCAAAAATTCAGCTGTATTAAATGAAAATTCAGAATTATTTTTTTGCTTTTCTATTCTTGGGGAAAGAGGCAGTAACGGCAACAAGTTGCCGTTGGTAACTGGAGTCAGAATGAAAGGGGAGAAGTGGATGGTGCATACCTGGTGGTCTTTTCTTTCCTCTGCTCTTTCCTGAGAAATAAAAGTTGAAGTTATTTGTTTGTGTTGGTTCCTTTTATCACTTCAGTATTTTGCTTGCCGTTTTTTTCTTCTGTTTTTAAACGCAACAGTGGTCGTGCGTACTCTCGAGGCATCTTAAAGATGTCGCAGTGGGTCACCATGTCCCGCATTTAATTAAATTTATTTTATTATTTTTTAAAACTATTAGTATCGATCAACACTGCTTTTTCTTTGGAATATAAAAACAACCATACCTTTATTTATATTCTTATTACACACAATTACGACATAATTAAAAGAAAGTTAATACAAAAATTACATTTAATTGCATGTCATTGGATTCATAATACAGCAGGTCATGCTACTAAAAAGCTGAATGTGTCTTTTGAATATTTTTTTGTGTATGTATACTTTTATTTAAAAAGTTTCATCAAAAAGTTTTATCTGTATCACAGCATGTTTTCGTGTATCACAGCATGTGTAATTGTGATTTTTTGTGTCTCGTGGTGAACGAGACGATTGCTGGAGGCAAGTAATTTCGAAAAAACAGGAACAATATGGTTTATTGTAAGAAAAGGGTAATTCTGTATCCAGATATTTCGTAAAAAGTGATGAAACCAGTATTATTCAAGCTGAAAGTTATTTTGCTCGATTTTTAATCGAACATTATTTGCCATTTTCTGCCATAGAACACATTATTACAAGTGTCTATTTTCAGCAATGTTTTTTTCCCATTTGCGTGATGACAAACGGAAAAAATTGCATTTCTGGAAATGCTGCTAAAACTTTGGCAGTGTACTCTGGAAAATAGGCATGCTACCCTGAAAATTTTACGGGCCGTTGACTTCACTACAGAGAAACTACGGACGCCATGCATGTGGACTACTGATGACTTTCTTCAGATGTTGGCATCACTGCCCAACTAATACCCTAAAACATTTCTTCTTTTTTGCATCAATCTTGAAAGAAAAAAAAAGAAAAAGGTGGAGACTTCGCAAATCTACAGAAGAATCTCACGTACGGATTAACCGCTGAATCGATTTCAAATGTTGTAAGATTACACTAAGATATCGACGACCAACAAATTTTAACCTTTGCCGCAAAATTGGCACAGATTTCATCAAAATCACGATTTTTTAGCAGAATGGCGCAAGAACAACATTTTGGCGCGGGCTGGCGCAATTGGCACAGGTCTGGCAGCCTTGCTTTTATATTCCTTCCAAAATACTGCATACCAAAGCAACATGATGCCTCGTGCCTTTGAATCAATAGTTACAAATGAATTTATGGCACCTCTATTCAGTGTACTGTGGAATTAACTTTTTTACGGGTCTTATAGAGATTATTATTCAAAAAATTTAACCACCAACTTTTTGAATAATAACCTCTATAAGACCCGTAAAAAATTTAATTCCACAGTCAATAGTTACGTTCGCACTACCTGTTTGTTGTCCAGTCAAGTCAAGTCACTGCATTTGAATTGTTGTGGTGTTTTATTATTCAGCTTCAATTTGCTGTCTACCTTCCTTGAAAAAGCCATCTGGTTGATGTGCAAAAGCTTGGAAACTTTGAATTCTATTTTATGCCAATAAATTCTGAATACTACCATAGTTTTACTATTTCAAGTATAGTTGGTGTACAGTTCCTCATTATTAATTAATGGAAGCTAACCAAATTTTGGAGCACCTGTTATCAGCAGTGCTCCAGTTTTCCATATGTTATGAAAACTGATTCAGTTTAATGAATCTTGTTCAAAGTGCAAAGAAAAGTTTGTTATCTTATGGGCTATACCATGAGTTTCCAAACTTTTTGAGACTGTGCTGCCCTTCATATGTCACAGTTTTTTGTGTGATGCCCTGTACCCAAAATTTAAAAAAAATTGCCCAAATTAGTTTGTGGTATTTTTAAAAAAAAAATTAATCATTTACAATACTAGCTTGCATTCAGACAGATTACACACTAAGGATGTTGTTCTTTTTTAACAACAGTGCATGTGAAACCGAAATCCAAGTATGTGTCTATCATAATTTCTGGAAGTATCATAATTTCCGTTGTATAATCTGCGGACTACCTCCTAAAAAAGTTTAAAATATAAGTTCTGCAGATTATACGCTGATGCAGATAATACATCGATTTAAAAAAAAAAAAAAAATTTTACTGCCCTTCAATTTAAAAAAATCTGCAACGTAATTGCATAGGGGAGGGGTATAATCGTAAATGGAACTCCCTTGGAAAAATTTTCCTCAGTTCAGGAGTTTGTACAGAGCAGGAAGGAAGGTCGCAATGAAAGATCGGGCAAGTCGTGGGGAGATATGGCGGGGTCATTTTAAATCGTTGAGAAAGACAACTCTCCTGTGCGCCGTGCCGTCTGTTTAGTTCGTCCTTTGCCATTTTGACCAACGCCTTTGCTGCTGATGTTTTTCTTCATTGCTATTCATGATGTCTTTGAAAAGGAAATGTTTCAGTTACACTGCTGAATTCAAACTTAAAGTGGGGGAACACAATTGAAGATATGATAGTGTCACTGAGCGATAGTTTTGAGAAGGCCAGAAGACAATCGTGCAGTAACATGCAGAAAGCCGCTGTGCCACGATTTAAAATGTAAACAAATTTGTCAGTAAATTCCACGGGAGAATTCATGGCAGTTTTTTATTGGCCCACGTATAAGCCGATTTTCCAACTCTGAAAGCAGAATTTCCTCCAAAAGCTTTCAATTTATATGCAAGTACAAAGGTATTTCTATGACTTGTTCTGTATCAGGCAAGGTGTAATGCAATACTCTGGAGCTGCATTGGCGTGATCTATGGATGCAACACCCTTTATCTGTCTGGAGATAAAAATATGAAAATGCAACCTCAGGGTTCCCACTCAAAAGTAATAAAAAATTCCCTGACTTTTCCAGGTTCTCCAGGTGGTTTTTAAAAGTTTTCCAGAGTGGCATGTTTCAAAGAATTGTTACATTTCATTCCATTCCATTCATTTTTTTCACCAAAGCACACACTTGTAAATTCTTTAAGTAATTTGTCTTTATAAAATTACCTGCTTTTCATTAATAACAACTGTGCACATTATTTCCTGTACCAAATTTCCTTGAACTTTTGTGAATACTACCCACAGGGAATTTGTAAATACAGTCACATAGAAACAGGTCATATATATGTAAGAAAAAATCTGTCAGTTGAAAAGTTTCAGTTTTTCTATAACACAATGCAGCTAAGCTTAATGATGGAATGGCTATGTTCAAAGAAACATGTTTCAAGAGAACCAACAAAGGACTTTGATCCATCATTTAGTTGGTTCTCTTGTGAAGTGTTTCTTCAAGCAGGAGCCATTGTGCCTAATTGTTCCATGTTATAACAACTGCCTGCAGAAATTGAACAAAAGCTTAATAACTGCCAATTTAAAAAATTCAATTTTGCATTTTTTTTGTAGAGAATAAAGGAAACACTTAATATAACTGAAAGTAAGATCTACCAAATTCTAGGCAGGTAGTAATTTCAAGCAAAAGTTTGAAATCTTGAAAAAATAAGTTTTTTGGCAAAATAAAGTATCCATTGATTTTTACAAAAAAAAAAAGAGGGTAATTTTCCCTGACTTTTACAAAAAAAAAGGGTAATTTTCCCTGATTTTTACAAAAAAGGGTAATTTTCCCTGAGTTTTCCCTGTTTTTTGGAACCATTTTCAAATTCCCTGAGAATTCCAGGTTTTCCCTGTTTTCCAGGTTGAGTGGGAACCCTGAACCTTTAAAATGAATTTTTTCATTTAATAAAATCGTTTTTTAACTCTTACCTTTTCGGACTTCTGTGTCATTATGTGACCAACTTTTCTGTCGGATATTCCAATTCCGGTTCAACATCTATGATGTGCGGATTATACAGCAATTTTTTTCCTGAATTTCACAGACTGCGGATTATATGCCTGTGCAGATTATACGAAGCAAAAAAAAATTTATGTGGATTTTGCGGTCTGCGGATTATATGCCAGTGCGACGAAAAAATACGACGAAAATTATGGTATATATTTCGGACAGCTTCCTTCGTTGCACGATACCTTAAAAGAGTTAAAACTCTCACAAGTCCAAAAAAATTTTATTCGATTGTTAAAAATTAAAACAAGAGTCCCTTTGGGCTTCCACTAAGCCCATCTTTAGATGAATAAAACATTCATCTAAGCACATCTTTAGATAAACGAAATATTCATCTGAAAATGGGCATAATGAAAGTCTGGAAGGTCTCATGATTTAATTTTTAACAATCAAATAAAATCCTTTCGGACTTGTGTGGGTTTTAACTCTTAAGTTTTTAAAGTATGGGGCAATGAAGGAAGCTGCCTGAAATATATACTTTAGATCATGCATCAAAAAATAAGGTCTTCATAATTTTTGGACTTGTTCCTTCTCGCCTGTTTAGAACTACTTGCAACTTCTACACATTTTTTATTTAAAAACTTCTCCATTATCATAAACCAACACACACTCACATAGAAATAACTACGTTCACAGTTATTAAAACACAGCAGCTCAGTTCTAACGAATGTTTATGCACGCTACATATGTATCGAATGAAGACTGCTTAGTAAACTAAGAGCCCAACGATGCGGCGGCAGAACGCTATTGCCTGACCTTGCTTGGCTCAGTCCATTTTCAGACTGCAAGGGGAGCAAATTCGCACGACGCATCACACCAAGTTTTCAAAGAGCATTACAGTCTGGAACTCAGGTGAAGGGCACGCTTTTACAAGAAAAATTATGTGTTTTCTTTTTTCTTCAACATTCTTCCTTACAATGCATTCTTTAAAATATGTATGCATCTTGAAAATGTGCATGTTGCGTTTCACTATTAATTATAAGTTTTAGTTTTTCCTTATAGTTGTGACGCCCGGACCAAAACCGGCGACGCCCTAGGGCATTGGGACGCCCTAGGGCATTGCGACGCACAGATTGGAAACCTCTGGGCTATACAATAAATGGACTATTAAATTTCACTAAATATCTATGAAGGCCAAAGGACAATGAAGTTATCTATACCAAAAACTCACCTCTTTGCCCATAACTCCACGCCCGGTCGCAGAAACAGTGTGACGCGGCGACGGCTGTCGCAGATTGCCCAACAAATCTTGAAAATCAATTTACTCTTTTTTTTTTTTTCGATATAATTCACACCACCAAAAAAAAAAAAAGGTCCTTTTTTTCTTCTGCAGCTTTGCTTAACAAATCTGCAGACAAATAAATGGATCCAAGTACCATTTCCATTTCCCCTACCCCCTCCTGTTGACAAAATGTCAGTGCCGTGTGGGTGGGTGGTCAAGGCACATCTCAGCACAGCCGTAACCACAGCGAGGGGGGGTTACGAGGGGACTCCGTTCTCAAGGGTGGGATGTTGCAGGGCTTATAATGTTGGTTCCCGAGGGGACGCGACGCGCAGCTATCAGATTTCCTGGAAAGAGCGAAGTCACAATTTGTGTTCTTGCTCCCTCAGAATTGTTCGCTCGCAAAAAGAAAAATATTTCTCCAGTCCGTATACACCCCTCAATTCTTATTTCATGATAAATCAACCAGATCAACGGGCTAGTTTTATGAATTTTTAAGCAAATGAGTGAATCTGTTTTCTAATTTTATTTTGTTCTGCTGCTTAAACAAACATTTCTGATGGCAGAAATTGTAATTCACATGTTTTTTCAGTCATGTAATTTCGTCAAAAATATGTGGCCACTGTTCGGCAGGAAAGTGCCTTGCTGCTTGTTTACGCTTTCACGGCTCTCGTGTGCGACTGTTAGTATCCATAGCTTCCTCGCCCCGCTGCTTAAGCATTTCTATTAGTGTATTTTTAGCAGAAATTATATTTTTTCACATTTTTTTCTTTATTCATACAACTTTGTCAAAAATATGTGGCCGATGTTCGGTGGGAAAGCCACTTCCAGTTTATTTACAATTTTGCAGCTATCTTGTATGGCTGTTATTTATTCATAGCTTTCCCTGTCCAACATATAACAGGGGAAAAGTAACAAAACTTTCATATTTTGCATAGCAAAGCCCAGGAACGGATTTTTTTTACAAAATGCGTCACGACTATCTAAGCCCAACATCTTTTATCGTTACCGATGCGACAGTAAGTGATGGATTGAATTCACGCTTCAGTCAAAATGCAAATAAACTATATGACACTGTTCTTACATTTTTCCAGTTGTGTCCTCAACTGAGATCTCTCCTGTATGGGGCGGGGCATAGATATGGGTAATAACTCTTACCTATGACAGCCGGCGGATTCGATAGTCGTACAAGCCTAAACAAAGGGACCCGCCGAACATCAGCAACATATTTTTGACAAGTTGAATAGAAAACACCTGAAATGTATTTTTCCTCGCCAAAAATTAATTTTCGATCGGCAGTGACAAAGTGGGAGACAGAAAATTTTGTGCCCTGAAACTTCCTGATTACAGCATAGTATAAATACAATACTGTAATCAGGAAGTTTTTCTTTAGAAGAAACTTCCTGATTATTGTATCAGGGGTTAAAATTCGGGGCAGGATTCCCGCAGAAAAATTTAAACTCCCGCCGAAATAAAGTTGTTACCCGCCTACCGCCTGAAGAAATTTTAAGAAAAAAAAAAATATATATATATATATATATATAATCTTGGGTCCGTTTTTGGACCACTCGCAAAATTCGCGCATTGATAACGTATCCTTCGTAAAAAAAAAATGTGCGCTAGAAAACGACCGTTCAGAGTTCCGAATATGCAATCGAATACATCGTTCATGTCGGGAACATAATCAGTTTATGAACACATGAATCGGCTTCCGTATGTAGCCACATGAGCAGTTCACTTTGCATATCGCAGACTTTTAGGAACCAAGCATGAGATACTTCTTCGGATTCGCGGAATTCCGCTTTTTTCACCACATTTCGGTTATACTCTAGATCGATGCAAAAAAAAACTGAAAATGTGTTTTTCTTTAGGATTAGTGTGTGGTGGGGGGGTCATTTTCTGTCTGGGAAATGGAATTCCGTTTTTCAGAACTTCCGAAAACAAAAGTTAAATGGAGTGAAAAATTTTCCCGCAATCGTAATTTCTTTTTCTCGCGAAGTTTCCTCTGTCTAGTTAGTATTGTTACTAAATATCAATTTATTGCATAAATGTTTGTATTTCATCTTGAAAGTGTAGACAACAATTTCCGATATCGGAAGTTTGACGGAGCAAAAGTTTCCATGTAAACTTTAAGGCACAAGTTTCTTCCGCAGATTCAAGAAACTCTGACTTTGTTGTCATCATTTGCATCGTTCTCAAAACTAAAGATAATTACTTTCGAAAAGTGAAGTTAGACGAACTGCAGATTTAATCTGCAATTGTAATTTTTCTCTCACAAATATTCCCTCAGCTCAGTGTTGTTGTAAAATAATTTTGTTCAATAACTGATTGTGTTTCAGCTTGAAAATGGAGGAAAATTTTCCGAAAACGGAAGGCGGGCGGAGGAACGATTTTTCCGTAATCGTAATTTTTTTTTTTTTTTTTTTTTGCAATGTTCCCAGTGTCCTGAATCAAATGTCATTTTCCCTCTATAAATAGTTGCAAATAGAAAAACTGCACATTCATCGTATCAGAAGAATGGTTGAATCAACCAAGTCTCAATTATGTTAACTGCATGTAAACATCTCATAGAATTCAAGATCATTTTTTTTTCAGAGCTGAAGGGAAACGTGTTCAAAAATAATAAATTAGTTGACCCTTGTAGTACTAAACTTGCACATCACAATGTTCAGTGAAGGTTTATTTTATCTTTTGTGATTGAGATAGATTGCAGATTTCTTTCCTCTACAATGGAACTCTTTTTGAAGTTTGAGTGTGTAGAGCTTGAATCTCTGAAGCAATACACACACACAAAAGTTTTGGTAGATGAAAAGCTTGGCAGACAACTTTTTTCTTTTCAAAAATGAATGAAGATGCAGTTATGGAATATTCACTATTAAAACATAGCTGAAAAAAATGAAGAGCACATGTGCCAATGTCCAAATTTTTTAAGAGTTTTATAAGCACACATTTCCATTAGTGTCAAAAGGTTCTGCTTTAAATGTCTTGTGTTGCGTTTAAGAAACGTACCATGTGAACGTGGCTTTAGCACAGAAAACAGAATTCAGTCAAAATTTAGAGATTCACTGAGCAGCAAAAATCTTATTGCATATTAATTCTAAAATTGGGCCAGATAAGCCCTCAAAAGTAAAACAGCTGATCAAAGCTTGCCGACTATGACAAGGAATGAAAGACAAGACATATATACTTCAGGGCCTGCAGGGTGGGTAGGGGCAAGTGTCCACAGACTAATTTTGAGTTCCCAATATCTGTGTTGCAGACAGCTTAGCAAAATTCTGCAACTGGGACTCCACGGAAAAAAACATTAGCACATGTATGACCTCTGACATTTTATAGTAAAGCAATATATTAAATTTCAATTCTTCTGACAAAAAAGTTCAGTTATACTTCACTTAGCAAATCGGCAAGGTACATTTAAAACCACAAATGGCCAAATGAGGTACAGTGAAGCATGTACATGTGGTTGGAGTACAAGGTCTTACACCCAAATAAAATAATAATAATTGAATACTTCTGTTTGCTAGTTGCTACCTACAAAAATGAGAAGTTCAGAGTTGTTTTATAGTATTTGCAATATCTGTTCAGGAAAGAAAAAAAAAAAACAGTGGCTCCAAAATTTTGAAGATAGCTCGTAACTCCAACAGACATTCGTCATGGGCTGTTATCAACCATTCTGAAATTTATTTCAAAATGTTTAAATGAAAGTCCTTTCTGCTCCACATTATTAAATAGAAGTAGTATTCTGATATGTAATATACTAACGTGCACTGATTACATGTTCAGAAGTTGTCAAGATCTACTGGAAATCCTCAAAAATGTACAAAACCCATTTTGGGGAGAAAGAAACTGCAAATAATATTTCCCTGGGGCCTCGTAGTTTTGTGCTACACAACTTAATATCTGCAGTCTTATTCCACAGAAATAGCAATAAATTTCCTGGTTGGGAAGCATTTTTATCAAGGTGAGTCTGTTTTAATTTGTTATTTTTCTGCTTATAGCTTTTATCAGAGGCTTTACAAGAGGACCATAGCTTAAACATTTTTTGCATTTTTTTAGATCTAAATGAAATTGATATTACCTGCTGACTGCTTAAAGATCCTGTATGAATTAAACGTGGACCCACTCCAGAGTTACCCTAGAAAAGATAAATTTTTAAGTATCCACAATAACATGTGTTACTGAAAATTTTTGAACCAGCTTTCTGACTAAACATAAAAGACATAAAATTAAAATTTATGCATGCAGGTTTTGTTTTTAAAATTTTATTTACTAATAACAGACAACACATGATGTAGCAAATAGTCTAATCCCGATCTAACATTTTCCAGATCTAACAATTTTCCACCATTTAATACCTTTTGAAATCTCCAGATTTTTACCTGTACATATATACATAGTAATAGTAATTTACTATAAAATTTGTACTGCCAATTAGCCTCACAGGGATTAGCAGAACCAATTACATGCGGGGGAAAAAGCCCCGCTAATCCAAATACACAAATTAATACAATTTTTCAAAAGGAGGATGTTAAACAAAAAAAAATATTCAGCAATACAAAAAAAGTATTCACCAAAACATATATATATTCTATTAAGAAGAGACCTATGCAAAAAAAATATATATTTTTGACTCATACCAAGTACAACATAGAAAAGGTTATGTATCTACCGGTGTGAGTAAAAGGAGAAAAGATAAAAAATAAAATAAAACAACTGAATGTAGAAAGTGTCGAGAATACTGAGCCTTGGCTTTATCAAGGACCAGCAAAAACTCTGCATTTTCTCACTTCCACAAAGACCTAGTTGAAAATGGGTTTCTGCAAAGCCATAGATGCAAGTAATAAGCCCACCAAAAATTGTTTTAAAATATATATATATGTCATGACCTCCGCAGAGTTGTATGACCTAGCTTTAGTTAATAATTTAGCTTGCATCCATAACTTTCATGGCCCGACCCATGCTCTTCATCTGTTACTATTAAACAGAGAGAAGATTAAAGAGAACTCAAGTTGTGAGAGAGACATAATAATTAGAAATAATGTTCAGCTATAACGAAATGCCAAGTTCGCCTGAGAGAGAATTTAAACCTGAATAGCAATGCAAAAGTATTCCAAATTTTTACATTGCAATTAAAAAAGGAAATATTAATTATTTAAAACTCAGATTTTTGAAAGAAAACTTGATTCTAAAACCCCCTACTCCACAACTTCTGACAAAACAAAAACGAGAATAAATTAAAGACAATAATTAACTTACGAAATGCTTTGTGAAAGTTATATGACATAAACAATTAGTTGCAATATGTACAAAGTATTTCAGCAGTGCTTTAAGTGCAGTAGTTATTAAGAACTTAACTACTTTGAAAATACAGCACAATGTAAAGGAACTATGCTTAGCCAGCTGCTGGGCCTAAGTTTCCTAAAAAACGCGCAAAGTTACCAAGAAAAGAAAGAGTTAAAACCCGCAAAAATGTTAACAGACTAGCCAGTGCCTAAATGCTAAAAAGCAAAAAACAACAGAGAAAAAAGTACAAGAAGTACAAACATTGAACTTATAAAACCTAAAACCCTAAGACAATGAAGAGAGCTTACCTCTTATGCAACTAAACTTTCTCCACACAAGAGCAAACATGGCTGACCTTTTCCCCAAACGTCCAAACACCTCTGCCACTCCCTAGTCGCTGGGGGGCAGTGTGGGTGGGGCTGATGGCCTCCTCACACTGAAAGAAACCAACTCGCGGAGATTTTAACGAGAAAAAAAAATATATATATATATATATATATATACTTAAGACTGTGGACCTGTATGATCAGAAAGAGCAGAATTAACTCTCCAGAATACATTAGAAATATAAAATACACAAGTGGTGTATTTAATAATCTTTGCATGTATTAAATCACCTTAGTGAGCTTTATAGATTATTCAGAATCTTATTAATTTTAATGTTAGTTTTACTATTTTTAGTATAGCTATTCTAGTGAGTGAATAACTAGTTTTCTTTTTTATTTGTTTTTATTTTCTTTTATAAACAGATTTTTAAGCTTTTTTTGTGATTTTTTTTATATTATTTAATTTTTTATTTTAATAGGACCTTCATATCCATAGCACTAAGGTTCCTTTTAGTAGTTAATAGGCATCCTCTAGCCAACTTCCTTACGGCTTTCATTGGTCAGAATCATATTATTAACTGTGTAGAAAATTAAAGCAGATCTGCCAACCTTACTCTATTATTCAGAATCATTTTTCTTAAAGTTCTTTTGATGAAAGAAGGAATTTCGTTCTCTAGAAAACTATCTAATAGTATATTAATGTGGTAATTGAAGTCCAAATTGTTGCTGCAAATTCTTGAAATTCTTAGGACCTGAGAAATTAGTACATTCTCAATTACTTTGGTTGATATGTTATTATTCCAGTGTAGATATTTAATTACTTTGAAAGGAAAATTAACTCTTTTATCAAAGAGGCTAATAGATGGGTTACCTCTGTTGAGCTTAATGCTTAAGTCTAGGAACTCAAGTTCCTGATTACTGTGGTTGGTTTTACATAAGTTAAGAGCTAGGATAGATATTATCAAAATCACTCTCTATAACTTCTGAATTATTGATACACAGGAGATCATCAATATATCTAAATGTGTAAAGGTAGTTATCTGAGCAGGTGGGATGATTTTTAATGAATTTATATTCCTTAAAGAACAGGAATAGATTAGCAATACTCGTGGAGGTTGATGTTCCCATGGGTATACCGTTCACTTGCTTATAGAGAGTATTATTAAATAAGATATGGTTATTTTTATGCAGCAATTGAGATAAGAGTTCCAGGATCCTACATTAACAAATTGGTTAAGTTTAAATTCTGCATACAGCTCTTTAAAGGTAGTGATTATATCTGATAGAGACAGATTAGTATATAGGTTCTCAAAATCATAACTATTAATATCTAAGGGACTTACTTTGAGTATAGTAGAAATTACTTCTGCATTATTATTAATTATCCAAAAATCTCTGTACATCAAATTAGTAGTTTCTAATGTGTTTCAAAACCTTCTTTAAAATATCTTCAAAAGCAAGATCTATTTTCTTTTTATGACTCCTTACTCCACTAGCTATGAACCTGAACTTCACAGGATCTTTATGAAACTTAACCGTTGCAAAAAGAAATGGAAATTCAGGCTCATATCTTCTAGTTTGTGGAATTTTAAGTTTCTTGAAGAATGCCTTAAACCGATTTTCTAACTGCTTGGTAGAATAACTTACGGGCTCGTAGGTTACTCTATTATTGAGTTCCATAGTTAACAATTCAAAATAGAACTTCTTACAGATAATTGCAAAATTATTGCTAACTTTATCCGTGGTGGTAAAAATAAATAGGTCTTGTAGTTTGGAGAGTGACCTTTTAGCATCTCCAGAGAAAAAGAGATTTCTATCGAAACAAAAGTCCAGACCTGCCAACTCACAAGTGAAGCTATTGATTACGTTATATTTCCATTCTGCGAAGGCCTCAATAGGCTGATTGTATGTTAAACTGGTTTTTACAATGTACCTATTAACATCTTGAGTGAAGCTCTCAAGAATCCTTTCTTTGGAAATTGTGAAGGAAGGTCTAAATTTAGAACCATACTCTAATAAATTCCTAAGCTTTTCATTTTCAACAAAACTCAAGTTTCCGGTGATAATATGGTTGTAATTTTTATCATAGTGAACTGTTTCTTTATGTTCATCACAAGAACATGTAGTAATTACAGGAATATAACTCGAAGAATTAAGTTTGTAGTTTTTAACTATTGACCCTAAGGTCTTAACATATTTAAAACTTACAATAGACTGGTGCCTGTGGATGGGAAAAAAAATTGCATTATTGTAGAACAGCTTCCTAACATTGAGATGATCATAGGTTTTATTTAGAAACCTGATGGTTACATAATTACTGGAAAATTCTTTAAGAGAAATTTTATCTTTAAGAATATGCTTAAGAATGTCTAGAACCAAAGCAAAAACATGCTTATCAACATGGTCAGCAGTTTCTTTCCAGAATTTGAAAAAACTTTTAAGGACAGAGTGCTTTAAGGACTTAAGTATTTTGTAAGTATTTTTAACAAAATTAGTGCCAGTTTTAAAGCTTTCCAGAGTTATTTGCAAGTTAGCAAAATCAACCTTGCTTGATGTGCGAAATAACCTCTGTCCTCTATTACCTCTAGTGCAGCTCTTGTTATTAACAAGAAAGAAGAGTTCACGTATAGAAAATTTATGCTGATTATGCTTATTGTCAGATAGTGGAATTAAGACCATAGGGATAAAGAGACTGATGCTGCAAAATTTCAAGGGATTCAGTTTCTAGCCGAGCATAGAGGTCAGGGATAATATGCAGTACCTCTATTTTCACTTTGTCAAAACCATGAGTATGGAAATGCTCTAATTCAAAGGTAGAGTACTGGTTAGCATTTGTGGAGGGGTTCACTCCAGAATTAGAGAACTTGTTAACTAGAGACCTGTGACCATTTATCCTAAGATGAAGAGGATTTTTGCTTTGGCCAATATAGCTAAGATTGCAGACAGTACAGGTGAGCTTATAGATGGTATTGTAGGCTTTGCAAAACTTGTTGGAGCAATTATCCGCAACAGAAGAATACAGGTTAGGATCTGCAGATTTACATGTCAAACAACGTTTGTCATTTCATAACTTTAGATTACCTTTGCCAACGAGTTCATACACTATGGGAAAGGGTGCTAGCCTAACGGAGCGGGAGGACTTAAAATATCTGAGCTGACCTCCAATCCTTTCATCGTCCTTAGAACTCCATTTGGGCCAAAACATACAAATTCTGAGCAAACCAACTAAGAAAAAACTTTTTAGAAATAAGCAGTCCAAGAAAATACCAAACCCGAGCATAAACTACACTCCAAAAGGCTGCATCCAAAACACACTAAAATTAAAAATTAGAAATAAAAATAAGAGTGAATTGTAAATAAATAAAAAAATGAAAAAAATAGTAATAAAAAATAATAAAACATTTCAACTAGAATTTGCGCATGAGCTGCTAAATAGTAAATTGAAATTAGTTACTGAAGATCAAAGCTGAAAACTAAGGAAATACTTTGAATTTAAAACGAAAGTTGCAAAATAACCTGAAGATCAAAACGCGCAACGCAGCAGTTATGAAAATTCAGAATACTATAGGTCTCTTCTTAATAGAATGTGAATTCTGAATTTTCATAACTGCTGCGTTGCGCATTTTGATCTTCAGGTTATTTTGCAACTTTCGTTTTAAATTCAAAAGTATTTCCTTAGTTTTCAGCTTTGATCTTCAGTATATATATATATATATATATCATCATAATCATCAACCATTATCAATCCATTGCTGGATGGTCTCCCAAATTTCTTCCACAATTGTCTGTCTTAGCCCTGTCTCCTCCATCCATGTCACTCCAGCATACTTTCGAATTTCATCCTTCCATCTCCCATGGGGTCTTCTTCTGGGTCTTTTCCTGTACCCCGCAATATATATATATATATATTCCGCACTATGAGGTTGGGTGAAAATGTCGCGGTGGGAGAGAACTGACTTCGAGAAAAGAAAGATTGTTGAGTGTTATATATATATACAAAGTGTTTCTTAAAGTCGCGGCTCACTTAAATAACTCTGAGAATGAATTGGAACAGAAAAACAGGGTCAACGTGTATTAATAAGGGATGATATGATCTATTTAAGGGATATGTGAATGACCCATCAGGACTCCCTGATCAGGGGGCTGGAGGCTATCTCGTAAATAAAGCAAGTTAAGGATAATTTTCTAATTACAACGTTATACATCGTTTTTACCTTAGTGTAAACCCGCACAAAAATTTCTAATAGCTCTGCAGATTCGGGCTGTGCCCTCTTGAGCTATTGCACATCTACAAGGAAAAATTGTTTTCCCCTCAAATCTTAAAATGTTTCTGCCTTTTCCAGAACTTCGTAAGAAAAAGCATCTGAGGGGATGATTTTTTCGTTGGTGAAAGTAAGAGTTCGAAAGACACCCCCACCCCCCGACTTCTCTCGCTTTTCGCCAAGCAGCTGTGTAGTAAATTTAGGGTTTCAGTTTATGTATCCAGAACTTTAGAAGGAAATCTTGGAAATTATGGTCCTAACCTATCCTCGAATCCCTGAAATAAATTATTGCATATGGTAATCCCCCTACAGGAGCTCAACAAATACGAAAATCAACAGATATTTCGGGGAGAAAGCAACTCACAGTAAGAGACCCTTGCAGTAGTGATTAATCTATCAGGACAAAATAAAGTAGATGATTTTTTTTTACCACCAACTTGATAGCTGAATTCAACCAAGCAGTTATTCTCACTTGTCATAGTGGCTTGTAGTCAAAAATCACGCTGAACTGTATAAACTTGCCATTTTAATGTAGTAACTTGTTCTAATAACAATACCATCAGTAATAGTGGGGGAAAGATCACATGTAAATAATTCACAAAATTCAAAATGTCCGCCATCAGCTACAACGCATGTTTGAATTCTACGAAGTACAGTTTCTGGCAACTCACGCAGCTGACGCGAAGGAATACTCCTACAGGCATTAATAATTCGTTGCTTCAAAACATTTGGCTGACAGTCTGGTTTAAAGACCAGACTGTCAGCCAAAAAACTGGGTCTCTACGTACAACGTGTGGTCGTCATCGACTAGTGACTGCTCGGGCGGAACGGAGAGTTTCCAGACTGGTAACAACAAAAGGGAAACAGTGCAGCAAATTACCGACCATCTTAATCAAGGATCCCCTCAAATGATCTCTGCATGCACTGTTCACCGTACACTACATCGGATGGGATATGGCAGCCGAAGGCCTGTTCGAACACCTTTGCTGTATGCAGTTAACAAGAGAAAACGTCTCCTGTTCGCACAAGGATTGGACAGTCGATAATTGGAAACAAATTATATGGTCCGATGAATCACGTTTTCAGATGCACCCTGCCGATGGCCGAGTGAGAATTTGGCGGAAACAGCACGAATGCATGGACCCCAAATGCATTGCTACAACCCTTCAAGCTGGTGGAGGCAACGTTATGGTTTGGGGAATGTTTTCCTGACATGCTTTGGGCCCTTTAATTCGTGTTGATCAACATCTGACTGGCACATCATATCTAAACATCGTTGCAGACCAAGTACGTCCTGTCAGGTGTATGGTTTATCCCAATGGCGATGGCTACTTTCAACAAGATAATGCATCCTGCCGTAGTGCTCGTATTGTACAGGATTGGTTTGAGGAACATGCCGGTGAGTTTACTTTGCTCAAGTGGCCCCCACAATCTCCAGATTTCAACCCCATTGAGAATTTGTGGGACGAAATTGAACAAGCCATCAGACAGCTGGATCCACAACCCTGCAATCTCACACTGCTGGAAAGTGCTTTTCATCAAGCATGGTCTTAGATTCCACAAACCACCTATCAACATCTCCTGGAGTCCATGCCACAAAGAATCGACGCAGAATTAAAGGCAAAGGGTGGCCCAACGAAGTAATGAGGGGGTGGTCATAATAAAGTGGCCACTCAGTGTATAAAACCATGAAGACCACTATTTATTTATTGTTCCCTCCTCTCTCCATTGAAGGGAGAAAGGAATAGCACCTTGTAAAGTGATGGCTGCAAAATGAATTATTTAACACTTGGGGGGGGGGGGGGCACACAGGCTTTATTTCCTATGTTCACACAACACAAAAAAAGGTGATGTTCAAAAAAGTGAACGGTATAAAACAAGCCTGAAGCTTGTTTTATACCTTTTGCAGCTGTACCACACAGCTGAACAACACAGAGGAACCGTTAATTTGCATTTGAAGGGGTGTCAAGTGACCATGAAAGAAATCATGAAAGAAATACAGGATTACGCCATATAATACAAATGTTGAAGATGACAATCCGATTTTTGGCGTAAGTGTGACAAGGATGGTAAGTCAGATAAAATCCAAAAACTTGAAAATTTTCATCGTGCTGGAGCGCGAACCCAAGTCTCCCAGAAAATGCCCGGGAATGCTAACCACTACACCACCCAGAATGACCAAGTTTCAAGTTTCCAATCAATTTGAATATAACTTTGCAATACAGTGCATGTAATTATCGTGCAACATTGCACTTACTGAACATTCGCCTATTGTCAGATTGAATCAGTTAGTTTTGTTAAGATGCACAGTACAGCTGCAAACGGTATAAAAACAAGCCTGCAGCTAACCATGATTGATCATATAGCACTGTGAGGTCGAGTGAAAATGTTGCGGCAGGAGAGAACTGACTTCGAGAAAGGAAAGATTATTTAGTAGGTTGTCCATAAGAGAAACTGAGGTGTTTAAACATACCCAAGTCAACTGTTTTGGATGTACTGAATAAGTGGAAGACACATGGAATGCCTGAAGCAGCAAAACGTACCAGCAGACAAAAGAAAATTAGTGACACAGGACGTCGAAACCTCAGGAGTCGTTACAGCTAATCGACAGAGTACTGCACAAGACCTCAGTGTACAGGTGAGTAAAAATGCTGGAACTTTGATATGTACACATACCATTCGCAGAGAACTTCATTCCATGGTTGTGCAGCTGCTCTTAAGTCTTTCATCTCCACTCAGAATTCTACTCGTTTAGCATGGTGCACAAAGAACATTTATCATTAACTGTAGATAAAGGGAAACGGGTCCTATGGTCAAATGAAAATCCAGATACACGATCCATCAGCCTGATTGCCGTGTGTGGGCATGGTGGCAGCCGGGGAACACTATTTACCAGTGTACTGGTGTGGGGAGTGCTTTCGTGGTATGGTTCCGGCCCATTGGTTATCGTGGACAAACCTGTTAACCAGCATGTCTACCTTAATATTCTGGACAATTATGCCGTACCAACTCTGTGGCAATCCTATGGAACCAAGCCTTGTTGGTACCAGCAGGATAATGCACCGAGCCATAAAGCAAGGACTGTTATGGCATGGTTTGACGATAATTCCATATCATGTGTGGACTGGCCGGCACAGAGCCCTGATCTTAATCCCATAGAGCACCTATGAGATTAATTAGAGCGTCACATAAGAAGTTTGGAACCAAGGCTTACTACTAAGCAACAGTTAGCAGCAGTATTATGTACTGAATAGAAGCGCATACCTATCACTGTGTTCCAAAACCTTGTCTTGAAAGGTCAGTGCATGCATAAGGCCAAAGGTAAACCGACACCGTACTAATGTATGTCAATAAATGCTATGTTGTGTTTCTCTTCTATATGTCCGGTGACTTTTGTCAATATAGTGTACAATGAAATAAAAACCAATTGTTGCCCTCACATGGCATTTTGAATCACAATTTTAACTTTAAAGAATTGTATTTCCACATTACATATACACAGCCAAATTTGTCTAAGGCAGAAATCCACAGGACTTCAAAATATTCATAAAGGCAGATTTCTGCTTTATGCAGATTAAAAAAGAAACCACAAAAAAAAAAAACCATACAAGGACTGGCACATGCAGCAAAAAGGGAAAATTTATACAGTTTTACTCTCTTAGCAGCAGAATTTTAACATATTTTTTTAAGTTTCATGTGCTAGAGAAAATGAAGATCTGATTTTCATATTCTGTAATTATGCCCCCCCCCTCCTGTCGTGGTAGTGGATTGATGTTACCATCTGATTCATCATTGTTTTCAAGGCCTCGCAGTCTTATTTTAACTCCTCCATTAATTCATTAAAAGTTACAACTAAGAAAATCCCAAAACCACACAGATTTGTTTAAAAAGTAAGCAGTAAACTTACATTGGTTTGGTGATCCAATTTTTATTTCCATTTTATTTCATGCATCAGTTTGTTATTGTGTTGTTTGAATTTTTTACTGACAATAAATTTTTCTATTTCACGAAGAACATCAGTGAAAATTTGCAAGTACTGTACATGAACTAAAGTGTTTAAGTTTTTATTGGGTTCTATGCAACAACAAAAGTTCTTTGCTTCTGTTTTACTCATTTTATTTTCAATTAGATATGCTCTGGTTTTAGCACCAATAACTATGTTATCTTCGTTTGGTATCTGATAGCTGAGTTTCAGAAATTTTAGTTTACTTAAATCACTTGAAAAGTCTAGTATGGCAGGTTTAATAAATCTTACCAATAAATCAGTAAGGAAAGAATAAATACTTCTAACAAGATAGATCATTGGTGCTTCACTTGTAGTTTAACATTTAATAATGTAAATACAGGTAACATTGCTTGCAGAAAAAACAGATACAACTTTGTATTTGGGAACAGAAGCATCTTTTTCACATTTCTGACAAGGTCATTGTCTTTCAAATCCTCCGACTTTGAGCAAAAAAAAAATCATTATAGCATCCCATTGAGATATCTTATTTACGGATGTAGGTAAAAAATACCCCTAAGAAAATACCCCCAGAACAAACGGTTCACTGTAAACTGCCACAAAGGAACACTGATGTGTGGCAGTGTTCTGGTGTGGCAATTTACCAGCAACCCTGCCACACATCTTCAGCAACTTGGCTACAAAATTCAAAGGGGTGGGGTGGGGGTGTTTCTGGGCTTACATTGAGAACTGAATTGGGAACTCCAAACGAATTTTGCGAAAACATTCCATGTAAGCCAAGCGAGAATTGTACTTTAATTTGAAAAAATAAATTGCCGAGGATCCTAGGTACACTTGGTTGGGGGGGGGGGTGCTCTACCTTTTCTGGGCCACTGCAGTCTGCTGCCAGTGTATCCAGGAAGTTCCCCTTGAAGAGTCTGCGAGGTCCATGAGCTTTGGGGGGAGCTTTCCCCCAAAATGTTAAAATGGACGTAAAGCTGTAAACATTAGTACCATGCTTTATATAATGATTCTGTACATGACCACGAATTTTCAGGAGGATGGGGTACCCCCCAGTTTCTAAGAGCTATTCAGGGGTAACATCGAGGATACACTGATCGACTCTAGAGGTCCAGAGTATAAAATTACGGAAGTTGGGAGTAGAGCCCTCCAAACCAAGCACCTCTTATCCCTTTCACAGGCTTCACCAAATTTCTGGGAGACGGGGAGAAGGCATACATAGTTTGCCATTAAATACAACATGAAGCATAGAAATTGCGAGCAAATCCCTTACCTTGAACACTTGTATGCGCTCTTAGAAACTTGGAGGGTGAATTCATCCCACCCTCCAGAAAATTTGTGGTGTACAGAATAATTATGTAAAGCATGGTTCTAATGTTTACAGTTCTACGTCCATTTTAACATTTTGGGGGAAATCCCCCTCCCAAGCTCATGGACCTACAAAGGGAACTTCCTGGATACACTGACAGACTCCAGAATCTAATATTACGGAAGTTGGGGGTAGAGCACCCCCACACCAGCAAGTGTACCTCGGATCCTCAGCAATTTATTTCTTCAAATTAAAGTACAATTCTCGCTTGGCTTACATGGAACATTTTCGCGAAATTCGTTTGGAGTTTCCAATTCAGTTCTCAATATAGGCCCAGAAATGGCAATCTTTATAGCCCCCCTCCCCTTGAACTTTTGTGGCGAACTTGCTGAGATGTGTGGCAGGGTTGCCGGTAAATTGCCACACCAGAACACTACCACACATCAGTGTTCCTGTGTGGCAGTTTACAGTGAACCGTTTGTTCTGGGGGCATTTCTTCCAGGGACATTTTTTCGCTTTTCAGTTTTCAGGGGTATTTTTACCTTTTACCCTTATTTACAGCATCTACCAATGACAGCCACCTTACCTTGTTGATGCATAATTTAAAAATTTATATGATTTAAGCCCACACATTTCTTGACAGTCCAACAGCCTTTACTTTTCCCTTTGAACTTTTGTCAATATAAAAATAAATGTCCAACAGTAGTGACTCAACTTCACAATTAAGCTCTTTTGCAGATTTTTAGCACATATGAGAAGCAAATGGCAGAACAACTTTGGACATAAATGTTAGTTTACTTTTTTTTTTTTTAAGAACTTTGGACATAAATGTTAGTATACTTTTTTTTTTATATGTGCAACTACACCATTCAAATGTCCTAACATGGTGGTTGCATTGTCACAACCAAATGAAATACAATTTTTTCATAAAATTTTTTTCTTCTCCATATTTTTTTTTTTTTTGATTGGAGGTTTAACGACCACCTTGAACAACTCAATGGGCTATAAGCAGTCGCCCGTCCCTAATTTAGGGTCACTGATTCCAGGGAAGGGAGAGAGCCAGTGCCAAAAGACAAACACAACATCCATGCCTCACCGGGATTCAAACCCGGACCCCTTTGGATGAATGATCAGAGGCCATCGCTTAGACCACTGCGCCACCGGGGCGGCCTCCATTTCTTTATCCAGAATACAAAAAAATACCATAACCAGTATTATCACTGCATTCCAAGAGAGACAATATTACAGAAACTATTTTTTGCTTAATTACATCAAAATATCTTATAACAGAATATAATTTAGTAGAATTCTGATCACTGCTGCTGCCATCGAAAATAATGAACTCCTTAATGATACCATAACATCTGAAGCAGTTTTGTCAGCCATACATTTTAACACAGCTCTAGATTTTGTATGAGCACGTGCTTTTGCGATTTGAGTCTATAAATATATTTTTGTAATGGTTCAGCATGATCTGCTGCATTCTGTGGCAAATTGTGCTCAACCAGAAATGCAGTAAAAAGCATTTCTGCATTCATTGTCCTTAGTTACAAGTAATCATTTTTTTCCAAGAAAGTAGCCCAAGGTTTTGTCTGAGTTATAATTTTACTCATAAATTGATGCTTCTTAAATGCAATATGACAGCTGAACAATCATAGAAACCACTATGTTTAACTGAAAAATTAATGTTACACACAGTGCAAAATACTTCATTTGATGACACATCTGATGAAGGCAAACGTGGTCATTTTTCCGAATACGATGGCTTAAATTTCTGATCTGCAATCTTTAACTTCTTTCTTGCTTGTTCAGCCATATTAAAATGTGTAATCGCTAAATGTGTTCACAAGTCACGAAAACACATGGAAAGCAAGCTGACTCACTTGCAGATAAAGAAAAGAAAAAAAGTACTATAATGCTAAAATCCAATCCAAAGCAAGACATCATTGCCACTTCATTTAAAGTAATTTATTATTATTTTGACAAGTACTGTATATCTCAATGGCATGTTCACCCCTGGAATGTACTACAAATGATCATAATGCTGTTAGATCTGTCTTAAGACTTCACAATGTCAAGCACTTTTCAAATAGGACCAATTTTTTTTCTCTCTATAGATTTACAAGCATTTCCAAAACATAAAATATCAGCTTTATTTCTGACAATATTAATATTAAAAAAAAAAATATTTACATAGTTAAAAGTGGTCAGTATTTTTTAATAATTTTGTTAATGCACATGTCCATACAGATCGTTTTTTAAAACTTTGTAGAAATAAAATATTAGGATACAGTTGTATCCTAATATTTGGGAATTTTTCTTTTCCAAATATGACCATGAACTTCCCACTAAGAACAAATTAATTTATCTGTACGACTTACTAAAAAAATAATTTAATTTCATTCGCAGGACTTACTAAAAAATATTTCAGTTTATTAGTACGATTAAGGGAAAAAATAAAAAAATTCGCACGTGGTTTTTAGTTAACAGGAACTAGAAATAAATGCAATTTTGGCTTTGCTTAGATGTAGGATGTTTTCATAAATACACTGAAATCTAGAAAATCCTAAGTGCATAAATGCACATAGTGAATAATACGTGGCTAAAGAAAATGAATCTATAACTATTATTTACAGTAGCAAAATACTGTTCTTCACGGGTTTATACAAGCAATTTTAAGCAGAAGTCAACAGGTTCCTAGTAATATTAACTAAAAGCAAACTACAAGCAACACAATCAAAAGGACTTAACCCAACTTTGAAAAGTAGGCCTACATCCATTGTCGTCCGGTTTCCTCTGCTAGTGAACAAATAGCAGTGGTCGAAAAAAGACATATCACAACGAACGGTAAAAACGACCAACTGAGTAAAACGTGAATGAAACTGCACCAAACCGAGTACAAAATGGTAAAATTCGAATGAAATGAGAACATTAAAATCAATTGAAAAGTATAAGCATATAGCCGATGTGATATATTTCGTACATGTTCATGTGATTTACTTCAAATGACATCTCATTTTGTAAAAACATTATGATAAAAAAGAAAAATCATAAAGTACCGTTATATTATCTATTAAACAAAGCCGAGATACTTGGCTCACACGCCGTAACAGAGACATGTTGACTTTGAAATGTTCGCAAGGTATAATGGATATTGCCACCTATGAAAAACAAATACTTCAAGAATATTGGCAATCTCAGCGGTCGCGCTTTTCCTAGCGGCGAGAGCAAGAACTACTATAGTAACGAAATGGCTTTTTTTCACACATTGTTTTTTTTTTTTTTTTTTTTTTTTTTTGATTGGAGGTTTAACGACCACCGTGAGCAACTCAAATGGGCTATGAGCAGTCGCCCGTCCCTAATTTAGGGTCACTGGTTCCAGGGAAGGGAGAGAGCCAGTGCCGTAAGACAAACACAACATCCATGCCTGACCGGGATTCGAACCCGTACCCCTTACGGACGAATGATCATAGGCCAACGCCTTAGACCACTGCGCCACCGGGGCGGCCATTGTTTTTAGTTAACACGAATACTGTTCTCAGTATAATGATCAACAATTGGTAATCGTTGATCATCATATTGGGAACAATATGAAGATCAACAATTACCAATTCAAAAACACTGTTTTAGGAACAGAATATTAATCGCAGAATGCCATAGTACGGATAACATTCTTAGCTGTTGTTAGATCGTTTTTTTTTTTTTTAATTCCAGGTTTAACGACCACCGTGAGCAACTCAATGGGCTATAAGCAGTCGCCCGTCCCTAGTTTAGGGTCACTGGTTCCAGGGAAGGGAGAGAGCCAGTGCCGTAAAACAAACACAACATCCATGCTTCACCGGGATTCGAACCCGGACCCCTTTCGGACGAATGATCAGAGGCCATCGCCTTAGACCACTACGGCACCGGGGCGGCTGTTAGATCGTTGCTTGGGTTCGATTGGCTTGTTTTGGGGTATGTTTGCATTCATTCTGGAATTGGAGAGTAGCATAATGGAAAATTTCCTGAAAAAAAAATTGCGTCCCGCAGTGCCATTCCCAAAGTTCCAGCTGTTTTTCACAAGTTAATATAAAGGTTTGTGCTTTGCATTTTAAATCTTTCCAGTGAATTTTTTTTTATTGGAGGTTTAACGACCACCGTGAGCAACTCAATGGGCTATAAGCAGTCGCCCGTCCCTAATTTAGGGCCACTGGTTCCAGGGAAGGGAGAGAGCCAGTGCCGTAAGACAAACACAGCCGCCCCGGTGGCGCAGTGGTCTAAGCGATGGCCTCTGATCATTCGTCCGAAAGGGGTCCGGGTTCGAATCCCGTGAGGCATGGATGTTGTGTTTTTTTTTTTTTTTTTTGATTGGAGGTTTAACGACCACCGTGAGCAACTCAAATGGGCTATAAGCAGTCGCCCGTCCCTAATTTTGGGTCACTGGTTCCAGGGCAGGGAGAGAGCCAGTGCCGTAAGACAAACACAGCCGCCCCGGTGGCGCAGTGGTCTAAGCGATGGCCTCTGATCATTCGTCCGAAAGGGGTCCGGGTTCGAATCCCGTGAGGCATGGATGTTGTGTTCGTTTTTTTTTTTGTTTTTTTGATTGGAGGTTTAACGACCACCGTGAGCAACTCAAATGGGCTATAAGCAGTCGCCCGTCAGTAATTTTGGGTCACTGGTTCCAGGGAAGGGAAAGAGCCAGTGCCGTAAGACAAACACAACATCCATGCCTGACCGGGATTCGAACCCGGACCCCGTACGGACGAATGATCAGAGGCCAGCGCTTTAGACCACTGCGCCACCGGGGCGGCGATGTTGTGTTTTTCTAACGGCACTGGCTCTCTCCCTTCCCTGGAACCAGTGACCCTAAATTACGGACGGGCGACTGCTTATAGCCCATTGAGTTTCTCACGGTGGTCGTTAAACCTCCAATCAAAAAAAAAAAAAAAAAAGACAAACACAACATCCATGCCTCACCGGGATTCGAACCCGGACCCCGTTCGGACGAATGATCAGAGGCCATCGCTTAGACCACTGCGCCACCGGGGCGGCCCAGTGAAATTAAGGCGACCAGATATTAGAACACTAATTTAAGGATAAAAGGGCGTGGCGTCCCCAAATCCGCAGTTCATTTGGGAACACATACGTATTCAATATAGATATGCAAATGTTTTTTCACAAAACTGCATTGCTTCAATAAATGTGATTTGCATATGAAAATTTGTGTCTTAAAAGGATATATATATCTTGTAGAATCATGGTAATTTTTATCGACAAAGTAGAACTATGATGACGAGAACATGTTAGCAAAAGTAAAAAGCTTTACCTTAGGTATATGTACCGAATTAAAATCAAGATGCACACGAAAGTAATTGCATGGCGAAATTTTCATTTTGTCAAAGTTCTTCGAGGAACTGAAAACAAGTGCAATCGAAATGTGGCCGTGCCAGTAGTGCGGCGTTCTAGTGCTGGTCACTGATGATGATTCGTACAAGTTGGCACTGGTTCGAGTAACGAATGAAGCATGGGTGGTGTGTTTGTCATACAACACTTGCTCTTTTCCATCCCTAGAACGAATGTCAATAAATTAGTGACCAGTGACTGCTTATAGTCCTCTGAGTTGCTCGCGGTGGTCGTTGAACTCGGAAAGAAGAAAAACATAAAAACAGGCAAGGTTTGTTTTCAGAAGAAGCATGTAGGAAAACCAGTACAACAAAAACTACTTTTAAAAACATTTTTCATTAGAAATCTAACGAGCTAATGATGAAGTATAAATTCGAGGACACTTGAGGACAAACATCAAAATTTGAGGACAATTTGCGTCCCCAAAGGCATCAGACTTTTGGGGGGACAGTAAACTAAATTCGAGGACTGTCCTCAAGAATTGGGAACTGCTAGTCAGCTTAAGTGAAATGCTACTAACTTAGTAACGTGTTTAAATGAGTAATAAACAAGATAACATGGTTTTATTGCATAGTGGTAATTTAAAGTTACGTATTTCTACATGCTCTTGAAAACAATTAATTGCTGAGTTATCCTTATAATTTTAAATTCCATTGAGGAACTAGATTTGCAATGTTCTGTCAACAGTCACCAGTTCAAAAGCACTGAGGATAGTATGATGATCAGCAATTACCAATTCAAAAACACTGTTTTAGGAACAGAATGTTCCAAAATTACAAATTTGTTATTGTTGACGGAGTATTGAAAATGGGCCCTGGGCGTGTACTTTGCATTTCGACATGCAATGCGCGATTACGTTCTCTAGGCCAATCACACGCTAGCCAGAGATTCAGGATTTTGGTACCCTAGTTTCTAGCTCCGCCCCTTAACCGAAATCCTGAATCTCTGGCTAGCGTGTGATTAATCTAGAGAACGTAATCGCGCATTGCATGTCGAAATGCAAATTACGCTACCGGGCCTCCACCCGTGCCAAAAATCGTCACCTTCTAAGTTAGACTAGTGTCTCGCGACAGCGATATCCACATGTATCGAGTTATCTCATTGGCAGCAATAAAACCGGCAGCCACCAATTGGCGACCGGCACTGAAACGGCACTTGTTGCTTACAGCGGAACGCTAGAACAGCTCCGCGAGCAATCTACTGTTTTCGATCTGGCAACGCTCAGTAAATATTAAGTTGTCCGTCCATATTACCCTTCGATAGTATTAAAATTCCATGAAGTTGTCGTTAATTGGTCTGTTGTATTTTATAATGCCTCAATGGAATTTGTATAGTCTCGTTAACTATGACGTACGAGATAGAAAAACATGCATATCATGGTGAGAAAGATATGGTTCGCTACCCACCCTTGAAATAATAAGGAATTACGAATGGCAATAAATATCGCTGCTTTTCTTCTTTAATTGTCTTTTGCTATATATTTCTCAGTACGAATTAAAATACTTACTGTAAATACGAAAGTATAATTTTTTATCAGTCTCCCAACGTATATAGCGGTAAGATCGTTCATTTTTTTTAGTTTTTTTCAACATTTCAGTTATAGTTTTCATTTAGTACACGAAATATTTTTTTTGATGAAACCAACGTTAGTCATCATGATGAATAAAAAAAATAAGAACAGAATGCAAAGATAACCACCCATAATGTTTGCATTCGAATGTAAACAACAACAGATGCATTGCCAGATCGAAAACAGTAGATTGCTCTCGGAGCTGTTCTAACGTTGCGCTGTCTTAGCTGTGAGAAATGAGGAATGCGCCCGTTTGTGGAAGAATAGCCATTTTTATATTTGGATGAATACTGCAAACAGGTTAAATTGTTCGATTTGTATCGACAGTCGCCAATGAAGAAACTAATGTTAACTAAGATGTAAACAACCTGGTTACGACTTCGATGACGTATGCGAACACTAGTGTCTGTAAACAACAAGTGCCGTTTCAGTGTCGGTCGCCAATTGGAGGGTGCCAGTTTTATTGCTGCCAATGAGATAACTCGATACATGTGGATATCGCTGATGCGAGTCGCTAGTCTAAGTTAGAGCACCATGAGGTAGTACACCGAATTTGGTGGTTCTAAATTGAAAACTGTAGATTTTACGAAAATTTTGTATGAGATGAGAGATTAATTAGTGCCCCCTCCTGAAATATTTTGATAAGTGCCACATACTAGTCTTCTGCAAATTGAATCAGTGTCTGGACGAACTTTTCCTACCAAAGATCAAGTGTTTAGAAAAATATAAAAGAAAAAAAGCCGTTTAAATAATGCCCCATACTGACATGTGGCTCGCGATTTTATGGCTTGCGATGTTTTGACGTGCTACGGTTATTTACACAGTACTTAAAGATTTGTAGGCCGCCCCGGTGGCGTAGTGGTCTAAGCGATGGCTTCTGATCATTGGTCCGAACGGGGTCCGGGTTCGAATCCCGGTGAGACATGGATGTTGTGTTTGTCTTACGGCACTGGCTCTCTCCCTTCCCTGGAACCAGTGACCCTAAATTAGGGATGGGCGACTGCTTATAGCCCATTGAGTTGCTCACGGTGGTCGTTAAACCTCCAATCAAAAAAAAAAAAAAAAGATTTGTAGTGAAGGCAACCCGTCCGACAAGGGTTAGAATCCCGTTATTTACACAATATTTTTAAAGCTTCGTAGTGAAGGCAACCAGTCTGATGGAATCCCATTATTTTAAAAATATTTTTAAAGCTTCGTAGTGAAGGCAACCAGTCTGATGGAATCCCATTATTTTAAAAATATTTTTAAAGCTTCGTAGTGAAGGCAACCAGTCTGATGGAATCCCATTATTTTACACAATATTTAAAGATTTTGTGGCCGTTTGTTTCTTCATTCTAATGTTCTTTTTTTATATCATTTTTTTAAGACTCTCTGATTGGTTATCGTGTTTAGAATGCAGTAATTTAATTAGCTGTTCATAGTTTAGTGGGCGTGTTCAATTATTTTTCTGGGTAGTATTTGCTATAGACCGTATGCAATGACGTCACGAAACCGCGGGGCGTCACTTGTTTTTTTATTGGAGGTTTAACGACCACTGTGAGCAACTCAATGGGCTATAAGCAGGTACCCGTCCGTAATTTAGGGTCACTGGTTCCAGGGAAGGGAGAGAGCCAGTGCCGTAAGGCAAACACAACATCCATGCCTCACCGGGATTCGAACCCGGACCCCGGTCGGACGAATGATCAGAGGCCATCGCTTAGACCACTGCGCGACCGGGGAGGCCAAAGATGCATTGCACGGGCTACGTAAGTGGGTTATCAGGTGAACAAAAACAGCTTTACTCTGATAAATTAAAGTTATTGGACAATTGTTGTGACCCGTATGAAATTTCATACTCACTTTTCCTGATCAATATTGAGGTCTGGCTACGAACACGGCGATATTGTTAAGTTAATTATTTGTTTTTTTCCACTAACGAGCAGATGAAATTGTACAAGTCCTTAGAAGCTCATGATTACTTCACCACTGATTGGGTGAGTAACTAAGTACTTACCAAAGTGGTTTGTGGAGGACAAGTTTTTCTGTTAGGTGAGGTAAGTGTTATTAACTTTTTTTTTTTGTGATGCAGTTCCAAGTAAATATAGTGTATAATAGTAAATAAACCTGTACTTTTTTTTTTTATTGGAGGGTTAACGACCACAGTGAGCAAATCAATGGGCTATAAGCAGTCACCCGTCCCTAATTTAGGGCCACTGGTTCCAGGGAAGGGAGAGAGGTAGTGTCGTAAGACAAACACAACATCCATGCCTCACCGAGATTCGAACCCGGACCCCGTTTGGACGAATGATCAGAGGCCATCGCTTAGACCACTGCGCCACCGGGGCGGCCCTGTACGTTTTGGTAAACTGGCTTTTGGATGACCGTTAGTGATTGACGTGTGCAACGATCGTTGTGTAACAGATACTGGTTTGTCTTCTTCGAGTTGTAGTGTTTTGCTCGTTTTGTTATAGAACAGTTTGGACGATTTAATTGCAATAATTATCAGCCATTCAAGTCTCCTTTGGTGTACTGGTGCAGAATGATGACGAACTAAAATTTCTTTTTTTTTTTTGTTGTTGTTTTCTCATGTTGACACTGTATCTTTTACTTGTGACGTGTTGACACTCGGTATTTTTTACTTGTGATAATCTGTCCTGGCCGTCAGCACAAAACCGATGATCACAAGTAAACAGTAAATTATTTTTGACTCATATTTTTGGTTTGGAGTCCTAAAAGAAAGAAATCTAAATTAAAATTTGGCTCGAATATGTGAAAGGTAAATAAAATTTAGTGAAGAAATTGTTGGCTTAAATAGTTCAGAAGTAAATTGAGATAAACTAATAGTAAAAATGGGCTAAGATTCATGAAATTTAGAAGACAGTGCTAATTTTTTTTTATTTGGTTCTGATATTTTAAAAGCTTGACTGGTTCGATTGCTAGATTTCCTTCTGGGTTGTTTTGAGAATGGGTCTCTAATCAAAGTTAGAATAGATGGAGTAAGGACCAGCCATTCCCCTCGTGTAATCAAAGTGAAGCCACCGAACTTCTGAGCAAACATGAAGTGCACAGAGCAATGTCAACATACATTAACGTCCGCCCAGAAAATACACTCCGTTACTCAATGTCAACAAACAGTGGCTGCAATACAGAATTACGTCTCTTAGCAAACATGAAGTGCACAGAGCAATGTCAACATACATTAACGTCCGCCCAGAAAATACACCCCGTTACTCAATGTCAACAAACAGTGGCTGCAATACAGAATTACGCCGCCCCGGTGGCGCAGTGGTCTAAGCGATGGCCTCTGATCATTCGTCCGAACGGGGTCCGGGTTCGAATCCCGGTGAGGCATGGATATTGTGTTTGTCTTACGGCACTGGCTCTCTCCCTTCCCTGGAACCAGTGACCCTAAATTAGGGACGGGCGACTGCTTATAGCCAATTGAGTTGCTCACGGTGGTCGTTAAACCTTCAATAAAAAAAAAAAAAAAAATACAGGATTACGTCTCTGCTTTCGAGAGTATGTTACTTCGGGAGCTCGTGCTTCGGGTTGTTTCCGATCAAATCGTCTCCCTCTCTGAACAGCCAATCACAGGCTTGCGTGGAATCCGTATAAGATTGCCGTGGTGCATTTTCTGGACATGCGTTCGGTTCGGTTCGGTTCTGTTTGTTGCTCCTCAGCCAGAACTCGGATGTCAATCGGATTTTTTCACAAGGCTGCCTCGTTTTTTCAGTAGTGAGGTAACATCGTTAGGGAATCTGTAAGTTCTTAGGTTCTAGTTTAAAATATTACGACATGGAAATTCGAGAAATAGGCGATGAGAAAGAATGGGGAAATATGTTAAAGGATTCAGTCTCGTAAGTATCATGTCGATGCTAAAAATTTAACTGTTCTTGTTTTTCCAGAAAATGTGTTCAGCATTTGCAGTGCTCTTGACCATGGTTTGTTTGAGCAGAAAGAACGCTAAATGTGATATTATTGTTAAGTAAAGAGTAGAAAGGGAAGTATAAATAAGAAATAGCAGTTGTGGTGAAACTGCTTTGTGCATCGGCAATCAAAGAAAAATAATACGAAGCTGAATTGGAAGTTATTATGACTGCTGATTCTCAATCAGCGAAGCACTGTACTGTTTCTCTGTACAAACCTAGGCTTTGGAAATAATGCAATGAAAGAGTGGTAATTAACAGTAATTTAAGCAAATGTGGGTTGTGTAACAACTGAGGAAAGTGAAAAAACTGTGCTGCATTTAAAGATCGCGTGAATTGCCGTTACATACCGCAAGTTTTCACACAACACTAGTGTCAATGGTTAGAATCTTGAGTACCAAGGGTATCAGTTTAATTCCACCAAGAAATAAGAGTTTTTATTTTTCAACCTCCTTCTCATCCTTTCCTGCCATCACCCCCTGAATTGAAGCTCAACTGCCTCCTATATTTATGGAATAGTTAAGCTATTGAAAAAGGCAGGAAATGAGGTTATTGAACTACTAAGTGAAAAAAAAATGTGTGAAAGTAAAAAAAAAAAAAAAAAAAATGTAAAATAAACTAAAAACTGTCAGTTTTAACACAAACAATTTAAGCAAATTAAAAAAAAAAGTTTTTATGAAGTACATTTTTATTTACGAATAAAATATTTAAAAAGTGCAGGATAAGCATATATGAACACATACCCAGTAGTGGAAGGCAGCAACACTTCGTAAGTGCTTGCAGAGCAAGAAGTGAAAAGAAAAACATGAATTATATACATCGGCTAAAACAACGGAACTTCACTTTTTGTATTAGTGAAGATCAAAAGTTGAAGTTGCTTTAGAGGTAGCAAGTAAGTTCCCCAACAAAAGAAGAAAAATGCATGCAATCTTTCCTGAACATTCATTATTATCAGTTGTTATGATATAAAGACTGTGGTGCAACCTTTCCAGGACCCACAAGCAAAACAATTTTATCATATTTTTTTATCATAACTTTTTACTGCAGTTCTGCATTAATTGGTACAAATGAGTAACTACAATAATATACTGATTTAGTTTTAGTACTTATTATTGTGTTGCAATATATGTCAGAAAACAAGCCACATCAGGACAAATATAATTGGAGTGTTGTGAAATTACTGAAGCCAGTTGTAAGATTAGTAACTGCCTCAATCTGGCAAAACATGGGAAGAGGTCAAAGTACCTTTTCAAGTGTATGTGTTCATATATTTGCTCTCCTTCAGGATGATGAAGGGGCCAGTAGAGTAAACACATGCATGGGGAAAGGAGGAAATTTGGGTTGTGGAGGAGAGGGGGTTAAAAGTCCATTTAAGGAAAACAGTATTATTTTTAAATGTGAGAAATGTGTTGGTTTTCTAAAATGAGTGCCAGATTGCTGACTTAGTGGATGTTTCACCTTGGCTGCAGCAAAGTTTCCTCCATTTTTTAGCCACTCATCTTTGATAATCTAGTTTATCACTTCGTCAAAGCACTTCTACTCCCCATGTGCACCTCCCATGTTCTGATGGCACCCAGTTGCTTCCTAGATACTTTGGTAGTACCATTTTATTCTGTGCCTCTCTGATTAATTATTTGTTTTATTTGCAGGAATTGATTGGGTTACAGGTCAAGTAAAGATGTCCTCCAAGTGAAATGGTTTACAGATAGGTTTTTGCTCTGTGTATGTGGTCAGGGGCAAGAACAATATAATCATAACTGTGAACCAATTCCTTCTCAGAAATGCCACTTGATGTGTAAATAACACCATGTTTCCAGGTCTGAAGGGGCTTTAAAAGGAATGGTTTTAGTGCCCATAGGAAGCACTTGCAAGATAAATTTATGGGAAAGAATGCAGCAAGGGCCAAAGATGCTTGTAAATTGGTCTCCTTAAATGTATCTCAAGTACTTGTGTCATGATGTGTGCTGGAATTGAAGAGAATGAGTTGCTTTCTGAGACTTGAGGTTAAAAGTCTGGTTGATTGTAGCAGTAAGCTGATGATATGGAGACAAATTAGTTGTTCTCAGCAGCCTGGAGAATCAACAAAAAAGACACGAGTTTTCATACAAGGAGGGTCCAGCAGGTGATCCCCATGTTCCTGGTGATATAAATTCGACGAAGAGCATCTGTCAGTGTAAGTGTGTCCCCTTGAATCTGCAGTACATTTCTTTAGAGAACTGCATTTAGGGATGCTATCTCCTTCTCAGTTGCTCCCTCTTGACCATCCATATGGAGCAACAACATTAACCTAAAAAGGTGAAAGTTTACAAAAGTGACCACCAAGGAAACCAACAAGTGACTCATGGTGAAAACTGGTGATGCAGCTGATATTTTTTTGTTAGTTTTCTTTATGGACAATGCACCAAGTTTTGACAGAAAGGAAAAACAACTGAACTTTTTAACAGATAAAAAATCTGAATGTGTGATGGAAAAGTGTGAATAAAATGCAGCATGAGCAAGATGGAATTGTTCACTACAGATAATTTATTAATGTAAATATTAAACTGGAGCACAAGCACATCACTGTATATTCACAATATAAAATTACAATTCAGAATCAACTTAAGTTTTAAAAGACACTGCTTCAAACAGTTTTTTTTTTTTCAATTTAATGATCTGGGGTCTGTTTTCATGGCGGGAATCGGGTTCCTTAGTACCTCTGATATAGCGTTTGGATGCTATGATTTACCTAACAATCGCCGAGGACCAAGCACATGTCTGTGGTGTTTCCTGATGAAGAGAACTACTTTTTGCAGAATATTGGCTTGGATTCTCACACAGTGATTTTAGGAGCACAGTAGTGACTTCAAAGTGTTTTCACAATCCTCAGACCTTAACCCAATCAACTGTGTTTAAGCTGGAATTTTTTCCCTTGTAGCAATTTGGCTATTTTGTCACCAAAAGTTGCAGCAAAATGTCATGCAGATTAACAAATTTGCAGTTCTATTTTTTGCTGTATTTACTTATAAAAATAGAAGCACAATGCATTGGGTAAAAAAAAAATTGTACTTTAAATGGAATTCAAGAATAAAAACAAATAGGCTTTTACACTTCTAATTATAATAAAAATGCTTACATTTGCTGATGAATGCAGTGTGTGAAAATGTATACAAAGACCAGGTCTGGGTCATTCCATGTCAAATCAACCAAAAAATTTCAATATTCAACCTGACCATCTCAGATTTCAATGAAACCTTCAGGGATCATTCTCCCTAATGATATAAATGAGAATATATTTTAAATTTTCTTTTATCTCATTGGGTTTTCATGTAATTATTTTTTAAAATTGTAAAAAATCATAATAATGGATTATAATTCTTGTTTTAGTGTGTTAACATGATAACAGACACTGAGTTTTAAAATCTACATCATACTAATACATAGTCAAACATAAAACAAGGGAAAGACTAAGAGGCTAAAAGTTTTACCTGGTAAAATGAATAAAAGTTTTTTTAGTTAGCACCCAGAGTTGTAATTACACAAAAATAGTGACCTCTTAGTTCTTCTTTAATTTAACAAATAATTTCTTGTTTGCCTTTTTGGTTTCTGAGTCTGTAAGTCGATAAACTCTTCCTGTAGCTGTTGTAGGATCAACTTTTGTTAAAACCTCACTTCTATGCAACACTAGTCTGTCAGTAAATTGTGGGTATTTGAAAGATGGAGAACATGTGGCTCCAAAAAACTTATTTTTACTTCATCTCCTTCTATTCCTAACACACAACCTAACCACCACTTGTCTGAGTATTGGCATGTAACAAAGCCAACAATGTCATTAATGTCCAGATCATCATCAGTGTCATCAGCTGAAACTATTTCTACACTTGATTCCTTTGAAAATGAGTAACTTTTCACTAAAAGTCTAGTCTCATTCACAAAACTGTAACTGTGAAATTGTTGAGTACCGTTTATTGTTGTTGCTGCTTCAAACCTACTCTTCAAGGTCTTTTCCTCTGCCTCGTATTCGTCTGATTCTGAGCTGCCTGAATGCAAGCCTTCTTGCTCAGTTAAAATCTCTGGAACCTTTAGTAAAGCTTTACGACACCCATCACATATCTTGTCACCTTCATGTAAATTGGCATTAGTCTCAAAATATTTTCATTTACGGATCTCAATTGTTTCTTATAATAATTATGACCAGGTTTCTTAAATGGGTTACAACAATTTACCAAAAAATGCTTTGATGTACTGGGTTCACCCATATTGTCGCAGAGTCCTAATAATAGAGTAGAGTTAAAATTATAAATAATAGTACAAGTCAAATTGTCTGAAACAAAAAAATATCTTGTATAATAATAATAATCCTTTAAGACTAAATAGAACTGACTGTACTTTTGAACTGGAGAGAGGCCTAGTTGTTCCAAACAAAGATGTCAAAAATGGTTAAGCTTTTTACTTAACAAACACATAACACTTATTTCACTTCCACTGAAAAAAACAATTAACTTATAAAAATCATATTTTTATGTGAAACACTTTAAGTAACACTGCCAACAACTAAGTGTTCACTCACTGAGATCTTAGAGGAAACTAAGCAAAAGTTGAGCTAGAGTGGGCATGAGTCACATGCCTGCAAGGACATGAATCAGACAAGTCTGTACAGGCTTGTGCCAGAACACCTGTGATTAGCAGACTATTTACTCACATGTTATCCCTAATTTGTCTGTAGGTTTAGTAAATCATTATCTGTAACAGACCCTAATGTAAATTAGTTACCTTATAGCCAACATATATATATATATATATATTTTTTACCTTACAAAAGTTAAAGGTAGCAATGTAGCCCTAACTGGTATTTAAAACAATACCATTGGTACCATAACTCCTGATCCCATTGAGATCCCACTCTAAAAGTTTCAGGATTTAAAGCTTATAATATTGCAAAAAGCATATATTTTTTCACATTTTTAAAAAAACACCACCTTAAAAATTAATTTTTTTTTAAATTGAAAATTTTTTTCCACCAAGCACGGTCAACTTGCATATCAAATTAAAACTTATGAAATTCTCTTTAAAATGAGGGGTCAAACAACTCTTTAGGCATTATAGAACTTGAGAAATTCAAGATTAAAAAAGTGTAATGCAAGCCAAAAAACGACTATTTTTCAAAATTTTAAAAATTAATTACATGAAAACCCAACAAGATAAAAAAAAAAATTTAAAAATACGTTTTCATTTATATCACTAGGGAGAATGATCCCTGAAAGTTTCTTTCAAATCTGAAATGGTTAGGTTGAGTGACTGGTTGATGTGGCATAGAATCGCCCGTCTGAGCCAAGCCACAACCGACAACACACTGACCGACTGGTCGAACCAAACCAGAACGACGCATGCTGCTACAGCTGCTGTCATGATCCTTCCAAAATGTAAAATTTCTGTAATGCTACTCATGATGTAAATTTATTTTCCGGGTGACCACGATGTTCCATGAAGAGTAAAGCGATGTCAGAGACGGTATAAAAATTGAGATTGGAAAAGGGGTTCTTCGGAGAATCGCCAAGGTTGTTAAGGTTGGGGTGTGACCGAAGGGGAAGTCGGGGGAGAGAGTTGCAAGAAGAGGGAGACGAAGGAAAGACACGATGATGGTAGGATGGAGCAAAGACGCTGCTCAGTGGTCACCCACGGAAAGTGAAAATTAACTTGTAAATAAATGTGTATATATATATGTGGGATGTAAGGTCAGGTGATGCGTAACATCACAGCCTCTCCTTGACAAATGTCAACCCCGCCTTCTCGTGGTGCATCCTGTTCGCACTAAAGGGGCTCTGACGACCGCCCATAGCGGTATAACTATACCATCGGGATCAGAGGAAATGCTATCCCACACTCACCAACCCGCTTGGCCAGCGTGGTGAGTTATGGCCAAACCCCTCCAAAATGATTCCACAACTTAAATCTTGGCCCTCAGTCTCCGGCAGCTGGAATGTACCTGGCCAAGGCAGCGGCCAGTGCGACATGAAGGCAGAGGGTGCTAAGAATCCCCGGAGGACCGGACTAGGCTGCCATCTGATGCTGACCTTGGCTACTTACAATGGACGCTCCCTATCTTCTGATTCAAGGCTTCTTGAATTGGAAGAGGAACTACAAAAGATCAAGTGGGACATCGTGGGGCTAAGTGAGGTAAGGAGAAAAGGAGAAGATCTCATCGAACTGAAAAGTGGACATCTCTTCTACTATCGTGGGACAGATACTGGCAGAACTAGTGGTGTTGGATTTATAATAAACAAGAAACTGAAGGACAAAGTTGTAGAAGTTGAAAGTTCCTCTGACAGAGCTGCACGACTTGTTATCCAACTCTCGAAAAGATACCAGGCTCAGATTATTCAAACTTATGCACCCACCACAAGTCATCCTGAAGAAGAAATTGAAGAATTTTATGAGGAAATTTGTCATCTAAATAATAAAGGTAAGCAGCATTTGAAGATAATTATGGGAGATTTCAATGCAAAAATAGGGCAACGGCAACAGAATGAAACTTCAGTAGGTAAATTCGGTCATGGCAACAGAAACCAGCGTGGAAATACTCTCGTTGAGTTTGCAGAGGCAGAAGGGTTTTTCATCTTGAACTCCTTCTTCAAGAAAAAGCCACACAGGAAATGGACATGGAGACATCCAAATGGGACGACAAGTGAAATTGATTTTATTATGTGTAACAAAAAATTCGTCATAGAAGACTGCAGTGTGCTAAACAAGTTCAACACAGGTAGTGACCATAGATTGGTGAGATGTAAGATGCACCTCAACTCTAAACTTGAACGTGGCAAGCTCATAGGACAAACAAAATCTATTGACATAACCAACCTTAAAAAACACCATAATACCTTCAAGTTAGAACTGAAGAACAGGTTCTCTGCTTTAGAAGGCCTAACATCGAAAGAAGTGGACATCTCTGAAGTTAACAGAAAAGTAACCACAGCTCTTATGGAAACAGCAACAAAATTAGCTGGGTCTAAGAACAAGTTGCATGTGAACAAATTATCAGGAAAAACCAAAATGTTGATGCAAAAAAGAAGAGAGATGAGGACAACTAAAGAAGATGTGACTTCCAAAGTGGAATATATAGAGCTATGCAAGACAGTAAGAAAAAGTATCACTGAAGACGTAAGGAAATTCAACTGTGAACTAGTGAGGAAAGCAATTGAAAACAACCAAAGCCTAAAGATAGCAAAGGGACATCTCAGTAAGGGAAGAAAACAGATTATGGCACTGAGAAAAGAAGATGGTTCTGTAACAAGAAATAGAGGCGAAATTTTGACAAGAGTGAAAGATTTCTACTCCAAATTATATGAAAGGGATGATATATGCACTCCAGACATCATGAAAGATACCAGTACCAGAGTTCCTCCAGTCCTTCCAGCAGAAGTTGCACATGCAATCAAGAACATGAAGCGAGGAAAAGCTCCAGGAGAAGATGGAATTACTGTAGACATCATACAAGAAGCAAGTGGAGAAATCGAAACAGTACTCGCCCAAATTTTCACTCGATGCCTTAATGAAGGAAAGATTCCTGAGGATTGGAACACCGCTACAGTGATCCTGCTACATAAAAAAGGTGACATTGAGGATCTCGGAAACTACAGACCTATCAGCCTCCTATCAGTAGTTTATAAAATCTTCACTAAAGTTCTTTCACACCGCTTGAAGACAACACTGGACATGGCTCAACCGAGAGAACAAGCTGGATTCAGGAGTGGCTACAGCACAATAGATCATATCCACGTGCTGAGAGAACTAATTGAAAGAGCGAGGGAATATGAACTTCCATTGTGCATGGCTTTTATCGATTATGAAAAAGCCTTTGATTCGGTGAAACCATCAGCAGTTACAATGGCTCTGAAAACCTGCGGTATTGAAGATGCATACATTAATATTATTAATAACATCTATGAAAATGCAAGTGCAAAGATTAGGCTGTTTGAAAATACAACACACATAAGAATTGGAAAGGGAGTGAGACAAGGTGACACCATATCTCCGAAGCTCTTTAATGCCACATTGGAGGGTGTTTTTCAGTCACTGAGCTGGGAAAACAAGGGGATAAAGATTAATGGAGATTATCTAACCCACCTGCGTTTTGCTGATGACGTAGTCATTTTTGCAACTACCCCATCAGAGCTGCAGAGTATGATCCAGGAACTTGCTGACAAGAGTAAAGAAGTGGGATTAAAAATGAACTTTCAGAAGACAAAAGTGATGTTCAATGCTTTTACAAGAAATGAAGATTTATCGATTGATGGAGAAAAGCTGGAGATAACAGACACGTACGTTTATCTTGGACAGCAGATATCAAGTGAGGGTCACATTGATGAAGAAATTAATCGGCGTACAAAACTTGCCTGGAGAGCTTTTGGAAGAAACAGCATAATTTTCAAGAGCAATATGCCATTATGTCTTAAAAGAAAAGTGTTTGATCAATGCATCCTTCCAGTGCTTACGTATGGTGCAGAGACGTGGACCTTAACTAAAAGAGACATACAAAGGCTGCAGACAACTCAAAGAAGCATGGAGAGGTGCATGCTTGGTGTAACCAGGAGAGATAAGAAGAGGAACTCGTGGATCCGAAAAATGACAAGAGTGGAAGACATCATGATCAGAGTTAAATCCCTGAAATGGCAATGGGCTGGACATACTGCCAGAAGGACAGATCATCGATGGACAGCCGAAATTTTAGATTGGATTCCAAGGGACAGGAAAAGACCCAGAAGAAGACCACATGGGAGATGGGTGGATGAAATTCGAAAGTATACAGGGGTGACATGGAGGAGACTGGCACAAGACAGACCGTTGTGGAGGAAACTTGGGGAGACCTTCGTCCAGCAGTGGATTGATAATGGTTGACAATGATGATGATGATGATGATATATATGTACTGATAGAACTGCTTAATAAAGCTCTTGTCATGCAATAATAAAGCCATCTTATTTATGAAAAATGTGATGAATAATGTAAGGATAAAGTAAAAATCATGAATACGGAAAAGCAACGAAAGAAGGGCATTCTCCTGGCTGGTCATCACATTGGCGCAGTCGACAGGATATCGGATCTTGGAAGAGATGGAATTCTAAGTCGGCTACCAACAAATTGGACAGCAGTTCTAAAGAACTCTGGTCAATGAAAAGAATAGGAGGAGGATAATTCAGAAGGAGAAGCCAAGGAGGCTAATTTGGAAGGAATACCCACGGAAAAAAATTAATTCCCAAGAAAAAAATTAAGGAAGTTCATTCGGTAAGTATATCCAAGGAGGATAATTTCAAAAGATTAAGAAAGCTAATTAGGAAGGAACAACTAGGGATTCCAGTAACGAACTATGATCAGACAACGAATAGTGCCAGATGATTCTGCTCAAAGAAGAGAGATTAAGGACCAGCCAAGGAGATTTTAATGTGAAAGAACAACAAAAAAGAGTGCTGATATTCCAGCCCAGGAGGGAAAAGGATTGGATCGACTATGACAGTGATTAAGAAATTACCTGATTTGGAGTAAAGAAGACAGGAACTACTGAGGACTGTACGATTATAGGAAAAGGACTGTGGAAAAAAACAAAAAAAACAAAAAACAGGTGAGAACTCCTAAAAGAACTCTGTGGACGGCGACACAAGTCTATGGAACTAGAATAAATGGAAATTAAAAATCCAAGAAAAACAAAGTGCAATTATAAATAGTGACTGGTAGCATATAATTCTAGAAACACTAAGGATACACATTGACGGATAGAAGACGACGGCGGGGTAAGTCATTCTCTTTTGAACTTGCGTGCTAAGCAAATACCTTAGTAATATTGGGTATGGCAAATAATGAAAGCCAACAATTTCACTTTGAATAAGAGTAATTCTAATGTTTTAATGAAAGGAAATGGAGTAAATTAAAAAAATCAAGAAATTAACATGATTGATAGAAGTGGAGAAGATACAGAAATTTATGAAGTTGATAATATGGAGGGAAATGCAAATAGTGATAGGATGTCAGATGTAGAAGTAAATATCAAAATGAAAAAGATGGAATTAGAAACACTAAGATTAAAAACTCAGAAATAGCTAAGATTAATTTAGAACAGGCTAAATTAGGCAATGGGGCAAATAACCAGAGCGTAAGTATGCCAGAAAGTGATAACCTAGAGGGATACAACAAGATATTAAGAGCTACAGTGCCTAAAATTTCTAGCGGTCCTAGTAACTTACCTGTTTATTTTTCTAGTGTGGAAAAGATATTTATTACATATGGTATACCGGAGAGGCTTCAAGGATCACTGATATTATCATTATTGGGTGAGAGAGCACAAGGGATAATAACACAGTTAGATATAGTAGGGGTAGCAGATTATCAAACAATAAAGGACTATTTTAAGAGATTTAAGGTTAAGTCCAGCCAAATATAAAAGAAGGGTTGATCAAGTTTATAAATTACCAGCGAAGACTTATGATCAATACGTAACAAGAGTAAATGGGTTATGGAAGTATGTAAAGAGTAGAGAGGTCGACACTTTTGAAGGATTGAACGAGTTAATTGTCGCGGATGCCGCCCGGTGGCGCTGTGGTCTAAGCGATGGCCTCTGATCATTCGTCCGTAAGGGGTCTGGGTTCGAATCCCGGTGAGGCATGGATGTTGTGTTTGTCTTACGGCACTGGCTCTCTCCCTTCCCTGGAACCAGTGACCCAAAATTAGGGACGGGCGACTGCTTATAGCCCATTGAGTTTGTGACGTACCTGCCAGCAGAACGCACACGACATAAAGGCAGATAGGAATCAGAATAATCGTCTGCATAGCTCAGTTGGTAGAGCGACTTGTTCCGGAATAAGCGGCCTCGGGTTCGAATCCCGGCGTAGACCAAAAATGACGGAGAAATTTACTTCGTTATAATGGCGCCCGAACTATCCGGATGACCCGGCCGTTCAAAATCTCGCATTGGTGTGATGTTATTTCCACACCGCGAGACAGGAAAAATCAGAGAATCCCTTCTGCAGCGCTTCGAAAAATAAAAATGTGTGATGTTGCATTCCACACAGCAGATTGACTGGGAGTTCTCAAGTGCACGTTCTACATTGGATGGCTGCCTTCAACGATTCATGGTCACGGCTGACCCGTGGGCCATGCCCCGGCCCTCTTTCGGGGGGGGGAGATGTGACGTACCTGCCACCAGAACGCACACGACATAAAGGCAGATAGGAATCAGAATAATCGTCTGCGTAGCTCAGTTGGTAGAGCGACTTGTTCCGGAATAAGCGGCCTCTGGTTCGAATCCCGGCGTAGACCAAAAATGACGGAGAAATTTACTTCGTTATAAGTTGCTCACGGTGGTCGTTAAACCTCCAATAAAAAAAAAAAAAAATAATTGTCGCGGATAAAGTGAGGAGTTCTTTGACTGATGAATGTAGAAATTATGTTATGTTACAAGAAGGAAACTTCTGCAAAAGTGCAAGAGAAATTGGTGAATTAGCAGATGCTTTCATGGAAGCACAGTCCAATTCTAAAAACCACCGATCGGCAAGGGATAAAATACAAAATTTGGATAAATATAATTCTGGAAGGAAAAATTTTTCAAATTCTAGAGAAGCAAGTCAAAATTTTAATAGCAGAAAATGTGGAGAGGAAACGAGAGTTTAAGAACAGAATGGAAATAAAAAAAAATGCTTCATTTGTGACAATACTAAACACCTTTTTAAAGATTGCCCAAAACGCCACAAGAGCACCATAAACAATAAGAATGCAAGAGCACAATTGATTTAAATAGAGAATGATGACATACAGAGAAGAACAGATGACTATGTTGTAGTGGCGAGAGTTTCTCCTTTTAATGATATTCGTAAGGAAAGAACAGACTTGAAAATAGAAGAATTATCGCAAGTTGAAGTTTGTTGTGGAAATTTTAATTTGAAGGCTACTATTGACTCAGGTGCACAAATATCAGTAATTAAGGATGATCTGGTTCCAGAAGCATTTAGATAACCTAGGGGAGCCATGTGCTTGATTCCAGCTTTTGGGGAAGTGATGGAAGCAAACTTGGTAAAACTTCTTTTGAAATTGATAGAAAGAAGTGAAAGAAAGTTTAACGATGAAGGGAAGGTGGTGGATATTCTATGTGCAGCTGTAGAAGCATTAAATGAAGATATGCTTATAACACCACAGGCATATGAGGAACTACAAAAAGATGAGAATTTAGATGTGGAGGATACGACGAGGATAGAAAGTAATGGAAACAAAGTGGGAAAAAAATGAGATGGAAAAGGATAAGTTAACTGATGAGAGGATAAAAGAGAACAAAGCAATGGCCGCGGAAACAAACAAGGAAGGGGATGAAAGAAAAATAAATAAAGAATTTGGAGGAGGAGTAAATGAAGTACATGGAATGATGGAAGTAAATGGGGATACTCAGAATGGAAATGGCAAAAATCAGGAGGAGGGGAAAGAAGAATTAGGAAATTCGAGTGAGGAAAAGAGAGATATTGAAGGACACATGTCGGAGTCGAATATGGTTAGAGAAGAACAAAATTCATGTAAAACTTTAAAACAAGCCTGGGAAGACATGAGAAAAGGAAAAAACAAATAAATGGTCAAAGATGGAGTGATGTATAAAGTAGATGAAGTTTTAGGGCAGAAGGTATGGCAACTTTTATTGTTCCTAAATCGCGCAGAAAAGAAATATTACAGTTGGCACATTCATCAATATTTGGAGCACATTTGGGAGTGAGGAAAACCTCGGAAAGAATCAGATACTCATTTAATTGGCCAAAATTGAAGAATGATGTAAGGGAGTACTGTAATTTGTGTACTAATTGCCAGCTGAAAACTCCTGTGAAAAAAAAGAGATAGAGTACCTATAACATCTATACAGTGCCCCGAACATCCATTCATGGTGCTGAATGTTGATATAATTGGTCCAATAGAACCACCATCAGCATGACAGCATAAGTATATTCTATGTGCTATAGATATGCATAGTAGGTGGCTGGAAGCAATTCCTATTACCTCACTTTTCAGAAAAACAACTATTTTAATTGTAAGGCTACTATTTTAAAAAAAGCTTAATTTGTGTTGCATTTATCAATGTGCTTGTATAACATCAGTTTCAATATTGATACACATTAATATCAACTTTGATATAGATATGTATATGTCGAATCCATGGTTCATAGACATCCTGAAATTCCATTTTGTCCTGGAAATGTCCTAAAATTCTGTTACATGTCCTGGAATTTTATCCATTCCTGCCTTTTTGTCCCTGCACGATGTTTTGTAGTTGAGGATTTTTCTACTGACATAACTTATGTCTAACAAATTTCCCTCCACACCCCCTGCAATAAAATGTGTGTTGGGGGGAGCGGCTGGCTATCAGTTTTCTTGTTTAGGACTGAAGCTGCGTTATTAGCATCTTTTGTGTCATGCTAATGTTGTCACTTTGTCCCGCCGGGGAGACAATATCTCCACAATTATTAGTTCGATTTGTAAAATTCTTTTTGTATTGGGAAGTTTAAAATGTGAGAATGGTGATCCGTTCGTTCTGTTTTTTTTTTTTTTTTTTCGATGCACAACTTCACCGCTAGAGGGCGCTAATGGAGATTGTATCGAGTTTAAAATGCATTTCATTTCATATATTTGCTTTTAAATATCCAATTGAAAAAATTATTTTTCCTTTCAATGACATTTATAGCAAAGACTATTTTAGTTACTGTCCCTTTTTCAAATAATGCATAAATTTTCCACTAGGGGGCGTAAAGGTAAATCACGATTTTCCCAATATCTCCGCTTCTAAAAGTTCGATTTGAAAAATTCTTCCTGAGTCGGATACAGCTCTTGAGGTTGAAATGTTCTGCATACAAATTCTCATTTTTGGTGAAGAATGTTTGGCCACCAGGGGGCATAAATGTTTATTTTGACTTCTGATGTATTTGCAACAAAATCTGAGCTGGAAACTAGATTGAAAAAATTCTTCCATGAACCGATACCGCTCAACTCGGAAAGCTTTTTGAGAATACTTCCTTCTTAAAATAATGCACAATTTCTCCACCAGGGCGTACACGTATATCTTATTTTTGTCCATATCTCTGTTTCTAGGAGTCTGATTTGAAAAATTCTTTGTTGGAGAAAATTTTCAGTGCAAAATGTTTCTCATAAAATTTCAAATATTTCTTAACGCATAAGTGTGCCACTAGAGGGCGTAAGCTCACATTTCCGCTTACAGCAATATCTGTGGACTAAAAACCCAACTGAAAAATATTCTTTTTCGATCCGATGTCTAACTATGAAAACTCCTTATTTGTATTTTCTTCACAAAATAATGCACAATTTTGCCACTAGGGGTGCAAATATGCAGAGTTACGCACATAGATGTCACAAAACAAGAAGATGTACTTCCCTTGAGGAAGATGGATGTTGGAATAGAAGCTAAGAAGCTGTTGCATACTCTTTCAGAAAATCAAGTTCAAAAAGTGTTGCACAATTTCCGACAATGTTTTTCCAAGATGGCAGAATATCTACAAAAAAAATTGCCACTTGACTGTCAGATTCTAAAAGATTTTAGAGTTCGGAATCCATCAATGAAGGATAGTGCAAACACAGAACACACCATTCGTAGGCTGTGTGTAACTTTAAAACCTTTGAAATTGACTAACAGTGAAACTGATGCCATTATGCAAGAATGGAGAAAGTACAAATTAGGAAAGATTGATGATTATTTTATCAAATCTGAAGAGATTATCAGTGGTGTGCCAATGTAAAATGTGAAATACCAGCAAGCTGACATATACTGGGGCAAAATTTTTCAGATTGTAGATACTGATACTGGGAAACCAAAGTATGGAAATTTAGTCAAACTTGTTACAACTTGTCTTACCCTTTTCCATGGGAATGCTGATGTAGAGCGTGACTTTTCCATGAATAATGCTTTACTAACCAAAGATCGATGTCAGTTAAATGAAAAAAAAAACTATTGTAAGTGTAAGAATTGCGAAGGACAAAATCAGAAGTGGGAATTGCATTTCTAATATTCCAATTACTCAGCTAATGTTGAAATTGTTAGAGAAGCTCATGCATCTTATCAGGCTGATTTAGAATATCAGAAAAAATATGTGGAGCAAGCCAGGAGGCAAAAGAAGGCAGAAGAAATTGAAATTAAAGGAAAAAAAAAATGTGCGGTTGAAAAGAAAGATAGATTTGGAGTTTGAAATTAAAAATTTAACTGTAAAAGGAGGTCAGCTTAAGTTTGAAATCCAGCTTGGGCAAAAATTGCTTGATGAAGGAACTGAAAAGCTCAAGAAGGTAATAATGGCTAAGAATATGAAAGAGGCATCTATTGCAAATTCAATTATTGAAGCTGGTACAAAGAAATTAAGAGAAAATATGGAGCTTATGGATGAAACTCAGCAGAAGCTAAAAGATATTGAGATTGAACTTGGATCAGTAACTAAAAAAACATGAGTAAATTTTCAAAAATTAAGGATCATATTAGATCTAAGCAAAAGTTCTGTTGTTTTTCTGATGGACACTAATGTGTGTTTACGGCATGCAAACCAAGCTTGTGCACATTTATGCAAATCAATTTGAGATAAGGTTGTGGCTTATGTTGGTTAGGCATTCAGTTTAACTATTCAGTTTATAGTGGACCTGTGTATTCAATATGTCTGTGGATAAAGTGCATTTGAGACAGTGTCCTTCAAGAGCTCCAGAAAAGAAACAATGCAACAATCACAAGTCAAAACTTATATGAAGTGTTTGTAGAAAACACTGTTACAGTTCATGCATGTCAAACTGTCTACCAGATTCCGTTCTGGAAACTTCAGTTTAGAGGATGAATCACTATTTGGATGGCCCAATGCTGTCAGTGAATTATGAACCATCATTCAATATTTTCCTTGCCAGACCTCTGAAAAATGCCAAAATTGGTGAGAAACTCTTAATTCACAGGCAAATGGCTTACAGCACATTCATTAGCTTATTATTATTTGTAGCACTTTGATACCAAAATATTTGTCCTAAAAGAACTTGTGTGATCAGGTTAGAACGAATGCATCATGCCCGTCATCTTGCAGAGTCCTTTTTGGAGTAAGAGTTTATTGGTTATTAAAAGTGGGTTCTGTACAATGATGTGTAATCAAAAAAAGAATATTGTGAAGCAGAACAAACTCCAATTCCTACTCCAAAGCTCAGCTTGAGGTTATGCTTTGTTAGTGGTGCGATTGTAATGGAATTTTGACGATTATGGGCAAAACACGTAACAATATTAACAAAGAAAGGTGACTTGATCACGCTCATCTTGATCATGCATTAAAAATGTATAACAACCAACTTGCAAAGGTGCTAATAACCAAAGGCGGGTGGTCGTAGTGAGGCGTGATCAAGTCACCTTTCTTTGTAATGGAATTGTCTAAGGCGAGCTTCTGAGATCCAACAGAAAAACTGTTAACGGAAACAGCTCTAAAAACTCAGCTCAGTACCTGCTTTTGTAAAGCATTCATCTTTGGTAAACAAAAGGAACTTCGTGTTCAACCAGGACATCAGCAAATCGGAGGAAAATGAAAGGTATGACATTTTTTAAATAAAATCTTATTACATGTTATATATATGTATAAGTTTCTGTTTTCAAATTTCAGCAACAATGTTACATTTTTGGATATTGATAGCATGTTAAGATGTTTGTTTTACATAGCATAACTGCAACAGATTGAGACTGCTAAACTTTTTAATAAAAGTGCAACTGCTTATTATTGATGAATCATTGATATTACTTTTCAGAGGGAGATACTTCAGAAAAGGTGGATTTCAAATATTTTTACTCTTCAAAAATTCTAGAGTGGACATTTCTCAAAGGGAATTGACTAATATTTATGCATAGCTACTACATAGTGAGAAATATACTTTCTGATAGTTGGTTTGCACTAGTATGCATTAATTTGCTCTTTGCGGTACATTTTGAAAATTCCTACTTTTTACCTACTTTTTTTTTGTGGAATTCCTACTTTTGTTCCTACTTTTTTCTGAATGATGGCTACACTCCCTGGATCACTAATGAATATAATTGCACACAGCCCTTGGACATAAGGTTTTCCCGTTATTTTCTTTCATTTCACGGAAATTTTTGTGCATACTTAGTTTGCTGGCGAGTAAAAATTTAAAACATAGCTACAGCATCGATATCTTGTTGAAAATTCCTTCCATAAATAAAATGTAACACATATACTTGCTACCATGATTATGTGTTTAAGAAATAACAATGCCTTTGGTCCTTTGAGAAAGTTCTAGATATTTCACCTTTACTTACCCTTAAATTTCCAATGTAAGCATTATTTCAAAATAATTAAATACAAATACTATTTTATGTATTGATTGTGTGGTATATGAAAGCATTTCAAAAGAAATGCCACATACCTATGTATTTTTGAGTTTTTATGGGTTTTTTTTTTTTCTATTCTGTAATTTGCTTCAATAATTGAACTAAAGCCAAAGTAGAAAAATAAAGTTTTCTCAAAATCAGTGTAGTATACTATATATAAAAGCTTAGTAGATATTAAACCTAGTCACATTTTTCAGTGACAATTTTGGTATTTCAGTATTTATCTGTGATTCTAAGTTTCTGATTAGCTGCAGCAGACATCATTTTTAACATTAGCTGCATTAAGTTTTCCCAAGCGTGTAGGAAGTTGTTTGTTGTAGGTTACAAATTGAACAGACGTATAGTTTCACTATATTTTTAAGTAAGAGCATTTGGATCATATGTCCTGGAAAAGTCCTGGAATTTTGTCATTGAAAAAGCGTATGAACCATGCTAATCGTTATTGATATGTCTTGTTCATTTTATTGCTTTCTTGCAAATATGATGGAGGGAAGTCAATGGCAAGTATAGACTAGACCCATATGTGATTAAAGGAACGGCCTACTCAAATCAAGATATTCCGCCGAAAAAGTGTCCCATTTTTCTGTTTGGAATATAGCAGAGATTGCCGTATGGCAGTGCCAGGAGCGAGCTTGTATCTTACCTTCGCCATATTAAAGACTGTTGTTTTCTGTGCTTACTGAAGTTTATTTGCAATTAAATGTATCAATTTCAAGTCGAAAATTTTATACCTAGAATTTCATGAATGATACGTTATTGTTTTTACAGCTTTATTTTTCGAATCACACGGAAAATACATGTTTTCGTCAACAGACATTTAAACTCACTTTACGTTATCTACAAACTGTTTAATATAAATTAGGAATTGTTCATAATGAAAAAATTAAGTGGTAATCGAAAAAACACCTGGTGAGACATTTCTGCGTATCTGTTAAAAATAACGAGACTGTACTTTTTGTCATTTGAGTAGGTTGTTCCTCTAGTCACGTGGGTCTAGGTATAGATGTACTTGTATGTATAAGAATTTATTACAAACAGCAAAATTAGGATTGATCATTTTTGGAGAGATATATTGTATCAAAAGACATTTGGAGAGTGGATATATTCATCTTTGGCTAAAGTTGTGAAAGCATGCCTTGTTTTATCACATGTCAACTTCGATGTAGAGAGAGGCTCTTCTGTATCACGGAAGAGTTCTTTCAGATGAGAAGGCATCTATGTCTGAGAAGATGTTGAATGAGAGACTAACAATTCGAAATGCATTAAAAATGTATAACAACCAACTTGCAAAGGTGCTAATAACCAAAGGCGGGTGGTCGTAGTGAGCGATGGGTTTGCCTCCTCGGTGCGCTCCGTGGTAACAACGGCACACACAACAGCACACAGGCCAAAATTCACACAGGCCGTAGTGGCCTGTGTGAATTTTGGAGAGGTGCAAGCTAGTTCTGTGTGACATTGGCGAAAAGACCCCAGCTCACTGGGTTTTGTTCCAGAATCCTTAGGTTGAATGACCAACTGGAACCCTCAGCTGTGGGCTAATCCCCCACATTGATGTACTTACCTGATTGAAAAGACAAAAAGAAATATTAAGAATGACTCAAGTGTGGGATATGGTGGACCTACCACACTTGAGAAGGACAGTCCACCACGGAATCGACCTGGACTTTCTAAACGGGCGTATGAGAAAAAGATCTCGGCTGAGTGAATGTAAGATTGGCGTATGGAATACTAGAGGTATAAATGGCAAGATGAGTGAGGTGATTGGGGAGATGAATAAGTATAGACTGGATGTGCTGTGTGTAAGTGAAACCAAAAAGAAGGAAATTGGGCTAGAAGAAGTGAATGGCACGGTGAGTGTGTGGTCTGGAGTATTGGATAATATGAGAGGACAGGCTGGTGTAGGTGTGATTTTAAGTGAAAAGATGAACAACTTGATTCACTATAGTTGCATAAGTGAGAGAATTCTCTGGATTCGTTTGAAAGTGAAACTTCAGAGAATTGTAATTGTTGTAGTGTATGCTCCTTGTGACTCTGAACCTTCTGATAAGAAGGAAGATTTCTGGAATGAGCTAAAAGCTGTTTAGAGCCAGTTTGGTGCTAAAGAAAAAGTTATAATAGCAGGGGATTTAAATGCTAGAGTAGGTGTGCAGAATGCCATTTCTGACAATGTTCTGGGTAAGTTTAATGATCCTTGTGTGAATGATAATGGTGAAAGATTAATTGAACTCTGCATTGAGAATGGTTTTTGTGTATCTAATACATTTTTCAACCACAAGTATATCCACACATATACTTGGGAAAATCGTACTCTTGGTCAAAAGCGTGTGATAGATTTTGTTGTCTACGATCAGCGTTTGAAACACTTAGTTGTTGACGCCCGTGTGATGAGAGGTGCGGATGTTGGTTCTGATCATTACTTGGTAGTGTCACGAGTGAAACTTAATGTTGGTTGGAGGAAAAGGAATAGGAAGAGACCCAGGATAGAAAGAATAAAGGTTGATAGGCTCCTTGAAGATCATCAGCGGTATTCTGACTTACTCAGAGAACAACTGAAGGATCTGAAGTCTGGTGAGAGGGATGTAGAAAAGAAGTGGGAATGTTTTAAGAACTGTGTTGTCACTGCTGCTAAAGAGTTCTGTGGCACCACAATAGTGGGTAACAATAGAGGTGATGCTTGGTGGAATAGTGAGATTGAAGAGGCGGTCAAGAGAAAGAAGGAAGCCTATTTGGGGATGTTGCAAGGTAGAGTCTCTGTGGATGAATATCGCTGTAAGAAGCGTGAAGCTGCTAAGCTGGTTCGCCACAGTAAGGCAAAAGATAGGAAGGAGAAAGTGGAAAGGCATGAACTGGCTTTTTGGAAAGATAGGAAGTCCTTCTGGAAGTACATGAGACTCAGGAAAAATAGGGAAAACAAAGTTGTAAGTTGTGTGAAGAATGAGATTGGGGAAATGATATGGGAGCCCAATGAGTTAAGTGACAGATTGGGTGAATACTTCTGTAAGTTATTAGATCAATGAAGCAAAGATGGTTCTGAGACAGATGCAGATGATGTCACAATGAGGGATGAAAGCACAGGAGGGATCTCAAGAGAAGAAGTGTGTAAAGCTCTAAAATCTCTTTAGAATGGTAAGGCTCCAGGAGTTGATGGCATAACTGCAGAGATGTTGAAATATGGTGGTGGCTCTATAATTGACTGGTTAACTGAAATTTGCCAGTTGTGCTGGGAGTTAGGAATGGTCCCTCAGGATTGGAAGGATGCTATCATTGTTCCCTTGTATAAGGGAAAAGGTGATCAGACTGAATGCAAGAACTATCGGGGTATTAGCCTACTGAGTGTGCCAGGGAAAGTGTTTGGTAAGGTTGTTATTGAAAAAGTAAGGGGGCTTACATCATTGAAAGTGTGGGATGTTCAGAGTGGTTTTATGCCTGGTAAAGGCTGCATTAACCAGATTTTTGCATTGCACATGATGATTGAAAAGTATCTGGCTGTTGGGAAGAAAGTTTTTACTGCCTTCATAGATTTAGAGAAAGCTTACGACCGAGTGAATAGGACACTTTTGTGGAAGGTATTGAATGAATATGGTGTTACTGGGAATCTACTTAATAGTATAAAAGCCATGTATGCTGGTAGTAGAGCCTGTGTACGAGTGAATGGTGTTTTATCAAAATGGTTTTCCATTGGTGCAGGAGTTAGACAAGGTTGTGTAATGTCACCATGGCTGTTTAATATATTTATGGACGCATGCATGTGTGAGGCCAAAATAGATAATAGCGGCTTATGTCTTGGTGATATCAGTGTGTGCAGATTGCTGTATGCTGATGACACTGTCCTGTTGGCAGAGAGCAAAAGTGAGTTGCAGAGTATGTTGACTCGGATGCATGAAGTTTGCATGAAATTCAAACTGAGTATAAATAAGGGAAAAAACCAAAGTTATGGTGTTTGAGAGAGGAATGGGTAGCACTGAATGTAAGTATAAATGGCACTGTGATTGACCAGGTGAGTGAGTTTGTGTATTTAGGAAGCATGTTTGACAGAGAGAACAAGTTGGATGGTGAAATCAGTAGGCGAGTGAATTCTTCTTTGAAAGTCATAGCTGCTCTTGGAGGTTTTCACAGGAATGATGGGTTCTCTAGAGAGTCCCGCATGGCTGTGTTTGAAAGTGTAATTGTTCCTACTCTGATGTATGGTAGTGAAACCTGGGTACTGCAGAAGGAAACATAGTCGTTTGTGTGCTGGAGAAATGCGTTACTTACGTGGGGTTTGTGGCAAGACACGATATGATTGTGTGAGAAATGAAGATGTATTGCAGTTGTGTGATGTGAAGCAAAATGTTGTTAGCAAGGTGGAGACCAATATGCTTCGGTGGTTTGGCCATGTTGAAAGAATGAGTGATGAAATGCTTACTAAGAAAATCTTTTCAGCCCAAGTGGTGGGAAGGAAAGGCAGAGGAAGGCCAAGGAAGACATGGGTGGATCAGATTCAGGAGTGTCTGCATGAGAAAAAGATTATGAGTATGAAGTATAAAAGATCTTGTGTACGGCGTGTAATGGATATCAGTGAAGCACGAGTTGTATGTCAAGATCGCTATAAATAGAGAAGTTTGATACGACAACAATAAGTAAAAATATCTGGTAGTTTGTATTTCTTTTTGGAGCTAACCTCTGAATCTCAGAGAACAGCTTAGTGATATGTATGTATGTAATAACCAAAGAACTAAAAAAATTGGCACTTAATGCACATAGGTCATATAGCAACCATTTGGAAGAGGAGCAAAGATTAAAGGAACAGCAACTGAAAGCAGAGAAAGAAAGTGCTGAGAGATTGAAACAAGAATTGCTAAATAAAGGATTTGAAGAGCAGAAAGCCAACTATAGAAAACATGGAAAACAAGATAAAAATTCTTGTTCAAGAAAAAAGAGAAGTATTATACAAGAATCATCAAACTTTGTGCTTAAAGAAGCCAGTGAGAGACTAAAGCAAGCATTAAAAAAAAAAAACATACCTGCAATACGAGTTGCACATGGCATTCTAGAAGGATCAGAGGAACTGCGACAAAAGGAAAGACAACATGAACTTGCAGCATTAAAAATGAATAGGGTAGTTCATAAAAGAAAATCCTCCCTAATTGATGCATTTATGCAGATAACCTCAAAAAAGGAATAAATCTAAGGTTAATGAGGAAGCTATTTTGTTAAGCCTACCCTTATATGCACTGATGACAGTAGTATAAATTCACACTCAATTTTTTGAAATAATTTACTGCATATAACTCTTGGGGGGGGGGGGGGGGGGTCATAAAAAGTTTTTGATGTTCCATGACAATTTTCAGAAGAATTATAATCATTTCAAAAAATTTGAGCTTTGGTTTTATTATTGCCATCAGTGGGTGTAAGGATAATCTTAGTTTTACTGTTATTGTTGTTAGAGCTTTGAAAATTGATCATGGTTGACATCTAGGGATTTTAACTGTCTGCTGTTATAAAAGTAACCCAAATTAGAAGAAAGTCAAGTTTTTTGTTTTCTTATTTCTGTAATTATGAGTTGGAATAATTTTACAGGATAAAGTAATTTCTTTATATTTGTCTCAAAAGCATCAAGAACATTGTGAAGAATGACTGTAACATTTACAAGGCAGGTGTATATAAGTGTAATGCTCCATATCAATTATACCTGACCTACACAGACTTGAGCTTGAATCGTAAGACAGTTGTCCATGCCCTAATGAAATGAAGACGTTTCAGACAGGTTTTTTACATTTACCTTTCAAATATGGGAATCAAAATAAAATGTACTCTTTTACGACATAATTCAAAATCATGTTAAGCACCATTATTATTATTACCTATGAGTTAGAGTTTCCATTATTGAAGAGGGAGATTATTACACTATACCCATTCCATTCCTGATGATAATAAACTGCAAGTTTTCATTTATTTAGTTCTAGGCTTTGTGTTTTTGTTCCATACTATAAACACATTCACAGTGTTTGATATTTATTGTCATAGCTATACAAAAGACAAGTTTGAAATATTTCCAAATGTTCATCTATTCGAATGAGATTCTTTCCTAGCTGTTGGTATAGCCAAATTTTTGATAAATTTAAAACACTAAAATAGACGAAACCTTTTTTAAAGCATTTTTAAAATAATAAGATATTAATGATTGATTGTATCAATTATTTTTGTTGTATATTAGTATTTTGTACATTTACTAAAATGTTTGACAGCCTTGAAGGAGGTAAGGGCTTTTCTTGCCCCCCCCCTTCGTACAAGTACTCGTATGGGTGCCACTGCTTGTGCAGGGTAAAGGTACTTGCTTACATGTAAGTATTAATTGGGAGTGACATGTACTGTATATAGCGAAAGAGTGAAATTTAAAATGTAGAGCAATACGAGATGCAAATGTGTGTGTATATATATGTATATGGAGAGAGAGAAACTGAAATTCAAGACGAATAACACTGTTATATGCTATAATGATTAACCAAGTAATGCTATGTACTGTTTCACATTTTTAGGATCTCAAAGTTGATTTTCTGTAACCAGAAGTTATGAAAAGAACTTTGAAGGAAGGGGTTGTCATGATATTTCCAAAATGTAAAACTTCTGTAATGCCACTCATAAAGATCCAGACTTACAAATTTTGTTAGTAGATATTGGCCACCAAGACCAAAATTGTTAGTGGCCATAAAAAAAACTCAGTGGCCAAACTTTGAAAAAAAAAATCAAATTGTATATTTCATACAAAATTATTTTTATAAAATTGCTTAGTATAATATCACTATGTTTTATTTTGCATATTTCAGTTATAGTATTCTTAAAAGTTGAAACTGAAGTAATAAAACCATGCAGGAGAGTGAGAACATCGCCCGGGGAGGGGAATGTGCTCACGGGAGAAATCTTTGCACCGTCCGGCTTCCAGTTTTGGAAATTTTTCCGCTATTTTCAAGCTGAAATACAAATATTTATGCAGTTAAATATTACTTAACAATAATACTGGGCAGAGGCAATACCGCGAGAAAAAAGGAATTACGATTTCGGGGAAAATCTGAACTTTGTCGACCTTCTGTTTTCGAAATTTTCGTAAAGATGGAATTCCATCGTCCGACGAACATTCCCTGTCACCCCTCCCCCCAGTTGTGTTCACTGGTTTATTGATCTCACGAATGACCAAAATAATAACTAAAAAGATGGAAATCCTCGATTTCGCGGAAGAATCTGATGCCTGAGATTAACGGGGAAATTTTTGCGGCGTCTAACCTCCGTTTTCGCACATTGTTGCCTACAGTTTCAAGCTGAAATACTTTTATGCAATAAAATCATATTTAACAATAAAACTTTACACTAAGGCAACATCGGGAGAAAAAAATTACGATTACTGTAACTTAACTCCATTCAACTACCGTTTTCAAAAGTTTTGAGACACGAAATACAGTCTCCAGGCAAAACTCCCCCAACCCCACCCACCCACCTGCAAATTGTCTTTAGTTTTACCCTGATCCTGAGAACGATCTAAATGTTGACAAAAAAGAAAAAGCGCGGAATTCCGTGAGTCCGCTTAAGAATCTCGTGCATATCATAAAACAATAAAATAAAAAAAAATGAAAATTCATAGAATCTGTAGTTTCAACAGCGAAGTCCGTAGAAACTACGGACATTCCATAGTAGTTCGCAGGTATGGAAATATTATTACAGTACAACCTCGAAAATCCGGACTATGCCGATTCCGGATTTTAGAATTTTCCTATGATTATTGAAAAGGTACGAGGTCTTGCATCAGAGAAAGTGTGGGATGTTCAGAGTGGTTTTATGCCTGGTAAAGACTGCACTAATCGAATTTTTGCATTACGCAGGATGATTGAAAAGTATCTGGCTGTTGGTAAGAAAGTTTTTGCTGCCTTAATAGATTTAGAGAAAGCTTACGACCGAGAAAATAGGACACTTTTGTGGAAGGTATTGAATGAATATGGTGTTACTTGGAATCTACTTAATAGTGTAAAAGCCATGTATGCTGGCAGTAGAGCTTGTGTGCGAGTGAATGGTGTCGAATCAAAATGGTTTTCCATTGGTGCAGGAGTCAGGCAAGGTTGTGTAATGTCACCATGGCTGTTTAATATATTTATGGATGCAAAAGTGAGTTGCAGAGCATGTTGTCCCGAATGTACGAAGTTTGTATGAAATTCAAACTGAGTATAAATAAGGGAAAAACCAAATGTATGGTTTTTGAGAGAGGAACTGGTAGTACTGAATGTAATATAAGTCTAAATGGCACAGTGTTTGACCAGGTGAATGAGTTTGTATATTTAGGAAGGTTGTTTGACAGAGAACAAATTAGATGGCGAAATTAGTAGGCGAGTGAATTCATCATTGAAAGTCATGGCTGCTTTAGGTTTTCACAGAAATGATGGGATTCTCAAAAGAGTCCTGAATGGCTAGGTATGAAAGTGTAATTGTTCCTACTCTGATGTATGGTAGTGAAACCTGGGTACTACAGAAGAAACATAGGAGTTGTTTGTGTGCTGGTGAAATGCGTTACTTACAGGGGGTTTGGGGGAAGACACGTTCAGATCATGTGAGGAATGAAGATGTGTTGCAGTTGTGTAATGTGAAGCAAAATATTGTTAGCAAGGTGGAGACTAATATGCTTTGGTGGTTAGGCCATGTTGAAAGAATGAGTGATGAGATGCTTACTAAGAATTTTTTCGGCCGAAATGGCTGGAAAGAAAGGATGAGGAAGGTCACAGAAGTCATGGGAGGATCAGATTCAGAAGTGTCTGCATAAGAAAAAGATTGAGTATGAAGTATAGAAGGTCTTATGTACATCATGTTATGGATGTCATTGAAGCCCACGTTGTGTCAAAATCGCTGTAAATGGATAAGTTTGATACGGCAACAGTAAGTAAATAATCGGTTAAAAATTTATCTGGTGGTTTGTATTATCTGTTAAATGTTTATTTGTCAGATGGTCTTTCTTTGAGAAGCTAACCGCTGAATGTCAGAGAACAGCTTAATGATATGTATGTATGTATGTATTTCCAAGTTTGGGTCTGCAAACACAGCTGCAGAAGTAAATATGAATGATAGCCACACACATATAACTGAAATGAATGTTGGATTTCTAACTAAGAATGACAGACTGTTTGGCATTTTACAATGATGTCATACCTGAATTTTTAAAAAAATATTGAAATATTACTTCCACTGCCCAAAATGTCTGTTTAAGCAGCAGAATGATATACAGTAAAGTAGCAAATTGTTAGGAACACCTGCTTAATACTGTGTTAGGCTGCCTTTGGTATTCAAAATAAGTTCAATTTGATGCAGCCAGAATTGGTTTAAGACGATGCTATTCTACATGCATGTTCAGTCATGTAGTTACGATAGCATCTATGAATTGCTGATTTTTTGTTGGAGGAAGATCTCTGTTACAAATGGCTCTCTCAATCTCATCTCACAGGTGTTCAATTGGCAGTGTTCAAGTTGTTGTTCGCATTTTTACCAAATCACGATAAAGATAGTAATTTTTTTTGTCATCCCGTCCACCGTTTTGCCTTGAGCTATTTTCATCGCTGTTTTGTTCCACCAACCTGGCTTCCTTCCCCATCATTTTTCTTTCTGTCATTCCGCCCACCCCAGCTTCACCCTTGCACTGTTTTTCATCCCAGTCATACTTGTTTCTGTCATCGTGCCCACACCTGCTTTGCCCTTGTATTGCTTTTTCAACCCCGTCATTTCTTTGTTCCATCATAGCTGCTTCGCCTTGCCGACCTGGTATCCTTCCTCATCATTTTTAAACAATAAAAAAAAAAAAAAAAAAGAAAATTCATAGAATCTGTAGTTTCGACAGCGAAGTCCGTAGTCAGCCAACTAAATCCGTAGAAACTACGGACATTCCATAGTAGTTCGCAGGTATGGAAATATTATTACAGTACAACCTCGAAAATCCGGACTATGCCGATTCCGGATTTTAGAATTTTCCTATGGACTATGCAAGTTTTCAGCAAACATTCATTAAAAATAATAAAAAGAAAATGCCTAACTTCTAAAGTTTTCATCGGATTTTGACTAAAATTCACATGGGAGTTTATTTTGAAGTGTCTTGGTAAAAGATCCAGACTCACGGTCGCCAGGTCGCCACTGGCGATAAACTTCATCGTCGTGGCGACTAAAAATGTTTGACTAAATTGCCAATTCTGGCGACCTGTACGGGGAAAACATTTATTTTATTTAACTTGTATTGTACGGAATTTTTTTTTTTTTAACTTGTACGGAACTCGCACTTTTTTGAAAATTTTTACTCCAAATGTACGGAAATCGCACGAAATGGCACAAAATTTGAGTTGTACGGAAGTCAGCCATCACCTTTTTCATTCTGCTTGAACAGCAGAAAAGAAAAAAAAGTTTATGAAAAAGGCGAGGGCTACGGTTTTTGATCACAAAGAATGCGCGAAGGCTGATAGTTCATCGTAGGGGAACGAGATTGCGGTGGGGATGAAAGCCGGTGGTGGACAGCTCAACTGTCTGCGTCCGAAAAGTCCAACTGGAAGAAATTTTTATTTTAAAAAATTCAATTTTTTAAGTAACTGAATGCAAATTTAACAGTAACCAAGACACGTCAAAATAAACTCCCATGTGAAATTTCATCAAAATCCGATGAAAACTTAAGAAGTTAGGCATTTTCTTTTTATTATTTTTAATGAATGTTCGCTGAAAGCCTGCATATTCCATAGAAAAATTCGGAATCGGCATAGTCCGTATCTCCGGACGATTCCGGATTTTCGAGGTTGTACTGTAATAATATTTCCATACCTGCGAACTACTACGGAATGTCCGTAGTTTCTACGGATTTAGTTGGTTGACTACGGACCTCGCTGTCGAAACTACGGATTCTATGAATTTTCATTTTTTTAAAATATTTTATTGTTTTATGATATGCACGAGATTCTAAGTGGTCTCGCGGAATTCCACATTTTTTTTGTCATCATTTAGATCGTTCTCAGGATCAGCGTAAAACTGAAGACAATTTGTGGGTGGGTGGTGGTAGTTCCGTCTGGAGACAGTATTTCGTGTCTCAAAACTTTCGAAAACGGTAGTTGAATGGAGTTACAGTAATCGTAATTTTTTTCTCCAGATGTTGTCTTAGTGTAAAGTTTTATTGTTAAATATGATTTTATTGCATAAAAGTATTTCAGCTTGAAACTGTAGGCAACAATGTGCGAAAACGGAGGTTAGACGCCACCAAAATTTCCCCGTAATCTCAGACATCAGATTCTTCTGCGAAATCGAGGAACTCCGCCTTTTTCATTGTTATTTTGGTCATTCGCGAGATCAATAAACCAGTGAAAACAATTGGGGGGAGGGGTGACAGGGGATGTTCGTCGGAGGACGGAATTCCATCTTTTCGAAAACGGAAGGTCGACGGAGTTCAGATTTTTTCTGCAATCGTAATTCCTTTTTTCTCGCAATGTTGCTTCTGCCCAGTATTATTGTTGTTAAATAACATTTAACTGCATAAATATTTGTATTTCAGCTTGAAAATAGCGAGGAAATTTCCAAAACCGAAAGTCGGTCGGTGCAATGATTTCTCCCATAAGCACACTCCCCTCCCGCACGATGTTCCCACTCTCCTGCATTGTTTTATTACTTCAGTTTCAACTTTTGAGAATACTGTAACTGAAATATGCAAAATAAAACATACTGATATTATACTAAGCAATTTTATAAAAATAATTTAGTATGAAATATACAATTTGATTTTTTTTTTTTTTTTTTTTTTTTTTTTCAAAGTTTGGCCACTGAGTTTTTTTTTTTTTATGGCCACTAACAATTTTGGTCTTGGTGGCCAATGTCTACTAGCAAAATTTCTAAGTCTGGATCTTTATGTCTTGGTCACTGTAAAATTTGCATTCAGTCATTTAAAACATTGGAGAATTATTTTTTAATAAAAAAATTCTCCCAGTTGGACTTTTCCGATGCAGACAGTTGAGCTGTCTACTACTGGCTTTCATCTCCACCGCAACGTTGTGAACCTCGTTCCCCTACGATGTCATGACCCATCAGCCTTGGAGCATTCTTTGTGAACAAAAACCGAAGCCCTCTCTTTTTTAATAAACTTTTGTTTTTCTTTTGTCCTGTTTAAGCAGAATAGCAGAATGAAAAAGGTGATGGCCGACTTCCGTACAACTCAAATTTTGTTCCATTTCGTGCGATTTCCGTACATTTGGACTAAAAATTTTCAAAAACGTGCAAGTTCCGTACAAGTTAAATAAAATAAATGTTTTTCCCATACAGCTCGCCAGAATTGGCAATTTAATCAAGCATTTTTAGTCGCCACGAAGATGAAGTTTATTGCCAGTGGTGACCTGGCGACCGTGAGTTTGGATCTTTAGCCACTCATAATGTAAATTTCTCTTCCGGGGGACCATGACGCTCCAAGAAGGGTAAAGCGATGTCAGGGACGGTATAAAAATTGAGATTGGATAGGGGGTTCTTCGGAGAATCGCCACGGTTGTTAAGGTTGGGGTGTGACCGAAGGGGACGTTGGGGGAGACAGTTGTAAAAAGAGGCTGGGTTCCCACTCAACCTGGGGAAACAGAGAAAACTGGGAATTCTCAGGGAATTTGAAAATGGTCCCCAAAATCGGGGAAAACTCAGGTAAAAATTACCCTTTTTTGTAAAAATCAATGGATACTTCTTTTTGCCAAAAAAAAAAAAAACCTTATTTTTTCAAGATTTCAAACTTTTGCTTGCAATTACTGCCTGCCTAGAATTTGGTAGATCTTACTTTCAGCTATATTAAGTATTTCCTTTATTCTCTAAAAAATGCAAAATTGAATTTTTAAAATTGCCAGTTATTAAGCTTTTGTTTAATATCTGCAGGCAGTTGTTATAACATGGAGCAATTAGGCACAATGGCTCCTGCTTGAAGAAACACTTCACAAGGAACCAACCAAATGAGGGATCAAAGTCCTTTGTCTGTTGGTTCTCTTGAAACATGTTTCTTCGATCAGAGCCATTCTATCATTAAGCTTAGCTGCATTGTGGTATAGAAAAACTGAAACTATTCAACTGACAGATTTTTTTCTTACATATGATCTGTTTCTATGGGAATGTATTTACAAATTCCGTGTGGGTAGTATTCACAAAAGTTGACGGAACTTTGGTACAGAAAATGTGCCACAGTTAGTTATTAATGAAAAGCAGGATATTTTATTAAGGCAAATTACGTAAAGAATTTACAAGTGTGTGCTTTGGTGAGAAAAATGAATGGAATGGAATGAAATGTAACAATTCTTTGCAACATGCCACTCTGGAAAACTTTAAAAACCACCTAGAGAACCTGGAAAAGTTAGGGAATTTTTTTTATTACTTTTGGGTGGAAACCCACGAAGGAAAGACACGATGATGGTAGAATGGAGGAAAGACTCTGCTCGGTGGTCACCCACGGAAAGTGAAAATTAACTTGTAAATAAATGTGTATGCATGTATATGTACTGATAGAACTGCTTAATAAAGCTCTTGTCATGCAATAATAAAGCCATCTTATTTATGAAAAATGTGATGGATAATGTAAGGATAAAGTAAAAATCATGAATACGGAAAAGCAACGAAAGAAAGTCATTCTCCTGGCTGGTCATCACAGCTGCAAAAAGAAACAAACAAAATGCCTCTGATACATCGTAGCAAAGCCCTTGCAAAAGGTCCTCTTGAGGTTCACTAGCTCTTTTCTGCAATTGGAGAAAAGACAGTGGGAATGAAAAAATAAACAGGGCAAAGCAGTGTGCAAGGGCAGAAAGAAAAAAATGATGAAGGATACCAGGTCAGCAAGGCGAAGCAGCTATGATGGAACAAAGAAATGATGGGGTTGAAAAAGCAATACAAGGGCAAAGCAGGTGTTGGCACGATGACAGAAACAAGTATGACTGGGATGAAAAACAGTGCAAGGGTGAAGCTGGGGTGGGCGGAATGACAGAAAGAAAAATGATGGGGAAGGAAGCCAGGTTGGTGGAACAAAACAGCGATGAAAATAGCTCAAGGCAAAACGGTGGACGGGATGACAAAAAAAATTACTATCTTTATCGTGATTTGGTAAAAATGCGAACAACAACTTGAACACTGCCAATTGAACACCTGTGAGATGAGATTGAGAGAGCCATTTGTAACAGAGATCTTCCTCCAACAAAAAATCAGCAATTCATAGATGCTATCGTAACTACATGACTGAACATGCATGTAGAATAGCATCGTCTTAAACCAATTCTGGCTGCATCAAATTGAACTTATTTTGAATGCCAAAGGCAGCCTAACACAGTATTAGGTAGGTGTTCCTAACAATTTGCTACTTCACTGTATATCATTCTGCTGCTTAAACAGACATTTTGGGCAGTGGAAGTAATATTTCAATATTTTTTTAAAAATTCAGGTATGACATCATTGTAAAATGCCAAACAGTCTGTCATTCTTAGTTAGAAATCCAACATTCATTTCAGTTATGTGTGTGGCTATCATTCATATTTACTTCTGCAGCTGTGTTTGCAGACCCAAACTTGGAAATACATACATACATACATACATACATACATATCATTAAGCTGTTCTCTGACATTCAGCGGTTAGCTTCTCAAAGAAAGACCATCTGACAAATAAACATTTAACAGATAATACAAACCACCAGATAAATTTTTAACCGATTATTTACTTACTGTTGCCGTATCAAACTTATCCATTTACAGCGATCTTGACACAAAGTGGGCTTCAATGACATCCATAACATGATGTACATAAGACCTTCTATACTTCATACTCAATCTTTTTCTCATGCAGACACTTCTGAATCTGATCCTCCCATGACTTCTGTGACATTCCTCATCCTTTCTTTCCAGCCATTTCGGCCGAAAAAATTCTTAGTAAGCATCTCATCACTCATTCTTTCAACATGGCCTAACCACCAAAGCATATTAGTCTCCACCTTGCTAACAATATTTTGCTTCACATTACACAACTGCAACACATCTTCATTCCTCACATGATCTGAACGTGTCTTCCCCCAAACCCCCTGTAAGTAACGCATTTCACCAGCACACAAACAACTCCTATGTTTCTTCTGTAGTACCCAGGTTTCACTACCATACATCAGAGTAGGAACAATTACACTTTCATACCTAGCCATTCAGGACTCTTTTGAGAATCCCATCATTTCTGTGAAAACCTAAAGCAGCCATGACTTTCAATGATGAATTCACTCGCCTACTAATTTCGCCATCTAATTTGTTCTCTGTCAAACAACCTTCCTAAATATACAAACTCATTCACCTGGTCAAACACTGTGCCATTTAGACTTATATTACATTCAGTACTACCAGTTCCTCTCTCAAAAACCATACCTTTGGTTTTTCCCTTATTTATACTCAGTTTGAATTTCATACAAACTTCGTACATTCGGGACAACATGCTCTGCAACTCACTTTTGCATCCATAAATATATTAAACAGCCATGGTGACATTACACAACCTTGCCTGACTCCTGCACCAATGGAAAACCATTTTGATTCGACACCATTCACTCGCACACAAGCTCTACTGCCAGCATACATGGCTTTTACACTATTAAGTAGATCCCAAGTAACACCATATTCATTCAATACCTTCCACAAAAGTGTCCTATTTTCTTGGTCGTAAGCTTTCTCTAAATCTATGAAGGCAGCAAAAACTTTCTTACCAACAGCCAGATACTTTTCAATCATCCTGCGTAATGCAAAAATTCGATTAGTGCAGTCTTTACCAGGCATAAAACCACTCTGAACATCCCACACTTTCTCTGATGTAAGACCTCGTACCTTTTCAATAATGACCTTACCAAACACTCCTGGCACGCTTAGTAAGCTAATACCACGATAGTTCTTGCAATCAGTCCGATAACCTTTTCCCTTATCCAAGGGAACAATGATAGCATCCCTCCAGTCCTGAGGTACCATTTCTAACTCCCAGCATAACTGGCAGATTTCAGTTAACCAGTCAATTACAGAATCACCACCATATTTCAACATCTCAGCAGTTATGCCATCAACTCTAGGAACCTTACCATTCTGAAGATATTTTAGCACTTTACACAACTCTTCTCTCAAGATCCCTCCTGTGCATGCATCTCTCACTATGACATTATCTGCTTCTGCCTCAGAATCACCTTAGGTTTCTTGACCTAGTAACTCACAGAAGTATTCACCCCATCTTTCACTTAACTCATTGAACTCCCAAATCATTTCCCCGATCCTATTCTTCACACAACTAGCAACTTTGTTTCCCCTATTTCTCCGGTGTCTCATATACTTCCAGAAAGTTTTTCTGTCTTTCCAAAAAACCATTTCATGCCTTTCCACCTTTTCCTTCCTCTCTTTTGTTTTACTCTGGCGAACCAGCTTCACTGCCTCACGCTTCTTACAGCGATATTCATTCTAAGAAAATCTACCTTGCAATATCTCTAAATAAGCTTCCTTCTTCCTCTTTACTGCCTTTTCAATCTCACTATTCCATTAAGCATCACCTGTAGTGCTACCCACTGTTTTGGTGCCACAGAGCTCTTCAGTGGCAGTGACAACGAAGTTCTTAAAACAAGTCCACTTCTTTTCTACATCCCTCTCACATGTCTTTAGCTCCTTCAGTCAGAAATTGTTTCTATAAAATGCATGATCATGACTAGCTGAGGCTGACATGGTTACCAATGCAATAACATGCTGTAGAATGAGCTTGTCACTCAAAAAGTAAACTGTATTGTAGTTTGATAGCTTTGTGACCTTTTGCCTGTTACACCACAGCTGTGTATTCCCATTCGATTAGGCTCAGTGCAGCTATAAATGCCAACTATTGTGTATAACAGTTGATTTCGTTAGGCATGTAAACAGACTGGATATTGGCTTTTCCATTAAGCATAGCACGATGGACTGTTTGACATAATTATAATGAAGTCATATAAAAAGCACCTGTGAGATATTATTTCCACTGCCTAAAATGTCAGTTTAGTTAGTGCGTTGAAGTACATTGGCAAAATGGACACGCTGGGTTGCTTAGGTTAATTATTTACTGCTAAAAGCCTCAACTTCACAAAATCTTGAAAAGTGGCTGGGCAATTGCTATCATGTGCATTCAAAGCATTTTTGAAAGGGAATGCCACCACTCTTTGTCCCATCTTCGAAATGATATAATGACCCAGTTTAATAACTGAAAACTATATTTTGAATTTCATTATTTTGAGAATTTCCATATTAATCTTTTTCACACTTGCAGGAAATTAAAAGTTATTCACTTCTGGGCTGTTTGGGCTCCACAGTGTCAGCAGATGAACGATGTTATGCAGGAACTTGTTAATGATAAAGAATACCAAGATGTTAAATTCTTCAAAGTAAGTATATCTTTTGTCTTATATATATTTTGTCCTCTCTATCTGACATGTTGTTATGTGGAAACTATTGGTTTTTCAGGAGTTCAGGGAGTTGAGTGGCCAGATTTGACTGACATCCACAGTGTTCTGTTGTTTCCATTTGAATTATTATATCCACAATGTTCATGCCATATCTGACCCTTGTAATCACCTTGAAGCGCCTGTTTTGTCAAAATAGAACTGTGCTGACATCCAGTTGCGGATTTTGCCAGAATAACTAGGAGTAAAATATACTTTATTTCGTAGGTGTAATCATGTGTCATGAACTAGCTGCAAGGATTTCAAAGTACCATATTTTCTTTCATATAAATTAGACTATATAATTCATGGGGGAGGTCCTTCATAATCCACAGATCATGAAATTTAGAAGAATAATTCCACATCTAAAATGTTGATCCCCCAGACCATAATTTCCTCCAGAAAAGTTCATTTACAGGATGATCCAACTGTCCAAAGAAATAGGTAAAAAAAGATCTTATTAAAAAAAAAAAAAAAAAATTAAATGCTTTTATGTTACTTTGAAGTGAATAAAGAGAAAAATTCACGAGGTTTTTTTTTTTTTGCATTATCACAGTTCTGTAGTTAGACCTGCAGCACCCACAAACATGTGACATTGAGCCCACAGCATTTGACTGTACATGTGAGCGAATAATACTGCATTCATTACATTGTATTTTCTGTCAAAATGCTCGTAAGTGATAAAAAAATCCAACCGTTAGTGGACGTAGAGCTATCTTTGAATTGTATTGCATTTTCAGTAATTTTCTAAATAAACAACATTTTCTTAGTTACAATGCAGATTTTTTAAAATCAAAATGCAACAAAAACATTTTTTTTAAGCTGTGTATTTTTTGCAGAACCTAAATTTAAATAATGGAAATTACGCTAATTGCCATTTTGTCAAGGTGAATAAAAAAATATTTCGTTGCAGATTTGCAGCATTAGTTTTTTTGTTCCATTAAATTCTGTATAAACGAATCAAAATATTATTCAGAATTTGAGGATTAATTTTTTTCATTGGATTCTGTGTAAACAGTTACTAAAAATTATGTTTAAAACTTGCATTTCTGCTGCTAATAATTTAAAAATGAATTTCATCTCATTCATAAAAAATTCCATACTTTAGTATGCTTTTCTGTTTTAAAGTGGTTCTGAGCTGCATAGTCCAGTTGTTTCTTTGGAGTTTCCAGTCAGCCCACTAGCAGTAGTTTCCATGTGTAGAAAAGTGTTGATGTTCAACTTTTGTTGTTATGATGTTCCAATTTTTGTTTTCATTAAAAAATGTTCAGTAAAATGGGGGGAAAAAAAAGTTGGAGTAATTATTCTGAAGAAGATTTTTGGCTCTGTAAATTTGAGATAACTAGCATTGTATGGTATATTCACTGGAGATGTTGACTGTATTTGATAGATATTGAGTTTGATTAAGTGTTTGATTAAATAGGTGATAAATCCTCCAAAGAAAATTTGTTTGATTGTTCCATAATGTTAAACTTAATTGTATTACCCCCAAGGAAGCAATACTGGCTGATCTTCTATTTAAAGCTCTGCAAACTAAGTTGAAAAATGTGTGTATATAAAAACCATATTGTCAGATTAAAATTTGACAGCAGCAACAAAAATATCATCCTAGTAATCTCTGTAAAACTTAATTTTTTTTTTACATTCCATCACTAGGATTTGCCATGATGTCATTAAACACATAGAATAAGATTAAGTCATAAAAAAATATTTATGAATTGATGTATTTGTAATAAATATATTGGTTAAAAGGGGTATTTTGTTTAACATGCTTTAAATGTTGTATGCTATCATTGAAAAAAAATGTATAAGAAAAATATTTTATTTTAAAGCATAAGAGGATAATTTTTTTAATGTGAATTATTTTAAAACATTTTGGTACAGTATATGTAGAAGTTTTGTTTTGTGGCACTTATAAAGATATGTGTGCACACACACATGTATACTCATGAGTTCATCATCATTGTCAACCATTATCAATCCACTGCTGGACGAAGGTCTCCCCAAGTTTCCTCCACAACGGTCTGTCTTGTGTCAGTCTCCTCCATGTCACTCCCGCATACTTTCGAATTTCATCCACCCATCTCCCATGTGGTCTTCTTCTGGGTCTTTTCCTGTCCCTTGGAATCCAATCTAAAATTTCGGGTGTCCATCGATGGTCTGTCCTGGCAGTATGTCCAGCCCATTGCCATTTCAGGGATTTTACTCTGATCATGATGTCTTCCACTCTTTGTCATTTTTCGGATCCACAAGTTCCTCTTCTTATCTCTCCTGGTTACACTAAGCATGCACCTCTCCATGCTGCTTTGAGTTGTCTGCAGCCTTTGTATGTCTCTTTTAGTTAAGGTCCACGTCTCTGCACCATACGTAAGCACTGGAAGGATGCATTGATCAAAGACTTTTCTTTTAAGACATAATGGCATATTGCTCTTGAAAATTATGCTGTTTCTTCCAAAAGCTCTCCAGGCAAGTTTTGTACGCCGATTAATTTCTTCACCAATGTGACCCTCACTTGATATCTGCTGTCCAAGATAAACGTACATGTCAGTTATCTCCAGCTTTTCTCCATCAATCGATAAATCTTCATTTCGTGTAAAAGCAACATCACTTTTGTCTTCTGAAAGTTCATTTTTAATCCCCCTTTTTTACTCTTGTCAGCAAGTCCTTGGATCATACTCTGCAGCTCTGATGGGGTAGTTGCAAAAATGACTATGTCATCAGCAAAACGAAGGTGGGTTAGATAATCTCCATTAAACTTTATCCCTTTGTTTTCCCAGTTCAGTGATTGAAAGACATTTTCCAATGTGGCATTAAACAGCTTCGGAGATATGGTGTCGCCTTGTCTCACTCCCTTTCCAATTTTTATGTATGTTGTATTTTCAAACAGCCGAATCTTTGCGCTTGCATTTTCATAGATGTTATTAATAATATTAATGTATGTATCTTCAATGCCGCAGGATTTCAGAGCCATTGTAACTGCTGATGGGTTTCACTGAATCAAAGGCTTTTTCATAATCGATAAAAGCCATGCACAATGGAAGTTCATATTCCCTCACTCTTTCAATTAGTTCTCTGAGTACGTGGATATGATCTATTGTGCTGTAGCCACTCCTGAATCCAGCTTGTTCTCTTGATTGAGCCATGTCCAGTGTTACCTTCAAACGGTGTGAAAGAACTTTAGTGAAGATTTTATAAACCACTGATAGGAGGCTGATAGGTCTGTAGTTCCTGAGATCCTCAATGTCACCTTTTTTATGTAGCAGGATCATTATAGCGTTGTTCCAATCCTCAGGAATCTTCCCTTCATTAAGGCATCGAGTGAAAATTTGGGTGAGTACTGTTTCGATTTCTCCACTTGCTTCTTGTATCATGTCTACAGTAATTCCATCTTCTCCTGGAGCTTTTCCCCGCTTCATGTTCTTGATTGCATGTGCAACTTCTGCTGGGAGGACTGGAAGAACTCTGGTACCTTCCATGATGTCTGGAGTACATGCATCATCCCTTTCATATAACTTGGAGTAGAAATCTTTCACTCTTGTCAAAAATATTCCTCAATTTGGGTGAGTACTGTTTCGATTTCTCCACTTGCTTCTTGTATCATGTCTACAGTAATTCCATCTTCTCCTGGAGCTTTTCCCCGCTTCATGTTCTTGATTGCATGTGCAACTTCTGCTGGGAGGACTGGAAGAACTCTGGTACCTTCCATGATGTCTGGAGTACATGCATCATCCCTTTCATATAACTTGGAGTAGAAATCTTTCACTCTTGTCAAAATTTCGCCTCTATTTCATGTTACAGAACCATCTTCTTTTCTCAGTGCCATAATCTGTTTTCTTCCCTTACTGAGATGTCCCTTTGCTATCTTTAGGCTTTGGTTGTTTTCAATTGCTTTCCTAACTAGTTCACAGTTGGATTTCCTTACGTCTTCAGGGATACTTTTTCGTACTGTCTTGCATAGCTCTATGTATTCCACTTTGGAAGTCACACCTTCTTTAGTTGTCCTCATCTCTCTTCTTTTTTGCATCAACATTTTGATTTTTCCTGCTAATTTGTTCACATGCAACTTGTTCTTAGACCCAGCTAATTTTGTTGCTGTTTCCATAAGAGCTTTGGTAAGTTTTCTGTTAACTTCAGAAATATCCACTTCTTCCGATGTTAGGCCTTCTAAAGCAGAGAATCTGTTCTTCAGTTCCAACTTGGGGTATTATGGTGTTTTTTAAGGTTGGTTATGTCAATACATTTTGTTTGTCTTATGAGCTTGCCACGTTCAAGTTTAATGTTGGGGTGCATCTTACATCTCACCAATTTATGGTCACTACCTGTGTTGAACTTGTTCAGCACACTGCAATCTTGGATGACAAATTTTTTGTTACACATAATAAAATCAATTTCACTTGTCGTCCCAATTGGATGTCTCCATGTCCATTTCCTGTGCAACTTTTTCTTGAAAAAGGAGTTCAAGATGAAAAACCCTTCTGCCTCTGCAAACTCAACGGGAGTATTTCCACGCTGGTTTCTGTTGCTGTGACCGAATTTACCTAGTTAAGTTTCATTCTGTTGCCGTTGCCCTATTTTTGCATTGAAATCTCCCATAATTATCTTTAAGTGCTGCTTACCTTTATTATTTAGATGACTAATTTCCTCATAAAATTCTTCAATTTCTTCTTCAGGATGACTTGTGGTGGGGCATAAGTTTGAATAATCTGAGCCTGGTATCTTCTCGAGAGTTGGATAACGAGTCGTGCAGCTCTGTCAGAGGAACTTTCAACTTCTACAACTTTATCCTTCAGTTTCTTGTTTATTATAAATCCAACACCACTAGTTCTGCCAGTATCTGTCCCACAATAGTAGAAGAGATGTCCACTTTTCAGTTCAATGAGATTTTCTCCTTACCTCACTTAGCTCGACGATGTCCCACTTGATCCTTTGTAGTTCCTCTTCCAATTCAAGAACCCTTGAATCAGAAGATAGGGAGCGTCCATTATACGTAGCTAAGGTCAGCATCAGATGGCAGCCTAGTCCGGTCCTCCGGTGATTCTTAGCACCCTCTGCCTTCATGTCGCACTGGCCGTTGCCTTGGCCAGGTACATTCCAGCTGCCGGAGACTGAGGGCCAAGATTTAAGTTGTGGAGTCATTTTTGGAGGGGTTTGGCCATAACTCACCACGCTGGCCAAGCGGGTTGGTGAGTGTGGGATAGCGTTTCCTCTAATCCCGATGGTATAGTTATACCGCTATTGGTGGTCGTCAGAGCCCCTTTAGTGGGAACAGGATGCACCGTGAGAAGACGGGGTTGACATTTGTCAAGGAGAGGCTGTGATGTTACGCATCACCTGACCTTACATCTCACTCATGAGGTATAACATTATAAACACCTACCGAACAGAATGTTGGGTTGTTTTTTTCTTTGTTTTTTCTCTCCAGGAAAATCACTTGCATCCACTGTGGCCTCAATTTCATAGAATGCATGTGTCCTCAAGTACTCTGTGCCTGACGTACTAGCATATTGGTGACAGGATGAGGCTTTGTCATGGATGGACCAGTGAATGCCACATCCTGGTGCATTCCACACATGCCCAATTCTATTCAAGTTTGGGGAGCACACAAAATGCTCGGATATGATTCTTTAACTATTCCTGCTCAACTGGCCTCATGACTGAATGTGACATATTTTTGAGAGGTATTGCCATCTAGACAAACAGTCGCCATGTAACGAAAACACGTGTTCCAAAACAATGCCTAGGTAGAATCTGGTGGTCAGAATGTGTTCAAAAGGAATGAAGGAACCCAGCAATGTCCATTTAAACAATGTCAATCATACAATACCTTTGTGATCAGCCTGTTTTCATCTAATTATGCAGTCTGGTTGTAGCTGCATACCCATGCATCACCTGTTCTCAAGCTTCGTGGAACAGGAACCTAAACTTATCGGATCAGGCGACTCTTTTCCAGTGTCTACTCATAGTGTTCCCATTCCTACTGTAAGTGGAGCTGTCGATGATGGCCTGTTAACATGGGATCATGAATTGGTTGCAGGCTTCTTAAGCCCATTTGCAAAGGGTCTGCAGAGTTGTGGACAAAGTTTCTTTGTGCACCCTTGTTGTAGTCTGCCATTAATATCAAATTGTGAGCTGTCTTTTACCTCTGACAGCTCTTGCCAACTGGTGTTCATTTCAACCATGAACAACAGGTGATCTGTTCTCAATTGGGTGGATGCATGCCTGTCTTTGGACCATTTCTGCTACATCTATCCTATGGCTGCCTTAGAACAGGCACAATGCCTGCAGCTACTGAGATGCCTACTCCCTCAAGTCACAGTATTGATCATCAGGAAAACCAATATCCAGTTTGTTTACATTCATACATATAACTATTGAAATTGCCAACTGTCAGAGGTGACAGTTTCCATTCATAACTATGTTCCCTAAGAAAGGAAACGAACATAGCTGTGATGTACCTGCCAAAATGTTAGCAGAACTATTATATACATACATATCATTAAGCTGTTCTCCGAGATTCAAACGTTAGCTCTACAAAGAAATACAAACTTCCAGATAAACTTTTAACTGATTATTTATTTAAGATTGCCATATCAAACAGCAATCTTGACACAGATTTACAGCAATCTTGACACACAACTCAGGTTTCACTGACATCCATCATATGACATACACAAGATCTTCTATACTTCGTACTCATAATCCTTTTCTCATGCAGACACTCCTGGATCTGATCTTCTCATGACTTCTTTGGCCTTCCTCTACAGTGCCTGCCTGTCACTTGGGCTGAAATTTTTTTCTTAGTAAGCATCTTATCCTCTCAACATTGCCAAACCACCGAAGCATATTAGTCTCCACTTTGCCAATTACATAGTAGTAATATTAAAAGATGGACATACTTTTTTTTTAGCAAAATTTCGGTAATTCAGTGCTTTTATTTTGGCATTTTGCTATGGCTTGCTACTTACATAAACAATTTTGATAGCAAAAATAACATTTAACAAGTTTGTGAGTGAGTGAGTGACCAACTGACCTCTTCGGGTGATTAGGAATGTTAATGCACACACCAACTATGTACTGTCCTCATACATTTGTACCATACTCAGTCATTTCAGCTTCCTGCCCTAAAATGTTGGAAGATTGCACATCCACACAGACCATGTGCAGTCCACCACAGAGGACTGTGTTTCTAATGGTGTGTGCTTCCCTCTATGTGTCACTAAAGAGCCTGCTCAATCTCAGAGTGGTCTAAAGACTATTGTGTTTGGAATCTTGAATTGTGGTGCTCTGTTGTTTTTGCAAATGAGTTGTTGCAGTTCAGCCTGCAGTCTGATTACCGTTGCATCCTGGCGTGAATGAGGAGCCTGGAATAATCCAGTCTTCATGTAGGAAATAGATTCCTTTGGTGTTGGTAAAATAAACATGAGGGCAGTCATCTGCTTTGGTGGTTGTGCAAGCCTCTGTGTCCTCTGGTTTGGACTCCTGACGGTGGTCAGATATCGGACACCTATAGTTGTGTTCTGTGCCACCGGAGTTGGTAATAGTTCCTCTTCATAGATGATAATTAATGCCTTCATCGGGCCCAGCTGGTGGAAGACATGTTTCAAAAAGAAGGCATCAGCTGTTTGGACTGGCTGTCACACTATCTCTGGACTTCATTCCCATTGAACATGTGTGAGGTGCACTGGGGCAGATATGTTCTGGATCACTTGTCCCCTCCCATGACGATTCAGCAGCTGGAGCATGCCCTCAATGAAGCATGGTGGAGAATTCCCCAAGAGCTGCTGAATAATCTCATACGTTTGATGCCTTGCCGATGTGCTAGTGATGTTGCAGGTGCTGGTTAACATACGTTCTACAGGGTTTCCATAATGTCTTGTTACCCCCCATGTAATAAGAAATGTAAGTGAGCTATGTATCTGTTGTATGATGTATATGTTGAGTTATATGTTGAGGCATCCTTAAACATCCAGTGGATCCGTTTGGGCTCCGTCATTTTCGTGACAGAGAATAATTTTACACCACGTTCTGTGGAACATTTTCCGAAGCAGTGGTGGGGTGATACGAGGGAAAGCACGTCTCACTGCTTGTTTAAGTTCATCAGTGGTTTAATAGCGCTGCTGTGCAACAACCTCCTTTATAAAACCCCAAAGGGCATTATCACACGTTGAGAAATCTGGGCTTCGAGGTGGCCATTCAAATGGAGCGGGCAGCACTGCCGAACCTTGGCCAATCCAACGATCCCGAAAGACCTCACCAAGGTATTCCTGAACAGCGATTGCGTAATGGGCAGGTGCCCCATCCTGTTGGAACCATACGTCATTCAGAATGCCAAGATTTCCAAGTTGTGGCACAAACCAGGTTTGCAGCATGTCCAGATAAGTTGTCTGATTCACTGGACCATCAAAGAAATATGGTCCAAACAGATGTCGACTATTCATTGCAGCCCATACATATAAGGACATGTGGAGGATGATGCTCCAATTCTTCGACATAATGTGGGTTTTCCTTGGACCAGAACACAACGTTCCGTGATCGACAGCTGCAGTATATTGCACATTCATCACTCAAAATGACCTTTCCACGTTTTGGGATTGTGGCAAATGTCTGAAGCATCATTGCACACGCATCCCGTCTGCGGTTTAAATCGATGTCTGATAACTCCTGAACGAACATCTGGCGATATGCATGCAAATTCAGGTCATTCTTCATGTGCTTATGCAGTGTCGATCGTGGTATTCCAAGCTCCGCTGATCATTTGCGGAGCGACTTCGTCGGTGACCCGATAACTGATTCCTCGACCACTTGACACTGTTGCACTCTGGTTGATGGTCTTCCGGTTCGTGGTTTATCCTTGATGTTGCCTGCTTCGAAGAGTTTATGTTCCCACCGCAGAAGAGTCTGTTTTGGAGAGGCCTCTTTGTCGAATCGTTGTTGGAAATCGGCACGCGCGTCACACATTGTCTTTGTGTGTGGATGTTTGTGTACCCAGACACTGACAACAATCTGCTGTTCCAGGGTGTATTCGCTGGTATCACACATGGTTCCGGTACCTAATGTGTAAATAAACACAATACAGACCATAACTCAACATATACATCATACAACAGATACATAGTTCACTTACATTTCTTATTACAGGGGGGGGTAACAAGACATTGTGGACACCCTGCACTACAGGTTGGTACGTACCACTTTGCTCTCTTTGTTCATGTGTAACTTCACTATCACATGTTGTGTGTTACCATAGTTTTGCTGCAGTATGCTTGCAAGTGGCTTGTGTGTTGTCTGTTTTGTCATGTTTCATGTTCTGACTGTCTTACATTCATGTTTTCTATACCAATCCATTATGTGTCTGTCCATACATGATCACTGCCACAATATCCCTTAATTTTGTTGAGCAGGAAATTCATGTTTTCTATACCAATCTATTATGTGTCTGTCCTTACATGATCACTGCCACATTATCCCTTAATTTTGTTGAGCAGGAAATTCATGTTTTCTATACCAATCCATTATGTGTCGGTCTGTACATGATCACTGCCACAATATCCCTTAATTTTGTTGAGCAGAGTGTATAATATTAGAAGTTGTACCCAATAATTAAAAGAATGCTCCCCCTTTTTTTTTTCTGCCAATAATGGATGCTACAGTTCCTTAATGTTGCATTTATTCTCCATATTTTCATAGCTTTTGCCACCATTCATCCTTTGAAAAGCAGTAGTTGCAGTTTTTTTTTTTTAAGGTGCTATAACAGATTCAGGATATGTGTTATAATTTCTTCCTCTGTTAATCTCCCTCCCCTTCCTTTTAATTTCAGTGTTCATTGTTTTTAAGATGGGAAAAACTTTGTAATGTTTATGAGTGAAAACTAGAGTTTGTGAATACCTAAATTATGCTATATTATAATGTGTGACTCACAAATTCTTTTAGATTCTGGCAGAAAATTTTGTTGAAGTGTCTGAAAAGTATCAGATTGCATCGGTACCAGCATTTATATTTCTAAAGGTAAGATCATTAAAATATAATTTATAGAATTATGCAAACATAAAAGGTAATGAAGAAAAATGTTGATTAAGTTAATATTATGCATGAAAAAAAAAAAAAAAAAGAAAAGAAATCATACGAAAGCAACTGATTGGCCATGCTTGCTGAAAAATAGTAGGCATTTGTGATAGTTGTGCATGTTAACTTATTTATTCAGCTCGTAGCAGTATTTAAATGTTGCAGGAGTTCAGACATGGCATTTATTTTTGCCAAAACATAATGTAACTTCTGCAAGATCAGCAGAATACCTGAAATTCTTGGTATCAGTAATCTTTTCTAAAAATTGTTGGAGTGTAAAAAAAAAAAAAAAATCGTTGAGATAAAATTAAATTCTAAATTTTCATGACATTGGCACATTTATAATTGTGATGCATAAAAAAACAAAAACAAATTTAGTTTGTTTTATATGTGCTGTGTAAATTTTATTATTATAGCTGAAGTGGTCTTCACAATACTGTGTACTTGCACATGTTTAATCTCAGGAATAATGAGTGTTGATGTTGTGTCACAAACTGAAGAACAGAATCCCTGAGGTGGAACATAGGATAAGTATGGCAGAAATTCTAAGCAAAAAGTTTGAAACTTTATCAAAAGATGGAAACAGCCGAGTAAATTTGGAATTTTTTAATTGTGTTTATAAGGGCCATCCAGATAGTAAGTATTGTTTGAAGATAAACCAAAAGAAAAATACATTATATTGATAACTGATTTTTAATGTGCAGTGAATTCTACACATACCTTAAGTTACTTTTCAACATATTCCCTGTGGATATTAAGGCATTATCCATATTATGGCACAAGTTTCTGGATACCCTCGACATAGAAATCTGCCATCTGGGTTTTAAGACACTGCTCAGCTGTCAGTTTCAGATCGTCGTCGTCGAACCGCTGGCCGCCAAGAAATTGTTACGGATGGAAAATAAATTCTAATCACCGGGCACCAAGTGTGGGATGTAGGGAGGCTGGACTAGCTGCTGCCATCCAAATTTGGCGACCAGGTTTTGCATCACATTCTTGGCAATGAGGTCTTGCATTGTCATGGAGAACAACAACTCACTTGTTCAGCATGCAGCACCATTTGTTTTAAATTGCATGATGGAACTTTCTCAGTGTCCCACAATAAACAGCAGCATTTAATGTCATACCTTTAAGCTTTAATTCCACTAACAAAATTCCTTACCTGTCCTAAAAGACAGAGCACATAACCTTCCTCGCTGGTATAGTTTGTTTGAATTTTTTGGCCTTGGGCGAGCCTGTGCGTTTCCATTGCAGGGACTGCTGTTTGGATTCAGGTGTGATGTGAGAGACCCAAGTCTCATCTCTTGTTACTATATGGCTAAAAAATCACCTTCTTCCATGTAAAGCCCCAAAAATTCCAAAGCAGATCCCATGTGCTTCATTTTGTGCTTCTTCCGGCAACATCTTTAGCACCCATCGTGCATACACTTTGTGGTACTGAAGCTTTTCTGTAATGAATTTGTGCAATAATGATTTCAAAACTTCAGATAAATGTTCAGAAAAATCAGAAATTGTGAAGCATCAGTTCTCCCTAATGTTGTCATTCACACTCTCGTTAAATCTTCTATGGCCACAGAAGGCCTACAACTGCGCAATTCATCATGAACGCTCTGTCATCAATGTTCCCACAGTCCTTAGTAGTCCTTAAAAAGCGCTTAATTTTTTCAGGGTTCTTAAGTCCTTAATTTTTATCAGAAATCCCCCCCCCCTGCATGAAATGGAGAAGTTAGAAGGAAGTTTTCTATTAGTGTGTACAACTGTTGCTGCTGGTTGCCTATGTTGATGATGATGCCATGTGGCGTCGGCAGAAAGCCCGTGGGAGAGCACTGGGCAGGAAGAGCTCTCGTTAGTGACTCATGGTGAACTTGACTTTAGCTATGTAGTTTTGACTTTGGTTTAACAATTCAAGCCATGAAATATCCAAATCTAGATCTTGTAACTTTAACTTCAGTCTTACGATTTACTTTCTTTTTGTTGTATATGTGATTTTTCTTTCATATGGAAACTGATTTGACCAGCAGAACTGTCTTTTAAATTGCATTAAGTCTAATTTATTACATCCACAAACTTGAATTATATGCAACAATATTGTAAGCTTCTTCAGTAGATATTAATGTGTATAGTTGAATCATGTGTAAAAGTATATTTATATATATGTTATTTTCAGGGGTAGAAAAATATTCCGAAATCTTTTGGCCAGCTAAATTTTTTAGTGGCCAGACACTGGACCCGTGGGTGTGTGTGTGTGTGTGTGTGTGTGTGTGTATATATATATCAAAGTCATGTACACTTCTGTCCAAAAAAATGTTCTACCGTCAGGGGGGAAAAAACAGTATCACTTTTTTTTTTTTTTTTGTTTTTTTTTTCTGGGGCTTGCAAAATTTTGAATAACTGTAATTTTTGTCATTTATCCCCAGACCCTGGAATTTGCACAATTTTTTTATTTTTTTTTCACCTTTGTATAATCTGCGCCGGCGTATAATTCGCAGATTGTGACATTCAGAAAAAAATAAAAAATCGCTGTATAATCCGCACATCACAAATGTTGATCCAGAAGTGGAATTTTTGACAGAAAAGTCTGTCACATAAAGACCCAGAGTCCGAGAAATGAAAAAAAAAAAAACGATCTAATTAAATAAAGAAATTCATTTTTAAAGGAAACTTTTAAAAATATATTTTTTATCTTCGGACACAAAAGAAGCTTCGTGGTGTGGAATCCATGGAGCACAAAATTTAATCACTCCGATGCAGCAGCTCTAATTGCCTTACACATTGCCAATGATGAAACCCTGATACAGAACAATTAATAGAAATACCGTATATACTCGCATGTAAGACGAAAGTTTTTGGAAGAAGGTTGGACTTCCGTGAATTCTCCTGCGGAGTTTACCGATGTGTTTGTTTACATTTTAAAAGCGGCTTTTCGGGTGTCACTGCGCGCTAGTTTTCTGACCTTTTGAAAACTATCGCGTAGTGACATGATCATATCCTCAGCTGTGCCTCCACTTTCAGTTACACTGCTGAATTTAAATTTAAACGTTTCCTTTTCGAAGACATCATAAATAGCAATGAAGGAAAATATCAGCAAAGACTTTGGTCAAAATTGCAAAGGACAAACTAAAATACAAGGCACAGCACAGCACACACGAGATCCAGAACGTGAAACTTTGAAATGAGGCATGCATGTGTAGGTTCATGCAGCGAGCACTGTGCATTCATTTTTATTGGCCGATTGACGAAGAGAGAGCACAAGAACAGTCAGCGTTTTGTCTTTCCCAATAATACAAAGACAATAACTTCTGCCGTCCCTCCCTACGACTTTCGCAGTCTTTTATTATGACCCCACCCCTCCTCCCTCCTCTCCACTCTGTACAAACTCCTGAACTGAGGAATATTTTTCCAATTATACTCCCTCTCCTGCACAATTACCCTGCAGATTTTTTCGTTAAATCAAATGGCCGCAAAAAGGTTTTTTTTTTTTTTTTTTTTTTTTTAAATCAGCGTTTATCAGCGGATTATACGACAAACATTATGGTACATGTTTTTAAATGATGTTTTCCTTGGTGGCCTGGACAATTATTTTGGCCACCGTGGGCGACCAGGCGGCCGTATTTTTAGACCCCTGGTTATCTTCACGTGTGCAATTTGTAAGGTCCTTAAAAAAATTTGGAGGGTGCTTAAAAGTTCTTAAAAAGTGCTTATATATTTTTTGGGAGAAAATGAGTGGGAACCCTGCTCATCCTTCATTAAACTTTCAAACCTACTTCCACACCATTCCTGCACTCATTGCATCACAAATTTGCAGATGAATCTCACTTGACACTTCTCTCATTCAGAAACCTTATTACAGATTGGACTTGGCAGACAGTGGAAGTTCTGTCATCTTAAACATTATTAATGCACAACACAAACCTTTAACATAAGCACAACCTCACAAAATGGCATCAGGGCTTGGCTAATGGATGAGGCAGCACAACTATATGCTTTTATAAGTTTTTAGCACTCAAATATCTGAAAAAGAAAGTAAAATTATATGCATGGAGGAAAAGATAATTTTACAGACACATGAAAGAGGAGAGACTGATTGCAGATTAAAATGTTATTAACTAAAAAAAATTCACAAAGAGAATACTATCAACAATATAAAGTGATAATGTCTTATGTAGAGACCAGTGGCGTAACTACCACAATGTGTGCCTCCCCGCAAGATTTACTTCAGCACCCCTAAGCACAGTAATGTTTCCTGGATTTCGAACACGTGGGGGGATGTATTTTTTGCGGTGTGTGTGTGTGATTGGGGGAGGGAGGGGGGTTAGGAAGTCAGGGAGAGTGTCTGCCTGCAAAAGTAATGGTGGTACCTAGATCCCTGTTGATTTAACTTATTAAGTAATAGATTTAACAACATGTGTAATTGCTTTGTCCTTAACTAAAATAAATCACTTGAAGAAATCCTCTTACACATTGCTGATCTAAGGCTGCTGTGAGTAAATGTTGACGCCTGTCATGCATGTAATCCTAGGTAACGGACTGTTTTCCTACATCCTTAATGGGAATCCCACTGTGGTCTCACGCTTTTCCTCAGCAGCACAAAGAGAGAGCGATTGGAGAGCGATCGTATTACAACCCGAAGTCAAAGAGCTGAACACTTTCAATCTGTAGGACATTGTGTTTTAAAAGTGAAACTAGGCATTTATTTAGGCAAAGCTAAATACACCTTAAAGCAAAATATGAATATTTGGGTTAATTATTGTGCATGTTCGAGTTTTTTAATAAAACTATAACTGGCAGCTGCAGTACGCCCCTTCGTTACCTGCCCCCCCCCAGTTGCGGGGTGGTTGTTACGCCACTGGTGGAGACTGAAGACTTGTCCAGGTGTCCCCAAAAGTAAAGGTAGTTCTCCATTGTATTTAACAAAAAAAGAAATGAAATTTACAGGCTGCAGCATTAGTTTTCAATGTAATCTCCCTGTTCTCTACCACACTGTTTGTTAGAGTTCACAAACTTCTTGATCCCATTAGAGAAGGTTTTCAGCTGTCATTGAAACCATGTATGCACTACTACTTTCACCTCTTTATAACTACAAAACCACATAATGGTTCTGTAAGTTGATCACAAAGATAATCACTTGGTGCTAGATCAGGGTTGAGAGGTGGATATGGAGGAACCTAAAAAAATGTTGCCATGGTTGCAGCCACTGTATGGAAGTATTATTGTGGTGAAAAAGAACACTTTTTGACAACAATCCTCTTCTTTTGTTGCAAGTTGCAGCTTGTCTTTTAAGTATTGCTGAATATACTGCACTATTAAAACTTTGTGTTTTCAATAATGTTTTAGAAATAGACCCATGCATATCCCAAAACAAGGTTAGCAAAATTTTTAAAACAGAGAAGGCACTTTTGAAATTCTTTTTTGCTGGGGACAAAGGATGTTTCCACTTTTTACTTTGTCTCTTGCTTTCAAGGTCATAATTGTGCATCTAGGTGTTATATCTCCAGTGAGAGTCCTTTCTAACAAACCCGGATCTTCAAAACACTGCAACAGGTTTGTGGAAATCTCTGTATGCTGTAACTTATGTTAATCAGTCAGCTGTTTTTGGACTCACCTGGCCCACGCCTTCTGGTATCTTAAGTTGTCATACGAAAAAGGAAAAACAAAACATTGCATAGGTTATGTTTTACATAACACACACACACACACACACACACACACACACACACACACACACACACACACACACACACACACACACACACACACACACACACACACAGGTGTTTCAGAATAACATGACATAACATGACCACCCCCGGTACCCACTCAGGCATGTCACAGAGGGCACATGACAAAGTAGACCACACAGAGATATAAGTGGCTGGCCAGGACAGATGAGCCATAGTGTATAACATGAGCACAATGGGCAGATGTAGTGATTTGATGGATGTTCAAAAAGGAATTATCAGCTACTGCACCAAGGGTGGAAGCATCTCAGAAACGGCAGACTTTTTGAGCTGTTCCTGAGGTGCTGTAGTAATGGTGTACCAAGAATGGACTACTGGCTCACTGAGTACCTCCCAACGTCATAACTATGGAGCACCAAAGGCCATCGACCACAGAAGAGAATGCCTCCTGCATCGACTGGTAAAGGGCACTCAGCGTGCAACAGTGCAGCGATTGACCATGCAAATGAACACTGGGGCATCCAGGTACATGTCCCTGATAACAGTAGAGCAAACCCTGTTATGTGTGGGTCTCCAGAGTCAAAGCTGCATCAAGGTGCCCATTGTTAATCCATCAGCAACGATGCCTGCAGTTCGCATGGGACTACCATAATTGGACAGTGGAAGAGCGAAAAAGGTTGCCTTCTCCAACGAATCAGGGTTTCTATTCTGCAGAAGTGACAGACGGTGGTGGATCTGATGTCAGACACGTGAGAACCAACACCCGGATACGCTTTTCAGTCAAGTACAGGTTGATTGTGGCAGTGTGTATGTCTGGGGGATGTTTTCCTTACATAGACCTGGGACAGCTGGTACCACTGGATGGGTCCCTGAACACAAATAGCTACCTGTCCATCCTCGCTAACCACATGCATCCCTTCATGTTGGACATTTACCCTGGTGGTGATGGTGTCTACCAACAGGACAATGCACCATGCTACACTATCTACTAACAAGTAATTGGACACCTGTGATAGCAAAGGAAAACAAAGTTTATTCACCTTCAATAGTTGGTGCAGCCTCCACAAGCGGCAATTACAGCTGCGACCTTCCGGGGCATACTCTCAACCAGGCGTTGTACGACGGCTAGCGGTATTTTATTCCAAATAAAGGTAACTTGATCACGCTAGTTACGTTAAATTAAAACTTTTACAAAAAGTTCGTAAGTTGGAAGCTTTCGACCTTATCTTAGGTCTTCATCACGCCAATGGAGGACTGAGATTGTTGCCAGATTCTACATTTGAATTTTTCCTATTTTTGTTGCTAAAACTTAGAATTGATCTCCAGATCATCGAAAAAATTCAAATGTAGAATCTGGCAACAATCTTAGTAGTCCATTGGCATGATGAAGACCTAAGATAAGGTCGAAAGCTTCCAACTTACGAACTTTTTGTAAAAGTTTTCATTTAACGTAACTAGTGTGATCAAGTTACCTTTATTTGTTAATATTGTTACGTGTTTTGCCCATCATCATCACGTATTTTCTTCCACTCTGCTTGGAGAAGACAGGTCAGTTCCTTCACCGATTTCGGACGGTGGGGGCACCCCTTAAGTCGATGCTCCAACTCGTCCCAGAGGTGCTCGATAGGTTTAAGATCCGGGCTCTGCACAGGCCAGTCCATTTGATTAACCTCATTGTCACCATACCAAGCCATGGTGGACCTCACAACATGACAGGTGGCATTGTCATCCTGAAAGTAACATGGGTCCACCCCGTAAAACTGCCACAACGTAGGAAGCGCATAGTCATCCAGAATGGTGCAGTAGGTCTCGGCGTTGAGTCTACCAGGAATTGGGACCAAGGGTTCCGTGCCATACCAGGAGAAACACCCCCATAGCATAATTCCACCGCTGCCGAACTTCACAGTTAGCACAATACATTCCGGCAGGAGGCGTTCTCCAGGCAGACGCCAGACCCAGACCCTGCCATCCGAACGGTAGATTGTGAACCTTGATTCGTCGCTCCAGAGAACCTTTTTCCACTGTTCAACGGTCCACTGTCGACGTTCTTTGCAGCAAGTTAGCCGAGCAGCGCTATTGGAATTGGGGATCAAAGGCTTGTGGGCGGCAGCACGTCCATGATAACCGAAGAGATGGGCTTCCTTACAAATGGTATTCATCAAAAGAACACTCCCGGATGCTTGTTGAAACTCCTCGTGGATGTAGCCCATCGATTTGGTGCGGTTCTTCCGAATTTCTCTGACCAGCACCGGTCGGTCTCTAACTCCCAGTTTTGTGGGTCTGCCGGGTCGGGGCACATTCCGACAGTCACCTCTCATCTTCTACTTGCCAATCACGTAGGCCACTGTCGATTTTGGGTACTTCAACTCGCTGGATATGTCACGTATGGATCGGCCATTTCTGTGACACCCGACGATTACACCTTTCTCGAAATCGGAGAGCTCCGAACTGCGTGGCATCCTGCATGCGACTGGTTGCATTTGTTGTTTCCCACATGATATTTAATGGCAGCGGCCATGACGTGAATCAGGACAGCAGATATCGTTGATTGCAGGGGTGTCCAATTACTTGTTGGTAGATAGTGTATGTCGCTAAGGGTGTGTGTGACTGGTTCCAGGAATGTGACAGCGATGTCTCCGTTCTCCCTTGGCTAGTCTTTTTTAAAACTTTCAAGAACGGAATTTCCAAGAGAATTTTTGTTTCAGAAAAATTTGAAGTATTGACATGTAGACTAGAGCACTTGGTAAGGTTTAGTCACATTCCAAGAGAATTTTTGTTTCAGAAAAAATTTGAAGTATTGACATGTAGGCTAGAGCACTTGCTTTGGAAAACAGAACAGTGAGAATCAATTGTGCATGGTGAAAAATAGAAAAAACAACAACCTGTGTGAGTGTGAGAGAAAGAGAAAGAGAGAGAGAGAGAGAGAGAGAGAGAGAGAGAGAGAGAGAGAGTGTTCAGCAGTAGCATCATTTTCCTTATTCACATAGGGAAAATTTGCATAAATGTTCAAACCTTGGTCGGGCTTGTCATAAATGATGATATAACAGACCCGGGCCTTAAAAAAAAAAAGGAGCCCGTGCTCATCTCTAGTCTGTATAGGTCATCCTGAAGCTGGCAGGTTGATCTAGAATGATGAGCAGAGAGTGAAGTTGTGAAATACTAAGAAAATGTTCCTTCAATAAGCACACCATCACCAGGATCCTGCACAGAGAGTAAGATGCAAGTGTAAGGTTTATTGCAGCTTAAGGTTTTCTCCATACTGTCATGCATCTTTTGTTGGTAGTAAACAATGTTTAACATGATTCAGCTGACCATATTTCATGTTCCCATTGTTTTCTGGGCAGTATTGCAGATAGGTGTGTCAGTCTTGCATCTAAACAAAAAAGTTTTGCAATGGCCATATATCTACAAAGTGAATTCATTGTTATGAGCACACAGCAAACAACACTTGCCCATCATTGAAGGTATTGGTTGTTTTCCTTAATATGACATTTTAATAAATATCACCAAATTATGGGTTTTTCTAAGGAATTAAAGGAATTAATATGTTGAATTTTCGGGTAGCACCCCTACCCTTCCTCAGGACTAGTTGTCATTCATAAGATAAATTCCAACCTTTCAAATCATTTAACATTGTACTTCTTCTCTCTATTTCCAGTCCTTCTGACAATGTTCTTTTAAAAAAGGGCTGTTAATGTGTCAGAACTTCTACAGTGTCCCAAAGCATTTTATGTCCTGTATTTTGAACATGCCTGTCTAAACCTGTCTTGTTTGTCATATTTTTAACTGCAGCTTTATGTTCTCTGCCAATCTGGTTTTAAGCTGTCTGCCTGTTTCTCCCACATAGCTCAGACAACACTTGCATTTTATATTGTATACCACACCTTCCTGTAAGAGGACGTTTTCTTCTTTTTGCTTTAATTTTGGAGAGTAGTTACCAGTAGTGGCTCATAAGCTGAGATGGGGCTGCATCTCAATTTAGTAGATATCACAATATCGTTAAAGTTTATACAACAGTTTTGCTGTACTGCCATTTACTGTTTCACACGTTAATTTATAGCATTAGCCACTCAGGAGCATTATTCATTGCATAAATATATGTAATTATTGAACATATTTGATGGGTCCCATTTCAACTCAGGCAGGGTCGTACCATCATGGTCTCAGATTTCTGTAAAAAAATTAAGGGGTGTTCCTTGACTAAAATAAGGAGACCCATATTTTTTCTTTCGGCAAGAAAAAATTTTCCCTTCGAGATAGTGGGTTTCAAATCTTGCACCGTCAAACAAGCTCTCTAGAAAACGGTTATTTTTCCTAACTTCAGCAAGTCATTGCAGCAGAGTTAAAAAAGATATCGTGTTCTTGTATTTTTTACATTGTGTGTATAACATATAATAATATATGGTGCTAATATTTGCTACACATCGTATGATTAAAATTTTAAAAAATCGTAAACTTTGTGATTTAAAAAAAAAATTGAATTTTTTAAGTTTTTTTAAACAGGTTTGGATGGAGTTTTTCTATGTTCGTTTTTTTCGTTAAAGACATACAAATGTGCACTTTATTTGTAATTTTTTGTGTGTCTGTGAAACTGCTAGTTTCCGCGTTTCGGCAGCGTTAAAAACAGCCGATTTTGAAAAATCTCTAACTTTGCCAACGATTTTCTCAAAAAGGCCATTTTTTAAAATTCTGAAAATTAAATCCCTTTTTCATTATCAACAGGAAAATATCTGTGTAAATTTTCACGGACCTAAAAACGCTCGTTTCCGAGTTAGACGCGTTTGAATTCGGTTTGAAAGCCTACGATTTCCCGTGTTCTAAAGGCGCCATTTTGGAAAAATCTCAGGCGCAAAGTACGTACGTTATCTCTTACCTGAATCAAAGCGTTAGATATTCTTTGCCCGAATGATGGAATGAGAACATTGGGTCAGCTGGCCCTGGTTGGATACATCCACCTCACCCTTCCCCGAGTGATGACATGCCTATAAAACTGTCGGGGGGAGGGGGGTTAACCAATACATAAAGAAAATTCTTGCTGCTCCACTAACAAAGTTGAGTTGCGAAAGACAGCAGCAGCAGTTGTTTGTTTACGTATATACTTAAACATCGCATAAGAAAAGACTATGAAAGAGTAGAAAACTGTTGTGAAACAATTTTAAGAAAAAGAGTGCAGGCACGTGTACCGTATGTTAATTTTCGATGGCTAAACACCCTCGAGTTTTTCTGGGAGATGCTAATTGTAGGCTACTGTCAGAAGAGCAGTTGCTGTTTTGTTATAGTTGCTAAAATTAACTTCTCAGTTTTTCGTAATAGTAAAATATTCGCTCAGGAGAGTTTTGTCCTCTGCGAACGGGGGGAGAAGGTGCAATGCTCTTGACCTCGCTGCTGGGTTGATAGCGCTGGTCGCTACCGAAACTCTGCTTATCTCCTCTCCAAAACGTAATGGCAATTGTCTAATCTACTAAATAAATAACAATTAACACATACGCGTGCATGCTTATCCATAAAATGTAAGTTGAGTATATTTCCTGTTCAATCAGCTGATTTTACAAGTAGAATACAAATACAACTTATGCACTTATAATGGTGTAAAGATTTTTATCAATTTAAAACATATTCAAAGATTTCAATTTTTTAAAAATGGGGGGGGGGGGGTGATTGTTTTCGCAGTGATCTCCACCTGGGCCACGATAAACCATGCACTGCCCATGTCTTCTGTTCCCTTAGAAGATAATCCTGGATCGATGGGAGACCAGCAGAGTTTTGACAATCCCCCTCACGTGGTGGTCAGGTGTCTCAAAGCTAGGTAGCTTTCAAAAATGTTTCAACTTAGTTGGCTGGTAATGAGAGAGGGATTCCATTTCAACTCTGGCAGGGTCGTACCATCACGGTCTCAGATTTCTCTAAAAAAATTAAGGGGTGTTCCTTGATTAAAATAAGGGGACCCATATCTTTTCTTTCGGCAAGAAAAAAAAAATTTCCTTCGAGACAGAGGGTTTCAAATCTTCCACCGTCAAACAAGCTCTCTAAAAAACCGGTTATTTTTCCTAACTTCAGTGAGTCATTGCAACAGAATTAAAAAAGATCTTTTGTTTTGGTATTTTTTATTACATTGTGTGTATAACGTATAATAATATTTGATGCTAATATTTTTTACACATCGTATGATTAAAATTTAAAAAAAAAATCGTAAACTTTGATTTAAAAAATAAATTGAAATTTTAAAGATTTTTTTTTAACTGGTTCAAATGGAGTTTTTGTTTTCTATACTCGTTTTTTTGTTAAAGACATATAAATGTGCGCTTTATTTGCAATTTTTTATGTGTCTGTGAAACTGCTAGTTTCTGCAGCGTTAAAAACAGCCGATTTTGAAAAATCTCCAACTTTGCTAACGATTTTCTCAAAAAAGCCCTTTTTTAAAATTCTCAAAATTAAATCCCTGTTTCATTATCAACAGGAGAATATCTGTGTAAATTTTCACGGACCTAAAAACGTCCGTTTCCGAGTTAGACACGTTTGAATTTGATTTGAAAACCTATGATTTCTCAGTGTTCTAAAGGCGCAATTTTGGGAAAATCTCAGGCGCAAAGTACGTATTCTCTTACTCGAATGAGAGCGTTGGATCCGTCCACCTGACCCTACCCTGGGCGATAACATGCCTAAAAAACGGTCTTGGAAAAAAAAATAACAAATCTATATATATAGATTTGAATGTATGTCTGCTAAACAAATTTACAGTTTTCAATTTAAAACCACCAAACATGGTATACTATCTCATGGTACCCTAACTTAAACTGTAGACGGGTTTTTGGAAGGGGTCGGAGCCCGGGGTCAAGGGGCTCCACACAAAACTTCCATAAAATCTAGTTTTCAATTTAGAACCACCAAATTTGGAATACTATAGCATGGTACCCTAACTTAGACCGCAGACTGTTTTTGGAAGGGGTCGGAGCCCTGGGTCAAAGGGCCCCCACACAAAATTTCCGTAAAATATACTTGTAAACTATAGTGCCTTAACTGAGACCGTAGATGGTTTTTGGAAGGGGGTAGAGCCCTGGGTGGGTGGGAGCCCGTGGTCAAAGGGCCCCACGCAAAATTTCCGTAAAATCTAGTTTTCAATTTAGAACCATCAAATTTGGTATACGTGGCACCCTAACTTTGTAAAATATTTTACGAAAATTTTGTAGGGGTGGGGGCTTGACCCCAGGTTCCGACCCCTTCCCAAAACCGTCTAGTCAAAGTTAGGGTGCCAAGAAAAAGTATACCAAATTTGATGGTTCTAAATTAAAAACTAGATTTTACGGAAATTTTGCGTGGGGCCTTTTGACCCGGGCTCCCCCTTCCAAAAACTGTCTACGGTCTAAGTTAGGGTACCATGAGATAGCATACCAAGTTTGATGGTTCTAAATTGACATACATTCAATTCTCTCTCTCTCTCTCTCTATATATATAGATTTTTTTTTTCCAAGACCGTTTTTTAGGCATGTTATCGCTCAGGGTAGGGTGAGGTGGACGGATCCAACACTCTCATTCGAGTAAGAGAATACGTACTTTGCGCCTTAGATTTTTCCAAAATGGCGCCTTTAGAACACGGAGAAATCGTAGGTTTTCAAACCAAATTCAAACGCGTCTAACTCAGAAACGGGCGTTTTTAGGTCCATGAAAATTTACAGATATTCTCCTGTTGAAAATAAAACAGGGATTTAATTTTCAGAATTTTAAAAAATGGCTTTTTTGAGAAAATCGTTGGCAAAGTTGAAGATTTTTCAAAATCGGCTGTTTTTAACGCTGCGGAAACTAGCAGTTTCACAGACACATAAAAAAATTGCAAATAAAGTGCACATTTGTATGTCTTTAACAAAAACGAGTATAGAAAAAACTCCATTTGAACCAGTTAAAAATAATCTTAAAAATCGAAGTTTATGATTTTTAAAAATTTTAATCATACGATGTGTAAAAAATATTAGCATCACATATTATTATACGTTATACACACAATGTAATAAAATATACCAGAACAAAATATCTTTAATTCTGCTGCAATGACTCACTGAAGTTAGGAAAAATAACTGTTTTTTAGAGAGCTTGTTTGAAGGTGGAAGATTTGAAAACCTCTGTCTCAAAGGGAAAATTTTTTCTTGCCAAAAGAAAAGATATGGGTCTCCTTATTTTCATCAAGGAACACCCCCTTAATTTTTTTAGAGAAATCTGAGACCGTGATGGTACGACCCTGCCAGAGTTGAAATGGAATCCCTCTCTTGTTACCAGCCAACTAAGTTGAAACATTTTTGAAAGCTACCTAGCTTTGAGACACCTCACCACCATGTGAGGGGGTGGGTGTCAAAACTCTGCTGGTCTCCCATCGATCCAGGATTATCTTCTAAGGGAACAGAAGCCATGGGCAGTGCATGGTTTATCATGGCCCAGGTGGAAATCATTAAGAACAAAATTAGAACCCCCCCTCTTTAAAAAAATTGAAATCTGTGAGTATGTTTTAAATAGATAAAAATCTTTACACCATTATAAGTGCATAAGTTGTATTTGTATTCTACTTGTAAAATCAGCTGATTGAACAGGAAATATACTCAACTTACATTTTATGAATAAGCATGCACGCGCATGTGTTATTTATTTAGTAGATTAGACAATTGCCATTACGTTTTGGAGAGGAGGTAAGCAGAGTTTCGGTAGCGACCAGCGGTATCAACCCAGCAGCGAAGTCAAGAGCATTGCACCTTCTCCCCCCCCCCGTTCGCAGAGGAGAAAACTCTCCTGAGCGAAAATTTTGCTATTACGAAAAACTGAGGTTAACTTTAGCAACTATAACAAAACAGCAACTGCTCTTCTGACAATAACCTACAATTAACAACTCCCAGAAAAACTCGAGGTTGTTTAACCATCGAAAATTAGCTTACGGTACACGTGCCTGCACTCTTTTTCTTAAAATTATTTCACAACAGTTTTCTACTCTTTCATAGTCTTTTCTTATGCGATGTTTAAGTATATATGTAAACAAACAAACAACTGCTGCTGCTGTCTTTCGCAACTCAACTTTGTTAGCGGAGCAGCAAGAATTTTCTTTATGTATAGGTTATTCCCCCCCTCCCCCCGACAGTTTTATAGGCATGTCATCACTCGGGGAAGGGTGAGGTGGATGTATCCAACCAGGGCCAGCTGACCCAATGCTCTCATTCCATCATTCGGGCAAAGAATATCTAATGCTTTGATTCGGGTAAGAGATAACGTACGTACTTTGCGCCTGAGATTTTTCCAAAATGGCGCCTTTAGAACACGGGAAATCGTAGGCTTTCAAACCGAATTCAAACGCGTCTAACTCGGAAACGGGCGTTTTTAGGTCCGTGAAAATTTACAGATATTCTCCTGTTGATAATGAAAAAGGGATTTAATTTTTAGAATTTTAAAAAATGGCCTTTTTGAGAAAATCGTTGGCAAAGTTAGAGATTTTTCAAAATTGGCTGTTTTTAACGCTGCTGAAACGCGGAAACTAGCAGTTTCACAGACACACAAAAAATTACAAATAAAGTGCACATTTGTATGTCTTTAACAAAAAAAAAAGAATATAGAAAAACTCCATCCAAACCTGTTTAAAAAAACTTAAAAAATTCAATTTTTTTAAATCACAAAGTTTACGATTTTTTAAAATTTTAATCATACGATGTGTAGCAAATATTAGCACCATATATTATTATATGTTATACACACAATGTAAAAAAAAATACAAGAACACAATATCTTTTTTAACTCTGCTGCAATGACTTGCTGAAGTTAGGAAAAATAACCGTTTTCTAGAGAGCTTGTTTGACGGTGCAAGATTTGAAAACCTCTATCTCGAAGGGAAAATTTTTTCTTGCCGAAAGAAAAAATATGGGTCTCCTTATTTTAGTCAAGGAACACCCCTTAATTTTTTTAGAGAAATCTGAGACCATGATGGTACGACGACCCTGTCTGAGTTGAAATGGAACCCATCATTTATAAATTAAATTTAGTTTTTTTTGTTGTTGTTTTTACCTTTCTTCAGCATAGGTCAGTATTCCCGCTCTCTATTGTTCAGTTAACGGTTGTGGCCATCCAAGTGTGCTCGAAGTACGACATTGGACTGAACAATAGAAAGCGGTAATATCGACCTATGCTGAAGAAAGGTAAGAACAACAACAAAAAAACTAAATTTAATTTATAAACATGTTCAATAATTACATATAGTTCTCAAAATGCAATTAATAATGCTCCCGAGTGGCAAATGCTATAAATTAACGTGTGAAACAGTAGATGGCTGTACAACAAAACTGTTGTATAAACTTTAATGATTTATAGAGCCACGTAATACGGTTCAAAGTTTTTAAACAAAGAATAAATCACGATATCACTTCGAAAGCTAAGCTACTGAGCCTGTGCTGATGCTGTCCGTTTTAATAATAATACTAATAATAATATATATATATCATCATCATCATCATCCATTATCAATCCACTGCTGGACGAAGGTCTCCCCAAGTTTCCTCCACAACGGTCTGTTTTGTGCCAGTCTCCTCCATGTCACTCCCACATACTTTCAAATTTCATCCACCCATCTTCCATGTGGTCTTCTTCTGGGTCTTTTCCTGTCCCTTGGAATCCAATCTAAAATTTCGGCTGTCCATCAGTGGTCTGTTGTTCTGGCAGTATGTCCAGCCCATTGCCATTTCAGGGATTTAACTCTGATCATGATGTCTTCCACTCTTGTCATTTTTCGGATCCACGAGTTCCTCTTCTTATCTCTCCTGGTTACACCAAGCATGCACCTCTCCATGCTGCTTTCAGTTGTCTGCAGCCTTTGTATGTTTCTTTTAGTTAAGGTCCACGTCTCTGCACCATACGTAAGCACTGGAAGGATGCATTGATCAAACACTTTTCTTTTAAGACATAATGGCATATTGCTCTTGAAAATTATGCTGTTTCTTCCAAAAGCTCTCCCGGCAAGTTTTGTACGCCGATTAATTTCTTTATTCATCAATGTGACCCTCACTTGATATCTGCTGTCCAAGATAAACATACGTGTCTGTTATCTCCAGCTTTTCTCCATCAATCGATAAATCTTCATTTCTTGTAAAAGCATTGAACATCACTTTTGTCTTCTGAAAGTTCATTTTTAATCCCACTTCCTTACTCCTGTCAGTAAGCTCCTGGATCATACTCTGCAGCTCTGATGGGGTAGTTGCAAAAATGACTGTCATCAGCAAAACGAAGGTGGGTTAGATAATCTCCATTAATCTTTATCCCTTTGTTTTCAGAGTTCAGTGATTGAAAGACATTTTCCAATGTGGCATTAAAGAGCTTTGGAGATATGGTGTCCCCTTGTCTCAATCCCTTTCCAATTTTTATGTGTGTTGTATTTTCAAACAGCCGAATCTTTGCATTTTTATAGATGTTATTAATAATATTAATGTACGCATCTTCAATACCGCAGGATTTCAGAGCCATTGTAACTGCTGATGGTTTCACCGAATCAAAGGCTTTTTCATAATCGATAAAAGCCATGCACAATGGAAGTTCATATTCCCTCGCTCTTTCAATTAGTTCTCTCAGTACATGGATATGATCTATTGTGCTGTAGCCACTCCTGAATCCAGCTTGTTCTCTCGATTGAGCCATGTCCAGTGTTACCTTCAAACGGTGTGAAAGAACTTTAGTGAAGATTTTATAAACCACTGATAGGAGGCTGATAGGTCTGTAGTTCCTGTGATCCTCAATGTCACCTTTTTTATGTAGCAGGATCATTATAGCGTTGTTCCAATCCTCAGGAATCTTCCCTTCATTAAGGCATCGAGTGAAAATTTGGGCGAGTACTGTTTTGATTTCTCCACTTGCTTCTTGTATGATGTCTACAGTAATTCCATCTTCTCTTGGAGCTTTTTCCCACTTCATGTTCTTGATTGCATGTGCAACTTCTGCTGGGAGGACTGGAAGAACTCTGGTACTGGTACCTTTCATGATGTCTGGAGTACATGTGTCATCCCTTTCATATAATTTGGAGTAGAAATCTTTCACTCTTGTCAAAATTTCGCCTCTGTTTCTTGTTACAGAACCATCTTCTTTTCTCAGTGCCATAATCTGTTTTCTTCCCTTACTGAGATGTCCCTTTGCTATCTTTAGGCTTTGGTTGTTTTCAATTGCTTTCCTTACTAGTTCACAGTTGAATTTCCTGACGTCTTCAGTGATACTTTTTCGTACTGTCTTGCATAGCTCTATATATTCCACTTTGGAAGTCACATCTTCTTTAGTTGTCCTCATCTCTCTTCTTTTTTGCATCAACATTTTGGTTTTTCCTGATAATTTGTTCACATGCAACTTGTTCTTAAACCCAGCTAATGTTGTTGCTGTTTCCATAAGAGCTTTGGTTACTTTTCTGTTAACTTCAGAAATATCCACTTTTTCCTATGTTAGGCCTTCTAAAGCAGAGAATCTGTTCTTCAGTTCCAACTTGAAGGTATTATGGTGTTTTATCAGGTTGGTTATGTCAATACATTTTGTTTGTCTCATGAGCTTGCTACGTTCGAGTTTAGTGTTGAGGTGCATCTTACATCTCGCCAATCTATGGTCACTACCTGTGTTGAACTTGTTTAGCACACTGCAGTCTTCTATGACGAATTTTTTGTTACACATAATAAAATCAATTTCAGTTGTCGTCTCATTTGGATGTCTCCATGTCCATTTCCTGTGTGGCTTTTTCTTGAAAAAGGAGTTCAAGATGAAAAACCCTTCTGCCTCTGCAAACTCTACGAGAGTATTTCCATGCTGGTTTCTGTTGCCGTGACCGAATTTACCTACTGAAGTTTCATTCTGTTGCCGTTGCCCTATTTTTGCATTGAAATCTCCCATAATTATCTTTAAGTGCTGCTTACCTTTATTATTTAGATGAGGAATTTCTTAATAAAATTCTTCAATTTCTTCTTCAGGATGACTTGTGGTGGGTGCATAAGTTTGAATAATCTGAGCCTGGTATCTTCTAGAGAGTTGGATAACGAGTCTTGCAGCTCTGTCAGAGGAACTTTCAACTTCTACAACTTTATCCTTCAGTTTCTTGTTTATTATAAATCCAACACCACTAGTTCTGCCAGTATCAGTCCCACGATAGTAGAAGAGATGTCCACTTTTCAGTTCAATGAGATCTTCTCCTTTTCTCCTTACCTCACTTAGCCCAACGATGTCCCACTTGATCCTTTGTAGTTCCTCTTCCAATTCAAGAAGCGTTGAATCAGAAGATAGGAAGCGTCCATTATACGTAGCCAAGGTCAGCATTAGATGGCACCCTAGTCCGGTCCTCCGGTGATTCTTAGCACCCTCTGCCTTCATGTCGCACTAGCCGCTGCCTTGGCCAGGTACATTCCAGCTGACGGAAACTGAGGGCCAAGATTTAAGTTGTGGAGTCATTTTGGAGGGGTTTGGCCATAACTCACCACACTGGCCAAGCGGGTTGGTGAGCGTGGGATAGCATTTCCTCTAATCCCGATGGTATAGTTATACCGCTATTGGCGGTCGTCGGAGCCTCTTTAGTGGGAACAGGATGTACCACGAGAAGGCGGGGTTGACATTTGTCAAGGAGAGGCTGTGATGTTACGCATCATCTGACCTTACATCCCAATATATATATATATATATCGGCAAAACTGCAGGAATGAGTTCCTCATAGGTAGATAAGAAAATAAGTTTATATCAACATAGGTCCGGAATTGCTTGGTTTCCGAGTTATGAAGGTCTGTCTATGACACTTAACTGTTCAAATTACCTGACTCAGGTCTGTCTTGGTTTCCCAGTTATTCACTGGAATGTTTCATCTCCCACGGGTGAATTCCTTCATCACAAGGTACTAATAGAATCTGGTGGTTTTTCTTTCCGACCATGTACTCAAATCAGGAGCAAGCTGATATGCACTTTATGTATAGTTTGGCAGATGGCAATGCGCTGGAGGCTAGTCATTTATACCACAAAAGGTTCCCAGGACAAAGATGTCCAGTCAGGAAAATGTTTGAAAGTATCCATTGTCGCCTTTGTGAACATGGGACCTGTACATCTCGTGCTGCCAACAGAGGATGACCAAGATCTACAACTCCTGAAGTAGAGGCAGAGATTTTGGATGTTGTGAATGTGACTCCTGGAATCAGCACACGCGGATTACCATTGCAACTGCCTGTTCATTGTTCGACCATTTGGAGAGTGTTGCAAGAACACCTGTATCGGTACCATCTATAATGGGTACAGGCAGGGCTCCACAAATGCGGTCGCCCAGCGGCGACTAAAATATTTTGGCTGGCGACTATGTTTTCAGCAGTTTTAATTAGTACAAGGAGTGTTCAAATGAAAAGGTACGAAACGACACTGTGGGTATAAATGAAGACTTTATTCAAAGTATACACCATAGGCCGTAGCACAACGATCCCATTGATTAACGAGCCGAAGGATTCCTTGTTCCCAGAATTCTTAAGTTACTGAATTAGTTTTATTTTTCCAGCTATGTTTTATTATATTATTATTGATGATTTAATTAAAATTGTTAGAAATATTTTTGCTAAACTTTGTTTAATGTAAAATTTATTTGCGATGGCATTAGAGAGAGAGTTTTTTTATGTTTGTTAGGAAGGGACATATTAGGGAGAAGAAGGCTAGGAATTCTTAAAGGCCCCTAGGATAGCATAGGGCAGAGATGGCGAACCTATGATACGCGTGTCACTGGGTGGCAGACAAAAACACTATTTGGGTGGCACACTGATATGAAAACATTAAATAAAAATTTAGTTTTTTGACAACAATTTTTCAACGTCATGTCTGTGATGTTCTTGCAAATAACCAAGCTCTGACAAGGATCTTAATCTAGCCAAAAAGTGTCCTCCAAAGGGGTAATAAGTGAACCTCACTTTATTTAATTGCCTTATGCATTAACTCCCAAAAGAGAAGCTTCACGCACACACAATTATTATTTTTCCTTTTTATCATTCCACTTCTACGAACTTCCACCATGAGATGTCTACACCTGCTTCTGCTCAAGCCTTCCTCACTCCTGTTTCCCTCCCTCAACCTTTGCAGGAGGGAGGGAAAACCCAATTAGACAGGGAGATGTGCATGGGACGGTGAGTTTCTGTGAGAATTGAAAGTATCCTTGAACAATGAACGGAGAGATTTCAACTTTGTAACTTTGCAACACTGTGACGCCAGTCCAGAGCTTCAGTTTGTCAGTCAAAGTTGATTTGTTTGTAGCTGCTGCTTATTCCCCTTTTGTATAGGAATTGTTTCTTTGCGGGTGTTTTTGTTTCTGGACTATGCAAACAAGGTGTTTTTGATGCCACAAAAACTTTACAAAGATAGTGGTGAACATTGGAGTTCAAAGTGATTGAAAAAAGCAATTAAACTTTCTGTTGCTTGTGTACAGAAACAATAGAGTCCCACACATTTCATATAAAGCGTCATTTTGAGAGGAATCACAAAAATGTTTGTTCCATGTCAAATAAAGAAAGAAGGGAGTACATTTCACATAAAGTGAAACAATATGAAAAACCATTAAATTGTTTTGCATCTTCTTTCAGGTCAAGGAATAATATCACTGTAGCTAGTTTTTATGTATCTCACTGTATAGCACAGCATGGCAAACCACTTTGTAATGGTGATTTTTTGAAGGTGTCCTTCTTATCCACATGTGCACATTCTAGAAGATTTTCCCAACAAGCAACAAATTGTGAATAGAATTGAGGAAATGCGAGCTAGCAAGAACACTATCAAAGATAGAATAACAAGAATGAGTTAAGATGTTTTGGACTAAATTAAATTTGATTTGGACAATGTCGATACGTTTTCGTTATGTCTTGATGAAAGCACTGATTTAATGTCACAAGCAAGTTAGATATTTTTATTTGATTTCCTTGTGGAAATGTAATGTTGGAGGAATTAAATTGCTCAGTTTACCAACTATGATCACAGGGAAAAATTAATGTGTGAAATGAAGCAAGAATTTGTAGTAAAAATGGGGACTGTCTTAAAATAGTGTCTGTGACTACTGATGATGCCCATAACCTTGAAGGCAACAGGTTATGAACCAGACATAAATGGCTTGGCTGTTAGCATTCAGCAAGAAGTTTCACACTAATGTGATTATGTATGATTTTTCAATTATCTTCTTTCAAATTAAATCAGGTTCAAATTGAAATTGTCTTAGCCTTAAAACTCACCCACTTACCTATTCTGTAAATGTTATTTTTATGGTATTCACACAAAAAAAAGTTTCAATTTAAAAAAAAAAAGTGCTAACAAGAGATAGCACATTAAATACTTAAGCTGTAAAACAAACTTTAAGTGACACGCTAGTCGGAAAAAGTTCGCCATTCCTGGCATAGGGCATACACACAAAAACCGTTTTAAAAAACAGGTCTGTTCACAGAAACCAGTGGAAGTAATACTCTGGATGGATAAAGTTCTTCAATATATGAAAGGAATATACATGTCATTGTTGGCATATGAATGCAGCACTTCTTGGTATTTCCTATATAAGTCAGCATTCAGAAAACTTAAAAATTACATCTCCCTAGAATGGGAATCGAACCCACACAGGGCTTGAAAAATATCATGCCCGGCGCATGTAAGTTATTGGCCTGGGCAAGTAAAAATGAAATCTAGTTGCCCGGTCAGGCAACTGGGTTTAAAGAAAAAAAAAAAGTTTGAAAAGTTTGTTATGGAAAATTTTGTACTCTAGTAAAAAAAAAAAAAATAATAATAATAATACTGTTGTCGCGTGTTTTTCATTTTACTGCAAATCACCGGAAGCTGTATTATTGTTACAGAATGAATGCCAAGGCCAGGAGGATAGCGCTTCTTCAATTATATTATGCTCTACATCCAGAAATTGGGGCCATACGTAGTTTTGCTCCAGTTGTCGCTTACAGTTAATGACATGATGCATGCCTCGGATGAAACTAGCCTCCGGTGTTTAGTGACAAAATGCGTAAACTGCCGTGAAACAGGAGGACGCAGACGGATAGGCAAAAAACAAAAACGCCGTGCTTTATGAGGAGGGAGTGACAACAGAATATTTATTGCACAGCCCCGGGTGGGGCTGAGTCTCTGATATAACTTTTCCTCTGCAATAAATTCAGGATTTCCAGCTCTGAATAATTTATAACCCTGGATATCACTTTCCATAATGTAGGATGGGGCAACACAATAAATAAGGATTGCTAAAACTTAGGTGTGTGTTAAGGATCTAAATTTTAGCTGTCCTTATTGTAACATCCTTTAGCACATTTTTGGCATTTTGCTTGAATTAGAGAAAAACACTAAATCCCAAGATTTCTGGGTAAAAGCTTCCATAGCATATTACATTATGTAGTGAACACAAATTTCTAAACTCATATACCATAGCCATAAATTTGTCTCAATTGTATTATTTGTTGTTCTTTCATGTATTCTTAACTTGATCATTACAAAGAATGATTATCAATTTATTTTACATTTTGCAAAGGTGGCCTATTCTGTACCTTTCATTCAGCTTCAGGTTTCTAAAATGTAAATTTCATAGTTACTTACATTAGTTATTGATTTATTTACTTGCTTGTATATTTTTTTCTTGTGGCACAGTTTTTTACTTTAGGTGGACATTTAATTTGAAATGCAATATAATCATATTCTGCATTGCTAATATCTGAAAACTGGTTTTCATATTCTCAGTGTATAACTTTTTATGTGTAATTCTTCTATTGTGTTCCATGTGATTCAGAAAGTAAACCTCCTTGCTTAATAATAGTAAACCATTTATTTCATAAACAATATACTATGCATATATCTTACAAAAAGTAATGTAAATTATTAACTGTGAAAAACTGATGTGACATAAACTAAAAATTTTACCAGTAAGCTGTCAAGTCACTTATAATTTTGCTTTCACTAAATGTTTGGATGTCTTAATATTTACAGAATGATGAAATGGTTGATCGACTTGATGGTGCCAACGTTCCTGAGTTGACAAAAAAGATAAAGTTGCAGCTGTCCAGATTATTTTTTCCTGCAGCTGATTCTGCTCCAAATCAAAAAGAAGTTAAGGTGATATTTTTTGCCTTTGTTACTTTCATCAAAAACAGAAAACCTGTCCGTTTTGGTTGTATAAGATATGCCATATTTTCCAGTAGTGACAGATATTTAATAAGCTACTGTTTGATAGTTAAATTTGCACATCACAGTGTAATGATCCATAGTGGGCTTAAAATAGCAACTGCTAATTATTTTTAATGTAGAAAATAACTGTGCAAAACAAGATAAATTGGGTGAGACATATCACATTCTTGATTAAAGCATCAACTATATGGTTTTATGAGAAGAATCCAGTTGAAGTACCTTGATTTTTTTTTTTTTGCAAATGCAAAAATGAGCTTGAATCCTTTATTCATACATATACACTGAAGAGCAATTGAATTATAGATACCTGTCTAGTAACGTGTAGCACTACCTTTCGCCCTGATGATGGCGGCGATTCGTCTCGGCATGGACTCTACAAGACAACGGAAGCATTGGGAAGCCATACGGATCCACGAGCCCTGAACAAGCTCCCACTGTTCACAAAGATTTGATGGAGGTGGGTCAGAGCCTCAAATATCTCTCTCGATGGCATCCCAGATGTGCTCGATGGAATTGAGGTCAGGTGACCTAGCTGGCCAAGAAAGCGAGGTCACGTTGTAGGAGTGTTCATTCAACCATTCGGATACAATTCGGGAGCGATGGCGCGCTGCATTGTCTTGTTGCTGGGTGAGGTCCCCTGTGGGGTGTTGAAGACCCACAAACGGGAGCAAATGGTCGTCCAGGGTATCCCGGTAACGTTGACCTGTGAGGGACAATGTCACACGTACCAGGGGTCTTATTTCAGTCCACATAAACAGTCCCCAGACAAGAATGCCACCCCCACAAGCTTGAAGAATCCATCGCTTCATGTGGTTTGCGCCGTACTCGTATCGTGCCATCTGCATGTACCTATGTGAATCTCTACTCATCAGTCCAGGCAACATTTTCCCACATGTCTAGGGTCCAGTGGTGATGTTCCTGTGCCCATGCTAATCTTTGCACCCTGTGATGTGCGGTCAGCAGCGGTACCCTCGTGGGATAATGGCTTCTGTACCCCATAGCGAGGAGATGGTTTTGGATGGTGTGGCTGCTTACACATTTTTGTGCACCAGCGTTAAATTGCCAAGTGATTTTTTGCACTGTGGCCCGTCTATCCGCTGTTACAATGCGAGCTAGCCGACGATGACCCCACTCATCCACGCGCTGTTGTCCACAGCAGTTGGCCCTTGCAAGGATGGTTTTACCGGATTCGATGTACTCACGGTGCACCTGTGACACAGTGGCTCGTGAAAATCGCAGTGCCTGCACGACTTCCGAGATGGAGTGACCCATTCGTCGGGCCCCAACAATTTGCCCACGATCAAATGCGCTTAGATCCTTCGTCTTATTCATATTGCGTCCTACTCTTACTGATTCCCGTTGCATCACTCCTTATATTGTCGGATCGCTGCATATGCCATGTCGTTTCCGTTTACAGGGCCGCCCACAGCGCCACATTTGCATAACGCCAGCTGTCTCTAATTCAATTACTCTTCAGTGTATGTATAGTAAAAAATACACAAATATCAAACTCACCCTGGAAAAGGGAACAAATTGCACGTCGCTGTATTTTGATATCCTACTTACCAGAAAAACAACTGAAATAGAATATGAGGTCTACTGTAAATTGACGGTAGAGTTGGGGAGTTTTGTCTAGAGACTATTACACATGGTGCACTCTAGAGCTGAGACGGGCTCGGGCTTCATTTTAAAAACTTCTGGTCAGGCTCGGGCTGCCATATATATATAGATTTTTTTCACCGGTCAGTTTTATCGAATAGTTATTGGTTTTATTTTAATTTTTTTTTTTTTTTTTTTTTTTTTTTTTTTCAGCGGCAGTTCTCACTTACCGCCAGAAAGTTGTTCTTTTAGTTATGTCTGTTGTTTGGCTATCTGTAGGAGGGTGAATGAAATTTAATTAGTCCCTTTAGGCAATGCAGTTGTTCCGTCCATGTGAAGCCGGCTGACAGCCACCAGGGAACGGCGACAGACCAGCCAGAGAAAATGCGTTAGAGGTGGGTGGGTAGGCTGGGGGTGGGGGTCCTGACTTGTAATACGAGGTGTAAAAAGGAAACTGACAGGCGGAAAACATAAGAAAGAGTAACGGGATAAGGGAACGGTTGAAATGCACCCTGATTTTCTGTTCGGATAAAGGAAAGGAGATTGGATGTCTGGAAGACAGTAAAAAGCCAGTTAAGCTAACAATGTACAGTACTTTCTCATTCTTTAGTTTTATGATACCTAGCATTCGTTTCCTGGTGCTGCTGTTAGATGTTTAGGATGCTGATGAAGTGATTTTCTGAAGGTGTAAATTAGTCCCAAGATTAGTCTCGATTACCCATGACGGTTTACGCATAAGGTTAAATTCTCTCCATAATTGCTTCATAAAACTATACAGTAGCCAGAAAGACCGACGGGCCTTTGAAATTTTCTGATGCTTTTTGTAATCAACATTTAAAACCAGTTACATCTTGTGCATTTCCTAAGACAGTAACACGATGGATAATCCCGATTCAAAAGTTATGCTAAAGCTCAATTCTGGCGAATATAAAGTTATTAAAAATAAAGTTGGAAAGTCTCCTGTGTGGAATATTTTTAATGAGATTGTTGAGAGAGATTCAGGGAAAAAAATTGGACTAAGTTCAATGTGACAGATGCAAATGCATTTTAAAATATAAAAGTTCAACTGGGACAAGTCGGCTTTCTCGTCACTCAAAAACTTGCGCTCCATCAACGTCTTCGAATCCTTTGAATAGTTTTTTTTCATCCTGCTTCAAAACTGGTTACAACAAATGAAAAAGAAAGTCTTACGAGAGTGTGGTAGATTGTGTTCAGAATATATTTAGCCTTTTGATATAGTTGATGGCGAGGGGTTCATTGCATTAGCCCAAAGTTTAATCCGCTTGGAAATGTCAAAGCTAGTGATGTTCTGCCTCACCGTACCACAATATCAAAGCACGTTAAGCAGACGGCAAAAAACGTCAGAAAAGCAATTTTGCCTGAAGTCAACGAAAATCTTCGAAATGTCGGTGGAGCGTTGACGACAGATATGTGGACTGAGCTTTACAGACAAATGTCATACATCACAATTACTTGCCATTACATCGATGAGGATTTCCAATTAAAATCACTGGTTTTGTCAACGAGTTTCCCTATTGTCCCGAAAACTGGTGTCAACATAAAAAGCGAATTAATAGCGACTTTGGAAAGAATCTGCTTTGAAACAGCTCTCTTGACATCAAAGTGTACTTTTGTTACTGATAAAGGATCCAACATTAAGTCTGCACTGAAGTGTTATAGGAGGCTAACATGTGTGAATCACTTTTTAAATACTGCGTTAAAGCACAGTTACAATGGAACTGCAGAAGAATTTCCCCAATTAAAGTGTTCCGTGTAAAGCATTATAGTGACATATCTGAAAAAGTCTGGAACTGTTAATGAGCTTGAAATAACTGTCCATCAGGAAGTAGGAACTAGGTGGAATACTATGTGCACTATGTTGAAATCTGTAATTAGCCAGTTTGCAGCAATTCCAGATGTGTTTCACAGGAAAAACGAAGGCCACCGAATTATTGATATAAATGTAAAACTTTTGGAGTTTTTGGTAGAATTCTTAGAAAAATTTAAAGAAGCTAGTCTGCAGTTAGGAGATTTATATCCTACCCTGCATCTTGTTCTGCTGTGGCACCATTATTTCAAAAAACACTGTGCATATAAAGTCACAGATTGCGACATTGCAAAGTTTATGAAAAAGAAAACCGAAGAATGGCTAGAAAAGATGATAAAAATTGGCGAACTTCACCGGATAGCTACCTTTTCGCACCCAAAATTCAAATCTCTGAAAATGTTAAGTGGTGAAGAGAAAGCACTAGTTTTCTCAAATGTCCATGATATAATGTCTCAGTATGAAGGTGAAAATCATCTGGACATAATTAGCAATTCTAATACAAACACACTTGCTGCAGAAAAGAAAAGTGCTGGAATTTTTGAAGAATGGACTGATGACACCGAGAGCCCAGGTTTAGCCATCGATAAAGTGCAACGGTATATTGACCTTTCTGTTGGAAACTGCGATGTGGAAATAGAAAACAAGAACTTGTTGTTTTGGTGGGAAAATTCGTCTTTTACGAATCTGGCTCCCTGCTAGCAGTGCATCCAGCGAACGGGACTTCAGCGTTGCTGGGAGAGTTTTAGAGGAAAGAAGATGCTGCCTGAGTCCTGATGCCATGGATGCAGTACTCTTTCTGAAGAATTATGCACATCACAGAAACACTTAAAAAAAATATTGAAAGCAAGATAAAAGAAATCACTATATTCCATGTTAAATTATGCAACAGGTGCTTGATTTTGTGAAACAGAAAAATGAAATATTATATTTCAGATTACTAGATTAATTTGTGTGGTAAATAAATTTCAATTTCATTGGCCATGTTTCTTTTTCACTCAAAATGATAAAAGTGGGCAAAATTTCCATTTTAAAGAGGTGACGTGAAATTGTCGGCAGAGTGACTGTGAAAGCAACTACGGGAAATGTTTTGGTAAGTTATTTCTTTATTTTTTGAAATTTCGTATCTTTGGGCCTTTTCATACTAGAATGTATTTCAAAAGTCATCATAATCCTTTGCTAAAATTTTAAGGGAGATTCTCATTCCACCAAAAGGGAATTGAAATTATTTCAACTGAACAGATGCACAGAATGTATGTGCTATTTAACGTTCAATACTTCACCAAAAATTATCTGAACACATTTATTAAAGCAGTGAAAATGACATACTTCATTTAATTTAGGAAATTTACGTATTTTTGTACTAAATATTTTTAAGTATAGCAACATGAACCGTACCCTGCAGAAAGCAAAAATGCCTATGGAAAATAAAAATGAGTTCATGTTTCACCGACAAAAAAAATATTATGTTCCACGTACTGTAAAGAAGTGCATATATACATTGTTATTGTTAGTGTCACTGGGACATACTTTTTGTTGATGCCATATAAATTGTGGAACAAGATGAGTACATAAAAATATGGAAGGCATGAAAATGAAACTAGATGTTAAAATCATCTAAATAGAACTTTTGCTATGATTCCGGTTGGTGCGTGAAAGCTTAGGAGGATCAATTTATAACATACGGCAAAAAAAAAAAAAAAGGACCTGATTAAATAGTTTAAATTAAATCGACCAAAACTGTCCGTGTCTTTCTGCACTGGGCAGTTTTTACAGATATTTAAAATTTTCAATAGTTCATGAAAGTTGCTAAAATAAAGTAAAAAAAAAAAAAAAGTCTACTTCGGGCTCGGGCTCAGACTCTATGACAAAAATGGCAGGCAGTCCTCGGGCTTGGACTTATAAGACTTCGGGCCACCAAAACTGAGCCCGAACTTACCTCTGGTGCACTCCCACACCTCTGATCAGGTTCATGGTGAAATCAGAGATGTTCCTACCTCGCCTTTTATATTTAATATTTGGTAATGAGGTACTATTAGCTGTTCTATTAGACAGAGCCTTGTTCAAACATAATAGCAGTTTATTGATCAACTAAATTCATTGGATTCCTGGTGGCCTTTTTTCTATGTTAACAACACAGCACTTATGATCCCGCTAGTCTTAGTGGTCCAAATAAACCTTAAAAACAGGGAAAACTTAAGCCTTCCCTTTGCTTCCTTACGAGTCTTTTTTCCCAGAGCCCTCGTCAGTCTGGTTTTGAGTTTCCGCTCCTAAATGCCCTTAAGGTATGTGGCTGTTCCTGGACAACTCAACCAGCCATTGCCAAGCGTCATCACATACTTCTAGTTGACTGGCCTGCTCCTCAACAAAAAGAGAGAGCCCTCTGACCCCTTCCCGACCATGTATATACACAAACTTCTCTTTGCATTCTGCCTTTGCCAGCCTATTCATTGCCTTAAGAAGCCACTGTGTTGCCTAGATGGAGGATTAACTGGCAGGAAATCATACACAAATATACAATATTTGTTGCAGCTTATTTGGCATTTGGCAAATGTGCTGCCATTAACAGTTACAATACTGGAATGCTTACTCTTAACAGAACACATGAAGAATAACAGGTATACGGTAGCCATTTCTGGCTTTTCTTTGGCTGAAGCCATTAAGGTGAATATATGTAGCACAACTGGAATACACAAAATATCCTAATTGCCTTTTCTTAGCCAGAGTATGTTGTGGGCAGGGTTGGGTTTCTTCCAGGATGATGGAAGAAACTACCAGAAAATGAAAAGGATGACATAAATTAAAAGATATCATATAAAAGAGTTAACTGTTAAATGATGTAACATTAAGTGTGAAATATTAATTTTGGACTATAGGTAAATAAAAGAAAAGAATAATATCTTTCAGAATAATTCAAGCTTTAGGTGTCCTAAAGCTGTTAATTTTAAAGCTGTATTTAAACTTTATGCTACATATCAATAGCTGATATAGTCAGATAATGTCTGAATATGTATAAAAATGATGAAAAATAACTTGGATATAAATTATAAAATCATGTTTGAATTTTTATTTTTACATCATAACCACTACATTTTTTTTCACAGTTGGTTGTATCATGGTGACAATGTACACCCCAGGATACAAGCCAATCACACTAAATATTTTCTAATCTCCTCTAATCCAATCAGCAAATCACATTAAATCTTTGCTAGTCTCCTCCAATCAAGCCAGCCAATCACATCTTTCAACTCTCGTTGTTTGTATTCAACTGGTCTCATTTCTCTATTTGCAGTGGAGCACATTGCACCTCAGGAAAAGTGGCAAAGCAATTTTGTTTTCATCTGAACATTAATGTATGTAGGCCAACCAATTTTGATATCTTTTAACATTCCATTTTATAAAACTGAATAAGGAAGGTCAAAAAAAAAAAAATCCTATTTGGGTGAAATTCCAAGAGACTGAGGGAAATCGCAAAGTAGTAAAGGCTAAATGTAAGGCTGTGGTCATGAACAAAGTATAAAAGCCTGTAGAGTGCGTGCTCATGTTAAATCATGTGAACAAATCATCAGTAACTCTGGTAATTATGCCAGTGATAAAGTTGGGATCCAAGTAGCTGATAATGAGCTAGAGTTAGTGAATATTTCAGCAGTTCCTGAAGTTCAAGTAGTAGAAATTTTTTCAAAAAGTACAAAAGATGCAGCAAATATTGCTGGTTCAACCCATGAATGGATTGGACTTTAACAAAATGACAAACTGCAACCTCATGCTCAAACTACAATGGCCATTCCACAGAAACAGAGCAAAATCGCACAAAATGAAGAAATATAGGTACAGCAAAATATATGTTATTCTTTCTCAAAGTATCTTCCCTCAGAGGATATGCAATGGTCCCATCGTTCAGTCTACTTTTCAAAGCATGTAACAAAGGCATTTTGTGGAAGATGCTTAAACACCCACTATGAAGCTTGAATAACGTCAGCATCTGTGTTGAATGTTGCGGCACGGAACTTCTCCTTCATTGGTGGAAACTACCAGAAATCATACAGGGTGAGGTCAGGACTGTAGGCAAGCTGTGGCATGGTTTAAATACTGTATTTTGTAAGGAACTGTTAAACGCATGTGGGCAGGCATTATTATGGTGTAGGGTCCACTTACCCACCAGTTCCTTTTGCGTAATTGATAAGTGTCGTCGCAGGCACTTCAAGACTGAAATGTAATACTCAGCATTGAGAGTAATTTGTGGAGGAATGGCATGCTGGTAGACTACATCTTTATGATCAAAGAAAATCATCATCACCTTCCCAGCTGATTTGGTTTGGCGGACTTTTTTCGGAGGAGGCGAGCCTGTGTGTTTTCAGACACTCGTTGCATGCTTCATGAGGGGGTTGAAATAGTGGACCCACGTTTCATCGACAGTTATTACTGTGTTTAGAAAGTTTGGATCCTTTGCAATCATTTGTTTCCCCTCGTGACACACCTGAACTCTGGCTAACAATTGTTATCTCGTCAAGTGATGAGGTACCCATCTGGAACACACACGATGTAGCAGTTATTTGTCACGTAGAATATGGAATGCCAACGTTTTTGATGTATTAGTTGATGCCACTATGTCTTCACATGTAATTCGTCAATCTTCTTGCAGGATTGCCCAAACAGTGTTAACAATACACTTCATAACAACACTTTGAGGTCGACCAGGCCTTGGAGTGAGTTCTGATGACAAACGGCCTTTTTTAAAATCATGGTGCCATCTAAAACTCGCTGACTCACCCAAACACTTATCTTTGTAAGTTTTTTTCATTAAATTAACTGTTTCTGGAGCCGTTTTATCCAAACGATAGCAAAATTTTAATGCACAATGTATTTCACTTCTTACTCTGAATCACTCGCCTCCATAGCTGTATGGTGAAATGCAGATGTACCTTAAACAACTGCGCAATAACAAAACCAGAGTCGTTTGCCATGGCTAATAACTATTGCCATAGATACTTCCTTAATTCAGTTAGTTGTCTGCTTGGTTATTTTTTTCCTTTGCACTGTTGCCAACTCAAAAAAAATTACTATGTTTTTATGGAATGGCCTTGGTATAATAGAGAGGTTTAAGCAAGCAATTCTTTCCTATCATATGTTTGCCTACCTTATGCACCCAAGCTACAAAGGAGAAAGATTGAATCATAAACAGAAAAAAACTGCGAGAAAATGGATAGAAGAAAAAAATAGTGACCTATTGCTTGTGGTAATATTTTTGAGACGGAAAGTGTCCCATATCCTGAGACCTATCTTAATAACTCAGTTAGAAAAATGTTAGCTCCACTTACCTGGTAGAAGGCTGTTTCCAAGTGCAGTGACATACCTAACGAACTGCACGGATATGTTGAGATGTTTCTAAGTTCTCCTTCAAGTTCAGCAGGACTTGAAAGAATTTTTTCTTCTTTCGCATTCATCCACTCTAAGTTGAGAAATCGATTACAGCATCCTACAGCTAAAATACTTCTGTTCTGTCATACTATGTTGCACTCTAGTGATGCAATTTATTATGATGACGATATTTTTTTTAATATTGTAATTATTGCAGGTTAGTTCCTTAAATAAAATAATAGGAAGGGTGCAAAATCTTAATACTGTGTTATTTAAATAGTCTAAATATCTGTTTCGATAGAATGAAATAAAGGTTTCATCGCTCAGAAGTTAAAAGAACGTGTTATACATACATTTAAAAAAAAAAAAAAAAAAGTTTCAGTCAGTTAAATCTTGTAAACTGTTTTTCAAAGGATTTTGCACTTTAGAAAAAATCTACCAACCCAGGTACCTAACAAAAAGTTTCAATCAGGTGTATGACCTTGATTAAAAGAATGCTGTAATTATTAATTTAGCATATATAATTGAATTGTTATAATTAAATTAATAGTTATTTATAAGAGAAAAACGTTTACTATAGCTTACAAACATAATTATAATTTAGGTAATACATTAATAAAGAAAACCAGTTTCTTCCCACAAGTGGAAAAAGATTTCTTCCGCAGTTTTATGGAGATAAACAAAGCAAGAGATGGATAAGGAGCAATGCTGGTCAGATGATCTAAACCTGAGTCAAGCTATGTTCTTCAGAAGAAGCCAAACAGTAGATGTGCTGCAGTGTGTGTTTGTGTGAATAACCCAAAAGCAATCTCTGTCTGGTTGATTGTTACCTTCAGCCTCAAGCAAATTTGTTCCATTTGAATTTATTGCACTTTATCATATAAAGTTTTGTAATCAATTAAAATACCTGACAGCACAGGAACATTTTTTTGTTACAAGCTTCATTTTACTGTCGTGCCATTTCTCTTTTGGTGTTAGACAGGTTCTGTTTAAGACAGGTTAAATAGTTTGTAACTTTCTCTCTTGTTTCGGGGAACCCCCCCCCCCCCACACACACACACAAAAAAAATATGTTCAATTGTATGCAGGTTCTGTCACAAACAGGTTTTACTGTACTCTGGGGTGCTGACTTCATCAAATTATTGAGGGGGCAGGCGTGAAGAGATCAGATGTGGGAGGAGCACGTCTGTTCCTTTGTCAGGAAGAAAATAAAAATTAAAAGGGGGGTTCAAAAAGATAAACTACAAGATTCGACTTATGTTTTAAAACACAATTATAATTGCTCATCAGCAAATGACCAAGGAAATAGAAGTATTCTTTTGCTGAATATTAATATTTTAAAAAATGAAATGCAGCCTGCGATTTTGTAAAAATATCCCGAGCAATTTTGTTTCCAAACGTTTATCAAAAATATAAAAAATTAGCGCTGTTACTCAAACAAAGAACGAGAAATGCAAAAAATAAATAGATACATAAAGTCGCTAGAGATTATACGTTTCTGTATTTTTATTTATTTTATTTTTCATAACTGTTTTAAACATCACGAGAACATGTCGAACAAAATACGGGGCTGACAATCAAGTTTCTTATCAAATAATCAATGCTTTATATGGGGAAAAAGTTTTACTTTGTTATTTATAAATTTTTCGGAAATAAATCGCTTTGACCTCATAAGGTGGAGCTTGGTCCACTTTATGAGGCAAAAGCGATTATTTAATTAAACAGGACGAAAATATTGGGTGTGCACTGCCCCCTAGTAAAATTATTAGGGTGGCAAGATTCACCTTGCCCCCTATAGTCGGCACCTATGACTGTACTTATTTTCTGACTCACTGGATGGAATTTTAATATAATCTACTAGTTAAGATTTTAATCAACTTTTTATTATGTTAAGCCTTTTTTTTTATTTGTTTATTTTTGTATAATTAGACACAGTTTTAATGGCTGCTGTGTAGCAATTCTTCAGTAGCTACTGATGCAGCATGGGATGAATCATACTCACCATTTATCATATACTGCTTTTCAACAGTATTTCTAATTTATTCATCACTTCATGCTCATTTTATTCAATTTAATTTGTCATTTAATCCCTATTTGATGAAAATAAAGTTTATCATCCATGATGGGACAGATCATTTTTTGTGGATGAATGTCAATCTGCACTTAAGACTGGCAACAGAAAAGTCAATTCCTTACATCCTCTATTAACTGGAAATGCAGCCCATTAAGAAGGGAGTTTTTGTGAAATAAGTGTTATGAAATAATAGTGACAGAGATGTGTTACGAATGAGTCACCTCAGCACAATGACTGTTTCACATTAGCATTGAAAACGCACATATTACTCCTACTGTTCTCCAGGCTGTATCAATTTCATTATTCCCATAATGCACTGGCTTATAGCTGTTAAAAACATTTGAATATTTAAAAACTTCTTATAAAAAAAACCCTTATGTAACTAAAATTTTGCTAATTTATAAAGCCAACTGCCAAAACCATGTTGTCCACCTAGCAGAGCTGAGGCGATCCGAGCCCGAACCAGGCTTGGGCTGCATAATACTTACTGGAGTTCGGGATCGCTCGGGCTCTGAGAGAGGGAGATAATTTTCTTCCTTTTTTTTTTTTTTTTTTAATGTGATTTTGCATGATTAATCACACGAGACTTTTTTACACTTTCGAGTTGTTAAAGATAATTCTTCGGCAACAGGGTCTAGATGGGGAGTAGGAATTCGGCAAGGCTATCTATTCCAGGCTTGGGTAACAGAATTCCATAGGCTATGAATTACAGTATTTTTGCGAAGGAAAAGTTTCTATAAGAACTATAGACAGTAGATAGCAAGCTGACGAAATTTTGCTCCCTACCTCAAAGGGACAGCTCCCTGCTAATTCTATTGAGCAACGTGCGACATAGATTGTTATGCCTCCCGATTTTTCCTGATACCCCCTCCCCTCCCAGAAACATTTCGGGAAGAAATGAATGGTCAAAGAAACTATAGAAATAGAAAGACCTCCCTTTCCCACTCCGTAGTTGAAAAAGATATTGGTTAATTGCACGGGTAGAAAAGTCTGAAAGAGAAGACTTTTTTTTAATGCCTAAACAGGTTAATCATAGTTTTCGGGCCCGGGCTCTATCTTGCAATATAAAATTCGGGCTCGGGCTCTTAAAGTTGAGCCCAAACTCAGCTCTACCACCACCTAGCCTAAAAATTCTTACAAACACATCTCAGAAATTTAACCTACTTACTATTTACAAAATATAAACATTCGAACACTTGAAATTACAAAACCTTAAAAAAACAAACAGCCTGGACTTTCATCAGAAAAACCTTAACTCTTGCTGAAACTGCAACATCTTTAGAGCAGGTCTCTTCCACTTAAGTAAGGTCGCACAAATCACCTGTAACATGACTCTAAACGCAATATGGGTGCTCAGCTCGTTTTTGTCTTGCGTGTTGCCAAATTCTACTGCACAAGTCCTAGATACATATTGCTAGTTTTTGTCGAAAAAGAAAAAACTTCATGTGCTGCCTGCTTTTGGCCAAAACCACAAGAACATTTTTTAAACTTTTAATGATGACTTGTTCTTTTTTTTTTTTTTTTTTTTTTTTAATTAATTTTTTTCAGAGAGAGGGCTGTGCTAGAAAGAGGGCTTTTTCCAGTAGAATCATGATTGTCACATTTTGTTGTCTAAAATTTTTCAGTGGATACAAATTCAGAAATTCTCAATTCTTTTTCATTTTTATTTATTTACTAGCCTATAGCCCATCCTAAGACAGTTGTTTTTAAGCTTTAAATAAATATTAATATATAAGGGATGTTTCCCCGTCCCAAGACTAAAATTTTAAATTGAAGCAGATTGAAAACAAATCAAATAAACTTTTTTGCCAACTTTTTTGTAAGGAAATATAGTAAAAACTCATTCATGTTAGAACTGAAAATTATATGCTATTTATTTCCATTTTTCAAAAGACCTCGCGATAAATATTCTGCGCGAAATATTTGTCGTTGGAACTATTTATCTTGTAGTCCCAGTTGTTTTCATGTAAACTTACCTTATTAACTTTTGCTTAGATTTTTCACGTTAAATTACTTTTTCTCTGGCACACACGTTATTCTGCTTATGGCTTGTTTTAGACTGTCCTATCTGAAGTTTAGTTTGAAGCTTCATACCGAAGCTTGTTCTACAAAGTAACGCAGTATCTGGTATTACAAATCGGAACTATGTAAATTCTCGACAATGTGCTATAGGGGCGACATTTGCTTTTAGATGCAATCTTGCTCACTTCGACATCGCAAGATTTCAGTTTTTATTGTAGGTTAAGGCATTTAGATAGATCGATATTTTGCAAAATGTATAATGTAATTAATCAGCACTTAACTCGGAAAATTAGTTAAATTAAAATGTAAAAATTTATTAAAGTGTACAAATTAATATTTAAATTGTGCTAAATTAAATTAATATACAAATGCAACTTGCTGCAATATTAAGATTTCCATTCAAATTTTGTAGAACGGGTAAATAGAACTAGAGTAATTGATAATCCAATGTTTTTAAATTAGCACGCAATCACCTTGACATCTCAATATGATCGCGTGCAAACTCAACTTGCAGTGATATTAAGAATTCAGTTTGAATTTTGTAGATAGAAAAAACAGAACTTGAGTCATTAATAATCCAATGTTTTTAAATTAGCACGCGATTGCCTTGACATCTGAAAGTGATCTCATGCTGTTATATAGCAGGCAATCATTTTGACATTGATCAATAAGTGATGACGCAACAATGCAGACGTCGGTGTGACATCAAGCATTCCAGAAAGACGGATCTGGGTGTTTATAATATTAATTTATTTATTTTTTATATATTCATTATGTGTGTGAACGTGTTAGCAACTTGTTTGAAAATGACTTTCATAGACAGATTCTCCAAGAAGAATTATGTAGGTGTATCAAAAAATAAGATTCACATAACTTTTGTCAAACAATGAGAAATCAAAAAAGTATAATTTCTGGAACATATACTTTTCTTTTATTTTCCACATAATCAAAGTTTTAGTAAACACTTGCCAAAACGGGAAACCAGTTTTTCAATACCGAGGAAGTAAAAGTTCGCTCCATGTTCCCAGAAACACGTTTTCACAGCTTCCTAAACTTCATCATTTGCGAAATACTTGCCCCCAGGTCCTCTTTCATTTTTGGGAACAAATGGTAATCACATGGCACTAAATCAGGACTGTATGGGGAATGCCACCATACTTCCCCCTTGAAATTGCAAAGAAGCTCTTGTGTGGCAGCAGCTTTGTGTGGAACAAATGATTCCTTTTGACAATTTTCCTTGTCTTCGATCCTTGATTGCTTTCCTTAACTTCTTCAATATCTCACAGTACATTGCAGCATTTATCATACTCCCTTTTGCCATACACTCTGTGTACACCAGCCCCTTACAGTAAAAAAAGCCATTGCCATAACTTTTCTGTTATGGCAATGGCTTTTTGTTGCCATAACTTTTCTGGCAAACAGCCCAACTTTACATTTTTTTTGCAGTTGGGCCACACCTTGGATGACTATTAGCTTTCTGGTGCAAAGTGATGCACCCACGTCTCATCGTTGGTGACAATGCACTGCAAAAAATCTGGGCCTTTAGAATACATTGCAGGAACACAAGACTGGATGCATAACAATTTCATGAGTTTTAACGTGGTGGTTAAAACTCCTCGAAGTGCAAAATGTGACTGGATGCATAACAATTTCATGAGTTTTAACGTGGTGGTTATCCCTAATCAACTCCTCGAAGTGCAAAATGTGATCAATGGTTGTCGAAGTTGAAAGTATGCCTCTGCTTGGTTCATCTGTCAAATCATACATCCCTCTACGAACTGCTTACACTATTTTCCAATTGCTTGGTGAGACATTGTCACTTCTCCATAAACAGCCAACACTTCATAATAGATTTCAGTTTGATTCAGGCGTTTGGCCCATAAAAAAATAAAAAAACATTGTTTCACGAACTTCCAGTTTCGAGTAACACTGTAACAAATGATTGTTAATGAATAAACTAGGCAGCACAATTATGCCACAACCACTTCCACGAGCAGATGATGAAATGTATGATGTCACTCCACAGCTGTTCTTTCCTTCTTTCCATTTCCGAGTCACTACTATGTGAAACTTTTTTTGATATGCCATCATATTTGTTAACCAAATCAAAGTAAGAACTGTGTAAAAAAAAAAAAAAAAAAAAAAAAGATAATCAATGAAGTTTAAATCATTGCAAAATGGCTCTTGCTTTGTTTCTAAACACTACACTTCGGAAGTTTATGTGCTGAACATTGTTCAGTGTCTGCAAAACAAGAAATCATAATATACAAGTTTTTATCACTTGACTTTTTGTGGCAGTTTAGACAATAGTGGTGTCATGTATTGAAATGATTGCAAACTAAAGTATCACATTCATATATTCTTAAATGATCTGATCTTTTTTGCAATGTAAAAGTTGATTTCTGTGCCACAAAGGGATGCATTTAAACATTTGTAAACATGAATAACAAAATCAATATGAAACATGCTTTCTTTTGTAAGCAGATCAGCTTTCTTCCATATTAACTGATTTCCTCTGCATATTATTTAATTAATTTGCACTGTATTGTTACTAGAAATACCGTATAAAAAAAAAAGGCATATTTTTATTGTTCTCACTTCACTTTCTGTGTGTGTTAAGCAAGGATGGATATATGACATTTAATTCTTTTTAATTTGTGATTTTTTTTCTTTGGAGACCAATTTCTTTTGAATGTTCTGAATTTTTTTTCATTGCAAATTTTGTTATATACCATTTTAAAGCTCATTTCACTTCAAAGTGTTATAAAGAACCAGCATTATGACCCAGTTTATTTTCTCTCATAAATTAAATGTTTTTATTTTATTTGTCTAAAAATGATTGATTTTTGTATTTGAGTTTTGATTACTTTTGTTTTATCTGTTTTTGAATGAGAGTTATCAGTTTCTCAACAAATGTCCATATATTTTAATACTCAGTGTGTCGTGTGACATGAAATGATGTATGATTAGAAGAACCTTGCAGCAATTATGTCATGCTTCTATTTAGTGTGTATCAATTTCAGACTATCGAAAGTTTAATTTTCAGTTGCTTCATATGTTTTTCTTCACTGCCTATATATTCATGCTTGAACTTTTTCTTTTTCAGGAGGATCTAAATTCAAGGCTTTCTAAACTAATAAATGCAGCACCTTGTATGCTGTTTATGAAAGGAGCACGTGAACAGCCAAGATGTGGTATTTGTTTTTAATTATCTATCTTGTTATAACATCTGTATTTTTATTTTTCTGGTATAAGCATTTCCCAAATTATCAAAGCTTCACTAAGACCACTTGAAAGTGCCACTCCGGTGGCGCAGTGGTCTAAGCGATGGCCTCTGATCATTCGTCCGAACGGGGCCCGGGTTCGAATCCCGGTGAGGCATGGATGTTGTGTTTGTCTTACGGCACTGGCTCTCTCCCTTCCCTGGAACCAGTGACCCTAAATTAGGCACGGGCTACTGCTTATAGCCCATTGAGTTGCTCGCGGCGGTCGTTAAACCTTCAATAAAAAAAAATAAAAAAAACACTTGAAAGTTTTGGAAATTTTTGTATGGCAGGTTTAGATATGAATCTCCAATCTGAGCTTCAGTGATATGAACTATGCAGTTGAATTGTGGGAGGATGTCATTGATATAGTCTTTGGGTTCATCCAAAAAAAAAAAGTACTTATGTAAAAATAAAAAATATGCTCTTTATGTAGCATGAAATATAATCTTTATGAATTCATTAGTTCAATTCATATATGGAAAGAATGTTTTTTTTAAACACCTGTGGGCTGTGGGATAGAATTTGAGAAATTCTGTTTACAGTGATGGGAGATTAAATTTCTTTTTTGAAAAATCTGCTGTTGAATATTGTATTTTGCATCATTTTATTCATTCCATTGAAGCATATAGTTCAAAACTGTTGCATTTTATTACAGCAGTGTGAACATATATTTCCACTGGCCTAATTTGTAATGAAATGAAGTATAGCTTGGGACTTCTAGGTATGCCTATTTGTCTTCTGAATTTCATCTGCAAACAGCATATCAAAATTCCACTTCCCATTGACGGTTGAAGCATTCAAAATTTTGTAATCTGGTAAAGTGTTGGAAATGATGGCAAAGTTAAAGCTTCCCAAAAAGTGGTACTTTTTTCTTTATTAAATCAGGAACTTGAAAAGATTTGCCAGCTCTGTCTTCTTTCTGTAATACTGAGTGATACAGTTAACCCCTTTCCTGGGTCACACGTTTAGAAGTTTAGCGTTGTGCTTCTGGAAAGAACATGAACTTCACTGTTCTAAAATCATTGAAGTCACAGTGAATCATGCAGTTGTGTTTAAAAATATGTAAATGTTTCTTCTTTGCTGCAAAAATATTGATCAGTATAGCACTTGGATGAATTATTGATCAGTATAGCACTTGGATGAAGTATTGATCAGTATAGCACTTGGAAGAAAATATCACACTATCAGGGATGTACCAAACCGTCTTACCAAAATTATAATATGAAAGATATTGTTTAGATATGCTTGAAATGAGGTTGATTGACTTGCTTGTGAGAAGTAATAGATTTTTTTTTTTTATTGCTCTATGTTCCATGCAACTGCTACAGTCAGTCTCAGTTGCTTTATCCACCTGAGTGTCCCCTTACCCAAGGAGATTGTTCAGAGAGAACCTGAGGAATTTTGGTTGATCACAATTTTTTAAATGTTATGAAAATCCATTATATAAGTTTTTGCAGAAAAATACCAGAAATGGGAATTGTGTGCCAAAACGGCAGTGGTCATTGTCACGAGACTCTCAGCATGGGAAATTCTCTGTGTGAACTGTGTCTCTGGTTAGCTAGTCAATACAGTGTGGTGGGAGCAGAACTAGGGGGAGGAAAGAGATTAGCTTTTATTTTTTTCCCCACTGGATTTGAGGAAAGGAAGATAACTACTGGGGAATAGTGACTTGTGGTCCTAATTTGACCTGTTAATTCAGGGTGACCAGTGATTGTGAAAACCAGGAAAAATGAGGAATTTTTTGTTGCTCAGAAAAAAATGGATAAACGTCAGGGAAGCTCACGAGTGATTTCCTTCTGCTGGCCAAAAATGTTTAGAGTCTGAGGGAGTGAGAATGTTTCATGAATTTCCACGTTTTGAATTTTTTTAACAAACTCCTGTTGCCGTTTTTATCTTCTTTCTCTTCCTGATTATGTTCCTTATTTTTAATTGTTTTCTGATAATTTTTTTCTTGTTAATAGTGAAAAAGCCAAGGTCATATTTTTAAGAATTTTTTCTAATGAAATGCATGTTTTCCTGTTTCTTGCTGTAATTTCTTCAAAATCAGTAAGTGGAGCTAGCTTCCTCCTCTCCCCATTTCTTTTTAAAGAAAGTTAAATTTCAAACTTGGTACTTAATTTGACTATGATAGTATGTATTGATGCCATTTCCTTGACCCATAAAATTGCTTTCACAGCAGAGTGAGCACATCATGACGAAAATAATTTCTCTTAAAATTCATGTTTTCTCATTTCTTAGCCATCTCTTGCTATATCAAGAAACAGAGCAATAATTTTCTCTTGTTTAACAAAATTAAAGCTTGGAAATCCTACTGCCTGCTGATTGTGTAGAGAAAATACATTTACATGCCACTAATAATGGCAGACCTCGGCACAAGTCACTTTTCTCACTATTTGTCACTTTTTGTTACTTTTTTAAAAATTTTGTCACTATTCTCACCTTTTTCTTAAGTGTGCCCGTTTTTTTTTTTTCAATTTAGCTATAGTTTTGCATTGTTGTTTTTTATATCTAGGGGATTTTTTGTCAGATGAAAAAAGAAATGCTGCAACAAAAATAAATTGTTTTGTTAAACACCCATCCTTGTGAAATTCGTGGGAGGGATCATGAGTTGTAAACGCGACTCACAGCACAGCAAGAGCGAGCTTCGTAACCAAGCAAGAGGCAGTGACCCCGCCCACAGCAGCCAGCTGGTTCTCTCAAGGATTTTTTCAAGTGCTATAAAAATGACAAAAGTTTTTCTCCGTGGATTTTTCATGAAAATCTCTGAAATTTTGATCAATACCATAAATCGCTAATAGGAACGAGCCCTCCAAATTGCGCGTAAATCAATTAAAAACTTTTTAAACGGGCCGTTATTATTTTTTTTTTTTTTTCATGTGGCTGGCCTGCCCAGAATTCGTAATCGGCATTTTACGGCTAATTTAAAAACGTTTTTGCCAATTCACTTGAAATTTTTAAGGTCATCTCCTAGCCAATTATACTATATGTACAAATTTCAGCCAGTTACGTGAAGAATTCGGAAAAATAGTTTTCTTAATTTTTTAGCACGTCTTTTGTAAAGAAAGGTCGTGCTTATGTTATCGGTCTGTCCGTCCATCTGTAGACACAATATCTCTGCAACTATTAGCCCGATTTCGAAAATAATTTTTGCATTGGGAAGCTTGAAATATATGAAAGATGATCCTTCATTTCGTTTTTTTTTTTTACGATGTACAATTTCACAGCTAGAGGGCGTAAATGCAGATGTTGAATTAAAAAAAAAAAAAAAATGCCGCCCCGGTGGCGCAGTGGTCTAAGCGATGGCCTCTGATCATTCGTCCGAACGGGGTCCGGGTTCAAATCCCGGTGAGGCATGGATGTTGTGTTTGTCTTACGGCACTGGTTCTCTCCCTTCCCTGGAACCAGTGACCCTAAATTAGGGATGGGCGACTGCTTATAGCCCATATTCCACATATTTGCCTCTGGACATCCGATTGAAAAAAGGATTTTATCTTTCGATTCCATTTATGTCGAAGAGTGTTTTAGTAATAGTTGCTTTTTCAAATTACGCATAGATTTTCTGCTAGGGGACGTAAAACTAAATGACGTTTCCCCCGATATCTCTTCTTCTACAGCTCCGATTTGAAAAACGTTTTCTTTAGCGGATACAGCTCCTGATGAAAAATCTTTTGCCTATATTTTCTACTTTTTGGTAAAGAATACTTTGGCCACCAGGGGGAGTAAGTGTTAATTTTTGCTTCTGATGTCTTTGCCATAAAATCTGAGCTTCTAAAATCTCGATTGAAAAAATTCTTTCGTGGACTGATGCCACTTACGTCGATAAACCTTCTCGGAGTATTTTCTTCTTAAAATATTCCATGGTTTTCTCCGCCAGGGGTGTAGACGTATATCTTATTTTTGTCAATATCTCAACTTCTAATGGTCCGATTTGAAAAATTCTTTTTTTCTTAGATAGTTTCTGGTGTGACATGTTTTTCATATAATTTCAAAATTTTCAAGTAAGTCATAGACTTTTCGCTAGGGGGCGTAAAGGTAAATTATGTTTCCCCTATATCTCTGCTTCTAAATCTCCGATTTGAAAATTTCTTTCTGCAGCGGATACAGCTCCTGATAGGAAATCCTTTGCACATAGTTTCTAATTTTTGTAAAAAAGTGCTTTGGCCACCAGGGGCATAAGTCTTAATTTCCGCTTCTGATGTAGTTCCAGCAAAATATGAGCTTCTAAAATCTCGATTGAAAAAAAAAAAAAAGTCGTTTGTGGACCAATACTACTCATGTCGACAAACATTATTTTACGAAGGAACATTTCCTTCGTAAAATAATGCGTGGTTTCTACGCCGGGGCGTAAATGTGTATCTTATTTTTGTGAATATCTCTACTTCTAGGAGTCCGATTTGAAAAATTTCTTCTTTGTTGGATAGTGTTTCTGACGCAAAATGTTTTTCATATAAATTCAAAACTTTCAAGTAAATCATAGACTTTCCGCTATGGGGGCGCAAAGGTAAATTGCGGTTTTTGCATTATTTCTGCTTCTAAAACTCCGATTTGAAAAATTCCTTCTGTATCACATACAACACCTGATGAAAGATATTTTTCATATAATTTCTAATGTTCGGTAAAGAATAGTTTGGCCACCAGGCGTCATAAGTGTTAATTTCTGCTTCTGATGTATTTGCAGCAAAATCTGGGATCCTGGAAACTCCACTAAAAAATTTTTTTTTCTTGGACTTGTACCACTTATGGAAAAACCTTTTGCAAATTCTTTCTTCCTAAAATAATGCATGGTTTCCCACCAGGGGACGTAAAGTCACATCTTATTTTTATCGATATCTCTTTTTCTAAGAGTCCGATTTGAAAAATTCTTTCTGTGTTTGGAGAGTGTTTCCGGTGCAAAATATTTTTCATAGGAATTCATATTTTTCTTAATGCACAAGTCTGCAACCAGAAGGCGTAAGCTCACGATTCCATTTACAGCAATATCTGTGGGATTAAAAACCCGATTGAAAAACTTCTTTCTTCCATCAAATACCATTGTTTTCCATTTCAGTTCCATTGGCTTTGAATAGCTTTGATAAATTTAATTTGCGTCAGAATGGATTAAAAAGACGTGCTAATTACACCCGAAAATTCGGTGTCAACTTGTTTTATCTAGTCCTGCCATGGAGAAAACTAAAGCGAGGAGGCGCTGTTGCTGGGAGCCTAGGAAGGAACAAAGCGGGCAGTCTTATCATGCTCTAGTTTTGAGTGGTAGCTAGGCATTTTGTGTGTGCCATTATTAGCACGTCTTTTGTAAAAAAGATCGTGCTTATGTTATCGGTTTGTCTGTCCGTCTGTGGACATGACACCATATATCTTCAACCAATTGCCCGATTTCAAAAATTCTTTTTGCATTGGAAAGCTTTAAATGTGTGAATGATGATCCTTTATTTCGCTTTTTTATTTTCACCAATCACAAGTTTGCCTATAGATGGCGTAAGTGCAGATAATGTCAAATTCAAAATACATTTTATTCCATATATTTGCTTCTAAACGGCCGATTGAAAAAATTATTTTACCTTTTGATTCTATTTATGTTGAAGACTATTTTAGGTGTGGTCACTTCTTTAAGTTATGCATAGATTCTCCGCTAGGGGGCGTAAAAGTAAATTGTGTTTCTCCCTAAAACTCCGATTTGAAAAATTCTTTCTGCAGCGGGTGCAGCTCCTGATGGAAAATATTTTTCATGTAATTTCTAATTTTTGGTACAAAATGGTTTGGCCACCAGGGAACGTAAGTGTTAATTTCTGCTTCTGATATGTTTGCAGCCTAATCAAAGGCTTCTAAAATCTCGATTGAAAAAATTCTTTCGTGGACCGATACTACTCGCGTCGATAAATTCCTTTTCAGAATATTTTCTTCTTAAAATATTACATGGTTTCTCCACCAGGGGGCGTAAATGCATACCTTATTTTTGTCAATATCTCTACTTCTAATAGTCCGATTTGAAAAATTTCTTCTTTGTTAGATAGTTTCCTGCGCGACATGATTTTCATATAATTTCAAAATTTTCAAGTAATTCATTGATTGTCCGTTAGGGGGAGTAAAGGTAAATTGCACTTTTGCTGATATCTCTGCTTCTAAAACTCTGGCTTGAAAAATTCTTCCTGCACCAGATAGAGCTCCTGGTGGGAAATGTTTTGATTGTAATTTCTAATTTTTTATATTTTTTTATAAAATATGATTTGTCCACCAGGGGGCGTAAGAGTTAATTTCTGCTTCGTAGGTATTTGCAGAAAAATCTTAGCTTTTTAAAACTCGATTGAAAAAATTCTTTCATGGACCGATACCGCTCATGTTGATAAACATTTGAGAATATTTCTTCTTAAAATAATGCATGGTTTTTCCACCAGGGGACGTAGAAGTATGTCTGATTTTTGTCGATATCTCTTCTTCTAAAAGTCGGATTTGAAAAAATCCTTTTTTGTTAGATAATGTTTCTGGTGTAAAATGTTTCTTATATAATTTCAAAATTTTCAAGTAATGCATTGACTTTCCTCTAAGGGGTGTAAATGTAAATTGCATTCCCCCGATATCTCTGCTTCTAAAACTCCGATTTGAAAAATTCTTTCTACACTGAATACAGCTCCTGATGGGAAATCCTTTGCATATAATTTCTAATATTTGGTAAAGAATGGTTAGGCCACCAGACGGCATAAGTGTTAATATCTGCACTGATGTATTTGCAGCAAATTCTGAGCTCCTGAAAACTTGATTGAAAAAATTCTTTCGTGGACTGATACTGCTCGCATCGAACAACCTGAATACTTCTTAAAATAATGCATGGTTTTTCCGCCAGTACGCGTAAATGCATATGTTATTTTTTCCGATATTTCTGCTTCTAAGACTCTGATTTGAAAAATTATTTCTTTGTTGGAAAGCATTTCCACGCCGAAATGTTCCTCATATATTTTTTAATTTTTCTTAGTGCACAAGGCTGCCACCAGAGGGCATAAGGTCACGTTTCCGTTTACAGCAATATCTGCGGGACTTGAAAACCCGATTGAAAAAATTATTTCTTCGGTCAGATACTACTAACATGCAAACTATGTGTGTGTGTTTTCTTTCCAAACTAGTGCACAATTTCACCACTAGGGCGCAAATGCTTAATCTGTTTTTCTCAGTATCACTGCTTTTACATGTCCGATTTAAAAAAATTCTTTCAACACCGGATGCTATTACCTTGTAGAACACTTAAGACTAGTATATGTGTAATTTTGTAGTTCACATTTCTGTCTGTAGGTGGTGTTTATGTACTTCAGTTTGCAGCTGTATCGCCACTTCTAAAAATGCTATTGATAAATTTCTTCTTTACTTTATATCATTCACTACAACAGAGATGTGGAGCATTATCCTCTTTAAATAACGCAAAGATTTCCCGCTAGCAGTGTAAAGGTCGAAATCTTTTTTTTTTTTTTTTTTTTTTTTTTTTCTTTTCATTATGTTTGCTCTGGGGAGACGCATTTGAAAAGTTCTTTTCCCTTAGCATAACTTTTTCCATGAAGAATAATTTTAAACTTTTCCATTATGCAAAATTTTTCCGCTAGCAGACATAGATTTATATCATGTTTCCTTCTATATTTCTCCTTTTAACTGTTTGATTTGAAAATCTCTTTTCGTCTCTGGTACCGTCCTTGTGTTATGAGAAACATTTTGTTCACCATTGTTCATTTTCATAACATACACTGCCGGACAATTGCTAAGGATGGATGACAATAGCAACGATAGCAACCATAAAATGGAAGGCAGGAAAATGTGGAAATTAGCATTAGTGCGGGATACAGTAAGACGTGTTGTGCGTATGCAAATTTTGGATTGCCGAACTTGTTCGTGACGTCATAGCACTGATAAGAGATATAAAGGATTTGACGCGTATTGACCGTTGTTGTTCAAACGTAAAGTTGAAAGGGAAAGAATCAATTAACGAACTTGCAATTTTTAGTATGTCTTCCCGACATCACCTAGATGATTTTACGCGTGGCCGTATTATTGGCAAGATTGAAGAAGGGCGAAAAATAACAGATGTTGCCAGGGAGTTCGACGTCACCCAGTGTTGTTTCAAGGCTTTGGAAATCATTTCAAACAAATGGAGAGTGTAGCAAACGTCACGGGGGAGGTCGTGTTCGCAGTACGACACCTGCAGAAGATCGGTACGTAGTGCTATCAACAAAAAGACACCGGCGCAGCACAGCTAGTGAGGTAGCAAATCAGTTTATGGCTGCTACTGGCAAGCGGATCTCCCGAAAAACTGTCGCCAGACGTTTGCATGAAGGAGGACTATACGCCCGCCGTTGTGTTGTGTGCATCCCATTGTCCAGACGTCAGACAAATGGAGAGTGTAGCAAACGTCACGGGGGAGGTCGTGTTCGCAGTACGACACCTGCAGAAGATCGGTACGTAGTGCTATCAACAAAAAGACACCGGCGCAGCACAGCTAGTGAGGTAGCAAATCAGTTTATGGCTGCTACTGGCAAGCGGATCTCCCGAAAAACTGTCGCCAGACGTTTGCATGAAGGAGGACTATACGCCCGCCGTTGTGTTGTGTGCATCCCATTGTCCAGACGTCACCGTACCGCCCGTTTGCAATGGTGCCATCAACATCGCAATTGGACTGATAACGACTGGTCTGCTGTCCTCTTCTCAGATGAGAGTAGATACAGTCTATCGTCTGATTGTCGACGACAACTGATCTGGCGTGATAGTGGTACTGCATATTGTCCAGCAAACATACAGGAAAGGGACCGATATCCGACATGTAGTGTCATGGTATGGGCTGGCATCATGATCAATGGCCGTACGTCCCTCTATGTGCTTCCAACTGGGACAATGACTGGCCAACGATATGCATGTTCCGTGGTGCTGTCGGTGATAGATTCATTTTCATGGACGACAACGCAACATGTCATCGAACAGTCGTTGTCCAGGAGTGTCTTGAGAGCGAGGATATTCAACGCCTCGTATGGCCAGCACGTTCTCCAGATCTGAATCCCATCGAAAATATGTGGGATGCTTTGGGGAGGAATCTTGCTGGTCGCCAATGCCCTCCAATAAACAAGGACACCCTCATCCGTGCACTGACAGAGGAATGGGATAAATTACCCCAACAGCTGCTTGATAATGTTGTGCAAAGCATGACACGACCTGTGGAATCTTGCATCGCCCTCCATGGTGGCCATATCCCGTATTGACATCTTACGCCGGAACGCCTGCGGACGGTAATTGCATTTTTTTCACGTTTACATATTCTGCATAAAATGGCCTGTTTGTCCCTTGAACACGTTCCAAAGCCTTCTGGATTTCAGAGCACAATAAATTGTCTTTCTTGTAATGTCCTGGCATTCTGACATTATTTTATTTCACTTAGCATCCAACCACACTTACTTTTTTATGCGCTATATAGCCGTTTATGATCCGTCCTTAGCAATTGTCCAGCAGTGTAGTTTTTAGCCACTGGTAGAACTAAGTAGATGTTTCTATTTCTGGATGTTTTATCGGTTGTTGGAACCGATTGTTTTCCAAACCTGATCCATCGATTTTGAATAGCTTTGATAAATTTAATTTGCATCAGAATGTATTCAAAAGACATGCTTATTACATCTGAAAATTCGGTGTCATCCTTCTGGTTATTCATTAAGAAGCATAAAAGTAATTTACACATTTGATATTCAAAGTAAATTGCTAAAATTTATTTGAAAAATAAATATTTGATGAGTGAAATTATTTCAGATACACCCTTTATGTTTGTTATTCTTCTTAGATTTCTGTTTAAAATAAATGATCTCTATATTATAAAAAAATCTATATATATATAAAAATGTTAAGTTTGTTTGTGTACGCTTCAAAAACTCAAAAAGTTCTGCACCGATTGAGCTCAAATTTTGACACGATATACAACCCGCCTCAAAGATTGTTTTTATTTATTTTTCGCGTCAGTAACATACCCGCGACGCGAGAAAACGGCTTTTTCCTTCGACCATATATACTAATGGACTGCGCACTGGCAATAGCTGCATCAGAGCGTAATAAATGTATTCACGAATGAAAAGTCGTAATGGAATTCTAAAAAAGAAACTCCTAAAATTCATGATGAGCACAGCACGAGTTAACCATCTTTTTGCCCGAAGTCACGTGATTTCGTGGCTTGCGATGTTGGAGCCAGAAATTTTGATGCCATGCGCAGTCTATCAGTATATATGGTCGAAGGCTTTTTCAACGGTCAGCTGCGTACCAGCAAACGCGCCATCTGCCAGAAGCGAGGGGAACACTCTCCATACTAGGTGATCGTGTTGTTTTTATCTATTTTTCGCGTCAGTAACATACCCGCGACCGCGAGAAAACAGCTTTTTCAACGGTCAGCTGTGTACCAGCAAACGCGCCATCTGCTGGAAGCGAGGGGAACACTCTCCATACTAGGTGATCGTGTCGTGATTGAGCTGCGCCGTTCGCCAAATTGTAAGTAGAGGTTATGTTTTGTCTCTTATCTCTCATGGTTTTCAACCTAGAGCTGTGATAGCCATAAGAGGTTATAATCTTATCCCTTCCTTCTGTTCCAGTGAGAACCGAAATAATGCCTCGCAAAAAAACGAATTTGGGTCGTCGCACTCGCCACACAGAAAGATCAAGAAGACGGCTTTCGAATATGACTGAGGAAGAGCGGGCATACGTACGAGAGAGGAACAGACTAAGCACCATCCAGATGCGTAACACGGAACCAGCAGAAAGACGAGCAGCCAGGCTTGAGGATGCACGATTGCGAGCACGGCAGTCGCATTCTGCAGCAACAGATTTGGTTCGTTCTCAACGGAATGAACGCGAGGCGTCGAGGATAGCTGAAACACGTACCCAAAGAACAGCAGATCTGATTCTGCAATACAATCTTCTTGCATTCCGGTACAATCCAGCTGTTGATTATAGTTCAAGTCCGCATGTTGTCATTCGCCAGATGAGTCATGTCTGTACCTACTGCCAGGCTCTAAAGTTCAATAATGAAACGAATGGGATGTGTTGCACTGGTGGAAAAATTAAATTGCCTCAACTTGAAGCACCACCAGAGCCGTTGAAAACTACTCGCTGGATCTACCGCTGAATCGAAGCATTTCCTATCGAACATCAGGAAATATAACTTGCTTCCAAATGACGTCATTTGGTGCGGAAATTGTGACTGCTCAATTCATGCCAACTTTTAAAATCAAAGGACAAATATATCACAAAGCTGGCTCCCTGCTCTCGTTCCGAGATAGTGACCATAAATTCCTTCAAATGTACTTCATCGGTGATGATAGAGATGAAGTCGATGCACGTTGTGGAATACATACCTCGCTAAGAAGATCCATCATTTTGCAACTACAGGAGCTCCTTCACGAAAAGAACAATTTGGTGCGTTTGTTCAAAACGGCAATGGATATGATGCCATCAGACACCCACAAGATTGTCATTATCGCCGACAAAACGCCCGCTGGAGAACATGTCCGAAGATATAATGCTCCAACTATAGACGAAGTAGCAATTGTCATAGTCGGAGATCAGTTCCAACCTAGAGATATTGTTCTCCATCGAAGAAACGATCAATTGATAAACGTCGCAGAAAGTCACCGTTGTTGCAATGCTTTGCAATATCCAGTTATCTTCTGGGATGGTGCCGATGGATATCATTTCAATGTGAAGATGATAAACCCAGTGAATGGTGCAGAAATTAATAAAAAGTGCAGCGCAATGAACTTTTACGCCTACCGCTTAATGATTCGGAGGAACGAGGACAATCATATTTTGAAATGCCGTCAGTTGTTTCACCAGTACATTGTGGATATGTATGCAAAAACTGAAACGGAACGTTTGCTATTTCTTCGTTTGAATCTGACCAAACTCCGCTCCGAAGAATACATTCATTTGCGAGATGCAGTTGTGAATGACGGTAATACAACCAACGTTGGAAAGCTTACTATTTTGCCATCTTCATACATAGGCAGTCCACGTCACATGCAGGAATATGCTCAAGATTCAATGGCATATGTTCGTCATTACGGGCGTCCAGACTTATTTATCACCTTCACGTGCAATCCAGTTTGGGACGAGATACAGCAGCTGTTACTTCCTGGGCAATCACCCGTGGATAGGCATGACATCACAGCACGTGTTTTCAGACAAAAGCTTAAGTCGCTGATGGATTTCATTGTGAAACATGAAGTGTTTGGATCTGTGCGCTGCTCGATGTATTCAGTAGAATGGCAAAAGAGAGGATTGCCACATGCGCATATACTAATCTGGCTATACGATAAAATAACTTCAGACGAAATCGCCGATGCGATATGCGCTGAGATTCCACGGGTCGACGTCGGTAAGGATTTGCATGCAGTTATCAAAAACATGATACATGGACCATGCGGTACACTAAATCCGAATTCACCATGCATGGTAGACGGGAAATGTTCTAAGCAATATCCTCGAGCATTCGCAGCCAACACAGTAAGGAGACGATGGATATCCTCAGTATAGGAGACAATCAACTGAAGATGGCAGGAATTCGGCAACTATACACATGCGAAATGGTGATATTGATGTAGACAACCGTTGGGTGGTCCCATATTCGCCTCTGTTGTCAAAAACATACAAAGCGCACATAAACGTAGAATATTGCAATTCGGTCAAATCGATTAAATACATCTGTAAGTATGTGAATAAAGGCAGCGATATGGCAGTTTTTGGTGTGCAACCAGAAAATAGTGACAGAAATGCAGTACGAGTTATCGATGAAATTGCACAATACCAGGCTGGAAGATACATAAGCAGCAATGAGGCTGCATGGCGAATTTTTCATTTCCCATGCATGAATGCAATCCAGCTGTGGTTCACTTAGCAGTACATTTAGAGAATGGACAGCGTGTTTATTTCACAGATGCAAATGTGCAACAAAGAGCCCTTAATCCACCTGGTACAACTCTGACTGCTTTCTTCACCTTATGTCAGGAAGACGCTTTCGCCAGAACACTGATGTACACAGAAGTGCACTCTTATTACACGTGAAATGTAACTAAAAAAGCATTCGTACGACGCAGACGAGGGGAGCCAGTCGACGGTCAACCTGGCATTTTCAGAGAAAATACAATTGGTAGACTTTATACAGTGGATCCTAATCAAGATGAATGTTTTTTCCTTCGCATGCTGTTGGTAAATGTGCCTGGTCCTAGATCTTTCCAGCAATTGAAAATTGTTGACGGTGTCACATATGCCACTTTCCGCAGTGCGTGCCAAGCTCTTAATTTATTAGAAAACGACCAACAGTGGGATATATGTATTAGTGACGCGTGCAACACTGCACATCCAAACCAAATTCGAGCACTATTCGCAATTATGTTGACCGCTTGCTTCCCTTCATCTCCCACAGAGTTATGGAAAAGATATCGATCGCATATGGCTGAGGATATTTTGCATAGAGTACGCCTAGAAAATGCCAATATGACCATGGAATTTACAGAAGGCATTTACAACGAAACATTGATAAATATTGAAGACAAGTGCTTAGCTATTGCAAATAAAGTTCTTAGTCAATTGGGAATGCCAGCACCCAACCGAACTACGGCTGCTTCATTTGATGTGGATTTGCACCGTGAACAGAGTTACAACACCGGTGATCTCCAGTCATATGTCCAATCAAACATTCCCAAATTAACGTGTGAACAGAAGGGCATTTATGATCGCATAATGCAAATGATAAATGACGGAGTTGGGGGGGGCGGGTCTTCTTCTTGGATGCGCCAGGAGGAACTGAGAAAACATTCCTTATCAGATTGATTCTGGCAACGGTTCGATCAAAAAATGACATAGCCTTAGCTCTCGCTTCGTCTGGAATAGACATTGTTACCAGGTGGAAGGACTGCTCATTCAGCTCTGAAGTTGCTATTAAACATGCGAATCATCGAGACTCCCACGTGCAATATTTCCAAAGCATCCGGTATGGGAAAAGTATTACAAAAATGTAAACTCATTGTTTGGGATGAATGCACGATGGCACATAAAAAATCGCTTGAAGCTCTTGATCGATCGTTGCGAGATTTGCGTGGAAACGTTCAACCATTCGGGAATGCATTGATATTGCTCGCAGGAGATTTTAGGCTAACATTGCCTGTAATTTCTTGATCGACACCAGCGGACGAAATAAATGCGTGCCTGAAATATTCAACATTGTGGCGACACGTACGTACATTGCAGTTGACTACGAATATGAGTGTCCAGCTGCAGAACGATCAATCAGCCGAGGTATTCTCACGACAGTTACTGGACATTGGGAACGGACAACTGCCAGTCGATGAGACATCAAGACGAATATCATTTCCTGATAATTTTTGTAATTTAGTAACATCGAAAGAAGAACTGATCTAAAAAGTATTTCCTAATATTCAAATTAATTATAAGAATCACGATTGGCTCAGTGAACGAGCTATCCTTGCCGCGAAGAATAAAGATGTCTATCAAATTAATAATGTTATTCAATCCAGCATTCAAAGTGAGGAAATTACATACAAGTCGATAGATACAGTTGTGGAAGCAGATGAAGTAGTTAATTATCCAACGGAATTTTTGAACTCACTTGATCTGCCAGGGATGCCACCACACATATTAAAATTGAAAATAGGTGTGCCAATTATCATGTTGCGGAATATTAATCAGCCAAAACTCTGCAACGGCACGCGACTCGCAGTTAAAAAACTGATGACAAATGTAGTGGAAGCAACGATTTTAACGGGGCCTTTCGAAGGTGAAGATGTCCTCATCCCTCAAGTTCCCATGATCCCGACCGATACACCATTTCAATTTAAAATATTGCAATTCCCAATTCGATTGGCGTTCGCAATCACAATCAATAAAGCTCAAGGTCAATCTTTAGAATTGTGTGGTTTAGATTTAGATGCGGATTGCTTCTCACATGGACAACTGTATGTTGCGTGTTCCCGTGTCTGCAAACCAGATAGCCTTTATATCTACGCAGAGAATGGAAAAACAAAAAATATTGTATACCCACAAGTATTGCAAAATTAAACTTCTATGAAACGTATGCTTTGTTTTGTTCCTCATTTCTCATCCATGCAACCAGAATGTGCCACAGCTATGCGTGGCCGGGTATAGCTAGTATATATATATTTTTAAAGTAATGGCATAGTATAATAGTAAACTTTAACACTGTACTATGGTTCACTTCAGTATACAGTAGTACACATAAAAAAAGAATCTTTATATATACATTTTTTTTTCTCAAATTAAAAAAAAATAATTTTCAAATTTTAGAATCTTTTTTTTTTTTTTTTAATCTTAAACTTTAAAAATTTCTGAATTTTAGGGAACATTTTCTAAAATCTTCTGTGTTTTGATCTTTGGAAGTTGGCAGGTATAGGGCGGTTGCAAACGGTAGTTTGTTTCCAGCGTCATTCTGCATTGGTATGACTTTTGTGTAGAAAATCATTCCGAAATTCCAAACCGTCAGTAGCCATTTTTTTTTTCAAGATCGGGGATGACGTGTGTACATGCGCGGTGTTTTTAGTGAGGTTCAGCATCGGCTTGAATTACAGAGGAAAGATGGACAGTCAAAAGCATGTAACGATGCTGCCAAAAAATGAAGATCTTGAAGAAGTCTTAATTTTTTTCTCAGTGCCATCCATATTTTTACTTGCAGTTAACATTTTTAACTACGAGGGTTGTACTGAAAGTAATGCAAAAGTGGGCATAACTTGTTTATTAACTGACAGAGGTCGTTCAATTGCACATGTTGGTAGAGTAACTGTTCCTTTATGATAACCCCTTTTCTTCATTGCAGGTAAATTGTGCATTCCAAGCAGAAGCAACATGCTGTCATTGAGTTCTTGACGAAGGAGGGTGCACTCTGTCCGACATCCACAGAGGGCTACAGAATGTTTACAGAGATGACACCATTGACAAGAGCAATGTGCACAGATGGATAAAGAAGTTAAAAAAAAAAAAAGGAAACCAGCATTGACGACAAGTCATCCAGTGGGAGACCATCATCTGTGACCAGTGACACAAATAGTCAGTAAGTGGATGAATTGATTCGCCCAGAGAAATGAATCGCGATCCGTGAGCTTGTTGCACAACTGGATTGTGGTCACAATGCCATACAGAAGATGGTAAAAGACTTAGGGTATTGGAAAGTGTGTGCAAAGTTGGTACCTCGGCAGTTGGCACCTGATTTGAGAGAGAGAAGGGTGGAAGTCTGCTCTGATTTGCTGGAAGCGTTTGAAGCCAATAAAGACATGTTTTTTTCTGATGTGGTGACAGGGAATGAAACATTGGTGTATCTTTATGATCTGGAATATTGGAATAAAGAATCAATCCATGGAATGGTGTCACGCCTCTTCACCAAGGCCTAAGAAATTCAAGAGCCAGCGATCAGATCAGAAAGTCATGGTGACTGTTTTTTGGGATGACAGGGGTGTCATTCTTGATTTTCTAGAACATCGCCGTACCATGACCAGCAAGCGGTACATTGAGACACTCGAGAAGCTTAGAGAAGCGATAAGAAGGAAAAGAATGAACCAGAATCTGAAAAGGATCCACATTCATCATGACAATGCAAGACCACATACATCTTTGGGAACAAATCAGGTGATCAGCAAATTAGGCTGATCAGTGGTCCTCCATCCACTGTACAGCCACAATGTGGCATCGTCCAACTTCCACCTGTTCGGTCCAATGAAGAACAGTCTCCGGGGACAACTATTTGATGGCACAGATGAGATGAAAGTGCTGTGAAGAAGTGGGTACAACAGTCCACACCTGAATTTTTTTCTAAGAGGATTCGAGAGTTGGATTCAATGATTATGCAGATGCATCGCTTGTGATGGAGACTATGTTGAGTTACTCTACCAACATGTGCAATTTGAAAGTTAATAAAGTTATGTCCACTCAGTTAATAAAAAAGTTATGTCCACTTTTGCATTACTTTCGGCACAACCCTCATATTATTTTGACTTTTATGCGAACTAGTGGAATTTTATTCTATTTTTATTTATTTTTTTATTTTCACTATCTGTTTTATTTTTGGCGGAAGGGCAGAAATTTGGCAGACGCAATCTTGTATAAAATATTTAGTGAAAGTTCTGATGTTTGTGTTGAAACTCAACCGGGCACTGTTATTGCACATGCTAGTGTTGGGTGAGGAGGGTCTGGGTGTGTCCAGGGCCGACTTCAATGGGAACTACCCATTGAAGTCTGCCCTGGACACACCCAGACCCCCCCCCTCTATTCATGGAAGGATGTCGAAGGAAAACACTGGAAAACCAGTGGACAAGGGTAGTCAGCAACGGGAATCAAACCATCTCCTATTCCAAACTGGTCCTTGAAAAATAAACCACCAAAACGTTGGTTATCACGTGACCTGGGGTGGTCAGCGAAGTTGTGGAATTGCTTTCTTCGTGTGAATCGGCATCATTTTTAATATAAGCTCAAAAAACAAAATTTCTGTTGAAAAAAGGCAGGAATAGTGGGCAAATCTGATGGTCTTTTTTTCAGCATTTTTTCTTTGCTTGTTTTTGTTTTAATTTTCTTTTCTGATTCGAGATTCCCTTTGGGGAGGGGGGGAGCTAAATTGTGAAGAGCTCTCTATTTTTTTCTTTTTTGTTTTTATCTAAATCTTTTCAAGGTTATTAAAGTTTGCGAAATGGCAAATTTTGTTACGTTCGTGTTTTCCGGTAATGTTTTTAATTTTAGCATCATCATCGCAGTGTTCAAAATATTGCATAAATAGCAGTAACCCCCCCCCTTTTTTATTAGGATTTTAAACTTCAAAAAATAAATGAGTAAAGAAATTGTGGATTTGTGTTTGTATTTTCAGAATTGTAGGAGTTCAGGGTTTCCTTCCCTACATTATATAAAGGCAATAAGTTTAATATCCTCACTAGTCATGAAAATCATGAAAAAGGCATGAATTTAGAAAAGACTCTTCTTACCATGGCTGAAACTTCTGCTATTCCAATTTGGTCCGATACTAAAAAGTTGGCTCCCTTCCAAAATTGGTATGCTCTGAGGTTTAGAGAAAGTTTGGAAATTTTATTTTTCAAAAATTGCAACTCTGAGCTTCCTATTTTCATTCCTTACATCTGGAAATCCCTCATTGCATCACGTCACCCAGAGTTACCATTACAAAACTTACCTTTCCAATCTGGCAACGAAAATCAATCGTAGTCGCATTGATGAAAGCCATAGTAATGGCTGAAATATATTTGCCTTAAACTTTTTATACGTAACTCAGCGTGTTCTACACTACCTTCTTCTTAATTTGTTTGTTAGTTACGTGCATTGCCTACCACTCATTTATGATTGTGTGTTATACTACTATTGCTCAGGTTTCTTGTTTTTTAAGGTATAAATAAAAACTAGGAACATATTGTAATATATTTTAGAGGTTTTAAAAACATAAGCGATAAATATACTGCAAAGTTTTTATTTACTGTAGTATGAAATATAAAATCATCTTGAGCTACCTTTTAAATATTACTTAATTCAGCTGATTTTTTGCATGGAGGCTTCTTTTAACACGTGTACAAATATTTGAGGTTAAGACTAAATATTAAAAATAAAAAGTTTTTTTTGGACCACCCAACTGGACATCAAGTGAATTTTCTTCTTTTAAAATTTTCTTCAGGCTGCTTGTACTACTCCACCAAACTAAAGCCAGATAAGTGTAATTTGATTTTTACTGCATACAAGTTTTTGTGTACATTTTTGGGGTTTAGGTATCCCTAAAGTCTAGAACAGGGTTGGTACTTGGTTTATATTTGGGAAAGGTTTCATTAGGCCTTCCTCAATATATGCCTTTGAGGTGATTTTGGAAACAGCGTGAAAGCTAAACATGTTACCCAGTGGTGTGCTAACCTTACCCAACATATGAAACACCATTATTAATTCCAATCTATTTGGTGTAGCCCATTGTTTAGTGCACACTAAGAGCATAGAAATTATGCATTTGTCTCTGATCTTTATATTGCACAATTATGTATTTTTGGCTAAACAGTTGAATTGCTACATTTTACGTAAGATAATGTGTATTTGATCAAAGTACTAATCACAAAATTCAACATATTTTAACCAGTGACTGACAAGACTATCAATTTTGAATTTGAAGTAAATTACTATTCTCACAATATTTTATACAAATGCCTTCATCAATGCAGAGTCAGGAGACTACTACTGTCCTGTAATGCAAACTATTCACAAAAATGCAGGTATGTGATATTTACACCATCAATAATGTGTCTTTCCACTTTAGAATAATAAAATTTTGTGTGTGCGCGCATGCATTTAGCACAGCATCATTATTTGTAATCATAGTGCTGCACATTTAATTATACAAATGGAGTGTGAAATATAAATATTTGGCAATCTAATTTATAAAGATGTATTAAAATGTCATAAGCCTGCATTTCAATGTTATTGAAAGGGTATCTTAGCTGCTCCAAAGTTAAAATTTTCCTGCTCCCAAGAGCTGCTCCAAAACACATCATAGTCACTCCCACTAATGAAAATGAAAAACTATTTAAGCCAGAAATTCACTAATGCTTGCAGCACTGCTTATAGCTACATTCACATACATTGTGCCTACTGTATTATCTGCTTCATTATAGGAACCTCCATTTCTATATTTTGGCTGTAAGAATAAACTGTTTCAGTTTTTTTATTGTTATTTGTTGGCATAGTTGATAGTGTGCTTCCAGAGAGAAGGAATTTACCTCATTTGGGTTTAATTGAAAATACCATGATTTACTACATTTCAATTTTTTTTAGTTTTTCCCTTAGCTGAAGGCATTTTGAACTTCCTCATTCACCCAGGAGTAATGAGTCAGTGAAAAAAACTTTCCCCCAAGTCCTTGTAACTTGGAGGATGAGAGGATGTTGTTGTAAACAGTATATAGATTGTAATAGATAAATCTTATTGTTTCGGTAATTAACAACCTACTTCCTAAGGGGGATAAAAAGGGAGCTTGGTGATATGTGATTGAGATAAAAGTAAGGTATGAAAAGGAAATGATTGTGTAGGGAAGTTTACTCTATGTTTTACAGCCCAGAAGGAATGGCACCTTCCAAGACCCAGTTATATCAAACTCCAACACCACCATTGTTCACTGAAAAATATCCTGGAACCAGCTTGTCCGCAATCATTCTGGTTGCAAGACCCTAAGTTTTTCCATTACCAACTTTCTGGTACGCAGTGTGCTCAGTTGTGCTCATAAATACCAAAAGCAGTTGGGGAAACCCAGGGGGAACTCTTTAAAACAAGGCTGAGGAGGTCAACATTTCCTTGCTTGTAAACCTAAAAGGGGGTGAAAAAGTCACCTTTTATCCCACCTACAAGGTTAAGAAATTCCATACCTCTATGGTAAAAGGAATGGAAGAAGTGCTTTTAAAAATTTAGTCCTAATGATAGTTCATCTTAACCAATGGTTTATGTTAATCCTTATTCACATTAAAAGAACAAAATGTTATAGTGATGCAATATTGGGAGCACACATATACAATTTGTGATAACGGTAATTTTATGTGAAGCACCTTTACATTAACAAATATTAACTGTATTAAGCTACTGTTTTTTTTTGTTTTTTTTGTATTTAAATATAGAAGTACATGCGGAAGCTCTTTAATGACTTTCATTCCACTTGTTCAGTTTGTGTATGCTAAGAAATTCTGAAATTGAACTGTGATAGATATGGCTGTTTAGGTTTTAAAACACACTTTTCCAGTACCGGCATTACAATCTAGGTGAAAATTTGTATTAACAAATGTTTTAAAATTAAACTGGATTCATAGCTGTTTTGGCATTTATTGACTAATATCAATGAATAATCATGGATGCCCTGTTTTTTGTTTTGTTGTGCACGTGTGCATGCGTGTTTGTGATACATGAATTCTTGTCACATGCTCCTGCATAAACGATCACTGCAATTTCACAAATGTGGTCCAATTCAGAATTTATCATTGTTCTTTTATGTTTGCTTAAGCTTTATCTGCAATATGCTTATATCTTAAAACATCAGACTTATCAGGGGGAAAGAAAAATTTATTAGCTTGGATGAGAGTGGTTTTTCAGGAACTGATTATTATAACTAGATTAATGTCCATGAGACATTTCAGTAAGAAAGCTCAATTATTTCACACTCAACTTTGGAAGATATATAAACATACCACTGTTTTGAAAATACAAATGTTTAAAACGAAAATGAAAAAAAAAAAACATTTTTAAATCGTGCTTTCAAAAAAGTGTTTTAAAAATGCTAAATATTGAAAATAACACTTGTGTTTTGCATACTTCTTTTGCAGATCTGAAGGTAATTACTTGTGTTTTGCATTAGCTTTTAGTTTTTTTCATTATGTAATGTGACTTTACCAACTTCACAATCTTACATTTTACCAGGTTTCAGCAGGCAAGTCATAGAACTGTTGAGTCATCATAATGCAGAATATCAGACTTTTGACATTTTGCAAGATGAAGAAATTAGGCAAGGTATGTCAGTGATATTGTCACTAATAAGAGACATAATTATGTGTTTTAAACTATGTAATACTGACAAGTCATTACGGGATTTTCTGTTATCTCGTAATGACTTTTTTTCACCTTGAATGAAAAAAATGGTCTTTTTTAAATTAAAAATTCTTATTGCCTGACTAATTACGTTACTGTTGTCTTCCATGTTACGGTCATATTGAGTTTAAAAATACAGTTTTCTGGTAGTTTAATTGTACTAAGTTATTTTCAAGGCTTGTATTTTCTCAGAACTTTCTCAAAATATGGTAAAATTTTGATAACAATTATTACAATGGATAAAAACATTGAATCAACAATTATTGCAATAAAAATTATTGTTGATTCAATTTTTTAGGGTTTTTTTTATTTAAATGATTTTAATTTTTCTCCTTATTGTCATCGGATGATGACACCTGCGTATGATCATAGTGTTCAGGCTTATTAATGACATGCTACTACTAAGGGTTAAAAAAAAAAATAAGTTTTTCAGGCAAAATCTTCATTTTTTGTGTGTGATTTTGGAAGAATATGCTTTTTACCCTAAATTTTTTACAATTGCCAATTTTAAGTATAAGATGTGGCTACTTTTTTATGTATGTCAAAACTGGGTCAACTGATTGAGCATGCTAGGTAAAATGAAAAATTGACATGTGATGTTGATTGCCAGTGCATTTTGATGCAAACAATTCAAGTATCACTTTAATAGTTGTTTTTTTTGTTTTCATCAAATGTGGCAAATGAGGTACACTATTCTGCACATAAAAAGCTTGAACATGGCAGTTCTTGGTGAAAAAATAATCTTAACAAGTTCATGGGAAATGCAGTATACAGTTTTTTCAGCAATCAGATTTTGGCACTGAATTGCCTTTAATTTGTTTCATTGTTCTCCATGTAACATCTCCTTGAAAGTTACATCTCCGTGGTGCAGAAATGAAGTAATGGAGTTTGGTTAGTATAAACTACCAAAAATATATTTTATGTGGTAATATAATTGAATAATAGCTACACACTATATGTACAACTGTTTCACACGTTATATATGTTCTATGTGTCGTGTGCATATTTGCAGCAAAAACATCTTTGCATTCATTCTTCATATATGACTTTGAAATATTACTATATGTTTAAGTTATTATGTCATCTAGCACTCACCTTGTAGAGGTGTTTCATAAGAGGATTCTTCATCTAGTAGAAATGAAACCTGTTTCTCCTGATTTTGGTGGAATACTTGGATGGAAATACTGATGTTAAATGAAAGTGTAGTCATTTTAGTTCATAACTTTGAAAAAATTCATATCACTTGTGTACTTATGTTCATTCCCATTGATGATTACTGATGCACCTCAAAAGGTCGGCAGCTTTGTACAGGTCAGAAAATGTTTAAAAGAAAAATCAACTCAGAGTGAAAGGTAATAAAATAATTTATGTAACTGCTTGAATGTGATTTCTCTGAGTAAACCCAAAGTAAGTTTTCAGTGCTGAGAATAAAATTGATGGGAACAGAAGTCCTATATCACCATTGGTAATCAGTCTTTTTTTTTTTTTTTTTTTCCTTCACAAGATAATTCTCCGAGTTATGTTAGTGATTCTGTAAGACACTACTTTGTGGATGTGAATGCTTTGAAGTTGGACTGAATAATGCTAAGTCCTAGCTATATGGAATACCTATGGGATGAGCTGGAATTTTGGGTGAAGTGCTAGATTACATCTTTCATCTCCACTTGTCACCATACTGCTGAAAGGAGGAAAATTATAGTGATCGTGTTCCATCATTTGTTGGCAGAAAGCCTGTGCAGAAAGATGGAGGATGTCAAATCAACATGTTTTTGCTGTGAGTGGCAATGATGCTAATGTTAAGCTGGTGTGTCTGATCCTATTTCAAATTGTAGTGTATAATGTTAATAATTAAGCACTTCATCTTGCATTTAGACGTGATGGTCATTGTAGATGTTGAAGAGCTTCAGACTGAGCATAAGAATGGCAAATATGTACACAAGTTGTGATCAGGGCACAAGTTGTAATGCTTTATGGGTAAAGAAAGATGACTACTGATTTATAATTCTATTTTGTGCTGAGTTTAACTACCATTGCCTGGTGGTTCTAGTCATCATGGCGAATCAAGCTAACAGGTAATAAATTCATTATGGCTTATGATCTTTTGGCCAGTTTTTGACAAACCACTATGCATTTATTCCCTGATAAGCTGTGATGAAAATATGTTTCAACATTTTTTTTCTTCTTTTTTAAGTGTGAGACTAACTTGTGCATTGTAATCTTTCCATTAAAACTTTATTCTAAATCTAGTGAAAACTTATTATGTTACGAGTGGAAAGTACATATGACAACTGCTGTAAAATTGAAATTGTATGAATGTCTAGTCACATTCATTGGTCTGTTGAAAGTTGATCTGTAGCTGCTCTTGTGATATTCTCTTCCACTTCCTTTATCCTTTTCATGTGTGAGTTTTATGATGATGATATTTATTTTATTTTACCCTCAGTTAGCTGGTATGATAAATGCTTCAGATCAGTGTCAGAGCAGTATTCAATGTTATTTATTTCTTGACCTTTCATAGCAGCATTATACATCAGTCCCATGGGAGATTGTAAGTTGGGAAAACAGTTTTTTTTTTTTTTTGTCTTTGTTTGGATATTAACTTTGAAATCTGAGAAATATGATTATAATTGTCATGAAAAAGAAATGGTCACAAATTATGCTAGACCGTTTTCACTGCCATGGCCATTAGCCCATACTAATCAGCTAAATCCAAATCACTTCTTCAGTTATTAACATAACAGTCTGATATGCCTGAATCACCAGTTTTATTGTTCAGTATGTAACATCAACACATTGGAAAACTTGAAAATTACAACACCCTGGAGCAGGACTCAAACCTGTATAAAAAGAAAAAAAAAATAATAATTGCCCCAAATTTTATTTTAAGTTCCAAAGGTATAATAATTCCTTTGGAACTTCTGGAATCTCAATAATGCCTAATACATTTAGGAAAACAATGTAAAGCAAGAAAGAAAATAAAGAGGTATGAAAATAAATTTCATTGCACTGCCAGTAGATGGCTATAAAAGAGAAAGGAATTGATACATTAAACATAAAGAACCAGTGCGAAAGAAAGGAAATCCATATTTTTTGTATACAAAAAAGCAGTCTGTACCTTCGGAGGTGGGGTGGGGGGTCTGTTTCGAATGTCCAGATTATTATTGTTTTTTTCTTTCTAAAGTGTCAAGAGCTGAATATATCTGCGAGTTTGTATGCACCCAGTCAAGTGCATCAGCAACTGGGAAGTATTACGCAAATGATGAAATGAGGCGATCCTGCTGAAATGTGAATTTTTAGTATTCATTTGTCAGATTTTATTTAAAGTTTTAATGTACATCACATGCTTATAAAAATACCTTACATAATATGGTTTTAAGCAGAAACAAATAATGATGTGAAATGAAGATAAATGATAAAGGTGAAAATTTGAACTGTGTTGAGTGAACAGACCATATTTCCATCCTAGTGGTCTGAGGTGTCAGCTTCTGATCATCCAAAATGGGTGTGAGTTCAAGTCCTAGGTGAAGCCTGGGTAGTGTGTCTGTGTAATAGTTCTGGCTCTGTCCCGTCTCTGGAACCTGTGGCCCTAAATTAGAGATGAATGATTGCATATAGCCCTTAGAATTGCTCATGTGGTCATTATCCCCCCACCCCCACCCCCCACACACACATGCACAAAAAAGCTAAGACAAGCATATTCCCAGTATTGAAACATGGGATACATCAACACCCCAGGACCAAAAAAAAAAAAAAAAAAAAAAAAAAAACGAAATTGATGCAAATTTGTGCATCTCTTTGTTAGCTCCCTGTGGCATCTGCTCACAATGATATCACTTCCTTTCACAGAATGTGGAGTCGTGATGTCATCTGTTTCATCTCCTGATGCTTCAGTGTGAGTGACCTGAGTAGCCCCGCTGGGGCAGTGGTCTAAGCAATGGCCTCTGATCATTCATCCAAAAGGGGTCCGGGTTCGAATCCCAGTGAGGCATTGATGTTGTGTTTGTCTTATGGCACGGGCTCTCTCCCTTCCCTGGAACCAGTGACTCTAAATTAAGGACGGGCAACTGCTTATAGCCCATTGAGTTGCTCACTGTGGTCGTTAAACCTCCAATAAAAAAAAACAAAACTGATCTGTTGGACAGTCCCAAAGCTTGGAAGCCCAACAGTGGATATAGACATGCTGAAGACCTTAGTAACCCATGTGTGACCCTGCGGAAGTTGCCCGAACAGCTGGAGACTACCATCACAAGCATTATCATGCACCTGTGTCAACTTGGGAAGGTGCACAAGAAGGGAGTTTGGGTACCTCATCAACTCGCAGTTGAGCAGAAAGCAAATCGCGTGAGTGTATGCATTTCCCTGCTTGCACGTGACCAAATTGTACGTTTCTTGGACCGCATTGTGACAGGTGACAAGAAATGGGGCCTGTATGACAATGTCAGCCCCCGGAAACAGTGGTTGGACCCAAAACAGAAACCCATGCCGACTCCCCAAAGCCGCCTTACATCCACATTAGGTCCTGCTGTCTGTTTGGTGGGATATGCAGGGGTCGTGTTTTTTGAGCTGCTGGCGGACACCACCACTATTACCGCCAATGTGTACTGCCATCAGCTTGACAATCTGCACGCATCACTCGTGTCAAAATGACTAGTGCTGTTGAATCACAAGGGTGTGCTCCTACAGGAGGATGGAGTGAGACCTCGCACAGCACGAGTGACCTGGACTGGGAGCTGCTGCTGCACCCAGCCTATTCCCCGGATATTGTCCCAAGTGACTGCCACTTTTTCTGGTCATTGCAGCATTTTCTGGATGGGCAGTGATTCACCAACTGGGATGATGTTAAATGCACACTTACTCCCTTCTTTGCGTTCAAACCGCCACAGTTTCATAGGGACAGTATCCAGCAGCTGCCCAGACAATAAGAGCAGGTCATGGCAAATGATGGTGACTACATACGGGACTGATTTGTACTTGTATTTATGGTAATTAGCACTTTTCTGTTGCCTTGCATTTGCATACATTTTCTTTTCTACCCAATATAGGCATATTTAATGTTTCAGGATCCTGAAGTAGATTCTAGGAGCAGATCATAGTTTCATACCATTGGCATAGTGTAATATAAATAAATACTTTTGCTTTACATGCAATATACATTTATCAGTATATTAGTTCTACCGATATTTTTGTTGTATGATTTTTTATGTTGTTGCAAGTAATGTTGCATATCATTAATACTTTTATGTGCAGGTTTAAAAGAATATTCCAAATGGCCTACCTATCCACAGCTGTATGTCGATGGTAAACTAGTTGGTGGCATAGATATACTAAAGGAATTGTCCGAAAGTGGAGAGCTGGACGACCTCTTGCCGTCTTCCAAAAAGCCGGATTTGAACAAAAGGTAGTACTGAGTGTAGAAGGCACACTAGTTTGTTATGTTTCACTTTATTCAGAACATTACTGTAGTGTTAAAAGCAAGTAATTTATTTCTAGTGTTTTTGAAGTTCAAAGGCTAGACCGAAGATGTTACTTGTCAGTTGGGTAAATGAAACTTATGAGCATAGAAAATTTCTGTAGTAAATTTTCAAAATGCTAAGTTGAATTCAGTTGAAATAATGAGCATATTCTGTTACAAAGTATGGTAATTCCTGCTTGCCATACAGGTTGACCTTCATTAATTTGGCAATCATTATTCCAGTTCCATTGCTAATCCTGCATAATTTGGATAGCGTAATTAAAAATTTCGTAGATCACTGTCATGTGCAAATTTTTGTATAATTATCACCATGAGAAGAGCTTCTTGTGGTGTAAAAATACCATCAGATTCTTGCTTGAATTTATGGAATTCTGCTGGGGGTTTTTTATTATTTTTATCACCATTTGGGTCATTCTCAAGGTTAATTCAAAATTGAAGAGATTATTCGGGGAGAGGGGCATCAATTTTCATTTGGAAGTGGATTTCGTCTTTTGAAACTTTTGGAAATGGAAGTTAGAGCGAAGATTTTTCCCATGAGCATATTTTGTTTTCTCCTGATGTTGCCTCTGTCCAGTATTTTTGTTAAATATCATTTTATTGCATACTGCTTGTTTCCAGCTTGAAACTGTAGGCGACAATTTGCGAAAGCAGAAGTTAGAGGGCACAAAAATTAGCCTGTAATTTTCAGGCATGAAGATTCGTCCACAGATTTGAGAAATTTTGCCTTTTGCATCATGATTTGAGTCATTCTCAAGAATGATACATAACTGAACAGATATTTTGGGGGATTTGTGGGTGGTGGGGATTGTTTTCTGCCCAAGGACGAAATTCCGTTTTCCAAGGAAACTGGGGTGAAGATTTTTTCATAACCATATATGTTCCTTCTGTTCAGTATTGATGTTAAATATCATTTTATTCCATAAATATTAGTATTTCAGCATGAAAACAGGGGAAAATGCCTAAAAATGAAAGTTGGATGGAGCAAAGATTTCGCCCATAATTATAATTTTGTTTTCCCCACAATGTTCCCTCCATCATGTGTTGTTGTTAAATGCTGTTTTCCCCATAAATGTTTGTATTTCAGCATGATTGGGGAAGGGGAAATTTCCAAAAATGGAAGTGGGGAAATTGGAAATTTTGTAAGAATTGATGTATGGTGTTCAAAAGTATTCATATTCTCAAAGAATATTCAAGGTTGACATATTCTCAAAGAACACTGTTTATCAGTGTACCTGTATAAACAGTGGATTTCATAAAATCCAGGCATATGAATTCTCAGCTTTTCACTGTTCTTTGTGAAGAATTGAGAAGTGAATTCAAGACTATTGTTTCACAAAGAAGTAAGGTGGTTGCCTAGGAGCAGAATTCTGGTTCAGCTCTTCACTCTGCAGAATGAAATCAATTTCTTTCTTTCTGAATTTTCATTCAACCTTTGATCCTGAGTGATGACTATGTTTGTCCTATCTCGCTGATATGTTTTCGAGTCTCATTGAACTGAAACTATCATGTCACTGTATATCTGTTACAGTATTTTCAGCATATGACAAAATAGAAGTGAAGTTTTAAAATGTCCAGTTTTGGGAATCTTGTGCAAAGGTAGGAGTTATTGAGTGCTAACCTAAACTTCATAATTCTGTTTCTGAATCAGAAACTCCTCTTTTGCTGGACATTGCTCCGGAAATAATAGAACATCTCAAAAACCTACAAGTTTCAATCAAATAATATTTCTCCATCTCCAAAAGAAGATATGAGCTGGCTCCAAAATATGTTCTCAGCCTCATTAAATGATTTGGACCTACCGCTCAGAGAAAATGAACAGCTTATCGACATAACGGCTTACTGGAACCAAAAAGACACTTTCAAATCGGTTACTTTCTTTGAATTTTAGGCCCAGCTTGGAAGTGAATACTCAAAAGTTGTAAAGCATGCTGTAAAACAACTACTGCCATTTGCATCAACATACCGTTGTTAGGTAGCATTTCGAAATGCACCCTCACTATGACCAAGCAGAAAAAAAAAAAAAAAAATTTAGAAATCTTGGTAATAATTGATGTCATGGCTATTCCTAGACTTGATACACTATAAATTTCACTAAATTATGGGTTTTACACAGGAATAAAGTATGCACGTATTTCTCGATGTTTCGAGATTTAACAGGAAAATCAGGAATAAAGGAAATTAATTACAGTCAAATTTTTGGGTAGCACCCCTACCTTTCCTCAGGACTACACTATAGTAGGTGTTGCCATTCATTAGCAGGGATCGCATTCCTCCTAAAATTCCTAAAATTCCTAATATTTTGTGACCCTCCTTAAATTCCTAAAATTAGACCTAAAATTTGCTATTCATCCTAAAATTTTCGTAAGCTTATTTATTAAAAACACAACCGTTATTAACGCCAATAAATTTACCATTACGCAGGGTGCGCACGCGTGCTTGAAAACCTGGAAAGTCCTGGAAAATCATGATTACGTTTTCAAGGCCTGGAATATCCTGGAAAAACGGTGTTTTTTTAATGCCGTCTTGAAAAGCCTTGAAATTTGAAATTAGTGCTTTTATGCCCTTTTAGGAAATCGTGTTACTGTTACCCCTTCAGTTTTTAAAGTTCCTTTTCTCTGTTCTCAAAGAAACCACCGGCAGCGGTTTCCGATGTGCACCAAATCCTAATTTGGCTGGGGGAAAAAAAAGAAAAAAAAGGCACTACTTCCAGTGCAATAAAATTGGATGATTACTAGTAGGTCGAAGGGGAGCTTGATGTCCGTCCGACAATTGAGAACAGAAGGGGAAAGAAGAGGCATTTAGCATTTGCAGGGGGTCGCGTATGTACCAAGTCAGCTGGCATCCACCAGTGAGGAGTATGCCTGAACAACACATTCATCATCTTCTTGTTTATGTGCATGCCACCCTCCTTCCCCTCAAGAGACTTCCACTACTTATGATAAAAAATAAGAAAACTATCTTTGCGAATTTTTCACGAAAGTGGCTGAAATTTTTACATTCACTGTAATTGGATTACAGAAGCTCACTTCCAAAATTCCAGTTGAATCGGTTTAAAACTTTAAAAGTTAGCATTGGTAATTTTTATTATGGACAAGTATGTGTGCCTCTTTGGACAGAGTGAGCCTCCAGCAGAAAGGGTGTTACCATAGCAACGGTTGATTGACAGCTGGGAGCGCTGATCTGAAGCCCTTGGTTGGGAAGAAAGCAAACACCTGTTTATCACTTCCACAGCACTAAAGGACTAAGAGAATATTTTCAGAAATCCATTTTTCTGAATTTTGAAAATAACACAGTAAAATTTTTACAGTAGTTAAGATACATCACAATAAAGTTCTAGTGCAAATTTCGCCAAATTCCGTTAGGAACTTTAGCAGATGCAAAAAAAAAAAAAAAAAACGTTGCATAATCGGATTGAAAAAAGAAACAGTAATTATAAATTACGGGAAAAGCAAGTGAATTATTTTTTTTAGATGCCATGGTTTATTTAAACAGAGTGATCCTTAAATTTTTTTCTGTGATGATATGGACTCTATTTGAATTACAAACACGTTTTTATTCAGACGTCTGAGTTACTGTTTTAATAAAAAAATCATCTATAATTAAAAAGTTTTCAATGGATTTAAGCAATATTCAGCAGATAAACAAACGTATTTTAGTAAATTGCAACATCATGACGTAAATTTGGTAATTTAATTTTGTCGAAAATTGGGGAGCATTTTTTTTTTTACAGTTTCTATTACAGTTAAAGTGAAGGAGGAAGGATGCAACTTGACAGTTCAGTGAGCTGCAGGTGGTGATTTATGGCGATGTGCCAAATCAAAAGAAGCCATTCCATCAGGTAATTCCAAAGGTTGTGTTGTGTGGACGCGTCCTCCTGCTGTTTGATCTTAATTGGAATGTTTTTGTGCATGGGGGGGGGTTCGAGAGAAATATCCGTTTCAGCTTTACAGCTTTCACGGCTCTTTTTTTTTTTTTCTTGGTAATAAATAAAAATCATAGTTGCTGCATTCACCATTGATCCATGTTTGCATTTCTTGAATATAAACAGCAGACAATCAGAAACATAGTGTTGGGCGGGTCTTGATGATCTTCATTTTGCATATGCTGAATTCAGTTCTGTGGGAATAAGGAGTGACTTATACTGTGAATATATACAAAACTACATATTTTTGAGCTGAAAAAATAGGTCTACTTGTACACAGTAGCTAAAGTGTGAACTCAGATGAAGACAATCAGACATACGGACGTCTGATTCCATAAAAAAAAATCAACATAGTTTTTTTATTTACACTACAGGTAAAAAAGCAAAAACATGTTTTCAAACGTTATAAAGGAAAACGGATTTTTGAAACGCATGACTTGATGATCTTAATTTCTGAAAGTTTCTTTTTTCCACATCCTTTTTTTTTCAATTACAATACACTGTAATAGGATACTGTGTGTTATATCACTTAGAGATATGGCAGATTTTCGGTTGCTGATATCCGCGATCGTAAGCGGTAGTTGCATTGCGATTGTTGATGATGACAAGATAAATACTGGAGTGATGTAAAATGTTGCATAAACTAAAAAATAAAAAAAATAAAGCCCCCCCCCACCCCGAACTTTTATGCGGTCATCATAGCTGATCAACCATTTCATTCCATGAACATCAGCACATTTCAATCATTTGAACATTGGGGGTATCTGAAGGAATTCAGCCGTGCTTAAGCGCCCTAGCGCAACGAAAACATGCTAATTTTGGATAGTTCTATTCCCTTCCCCTCTACCATCCCTAATAATTGAGAGTGCATACATTGAGAGTGTTTCAAATATTCTATTTATGAGCTAGTTTTCGCGCTGTGTGTTATGCTTTTATTTTCGAAGAAAGAGAGGGAAAATAAGGAAAAAGCAGCTAGAGAAAAAAAGAAAAGCTGAGTTTGATGACAAAATAAAAGAAAATGATGCAGAAATAAATAGGCTTAAAAAAGATAAAGAAGCCTCCCTAGCAGTAATTCAAGAGGGAACAGAAAGAATGAGAAAAGCTGTAGAAAAACAAAATACTGTTGAAATAGCAGTTGCCTCTAACTTGATCATACAAGGTTCAGCTGAAATAAAGAAAACTGAAAGTAAATTAGTTGTGGTGGAAGCAGAAAAAGATAGGCTAATCAGGAAAAGGTTAAAACAATAATATGAAAAAAGTTATTCAGTGAACAATTGTACATAGTTCTTGGTTTTCAATTACCTTTTTAGGATATTATAGTTTAATGTGAAACCTGAAAACTTTACTGTGAAAATCGTGAATTGCTTCTGGTTCAACAGCATATTAATGTTCAAAGTGAAACTTGAATGTGGTAAATATACTTGAATATGATAATAACACGTGAAAAGATAAGAACTGAACATTAGAAGTAAATCATACTTAAACTTTAGACATTAGACGTTATGCAAAAAATTTGGGTGTGAACTTCTACCATATATACTAATGGACTGCGCATTGGCAATAGCTGCATCAAAGCCGCCATGGCTCAAACATTGGGCACGTGATCATCAGACTCGAAATTTCGTGTAAAAATGCTGTTATGATTACTAATTTATGCTGCAGAACTTCAGTGTTTTCGGTGTATTATGTGAATGCACCTCATATATAATGAAAACTCTTCAGGTAAGTTTACTTATGAGCTATATACATGCATAATCGTGTTGTTTACATTTTGTGATTTATAATGTGATGAACATTTGCGAAGAATTTGGAACATGCATTCCATTTTTTTTTCTTAAGTTACTATATTTTTATATCAATAGCTGCAAGTTTCTGGTTAAGTAATTGAACTTTATTGACTTAGGTATTTAATTCGTTTCTTACCCATGAAAAATCATAGAACTTTCTTTACTATATCACTCAGAGCAACCATAAGCACAGCAGGTGTAACCCATCTTTTTGACTGTTGTCATGTGATTTTATGTTGGAGCCAGAAATTTTGATGTCATGCGCAGTCTATCAGTATATATGGTTGAAGGGTGTGAAGCAAACTCTTTACAATGCATACAAAGTTGTTTTACTAGATGTATACAAATATACATCTAGTTTTTATTGAAATACACTCCTAAAATTTTCCTAAAATTTTTCTAAAAATTCCTAAAATTCCTAAAATTCTTACCTAAAATTTTCCAGAAGTATGCTATGATCCCTGCATTAGCTAAATTCCAACCTTTCACATCATTTAATGTTGTACCTCTTCTTCTCTCAATTTCCAGTTTCTCTGACAATTTTCTCTTGAAAAAGTGCTGTTAATGTGCCAGAACTTCTATAAAGTCCCAAAGCACTTTATGTCCTGTATTTTGAACATGTCTGTCGAAACCTGTTTTGTTTGTCAAATTTCTAGTTGCAACTTTATGTTCTGCTAATCCACATAGCTGAGACCACACTCACAACTAGAAAAGTCACTTACCATAAAGGACTATTTGAAAAACTTCAGACGATTAGTGAGAAATTTCTAATCTGACTGGCTCCAGGATTACAAAATAAAATTAGTAACTACCTTCCAAAATTAAAGCAAAAAGGAAAAAAAAATTCTGTTGCAGGAAGGAGTGGTCTACAACATAAAGTGTGAGTGTGGTCTCAGTTATGTGGGAGAAACAGGCAGACAGCTTGAGACCAGATTAGCAGAACATAAAGCTGCAATTAGAAATTTGACAAACAAAACAGGTTTGGACAGACATATTCAAAATACAGTACATAAAGTGCTTTGGAACTCTGTAGAAGTTCTGACACGTCAACAGCACTTTTCGAGAAAAAATGGTCAGAAGGACTGGAAATGGGGAGAAGAAGAGGTACAACATTAAATGATGTGAAAGGTTGCAATTTAGCTAATGAATGGCAACACCTACTATAGTGTAGTCCTGAGGAAGGGTAGGGGTGCTACCCGAAAATTTGACTGTAAGTAATTTCCTTTATTCCTGTGTAAAACCTATAATTTAGTGAAATTTATAGTGTATTTATTTAGAAGCTGACTACAGTTATCCAACATCAAACCTGACTTTAAAAAACATCTCTGAAAGACAAGCATGTTCATCTCATTAGTTACATGCCCCAATTTAACAGAGAAATAGAAATTAAAGAACAATTTTTAATATAGTGTTTTTTAAGTGTTATTGCTTAAAAAAATACTTTTCAATAATTATAATGTGGGCCATTTTTAGTTGTTTAAAATTTTTTATTTCCTAAAATAGTGATAGAAATACATATAAAAGTAACAATACATTTAAAGTTACATGATTTGATTTTTCCTATGTACTGTACAAAAAAGGCAAATAAATCCTGGTATTTCATTTTATTTCTGACTTACTCTTTTTCTTAGTTGAGGTACCAAAAATTTATAGCCCGGCTTTCTAAGGGTTGTGATATAGACAGACTGTAGGAGTTCTGCAGCAAATTCTGTAACTTTCTTAGGGTTCCATGAACTGAAATAGATTGAGAACCACTAGCATAGAGCCTAGACCATATTTGTAATGTGATGCTAATTTTTGCATAAAATGGCAAAATGTACTTTCCTTGTTTTGTTACACTTTTTTTTTATCAATTATATGTTAATTTTACTTGGTCTCTTGAAAAGCATAAATGAGGTTCCAATGTATATAGTAATTAGTCACACTTCATAGTTTCATATAATTTGCTAAGTAGTAGCATTGCCTTTTTTGCAGACAAAATACAGGAATGTGTCTGTTTCCAGTGTAATGATTGTAAAATTACACTGGAAACACAGTTTTTATTTATTTCTTCTGCTTACCATGTCTTTTATAACTATTTTGTTGAAAATAGGTGATAAACTAAATGATGAATATTTGTACTATAACATCAATTCACATGTATTTTTAAAAAGCAAAACACTTTGTTATATAGTGGAAACAATTTTCACTTTTCAGAAAAGGTAGGGTTTGTAGACGCATTGTGATTTTTGTAGACACATTGTGATATCTGTTGACACATTATGTCTGCCAGTTGAGATGGGTAGCATTGTTGTTATAACAGTGACTTATGAGACAGAGCCTTCTTGTTTTGATTTTGTCTAAAGCAGCTGGGATGTTCACCATCCAAGCTGATTTTGACGTTTAATTTACAATCACTTTGCATTTTTAAATGAATTGAGGTTTGTGAAATATGACAGGAAAGAAGGAAAAGACTTCCAAGCAAGATAAAATTTGGAATGAATTGGTGGTTGTTTTTAGTATATTTGCATGATTGTTAGAAAAAGTATTTGTAATTTATTATGTAAAATTTTATGCGAGTAGCTGAACATTCAAGTAATGTGCATTTTTGTTATATGATCTTTTTCTTCATTAATACTTTATTGCTGTAATGAGATTTATGTTTTCATATCAAATCACAGGTTGAAAGAACTGGTTAACAAATCCACTGTTATGATATTTATGAAAGGCTCTCCTGATACTCCACGATGTGGATTTAGCAAAACATTAGTTGGAATTTTAAAAGATGTTGGGTAAGTGTGTGTCTGTGTATTTGCATATTGTGTCATAATTATGTTTTATGCCATCAACATGATGTCGAAGCTGGAGTGGCCATGTGATACAAATATAGGAAATATGATAACATGTATATATGAAAAAATGCTAATTCAATGCAATTTTACACTTTGTGTGTTTATGCAATTTGCTGTTTCCATAACTTATTCATGGATTTCACAGAATTAGTCCACCCTGTTTTCGTGGCTAGCTATCTCAGAATGGGATATAATTTAAGTGAACCAGTCATCATATACAGCCCATGACCAGAATACTTCAGCCTGTTGCTATCAATATCTTGTATTGGAAGCGACATGCACTATTCCTACCTAATATTCACAGGGATGAGAAAGGCCTGAATAGTTATTTCCTTCTAAGTTAGTGTTCATCCTAGAAATTGAGAAAGGGCACATTTGTATAAAAAAAGGGCTCATTATGTGTGCAAAATTTTGCAAGATATGGTAAAAAGGGCACTTTGTGATGGCAATGCATATCTGAAAAAAAGGCAGTTTTTTTCAAAAAGGGACATACTGTGTATGTGTGAGGTCATAGTTTTAGACCCCCTGCTCCCCCCATCCTGGGATAAACCTCTGACCCTGTGCTCATTCTAAACATACCATTACACACAATGGTGAAGTAGGGATATTTCAATAACAAGCTCTATGGTTTTTGTAATATATATATTTTTTCTATTTAATATATTTTTGCATGAAAACCAAAGAATGTAAATATAAAATAATTTTTTTATTGAAATGGTTTTGTTAACAACATTCATTTACTCAATAAGAATCAGATCTACTTTTCCCATTACCTGTAGAATGTAACTACTTTTTTAATTGCCTATTCATGGATAAAAAGTAAAAGTAAATGCTTTTTACCATACTTCTAATCAATAGATTATTAAATACATGAAAAAACATACAGTGAAATTATTTGAAAATAATTTATTTTAACCAAATGATTGAAATAAAAAAATGATTGTTCTTGCTTCCATCCAGTGTTTTGCTGCTTAAAGTGAAAAAATTCAGCATTTAATTTGATGGCCAACAACTTGCCCTTATTTTCTAACTGGAGTTGAATTCACTGGTAACCGAGGTAAAACCATGAAATTGACCATTTCTTTTGAACTATTCACTGCTTCACAGAAACAAACTTCTATTAAATTTTATTGCAGTCCAAAAATGATAGTTTTAAGCACAGATGATAATGTACCGTGATTTTCAGAATTTCAAATTGTTTTTACCAAGCTGCGTATCCCCCCCCCCTCCTCATTTCTCTTTGTGATTATATTCTTATTTTTTATGTTTTTCTGATCATATTCCTCGTTCTTAATATCTTACGATTAGTGAAAAAGATAGATTCAATACTAGAAGATTTTTTATAACAAAATACATATTTTCCTATTTCTAACAGTCACTTCAAAACCAACTAATCATTATAGTAAACATTTTGTCCTCTCTTTTTTTAAAGCCAAATTCAATTTTATGATCTGTACTTAATCTGTCCATGATGGAACCTGCCATTTCCATGACTCATAAAATTGTTATCACGGCAAAGTGTACAATGCAGTATCGATTTTTGACATTTGATTTCACTTAAAGCATGTTTTCTCAATCCGTAATAACATCTTAAATTTTTTTATCGATTTTTGACATTTGATTTCACTTAAAGCATGTTTTCTCAATCCGTAGTAACATCTTAAATTTTTTTTATCGATTTTTGACATTTGATTTCACTTAAAGCATGTTTTTCTCAATCCGTAGTAATATCTTAATTTTTTTTTTTTTTTCTATTTTAAGAGCAGAGCAAAAATATTTTTTGTTTAAATCAAAATTAATTGTTTCAAAAATGCTACTGTGTGCAAACCGTGCAAAAGAAATGTGACTCAACAGGGAACGAAAGACAGCAATGAAAAACTGAAGTTCCCTATTTGAACTTATTTTCTTAACAAAAGTAATGATTGCTCTTTTTTGTCTGTTGATAAGCAGGAAGTGACTAATCAATGGGAAATAATGTATTTTCAGAAAAACTTAATAAAATGCGAGCTGCTGATGTCTGTTTGTGATGTCAGAGTTCCAGCTGAAGCTCAGATATCCATTGTCGTTACTTCCTGCCCAAACTTCAGTGGGGAAAACAACCGCCTCCCCTTTCTTGAAAAGTGTATCTATAAATAGATTGCACCCACTTATTTACTGAGCAGAGAATTGTTTTTCCCCACGTGCAAGTTGGATGATAGAAAATGATCTTGCTAATGTATAGGAGGGTTTTGAAAAATGCAAATAAATTCTTTAGTAATGAAAAAATAATTTGACCACCAAACCATTGTGAGAGGCAAATTTTCGAGCTTGGCGAGTAAAGCAGCCTTTTCTACCGGCCATTTGTTTTACCCAGTCACCACACAGCTAGTGGTAACCACTAATTTTTATCTTTTCTTGAAACCAGGGTCCCTAAATTAAGTATGGGTGACTTCTTATACCCGTTTGAGTTGCTCATAGTGGTCGTTTAAACCTCCAAACGAAAAAAGAAAAAAAAAAAAAGTTGCAATTTCCACACGATCACGTTAACCGTAAGGTTTTGCAGGTATTGTCTTTGAGCAAGACAATTACACGGGTGCATTTGTGACTGACGTTGCGATCGTGGGCCTGGCAAGTCGCGGAAAGGCAAGAGCAATACAAGATTAAGGGCAGGGTAAAAATTGGGGGAGGGCAGCTGGCATTTTTACCATCCAAAAATAGGGCAAGGCAGAATTTAACATGTCAAAAAAGGACAGGGTGCTGCACCCTGCTGAAATGGCCTAAAAGGGACACTACTTTTAAGTATGTGTGTACATGTGAGAGATGAAGTGAATGAGGAAGGTATTCACATGCTCATTATAGAGTTTTAGTGAGAGAGTAAAGTGTAAGGGATAGTGAGTTTTTATGTGTATGTGTAACAGTCCAGTTTTTGTGGCAACTGTGTGTCATTTTCCTGTGACAATGCTAACTAACACTATGATAGGTCAAGTAAAAGGTGTTTTTTCTTAATGATGAATTTCTGAGTCATGCTGAAAAGTGCAGATGTAGCATTAAGGCAAAGTGTTTCTTTTGCATCAGTCCAATATATGTGTTCCCTGTTTCCAGTTTTGAAACCAGAAGAATCTGACATGGTGGAATCTGAATTTGCTCACTACCAGTTTGAAAATTTTAACTGTGCTGTTACTTCTGGGAGAATGGATGAAGTGTGGCACAGAATTTCTTTAATGAAAAATGAAAGTGGCCAGTTGAAGTATGAATCATTAAGCAAAATTATGAAAATGATTTTAATAGTCCCTCATAGCAATGCAAGTACAGAAAGAATTTTCAGTATTGTGAAAAAACCCATGAATGAATTCAGACCTAATTTAAATAATCATGTGCTGTCTTCTTTATTAGTAGAAAAAATAAACAGCATTGCACACAGTGAACTATGCTATCAGAAGAAGTTTTTGCGAATTGAGCTAAGGAAGGCCAAAATGGCAACTACAGCCAGTTTATCATAATAATTTGGCCAATAATCCAAGAAATAATTTTTCTTCATGCCTGGAGGTAATTAATTATATTTTTCTGGTAGACAGTATTTTAAGTTTTCCCACTAGCAAATTATTTTTTATTGTATTTATTATTATTATTATTATTATTATTTTGTTAATAGTTCTGACAGATTAAAATTTGTTGCAGTGTTAAATACTCAAATTTGCCGTTGTAGACTGGATTACTGAAAATTACTGATAAAAAAAAAAATGTGTTACTGAAAATTACTGAAAAATGAACATGTTGGTTACTGAAAACTACTTTTAGAGGTTGGCATCTATGCATATGTCGTTTCCTACTAATTCGTTGATGCTCTACAAGTTTCTGATTGATCTCTTTCCCATATCTCTTATGGTTTTCGAAATAGGATTGCTAACTTCCACATTTTGCCACTAGGGGTGCTGCAGTCACTCTCATCCGATAGCACATGGTTGTTTTACTATACCATACCTTACTTCCATAGCTCTACCTGTCTTTGCTCCCAAGTTATTGAGGTGACTTAGGACTTTTAGGAATCACCCTGTATATATATATATCATCATCATCATCATTGTCAACCATTATCAATCCACTGCTGGACGAAGGTCTCCCCAAGTTTCCTCCACAACGGTCTGTCTTGTGCCAGTCTCCTCCATGTCACCCCTGCATACTTTCGAATTTCATCCACCCATCTCCCATGTGGTCTTCTTCTGGGTCTTTTCCTGTCCCTTGGAATCCAATCTAAAATTTCGGCTGTCCATCGATGGTCTGTTCTTCTGGCAGTATGTCCAGCCCATTGCCATTTCAGGGATTTAACTCTGATCATGATGTCTTCCACTCTTGTCATTTTTCGGATCCACGTGTTCCTCTTCTTATCTCTCCTGGTTACAACAAGCATGCACCTCTCCATGCTGCTTTGAGTTGTCTGCAGCCTTTGTATGTCTCTTTTAGTTAAGGTCCACGTCTCTGCACCATACGTAAGCACTGGAAGGATGCATTGATCAAACACTTTTCTTTTAAGACATAATGGCATATTGCTCTTGAAAATTATGCTGTTTCTTCCAAAAGCTCTCCAGGCAAGTTTTATATATATATATATATATATATATATATATATATATATATATATATATATATATATATATATATACATACACACAGCAGTTGCTCTGTAATGTGTTCTGCAGTAGTATTCTCCAACTGTGTTATGGATAGGAATTTCACCACTGGTTCAACATCTTTCATGTAGTGAATATATACAATCATGTTCTGATGAACGGATGAATCGGCAGATTTTTCTATCATTAAGCTGTTTCCAAAACTTCTCTTAGAATTTTATCCATAATATTTATTGCTAGAAATAGCCTTTTAGAAATTTAAAACACTCGAATGATATGTATAACTTGTGTGCTTTTCAATATTTAGTTGTATTCTGCCTTGAATGATGCACAAGTTATTCAAGTCCCCCAAGAGACTATTTGGTAGATTTTTTGGCCATAATATATGTTTCACAGGACAGAAATTATTACTTTCTGGCTTTTTGAGAAGCTTTTCATAACAGCTGTTTTCATAGTTTGCTTTTCTTTCAAAGCTTTTTCAGCACCTCTATCTATGGCTGTTGAGTTTAGAAGACTTTTCGTGTTTAACTATATTTTCTTTCTTCAGAATTGTACATCCAGTTGTGAAAACATTCTGAACTTTAGAATGTATGCTGGTTTCACAAAACATTGCTCTTTGCTTCGAATCGTACCATAACCATGGTCTCTTTGTCATGATCCCATTCTTGTTTGAAATCTCTACCTCCCTTTTCAGCAACTTTGTTCTTAATTCTTGTGCTGCGTGTGATATCCAATAATTCCGAGGAATTATGTAATTTTTCAACATTTTCAATCCCTGAAGAAGTACGAGCACATGGTCTTTCACAAGAAGCATCCTGTAATGCCGGTGAACTTAATTCATCATCTGTTTCAGTTCTTGAAGTAGATGCCGAAGATATTCTACTTGAGAATTTTGTAACATTAGAAAAGAATCTGAGATCTACGACATAAAAAAAAAAAAAAAAAAAACTTTTTATGCAACATGCACTAGCTTCTGGTAGCCTTTTTCTTTTTTTTAGCCATGGAGATTAACAAACAAGTGCATAGCAAACTTCAATAATTAACCAGGGGAAATGCAAATACCGAAATTACCAATTTGCCGTAAGGAGTGCGACACAAACATTCGTGATATCATCGATGGCGTAACGAGAATAGAACTTCTTGTAGCTCTTGAGAAGTCAAAAAAAAAAAAAAACATGGTCAACCACAGAGTTGGGTCAATGCGAGATTGAGATTGTACAGGAAGGAGCATAGAAGCAAAGTGTCTTACGTCAGCCATGGCATCACTCTTTTCATGTAATCGCTTTCTGTCTCATGCACAATATAAACAAAGAAAAAAGTAACTAACATTCGAATTTCGTTTTTCAAATACCAAATCAAATAAAAATTAAAGATTGTTTTTGCTTGGACGCCATTAAGTAAGGCAATCGCCAATATTTTTGCCAAACAAAGGTTTTTACCCATCGCCAAAATGATTTTTTTTTTTTTTTTTTTTTTTTTTTTTTGCGAATTGCAAAGGAATGTGATCTGTAGCAAAGCCTCTGTATGTACGATTTAATTAATGTAGAACCCATAAGGTTCTAGTGTAAAAAGCTTATTGTTGTGTGCAGTTAAAGGAGTGTGGGAACTGACTCGCACTGCATTGTTAGCCAGTGAGAATTGATTTCGGGTTTAGCAGCATTGTTTTTAAAAACATTCCTGCTGGTACTTCATTTTAATTTGATCTGTATACTTAAACAGCAAGTTGTAATTGATGTGTAGAAGCCATAAGTATCTAATATAAGCAAGAAAATTTAACACAAACACCAAGAATAGTTCGTTACTTGTCAGTTTCTTAACAGTTGAAGGTTATACTTCCATATAGACACCTTTAAAATGAATAAAAAAATGCTGATTTTCTTAACATGTTTGTGAAAAAAATATTGACATTTTTTACTTAAAACATTTCCTCAGAAATTTCTGTTACCTTTAAAGCATTATTCTGCCCTTTATACAGGATTTTTTTTTCCTCTTTCAAAATTAAATCCCTTCCACCGGCACTTAATTCATTTGATACGTAGGTGAATCAAGAAAGTAAATTGCACTTAGCCCCATCTGGAGTGGGATTGCAGTTAGACCATGTGTGCTTGGGAGCAAAGTTGACAGTATGTCAGAGCTGCCAACGGAGGTGTTTAGTTCAGTAACTGCATAAGGCATGTGCAGGAGGCAGTTCGTAATAGCGCATCAACTGGATTCTTACTCCAAATTTGAAGTGCAAGGAGCCATTCAATTTTTGTGGGCTAAGTGCCTAAATTGCACTGACATCCATCGTGAAATCTGTGCTGTATATGGGGGAAATGCCATTTCTTGCCCAGCCATTGTAAAGTACTGGCAACAATTTGAAAAAAATCGCACAGATTTGACGGACAAATACCCCAAAGGCAGCCAACACTCCGGAGCATGTTGCCGCCGTTGACAACATGTTACCGGATAATAGGCGTATCAAAATCAAGGAAATTGCCAGTATGTTAGACATTTCATATGGGACTGTGCATTCCATCATTCATGAGCAGCTGGGATTTCAGAAATTGTGTGTGAGATGCGTGCCACATTTACTCACCGACCAGCACAGAAACCAACTTTTCCTGTCATCTTTGGCTCTTTTGCAACAGTATTCTGCTGAGGGTCACAATTTTTTGCATCGAATCATCACAGGTGACGAAACGTGGTTTCACCATTTCACCCCTGGAACCAAACGATTGTCCTAGGAATGGAAGCATGTCACTTCTCCAAGAAAGAAGTGCAAAGTCCAACCGTCTGCAGAAAAGGTCATGACGACTGTTTCCTTTGACTGTGAATGTGGTGTTTACACAGAATATCTGCCAAAAGGAACAACTGTGTCAATTCTGACTCATATTGCCAAACGCTACAAAATTTGTGAAAGGCAATTAAGGACAGACACCAGGGTAAGTTGAGCAAAAATGTCTTCTGCTGCACCACAATGCCACTCCCCACACAGCATGGAAAACAAAGGATATGCTGCAGTCATTCAAGTGGGAGGTGTAGCAACATCCACCGTACAGCCCTGACTTATCCCCGTGAAACTACCATTTGCTCGTTAAAATGAAAACAGGACCTTGGGGTTGCACGGTCCTTAACTATCCTCAACGAAATGGTCCTTAGCTGGTTGCACCAAATTGGAGGAGACTTTTTCTGTACAGGTATGGAAAAGATCACAGGTGATACACGTTCCAATAAATGTTTACAGCCCTCAGGTGACTATTTCAAAAAATTAATAAATGTATCTTTAAACCAACATACATCCTTTGAGTTTTTTTTTTCCCAACAGTGTAACTAACTTTTTGATCCGCCCTTGTATATGCCATCTGTGCAGCGTATAAAATAATAACAACTAAAGTACAATTTGTATTGCTTTAGTAGTGAAGTTAGTTGAATAGAAATTTAGTGATTTTTTCTTTTAGTGTGGAGTACAACACATTTGACATTCTACAAGATGAAGAAGTTCGACAGGGTTTGAAAACATATTCCAACTGGCCAACTTATCCCCAAATTTATGTTAAAGGCAGTCTTATAGGTGGTTTAGATATAGTAAAGGTAAGGCTTAAGTATTTTAACTGTGTTGTATTATTCTTAAGTACATTTGCATTTTAATAAGAATTTAAACAACTATTGTGGTCGTGTATGTACTAATATTTTGATAATTCAGCAACATAATGTAAGCATTCATACTGTAAGATGTATTAGGCTTTGATTCTGTTTTTTGCATAGAATAATTGTTTGAATGATGGTGGTGTAACCCAAGTTGTGGCTAATTCAAACAACATTGGACTGTTCAACCAGTTCTAAACACAGAACACTCACCAAAAATTTGACTAAAGAATTTTTGATGTTTTTTAAAAGTTTGCATGTTATTAATTTACCTTGTGCTGTATACTATAAATTTCACAAAATTATGGAATTTACTCAGGAATAAAGGATATTTACTTAGAGTCGAATTTTTGGGTAGACCTACCTTTTCTCAGGAGCAGCACTTTTTCAAAAAAAAAATTGTCAGGACTGGAAATTGAGAAAAGAGGTACAACATTAAAAGATTTGAAAGGTTGGAATTTAGCTCATGAATGGCAACACCTACTATAGTTGTAGCCCTGAGGAAGGGCAGGGGTGCTACCCGAAAATTCGACTGTAAGTAATATCCTTTATTCCTGAGTAAATCCCATAATTTTGTGAAATTTATAGTATATTAAAGTCTAGGAATAGCCATGTCATCAGTTACTCGTGTTACCTGTGCTGTAGTTTGAATATCAGTAATTTGTCACAGTGTGAAAAGGGTTAACAGCCCATAAATTTGGCTTGAATTCTGGTACTGCCTTTGCAGGTGCTATATACAGTAGATTCTAAATTATATGGGATGAATGGGGAATTAATTTCCCCAGGTAATCAGGAAAAGGAATATAGAACTAGTGAAATGAGATTTATAAAATGATGCATATATTTACAAAAGTGCATTAAAATAATAACACTGTGGCTACAATTACAGTTGTAATCCTTGATTAATGAAAACTGAATTTGTACATGCAATAAACATTGCTTTCCAAAATTGAAAAAAAAAAAAGATTATTCAGTTCTTTCATTGGTTTTCTAGCTTTGACATTTCATTAAAGTAAAAGCATCATTTTGGCTGAGGGAGAACTGTGTTTTCTTGTTCCATGTAGTTTGTTAGATTTTACTGTCATGCCAATCAGTACTGTGGCTGATTTCTTTGTTAGTACCATATCCTCCTCTTCTGAATGATTTGCACAGAAAATTGTGGCTTCTATGGTTGTTTCTGAAAAACAAGGAAACCTGCAAGAACACATGCAAACGCAAAATGAATTAATATTATTCTACTTGTCTCCCTTTCCCCCTTCCCCCACACTTTTATTTTTTTAATAATTCACATGAATTATCTTTTGATACATGATGCTCCAGTTTTCCAAACAGAGCCACAAGTTAATTGGGAACCTACTGTAATTGATAAATGTGGTTTCATTCTCTTATTTGATATGTGTATGTTATTATGTACTTTATAAAGCATTTATACATCACAAAATACCAATAGCTAACTATTCAACTTCATTTGCCATTAAATTGCCTTTCAATAATTGCTGTCAGGAGACAACTTGCCTGAAGTAAAATGGTGATCTCCTGGCTATATTGTTGATCAGTATTTGTTAGTAATTATAAAGAACTATCACAGATATATAAGTTTCACTAAATAGTATTTTAACTTATCAGATGGAAATTTAAATGGGCAAAAATACAATGATTTTAAACCATTTATGGGCAACTTACCATTTCATGGTCTTGCTCCCAATTTGACATTTCCAGCACATGAGTTGTGATCAAAATGTTGCTTGTTTCAAGAGGTAGCATGGGTGCTCTTCACTTTTGTCGGCTGAAGTCATTCACTTTATTCTATTCTATTTTTGGTCGTATAGGGGTTTTTTTCCCCTTCCGAAGGTGTCATGTAGTAATAATATCTTCAAGTACTTCATTTTTTTTTACCAAACACTTAGTCACGTCAACTATGCTCACTAGATATACTCGCGGTCTTATTTACATATCAACACTCAAAAAATCGTTTTTTTTTTGTTTTTGTTTTTTTTTTTCCCGTCATACGTACATACCACACATTTCATTATACACTATATACAACCACAAATGCTCAGTTAACTCACTATATACATATATACAAAAGACGTTTCCACCTTGGTTAACTACATCAATGTTTTATAACCCAGCCTTCAACTTGCACACATCTCATGACCTGTAAAATGGCTTCGCAAAAGGAGCTCTCCCATGCCACACTCTACTCCCAGTGACATCCTAACCCTAGCACTTTCTGTAGCAACCCGCTACCATCATCAGGGGGAACGGAAACTCTGACTTGTCCTCATGGTATCCTCAGAGTAAATGAGTGACTCTCCCGGGGCAATATCAGTGTCAAATTGGGAGCAAGACCATGAAATGATAAGTTGCCCATAAATGTGTTATTACATTGTTGCACGTTAATTTAAATTTTACAATATTGTACATGTGTCCAATATATGGGGTAATTATGATTTTAAACCATGTTTTCATATCTTGCAGTGAGCTGGTTCTTTTATTTTACCAATAGTGCATCTTGTTTCTTCTCATCTAATTTTCGCATTTACAGTTTTTTGGGCTAATAGTGTGCCTTGTATTGTAAAATCCTAGAACCAATCAATTTGTTTCCAACTCATTTTAAAACTTTTTGTGATTAGTCTGTAGGTTACCCTTTTTTCTTCTGTAGACTCAACCATACTGCTGAGTAATAGTCATGTGTTGTCTTTTCCTCAGCCATGTGGGAATATAAAACTAGGGGAAATATAAATCTCACCTGTGAAATTATTTGTTCCAGGTGAAGGAGGAAATGCAACAGCTTACGATCATTCGTCTGAGAAGGGTCCGGGTTCGAATCCCGGTGAGGCGTGGATGTTGTATTTGTCTTACGGCACTGGTTCTCTCCCTTCCCTGGAGCCAGTGACCCTAAATTAGGGATGAGTGACTGCTCATAGCCCATTGAGTTGCTCACAGTGGTCGTTAAGCCTTCAATAAAAAAAAACAAGTGACAGAAGTGTAGAATTGAACACAAAACATGTACTGGGGACTTGGGCAGCTACCATTTGTTTGGAGCTATGGCCCAGTCATTATGGGTCCCTTTTTCATTGTTTTTCATGCTTATTGTTGGCTGTTTCTGACGGTAATTTGTGGTGCAATTGTCAGGGTGCGCACGCGTGCTTGAAAACCTGGAAAGTCCTGGAAAATCATGATTACGTTTTCAAGGCCTGGAATATCCTGGAAAAACGGTATTTTTTTAATGCTGTCTTGAAAAGCCTTGAAATTTGAAATTAGTGCTTAAAAAAAATGCCCTTTTAGGAAATCGTGTTACTGACTGTTACCCCTTAATTTTTTAAGTTCCTCTCCTCTGTTCTCAAAGAAACCGCCGGCTACAGTGGTGTTTCGGATGTGCCCAAATCCTAATTTGGCTGGGGGGGGGGAAGCACTACTTCCAGTGCAATAAAATTGGATGATTACTAGCAGGTCTGTTAGGGAAGGGGAGCTTGATGCATTCTCTAGCCCTGAGCTTGATGTCCGTCCGACAACTACTGAGAACAGAAGGGGAAAGAAGAGACATTTAGCATTTGCAAGGGGGTCGTGTGTTTACCAAGTCAGCTGGCATCCACCAGTGAAGAGTATGCCTGAACAACACATTCATCTGCTCCTTGTTTATTGCATTAAGACGCTTGCTTCCGGCCCACCCCTCAAGAGACTTCGGCTACTTATGATAAAAAATAAGAAAACTATCTTTGCGAATTTTTCACAAAAGTGGCTGAAATTTTTACATTTACTATAATTGGATTACAGAAGCTCACTCCCAAAATTCCATGTGAATCGGTTTAAAACTTAAAAAGTTAGCATTGGAAATTTTTATTATGTGTGCCTCTTTAGACAGTGAGCCTTGAGCAGAAAGGGTGTTACCATAGCAACGGTTGATTGACAGCTGGGAGCGCTGATCCGAAGCCCTGGGTTGGGAAGAAAGCAAACACCTGTTTATCACTTCCATGGCTCAAAAGGACTAAGAGATATTTTCAGAAATCCATTTTCCGGAATTTTGAAAATAACCCAGTAAAATTTTTACAGTGGTTAAAATACATCACAATAAAGTTCTAGTGCAAATTTCGCCGAATTCCGTTTGAAACTTTAGCAGATGCAAAAAAAAAAAAAAAAAATCTTCCGTTGCAAAATCTGATTCAAAAAAAAGAAACTGCAATTATAAATTACGGGAAAAGCAAGCAAATTATTTTTTTTTAGATGCCATGGTTTATTTAAACAGAGTGATCCTTAAATTTTGTTTCTGTGATGATATGGACTCTATTTTAATTACAAACATACATTTTTATTCAGATGTCTGAGTTACTGTTTTAATAAAAAAATCTATAATTAAAAAGTTTTCAATGGATTTAGGCGAAATTCAGCAGATAAACGTATTTTAGTAAATTGCAACGTTATGACGTAAATTTGGTCATTTTGTCGAAAATTGGGCAGCATTTTTTTTTTTTACGTTTTCTCCTATAGTTAGGGTGAAGGAGGAAGACACTTCAGTGGGCTGCAGGTGGTGATTTATGGCGATGTGCCAAATGAAAAGAAGCCTTTCCATCAGGACATTCCAGAGGTTGAGTGTGCGTGGACGCGTGCTCCTGCTGTTTGAACTTAATCGGAATGTTTTCGGGAGGGGGAGAAATATCCGTTTCAGCTTTACAGCTTTCATGCTCCTTTTTTTTTCTTGGTAATAAATAAAAACCATAGTTGCTGCATTCACCATTGATCCATATTCGCATTTCTTGAATATAAACAGCAGACAATCGGAAACATGGTGTTGGGTGGGTCTTGATGTTCTTCATTTGTATCTGCTGAATTTTGTTCTGTGGGAATACGGAATGAGTTATACTGTGAATACATACAAAACTACATATTTTTGAGCTGAAAAAATATGTCTACTTGTACACAGTAGCTAACGTGTGAACTCAGACGAAGACAATCGGACATATGGACGTCTGATTCCATAAAAAAATCAACCCATTTTATTATACACGACAGGTAAAAAAGAAAAAACATTACATGTTTTTAAACATTATAAAGGAAAGCGGATTTTTGAAACACCATGACTTGATGATATTAATTTCTGAGTTTTTTTTTTTCGATTTTAATTTCTGAAATCTTTTTTTTTTTTTTTTTTCCAATTACAATACACTGTAACATGATACCTGTGTGTTGTATCCCTTAGTTGTATGGCAGATTTTCAGTTGGCCGATATCCGCGATCGTAAGTGGTAGTTACATTGCTATTGTTGATGATAAGATAAATACTGGAGTAATGTAGAATGTTGCATAACGTAAAAAAGAAATCGCCCCCCTTCGAACTTTTATGCGGTTATCATAGCTGATCAACCATTTCATTCCATGAACATTAGCACATTTCAATCATTTGACCATTGGGGGTCTGACGGAATTCAGCAGTGCTTAAGCGCCTAGCGCAACGAGAACATGCTAATTATGGACAGTTCTATTCCCTTCCCCCCTATCATCCCTAATCCATTTGCATCTTTCATCATTTTTATTACTTAAAACTGAAATTGCTTTTAAAAACTAATTTGAGCATGATACTGTAAAGCGTAGTAATCATCCTGGAATTTTTTGTATATGGCCTGGAAAAGGCCTGGAAAGTCCTTGAATTTTTTCCCCAAAAAGAGTACGAACCCTGAATTGTATGCTTGTGGAAAGAACCTGTAGGCAGTGAAGATCATGAAGTTTGCCTTGGGAGGGAGGTTGCTCTGGTCTAAACAAAAAAAGATTGATGGAGAGACTTTGTGAAATGAAAAGGACACGCGCACTAGCAGAGTCGCCCCTCTCTGGTATTGCACAGCTTTTTAAAAACTTTTTTCATCAAAAAAAAAAATGCTAAATTTTTAAATTACAAAATAGAGGGGGAAACAAGCCCTATTTTCCTGGCATTCAGTTGCCTGGTTTGTGGAAATTAGCTGCATGCTTTTTCAATATCAAGTCTAAGTAGAATCTTTCAAAATAAATTTGAGCCCTTTATTTGGACAGCATAATTTAATAGAAAATTTTCTAGCTTGAATAATTGAATCATTCATCAGCAATATGTCCAGTAATTCTTCTTCAAAGGATTCGCTTTTGCAATGCAAGATTCACACTTCTTTTGAAAGGAATTTCCATTTACTTCACTTCAAGGCATTCCTACACCCACTCATAATGGTCTTGCTAGTGATTTCCTCTCTGAAGTTTGTAGAAATATTACATTAAACAAAGCACACCAATTTCTTTTCATGATCAGTTGAAATCTCTTTTTCCTTTCATTCAGTTTCCTCTGTTTTTGACACTCAATCTTGTTTTTTCCTCCTTTCTGTTCTCTCTCTCTCTCTCTCTCTCTGAAGCTAGAACAAAAAAAATTACTCTTGAAATTTACAGCAAATTTTAATTTTTATAAAAACTGGGGTTTTTATTACTAAAATTTTGCTAACATAAATAACTGTTTATGATCTTGGCCATTTAAAAGGAAAAGTCAGTTTTAGGGGGATGGGAACACCCCGTTGCCCCTGCTGGATCTGCTACTGCCTGTAGGTACTTTGGCTTATGATGAGCATAGAAATAGAGCAAAAGAACTATTGCATAAATATGTTATACGTTTATGAGATAGTAGTAAATATTTACCCACAATGATTTATTATGAAGAGGGCACAATTGATGAAAAAAGTATGGTCATAGATCTGTTATCACTTATGAATATAAACTGCCTTACTCAAGGTGTGTGGGAATGAGATGATTGTCCACACACAATAATCCTATCTGATATATCACTGTTGTGGAGTACAGCAGTTATCCCAACTTAAAATGTATGAGTTTTGAATGAAAAGTAATGCCTCTTATCTCGATCATATTTGTTTTAGCAGGATATTTTAATCAAAGAAACACAAAAATAATTCTTGAAATGAGCTCTTGTGTTACCTGTATTTACATAATCACCACCATTCTCCACACATTTCTGCCAGTGATGGACAAGTCATTCAAAGCTGTCTTGAAAAAACTCTACACTGTTTTTTCATCCAGGTCCTGACAATCCTGTGTAGAGGTGAGCTTAACAGTGATTTTCCTGTCACAGTGACAGTTCCACGATAGTAACATTACGTGACTTTAAACTTAACAGTGATAAAATCATTTGCGACAGCAGTGATAGAAATCATTTGCGACAGCAGTGATAGAGCTCTAAAGAAGCTGAAACTGCAAGGCACCATCTTACTTGTAACAGTGACAATCACTATGTACAGCAGGTGTAATGGAGCAATAACAGAATGGCAAGTCACCATTTCACTTGTAACAGTGGCAAAATCAGTTACAATTGGCATCCTTTAGATTCTTTGTTTATGGGTAAATGCATAGTGAAAGCCTAAACAAAAACTATCTTAAGTCTGGGATGGGAAAAGGGGGAAGACTAAGTGAAAGATCACCTCACTAGCAACCTCTATGGTATTTCAACAGAAAAGGAGACAAATTGTTTGAATATGTTGACATGGTAACTAAAACTATGACATAACTGATTTTTAGACCCCAAGCATTGCTCGAGCACGGCTAACGGTGATATTATTTTCAGGGAAATTGGAGCTGTTACTTTTTTGTCTCTGGTCATAATGGTGACAAAATAACATTGGCATGATTTTCAACTTATTTTTAGTGTTTTCCATTTCTTCATTTGAGTCATACAGATGCCCATGAAGATTTTCGTTCAGTTATGGAAAAAGGTGGGAAATGTATGGCACCAGGTGTGGACTGTATGGTATATGTGATTATATGGTGTGAGATCTAACCTCTCGGTTGCCTCCATGGTGGTTCCTGAGGCATGGCCTAGCATTGTCGTGCTGCAGTAAAATGCTATTCTTGTGCTTCCAATCTCTTGATTGTTGTTTTGAGTGTTGAAATGCAGTGCTCTGAGCTGATCCCAGGTTCAAGAAAGTCCATGCGAATAACATAATCTGCACCCCAAAAATCTAGCTCTGAGTTTTCCTGCCAAAGCCACCCTGGTTGGTGAACCTTTGTGATGATATTCCATGATGAACTGGCACTTGATTTCAGGTTCATAGTGATGCACTCATATTTTGTCAACTGCCATGTGAAGAAATTCCTCACCTTCATTGGTTTAGCATGACAAAGGTTGCTGGCAAATTTAATGTCTTGAAGCTTTTGTCTTTGTCATTAATCAGCATGTGAGGAGCTCATCTTGCACACAAACTTTCTGATTTTGAACATGAATAATTAAAATAATGTGACCCATGCATTATTCTTTTCCTGTGAAATGCAAAGCCTGACAGCAATTTTACTTTGAGGGATCAGTCAATTGTCATTAATCAATTCATCAACTTTTTCTTGTGAAACTCATCAGTTGTCCAGTTGGTTGTTTATCACAAAAATCAGCTCTTTCCAGTTTGCCACTTTAGCATTTTTAGACCAGTGGCACACCATGCTCAAACCAACATAGCTGTCACCATGAACAACCTGCATTTCAATGAGAGAAACTCCTTTGGGTGTTAAAAATTCAGTCTTGGCATGTTCTTTAAAGCACACCAATGAGTGCTCAGTGCAGGCTTCCATTTCACGCATGATGGCAATACACCTGATTAATACGACTTGTTGCCAACTCAGGTGAAAGGATAAATGCTGTAGAACGTTGCATGTCAGTGCTGCTATCTGTGAGCAAGTTATAAAGTTTGAGGCATTACTTTTCATTCAGTCTACATATAATACAAATTAGCTCAGTTGGTGCTGCAAGTGCTGTATGTGACAGCTTACACACTTTGCCATCCTTACATGACGTAAAGGTGCTGCTAAAAGTGTGCTGAGGACCATCAGATATGCAACCTAAAATGAAAGGTTTTCTAGTTTAAACAGCAAATTTACCTATTTTTGCAAAGCTTAAGTACTTTTAGAAAAAGCTATTTCAGCTTGACATGTATAACTTTTGGATTCATTGTTTTGTTACACCTACAGCCTGTAGGAAGACCAAATTTCTATAATTCCTCTGTTACTCAACCCAATTACATGTAACTTTTAAATTGTAGCCCTCCTATTCAGTAAAAATGAAATAATTTCCACATTTTTGTTTTGTACATCTTATATATTTATTCAACTAAAAAAAAAACAAGTGGGAATTTGACTGTCTTTTTAATTTTTATTAAAATCTCTTTCCTGATACATCAACATTTATTAAAAACACATCAGTGAAATATGATTTACTGGTGTAAAAGCTAAAAGATGATTTACAGGTGTAAAAAAGATAGTAAGCTTTTTTGTTAGCTTTTTTTTTTGTTTTTTGTTTATGTACTAGGCCATAGAGAATTAATAATACATTTGAAAGAATGCAGGTTACCGAGTTACATATGTTTACTGAAAGCAACCTTCTGTGCCCAACATTGTTGAAAAAAGGTAATTTTTGTTTTGAAGAGGACATGACTTTGTTGGATAATGGATCCAGTCCTTGAATAGAGGTTAGGCTAGTAGTTGGTGCTATTATTATTCCTGCTATATTTTGTCTTCCTATTCCAGGACATTCAAAGACAACATTGTTCTCATTTTTATCATGTACATTAATTTTGCTGTTTGAATCTGTCTAGAGTGCTAATTGATATGCAAATTCAAGTCTTGAGAAATAGGGCATGAACAATTTATAATAAATATTTTAAGAGCATGAACAATTTATAATAAATATTTTAAAACAGTTATATGTTATATATATTTGTATCATGTACTCAGTTTAATAAGGAATATCTTAAATAGGGATAAAATTCTTCCGTAGATTTATAGAACTTTTTTTTGGGGTCATCATTTGGGTTTGACTCGATCAATGTGAAACTGAAAAAGTGTGTGTGTGTGTGGGGGGGTGTATTGTTTTCTGTTCTGTCTTGAGGATGGAATTATGTATTTCAGTACTTTCAGGAAAGTGAAGATTTCTCCCATAATCATAACTTTTTTTCTCTTTACCATATCTCCTTTGCTCTCAGTATTTATTGTTAAATATCATTTTATTGCATAAATGTTTGTTTTTCAGCTTGAAACTGTAGAGAACAATTTCATAAAACGAAAGTTAGATGGAGTAAAGATTTCTGCCATAATCGTACCCTCTCTACGCAATGTTCCCACTATCCTGTGCAATGTTATTTTCCCCCATAAATGTTTGCATTTCAGCTTTATAAGAAAAAGACTAATTTGGGAAATTTGTAAAAATTGATGCATTGAATGTCCAAAAGTATTAATTTTCTCAAAGTTACACCATTTATCTAAAATAGTAAAAGCTTTGATGCGCATTAATGCTCCTCAGGCTGAAGGTTCTTTCAGCACAACGGGTCAAATTATATTCATAGTATGTATGCACATTGAAACCTATTTGATTATATAAACTGTGAACTACAAACTTAAAACTCAGGGGTAAGTGTGCTGTTCAGTTCCTCAGTAAAATGTGTTATTTTAGAGAAGCAGTTGATTCCAACTTTGCTAAAAATATAAGGGTATAAAAGAAAAGAAAAGCAACTGGAAAGATAGCAGCAGAAAAAAAAATTTAGCAGTGGATGCTGTGCAGCTTCTTGAACTAACTCATTCATTCCTCATATAATTGGACCTTTCATTTTCACCTTTGTTTTGTGAATTATGGTTTATTTGCATTTGTTAATGGCACCTTTCTGTCCTTTTCAACACAGCATTTCTATTTTTCTAACCTGAATTACTCTGCTTCTTACATTCTTGTGTTTGAAAATTAGCATGGATAATTATGTTTTATTTTTTAAATCTGAATTTTCAAGTTTAAATCTCTGTTTTTCCTCTTTTTAACAGGAACTTAATGAAAATGGTGAACTGAAATCTGTATTGGAAGGACAATGATTATAGACTTATTCATTTTGATGAACTTGCGGTATGCATAATATGTGGCATAAAATAAGTAGTGTCATCAACCAACTTGCCTTGCTATGCAACATATGGTAACTTAAGCCAATTATCTGTAAACAAACTCAGATTTTAATAAAAAGTTCGCTACACTGTGATATAACATCTAAATGATTTGTTGAGCATTGTTATTACATTTGGAGCACACTTTATTTCAGGACACCAAAATGTATAGTATCAAATGTTTCTTCATATCATTGTTTAAATAATTGCACATACACCCCACCCCTCTAAAAATAATGTATTATCATTGAAAGCCTCTTTTGCCTTCTTCACAAACTGATCACTGCTGTAAATTTACCTATGAATTCAATATGAATAATTGCACATTTTCATTTGTGGGTGAAAAAAAAAAACAATAGAGGAAGGAGGCCCAACAAGATCTGTCTGTTATTGTATTCATTCTTTTCTGATTTAGTCTGTCTGTGTTTTAAGAGAAGTTTCATTGGCATGAATAGAGGTTTATTAATGGTAGAACAAATAACATAAAAAAATGAACTGCGCTACTCTTGAAATTTCAATAGGCATTAAATAAAAGTAGAGTTTGTACATTAATACAGTAACATACATTTACATTATATAGGCTACAGTCATCACACTAAATGTCATCATTGTGTTTTAAGTAGTCATTAAACAGTCATTGTGTTAAAAGTAAAAGTTATGGATAAAGCAGAATACTTCTGCAGGTTGTACAAAAATTTGTTTTAGTATGTGTAGTAATATTATAGCACAATTTAAGTAGTACCAGGCCTTGAAAAAAATGTGAAAAGTTGCATGCCCAGGTGGGCATGTACAGAAATTATATTTACCTGCTCAGGAAGTAAAAGTTGGATGCCCAGGAAAATTTATCTATTAAGATGACAAGTCAGAACCCTTATTTTTTCAGTTATAAATATGATTTTTTTTTTTTTACATTTTAAGGGTCTGTATTGAAAATGTTCACTGCAAAAAAGCATGTATCTCAAGCTTTAAGATGATGATGCTGAAATTGGTATGAAATGGTATAATGATGAAATTGGTATTCAAGAAATTTAGTGATCCTGCCATGTTCCTTTCGTCCTTGTCACTAATCACCAGAGGCGCATAGCCCATCGCTGATTATAATTTGGAACAAAACTACATATGGTTCCAATTCCTGGAACCAGAGCATAATGTAATTAAAGAAGTTATATTCTTCTGTCCTTAGTACTCCACAATAATAAAAGTTCTGGTTATTAGCAGTGAAATGAAACATGACTGTCTTTTTTTCTTGAAGAAGAAAATTCTTTTCCAAACTTTATTTTTAAATTTAGTTGCCTGGTCCAGGCAACTCGATTTTTATTTACCTACCCAGTCCAATAACTTACGTGGCCCAGGCATAGTATTTTTCAAGCCTTTAGTAGTACTGGCCATTCAACCAAGGCATGTATCAATAAGTTTATTTATCATTAAGATGTGGTTCTTTAGATCTGTCAATCCGTCAGCATGGACTTTAACATCATCATCTCATGTGTATCAAATGTGGTGTTCAGGCCTTTTTTTTTTTTCACACACCATGGAATAAGAGAGTGAAAACAGAAGGACAAAATAAGTAAGTCTGGTTGGCTACAAACTTTCTATATCTCTTTCTGTCCATTAAAAATTACATGCCTAATGTCTACATTGCTGATTCTGTATCCTATTTTTTCATATTATTCATCTTTTACCACTCTTGCCTTTTTATCACTGCCAATAAAAGAGGATAGGTCTAAATACCACTTTGTGTACAGCCGGCTTACTTCTCTGGTTGCCCTTTCTTTGCAAAAATATTCTTATACAACTGACAAGAGATCTCTGTTTTGCTAATTTTGTTGACTACTTCTTAACAGTTTTCCGTCAGTAAATCACTCTCAAATAATTAAAATTTGCTACCTGATGTAGTCTATTCCCTACCTTGCACAATTAAAAATCTGAGGTTTTGGCTTGGATCCATTGATCAGGGCCTGCATCTATCCTGTATTTCTTGGGTTTTTTTTTTAGAAAAATGGCCAGAAAATATCTTACTGTGTCTTGTGTTATATTTCTATTTTGTGAATGATTTCATAACTTCTTGAAGTGTATAGTATTAATAATTTTAAGTAATGGGAAGTGCTGAACAAGCTATTTACTGTTTCCATAAGTAGCTTGTTCAGCAAACTGTTTGCGTAAATAGCTTGTTCAGCAAACTGTGGTGTCCATTGAGGCCTGTTAATTCCCCGATTCTTGAAGTCAAGTGCATGCAAAATCGAGCTGGCCCTAAAGTGCAGGTGATTTGGCAGTGAGCCTGCATGTTTGTGATGAGATTTTTCTGCAGATTTTTGCTTTTTTCTTTGTCATTTTGTATCATTGTCAAGATCGAGGCAAAACTGATCATGAGGGAGATTGAGTTAGGAGTTTGTTCTACAGAAAAAATCCTTGCTAAGAATCTGGGCTGCAAGATATAAACTTCGAGTAGGGGAAGAAAAGAATGTATGAATAACACACCTGCCAATTCTTCTTTATGTGTGTGTGTCCCATTTTTAATTAATTTCTTTGTACTGCATCTGAATCTGCCGGTTTTCTATTATGTGGCCTTTATATGGTGATGTTTCTTTGGATGATTTAGAGAGTAGTTGGTATTTCTTTATCACTTCTTTTCTGGAGTGTGAAAGTTTTCTGTCTTTCAAAAATTTCTTAATTAGATGGAGCAGAAATTTCTCTCCCAATTATAATTTTCTTCTTTTGATATTCCATCTGCCCGGTATTACTGTTAAACGTAAATTTTTTAAATAACTGCTTGTATTTCAGTTCGTAAGAGGCAAAATTTTCTGAAAACGGAAGTTTTCACGAACCAAAATTTTTTAAATAACTAACTTCTTTTTCTCACTATGTTTTTTAGGAAACTGACATTGAGCAAAAAAAGGTTTGTTGTTGTTAAATGTCACTTTGCCCATAAATGTTTATACAAGGTCTGTCTATCCATAAGGTTTCCAAACCTTTTTTTTTTTTTTTTCTTCTGGGTTACCTACATGCTATTCACTCTTGTCTGCTTCAAAGTATGCTCCTCCACAGTTGATACATTGCTCCCAGCATTTTTTTCCAGTTTAGGAAATACTGCTTGAAGGCTTGTTTTGAGATAGCACACAATTCCATCAGTGAATTTTCTTTTATGTCATCTAATGTGGGAAAACGCTCACCTTTCATCAGAGTTTTCAACTTAGGGAAGAGAAATAAGTCTGCAGGAGCAAAGTCTGGTGAATACGTGGCTGATGAACAATTGTTGTGTTTTGCAGAAAAGTTACGAATCAATAGTGACACATGAGCCTGTGCATTGTCATGATGGAGCATCCATGACTTCTTTCTCCAAGCCTCAGGTCGGTTTCTCCTAACACTTTTGTGCAATCGCCAAAGAACATCACGGTGAAATTCTTTGTTCACTGTTTGCCCTCGAGGGACAAACTCGTGATGTACCACACCATTATAGTCAAAAAATACAATCACTACCACTTTGATCTTTAATCTGACTTGTCACACTTTTTTGGTCTCGGCAAACTTGGTGAAACCCACTGATAAGGCCTTGGTTTGCATGTCATATCCATATACTCGGGTTTCATCGCCAGTTATAACGTTATTAAAAAATTTTCACCATTAGTGCAATCCCAAAGTTCTGGACTAGTGGTGATGCATTACGTTGACACAATCATCATCTGTAGATGTTGACAGCTGACCCGATCGTTGATCATCATCTATGACTGCCGATTACTTTTGAAGCATTGGTACTAATCATAACACTGCATGCCTTATACACTCATCACTGTAAATGTGCTTTGACATTTCGTAAGTTCCGATGAACAATTTTCTGAGCCTAAAGCAAAATTTAACATTCACACACTGCTCATGACAATCAGCCATTTTGAAAAATCGTGAGCTGCACCTCACACACGAAGCCTTACTGAACAAAAAGTCAAGACAGAGTATTGTGCTCAGCGTTTATGTTTAGAACAAATACTCCACTGTCACATGACACCTGCAGGATTTTGATGTGACTTCCACCTACAACTGGAAGTTTTGAAACTTTTTGAACAGACCCCATATTTCAGCATGTAAAAGGAGCCAAAAATTTACAAAACTGAAAATCAGACGGACCAAAAATTTAACTGTAATCCCAAATTGTTTCTAGTGATATTCTGTCTTACACTGTTACATTTCATTTCCCCCCCCCCCCATAAATGTTTGCATTTCAGCTTGTAAAAGAAGGCTAAAATTATGGAGAACAGAAATTTAGATGGAGCAAAATTTTTTCTTTGTAATCATAATTTTCTGTATTAAATATAATTTGTTTGCACTTAGCATGAAAAAAAAAAGACTATGTTTGATAATGAAAGTTAGATGGAGCAAAAAGAATTTCCATATTTGTGATTTTCTTTTCTTCGGATGTTCTCTCTCCCATGGAGTCTTGGACTACAGAGGCGTTATTCATCAGGAGTATATGGTCAAAGGTACAAGTACCAACTCTGAGAGCTGCATGCATACCTTAAAAAAAAAAAGTTAGAGCAAAGAATAAACTGCATGCGTGGAGGAAAATAGCCAATGATTCTGCAACACGAAAATGCCAAACTCCCTGCCAGTGCTTTCAGTTCGAAGGCCATACAGAAAACTGGGTTTAAAGTTCTTGATCACCCTACCTACAACCCAAATTTGGCACCGTCTGACTTCTGGTTGTTTTCTGCTCTCAAGAGACTTCTGAAAGGAATTCAGCTCACCTGTGACGAAGATGATCAAGCCACTACAAGAAAATTGTTTCAAGAGCAACCTGAGGAGTTTTACAGACAGGCTTAGAAACCTTGTTCAAAGTTGGCGTATCTGTATCGAGTATGAGGGGGACTATATAGAAAATTAAAATAAAATATGCGAATTAAAGTAGAAATTCTGAGCTTTGTTCTTGTTTTGTTTCAATTTGATACTTGGAACTGGGCTTGTACATAAATATGGAGACATTACTTTCTGAACACCCTCTGTATATTGGCACATACAGAAGATTGTGCATTACCATAGTCGAATTCAGAGATTTCTACAATGGCGCATGTAAACTAAAGACTCATTGATTTTAAATGCAGTTCTGTAATATCACAATCGGATGATATGCACCAAACTTAATCCGAAATAAATTGACTCAATGTGGAGACTACAATCTTTGTGCAGTAAATTTCGAAGTAGTTATTTCTGGTCGTGTTACTTAAACAGAATCTTCTAACATGTATGTTAATGATAAAACACTAAACCCCCAAACCCAGCAAACAATGCAGAACACACAGAATGAATTAAGTTCTTAAAGGAGGCCTACCTTTCAAGGTGTAAATAAAGCAGGAACAGATGGTCTCCCAATCCCATAAGCTCCAAATATGCAGCGAACTGTATTGTGGAGTTCTGATGATGTTGGCATAATGAGATTCAGGGATTTTAACAACATATTAAAAATATTTTCGCCGAAGATGCAAGAAATTCCAAAAGTAATTAGGATTCCCGTACTTTGCCTGTTAAGCATTTGCATTTCAGCTTGAAAAGTGAAGCAAAAATTTCCAAATGAAAGTGACAATATCGGAAACATTGTAAGAATTGATGCATGGTGAGCAAAGATGTTTTTCCTCACCAAGTACATACATACATATCACTAAGCTGTTCTCTGAGATTCAGAGGTTTGCTCCAAAAAGAAATACAAACTTCCAGATATTTTTATGTTATCAAAAATAGTGAAAGCCTTGATATCATGCTTTCACGGTCCTTAGGCTGAAAGTTTTCAGCACTATAAGTGAAATTATAGTCATAAAGGCAGGAAGAATGAACTTCAAAACCGATTTGGCTATACAAACTGAAGTACAAACTTTTTAAGTACAGATTAGGTTAAGTGTTCAGTTCAGTTTTTCAGAAAAACAATTATGATTCCAACCATTGTCAATCTGAGGACATCTCTCCCCCAATACTAAAATGTGTTTGCATATTTTCATCTAAAGATGTTTTGTATCATTTTTCTGGTTTTTGCATTTTTACTAAATTTTGCTGCTGTCCTTGCATATAAATCTAACACTGATTTCTACATACACAAAACAAATAGTTTATAGTTTTATCTGCATGATTAAAAAGGCTTCAAATCTTCATTTGTATTGCAGTTAGAAATAATAGGATATTTGTTAGATACAGTGTTTCAGGTAATTGTTTTTGTAAATTAGAAAATTGACCGTCAGTGTTATGAAATCCTTGTAACTGATACGATGCTAATTTGTGTACGTATTGAAATATATTATTGTGCTCCACTTCCATATTGGTTGTATATCGCTTATGTATTTTTATAGGACATGCCCTATATTTTATCAGATATATGCTGCTATCCCTAACAGATTTAAACTACCCACCTAATTGCACTATTACACTGTCTTGCTAATAAAGATACACTGACTGAGCACATCTTTGAAAAGGTGGAAACTATTTGGTATGCATTCCAGATGTCTTTAATCAGCCCACTGACCTCTAGCATGGTCGTTTGAGGTCAGGGAGCCACCCCAATAGATTACTGTTTCATTCCGCAATAGTACAGCGAAGCGGCAATTTTTTCTTAGCACCTTAGGGTACAGCCCAAGAGATTCCAGTAACTCCTTTCAAATGAAGACAAATCTTCTTTACACCCATATATTTGTAGAAATCCATTGGCAATCCAGGAAGTGAGGGATTATGTTGCTTAGTTAGGATGACAAAAACATTTTTAAGGAGTAGGCAGCAAAAATAAGGAGTTTTTAAGCACTGTAGGAACTTTGGATTAGTTTGTAATGAGGTCAACTTACTGGACTTATGTTTTTTACACCACACTAATTATTGAAGGACATGATGCTAACAGATTGAGAGAGGCTATTGAACATCTTATTGCTGATATTCAACACATTGGTGACCAATGTATTGTGAATGTATTGTGATGCTCGAAGAATCGAGATCAGCTGACAAGAATGTTGGCATTTCATCAGATTTCTCCATCAGTCAAAATTTATCTCTTGAATATGCCCAGCAATACTATATATGGTTTTTGTATTTGATTATTGACGGTATCCAATCAGGATTTACATGTCAACTCAAATCTTTAAGGCAAATTGCAAGCCAAAGAACTATTAATCAAAGTTAATGCATACTTCACCATGGTCTCTATAAATCTGAAATTGATCAGTCATGTAAGTAATTATATTTGTATTTATTGGGTGTAATTTATATTTTATAAAATAAATGATTTCATTCAACTGAATTTAGTTTTTAATAGTGAACACACAACTGAATGGTTTTTTTTTTTTGTTCTAGCAGCTAATGTCAGGCAGCATTCAGTGAACATTTCAGAATGCTGCACAAGACTAGTGGGTTGGAAATCACATCGCTGCTACTTTATCACAGTTGAGATTACATCACATCTTAAATTCAGGATAAAGTTTATCTGATGGCTATTAACTGCTCATGAAATGCTGAGCTAGATTGCTAACACCCTAATCACCTTAGAATGAATGAAGCGGAGGATGGGTGGAATAACTGCTAAACTGGTTTTGAGGAAAAGGGAAATACTGGAAAGTTCCTGATATCTCACTATGCTTGTTAGTTTATTGCTGGCACTGGAACAGATAGCATTTCCCACTTCTAAAAAGTCACTTTGCCACACCACTTAGTGCTTCTTTTTTTTTTTTTTTTTTTTTTTTTTTATCCGTTTAGCCATGAGCACACACACACACGAAAACTAAATGAGTGATAAGAGAAGTGTTTGATTTTGAAGACTTTCCTCCAAAATTCAATAAAGATATTGGTTCAGTTCAAAAGATTAATTTATTTTCACAAGATTTTTCCTATATCTAGTTTATTGGCGGCACTCTGGTGAATACAATGCCCAAGATGTGGCTGAGAATATATTCCTACGAATATCTGAATGGATGGTAGTAATGCAAAATATTGACTTACAAAGTGGCATTTTGTTGAAATCAAGACAAAGTTCTGACATTTGGAGATAATTAAAGTCAGATTAGTGTAAACTATTAAAAGATATATTTAAGAGTGGTGTCATGTTCTAAAAGCACATATTTATGTAAATTGTCCTTTTCATTCAATGAAATTTATAAAATCTAAATATTGAACATTTGACTAATTATCTTGATTGAGTGTACTCTGTTGCTAATTATGAACTCAATTATCTGAAAATAGCTGGGGATTTACAATGGCTTATAAAATCTAAATACTGAACATTTGACTAATAATTATCTTGACTGACTGTGTACTTTGTTGTTAACTATGAACTCAATTATCTGAAAATAGCTGGGAATTTACAATGACAAGTGGAGTATTTGTCATTTTCTTGTAGGACTTCCATCCACAGTGAGTAGAGTTTAAGTCCCAGCCACCTACAGCGAGATCGCCTTTTGGGCAGGACACAGAAACGGAAGGAATGAGAGCAAGTCTAGCGACTTTGACAGAACAGTTTTGTAGTGAGATTAGAGTACAGTAGATGGTGCCATCGTACAATTATGATGTTGCACACAGAGGGTTGAGAGAATTTCAGGGGGGGGGGAGGCATAGGAAAGGATACCCATTTAACCAGTGGGTCCAGCCTGGAGGCCGTCACTTAACGTGCTTGTCCGATGCACGGCGGATATTCAGCGATTGTTAATCAGCCCAGGTTCGAACCTGAGGACCTTGCATCGATAGTCTGACTCGCTAACCACTAAGCCGTCCGCGGCTCTACAATGGCAAGTTTCCCACTAATTTGAATAAATAATATGTGATTCTTTCCTTTTTTTAACCATTACTTATTATTTTGACAGTATATTTAATAATAAATATATATTCTTAGGCAAACAAAATATATATCTTGTTGGGACAAATGCAGATATGGGTCGATCACACTGCTATTTAAAAATAAAAAGATTCTGAAGTTCATAAAGGTTGGGGTAAACCTGCCAAGACTTTATTAAGAACACTTTTCTCTCTCTCTTTCTACTATGATTTAATTACCTCCATGAGCATCTATGGCTATGTATATATATATAAAAGGAGTTGCCTTTGGGTCATTCCATGTCAACTCATCACACTGTTTCAGACTGACCTCCTTATATTTTTATGAAATTTGGGGTGCTTAATGGTCCTATGGTTTAATGCAAAAATGTCAATTTTTAGGAGCCTATGTTCATTATGTGAAATGTTAGAGCTATGTCAAGTTTTTGATTTTCGGTTTAAAACGGGCTTGGAGATTATTTTTACATTGCTTTACAGGCCTCCCAATTGAGATGTGGAGCTGGAAGTGGTCACATTTTAAAGCTCATTTAATGGGCTTTCCTATGATATACAACACAATAGAGTTTATAAAACAAAAACAAAATTCAAAATTAGTTTATACTTATCTGTAACTACCCACAAAATGAAGAAAACAAATACACAGTGCAATATAATTATAAAATCAATAGGCACATATGCAGTTATATCATTAAAAAGATTAACTTGCATGATTGTTTTAGTTCAATCCATTTTTACACATATTTTCAGTATTTTCTTGAGCTAGTGAACTGATGGAAGGCTTGAATAGCTTGTTGGAGTTCTTGAGCACAGAGAGTGTATGTACGGCCAGTTGGTGTTGCAGGGTTCGCTTTACACAGGACATATGTTGACAGAATCCACAGAACATCTGGATTTTTAGGATAAGCAAATGAAGAAGATGGACCTGCTGGGTGAAGAAATGTTGACTTTACTTCATCCTTCTCTTCCTGTTTTGCTAAAACATAGGCCAACCACCAATTGCCACTGTAGAGTGCAATGACATAACCACATATTTCACTGAAAAGCAGTCTTCCTGTACATATTGTTACAATATGTTCAACTGATGTCTGAGCAAAAGAGAAATGTTTGACTGAGATTTTTGTTTCACTTAAAGGTATGAAAGCATGTAGTTTTTGACTTCCTGGTACAGTTTATGCCTTGCTGAAACGATCTGTCAAAAATTGCTCTGTTGCAATTATACTCTTCCTGTGTAACAAATGTGAAGTCAATTTTTGAAATGTTTTCTTTTGCCCATTCATAGAGTTGTCTCAGCATCATTATTTGGTCCTTGTATGGTCTTTGGAGACTTGCTCTTGCTGCCACCCTTTTCACTGTCCCCCAACACCATCACATGCCCCTTTGCCATGAGCTGTGGCAGAAAAATGACACTCTGCTGCAATGTTGAAATCTTTTTTATGGTGACATAAATTTAAAAAGTTCTTGTTTTTATATTGTGCAGCACAGCCGTCAGAAAAATAATATTCTTTTGGGAAATTTCTCAGATCTGCTCTTCATAAAGTCTAAGAGTTTCTGTTGAAATAAATACACAGCTGCAATATTGTGTTCAAGACAGTCTGAAATCACAACAAAGCTGAATTTTTTCTACTGTTTTAAAATATACAACAAATGGATGCACTGTAGCTTGGTTGCTGGTCCAATGATAGGACTGTGCTTCGTCTTGCATGACAAAAGAATAGTTTTCTGAAAAATCGCACATAACAGCAATTTCTGAATCAAACAAATTTGCTTTGACATGATTCATAAATAAACTTTGTTGTTTAGCTATGAAGTCATGGCAAAGTAAAATGAAAATTTTCTCACAAAATAGGTTGACAAATTCAGAGACTGTTTTTTACAATGTCTCTAAGGTGCATCTGTCTACAGATATCCACTGGCAAAAAGTTAGTCTCGATCAGATTTTCTTTGAAGGCATTTTCTAGCAAACTTTGGATTACTTGAACTCCAGGGCAGGATGCACAATTTACCCAAGTGGCAGTCAATTGATGCTGGGTTGCATACTATCTTTACAACGACGTCTTTGTAGTTTTTCATTTCACCATTACTAATTGATGATAACTTGGCATTTTCAGTCGTAAGTTTTATGTTCTGATGCATGGTACACACACAAAACTGCATGTGTACCACTGACCAGCTAGAACACAATTCTTTTTGCGCAGCTCTGCAAATTTTGAAAAACCCCACATGTACATTTGGAAACTTTTCTTTAAAAAATATGTACACCTCCTTTAAATTATTAAGCATTAGGCATTTGGAGACATGAATTTTTTGGCCAGTGCTGTTCTTGATGGAAACACACTTTTATGCCAGGCATAGGTCTGCTGACCACATCACTTTTATAAAATGTTTTTATAGTTTCAGCTGTTTTTGCAAGTAGAGTTTTTCCTGGTTTCTGATCTGGAGTAGATAGAATTCCTTTTTGTTTCAAAAGTTTCTTTGACTGTCTCACTATACAACTTGGTGCATTAAATTCCTGCGCAATCTTCTTAATACTCCATGATTCATGAGCTTTTACTTTCTGTTCGTCAAAGTTTGGAATTTTGTTTTCAGGTGACTTAAAATAGTTTTATCTTGGGACTCAACTTCACTATCGGAAGACTCTGTATTGACAGGAAGTTTGCGTTTTGCAGCAGTATTGATTCTTTGAACTTTTTCAGTAGAATATCGTTTATATTCTGCCTTTTTCTGGTCAATGGGGGACTCACCTATGTCTTGGAGGGATGCATTAAATGTTTTTAAAGCTTCTGAAGGAAATAATACAGCAGGATCACTATCACAATAGGTACTGCAATCGTAACCTACATCCTGGCTAGTACTTGGAAAATTTGTAATTTCATCTTTTGTAACCTCAGTTCTTTCCTACAGCTGTCACAAACTTTAGCCATCATTTGTGTTTCAGGAAAAAGGGAACACATCCATGTTGTCACTGGTCCTAATCCCTTCCTTGTATTGGAGTGGTTTCATTTTTTAAATGGATTAAAACAATTTAAGGCACATTTCTTATCCATTTTAGAGAGGTTTTGTTGAAAACTTACTAACAAAAAAACTTTCTCACACTATCACTTCACATTCAAAATCATTTTACACTACATTCACCAACAATAAATAAAGGCAAGTTGTCTTCACAAACTCTGCTGGGAGACTGAGCCAAGTGCAGTAATATGGAGAGGAGGGGAATGGATCTGTTGCATGATCCAACATGTTCATGCCTGTTTCAGCTTGCATTTTTCAAGCTATGAGTTATAATTACATCACCTAAAATTGAACAAACTGTCAGAATAGAAAGGGAAAAGTAATACGCACAGAAAGCAACATTCGTAAATATTGTTCAAAAATTATGCTGCGGAATTTTTTTTTTTTTAGGTAACCGTACTTGACAAATTAGGATCCCATTATTTTCTCTTGATCATGCATATGTGTTACCTCTCATATCTTATGATTCCCCCCCCCCCAAAAAAAAATTTGTGGAGTTATTGATAAGTACGAACTAATCTTGAGATTTTTTTTCAAAATAAAAAAAATCAGTTTTGAGAAAATCTATTTTGAAATTTTCAGTTGGATTTTGAATTTTATATTTTCATAAACCCTATTGTGTTGTATGCCCATTAAAGGGGCTTTAAATTAAAATGAGACCACTTTCAACTCCATATCTCAATTGGTGGCTGATTTACACATAGTTAAAGTATCACTGGTAGGCCATTTTTTTAATAAAATTTAGGCTTAAATATCTTTTCCCCCTGTGAGCTTAAAAATAAAAAAAAAATGCATTTTTTTTTTCATAACTACATAGGATCATTAAGTATGCCAAGTTTTTATCAAAATCTAAGTTGGTGAGATAGAAAAATATTTTAAATGTGATGATTTGACACTGAATGACCCCTTTACTTAATTTACAGCATTAGTAGCTTCATATGTAAACACACTTGCAGTGTATTAAAACAACTATAACAAACATTTACTGGGACTTGTATTCCTTAATGTAAACAAGGGCATGGTTGAAAGATAATTATTTTCATAATTTGAAAAATTCTAAGCTAGAAAAGCATTCCAGATTTTAAAACAACATGCTATTAGGTTTCTGAAATAAAACATTTATTTTACTCAGCTGTATTCCACAGAAATAAGTTGATTATTCATTAAATTGTTCTTATACAAATAAGGCAAGGGAAAACATGCAATAAATATAGATTTGATAAGTTTAGTTGAATGACATGTACATACATGTTCTTCATTGTTTTTAACTTTTTGCGCATTATCACCTCTGCTACTACCTGTGCCATTTTCCATATCTAAATTAAAATGGGAAACTTGTATTATGAACTTCATTGTAATTTGAACAAATTGTACTAAAAAGGCAGTTGAATTAAAAGTTGACACACTGAATCTTGTCTGAACAGCCAGTTCAAAGTTAAGAACACAAATAAAAGATTGTGAAAGGATATGACACAATATAAAAAACGTATTACACTAATTAGAAAGTGACAAAATTCTGTAAAAATATACCTCACTGTAATGGGGTTCTCAAAAGAAGTTTAGGAATGAAATTATATCCACTATGAACAATTGAAGTCCTTACTGCAATGAAGCATAAAATTACAAATGTAAAACGAATGGAATGGCCTACCAAGAAGTTTTAGTGCATAAATATCGTAAATTCATCCGTAATTGGTAGGCCATTCCATTTGTTTTACATTTGTATTTTTATGCTTCATTGCAGTAAGAACTTCCATTGTTCATAGTGGATATAATTTTATTTTTAAACTTCTTTTGAGAAACTCGCTACAGTGAGGTACATTTTTACTGAATTTTGTCACTTTTTAACTAGTGTAATACATTTTTTATATCATGTCATAGCCTTTCGCAGTCTTTTATTTGTGTTCTTAACTTTGAACTGGCTGTTCAGACAAGATTCATTGTGTCAACTTTTAATTCAACTGCATTTTGGCTGACCTCCTTCCAATGATGTCTGTCAGCATACTTTTATCAAATGGAAATGACTGAAATTGAGACCGGTAAGCATATTTTTAGTAGTTTGTTCAAGTTAGAATGAAGTTCATAATACAAGTTTCCCATTTTAATTTAGATACGGAAAATGGGACAGGTAGTAGCAGAGGTGATAATGTGCAATAAGTTGATTATTGAAAAACATGTAAAACAGTGATTTCCATACTTTCATTTTCTTGTGTGACATGCTTTAAATAAAACACTCACTTTCCAATGAGCAAGACATTGCATTTGGCACGATTTTTCATGTATTTTTTTATTCATATTTTCATATCATATGAGTCCAGTAATTGTATTTTATGGTTTAGCTTGCAATCTTTTATTATTACTCCAGTTTCAATTGCCATTAAAAGAAGTACTTATTGTTCAGTTATACTCTGAAGTTTTCTTTAAGGTGTAATGGTTAGTGTAGGAAGTTAGAAAAAATTAACAGCTACTATCATAACAAGCACTAAATAGGCAACAGTTGACTCATATTTCTGATGTAACCCAAAGTTAACAGGTGAGATTTGAGTTTTTGCTTATGCCATTCATATTTTTATTGCTAAATAATTTTTAGCCTGATGGTGTAACACATGCAAAAAATAGCCCTTTTTAATCTTTCTATATATGGTTTTGACTGTATAAAGTGTATCCATGTCTTGGTAACAAAAAATAATTCCTCATACATTTTGACATAATTCAAGTGAGATTATATAAATTTTTGTCACTGCTTTTATTCAAAAGCTAGATACATTGGTGAGGATACTCTTTTGTTCCCCCAAATTGTTATAAGATGTGCATATTATTCTTTGCTAACACAAAGTTAATAGATAGGCATAACTGTGCAATTTTTTAATTACCTGTCTGTGTTGTGAAGATTGAATAATTTCAGTTATTGTTTATTATAAACATCCCATGATATTTCAAAATAGTATATTTAGAAAAGCGAAGCTAAAGTTCGACATCTTGTTTCAAAACATTTATTGACATGCTTAGATACATAATATTCACCCTTGCAGAGGTGCAATAGTCTCAAACTGAGCATTAATAACTGTATCTAGACTGTCCTCCACAAGATGAAGATTAGCACGCCACCGGGTCAAGATGTCACGCAACTGCTGCCACTGTGGCTTACCAAAGGTTCGATGCATTGTTGAACTCACAAGAACACGACGCTGCAGCTGATCAACTTTTGCTCTAACCAACTTTGTTCTTAACACTGGAAAGAAAACAGATCAGTAGTAAATTTCAAGCTTATCTCCACACATTATTGGATAAAGAAAGTGTAATACATACATTACAGCAAGCTCAAAAATATACATATATGCACAAACTGCCTCTAACTTTTCTTGTTCTGTGCAGGTAACAAGTAAATGAGATGAAAAGAAATGCACATTTTAGTATGTTATCTTATCAACAATGAAATACCCTGAGACCCAATGCTGATTTTAACAATTATAAGAGGACCTACATAAATGCGTGATTTTTTTTTTTTGATTGGAGGTTTAACGACCACCGTGAGCAACTCAATGGGCTATAAGCAGTCGCCCGTCCCTAATTTAGGGTCGCTGGTTCCAGGGAAGGGAGAGAGCCAGTGCCATAAGACAAACACAACATCCATGCCTGACCGGGAGCGCCTTAGACCACTGCGCCACCGGGGCGGCCATAAATGCGTGATCTTTGATTACTCTGAGCCAGCACAAATATAGTAAGAGCTTTCAATAAGATAAATGCAAACATACTGTAGATCTATTAAACTTACTTGGGGGGGGGGATCTAAATTAGTAATTAAAAAAGAACTAAGTTAACACCTCAAGAAATAGATAAGATCAATAGCATATTTTGCAATATATAACAATTTAAAAGAATTTCTTCAAATTTAATGAAACCCAGCAAGTTTTAAAAAAACCTACATAAATTATGTTATATTGATGACATGGGGTTAAAGTATAGAGCCACAGGAACTGAACTCTATATATTTAAAAAAAAACTTATCAACACAGCCTTCATTCACACACTACAGTGAAAAATTGCAAAGCGATAGTAAATAAAGATGGAAATGACAATAGAATCATCAGTACACTATTTTGTAACTAAAAACAAATAAAAGATACACTGAAATGTGAGTACACATTAGTTTCCTATATCATCATCATTGGCAACCATTATCAATCCACTGCTGGACGAAGGTCTCCCCAAGTTTCCTCCACAACGGTCTATCTTGTGCCAGTCTCCTCCATGTCACTCCCGCATATTTACGAATTTCATCCACCCATCTCCCATGTGGTCTTTTTCTGGGTCTTTTCCTGTCCCTTGGAATCCAATCTAAAATTTCGGCTGTCCATCTATGGTCTGTCCTTCTGGCAGTATGTCCAGCCCATTGCCATTTCAGTGATTTAACTCTGATCATGATGTCTTCCACTCTCGTCATTTTTCGGATCCACGAGTTCCTCTTCTTATCTCTCCTGGTTACACCAAGCATGCACCTCTCCATGCTGCTTTGAGTTGTCTGCAGCCTTTGTATGTCTCTTTTAGTTAAGGTCCACGTCTCTGCACCATACGTAAGCACTGGAAGGATGCATTGATCAAACACTTTTCTTTTAAGACATAATGGCATATTGCTCTTGAAAATTATGTTGTTTCTTCCAAAAGCTCTCCAGGCAAGTTTTGTACGCCGATTAATTTCTTCATCAATGTGACCCTCACTTGATATCTGCTGTCCAAGATAAACATACGTATCTGTTATCTCCAGTTTTTCTCCATCAATCGATAAATCTTCATTTCTTGTAAAAGCATTGAACATCACTTTTGTCTTCTGAAAGTTCATTTTTAATCCCACTTCTTTACTCTTGTCAGCAAGTTCCTGGATCATACTCTGCAGCTCTGATGGGCTAGTTGCAAAAATGACTACGTCATCAGCAAAACGAAGGTGGGTTAGATAATCTCCATTAATCTTTATCCCTTTGTTTTCCCAGTTCAGTGATTGAAAGACATTTTCCAATGTGGCATTAAAGAGCTTCGGAGATATGGTGTCACCTTGTCTCACTCCCTTTCCAATTTTTATGTGTGTTGTATTTTCAAACAGCCGAATCTTTGCACTTGCATTTTCATAGATGTTATTAATAATATTAATGTATGCATCTTCAATACCGCAGGATTTCAGAGCCGTGGTAACTGCTGATGGTTTCACCGAATCAAAGGCTTTTTCATAATCGATAAAAGCCATGCACAATGGAAGTTCATATTCCCTCGCTCTTTCAATTAGTTCTCTCAGTACGTGGATATGATCTATTGTGCTGTAGCCACTCCTGAATCCAGCTTGTTCTCTTGGTTGAGCCATGTCCAGTGTTACCTTCAAGCGGTGTGAAAGAACTTTAGTGAAGATTTTATAAACCACTGATAGGAGGCTGATAGGTCTGTAGTTCCTGAGATCCTCAATGTCACCTTTTTTTATGTAGCAGGATCATTGTAGCATTGTTCCAATCCTCAGGAATCTTCCCTTCATTAAGTCATCGAGTGAAAATTTGGGCGAGTACTGTTTCAATTTCTCCACTTGCTTCTTGTATGATGTCTATAGTAATTCCATCTTCTCCTGGAGCTTTTCCCCGCTTCATGTTCTTGATTGCATTAGCAACTTCTGCTGGGAGGACTGGAAGAACTCTGGTACCTTTCATGATGTCTGGAGTACATGTAACATCCCTTTCATATAATTTGGAGTAGAAATCTTTCACTCTTGTCAAAATTTCGCCTCTATTTCTTGTTATAGAACCATCTTCTTTTCTCCCCTTACTGAGATGTCCCTTTGCTATCTTAAGGCTTTGGTTGTTTTCAATTGCTTTCCTCACTAGCTCACAGTTGAATTTCCTTAAGTCTTCAGTGATACTTTTTCGTGCTGTCTTGCATAGCTCTATATATTCCACTTTGGAAGTCACATCTTTTTTAGTTGTCCTCATCTCTCTTCTTTTTTGCATCAACATTTTGGTTTTTCCTGATAATTTGTTCACATGCAACTTGTTCTTAGACCCAGCTAATTTTGTTGCTGTTTCCATAAGAGCTTTGGTTACTTTTCTGTTAACTTCTGAAATATCCACTTCTTCCGATGTTAGGCCTTCTAAAGCAGAGAATCTGTTCTTCAGTTCCAACTTGAAAGTATTATGGTGTTTTTTAAGGTTGGTTATGTCAATACATTTTGTTTGTCTTATGAGCTTGCCACGTTCCAGTTTAGTGTTGAGGTGCATCTTACATCTCACCAATCTATGGTCACTACCTGTGTTGAACTTGTTCAGCACACTGCAGTCTTCGATGACGAATTTTTTGTTACACATAATAAAATCAATTTCACTTGTCGTCCCAATTGGATGTCTCCATGTCCATTTCCTGTGTGGCTTTTTCTTGAAAAAGGAGTTCAAGATGAAAAATCCTTCTGCCTCTGCAAACTCAACGAGAGTATTTCCACGCTGGTTTCTGTTGCCGTGACCAAATTTACCTACTGAAGTTTCATTCTGTTGCCGGTGCCCTATTTTTGCATTGAAATCTCCCATAATTATCTTCAAGTGCTGCTTACCTTTATTATTTAGATGACGAATTTCCTCATAAAATTCTTCAATTTCTTCTTCAGGATGACTTGTGGTGGGTGCATAAGTTTGAATAATCTGAGCCTGGTATCTTCTCGAGAGTTGGATAATGAGTCGTGCAGCTCTGTCAGAGGAACTTTCAACTTCTACCACTTTATCTTTCAGTTTCTTGTTTATTATAAATCCAACACCACTAGTTCTGCCAGTATCTGTCCCACGATAATAGAAGAGATGTCCACTTTTCAGTTCAATGAGATCTTCTCCTTTTCTCCTTACCTCACTTAGCCCGACGATGTCCCACTTGATCCTTTGTAGTTCCTCTTCCAATTCAAGGAGCCTTGAATCAGAAGATAGGGAGCGTCCGTTATATGTAGCCAAGGTCAGCATCAAATGGCAGCCTAGTCCGGTCCTCCGGGGATTCTTAGCACCCTCTGCCTTCATGTCGCACTGGCCGCTGCCTTGGCCAGGTACATTCCAGGTGCCGGAGACTGAGGGCCAAGATTTAAGTTGTAGAGTCATTTTGGAGGTGTTTGGCCATAACTCACCACGCTGGCCAAGCGGGTTGGTGAGTGTGGGATAGCATTTCCTCTGATCCCGATGGTATAGTTATACCGCTATTGGCGGTCGTCAGAGCCCCTTTAGTGGGAACAGGATGCACCACGAGAAGGCGGGGTTGACATTTGTCAATTTGTCAAGGAGAGGCTGTGATGTTACGCATCACCTGACCTTACATCCCGTTTCCTATATATATATATATATATATATATATATATATATATATATACACAGGCTGTTAAAAACAAAGGATTTCACACTACATAAAAAAAAAATTTGAATAAGAGACCCAAAAAGAATTTACGGAAGTAGGTATAAATGAAATCATACAATAGTTACATCAAATTAGCATTTCTATGGGAAGAAAAAGCAAAAAGATACTACACAAATCATAACAGATGGCTGAACCACCAATAAGATCTCTGAGAGATACATCTGCAGGACTGCCAGCCTATCACACCCAAGAAAATGGTTGCTCAAAAAAGTGTACGAGTTTTAGTGCTCCACACCAAAAAAAAAATTTTTTTTTTTCAAACCATAGTGACAAAATTAGCACTTGTTCACATTTCGGTGCAAGAAAAATTATATATACATACACACATCCATCTTAAGTTTCAATATCATGCTACTCAAGACATACATACACACATCCATCTTAAGTTTCAATATCATGCTACTCAAGACATACATACACACATCCATCTTAAGTTTCAATATCATGCTACTCAAGACATACATACATATCACTAAGCTGTTCTCTGAGATTAGCTCCAAAAAGAAATACAAATTTCCAGATATTTTTACCTATTGTTGTCGTATCAAACTTCGCCATTTACAGCGATCTTGACATACAACTCGTGCTTCACTGGTACACAAGATCTTTTATACTTCATAATCTTTTTCTCATGCAAACACTCCTGAATCTGATATACCCATGTCTTCCTTGGCCTTCCCTTCCTGCCACTTGGGCTGAAAATATTTTCTTAGTAAGCATTTCATCACTCATTCTTTCTTTCAACATGACCAAACCACCGAAGCATATTGATCTCCACCTTGCTAACAACATTTTGCTTTACATCACACAACTGCAATACATCTTCATTCCTCACACAATCAGATCTTGTCTTGCCACAAACCCCACGTAAGTAACGCATTTCTCCAGCACACAAACGACTATGTTTCTTCTGCAGTACCCAGGTTTCATTGCCATACATTGGAGTAGGAACAATTACTGTTTCATACACAGCCATGCAGGACTCTAGAGAACCCATCATTTCTGTGAAAACCTCCCAGAGCAGCTATGACTTTCAAAGAAGAATTCACTCGCCTACTGATTTCACCATCCAACTTGTTCTCTCTGTCAAACATGCTTCCTAAATACACAAACTCACTCACAGTGCCATTTATACTTACATTACATTCAGTGCTACCCATTCCTCTCTCAAACACCATAACTTTGGTTTTTCCCTTATTTATACTCAGTTTGAATTTCATGCAAACTTCGTGCATCCGAGTCAACATACTCTGCAACTCACTTTTGCTCTCAGCCAACAGGACAGTGTCATCAGCAATCTGCACACACGGATATCACCAAGACATAAACCACTATTATCTATTTTGGCCTCACGTATGCATGCATCCATAAATATATTAAACAGCCATGGTGACATTACACAACCTTGTCTAACTCCTGCACCAATGGAAAACCATTTTGATAAAACACCATTCACTCGTACACAAGCTCTACTACCAGCATACATGGCTTTTACACTATTAAGTAGATTCCCAGTAACACCATATTCATTCAATACCTTTCACAAAAGTGTCCTACTGACTCGGTCGTAAGCTTTCTCTAAATCTATGAAGGCAGTAAAAACTTTCTTCCCAACAGCCAGATACTTTTCAATCATCATGCGTAATGCAAAAATCTGGTTAGCGCAACTTTTACCAGACATAAAACCACTCTGAACATCAACACTTTCCCTGGCACACTCAGTAGGCTAATACCACGATAGTTCTTGCATTCAGTCTGATTACCTTTTCCCTTATACAAGGGAACAATAACAGCATCCTTCCAATCCCGAGGGACCATTCCTAACTCCCAGCACAACTGGCAAATTTCAGTTAACCAGTCAATTATAGTCACCACCATACTTCAACATCTCTGCAGTTATGCCATCAACTCCTGGAGCCTTACCATTCTGAAGAGATTTTAGAGCTTTACACACTTCTCTTGATATCCCTCCTTGTGACATCATCTGCATCTGTCTCAGAATCATTTTTGCTCTCCTGATCTAATAACTCACAAAAGTATTTGCCCCATCTGTCACTTAACTCATTGGGCTCCCATATCATTTCCCCAATCTCATTCTTCACACAACTTACAACTTTGTTTTGCCCTATTTTTCCTGAGTCTCGTGTACTTCCAGAAGGACTCTCTTTCGCCTTACTTTGGCTTCACGCTTCTTACAGCGATATTCATCCACAGAGACTCTACCTTGCAACATCCCCAAATAGGCTTCCTTCTTTTTCTTTACTGCCTCATCAATCTCACTATTCCACCAAGCATCACCTCTATTGTTACCCACTATTGTGGTGCCACAGACCTCTTTAGCAGCAGTGACAACACAGTTCTTAAAACATTCCCACTTCTTTTCTACATCCCTCTCACCAGACTTCAGATCCTTCAGTCGTTCTCTGAGTAAGTCAGAATACCGCTGATGATCTTCAAGGAGCCTATCAACCTTTATTCTTTCTATCCTGGGTCTCTTCCTATTCCTCCAACCAACATTAAGCTTCACTCGTGACACTGCCAAGTAATGATCAGAACCAACATCCGCACCTCTCATCACACAGGTGTCAACAACTAAGTGTTTCAAACGCTGATCGTAAACAACAAAATCTATCACACTCTTTTGACCAAGAGTACGATTTTCCCAAGTATATGTGTGTATATACTTGTGGTTGAAAAATGTATTAGATACACACAAATCATTCTCAATGCAGAGTTCAATTAATCTTTCACCATTATCATTCACACAAGGATCATTAAACTTACCCAGAACATTGTCAGAAATTGCATTCTGCACACCTACTCTAGCATTGAAATCCCCTGCTATTATAACTTTTTCTTTAGCACCAAACTGGCTCAAAACAGCTTTTAGCTCATTCCAGAAATCTTCTTTCTTATCAGAAGGTCACAAGGAGCATACACTACAACAATTACAATTCTCTGAAGTTTCACTTTCAAACGAATCCAGAGAATTCTCTCACTTATGCAACTATAGTGAATCAAGTTGTTCATCTTTTCACTTAAAATCACACCTACACCAGCCTGTCTTCTCATATTATCCAGTACTCCAGACCACACACTCACCGTGCCATTCACTTCTTCTACCCCAATTTCCTTCTTTTTGGTTTCACTTACACACAGCACATCCAGTCTATACTTATTCATCTCCTCAATCACCTCACTCATCTTGCCATTTATACCTCTAGTATTCCATACACTAATCTTACATTCACTCAGCCGAGCTCGCTTTTTCATACGTCGTTTAGAAAATCCAGGTCGATTCCGTGGTGGACCGTCCTTCTCAAGTGTGGTAGGTCCACCATATCCCACACTTGAGTCATTCTTAATATTTCTTTTTAATCAGGTAAGTACATCAGTGTGGGGGATTAGCCCACAGCTGAGGGTTCCAGTTGGTCATTCAACCTAAGGATTCTGGAACAAAACCCAGTGAGTTGGGGTCTTTTCGCCAATGTCACACAGAACTAGCTTGCACCTCTCCAAGATTCACAGAGGCCCTAGTTGCTGTTGTGTGTGCCATTGTTACCACGGAGCTATAAAGGTTATGGAAATTATTCAATTATATATCAAAAACTACCCTGATACAAACTTTGGAATCGCAAAACACTTCCTTCTTTGTCAGATGTTATCTGTATCAAGCCAGTACGGAGAACTTTCTTCAGCGTTTGTGGTTGGTAAAAAAAACAAAAGATTTTCCAAGTGGGCTTCATACACTGTTGAAAAAATTGTTGTGAATTTCTTTTTGAAAGGCCATAGTTGTGGTCATTCAGTGTTATGATCACTTGTTTTATTCTGTGCACATAATAATCATAGTTATCTGATATGAGGTATATAAGAATCTCATTTGAAAATATTTCAAACTTGCCTTTTGTACAGCTATGATAATAAATATCAAACACTGTGAATGTGTTTAGTATGGAACAAAAACACGAAACCTAAAGCTAAAAAAAAAATGAAAACTTGCAGTTTGTTATCATCAGGAATGGAATGGGTATAGTGTAATCTCCCTCTTCATAATGGAAACTCTTTAACTCACGAGTAATAATAATAATGGTGCTTAACATGATTTTGAATTACGTTGTAAAAGAGTACATTTTATTTTGATTCCCATACTTGAAAGGTGAAACGTCTTCACTTCATTAGGGCATGGACAACTGTCTTACTATTCAAGCTCAAGTTTGTGTAGGTCAGGTATAATTGATATGAAGTATTACTTATATACACCTGCCTTGATAATGTTAGTCATTCATGCTTTTGAGACAAATATGAAGAAATTACTTTATCCTGTAAAATAATTACAGAAATAAGAAACTTTACTTTCTTCTAATTTGGGTTAATTTTATAACAGCAGACAGTTAAAATCCCTAGATGTTAACCATGATCAAATGATCAAAGCTGTAACAACAGTAAAACTAAGATTATCCTTACACCCACTGATGACAATAATAAAACCAAAGCTCATTTTTTTTTAATGATTGTAACTCTTCTGAAAATTATCATGGAACATCAAAAACTTTTATATGACCCCCCCTCCAATATGTATAAACAAACTGTTTTTTATCATTTAGCAATGATGGGGGGGGGTCCTCTTTAAAGTTTACATTATTCTTATTAATTTGGAAGAGTTATATGCAGCAAATTATTTCAAAAAATTGAGTGTGAATTTATACCACTGCCATCAGTGCATATAAGGGTAGTAGGCTTAACATTTTTTAATGCTTCAAGTTGATGTCTTTCCTTTTGTCGGAGTTTCTCTGATCCTTCTAGAATCCATGTGCAACTCGTATTGCAGGTATGTGTTTTTTTTTTAATTCTTGCTTTAGTCTCTCGCTGGCTTCTTTAAGCACAGAGTTTGACGATTCTTGTACTTCTCTTTTTCGTTGAACAAGAATTTTTATCTTGCTTCCTGCTCTTCAAATCCTTTATTTAGCAATTCTCTGCTTTCAGTTGCTGTATGACCTATGTGCATTAAGTGCTAATTTTATTAGTTCTTTGGTTATTAGCACCTTTGCAACTTGGTTGTTATACATTTTTAGTGCATCTCGAATTGTTAGTCTCTCATTCAACATCTTCTCAGACATAGATGCCTTCTCATCTGAAAGAACTCTTCGTGATACAGAAGAGCCTCTCTCTACATCTAAGTTGCCATGTGATAAAGCAAGGCATGCTTTCACGACTTAAGCCAAAGATGGATATTTCCAGTCTCCAAATGTCTTTTGATACAATATGTCTCTCCAAAAATGATAAATCCTTATACATACAAGTACATCTATACCTAGAGCCACGTGATTAGAGCAGGGTTCGTACACTTTTAAAGAAAATAAATTCCAGGAGTCCAAACTTTTGCTAGAATCGCAGTGCGTTGTTGCCTATATTGCAAATTACGGTGAAGTTTACTACTTATTTTTTTTCTTCTTGTGTTTCAAGGTTTATTGACCATCATGTACAACTCTAATTTAGGGCCACTTGTTGCAGAGAAGGGACAGAGCCAATGCCATCAGACAAATACACCACCCATACCTCATATGGGACTCAAAACCACGGCCACCTCGGGCGAATGGTCAGACCATTTGGCCACCAGGGCAGCACTACACATTTACAATACGTCGACTGAAAGCAGAAAAGATATATACACATCAGTAAAGATTGGAAATTCCGATTCATTAAAACCTTAAACATGCTTCCTTGCATTTCTGAAACAAACAAAATAGAATACATGCATGCTACTGATAATTTTCTTCCCTGTAACACAATATTTTTTTTACAGTGCCTACATATCAGAAAGCAGGCACTGAGCTAAAGTAAAAGACCCCAAATCATGTAAACCTCAATAATGAAAATGTGCATCACCAAGCTTCACAAGATTTATTTATTTTTTATCCACGTTGATACAAACCTAAAAGGCAGGATATCCCATGCTCTAGAATTCAAGAAACTAGATAGAAACAAGAACCTGAAATGCCAACCCTTTGGAGAACCAGGAAAAAAAAAGAACAGATTCTGTTTTTACTTGCATAAAAATACTCTAAATTTCTGAACTTCCTATTTACAATATGTAACATGCCTTCGTTGGATGACAGACAGTGAAATACTGATGTTTCTGTATGCCTACTTAATATGAGCAGGGATGGAAACCAAACCTAAGACTAAAATTACTGACTTACTGACCATTTTGATTACAAAAACTGACTTTACTGATTTGGACATTGAAAAAAAAAAAAACAGACTAAATACTGACTCAAATTTCTCATTAGGAAAGAAGGGCCAAAAGCATTTTATTTTTTTAATCTGGCCTCCACCATCCCCATAGCCAGCCAACTCACACCTATTTATTGTTTTAATTGTAATCAACATTAAAACTATTACAAAATTACATATAATAATAATAAATAATCAGGAAAAGCATTGCACTTTATTATAATAATACTGACATGCTCCTATTCAGCACAAATATACCTAAAACTGGAAAAAGCTTTAAAGTGCAGCTGTACAGTACCATTTTCAGAATAATACAAATAAAATGTTTACAACTTCGAATTTTGAAATGTAATGTGGAAAATCATCTAGCTTTCTTTACAAAATTAGGTCAGTAAAGTCTCACTTTGTTTTTGTTTCTTTGAAAAAAATGTTATAACACTGCTTTTTCGCTTATCGACTGTTTTCTGTACTTTTTCTATGTCTTTGATTGTCTTCACTTCTTGTTCCCTAACTTTCGTAGCACTCTCCAACATTGCTTGGGCCACACTGATTCCCACCAAGTCCTTTTAAGCACTTGTTTGCATCATCCAGTAATCTGTCAACAGTCAATCTTTTCTTCCTCTTTCATTTTCTTTAGTGCCTGTTCACCGTGTTCAATAGTTACTTTTTCTTTTTCAAACTTACTCTTCATACTTGCTAGCAACAATTTTTCTTTTTCCTGTTCTTGTTTCCTCAGCCACTCTCTTCACAGTACTGCTTGTATCTGACATGAGCTGTGCGTGCCAATTGAAGAAGTTCCTGAGTGATAATTACAGAGTGAGCCTTCCCCTCAAACACATTCACCACAGCATCTCTTACAGTCAAATGAGCATCCAATGTTCTTTCACACATATTTGCGGTGTCTTCATTCAAGATGTTCCCCGTCAATGAGAATCCCCTTTCTACATCCGCATTGCCATGCGAAAATGCAGCCTTCACAATTTTCGTAACAGTAGGGTATTTCTTTTTTCCAGAAGTATATGTCTTCTCAAAAAACTGACTCCAGTAAACGTCCACTGGGTTCTTGTCACTACCTGATTTTTCTTCTTCTTCTAATGTCAATAGTTTCCATTCATCAACTAGTGCATGTTCACTGTACTCAATTGGAAGAACTGCAGCTAATTTCACTATGTTTTTGTATGATCCTTCTTTCACCCTCTTTGCAGGATGCAAACATCGAAGATACCACAACACAGGTTTATCCAAAGAAGACTTTTCCAAAATATGTGTACAAGCAGACATTAGTGCTTTCATGGAAATATAGCATCTTTCTTGTGCGCTTAGCTTCTTGAGATATTCACTTTCTCTAGTGTCGAAAACTATGTTTTTCAATGGCAAGTAATACTTATCACAAAATGCTTCCAGACTCAATGGAGCAGCACTAACACAAAATTGATTCATGAGTGTTCTGACGAGGTTTGTGAGCTCATTATAGATTAGATGCACTGAAGGGAACATGTATCACTTGCACAAGCAAACATAATTTCTGCTTAGGTAGTTTTGTCTTTTAATAGTTTAACAATATTCTTGTATTTCAAAGAACTCATCAACTTGCTTTTGTGCTGAGGTATGAACTGAAGAAAGTATTTTTCAACAGCTGACCATTGTTCTAAAAGTCTCTCTTCAGCTGGTTCTAATGTCAGCCATCTAGAGGAAACGTTTCATAAACCGATGACCCGGAAGTTTCATATCTGATTGTATGTTTTTCAAAATCTTCCCAACGAGATGTTTGGCCATCAAAAAAATTATAGAGAAACAAGATCATGTCTGAAGCATTTTCACCTAAGTCTTGTAATCCTTTTTGGAATGCATTATGGATGATGTGTATGTTACATGTGCCAACATCAATCAACTGTTTTCTTCCTAACAGGATCAGAGAATCATTCATAAGACGATTCACAGTTTTGTTAACATTGGGTCCATCACAACCTAGCATCAATAGCTTTGAAAGAGAAAGCTGGGCATTATATTATCCAAGGCTTCATTTAACTTGGAGTAAATATCACTAGCAGTGGCTTTACCAAGGAAGAAAGTCTATAGATGTCGTGTCATAATCATTTGTTTGGAATCAGATCAGTATTTAACTACAGTTTGAAGCTTTTCTTTGAAGCTGCATTCACAGTTTCATCAAAACAAAGAGAAATTTCAAGTACTTCCAATATTGGATTTCGTTAGTAAAATTCCGCTATTGAAAAGTTAATTTCATTTTTTGACGTGCATTAATGCAATTGCATTATTGGACTTACCGTTAAATCCATGTTGAACACTTACCGCACGTGTTGGTTTCCGAGGCCAATTAAAAAGGAACCCCATGCCGCATCTACACAACAGAAATCAACACGTGCGGTAAGTGTTCAACATGGATTTAACAGTAAGTCCAATAATGCAAAAGAGAGAAATGTGCTCCTCCAATATCATCCACCAACTGCTTTTTAAAATATGGAGCTAAAGCATCACATACTAAATATCTTGCCTTTGTCCTTGAAAGGGTGAACTCTGAAGGAACACTTCCAGGAAACATTGCCTCAAAGGTTTCTTTGACATCTTCACAAGCTGGCTGAACAGCAAAGTTCCCTCCAATCATTTTCAAACACCAGATTAACTCTGGCCTTTAAGCAGCTTAGCAGATATTTTTAGCTGAATTGATGGTGTAGCTCCGGGAGAGGAAATTACACCATCACTGCTACATCCAGGACGGGCTGAAGACAATTGTAGTTATGAAGAACTCAGTTTCACTTTACATTGTTCTCTGTGCTTCGGAGTAGAAGCATGCTGCTCTAAAACCCCAAGAAACTGAAAATGTTTGTACGCACAACATACAAAAAACTTCACTGTCACTTTTTTTCTGTCCCCATTCAGAAACCATGAAACCATTCCGATTTTACAGTACATTTCCCCATACTTTTGTCTAAGTAATCCAGTTAATCAAAAAACGTATGATTTTATAAAGACAGCTGCATTACCTGAAACAACAAATAAAAAAAAAATTAGGATTACTATTCATTACAGTATGAAGTGAAAAAAAAAACACATATGCACACACAACTATTCCCCTATATATATAGAGAGAGAGAGAGCGAGAGAGAGATCCAGAGAAATTTTTAAGCAGGGTGTCTATTAAATTCCTACAGTAAAATTTACTGAGTATTCCCAGGTTAAGATTTTTGTGCCAGTATAGGACCCCACCCTGCCCTACACAGTGGTGAACTACCAGGACACTACAATGTCCAAATTTCACCTTCGTATTATTATTTTCAGAGAAAAAAAAAAAAAAATCAGCACTAATTAGTTAAAAAAAACTTCACAATTAACCAGATAATTATGTAGTTATGGTGGACACAAACTACAGACAGTCAGACGCAAAACAGACTAACACACGGAAACCACTTCAAAAATTGTGAAATCGTATTCGGGGGACCCCAAAACATGTATTTCCGTTGAAATCTCGAATTCGAATTTTTGCACGATTACAATACTTCCTCATACTAATGTATGAGAAAGTAATAAGAAAAATTATATGAAATACAGTGCAAAGGAAATATAAGATGGGTAGGAGCATTGTTTGCGTATATGCGCACATACACACAACTCTTCCCCAAACCAAAATAATGCATCTGGCGAGGAAAGTTAACCGAAATTTACTTTTTTGCACTTAGATAACATTCCCAATATAGAGATCAAAAATCACTCTCTAGTGCACAAGGTTGTTAACAAAGTTATAACTTAGAGCCTTCTCAATGGCATTTTCTAATCCATCTGCCACATAAAACATTACTTTACCGACCACAAACTTTTTTTCATATCACATAAATCTTTTTTAAAAAAAGCCATGGTATAAAACTGACTTTACAGACCAAAATTGAAAAATACAGACTAAAACTGACCAATCTGAAAAATATTGACTTTTACTGATTTTTCTGACCATTTTCCATCCCTGTATGAGGGAAACATTTAAATGCATATTTTTGCAACATGCACTTTACCTTCTCTACCTGGATTTATTGTTTCTTTTTTATATTTTTGAAAAATGGCTACTGGTTGTAATTTAATACATGAAAATGTTTGACCAACTTTTTGAACGTACCCTGTATATGTCTAACTATTTCGAAAGCTGAGAAAAAGTAATGCTCGAAGTGCCTAAAAATGTTTTTTTGATTAAGCGCTTTTCCTGGAAATTTGTCATTTTATTCCGGAAATTTTCATCTGGTTTCAGTACGTTCATCGAAACTTAATGCATGATAATACACATACAAAAGCCTTCAATTCCGTCGAAATTTTAGTTTGTTCTTAGGGACCCCGAGGAGGGGATCTTTTACTTAAAAACTAGATGGGGAAAAATGGTGTATATCAAAGGAATGTGTTGAAAATGGCTGAAATCTGATTAATACGCAGTATGCATGAGCTTGATCAATTCTTCCACAGATTTGCATGCCGCTAACTGCTATGAAAGAAACCAGGTGAATTCCTTTTAAAAGGTATACTTCTCTTTTCTAGCAGGTAAAGTTTCCCCCGTTTTATGGACGCAATATAAAGCCGTATGGGAATAAAGTTCGATTGGGAATTGCTGTTTACTTACATTTCCTCTCCCCACTTCACAGCCACTAATGACCACAATATAAACGAGAGGGGGAAATAAAGCAGAATGGGAAGACACAGAGTTTTGTTATCTAAAAAGGTACATTCAGGTAGACATACAACTTCAAGAGATAGGATGTTCCCTACCCCTTTACAATTCGTATGTTGCTTGAGTTTTTCATGAAGTTCATCAGCAACAAGCAACAGTGCTTTTTCTTTTTCACTGTGTCACAGGGCATTTGATTTTGCAAGCAATGTTAGTGAGCTTTTTTATTCTACCTGATCAGCATACATTTCAGAGGATTTTTTAAATTCAGAAATGTCTGTTTCAAGTCTTTTCTTCTTTGATTTAAGACATGATATGTCTTCCATTAGTAGCATTCTTTTTTTCATACATTTCTTTTGCTGGGGTTTCTTCTGTTCATCCAGGTAAGCTACATACTTTTGACGAGCACAGGCAACACTCAGTAATAGCTCTTTTGACAATTCAACATCTATTTTCCCAACTGGATTTACATGGTCAACAATAATTCTTCTTGCTACAACAGATTCTTCTCTTAAGCTCTCCACCATGATTTGTTTATTTGTAGAAAATCCTCTTTCAACAGCAGCCTGCCCATGGGATAGAAGCAGAAGTATCTTCATGACTTCCCAAAAGTGTCTATACTTATTAGCAACAGTAGCATGGTAAAACTCATCTAGTCTGTGTTCTTGGATCAAAATTTGTGAGCTCAGCCTTCCTTTCATTGACAAGTTCCTGTACTAAATCACTATACTCCTTTATGATATTATCACAATTTGCTTCCAAAACTTTCTTTGTGTTGACAAGGATGAGTAATATCCTGCTGAACTTCTGAACCATATCTTCTGAATTTCCCCAAAACTTTCTTGGGTCTAAACATGTCATTGACCTAACTAACGGATACTATAAAGGGGATTTTTCTAGTTACTTCTTCGTAACTTGGATCAAAAAATGCTTACATTGTAACTTAAATTCCATAATCTGTTACGAATTAACCGCTGAATCGACTTCGAATCGCGCAAGATTACGCTAAAATATCGATGACTGGTAAATTTTAACTTCTGGCGTAAAATTAGCGCAGATTTCGTCGTTAAAATCGCAATTTATTTTTGCAGAATGGTGCAAGAACAACTTTTTGGCGCGGGCTGGCAGCAGCCCTGACTGATTAAGACTAGTAAGTTACTGCTGCACTTTTCAATTATTATTTTTTTTTTTTTTGACTTACAAAAATTAATAAAACAGGTTATTTTTTGCAAAAAACACAGAAATTTTTCGAACGGCAGAAGAACACAAGTTGGTTGGAAGATCGGAAGAATGTATAAAAAATCGGGACTTCTGCCAAAATTGGAAGAATTTGCAGGTATGTACCTCCTTTCCTACCTAAGGAAAAATGTGCCGAAAAATTTATTTCCTGAATTTTCAATTAAAAGATCTGAAATTTTTCACAGATGTCGTAACTGGGTCATATAAGGTTACCCTGCAAATTTCAATACAATGAAATGAAAACTTTTAGAAGTAGTCAAATTTTTTTATATTATAATGTTAGAGCGGGAAAACTGCCGTCGTACGTGATTAAAAATTTTATTGGCTAGTTTTCAGTTTTTATCCGATTCACACGAAATTTGGTGGGTTCGTTCCTTTTGGCAATTTATTAAGTGCATTAAATTTTCAGTCAGTTTTGTAGAAATTCCGCTAAGATAGAAAATCATCCTTTTATCCCAGTAAGGTGCATGAGCAGTCAACAGCCGTGCTGGCTCCGCCTACCCGATCAGGCAAAGAAGTTTCTGCAATCCCCTACACACACACACACACACACACACGCTCTCTCTCTCTCTCTCTCTCCAGTTCACAGCTGGAGAGGAGCTAACTTTACAGTGAAACATGCTGAAAACCACCAAACTAGTTCAGCATAAAAAGAAATACAAACTTGAACCAAACTAGGTCAGCATAAAAAGAAATACAAACTTGAACCAAACTAGGTCAGCATCAAAAGAAATACAAAAATTCCAGGAGTCATTAAAACTCCTTTTTCCAGGAGTTTTCCAGAAATCCAGGAGGTGTATGAACCCTGTTAGAGGAACAACTTACTCAAATGACAAAATGTACCGTCTCGTTATTTTTAACAGATACGCAGAAATGTCTCACCAGGTAGTTTTTCGATTACCACTTAATTTTTTCATTATGAAAAATTCCTTATTTATATTAAAATATTAAACAGTTTGTAGATAATGTAAAGTGAGTTTAAATGTCTTTTGGCGAAAACATGCATTTTCCGTGTCAGTGTCATTCGTAAAATAAAGATGTAAAAACAATCGCATATCATTCATGAAATTCTAGGTACAAAATTTTAGACTTTAAATTGATACATTTAGCCGCACAGAAAACAATAGTCTTTAATATGGTGAAGGCAAGATAAGTGCTCTCTCCTGGCACTGCCGTACAGCAATCTTTGCCGTATTCCAAACAGAAAAACGGGACACTTTTTTGGTAGAATATCTTGATTTGAGTAGGTCGTACCTTTAATCACATATGGGTCTAGTCTATACTTGCCATTGACTTTTCTCCATCATATTAGCAATAAAGCAGAAAGCAATAAACTGAACAAGACATATCAATAACGATTCGCATGGTTCATACGCTTTTTCAATCACAAAATTCCAGGACATACGATCCAAATGCTCTTACTTAAAATGTAGTAAAACCATACGTCTGTTCAATTTGTAACCTACAACAAACAACTTCCTACATGCTTGGGCAAACTTAATGCAGAATGTTAAAAATGATGTCTTCTGCAGATAATCAGAAACTTAGAATCACAGATAAATACTGAAATATCAGAACTGTCACTGAAAATGTGACCAGCTTTAATATCTACTAAACTTTTATATACAGTATACTACACTGATTGTGAGAAAACTTTCTTTTTCTATTTTGGCTTTAGTTCAGTTATTGAAGCAAATTATAGAATAAAAAAAAAAACACCCATAAAACTCAAAAATACATAGGTATGTGGCATTTCTTTTGAAATGCTTTCATATACCACACAATCAATACATAAAATACTATTTGTATTTAATTATTTTGAAATAATGATTACAGTGGAAATTTAAGGGTAAGGAAAGGTGAAATATCTAACTTTTTCAAAGGATCAAAGGGATTGTTATTTCTTAAACACATAATCATAGTAGCAAGAATTTGTGTTTTCTTAAACACATAATCATAGTAGCAAGAATTTGTGTTACATTTTATTTATGGAAGGAATTTTCAACATAATATCGATGCTGTAGTTATGTTTTAAATTTTTACTCGCCAGCAAACAAAGTATGCACAAAAATTTCCAACGTGAAATGAAAGAGAATAACGGGGAAAACCTTGTGCAATTATATTCATTAGTGAGCATGGCAATTTAACTGGGCATGATTGAAAAACTAATTATAGAAGCTCAGAAAATACTAAGAAACAACTAGATTTAAGTTCCTGATATTAGAAAGCAATCTGATTTTATGGCAAATTTTTATATAAAGTAATCATTACTACAAAATTTCAGTAAAGGTAAAATACCCCCCCCCCCACACACACACACACAAAATCAGCTATTTACTTCCATCACCCATCAGTGGCTAAAAAATATGTTACGAAAATTAACAAAATGGCGCAAAAAACGTTTCCCATAGCAGAAGGAAGGTATTAGAGACAAAAAGATGTTTAAATCGATCAGTTAAAAGGAGAGACGTAGAAGGAAACATGATATAACTATGTGTTTCAGCGGAAGAATTTTGCATAATGGAAACAGGAGAAAAGCATTCTTCATAGCAAAAGCTATGCTAAGGAAAAATAACTTTTCAACTACGTCTGCCGGAAGCAGAGATAGCAAGAAAATCGTTTTGACCTTTACAACCCGTAGGGGGAAAGTTGTACATTATTTGAAGAGGATCTTCTTGTTGTAGCAAAAATCTTATTCACAGCAAATGGCATACAGTAAAAAAAGAAATTTCTCACAGTTATTAAGAAAAATAGATTAAATATTTGCGCCCCCTAGCGGCAAAATTGGGCATTATTTTGAGAAGAAAATACAAATAAGGAGTTTTCATAGTTAGGTATAGGATAGAAAAAGAACATTTTTCAGTCGGGGTTTTTAGTCCGCAGATATGGCTGTAAACGGAAATGTCAGCTTACGCCCTATAGTGGCACACTTCTGCGTTAAGAAATGTTTAAAATTTTATGAGAAACATTTCGCACAAAAAATTTCTCCAACAAAAAGAATTTTTCAAATCGGACACCTAGAAACAGAGATATGGACAGAAATAAGATATACGTGTACGCCCCCTGGTGGAAAAAATTGTGCACTATTTCAAGCAGCAAGTATTCTAAAAAAATTTTCCGAGTTGAGCGGTATCGGTTCACGGAAGAATTTTTTCAATAGAGTTTACAGCTCAGATTTTGTTGCAAATAATCAGAAGCAAAAAATAAAAATTTATGCCCCCTGGTAGCCAAACCATTCTTTACCAGAAATGAGAATTTGTATGCAAAACATGTCAACATTTCCGACTCGGGAAGAATTTTTCAAATCGGACTTTTAGAAGCAGAGATATTAGAAAAATTGCGATTTACCTTTACGCATCTAGCAGAAGATTTATGCATTATTTGAAAAAGGGACTAACTAAAATGGTCTTCATCAAAAGGAAAAAGAATGTTTTCAATTGGATATTCAGAAGCAAATATATGAAAGAAATGCATTTTAAATTTGATACGATCTTCATTTCGCCCTCTAGCGGTGAAGTTGTGCATAAAAAAAAAACAAAAAAAAAACAAAAAAAAAAACAGAACAAACGGATCACCATTCTCACATTTTAAGCTACCCAATACAAAAAGAATTCTACGAATCGAACTAATAATTGCGGAGCTATTGTCTCCCCGGCGGGACAGACGAAGTGACAGCATAAGCATGGCACAAAAGATGCGCAAATAACGCAACTTCAGTCATCCTAAACAAGAAAAACGATAGCACCCCCCCCCCCAAACACGCACACATTTTGCAGGGGGTGGGGAGGGAAATTTGTCAGACATAAGTTATGTCCAGTAGACCAAAAGTCAATTTTCGATGTTTGAAGTCAACTTATACCGCGTAATGATAAAGTCAGGAATACATACTATACATCATTCTTAAGTAAATTTTATGCTGAATTCAAATATTTTTACAGAATGTTATTTATTATCAGTAACAGAAGTGAAGTTACAAACAAACATACATACATACATACACGTCTAGTCATAAAAAGCAAAACATAGCGGAATTTGTGAAATTAGTTTACTGCATTTAACGTAAAATTACTGTACAGTACATTATTGAAACTTGCAGGACACTTACCAACAAGCGAAATACATAAAAAGCAAAAGCAAAAACATAGCGGAATTTGTGAAATTAGTTTACTGCATTTAACGTAAAATTACTGTACAGTACATTATTGAAACTTGCAGGACACTTACCAACAAGCGAAATACACTTTAATATTTAATTGGATAACCACAGTTTCTTAGTAACAAAGTACACCTTCTTGGCATGGAACTAATGAGCTTCTCTAGTAGTCCATTGGTGATAACACGATGCCATATGGCACTTACAGACTCAATGAATGCTGTTTTCGATGTGGGCCCTTGTTGACGGATGTTTTGCTTCAGTCTCACCCACAGATTCTCTATGTAATTAAGATCCGGTAACTGCGCTGGCCACCGAAGGTTTCTTATAACTTTTGGATTAAACCACTCGTCAACCAACTTTGATCATTGACATGGCGCGTTATCATTTAGCAGCAATTTTGGCACTGTGTTTTGACAGCAATTTTGGCACTGTGTTATCACATTTAACAGCAATTTTGGCACTGTGTTATCACATTTAACAGCAATTTTGGCACTGTGTTATCACCAATAGACAACAACAGAAGCTCATTTGTTCCATGCCAAGAAGGTGCGCTTTGTTACTAAGAAACCGTGGCTATCCAATTAAATATTAAAGTGTACACTGGTGTGCAAAAATTAAGGACGAAGAGGAGAAATTAGCATAACAGCGGAACGAGCTGGCAGAACGGACCGAAAGACCACTCAGGAGACACAACAGACTCGAGTCCGGTACGGAAGGGCATGTGCATATATGCAGCATAACGGGGGGGGGGGGGGGGTGCTCCACATCGACTCAAATCATACCATAAGATCCCCAAGACGTAAGAATATGGGACAAGTAAGCAAAACCGTCCAAACAAGCAATCCAAAGGATACAAAGACACTTTACTGAAAAGGTAGCTTCGAGCACAACTGGACAGAAGACAGAAACGTCCATGTGACAGGCGGCTGCCAAGAAAAATCCAGTCTTTAGCAGGGGATATGATCACCCCTGACTGTGTTGCAGGATTTACAACATCTGTCCATGCTGAGGATGAAGTTGTTAATGAGCTGTTGAGGCATTGCGGTCCATTCCTCTTGTAGCGCCAATTGCAGCTGCGGAATCGTTGCTGGCGGCTGGTGATGTGCTGCCAAGATAAATCGGCTCTCATCCGTAAAGAGAACTCTACCCCATTGCTGATGTGTCCAGTTCTTCTGTTCCTGTCACCACAGAAACCGCCGTCTCTGATGAGCAAGCATTAATGGCTTACACCGTACTGGTCATCATGCAAATAGACCACCTTTGTGCAGCCTCCTGGCCACGATAAAACATGAAAGCTAACGTCCAGTTGTCTGTTGCATGTGCCGTGCAATTTATCCCGCTGTCTGCCGGATGTCTCTTCTCGCCTGTAGGACAATATACTGGTCATCCGCCGCCGTGGTTGCTTGTGGACGACCACTGCTAAACTCTCGGACAGCTGTTCCTGTCGTTTGAAATGCTCTCCAAGCTCGTGAAACGATGCTGTGAGCGATCCCGAACTCCTCGGCCACACTAGTAACACTTCGACCTTCTTCCAACTTCCCAATGACGCGACCTCGGGTAAAGGCATCCAGATGTCGTCTACTGGATTGCCTGTTGGCCATATCACACGGTGGCAGCAACTCGACGTCGTTCAAACCGATGTACACCGTGCAATAGCTTTCACCGCCTGTGTGCTTTATACCCTTCCGACCCCCCATCATGCTGCATATATGCGCATGCCCTACCGTACCAGACCCTAGACTATCTCCTGAGTGATCTTTCGGTCCGTTCTGCCCGCTCGTTCCGCTAATTTCTCCTCTTCGTCCTTAATTTTTGCACACCAGTGTATGTATTCCTGACTTTACCATTACGCTGTATAAGTTGACTTCAAACATCAAAGATTGACTTTCGGTCTATTGTAGTCATTGGTCTTTTGCAGCTTGGATACACAAAATTTTGTTTCTTGTGTAAGTGGAATAGTACAGACCAGAAGTCATTGGCTGAAACATGAGTCACTAACTCCATGGAAGAAAAATGTCACAAATGTGTCCACTGGTCAATCTGAAAATGCTTACTCACCCCCCCCTCTCTCTCTCTCTTTCACACACACACACACACACACACACACACACACACACACACGCTAAACTACTAGGACTTGTGGAACACTTAGTCAAGGCAATGGCCCGAAATACTGCGGGATTCACATATTAAAAAAAAAAAAAAATCCCCAGTATTAGTGACACCTAAATTAAGGAAGGGATTTTTGTAGGTCCTCAAATAAGGGAGTTGTACAGGATGAAGAAGTTGAGCCAAGTTGAAAAAGAATCATGAAAATCTTTCAAAAGTGCTACTGAAAACTTTTTAGGAAATTTTAAGGCAGAAAACTATCATGACTTCTGTGGCAATTTGAAAGTCATTATTCTTTTGCAGCTTGAATACATAAAATGTATGAGCTGTGGGACGTAACATGCCCTTGAAAATCCATTTCCTGGACTCCCACTTGGATTTCCTTCCTAAGAATCCAGACACTGTCCTTGACAAACGTGGTGAGTGATTTCATCAAGATATTTCGAGTATGGAATGGTAATACCAGGGCAAGCGGAGTCCCAGTATGCTGGACACTGAAGAGAAACGTTCCATAAGTGAAACACACCAGGAAGTCATATTTTAGGTAATTTATTAATGGTTTATAAGGGTATGTAAATACACTATTTATTCAAACTTAAACTGTGTCACTGAAAAACCTTGCATGATTGGGGGAAAAACTGTCATATTTGAATTCAGCATATAAAATACTATTAAAATCACATAATTTCTTGTGGAACAGTTTTTTTTTTTTTTTTACTATATTAGTACACCTACAAATACCCAAAATTTTCAAGATTTCTTTGCCACACATTCAACTTTAGTGCATTTCCTATGGTGTCGCCAATTTTCAAAGGTTTTGATTCATTTGTTATAATCTAAAAGTGAATTTCCTTTTCCACCAATGGCGAGTATGGGCTTGAAAGACAGCCTTAATGCTTAATACTACACTAATAATAATAATAATAATAATATCACTGATAATAAATATTTTCTATCTATCCCCCTGTTTAAGTTGCAATACAAATTTTAAGAATAGACAAATTGGGAAAAAAATAAATTCTTCATGGACTTACCATCAATAATAAATGCTTCCACTTCATCACCCTTTAATTGTAACTCTGACTCAATAACAGTGAAAGGGATTTCTTTGCATGTCTCTGCCATTTGCATAAATGTTAACAATCTCATTTTCTGAAGATTCTGCTCATGGGATAAGCCTTAAAGTGAGAGAAGAAAATAATAAAAAAAAATGAGGAAATTATGATGAAGGAAACATCACAAAGTGCACTTGTGTAAGACTTTTTGTGACACACACTTGATTTTAATATAAATAAATAAACAGAACATCCACAAGTCTCAGACAGTTGAGTATGCAGTAGCTGACAGGCTGGATTTAGGACCTTGTTACAATAGAAGTGCAAACCAACAATGCCCCCTCTCTTCTTTGGCCTTACTTTTTTTGGATAGCTAATGAAGTGCAAACGAACAATGTCCCCTCTCTTAAATAATGGCCTTACTTTTTTGGATAGCAGCACCGCACAGCAAAACAAAACCTTTGTAATTTTACACCAAAACACAGCACAAACTTGCAAGCTACTACAGCTTACTTAAGTACATTCAACAGTGAAGGGTTTTTTTTTTTTTTCTTCTTAATATTTCATGTATGAAAATTTTTAATATGCTATGGCCCAATGCAGTAGTGGTCATCAATCTCTACTTTTAAAACTAATCCTTAATACATATAATCATCTATTTGGGGAAAATTATAAACTCAAGTTTCTGTGCTTTTTGAACTGAACAGAAATATATTTCTGCAGCAAATAGTGGCACGTGAACTCAACCCAGAAAAAGGCAAAACATGAAGTGGTAATTTTGGAATGCACTGAATGAAAATAAGTTAGCCAATTCACTCCAAAATTTTTCTTTAAGCTGTTAGGTTTTTTACATTCCCATATAAGTGATTTGTGCATAGCAGATTAATTGCACTAATTCTGTTTTGTAGTGGATTATATTATTATCATTTTAATGACAATGAATGTAAGAAAAAGTAATTTCTGATTTTAAGTTTTTAAATACAGATAGAAATTCACACGTGGGAAAAATTTCAAGAAAAATGGAAAAATTAAAGATTTATCCACCAAATGATTAATTTCTGTAGAAGAAATATTCTCATACTTGGAAATATGTCAGAATTATAAGAATATTTCTTATAATATAAATTTATTATAAGAAGAATATTTCTTCCATAGAACTTACCTGAGAGACTAGGGATTTACCTAATTGCAGTACGAGGAAGCAGAATTTGCTTTGACTGGTGAAAATCTGATAATGTTCTGATTCCTAACACTGTGATACTTGGACTTCATCATCCTGGGTGGTGTAATGAATAGCGTTCTCCAATGGAAATCGGGAGATGCAGGTTCGATTCCAGCTCCAAAGCGATTTATTTTTCAAGTTTTCTGATATGACTGATATTATGTAATGAATAGTAAATACAGGCAATTCAGAGATGTCTGTTAGCTGAGTTTATAATTCTGACCGAATGATTAAATTTGTTACTTCTGTATGTAGCACACAAGAAAATTTATAATAAATATAAGTTACAAATAAGAAAGTTGATCATCACTGTGTCTCACTTGACAAGCTTTTCTTCAGCCATGGGGAATGATGGTTGTTCAACCAAAGAATATCTAACACTTAAAGAAGGCCAACTCTCATAGAGATAACATAAATCAGACAGCAACAGCGTCACCACATCTTAAGAGGCAATATGCTCTGCGGGAAAGTTAACATTCAGTGAAGCTTTTTTTTGACCCACGATGGTTTGTCTTCGATCTGATGACTATTTGCTTAGAGCAGTTTGTTGTTGTTGTTTTCTGATATCGCACTCATCCCTTATTTTGGTGAGAAAATTATGCAATAACATTAATAATACTATTTAAATTAAATTTCAGCAAATATTACAGTTAAGCCTAAGGATCTGTACAAAATGCAGACATTCCCTAGTATTTGGCATTACTGAAAATGTTTTTGAAAAACTGAAGAACGAAAAAAAGCCTTAACTAACCTGATTGGCGTAATAAAACTAACATATCCAATTTGCGAAGTGATTATGCTACTGAGAAGGTAACAATCACGTGCTGTGAGTAGCTCGGCTGACTGTTCTTTACCCAAAGAATTGAAGTCAACAGAAATATGCATGCACAGTCTGTTTTGTCTGCTCCAGCATCAGCCTGTATGTTGGCTTCTGTGCACTGCATTTTAATTCTTAAGATATGGTGGCACTAGTTACATCTCACCAAGCCTTAACTTCTTCTCGTTAGATATTCTTTGGTTTAAATACAATAATGCTTGATTCAGCCATAAACTCAAAATTCTCTACCTGCAATGACCAATTAAACAAACAAAGAACAACAACAGCAAATCGTTTTCAGTCTGGAAATATTTAGTCTATTCCTGGCAAACAGAAATGCAGTTGTGCTTTCATTCCTTGTTCAACAGATGAAGAACAAACTTTTAGCAATGTGCCACATCCTAAATTGTTTGGTAGCAGCCATCACAGGAGAAAATCTTAAAGGCTTATTGAATCATGGTTAATCAGTCACTTATTGAAGAGAACAAGAAAAACTACAGCACTCTGTCCTCACTGTTGAAATATGACTTGAGTATTCTGCATCTTCAGTACTTCCTGCATACATACATACATACATACATACATACATACATACATACATACATACATACATACATACATATTATTAAGCTGTTCTCTGAGATTCAAAAGTTAGCTCCTCAAAGAAAGACTATCTGCCGAGTAAATATTTAACTGATGGAAGTACAATTTACTTACTGTTGGTGTATCAAATGTCACCATTTACAACAATCTCGACACACAGCTCGAGCTTCATCGACATCCATCACATGTCACACACAAGACCTTCTGTACTTCATACTCATAATCTTTTTCTCAAGCAGACATTCTTGAATCTGGTCCTCCCATCATTTCCTTGGCATTCCTCTACCTTTCTTTCCTGCCACTTGGGCTGAAAACAATTTTCTTAGTCAGCACCTCATCACTCATTCTTTCAACATGGCCAGACCACCTAAGAATATTAGTCTCCCCCTTACTAAGAACATTTTGCCTCACATTATACAGGGTGTGCCATATAAAAGAGGCCCGAGTATAATGAACAACAACAGTCGGGCAATGTTACTATACATTGTAAAGAATAGTTGAAATGACAGAAAACAGGAGTAATTTACCTGCGTTTACAACAGTTGCTGAAAGTGCTGTCCTCCGACATCAAGACACAGCTGCACACGACGGAACATGTTGTTTATAATGTGCTACAACTCATCAGCAGTAATCTGGGCTATGGTATCTGTAATGTTCACTTTTGATTCATCAAGGGTAGGCAGATTAGTTGCGTACACTTTCCCTTTCAATGCTCCCCACAGATAAAAGTCACAGGTGGAGAGATCGGGTGATCTGGGTAACCCATAGTCCCTTCGATACAGTTCTGTCCTCCCCAAACACTTCATGCACAGCATATGGACTGTTCCGCACAGTATGCGCCGTTGCACCATCCTGCTGAAAGAAAGCATATGTTTGCTCTTCTTCTGTAAGTCGGCAACAAATGGGTTGAACATAGCGCTCCGAGTTGATAGTGTCAGAGAAAAAGAATGGACCGACTATCCTCTTTGCAGACACAGCACACCAAATGCCTACCTTTTGGTCGTACAGAGGAGTCTCCATTGTCTGTCTGGGATTCGTGTCGGTCCAAATCCTGCTGTTTTGCGCATTGACATACCCAGACAGATGAAACCATGCTTCATCTGTCATGTAATAAAGTGTTGGGTCCATTTCACCGCTGCTAACAATGGTCTCCTGAAACCACTTACAATATTGCATCCATTTTGCATAATCAGGAGTTTTAAGTTCTTGGAATGCCATAACTTTGTACGGCCGAAAATGCAAATCCACCTTAAGCATGCGTCGGCATGCCGTGGCAGATATTCGTTGCAGACGATAATCGGCAGATCAACTTCTGAGCAGGGTTTGAAAAAACTCGGGCTTTTTTTTTTTCAAAATCAGCCCACTTGGTTTTTTTTTCAGACTTTTTCTGGTTTTATTGGGCTTTTTTGAGTACTGCTGTAAAAAAACAAAGAAGCGATAATAAATGAGTAATTCTGTCTTAAAAGCATAAAAACAGTGGCTATTTTTATTTATTTTTTTAATGCTGCTAACATACCATTCAATGCAGCAGAATTGGATCAGTTTAAAATTATGATTGAAATACTGAGACCTGGACATCAACCACCCTCAGCAAAAGCCACTGGTGGAAAACTGTTTGATACTACAGCAGAAGAAACTGAATCTCAGCTTTCGGAAAAATAAAATTAGGAAGTTTGCCTCTCACCGTAGATGGTTGGTGCAGTGTGAAGAATGAGCCAGTCCAAGCTATTAGTGTCTATACCGGAACAGAAAGTTTTTTGCTGTATGCTGATGATGCTGGATTGGAAAAGAAAACAGCAGAATATTGTGCTTCTAAATTAGAGGCGGCCATAAAAGAGTGCGAAGAAAAATTTGTAAAACCTGTTTTTGCTGTTGTAACTGAGAGCAAGAACAAAATGATAAAAATGTGGAAAATTTTAAATGAAAGATATTCAACTCTCATAACATATGGAAGCTCAGCACATCTGTTGAATTTGTTAGGAAAAGATGTTTCCCCAAAAACTGTTCTAAAGCAGATTGCGGCGGTGCAAAAATATTTTCGTAACATAGGCCTACATCAACCACATGGATGGTTTAAAGAAAAGCCTGGCTTAATGCCACAACTACCGAATGAAACAAGGTGCAACTTTCATCCTGATTGTGTTAAAACATTTATGGCCAGTTATCACAAATGCAGAGAAATATCTTAAGAGCATATTGAGGAATTTGATCAATCTATTTAAAAAATTGGATAAAATGGGCATTTACTGCAAAGCTACGAATCTGGAAAAGCAGTTATCCATTGTTGCTAGCACACTGGACACACTTCAGAGAGAGACACAACGTCTGTTTCAGTTGCTTTTGAAATATGGCCGGATTTACTACAACAAATCCTGCAGCCTTACCATCTAGATTTTAAAGAAGGTTTGAACAAGCAATTCTTGCACCACATTTTCTAGCAAACCTTATGGATCCGAAATACAAAGGTCACAAACTTAACCAAGAGCAGGAGAGTATTACAGAAGAGTGGATATCCAAATGTCCCCCTGATAACACAGTTGAATAATATGACCAGGCCCAGAATCACTGTGTACTCACCCAGGCATGTCACACAGTGCATGTAACAAGGTCAACCACATGGAGATATGAGCGGCTGGCCAGGACAGATGAGCCATAGTGCGTAACTTGAGCATAATGGGCAGATGTAGTGATTTGGTGGATGTTAAAAAAGAATGTTTATCGGTTACTGCGCCAAGGGTGGAAGCATCTCAGAAACAGCAGACTTTGGGGGCTGCTCGCGAGGTGCTGTAGTAAGGGTGTACAAAGAATGGACTGCTGGCACACTGAGCACCTCCCAATATCATAACTGTGGAGCCCTAAAAGGCCATCAACCCCAGAGGAGAATGTCACCTCCGATAACTTGTGAACGGCAATCTACACGCAACAGCGCAGCAATTGACCAGCAAATGAATGCTGGAATACTCAGGTACGTGCCCCAGATAACAGTAGAGCAAACCCTGTTACGCATGGGTCTCCAGAGTCTATGCTGCTGCATCAAGGCACCCATGTTAGCCCAGGACCATCGGCAACAATGTCTGCAGTTTGCATGGAAGTACCGTCATTGGACAGTGTAAAAAAGGTTGCCTGCACCAATTAATTTAGGTTTCTACTCCACAGAAGTGACGAACAGTGGTCGACATGGCATCGGACACACGAGAACCAACACCCGGACACGCTTGTCGGTTAAGTATAGGTCAGCGGTGGCAGTGTGCATGTCTGAGGGATGTTTTCCTTGTAAGCCCTGGGACCACTGGTACTACTGGATGGGTCCCTGAACACCAATGGCTAACTGTTCGTACTTGTAGACCACATGCATCCCTTCACATTATACACTTACCCTGGTGGTGATGGTATCTAAAGGGCAATGCACCATGTCACATCGCTAAGGCAGTGCATGACAGGTTCCAGGAAGACGACAGAGCTGTCTCAATTTTCCCTTGGCTGGCGAAATTGCCCGACCTCAATTCCATAGAGCACTTGTGGGACGGGCGGTCGTAGTGAGCAATGGGTTTGCCTCCTCGGGGTGCTCCGTGGTAACAATGGCACACACAACAGCAACTCGGGCCTCTGTGAATTTTGGAGAGGTGCAAGCTAGTTCTGTGTGACATTGGCGAAAAGACCCCAACTCACTGGGTTTTGTTCCGGAATCCTTAGGTTGAATGACCAACTGGAACCCTCAGCTGTGGGCTAATCCCCACCACTGATGTACTTACCTGATTAAAAAGACAAAAAGAAATATTAAGAATGACTCAAGTGTGGGATATGGTGGACCTACCACACTTGAGAAGGACGGTCCACCACGGAATCGACCTGGACTTTCTAAACGGTGTATGAGAAAGAGATCTCGGCTGAGTGAATGTAAGATTGGTGTATGGAATACTAGAGGTATAATTGGCAAGATGAATGAGGTGATTGGGGAGATGAATAAGTATAGACTGGATGTGCTGTGTGTAAGTGAAACCAAAAAGAAGGAGATTGGGGTAGAAGAAGTGAACGGCACGGTGAGTGTGTGGTCTGGAGTACTGGATAATATGAGAGGACAGGCTGGTGTAGGTGTGATTTTAAGTGAAAAGATTAAGAACAACTTGATTCACTATAGTTGCGTAAGTGAGAGAATTCTCTGGATTCGTTTGAAAGTGAAACTTCAGAGAATTGTAATTGTTGTAGTGTATGCTCCTTGTGACTCGGAACCTTCTGATAAGAAGGAAGATTTCTGGAATGAGCTAAAAGCTGTTTTGAGCCAGTTTGGTGCTAAAGAAAAAGTTATAATAGCAGGGGATTTCAATGCTAGAGTAGGTGTGCAGAATGCAATTTCTGACAATGTTCTGGGTAAGTTTAATGATCCTTGTGTGAATGATAATGGTGAAAGATTAATTGAACTCTGCATTGAGAATGGTTTGTGTGTATCTAATACATTTTTCAACCACAAGTATATCCACACATATACTTGGGAAAATCGTACTCTTGGTCAAAAGCGTGTGATAGATTTTGTTGTCTACGATCAGCGTTTGAAACACTTAGTTGTTGATACCCGTGTGATGAGAGGTGCAGATGTTGGTTCTGATCATTACTTGGTAGTGTCACGAGTGAAACTTAATGTTGGTTGGAGGAAAAGGAAAAGGAAGAGACCCAGGATAGAAAGAATAAAGGTTGATAGGCTCCTTGAAGATCATCAGCGGTATTCTGACTTACTCAGAGAACGACTGAAGGATCTGAAGTCTGGTGAGAGGAATGTAGAAAAGAAGTGGGAATGTTTTAAGAACTGTGTTGTCACTGCTGCTAAAGAGGTCTGTGGCACCACAATAGTGGGTAACAATAGAGGTGATGCTTGGTGGAATAGTGAGATTGAAGAGGCAGTAAAGAGAAAGAAGGAAGCCTATTTAGGGATGTTGCAAGGTAGAGTCTCTGTGGATGAATATCGCTGTAAGAAGCGTGAAGCTGCTAAGCTGGTTCGCCACAGTAAGGCAAAAGATAGGAAGGAGAAAGTGGAAAGGCATGAACTGGCTTTTTCGAAAGATAGGAAGTCCTTCTGGAAGTACATGAGACTCAGGAAAAATAGGGGAAACAAAGTTGTAAGTTGTGTGAAGAATGAGATTGGGGAAATGATATGGGAGCCCAATGAGTTAAGTGACAGATGGGGTGAATACTTCTGTGAGTTATTAGATCAGGAAAGCAAAGATGATTCTGAGACAGATGCAGATGATGTCACAATGAGGGATGAAAGCACAGGAGGGATATCAAGAGAAGAAGTGTGTAAAGCTCTAAAATCTCTTCAGAATGGTAAGGCTCCGGGAGTTGATGGCATAACTGCAGAGATGTTGAAATATGGTGGTGACTCTATAATTGACTGGTTAACTGAAATTTGCCAGTTGTGCTGGGAGTTAGGAATGGTCCCTTAGGATTGGAAGGATGCTATCATTGTTCCCTTGTATAAGGGAAAAGGTGATCAGACTGAATGCGAGAACTATCGTGGTACTGGCCTACTGAGTGTGCCAGGGAAAGTGTTTGGTAAGGTTGTTATTGAAAAAGTACGGGGTCTTACATCATTGAAAGTGTGGGATGTTCAGAGTGGTTTTATGCCTGGTAAAGGCTGCACTAACCAGATTTTTGCATTACGCACGATGATTGAAAAGTATCTGGCTGTTGGGAAGAAAGTTTTTACTGCCTTCATAGATTTAAAGAAAGCTTACGACCGAGTGAATAGACACTTTTGTGGACGGTATTAAATGAATATGGTGTTACTGGGAATCTACTTAATAGTGTAAAAACCATGTATGCTGGTAGTAGAGCTTGTGTACGAGTGAATGGTGTTTTATCAAAATGGTTTTCCATTGGTGCAGGAGTTAGACAAGGTTGTGTAATGTCACCATGGCTGTTCAATATATTTATGGATGCATGCATGCGTGATGCCAAAATAGATAATAGTGGTTTATGTCTTGGTGATATCCGTGTGTGCAGAGTGCTGTATGCTGATGACACTGTCCTGTTGGCAGAGAGCAAAAGTGAGTTGCAGAGTATGTTGGCTCGGATGCACGAAGTTTGCATGAAATTCAAACTGAGTATAAATAAGGGAAAAACCAAAGATATGGTGTTTGAGAGAGGAACGGGTAACACTGAATGTAATGTAAGTATAAATGGCACTGTGATTGACCAGGTGAGTGAGTTTGTGTATTTAGGAAGCATGTTTGACAGACAGAACAAGTTGGATGGTGAAATCAGTAGGCGGGTGAATTCTTCTTTGAAAGTCATAGCTGCTCTGGGAGGTTTTCACAGGAATGGTGGGCTCTCTAGAGTCCCGCATGGCTGTGTATGAAACTGTAATTGTTCCTACTGTGATGTATGGCAGTGAAACCTGGGTACTGCAGAAAAAACATAGGAGTCATTTGTGTGCTGGAGAAATGCGTTACTTACGTGGGGTTTGTGGCAAGACATATGATTGTGTGAGAAATGAAGATGTATTGCAGTTGTGTGATGTGAAGCAAAATGTTGTTAGCAAGGTGGAGACCAATATGCTTCGGTGGTTTGGCCATGTTGAAAGAATGAGTGATGAAATGCTTACTAAGAAAATCTTTTCAGCCCAAGTGGTGGGAAGGAAAGGCAGAGGAAGGCCAAGGAAGACATGGGTGGATCAGATTCAGGAGTGTCTGCATGAGAAAAAGATTACGAGTATGAAGTATAAAAGATCTTGTGTACGGCGCGTAATGGATATTAGCGAAGCACGAGTTGTATGTCAAGATCACTGTAAATGGAGAAGTTTGATACGACAACAATAAGTAAAAATATCTGGAAGTTTGTATTCTTTTTGGAGTTAACCTCTGAATCTCAGAGAACAGCTTAGTGATATGTATTGTGGGACTATTTGGATCGGCAAGTTCGGCGTGCCGACCCACAACCACATCATCTCCAGGACCTCCATGCTCTGTTGCAGTCCGAATGGGCACATGTGCCTCGGGCAACTTTCCAGGGCCTCATTGAGTCCATACCGCGCCATCTCACTGCTGTCATCCCATTATTAGGTAGGTAGTCATATTATTCTGATACGACCATGTATTTGCCTGATGTAATGGCTTTCAAAATTAATGACACAGACTGTTACTTAACATCAATGATGAAAGAAAGTGCCATTAGCCAGTTTTCTTCCATAAAATGATGGCAAGTCATGGCAAAAAAGTCTGAAAAGGCTTCAAATTCAAAATTGCCTTCAGGATTTCGTAACTTTTTTGTATGCCTACATTCAGCACCAGCTTCATCTGCCTGCATCGAGAGAATTTTCTCTATGTTTCAACTAGTTTGGAATAAGTTATGAAATAGGCTTGGGATAGAGGAAACCACAGAACTTGTTCAATTTATTTATACCTTTTTGGATCACAATTTCCTGTAGATTGGTAGTTTTGTTTTTGGCTAAAACCCCTGAGATTAAATTATTTGAATGTGGCTGTTTTGCAGAAAAACTCCAAAGTTTGAAATTTGTGTGGGTCACGAAATTATGATAATTTCAGACTGCTTTTGAGTTTCTAGTAAAATCCAAAGCAAAAATACTTTATTATCTGTACCATTGTTTAATTTTTAGGCAATCTTTGTAAATAGTCAAAAACCATAGCAGTTTACACGCTGCACACAAATAATATTTCAGGCAAATTTTATTAAAGATAATATTTTGGTTAGAAGCTAAGTATGTTATATTCTGTTTCTCTGTTGTTGTTTTTCTGTAGTATGAATAGATAATGTTGGTCTATTCTATAGTTATTCTTTATAGATGGAAAGCTATTTAATATGCAACCATTTATTATTTTCAGGATTATTGTTTAATTTTCTTATTTCAGATCAGTTGCTTTGCAGCTGATCTGAAAGGTTTGTTTTGTGTTGCTAAATGATAAAATTGATAAACCATCACCTTTGAGAAGGCAAGAAAGAGAATCTAGTCATTATTCCTATTGTTATTAATTGTAAAAGAAAATATTTTATTGAGTGCTGATTAAAGTTGGAATATTATAGAAGAAAAATAGAATCTAATTTTGAAAAAACCCAGGTGGGTTTTTTTGGTGGGTTTTTTCAACTCGGCCCAGCCCAAAAAACCTGGTGGGGTTTTTTTTTAACTGGGCCTACCTTGGTGAACCCTGCTTCCGAGGGCTTTGTAACATTATTGTGGACACATCCTTGATATTGTCTTCAGTATGAATTGTCTTGGGTTTGTTTCTTTTCCTGTTGCACACCGTGCCGGTTTCACGAAATTTCCGCACTAACTTCTGTGCCACTGATTTTGCCGGTGCTGCACAATGTGGAAATTTTTCTGTAAAGAACTCATTTAAAACCTTGTATGAGTTATTTCTGAAATACTGTTCCACAAAAAAATCTGTTGTTGGGTACTTAAAACCATTTCCGTTGCCTTTGTTCTCTCTTCACTTACACTTATGACCGCATACCTACACTGCTCTGGCTGTGACTAACCACTCCAGAGAATTCCTTTGCAGCTGTACACGTAGAAACCGGTTAAAAGTGGAACAAAGTGGTTTTAACTGGAAACCCGCCAAACAACGTCTGGCCACGGGGCCCCTTTTATATGGCGCATCCGGTACATCTTCATTTCTAACATGATCAGAGAGGTGTCTTGCCACAAATGCTCCCTGTAAATAACACATTTCCTGGGCACTCAGACTCCTCCTACGTCTTTTCCGCAGTACCCATGTTTCACTGCCGTACATCAGAGTAGGAACAATTACACTTTCATACACAGCCATTTAAATTTAAGACTTCCTCAAGAACCCAGCATTCCTGAGAAATCCTCTTAATGCAGCAATGACTTTCAAAGAAGAGCTCACTCGCCTACTAATTTTGGCATCTAATTTGTTCTCTCTGTAAAACATACTTCCTAAATATACAAATTCATTCACCTGGTCAGTCTCTATGCCATTAAAACTTATCTTGCATTCAGTACTAACAGTTCCCCACTCAAACGGTTAGTATTGAATGAAAGATAAGTCTTGTGGCACAGAGATTGACCAGGTGAATGAGTTTGTATATTTAGGAAGTATGTTTGACAGAGAAAAAATTAGAAGCCAAAATTAGTAGGCAAGTGAGTTCTTTGAAAGTCACAGCTACCTTAGGAGGATTTCACAGGAATGATGGGCACTCAAGAAAGTCCTGAATGGCTGTAAGTACCTCCTGCTTAATTCCAAAATACACTCGATGGACAAAACATTAGAGATACCTACCTAATAGCATGTTGGTTCTCTAGTAAAACTAACAGCCTGTACACACCAATGCATTAACTCCTCCAGATGCCAGAGGTAATGCCAGCCATGCTTGCTACAGCATCGTCCATAACTCCGTTCGAGACGTCGGTCCAGGATCCATGTATCTGATGTTCCACTCCACGGCATCCCAGAGGGTTTCCAGAGGCAATGCCAGCCATGCCTGTTGTAACATTGTCCACAACTCCACCCGAGACGTCGGTCCAGGATCCATGGATCTTATGTTCCACTCCACGGCATCCCAGAGGGTTTCCAGAGGCAATGCCAGCCATGCCTGTTGTAGCATTGTCCACAACTCCACCCGAGACGTCGGTCCAGGATCCATGGATCTGATGTTCCACTCCACGGCATCCCAGAGGGTTTCCAAAGGCAATGCCAGCCATGCCTGTTGTAGCATTGTCCACAACTCCACCGGAGACGTCGGTCCAGGATCCATGGATCTGATGTTCCACTCCACGGCATCCCAGAGGGTTTCCAGAGGCAATGCCAGCCATGCCTGTTGTAGCATTGTCCACAACTCCACCGGAGACGTCGGTCCAGGATCCATGGATCTGATGTTCCACTCCACGGCATCCCAGAGGGTTTCCAAAGGCAATGCCAGATATGCCTGTTGTAGCATTGTCCACAACTCCACCGGAGACTTCGGTCCAGGATCCATGGATCTGATGTTCCACTCCACGGCATCCCAGAGGGTTTCCAAAGGCAATGCCAGCCATGCCTGTTGTAGCATTGTCCACAACTCCAGCGGAGACGTCGGTCCAGGATCCATGGATCTGATGTTCCACTCCACGGCATCCCAGAGGGTTTCCAGAGGCAATGCCAGCCATGCCTGTTGTAGCATTGTCCACAACTCCACCGGAGACGTCGGTCCAGGATCCATGGATCTGATGTTCCACTCCACGGCATCACAGACAGCTTCCACAGGGTTTTAATCCGGGGACCTTGGATGCCACTGGATGGTTCCAAACTCAGATTAGTGTTCCTCGAGCCATGCCTGGGTGACTGACTGAGGCCTGGTGGGGCAGTGCACTGTTCTGCTGAAACACAACATCGGCCGCAGGATACACGAAGGCTATGAAATAGCGTAAGTAAACAGCCAGCACATGCTAGTAGCGTGCAGCGGCTAAGGATCTTCCCGGACACAAAGGCTTCCCAAACCATCATAGAGCCAACCTGGCATGACGGGGGCCATGGTCTCACCTGTAGCCTCCCATCAGCTTGGTATAGTTAAAAACAAGATTTATCTGACCATAAGCACTGCAACTCTTCAGAGGTCCGGTTTTGATATTTCAGGCACCAGGCAAGGCATAATGTCCAATGACAAGCAGTTCAACAGTGGCACACGAGTAGGGTGTTCGCTTCTGTAAAAACGAGATTAATCTGACCACAATTTTAGGTTATGCATTGTGTGCTGTACCGTTTGCTCAATGATGCTGCTTGGACCTCCGACATTTAACCGGGGTGTTATTTGTGCTGCCATCGCCAAGCTGTCAGTCTGTACAAGCCTGGATTGTCTATATCGACCCTGGTCATCAACTGCATGTGGTCGGCCAACACTTGTTCTATGGGAGCTAGTAAATCCATCGACGGTATACTCGCAGTATACCCTTGATACGGTTGCCCTCACAAACCTTAGGTTTCTTACCACATGGGTGATAGAATGACCCATCTATTTGAACTGACAATGTGTCTGCAATGAAAGTCACTTAGACTTTGATTGTAGATCCATACAAAGGAAGGGTCCTACATTTGAAGACTAAATCTGAAAAACAACAAATCCAACTTTACTCTAATGGTCACTTCCTGGATCAAACATTTCACACATTAGAATTACCAAAATGAGAAGAATTTCTAATTTCAGTATAAAAGCTGTTGGCAAGAAACAGCAGAAAGATGGTTAGCATGATTCATTACATGGTGCTAATGATTTTACTATCTTATTAACCACTACCGAACTGCTAAATATGTATACAAACGTTTTTTCGTTTGTTTTGGGTTTAACAACCACCATGAGAGCAACTCTTAAGATTAGCAGCCTGTCTCTAATTTAGCAGGGAAGAGTCAGAGCCAACACCATCCCACAAACATACCACACATGCCTCACAAGGGTCTTGTTACAAAATGTACCCAAAATTGGAGGGGAAGGGGGTGACTGTTAAATTTTCCAGATTTAAAGACACTACTTTTCACCACCCCAAAGAACTTTTATTTATTGAGAAGACCAACAGACTTCATACCTGGTTTGGTATGGGAGAGCAGCAATCATTTAGTTGACTTATATATCATTATTACATAACATAATCACAAACGTCACATGGGAGCTTTTTGTATCATAAATTTTAAGTGCAGACTGACTCAACAGGAGTGCTTGGAAGCAATCACTTAGTTGACCTATATATCATTATTACATAACATAATCATGAACATAACACAGGAGCTTTTTGCATCATAAATTTTTACAATTTTAAGTGCAGACTGACTCAACAGGAGTGCTTGGAAGCAATCACTTAGTTGACCTATATATCATTATTACATAACATAATCATGAACATAACACAGGAGCTTTTTGCATCATAAATTTTTACAATTTTAAGTGCAGACTGACTCAACAGGAGTGCTTGAAAAGATTGCAGAGAGCCTTTCCAGAGTCTTCACCATCTTGCACAACTGTTTACAAGTGGTTTGTAGAATTTTGTCAAGGCAAAAAAATACCTAACAGATGTAGAGCATGTGGGCCACCAAGCTACTGCAGGTTATGGAAGAAAATGTCACTTGTGCAGAAACTTTGATAAAGAATGATCAGTCAGTAACTTATGGATAGACAGAGCACAATTTGGGCATTCATCTGTCGCTGTCCCTGGTTGTTCTACAAACTCTGAGATGGTCAAAAAGAAGTATGAAATGATACAAAGCTTTGCAGATGAGAACTCTCACAATGTCTTTGACATTAATTACCACAGGAGACAGAAGCTGGACATACCAGTATGATCCTGAAACAAAGTATCAGTTGGTAGTCTAGGTGTTTCCAAATGACAACCCACCTGTGAAAGTCAAGCGTCCCAACAGTGTCGGCTGAAAGATCGTTGCCTCGTGTTTCTTTGCCAATGGACATGTTGCAACAAGTGCTCTAGGCAATGTTTCCTATTTGGTGGTTTGTGATGACAGTCCAAGGGATTTGTGCTGAAGATTCTGCAATAAAGCCTTAAGCAGTAAAGAACTGTCCAATTATGACAAGTATATACATATTTTCTTTGGTGACAACAACCATGTACAGGTTTGAAACATTATAGGTTTGTTTCTACAGTGATTTTAAACTATCATGGTCTATCACAGTACTGAGTGTTTTGTGAGACATTACACAATTTTTTATTAGAAAATGAACTATCTTTGGATAAGGCTATCAAGAAAGACATCAGTGATCATCTTAAATTTTTAGAAGTGACTTTCAATGAATATTTTTTTGAAATTTTCAATAAATTAAATTGGATTTGGAATCCAATTGATGTCTTTTACTTCTCTGACTGATAAATTAACAATGGATGAAGAACATTTAACTGACATAGCAACATATTTCAGACTATAAAAGTCATTAAAAAGTTACACCCTTAAAATTTTTTGGGGAAAAAAAAAATTAATTTTCATCTCTCAGCAAAAGAGAATAGTCCTACCATTTTCCTTCCACCATATACACTGACGGAAAAAAAAAATCCCAACACCACGAAAAAATAGTTGTAGAGGAATGAAATGGTGGCAATACATTCATATAGGTAACATATTTAATCGATTAGGGTTTCAAGATCACAGCTTAATGTAAGCGCGAGAAAAGCCATTTTAAATGTGAAATGCTGGCACATTAATAACCGGTGTAACCGCCAGAATGTTGAATGCAAGCACGGAAACGTTCATGCATTGTGTCGTACAGGTGCTGGATGTCAGTTTGTGGGATGGAGTTCCATGCCTGTTGCACTTGGTCGGTCAATACAGGGACGGTTAATGCTGGTTGGGGGGACGCTGGATTTGTCCTCCAATGATGTCCCATACGTGCTCGATTGGTGAAAGATCTGGTGATCTAGCAAGCCACGGCAACATGTCGACACTCTGTAAAGCATGTTGGGTTACAACAGCGGTATGCGGGCGAGCGTTATCCTGTTGGAAAACAACCCCTGGAATGCTGTTCATGAATGACAGCACAACAGGTTGAATCACCAGACCGACGTACAACTGTGCCATCAGGGTGCGTGGGATAACTACGAGATTGCTCCTGCTGTCATAGGTAATTGCTCCCCAGACCATAACTCCAGGTGTAGGTCCAGTGTGTCTCGGCCACAGACAGGTTGGTTGCAGGCGCTCACCTGGCCGCCTCCTAACCAACACACGGCCATCACTGACACCCAGGCAGAACCGGCTTTCATCAGAAAACACAACAGATCTCCACTCCGTCCTCCAATGAGCTCTAGCTTGACACGTCGCAAACGGCAGTGGTTTGGAGTAAGTGGAATGCACGCTACAGGGCGTCTGGCTCGGAGCTGTCCTTCAAGTAACCGATTTGTAACAGTTTGTTGTATCACTGTGGTGGCAACTGCAGCTCGAATTGCTGCCGCAGACGCGGTCTTCCCTCTCAGTAGTGCCACGTGACCGGCCGGAACCCGGTCTTCTTGAGGCAGTACCTTCCCTTGACCACTGCTGCCAACAATCATGCAGAAGTGGCTACATTCCTGCCAAGTCGTTCTGCAATATTGCGGAAAGAAAATCCACCTTCTCGTAGCCCTATTACACGACCTCGTTCAAACTCCGTGAGCTGTTGATAATGGCTTCTTCGTCTTCTTAAAGGCATTCTTGACTAACGCTCACGAACGTTACAGCGCGTATTTACAGCAAACCTGCTTTGCATGTTCCGAGGCGCTACTAGCGCCACACGTATGCGCCGAGCGCAAAATTTGCATAGACGTCATCTTACAGATGTACTCTCACCGCCTACCAACTGTCGTTTATCTAACACAACCCCTTCTTGGTGTTGGGATTTTTTTTTCCGTCAGTGTATTTGTGTGTGCAAACATTTTCACTTTATTCTGGTTTTAAATTAAAATATAAAAATAAACTCTGTTGAGAACCAGATTTAAGATTGCGTTTGTCTGCAGTGAGGAGAATAAAAATAATCTGTGACATCCATTGGGGTTAACAAAATGCAGTATATATCAGAATATAAGATTAATGCAGAAACAAAATTTGTCAACTTACATCTGGATCTAATATACTGGTAATTTCTTACCAAGAGTGTTTAAGAAGAATTCATATGTAATGCTTTATTACTATGATGTCTTTTCAGATTCTGCAGTTATTACTACTTGGGATGGTTGATTACAGATAAGCCTGAATTACAGAGGGCGAGTCAAAAGTTTTGCAATATTTGGATCACTTTATGTCTTCGTACGTACCTTTATGATGAAAGCTGACTAGCATTCAAAGTATAGGCTATCGTGTTGCACCGTCTTTAGCCATCTGTCTGCCAGTTCTTTGATTCCGTGGCGGTGCCAGTTGTTGTCCTTCGAGGTGAAGAACTCCTTCACCCCTCCTGGTTGTTGAAGTGCCACCTGCAAAGGAAATAGGCCATGGACCTGAACAGGTAATAATCCAAGGGGGCAAGGTCCGGACTATATGCCGGGTGTGGCATCAGTATAATGCCTTTAAGTTCCTGGAGTTTTGCCTGGGTTGTTCGCATGGTATGGGGCTGAGCGTTGTCCTGCTGTAGGAGAATGTGCTTTCTGCTCACCACTGCCGGGTACTACTTCTCCAAAACGGAATACATCCGCTCCAGCTGTTCAGAGTAGAGGTTGACGTTGATGGTCCAACCGTCTGGAACAAATTCGTAGTGGATTATCCCCTTGATATTCCACCAGATGCTGAGCATCACCTTGTGCTCGAAGAGCCCACATTTAGCAACAGGTTCAGGAAGCTGGCCGGGGCTCAACCACTGCAATTGTGCATTAGGATTATGGAAATAGACCCACTTTTCATCGCATGTAACAATTCTCTTGATGAAATGTACATCGTGTGGGTTTTGTAGGAGTTTCGTGAACACTTCCACTCGGCAATTTGTGTCGGTTGGTGCCAGTTCGTGAAGGACAATGCAGCAGCTCCTGTAGGCCTTGCCAAGGTCCTGAACCACAGTGGTCTGTGCTGCGCCCAGCTCGCCTGAAAACCTCAAAGTGCTGGTTGTCAGATTTGCCTTTATGTCCTGGCGCATGGCCTCCAAATCCACGGTTTGCAGCCTACCTGACCTTGGCTGATTGTTGAGGCTTCTGTCACCGGAGCGAAATTTCTTGAACCATCTGGTTGCGGTGCTGTGGTCCACGGAACCTTCCCCTTTCGCATGACAAATGTTTTGTGTTGCTCGAACAGATGGCCGAGTTCAAACTTGTAAAGCAAAAGTTCCCTAATTAGTCGGTTGTGGCTGTTCATCTTTTAGGTGTCCCAACCACAGACAGAATGACAACATGCAATGCTGTTCAGAGCAACGACTACCACTTTATATCGCTTTCGACTGACTGCAGTGCGCAACTTGAACTAGTTTAAACATGTGACATACCCGCCACAGCACATGCGTTTATGCAAATATTACAAAACTTTCGACTCACCCTCTGTATGTGCAATTGAAGAGGCTTAAGACATTGGATAAAACACAGACAGAAGTATATTGGAAACCATAACTCATTCAAGAAAAAGAATTGGGACAAGTTTCTGAAACCCTATTGTTACTTTTTATATCACTCTTGCAAAGCAATGAGACTACCATCAACATGCATTAATGAATATCCCTCCACATCTGACTCTCCTAAAAATTGCAGCAGAAAATCAATTGTCCATGTTACCTGGGGATGGCAGATGTCGTGTAATTGAAAACCATAATTACTGCAAATTATATTTCGTTACAGTTATTATTTGTTAAAGAAAAATCAGAAAATTTTACACATTAATACATATAAACATAATAATTCACACTGCCATATACAGCTGAATGAGAAGGAATGGCAGAAATCTAGGTATCAAAATAACAATTAACAAATACATAAAAAGAGTTATTGATGATAATGATGCTAAAGTAACAATGTACACAGGAGAAAAATGCATAAAACTGGGACATTTCTGTAGCTACTTCTACCTTCATCGACCATGTAAAGAGAAGTACCACAGGGGTTAGCACATGGTGAATCAAATGTTGCCAGATTTTAAAATTGATTTCCAAATAATGTGAATTTCATATGATTGGCATCGGGGGAAAGGAAAATTTCTACATTTTCATGATACCCAAGAGATTTATTATTAATAAATGGAGCAATGCATTTAGTATTTTTCAAATCAGGAACAGCATAAGAAAAGTCTCACCTTTCTTTTTGAAATGTTCTAAGAATTCATGTGAAATTCACACTTTTTCAGCCTTCTCATCAGAGAATATGCATGGGACATACCTGGCACAGATTTTTCAAAATTCAAGTACACTGATAACATGTCCCACCTTTTCTTTAGAAATGCCAAGTTCACAGGCAATTTCTTTTTTGCTTATTCGAAAGCTTCCTTGTAATATGCTGAATAGAATCAATCACATTGTGTGACTTTTTTTTTTTCTCAGTTTTAAGTGTCAGTGGAAGAAGGATGAGAATACCTGCAAATCCAAGTATATAAAATTGGGAGATGTAATGATTCAACATGGTGACTCACAAATGTCCCATTGTGTGATTACGTAATTAACTAATTAAACTCATACTAAATTCAGGTTAAAACATCTACAGCACAGTTGTTTTAAATTTATACGTGCATACAACTATAATAATAACAAGGTTGCTTACCTTTTTTCACAATTTCACTGCACTTTTTATTCGTTTTGCTGTCATGCTTGGTTCAAGCCTCCGGTGCGGTGTTCTATTTGTCTTCAGGTTCTTTCAAATGTTCGACGAATGCCCAAGTCCATGAAGTGCATTGCTTTCTAGGTCCCAAAACTGTATCCTCCCCTCCCCACCCTTCCCACCAGCGTGTAAAACCCAACCTTCGTTAGTAAAAACCCCAATTCTTGAACTCAAAACCTTTTCATATTATCAACGAACATAAACTGCCTATTTACATACGACTCATCTTATTCTTTCAACTCCCCTTCTCAACACCTCATGAACAACCAAAACATTCATTCACCACACCCTAAGCCATTCCAACGCAGATTGCCTCAAGTGCTTTCTACACACTGCTGGGTTATCTCTAGATGCTTTCTCTTCTGTCACTGCAGTAAAAGTGAGCGATACGCTCGTTTTCCTCTCCCCGCCCTAACGTCATCTACAAAAACTTCCACCGTGGCTCCATCTGTTATTGACTTTAGTGAACTCTTCATTTTCTTCTTTTGTGTTTTTGGTTTTTTTTTGGTCAATTTTTATTAATTCTTTCCATTTTTCAATAAGGATACTTGGATCGTTATTATTACAAATTCGATCTCTATTTTTTTCATTCAATACAGACTCTGCAATGTGTAGGTGTCTCTCATTGCGACATGATTTTGTTATTTTAATCTCTTCAAAATTCGGGTATGTGTGGTTATCCAGACAGTACTGTATCGGTGCCGTCTTTTTTTTTTTTGCCAATTTTTAATGTTGTTGTAGGCGATGTTTTAACTGATTTTTGGTACTTCCAATATATGATATTGGTGGGATTCCACTTACAGGTATTTCGTGCACACCTGCTTTTTTCAAGATACATTTTTCAGTGTTATTAATTATCATATCTCCAATAGTCATTACTTTGTTTTCCATCTGAATTCCATATTTATGGCATAATTTATTGATTTCTGTAGATATTCCTGGAAGGTAAGGTGTTGCTCCGACATATTGTAATTGGTTTTTTTTTTTTTTAGGGGAATATGTATCTTGCATCTTTACTTGTACTTCATAAATCCATTTATTTATCTTTTGTGGAGGGCAGGGTGGGAAATTAGCGGTCGCCAGGAGCAAAATGCGACCACAATTTTACGTTTTGCGACCAGTATTTTAAACCTGGGAGCCAATTCGCGACTGCATATATTTTTTATTTTTATTTTTTAACATGCGTACGTAGTAATTTTCAAATGCGGTATTTATGTTTCTTTTTAAAAAGTTCCCAGTGGTGTGTGGTTAAAAGTATATTGGGGTAGGGAGAAATAAGTTTAACCTCGCTGCTAGCATGTGCTGAACTAGGGGAGTGTACGTAAAAGTCCCGTGAGGAATGCAGGTGCGTGCTACTGTGACCTTCGATGGCACTACTGGGGGTGGGGAAGGGGAGCAAGCCTTAAGAAAGGGATGGGGGGAAATCAGCTTCAGAGGTAGAGTGTGGGCTGTGGGGGAGGAGAGGGGGGACAAGAAGAGCAGCCGTTAAGGGGGAGTATCAGCATGGGAGATGGGGTGTTTGGCATTTCCTGCCATTCTAACTAAACAGCCTGTCAAAAAAAAACAAAAAAAAAATATCTATGTGAATTTTCCACGTAACTGGTAGAATTTTTACAAACACCATAAATCATTGATACGAAAGGCCCTCCAAACTGCTCCTAAATTGGTTAAATACATTTTAAACTAGGCATGGAAATTTTTATTAAGTATTTGTTGCGCATAAAAGTGCCATATTTTCCGGCACATAATCCGCGGATTATCTGTTCTTAAAAGTTTCAATTCTAGACACTGCCGATTATACGACGGTGCAAATAATACAGAGCCCCCCCCCCCCGTAAACTTCAAAATGAAGCTTCAAGAATGCCGCCACGTGTTCGACGATAACATGCAGTGTCACTCCATCAACATATCTCCGCTTGCCCCTTGGCTTTGGCAAAAATGTCTGTGTGTATGTGTGTAGACATTTCCTCTCTGGGAAGGGATTGCTGCTTTGTAAAAGTTAACAGGAGGAAACTCAGCAAAGCGCGTTGACCTTGAATAGCGAAGTGCGGTTTCCATTCCATAAAACATTGAGACGTGCCGCTCTGACCCGTGACGTCACCCCCCCACACACACACTCTTCCCGAATTTCCAGCCCCACTTGTTTATTTTCCTTTCAGCTCCAAGACTGGAGAACTTCGACACCATTACAAATTATTTACGATCTGAAAACCAGTGTTTCAGTTGTTGATGTAATTTTAAACATTACTCAGAGTTACAGCGCGATTGCCACAGAAATTAAAAACACATATCACAACCGTTTGAAAGTTGCGGGGTATCGTAACTAACTTTTTAAATTTTCAAAAAATTTCACGATTTTATAAGTTTTTTAAACTCATTAAATGGAAAGAAAACATATTTATACAGTAAAACCTCGAAAATCCAGCATCGACGGGACTGGACGAGTGCCAGATTTATGAAAATTCCGGATTTCTGAAGCCATCCAAAAATTGCGTAACGGGAGCTACGATCAGGTCACTAACAAAATTTTGTGTTTTGTCTTATGGCACTGGCTCTATTTTTCCCTGGAACCAGTGGAGCTAAATTAGGGACGGGCGAGTGCTTATAGCCCATTGAGTTGCATACGGTGGTCGTTAAACCTTCAATTCAAAAAAAAAAAAAAAAAAATTGTGCACCTACGCCTTATAAATATGGAGGGGTCGCGCTGCCGATCGCATTCTTTGCAATTTGCGAAAAGAAATCGTTTTGGCGATAGGGAAAAAAGTGTTGGTGAAAATACTGGCGATTACTTTTTGTACTATATATTGTAAAACTGTTGTGGATTACATGTTTGTTTTTTTTACTTTTACTATGAATTTTGTCTGCGGATTATACAGACTTTTTTTCTATCACGCTGAATTTTGCCGTCTGCGGATTATATATTGAAAAATACGGTACTTAATAAAAAATTTCGTTGGTAATTAAGAAAGTATTTTACCGATTCACATGAAATTTTCAGGGTGGGCTTCTATTATCTACTTATCCTGTGTATAAAAATTTCAGCCAGTTTTATTAAGAATTCGTGAAGATAGCTTTCCGATTTTTTTTTATCTAGTTCCATAGTTGAACAAGGTGGGGAATGTGCTACCGCTGGAACCGGTTCCTTGCTGGGCTGGCTGGGGGAGCCCAGCAAGAAACGGCTCCTAGAATTTCAGCTATAGGAGCCATTTTGCTCCTAGGATATTTTTCTAATTTCCCACCCTGGTGGAGGGTATCCATAGCTGTATGAGATTTCTTTAATGTAATTTATTTCTTCATTATGAAATTCTTCTTTAAAGGAATGTGTGATTGCTCTTTTAATTAATGTTTTTATGATATTACATTTCTGTGTGTAAGGGTGTGTTGAGTTATATGGTATCAGAGCAGGGACATATGTCTGTTTTCTATGTACCTTGTACTGCAGTTGGTTATTTTGTTTGATGGTCTTAACATCCAAGTAAGGTAAGATATTTTCTTCTTCATGTTCTACTGTCAATTTAATTGTGGGATAGACATTACTAAGTTGTTGAGTTAAAGATTCCAACTCATCAGTTTTCATTCTGGTCATGATGAAGATATCATCTACATATCTGCAGTAAACCAACGGTGGTTCATCCATTGTACTGATAATTTGTTCTTCTATGCTGTTCATAATTACTTCAGCAAACAGGTTTGACAGAGGAGAGCCCATTGGGCCTCCGAAGTTTTGTTTGTATATTTTCTCATCATATTTGAAGATATTATTTTCATGGATGTATAATAAAATTGCTTTTAACTTTTATAGTTGTGTGTTATTAAGAGATTGATCCTGTTGTAATTTTTTATTAATAATCTCAATTGCTTCTGGTACAGGGGTACTTGGAAACAGTCTTTGACATCCATACTAGCCATTCTGTAATCTTTTAGATCTTGGTTTACATTTTTCACTATATCAATAAATTCATATGTATTCTTTACAGTGTATTGTGTTTTCATAAACATTGGTGCCAAGAAACTGTAAATATTCTTTTCAAGATTAATCAATGGAGAGTTCTTTTTGGACACTGTAAGTCTCATGGGGTTACCATCCTTGTGTTTTAATTTTTGCAAACATTCGTGGGACCTTTGTACCCATTGGTGGTTTTGCATTTTTGATCTCATTAGGTAATGTGCTATGGTTCCTGATGTTAGCCAAATACCTAACTTGATTATCAGTTGGGTCCCTTTTCACCTCAGAACATTTCAATTCTTCTATTGCCAATTTCATTTTAAGGTTATATTCTACTGTATTCAATATCACAATTTGGCCTGTTTTATCAGCCTCACAAAATTTGATATTCTTGTCTTCTTTTAATTTCAACAGTTGATTTTTTTCATATTTTAACTTCTTTAAATAATATTTTTTTATTATTTTTTTCATTATATTCCTTTAATATAATTCGGAATACTTTACCACTGAACTCCTTATCCTCATTAGGGATATTTCTGATGATATCTTCAAAATTCAGTATTAATTCTTCGGTTTTTGTTATCTTCTGTGGAAATGCATAATTTTTCCCCCGTTGTAAAACAGCTCTCTGTGAATAAGTTAGCTTGTTTGATGACATATTCTGGTAAACCTCATAGTTATTTTCTTTTTGTTCATGTCCTGTATTTTGGTCCAGTAGTCGATGTAATTTTGCCATAACACTTTTGTTTGGCTGACTTTCTTTTTCAACTATTTCAGTAATTTCTGTTAGTGTCCAAAATTTCATTCTTCCATGATCCACTGAAATTTCTCTATGTTGTATTACTTATATTTTTCCATAATTTTAAACAGGTGGTTTGTAAACCAAAAATTATTCTTCTTTTATTCACAATTTCTGCACTTAATCTTTTCTTTTGGCAAGTTTTTAATATTTTCTCATCTTTCTTATTGATTGAGGAGTTTGTTACTCTTATATATTTCGGGGTTAAGTCAGAGTCTCAACATGCAATTAAAAATTCCTCTTGGGTTTCAAATTTTGTTAATTTGATTTTCTTTCTTTTTAATTCTCTCAATATATTCAATTCCTGTTTTTGAAAAAAGCCACGGTAGTGCATTCTTACTGACTATTCCGAGACCGGGTCATCTCAGCCGCACGTTCGTCCTACTTTTTCAAAATCAGGAATTGAATATATTGAGAGAATTTAAAAAAAAGAAAATCAAATTAACAAAATTTGAAACCCAAGTGGAATTTTTAATTTCATGTAGAGACTTTGACTTAACCCCAAAATATATAAGAATAACGAACTCCTCAATGAATAAGAAAGATGAGAAAATATTAAAAACTTGCCGAAAAAAAAGATTAAGTGCAGAGATTGTGAATAAAAGAAAAATAATTTTTGGTTTACAAAACCACCTGTTTAAAATTATGGAAAAATATTAGTAATGAGTCATTCCATATGAAATGAGCAAAAACCAAAAAAAAAAAAAAAAAAAAAAAACGTGGCCACATGGTAACCGAATTTTATGAAATTTGGTACATGGGTTCAGCCCATGCATAAATTCAGATGTCTAAAATATTTTGGTTCAAAAGTAAATATTTTTGTAGTTTTGAGCATTTGAGGAACTTGTAACTTTGAACGGCACTTGTGCAATTGCTCAACGTTGCATTTTTGAAGTTCTGTATCTTAAAAACTATTTAATGTAAACTAAAAATTTTTATAGTGTGGTAAACTGTGGAAAATTGTCTATCTATATGATAATAATTTTCAAACATCATAATTAATCTTGAATTTATTGTAAAAAAAGAAAATTTGTCAATTTTAACAGAATTAAAAATTTTCTGCGGACTAAAGGAATTTAAAGGTGTCCTCGAAATTAATGCCCAATAGAGTGCTAGATATGACAAACAGATTGCTGAACTTTGGAAGTTGTCTTTTATTTCCTTCATCTTCAAAACAGTTTAGAAACTTCAAAAAAATTATTAAATAACAATTTTGCTCTTATGTGGGCACAAAAAAAAAAAAAATGGAGGAAACCTCACACATCAATGATATTTTACAGGAATGTAGGTCAATATGTCCATTATATGCTTGAAAGAAAATCAAGATTGCCTTTAGAGTCCTAAAGCAGCAGAATTAAGTTCAAAATAATAACATTTGCTTCACGTTCTTTGCATAGTACAAGAGTTTCAAATGATTACGGCAATTTGAATGAAATACCAAATATATTCTAAATTAATTTTGAACTTAAAAAGATAATTATACTAGTAGAACATCAAATTAAAGAAAAATCATACTGATCAGACATTATATTACCAGTAAAAGCTTAACAAAAACAAATTTTAATACATCAATCAACATATTGCAACGATTATTTTTTTATTCTCTTTTCGAATTCTTCTTCAATCTGTTTAAAGGTCTGTTGTTCAATTTTGTAGGATCTGCCTGTTGATGATGTTGATGGCACAGGTACTCTAATTAGGATATTTTTAAGTGGTACCCAACATATATCATCTTTAATGGGCCATGTAAATTGTAATGAAGGTCCATGTGAACTCATGAACTTCACAAGAAAATCACTCTTTTCTGGTGAAATGTCAGTCACAATACCTAGCCACCAATGTTTGTCATATACACAGCAAACAAACGATGAAATTGGAATTTGGTCTGGGTTGGTTGCCAAACTCTCCCTTTTCAGAATCTTTTCTTGTTTCACTGATGATTGCGATAAATATGAATTGAGGATTTTAGATGTGCAGTTGGGAATTGGGATAAAACAATGATAGTTACGCATTCCCAAAATGGCTGTGTGCACTTCATTAAATCGTTGTTGAAGCTCCATTCCAATCTGGACAATATTAGTTGAAGGCACATAAAAGAACTTTGTTTGAAATGGTGGTAGTGCAGAAGGTGAAAAGATCCTTCGAATTTATAATTTGATTCTCTATGCAAACTTGCTCTTGCGGCTAATCGTTTGACAGTTCCACCAATACCATCGCATAAACTTTTGCCGTCGCTTGTGGCAAAAAAGTGCCATTCTGCTTTCAATCCGAAATTGGATTCATGGTGGCAAATGCTGGCAAAGTTCTTCCGGTTTTTATATTGGGCTGAAGAGCCATCGCTGAGGTAGATTAATTTCTTCACAGAAAGAAACTTTTCTTTTATAAAAGGAATTACAGCATTCTGAAATGCATATACTGTTGATGTATCTATCATGTGTAGTATGGTCACTAATGACACACATTGAGACTATTGAGAGCTGATTTTCATTATTCTTGCCATATACTACAAATGGGTGAAGTGTTGCTTGGATGTTTTCCCAATGGAAGCTTTGAATAGCATCCTGAACAATAAATGCATAGTTCTCTGCAAAATCAAGAAGAAACAATGCACTCTTTCTGTGAAATAGCATGTTTCTTATCCTTCAAATATTTGGATTGAGACTTAGCAATAAAATGATGTTTTGTCAGTCCTGACATACTCTCGACAAATGAATCAATAAATTCTTCTGTTGACTGAACTTGTGTGATTAAAGTAGATCTGTCTGTAGAAACCCAATGCTTATAAGTAATTTCTTCTGCATTTTGCAAAACTTCGAATTTCTCAATTTCAGCATGAAAATGTTCTTTGGGACACTGAACACATTCCCCAAACATGCATCTTTCATTTTCAATATCACAAACATATAATTTCATTACCTCTAGCAATGAATGATGAGGCTTAATAGCGTGCAACATCAATTTCATATTTTGATGGATGGTGCACACGCACACAGAATGTGTACCATTACTTCCAGCTAATATGCAAAATTTTGGTCTCAGTTCAGCGAATTTACTAAATCAAATTTTTGCACTTCTATGTTGTTCTTTAAACTGCTGGTAGGCTTCTTTTAAGTTACAAAGAGTCAACCTTTTTCATTTTTGGACTTTACCTTCATCTGTGCTTATATTAACATAGTCTTTTTTTCCTGGACGTAATCGACTGATGTCACCAGACTCGTAAAAACTTTCAATCAGTGAAATAATATTGTCATTAATTTTTTTTGCCTTGTCTTGCAGTAGGCTTCCCAAGAACACCAAATGACTTTTTAATGTTTTTTGCTTTCCTTACTAAATACATTGTGGTGGAAAACTCTGCCCTTGTTTTTTCGAGACTCCAGCTCTTTGGAATAAGAGTTAGAATTTGAACTTTATCTTCATGGGATGTTGTTTCTGAAAACTTTGCCTTTAGCTCTTCTATTAAGCAATAGAAATCCTCATCATTTCTGTCAACCACTGGTGCATTTTCAATTTCATTGGCTTTTACTTTAAAAGCAGTAGCCAAGTTTACTTTTGCAGTTGACGCAATTTTCTCTAATTTCCTTTTGCCATATTTTTTCTTTGAGCAATGCTGAGTTTGCTGACCTTTCTAACTGATGAGTCTCCTATCTCCAGCAAACTGTTATTAAGTTTCTCTAACTGCTGCTCTGATGTTTCTATTTCGAAATTACAGTCAGTTTCATCCTCTCTTTCAATTGAATTTTTTACACCAGTTTCACATGTTGGACAGATTTTTTTGCCTGGCAATAGCAATCCAAGTGATTTCTTGGCAGTATCTAGTGTTATTAGTCGCAGAGACTTTTTTTATTGTTTTTTTTTTTTTTTTTTTTTTTTTTTTTTGTGGCTTTTAAAGGGATCACAGCAAGTTTGTCTAAATAAGTGTGTGTACTTCTGCAAATATACTTGTTCATGGTGAAGACAAATTTTTGCAAACTTCCTACCCAATCTCAAATGCAGTAGTTCTCTGGCCTCATCTGTAAACTCAGAAAGTTCTTTCAAACCTGTTGTTTTTACATAATGGGTCTTGTGGCAGCTTGCTTGCAAATGTTCTCCCACATCACAGTTTGAGTTGGGAATTTCAATTTCTCTTTTACTATCAAATTTATGACATAATTACTCATTTAGACATAATTACTAAAACACACGTCTAATACTTAGTGTTTAATCTTGTATTTACATGAGTACTATAATATTTACAATTCTTAAGAACACGTGAACAAATCCAAAAACTGTTACAACAATCCGAAACCACTGCCAACTTGTTTAAGTAACATGGAGGGAGAAGGAACTGGGGTACACAAAAGTGATTTCAGGAGAAGTTTAGTGCTGCCATCCATCTTCATTTATGATAAAACTGCAAACATTTGTTCAATTCTACTCCAGTTAAAAATATTCCTGGGACAAAAAAAAAGCTGAAGGCAATAATGAAAGTTTCAAGACATATAATAGACACTTTGATCCATAATGTGAAAAGAATTAAATACTGTAGGAGCTTTCCTTCATGTTCAAACACATCTTAAAAAGTAGAAAATTCCTAAATTATACCAAGCTATTTGTTATGAATAGGTCTGTATTATACATTATTTTCGATTTTTCCTTTCCATTCCCAAAGATACCAGTGCAATTTGAAATCTGAGGCAAACTGACAAAATTTCAATTTTTGTCAATCTCACAGATTCAGCAATTGATAAAAAAATATTACATTTTATTTAGAATTTTACTTGAGAAGAGAGATTTGTCCAAAGAATATAAAAACATAAAACTTTTAAATTTGTGTTAATAAGTTATTTAAATATAGGATTACAAACAGGCTACTTTTAGTACTCTGAAAATTTACATTTGTTTGAATAGCACCTATTAATGTCAGTTAATAATAAAATAAACAAATCTGAAACCTAATATTTTGCATTTGCTCATAGGTATATATGATCTACTTAAATACTGATATTTTTATTAAATTCCATGATTTGTCAGCCATAGCTGATTTGCTCATTTCACATGGAATACAACATATAGAAATGTCAGTGGATCATGGAAGAATGAAATTTTGGACACTACTTTAAGAGAAATTACTGAAATAGTTGAAAAAGAAAGAAAGTCAGCCAAACAAAAGTGTTACAGCAAAATTACATCGACTACTGGACCAATATACAGGACATGAACAAAAAGAAAATAACTATGAGGTTTACCAGAATATGTCATCAAACGAGCTAACTTATTCACAGAGAGCTGTTTTACAACGGGGGAAAATTATGCATTTCCACAGAAGATAACAAAAACCGAAGAATCAATACTGAATTTTGAAGATATCATCAGAAATATCCCTAATGAGGATAAGGAGGAGTTCAGTGGTAAACTATTCCGAATTATATTAAAGGAATATAATGAAAAAAATAATAAAAAAATATTATTTAAAGAAGTTAAAATATGAAAAAAATCAACTGTTGAAATTAAAAGAAGACAAGAATATCAAATTTTGTGAGGCTGATAAAACAGGCCAAATTGTGATATTGAATACAGTAGAATATAACCTTAAAATGAAATTGGCAATAGAAGAATTGAAATGTTCTGTGGTGAAAAGGGACCCAACTGATAATCAAGTTAGGTATTTGGCTAACATCAGGAACCATAGCACATTACCAAATGAGATCAAAAATGCAAAACCACCAATGGGTACAAAGGTCCCACGAATGTTTGCAAAAATTAAAACACACAAGGATGGTAACCCCATGAGACTTATAGTGTCCAAAAAGTACTCTCCGTTGATTAATCTTGAAAAGAATATTTACAGTTTCTTGGCACCAATGTTTATGAAAACACAATACACTGTAAAGAATACATATGAATTTATTGATATAGTGAAAAATGTAAACCAAGATCTAAAAGATTACAGAATGGCTAGTATGGATGTCAAAGACTGTTTCCAAGTACCCCTGTACCAGAAGCAATTGAGATTATTAATAAAAAATTACAACAGGATCAATCTCTTAATAACACACAACTATAAAAGTTAAAAGCAATTTTATTATACATCCATGAAAATAATATCTTCAAATATGATGAGAAAATATACAAACAAAACTTCGGAGGCCCAATGGGCTCTCCTCTGTCAAACCTGTTTGCTGAAGTAATTATGAACAGCATAGAAGAACAAATTATCAGTACAATGGATGAACCACCGTTGGTTTACTGCAGATATGTAGATGATATCTTCATCATGACCAGAATGAAAACTGATGAGTTGGAATCTTTAACTCAACAACTTAGTAATGTCTATCCCACAATTAAATTGACAGTAGAACATGAAGAAGAAAATATCTTACCTTACTTGGATGTTAAGATCATCAATCAAAATAACCAACTGCAGTACAAGGTACATAGAAAACAAACATATGTCCCTGTTCTGATACCATATAACTCAACACACCCTTACACACAGAAATGTAATATCATAAAAACATTAATTAAAAGAGCAATCACACATTCCTCTAAAGAAGAATTTCATAATGAAGAAATAAATTACATTAAAGAAATCTCATACAGCTATTGATACCCTCCACAAAAGATAAATAAATGGATTTATGAAAGTACAAGTAAAGATGCAAGATACATACATATTCCCCTAAAAGAAAAGAAAACAATTACAATATGTCGGAGCAACACCTTACCTTCCAGGAATATCTACAGAAATCAATAAATTATGCCATAAATATGGAATTCAGATGGGAAACAAAGTAATGACTATTGGAGATATAATAATTAATAACACTAAAAAATGTAGTATCTTGGAAAAAGCAGGTGTGCACGAAATACCTGTAAGTGGAATCCCACCAATATCATATATTGGAAGTACCAAAAATCAGTTAAAACATCGCCTACAACAACATTAAAAATTGGCAAAAAAAAAAAAAAAAAAAAAGACGGCACCGATACAGTACTGTCTGGATAACCACACATACCCGAATTTTGAAGAGATTAAAATAACAAAATCATGTCGCAATGAGAGACACCTACACATTGCAGAGTCTGTATTGAATGAAAAAAATAGAGATCGAATTTGTAATAATAACGATCCAAGTATCCTTAATGAAAAATGGAAAGAATTAATAAAAATTGACCAAAAAAACCAAAAACACGGAAGAAGAAAATGAAGAGTTCACTAAAGTCAATAACAGATGGAGCCATGGTGGAAGTTTTTCGTAGATGACGTTGGGGCGAGGAAAACGAGCGTATCACTCACTTTTACTGCGGTGGCAGAAGAGAAAGCATCTAGAACACCTCCTGAAGATAATCCCACAGAGGGTAGAAAGTACTTGAGGCAGTCTGCGTTGGAATGGCTTAGGGTGTGGTGAATGAATGTTCTAGTTGTTCATGAGGTGTTGAGAAGGGGAGTTGAAAGAATAAGATGAGTCGTATGTAAATACAGTCGAACTTTGATATGTTGAACCTTGATATGTCGAAATTTTCGATATGTTGAAATATTTTCATTTCCCCTCACGCATAATAGAAAACTAATGTAAAACAAACTCGTTAACTCGAAATGTTTCTAATCTCACTCTCGACATATCAAATTTAACTCCCAGAATACCCAAAAGTGTTTGACCGTCACACAGGAAAAACTTTAAGCTGGTAGGAAACCTGATAGGAGCTCAAGCCCTCCGAGTTACCCTTTCAGCAACCCCCCTAACCCCCACACAGGAGGAAGCATCAAGAAAAATTGCAGTTGTTTAAATCACCTGGAATGGCGACAGTAGGTTGGGAAGTCGTTGGAACGCCAAGTGTTTCATATCAGCATCAATAGATTACCCCCCCCCCCAGCCATTGCAACCAGGCCACCCAAGGAGGCAACTCACTGGACTGCCAAAGCTGTCCTTCCATTCCTTCAACGGACGCCTATCTGAATGCCGCTAAACCGATGTCTACTAAACATAAGTTGAATATTCTCTTGATAGCTGATAAAATGCGAGTCATAGAAGCTGTAGAGAATGGTGGTAAAAAGAAAAACGAGATTGCGAAATATTTTGAAATCCTTAGCAGTACTTTATCAACAATTCTGAAAAATAAAGAAAAGATTGTAAAGAGTTTTGATGACAACCATGGGAAAAGGAAAAAAATTAGAAGCTCTGAATACCCGGATGTTGAAACATGCGTAATGAAATGGATTACCAAATGCTGTTCACAGAACTTGCCTCTTGGTGGAACTCTAGTAAAAGAAAAAGCTGAAGATTTTGGAAAAAAGTTGGGACACACGGATTTTAAAGCGAGTAATGGTTGGTTCGAGAACTTCAAGAAAAGAAACAACATAACTTCTCTGAAGATGTGTGGTGAAAGTGCTAGCGTTGACCAAGAATTGCGCATGGACTGGAAAAAGAGAGTATTGTCACCAATCCTGGTAAAATATGATCCAAATATTTTTTTTCAATGCTGATGAGACAGGATTATTTTTTAAGTGTATGCCTGATAAAACTATGGCCATTAAAGGTGAAGCATGTTATGGCGGGAAAAGAAGCAAAGAAAGATTGACTTTGCTGTTTTGTGTTAATATGGATGGTTCTGAAAAGCTCACATCTATTCTGATAGGTAAATCTGCTAAACACCGATGTTTTTCGGGAATCAAATCTTTTCCAATGACTTATTTAGTGAACAAAAAAGCTTCGATGACTGAAGAAATTTTCACTAATTGGTTAAAGGAATTAGACAGAAAAATGTCTGGTGAACAGCGCGATACTGTTCTTTTCTTGGACAACTGTACAGTGCATAATAGGGTGCCTAAATTAAAATCTGTAAAAGTTGAGTTCATGCCACCAACACAACTTCTGAAATACAGCCTCTAGACCAAGGTAATATTCAGAGTTTTAAAAGGTAAAATATCATCACAAAGCTGTACAAAAATGCATTGCTGACATTGATGAAGGAAAGTCAACTAAGGTGGACATTTTGCAGACAATGCATATCTCTGACAGACAGAGCTTGGAGGGACGTCACTGAAGAAGCCATAGTTAATTGTTTCAAAAAGGCAGCATTCGTTCGAAATGCTGAAAATGGAAAGCAACCAGATGATCCTTTCAGCAAAAATGAAGACAATCAACAGCTAAATGAAGACTGGCAACGTCTTTCTACGGCATTACATACTGAAGAAAGTGGGGCTTTTCAAGATTTTGTTGAAGTTGATGGAAATGTTGCAATGACTGGGGAATTAAGTGACGAAGATATAATTGCTGAAGTAAAAGTTGTATTAGAGGAAGAAGATGAAATTGAGGAATCACCTTTACCAAAAGTGACTTGCAGAGAAGCTAAGTCATTAATAGAAAAACTTCGAAATTTCATTGAGTCAATGCCGAATATGACGCCAGAGACTTTCCATGCCCTTGCCCAATTGGAAAATGTGATTGAACGATCCAGTATCTGTTACCAAACTGTTATAAATGACTATTTTGAAAAGTGAAGAAATGTAAGATTACATTTTTGTATGCACTATACATGTACATACAGTACTACATGTACATATAACATAGTACTGTACTACAGTACGTACTACTGTATAATAAAATGTGTATCCAGTCATTTCAAGCTTCGCTTTATTGGTTATCAGCATTTTCGTGGATAATACTGTACATACCCAATTCTCTATCTGCAAGATAAGGTAAGTGATTTTTTAAGAATTTGTAAAAAATACAGTACATATTCTTTTATGAAATTTTTAAAATTTTTGATATCTCGAATCTTTTCTGTACTCCCTTCAAGTTCGACATATTGAGGTTTGACTGTAGTTGTATACACGTTTTTAATATTTTTGTTTGGCATTTTGTATGTATGTAAATAGGCAGTTTATGTTCATTGATAATATCAAAAGGTTTTGAATTCAAGAATTGGGGTTTTTACTAACGAAGGTTGGGTTTTACACGCTGGTGGAAAGGGTGGGGAGGGGGAGGATACAGTTTTGGGACCTAGAAGGCAATGCACTTCATGGACTTGGGCATTCGTCGAACATTTGAAAGAACCTGAAAACAAAAAATAGAACACCGCATCGGAAGCTTGAACCAAGCATGACAGCAAAAAAATAAAATAAAACGTGCAGTGAAATGTGAAAAAAGGTAAGCAACCTCGTTATTATTAAACTCATACTGTTGTTCAATTTTAACAAGTACAGAAGATTAAGAAAAAATCAAATATTTCCTTACCTAATGAATTGACAAAGTCTTTGTTTGATGAATAGAAGGATACATATGATGAAAGCTTCTCAGAAACAAAAATGGTGAGCAGGTCATGTATAAGTTCCCCTTCCAGAAAACGAACAGGTTTCAATGTGAGCAAATGATCCATTAGAAATGTGTTGGGATCTCCAAGTGAATTTACAATGCATCTGAAAAATTTAAAATGATATTCAATAAGCTCAAAGTATTTAATGGTTGGAGAAAGAATCAATATATAGCTTAAGTAAAGAGTACTATTATAATAAAACATGGTACATATTGGGTTGAGGAATAAGTAATGTCGTTTTTTTCAAACGTTGGAAAACTTTATTTCGCAACAACAAAAAATAACAATTTAATCAATAATGTATTCACCACTAGTATTTACAACTGCTTCCCATCATTCAATAAGTTGTTCAATGCCTCGGTGATAGAAATCTGCCGGTGGTGACCCGAAGAAGTCGTCCAACCACGTTTGCAATTCCATGTCATTATTGAACGGCACAACACACAAATTGTTGGAAAGCGATCGAAACAAATGAATATCGGATGGCGCCAAGTCCAGAGAATAGGGTGGGTGCGGCAGAACTTCCCAATTGAGCACTTGAATGGCGGTTTTGGTCATATTGGCAATGTGGGGCCTAGCGTTGTCATGTTGCAGCAGAACACTGTATCGCCGATCGGGTCGCTTTTGTTGCATGGAGTCGTGCAGTTGTTGAACATAGAGGTCCGCGTTGACAGTCTTATTGATCCGAAGAAGTTCGTAGTGGATGATGCCCTGCCAATCCCACCAGACACACAACATCATCTTCTGAGGATGCAACTCTTGTTTTGCTCATGGCATTTCGTGGGACTGAGCCAATCTTTTTGCTGCTTCATGTTGACGTACAGACACCAGTTTTCGTCGCCAGTAACAATGCGGTACAGAAATCTTTCCCTGTGACGAGCAAGCAAACCGGCAGCAATTGTGGAACGTTGATTTCTGTTGTTGTCGTTCAAAACGTGCGGAACCCAAGCGCTGAGCTTTTGAACTTTTCCCATCGCATGAAAGTGATTCGTGACTGTCTTCTGATCACAGTTCATTTGCTCAGCCAATTCTCTGGTCGACTGATGCGGGTTTTTGTGCAGCATCTGGTTCAATTGCTCTTCATCAAACTCAACCGGGCAGATCCATGTCCTTAAGGTCGAAATTGCTGGATTTAAACTGTGAAAGCCACCGTTGAGTCATCCTTTCAGTCACAGCATCTTCACCGTAGACAGCGCAAATCTTGCAAGCAGCTTTCGTGGCTTTGGTCCCTCGATTAAACGCAAAGAGCAGATGTCGGTAATGCTCCTTTTTGTCCACTTGACATTCATTCCATTTTAATGGCCTGAAAACCAAATAAAATTAAATCAAATCGCAGACACTGGCATGTAGAGCGAACACGTATCTATCACATAGTAGTATATCACATGTTGCCACAATATTTTATTTTGGCATGCAAATGGAACCGTGGAAAAAACCGACATTACTTATTCCTCAACCCAATAGTAATAGATTGATTAGGTATCACATTGTTTACTATTCTGAAAAATACCCAAACTGAAACCATGAAAAATTTGAGATAATAAAATCCCGTGTTTTTGCAAAGATAAGTCACGTGTTCCTGTGCAACAAGACCAGCATTTTTTTTTATAAGAATCAGTGATTAAAATACATAAATGAATTAGATGCTGTAATAAGAACTCTAATCTCAGTAGCAAGAGAGATATGGCAAGTTTCAAATATTATGTTGAGGTTCCATGTTCGGAAAGGTATTCTGCTGTAATGCAATTTTTTTTTTACCATATGCAGAACTTGAAAATGGGGAATCCACACAAATATTTCTGTGACAACCTGGAAATCAAAAACATGCATTCTGATGCATGTCATCATCTGTATGTACTGGTACACACCAAAGTAACAGAAGTGTTTTACATACTGTTCTCATGATTTTCTCTCATTCTCTAGTGATTTTCTATAATTCCTCACAAAGGAAAAAAAAAAAAAAAAAAAAACTTGGGGGAGTCACTGTATCTCAGCAATTCCTCTAAGCAGCTGTATTTCATAAAATTGATAGAAATATTTACCTCTTAATTGCTTTGTTTTTTGAAATTGTAGATAGCACCTGGGTCCATTCCATGTCAAATCAACAAGGCTCACAACCCGACATTTTTTTTATTTTTATGAAACTTGGTATAATTGTAGTATTTATCAATATAAACAAACATAATTTTTTTCAGAAATTTTAATGCATCCGTTTTTGAGTTATTGATTTTTGAAATTTCAAAAAAAAAAACCCTTAAATTTTATCATCTGAGCAAACTTTAACTGCCAATTACTTGGGTTCTAGTAAAGCTAGGGTCATGAATTATGGCTCATTTTAAAGATCTTGAATTGGGCTTTCATTTGATATGCCACATGACACTTTTAAAAAATTTAATGTCAATTTTAAAATTGAAATATTAAAAAACGTCTTTTTTAAAAAATCTAAAAAATATATATGTTTAACAAACATTAGTTTTCTACATATCCTAAAAGTTTCATAATGGGATCGCTATGGGATCACTATAAAAAAAAAATAACGTAGAACAATGCAACTGAAATGTGCCAGATGTATTTACCGGTTCCACCAATGACTGGAAGGGTATTCTTTATGTGGTTTGTGTAAAATGTCATACTTGTTCTTTTAAACATTATGAATGTTAAAGAATGAAAATAAACATCTAAGTAATTTGTAACTGTGTCCCAAAGTAGTTCATTTCATAATTCAGTATAAGGTTATGTGTGCATATTTACATTTACAAAATTATTTTATCTTCTATATGTATCCTGCTTCTTTTCTTTCTTTTAAATCTTGCCGCACTTGTATGCCAGTGCTTGATTTGCCTTCTTTGTCTCAGTCATTGTTAAATTATATACTCTTCCAGTAGCTGTTGTCGGGTCAACTTTTAACGAAACATCAGATTTATGAACCAACAGTATATCCGGTGATTGAGGATACTTGTATGATGGAAATGGACCATGCGGCTCCAGGAAGCTCACTTTTACCTCTTCTGTGTCCTCATTCACACCAAGTACACATCCCAACCACCAGTGCTCTGAGTACTTACTAATCACAAAACCTACCATATTTTCAAAACTAATGTTCTCTTCCCCTTCATCTGTTGCACATATCTCTTCTTTAAAATGCTCAGAAAGTGAGTAAGTTTTGACTAGTAATTTGTGTTTTCCTGCAGGAATGAAACAATGGAGTTTCTGAGTACCACTTATTGTCTTAGCAGAAGCTATTCTACTTTTAAGGATAATTTCCTCCTCTTTGTAATTTTCTGTTGTTGCAAACCAAAAGTGAATGGAGGCAATATTAGCAGTGGCCCATTCAAAGAGTTGGCGTGGGGTCATAATTTGATTATTATAAACAAGTTGTAAACTTGCCTTTGCAGCTAATCGCTTCACAGTACCCCCTATCCCATCACATGCATTTTTGCCATGTGCTGTTGCAAAAAAATTCCATTCTGCTTTTATATTAAAGTCAGTCTCGTGGTAGCACAAGCTGAGGAAGTTTGACTTGTTTTTGTATTGTGAAGCTGCTCCATCCGAAAAATAAAATATCTTTTCAGGTTTTTGAGAAAAATGTGACTGCATGAAATTAATTAGGTAACGCTGAAACAGATGGACAGCTATACTGACGTGAATTAGGCAGTCGGATATAATCACAAAACTTACATGTAAGTAACGCTGAAACAGGTTCTGAGTTTTCTCATCTCGATAGTATATAACTATAGGATGCAGGGTTGTTGCTTAGGCATTGTTCCAGTGTAAACCCTGAGCTGCATCTTGCAATACAAAAGAATAATTTTCAGCAAAGTCACAAATTACTATGTATTGATTTTCTGTTATTGTGTCTTTAAGATGTGTTAAGTAACTTGACTCTTAAATTGCTATAAAAGAATGGTGAAGCAGGGCTGGAAGTTTTCCAAACAACAGGTCCAAAAACCCCTGTATGGATTTTGATAATGTTTCAAGTACTGCCCTCTTCTCTAATTGCATCCATTGCTTGAATGTCACATTTTCTATACTATTTAGATCAAAACAATCTTCAAATCGTTGCTTGAGCTGTTCTAATCCTGGACAGTTGTTGCACTGACAGAAGTAGCATGCAGGTGTAGGGTTTCCACAAATTATGTTTGCAAGGACATCTTTATAAGAGTTTATTGGCTGAACAGTGTCTCCTGTTAATTCAGGTAACTTGCATTGTGTCATCATCAGTGTAACATTCTGATGCATTGTACAAACAGAATGTGTGCCACTTGCTTCTGCAAGAAAGCAGTGCTTAGGGCAAAGTTCACAGAACTTGGAGAACCCCATCTTTTTCTCTTGAAATCTCTCTTTAAAAAGAGTATACAATTCACGCAAATTACTCAGAAGCAATTTTTTTGTACCTGTTGACGCTTATTATCTATTTTAATGGAAACAAAGTCTTTTTTCCCTGGCATTTGGCGGCTTACATCGTCACTCTCATAAAATTCTTGTATACAATTTGCTGTGTCTTTGTCTAAAGTCTTTCCTGGCTTTGGATCAGGAGAAGATATGATACCTTTTTCTTTTACTAGCTTTTTAGCCTTTCTGGCCATAAAATTTGAAACTCTAAATTCTGTTTCAATTCGTTTCAGTGACCAATATTTAGGCAGTGTACTAAATATCTGCATTCTTATGCTTTTATTTTCTGTGGAATGAAATTTTTCTTTCAACTGTCTTATAATTTCTGGTTCAGGAGATGAAATATCCTTTGGTTCCGACGCAGGACTTAACTTTAATAATTTTGCTCGAAATGTTTCTTGGGCTTTTTTATATTTCTCTTCAGGGTATTTTTTTCTTGCAGGCGTTTTTCTTGATTGGTGTTTCATCCAAACATTGTAAACTTCTGTTAAATGCTTCTATAGCATGCTCTTTTTCAGGAGTTGATACTTCAATGTTTTCAGATGGAACAGCATGGCCTTCGGCTTCTTGTTCATTATAGCTGTCAGAAGGTCAAGAGGAATGTTCAGCAGCTTCAGAGTGAAATTTCTGGATTGCTTTACGACAACTGTCACAGATCTTGTCTCCAGTTTTGAGCAACTTGTTCTGTAGCAATAGATTCTTGGAAACAGGTTGCAGATTTTTTTTTGTTATATTTATGGTTTGGTTTCCCAAGAGGGTTGCAACAGAAAACCACACTTGAAACTTTTGATGTGGATGGTCTGCTGGCATCCATCTTTTACTTTGCTTTTACTTTAAAACCTAGGAGAGAAACACAATTTGTCACTCATATGGATATATATTAACTTTTTAACTAATTATAATTAATTCATTAACATTTGCAGTGTTTGTAAGACCAGGGATAACATTTTAGACAGACAAAATAAACAATTCCTCAGTCACTGATGGTGCGTTTAGTAATGTCCTTCTATGTTATTTATTTTTTTATAGTGATCCCATAGCGATCCCATTATGAAACTTTCAGGATATGTAGAAAAATAATGTTTGTTAAACATATTTTTTTCAGATTTTTTTAAAAACACGTTTTTTAATATTTCAATTTTAAAATTTTAAAATTGACATTAATTTTTTAATAGTGTCATGTGGCATATCAAATGAAAGCCCAATTCAAGATCTTTAAAATGAGCCATAATTCACGACCCTAGCTCTACTAGAACCTGAGTAATTGGCAGTTAAAGTTTGCTCAGATGATGAAATTTCAGGGTTTTTTTGAAATTTCAAAAATCAATAACTCAAAAATGCATGCATTAAAAATTCTGAAAAAAATCATATATGTTTATATTGATGAATTCTACAAATATACCAAGTTTCATAAAAATCAAAAATGGTCAAGTTGAAAATGCTATTTTTGCTGGTTGATTTCACATGGAATGACCCACCTATAACCAGTGTGGCCATACTATTTGCCTCTTGCCAAGGAATGCTCTGGTTATAATGGGTGTATTCTGCTAACAATTTTTAAATAAAGCTTAGCCACATTTCAAAACACAAAAGAGAGGTAGAATAAGGAAAAACTTTGAAGGAAGCATCATTGTAAGGACTCTTATTATAAAGAGAGTATTGTGATTATTTTTTTTGTATAAATATTAATGCCAGCTGTACTTGGCACATTTGCTAAGTCTTACTGATGTCAGGGCTAAGTCAGGTATTCCCTACGCCTGTTGGGCTTTACTTGGACACTCCCGAAAAGAGAACCGGTTTGTTCTTGGGGAGATTAGCATGAGACGCCAACTCAAGAAAGATGGATTAGGAGGTTGCTGACACGGAGTTATGGCAAAGTGTAACTGAAGTGCTGCACTGTTATAGATATATATGCCGATGTACTTCAATCAGGATGTTGGTTCTGTAATAAATTTGTTGATTTACCTATGTGTGCATTTACGAGTTGAGAATTGTGGTTGTTCCCAAATCATACTGCACTACTGACATGTGGTAATGAAAGACTTAATGAATACAGTGGGGACATGACAGCTGAACCAAACTAGGGGACTCGAAGTTATATGGGTCTCTTACAATCATTATACGCCTTTTAAAGTAAGGAAAAATGTTGCACGGAGATTATCTAATTGATTATGCTTGAAATAATTGCATTTGAATCAATTAAATGAAAAGTCAATAAAATACACTTCTGACATATTTCCACACATAAAATTTTACTCTTAACAAAACACAGTCTTGACATAAAATGTGGAATGATTGTAAATAGATTTTCACATTGTACTCACTTGTGTGCATCATCTCTTGCCTGAGAAGCATTATCTTCTGTATAAGTTCCCAGTAATTCTATCATCACTTTAGCAGCTAACTCACTGAAAGAAAAAAATATAAAAGAAATGAGTTTGTATATAAAATAATCCAAACAAATGCAAGTGTCATCACCTTCAAACTTACACACCGAAATGGTGTTCATGCTGAGACACACATACAATGCCAAGCACATATGCACATGCACACACACACTAATATGGTCCAGAAGTAAGGAATAATACTTTTGTGTGTGTGTTCTGTTTCTGGAAACATCAAGGTAGTTGTACAGTTCTGTAATGTGAAACATTTTGTTTGGAGTGAGCAAAAGATCATGCTAACGTCGAACAGCTGTATTTCATGCAACAAAAACAAAAATTACATCCTACAAAAAAAAAAAAAAAATGGTGATGTATTTTTACAGCTTCAAAAATATCCACTCTGATTTTAAAGCTGACCTCTAGGCTTCTTTTTTTAATTATCATTTTTCTCCCCTTGGCTGTTCAAGAGAGCAGTTGTGCCATTGAGAATATAATTTCTCTTTGTACCCCACCCCAGCTCTGCATCTCTTCTTGGATTTTGCATATCCCAGGCTGCAGGAAAACACTTCTCCAAAGGCCCAAGGCATGTGTGGAAAAAATGTGTTATCTGTCACAACATGGGAGAAGAAATTCCGGTGATTTTGAGCTCCATTGTGCCGTTCCCGGCATGTCATGCTCACGAAAGCCCAAACGAAATGGAGGGGAAGGCAACATTTTTTCGAGAGTTCCGAAGGTTTGTGGATAGAATATACATCATTACATACATATATCACCAAGCTGTTCTCTGAGATTCAGAGGTTAGCTCCAAAAAGAAATACAAACCACCAGATATTTTTACTTACTGTTGTCGTATCAAACTTCTCCATTTACAGCGATTTTGACATACAACTCGGGCTTCACTGATATCCATTACACGCTGTACACAAGATCTTTTATACTTCATACTCATAATCTTTTTCTCATGCAAACACTCTTGAATCTGATCCACCCATGTCTTTCTTGACCTCCCTCTGCCTTTCCTTCCTGCAACTTGGGCTAAAAAGATTTTCTTAGTAAGCATCTCATCACTCATTCTTTCAACATGGCCAAACCACCAAAGCATATTAGTCTCCACCTTGTTGACAACATTTTACTTCATATCACACAACTGCAACACATCTCCATTCCTCACACAATCAGACCGTGTCTTGCCGCAAACCCCCCATAAGTAACACACTTCTCCAGCACACAAACGACTTCTATGTTTCTTCTGTAGTACCCAGGTTTCACTACCATACATCAGAGTAGGAACAATTACACTTTCATACACAGCCATGCGGGAGTTTCTAGAGAACCCATCATTCCTGTGAAAACCTCCCAGAGCAGCTATGACTTTCAATGAAGAATTCACTTGCCTACTAATTTCACCATCCAATTTGTTTTCTCTGTCAAACATGCTTCCTAAATACACAAACTCATTCACCTAATCAATCACAGTGCCATTTAGACTTATATTACATTCGGTACTACCAGTTCCTCTCTCAAAAACCATAACTTTGGTTTTTCCCTTATTTATACTCAGTTTGAATTTTGTGCAAACTTCGTACATCCAGGACAACATACTCTGCAACTCACTTTTGCTCTCTGCCAACAGGACAGTGTCATCAGTATACAGCAATCTGCACACATGGATATCACCAAGACGTAAACCACTATTATCTATTTTGGCATCACACATGCACACATCCATAAATATATTAAACAGCCATGGTGACATTATACAACTCTGTCCAGACTTGCCAACTTTAAGAAGAGAAAAATTCTGCAAGCATACTTTCGTATGTTTGAAATATCAATGGACATAATTTGAATCACTAATGTTACGCTAAGGCATATAAAAAATGTAAAAAAAATTCTGTTAAAAAATATTTAAAAAATTTCTGTTCAGTTATGCATTGATCTCGAAGATAACCCAAATTCTGACAGAAAAGGAGAAATTCCTCGAAGCCATCGCACTCTCATGCCTAAAGATTACAGCGAAAAAATTTTGCCGCCAAACTTCCGATTTCAGAAATTTTTTCTCCATTTTTAAACTGAAATACAAACATTTATGGAATAAAATGATATATAACAACAATACTGGAAAGAGGCAACATCACAGGAAAAAGAAATCACGATTACGAAACAAATTTTTTATTTCATTTACTTCCGTTTCTGAAAGACGAAGTACCGTCCTGATGCATATTTTTACGAATTGGTAAAATTATTCGAAGCGTAGTTTTACGTGCGGAGAAAAATTCCCGATGCATATTTTTACGCGTTGGTAAAATTCCGATGCGTACTTGCGCATTTTGGCGAACTCTGGTCGGCACATCGCTTGAGCATTCCCGTGGAGAGAGCTACACATGTCACGAAGACAGCGAGTCAAAGATGACATCATCACGTGACACAGCGCTCGTAAGGTCCGGTAGAAAATCTAAGTGGATGGTTGCAGGGAGTTGAAATATTTCGATTGAGCAATCGAAATATTAAAAAATCTGTAAAAAAAGACCTCTATCCGTAAATCAGTAAAATTAAGCAGAAATCCATAAATTTTACGAATAATCCATAAAAGTTGGCAAGTATGCAAGTTCATTTTTGAAGATTTCCCTATTTCGGGAACGACGCACAATGTTTTTGTCCTGTGACATGCACATTTTTTTGCAATGTTACTATCTGGGAACATTTTCTTAAAAAGCACACTTGCATGGTCAGCACAGCTTAAAGGTAAGTTATGTTACACAAGGAATGAAGTAAACAAGCACTCAGCACGGATAATGGCATCGGAAGAGGAACTATCTTGAGCAAAATTTCATGTTTTGAAATTTTGTTTTTTGCATACGAATGTGATTAACGATATCTCCTTTGCCCTTGTTTACAACGGAAAAATCACATCTACAAATAGAGCAAAAGGCAAATTGTTGGCCCTTTCTTGATTCGATTATACATGGATAATCTGTCGTATAACACTTCTTAAAAACAGACTGATATTTTCTACCAGCCATCGCGTGATTAAACACGTGCACGAAAAGTTCTCAGAAATTCCTGTTAAGAAAGACGAAGTACATCAAACAAACCAAAACGTGCTTCCGATACCGTCGACAGACGAGAAACCTGTGTCAGTACGTATGGCCAATGCCAAGCCTGTTCCTGCAGCGCCAGATATCATTAGCAGATAGAAGAGTAAACATCACTGCCAACTCAGACGGGAAAGGTCGCTTCTCCGCTAACGAACCGATGCCTCGGAGGACTTCGAACTTTTCTCCTCTTTACTTTTTAATTTATGCTACGGAAATCATGCTGGAATCCGGCAATATTAATTTATAATCCGGAATTCCGAGAAAAGTAATGAAATCCGGCATTGCCGGCCTAAACCCGGAGGGCTAGCAGGCCTGCCTGTCTGACTCCTGCACCAATAGAAAACCATTTTGGACAGCATTGTAAAAAAAAAAAAAGAAATATCCGTTCTGCATCTAAAAAACAGTTAGATGGGGGAGGGGGCAGACTCCCGTTATTTACAACTTCAGTGTTTTTTATTGTACTTTGATGTTTTGGGGAAACCTCAAAATATGAGCAAGCGTTGTATTGCGAATGCAAACAAAAATGGCGGACAGTAAAATATATATATATATATGTTTTCCTCTCACACTAAACCATCTGGAAATATCACAAATGGATCATCAGATAGATTCGCTTTGATTTTTTTCTGTTTTATTGTTAAATTAACTCCCAACCTTTTCTCCATTAAACAAAGACTGCTTGACCTTATGGTATCTATGTATGATAGACACCACATTTTCTTGGTGTCTTTAAGCTCCCTGTCTCCTCTCATTTTTTTCCCCCACCATTTTCGTTTACAGAAAATGAAGATACCTTTCTTCCCTCTATTTTGTTTACAAGTCCATGTGGTACATCCTGACAATCACAAACTAACAGGTCCTATTTAAGATAAAACACATGGAATGGGAGAGTAGCAAAAGGGAGACATATTCCAATCTTTATTTTTAGACATGGCCTTTAAGAAAAAGCACTACCTGGAGGGAATTGAAAGAAATCTTTGCCGCAGAAGTAAGGATGCAGGCTTGCTTGTTTTGAAAAAAACTTAGGAATTATTACCCTATTTTAAATTTTGCTATACTTATTAAAATAATTAAAATAACTGCATGTCTAAACAATAGCTTTTTGTATTGTAATACACAAACTGGGGGAGGGGTTGCTACTTCTAGAAATCACAAAATACTTCTTGAAAATCATGCGAGAAGTATTTTTACTCCCTGTCCAAGAGCTTACTGTGACCACTGGGGGTGAGTAAAGTGAAATCATTCAACAAATGACCATTTTTTTTGAGAAGTTTCTTCCTAATTGGAACTGGCTAAATATTTGAAAGCAAACATTTCTGACAGCTTGTATTTCTGTGAAACACCATCTGCTTTTTAAAAGAAAAGCTTCAGGAACTTCTGATTACTTGATGAACTTTGGCACAGAAAGCAGTTTCTGTGCCATTTCAAAGAATAAGTACTTCTCACCATCACACCACCACATGTGCATGCAATTGTTCACATGAAATTCCATGTTTTATAGATGAATATCATTGGAGAAAGAAACAGCTTCAACACCATGCAGCAGATCAGTTTTTCCATACTCAACAAATACATATGATACATATACATTATATATATATATATATATATATATAAACAATTGAATGTAGAAGGTGTCGAGAATACTGAGCCTTGGCTTTATCAAGGACCAGCAAAAACTCTGCATTTTCTCACTTCCACAAAGACCTAGTTGGAAATGGGTTTCTGCAAGGCCATAGATGCAAGTAACATTCCCACCTAAAATAGTTTAAAAAATATATATATGTCATGTCCTCCGTAGAGTTGCATGACCTAGCACTAGTTAACAATTTCGCTTGCATCCATTAACCTTCCTGGCCCGACCCATGCTCTTCATCTGTTACTATTAAACAGAGAGAAGAAGATTAAAGAGAACTCAAGCTGTGAGAGTGACATAATAATTAGAAATGATTTTCAGCCTTAACGAATTGCCAAGTTCGTTTGAGAGAGAATTTAAACCTGAAAATCAATGCAAAAGAAATCCAAATTTTTACATTGCAATTAAAAAAGGAAATATTAATTTTTAACAAACAAAATTTTGAAAGAAAACTTGAGTCTAAAACCCCCTACTCTACAACTTATGACAGCACGAAAACGAGAATAAGTTAAAGACAATAATTAACTAAAGAAAACTTTGTGAAAGTTATATACCTTAAACAGTTAGTTGCAATATGTACAAAGTATTTCAGCAGTGCTTTAAGTGCATAATTAATTAGTTATTAAGAACTTAACTACTTTGAAAATACAGCGCATAGAAAAGGAACAAGCTTAGCCGTCTTCTGTTCCTAGGTACCCCAAAAGACGCGCAAAGTTACAAAGAAAAGAAAGAGTTAAAACCCGCAAAAATGTTAACAGACAAGCCAGTGCCTAAAAGCTGAAAAGCTAAAAAACAACAGAGAAAAAGTACATGAAGTACAAACATTGAACTTATAAAACCTAGAACCCAAAAACAAGGAAGAGAGCTTACCTCTTGTGTGACAAAACCTTTCTCCTCACTAGAGTAGAACATGGCTGACCTCTTCCGCCACTCCCTAGTCGCTGGGGGGCAGTGAGGGTGGGGCTGATGGCCTCCTCATACAGCAAGAAACCAACACGCGGAGATTTTAACCAGAGAAAAAAATATATAAACTTAAGACTGTGGATCTGTATGATCAGAAAGAGCAGAATTAACTCTCCAGAATACATGAGAAATATTATAAAATACACGAGTAGTGTATTTAATAATCTTTGCATGTATTAAATCACCTTAGTGAGCTTCTATAGATTAATCAGAATCTTATTAATTTTAATGTTGGTTTTACTATTTTTAGTATAGCTATCCTAGTGATGAATAACTAGTTTTCTTTTTTATTTGTTTTTATTTTCTTTTATAAACAGATTTTTAAGCTTTTTTTGTGATTTTGTTTATATTATTTAATTTTTTGTTTTAATAGGACCGTCATATCCATAGCACTAAGGTTCCTTTAGGTAGTTAATAGGCATCCTCTAGCCAACTTCCTTACGGCTTTGATTGGTCAGAATCATATTATTAACTGTGTAGAAAATTAAAGCAGATCTGCCAACCTTACTCTATTATTCAGAATAATTTTTCTTAAAGTTCTTTTGATGAAAGAAGAAGGAATTTCGTTCTCTAGAAAACTTTCTAATAGTATATTAATGTGGTAATTGAAGTCCAAATTGTTGCTGCAAATTCTTGAAATTCTTAGGACCTGAGAAATTAGTACATTCTCAATTACTTTGGTTGAAATGTTATTATTCCAGTGTAGATATTTAATTACTTTGAAAGGAAAATTAACTCTTTTATCAAAGAGGCTAATAGATGGGTTACCTCTGTTGAGCTTAATGCTTAAGTCTAGGAACTCAAGTTCCTGATTACTGTGGTTGGTTTTACATAAGTTAAGAGAGCTAGGATAGATATTATCAAAATCACTCTCTATAACTTCTGAATTATTGATACACAGCAGATCATCAATATATCTAAAAGTGTAAAGGTAGTTATCTGAGCAGGTGGGGTGATTTTTAATGAATGTATATTCCTTAAAGAACAGGAATAGATTAGCGATATTCGTGGACGTTGATGTTCCCATGGGAATACCGTTCACTTGCTTATAGAGAGTATTATTATATAAGATATGGTTATTTTTTATGCAGCAATTGAGATACTGAAGAGCAAAACTGAAGACTAAGGAAAAACTTTAGAATTTAAAACGAAAGTTGCAAAATAACCTGAAGATCAAAACGCGCAACGCAGCAGTTTTGAAAATTCAGAATTCACATTCTATTAAGAAGATACCTAAGCAAAAAAATACATATATAATTTTGACTCACACCAAGTACAACATAGAAAAGGTTATGTATCTACCTGTGTGAGTAAAAGGAGAAAAGATAAAAAAATAAAATAAAACAACTGAATGTAGAAGGTGTCGAGAATACTGAGCCTTGGCTTTATCAAGGACCAGCAAAAACTCTGCATTTTCTCACTTCCACAAAGACCTAGTTGGAAATGGGTTTCTGCAAGGCCATAGATGCAAGTAACATTCTCACCTAAAATTGTTTTAAAAAATATATATATGTCATGTCCTCCGCAGAGTTGTATGACCTAGCACTAGTTAACAATTTCGCTTGCATCCATTAACCTTCCTGGCCCGACCCATGCTCTTCATCTGTTACTATTAAACAGAGAGAAGAAGATTAAAGAGAACTCAAGCTGTGAGAGTGACATAATAATTAGAAATAATTTTCAGCTATAACGAAATGCCAAGTTCGTTTGAGAGAGAATTTAAGCCTGAAAAACAATGCAAAAGAAATCCAAATTTTTACATTGCAATTAAAAAAGGAAATATTAATTTTTAAAAAACAGATTTTTGAAAGAAAACTTGAGTCTAAAACCCCCTACTCTACAACTTATGACAGCACGAAAACGAGAATAAGTTAAAGACAATAATTAACTAAAGAAAACTTTGTGAAAGTTATATGACTTAAACAGTTAGTTGCAATATGTACAAAGTATTTCAGCAGTGCTTTAAGTGCATAATTAATTAGTTATTAAGAACTTAACTACTTTGAAAATACAGCGCAAAGAAAAGGAATAAGCTTAGCCATCTGCTGTTCCTAGGTACCCCAAAAGACGCGCAAAGTTACCAAGAAAAGAAAGAGTTAAAACCCGCAAAAATGTTAACAGACAAGCCAGTGCCTAAAAGCTGAAAAGCAAAAAATCAACAGAGAAAAAGTACATGAAGTACAAACATTGAACTTATAAAACCTAAAACCCAAATACAAGGAAGAGAGCTTACAACTTGTGCGACTAAACTTTCTCCTCACAAGAGTAAAACATGGCTGACCTCTTCCGTAACCTTCTGCCACTCCCTAGTCGCTGGGGGCAGTGAGGGTGGGGCTGATGGCCTCCTCATACAGCAAGAAACCAACACGCGGAGATTTTAACCAGAGAAAAAAATATATAAACTTAAGACTGTGGATCTGTATGATCAGAAAGAGCAGAATTAACTCTCCAGAATACATGAGAAATATTATAAAATACACGAGTAGTGTATTTAATAATCTTTGCATGTATTAAATCACCTTAGGGAGCTTCTATAGATTAATCAGAATCTTATTAATTTTAATGTTGGTTTTACTATTTTTAGTATAGCTATCCTAGTGATGAATAACTAGTTTTCTTTTTATTTGTTTTTATTTTCTTTTATAAACAGATTTTTAAGCTTTTTTTTGTGATTTTGTTTATATTATTTAATTTTTTGTTTTAATAGGACCTTCATATCCATAGCACTAAGGTTCCTTTAGGTAGTTAATAGGCATCCTCTAGCCAACTTCCTTACGGCTTTGATTGGTCAGAATCATATTATTAACTGTGTAGAAAATTAAAGCAGATCTGCCAACCTTACTCTATTATTCAGAATAATTTTTCTTAAAGTTCTTTTGATGAAAGAAGAAGGAATTTCGTTCTCTAGAAAACTTTCTAATAGTATATTAATGTGGTAATTGAAGTCCAAATTGTTGCTGCAAATTCTTGAAATTCTTAGGACCTGAGAAATTAGTACATTCTCAATTACTTTGGTTGAAATGTTATTATTCCAGTGTAGATATTTAATTACTTTGAAAGGAAAATTAACTCTTTTAGCTATACTAAAAATAGTAAAACCAACATTAAAATTAATAAGATTCTGATTAATCTATAGAAGCTCACTAAGGTGATTTAATACATGCAAAGATTATTAAATACACTACTCGTGTATTTTATAATATTTCTCATGTATTCTGGAGAGTTAATTCTGCTCTTTCTGATCATACAGATTCACAGTCTTAAGTTTATATATTTTTTTCTCTGGTTAAAATCTCCGCGAGTTGGTTTCTTTCTGTATGAGGAGGCCATCAGCCCCACCCTCACTGCCCCCCAGCGACTAGGGAGTGGCAGAAGGTTACGGAAGAGGTCAGCCATGTTTTACTCTTGTGAGGAGAAAGTTTAGTCGCACAAGTTGTAAGCTCTCTTCCTTGTATTTGGGTTTTATAAGTTCAATGTTTGTACTTCATGTACTTTTTCTCTGTTGATTTTTTGCTTTTCAGCTTTTAGGCATTGGCTTGTCTGTTAACATTTTTGCGGGTTTTAACTCTTTCTTTTCTTGGTAACTTTGCGCGTCTTTTGGGGTACCTAGGAACAGCAGATGGCTAAGCTTATTCCTTTTCTTTGCGCTGTATTTTCAAAGTAGTTAAGTTCTTAATAACTAATTAATTATGCACTTAAAGCACTGCTGAAATACTTTGTACATATTGCAACTAACTGTTTAAGTCATATAACTTTCACAAAGTTTTCTTTAGTTAATTATTGTCTTTAACTTATTCTCGTTTTCGTGCTGTCATAAGTTGTAGAGTAGGGGGTTTTAGACTCAAGTTTTCTTTCAAAAATCTGTTTTTAAAAATTAATATTTCCTTTTTTAATTGCAATGTAAAAATTTGGATTTCTTTTGCCTTGTTTTTCAGGCTTAAATTCTCTCTCAAACGAACTTGGCATTTCGTTATAGCTGAAAATTATTTCTAATTATTATGTCACTCTCACAGCTTGAGTTCTCTTTAATCTTCTTCTCTCTGTTTAATAGTAACAGATGAAGAGCATGGGTCGGGCCAGGAAGGTTAATGGATGCAAGCGAAATTGTTAACTAGTGCTAGGTCATACAACTCTGCGGAGGACATGACATATATATATTTTTTAAAACAATTTTAGGTGGGAATGTTACTTGCATCTATGGCCTTGCAGAAACCCATTTCCAACTAGGTCTTTGTGGAAGTGAGAAAATGCAGAGTTTTTGCTGGTCCTTGATAAAGCCAAGGCTCAGTATTCTCGACACCTTCTACATTCAGTTGTTTTATTTTATTTTTTTATCTTTTCTCCTTTTACTCACACAGGTAGATACATAACCTTTTCTATGTTGTACTTGGTGTGAGTCAAAATTATATATGTATTTTTTTGCTTAGGTATCTTCTTAATAGAATATATATATATATATATATATAGGGATAAATAAAAATTACTCTCTATAACCATATATATCTTTGACTCTGCTCTTGGGTATATATATATATATATATATATATACACACACTGCTGGCCACCCAAAATGCAACACCAAGATGGACATGAGATAGCAAAGCCAGATTTACAGGACACATAACAACAGATACTAAGATGAAATGATTGAGCTTACAGGCCCGTTCGACTTGCGGAACACGTAGACATCAATAGTTCGTGTGGCCCTCATGGCTGGCAATAACGGCCGCTACATGCCGCAGCATCGAACGAAAGAGGCTTTGGATGTGGGCTTGGGGTATGTCGGTCCAGGCTGCTTCCACACGTTGCCACAGTTCATTAGGCATAGCCACAGGAGGTGCTTGCCGGGCCACTCGGTTGCCGATTAGCGACCAGACGTGTTCAATGGGCGACATATCGGGAGAACAGGCGGGCCACAGCAGCAGTCACACCTGGTAGGCCGTGAAGAATTGTTGCACGACGCGTGCCACGTGCGGGCGCGCATTGCCCTGTTGAAACGTGGCCGCTGGTAGGTCCTGTAGGTAAGGGAGGACTACAGGCTCCAAAACGTTGGAGATGTAACGGTGGCTGTTGAGTGTAACGGCGATACGTACCAGAGGGTTGCGGGTGTCATATCCAATTGCGCCCCAAACCATAACACCAGGCGACGGACTGGTATTGCGATACATAATGCAGGGGGCATACAGTCTCGCCGCGGTGCCACCACACGCGGATTCGACCATCGTGATGTTGCCGGCAGAAGCAGGATTCGTCGAAGAAGACAATGTCGTGTCATTCCATAGTCCAGGTGCGGCGTTCAACGGCCCACTACCGCCGCACTCGCCGGTGGTATAACGTCAGTGGTAATCAGAGCAATGGCCGCCGTGCGACAAGTCCTTGCTCCTGCAGACGACGTCGAACGGTACGTGCTGACACAGGTTGTTGCGCAACACACCCTAATTCCTGCGCTAATGTTCGTGATGTGGCAGTGCGAGCCGTCAGTGCCCGCCGCACAACATGCCGGTCCTCTCGTTCGGTGGTGTGCCGCGGTTGCGGCAATTGCTCACGTCGGTCCGTCCGTCCCTCCCGCATTCACAGAATCCATACTCGGCACACTGCTACTGGATATCGTCTCACACGGGCGACGATGTCTCGTTACGATAAACCGCTGTCGCAATAAGCCACTATTCGTCTTCTGTCAAACTCCGAAACGTGCTAGAATGACTGCCGTATTCTGCGACGAGGCATCAGGAAGCTTCCCACGCACAGGTCCGGCAGCACAACACACTTCCACTACTTACACCCCGCCCTCTGTGCACCATTCTTATAGTGTTTCTCGGTGATGTGCCAGGCGCACATGACTTGCATATGCCCTGCAATGCTAATCGTTTGCACGTCCTCTCGCGGGCGCGTGCTGTGAATTTCAGGCCAATCGGATGCTTCCTTCTTGGTGTTGCATTTTGGGTGGCCAGTAGTGTATATAGGGATAAATAAAGATTACTATCCATCATATCAATGAAAAGCTACAGTGAGAAATAAAATTGCAAAATTACTCACCTTTGCTTAGCTTCCACTAAAACATCATGCAATGTCCTCAGAAGCTTCTGCACTTTTTCTGTAGTAACTTTGATTTCCAATAACCAAGACTTTAACTACAAGTAACAAAAAAACAAAAACTTGTGTTATGGTAAAGAGAAAAAAAAAATTCAATAGTTTTAAAACATTTTAGACTGCAAAAGTTTGAGTAAATGAGTTAAAATAAGAATTTGAGTTAAACAAAAGACACAGTTTTGGATAAACTTTTTGCTGTTTTAATAACAGACAAACTTTAAACAATAAAATAGATACAACTAATCTCATTGTCATGCTGCTATTTATGCCAAGCTGATTTCAGAGTGTGAATACCATACATGACACAAGACTGCAATTTTGTAATCACAGTTTTCCAATTCATTTAATAGAGTGGATGATTGGCAAGATTTTTGAAGACATGACAGTTTTGACCTGGATATAACAACAGCAAGCAAAATGAAGTTTACAAAAGTAAACTTCAAATATTTTATGTTACAATCAGCTTAGACCACTGGACTGCCATATAAATTTCCAATCAACTAGCATTTGAAGCTCACAGGGTGACAACAATGTACAAAAATTTGCCAAAATTGAATTTTGATGTGTACAAAAGAACTTAGGTAAAAATTCAGCTAGCTAAATGATTAACAGCAGAAGTAACAGTTATGTGTGCACACACAGAACAGAGAACTATGTCAGCAAAAATCCAATCAATGTGTCAATTACATGGCCACATAATAAATAAAAGCAATTTAAATGAGTGGAAGAGGAGGAAAACATTTCCACTAAGTATGTTGTTGTGAATGTGGATTCCCATATGCACTATTCTCCTCTTTGACCCTCTCCATAGCCAACTAATAGCCTCACTCACTGATCTGCCAGTTTCCATTTCAACAGTCCAAAGTTCACTAATCCACTGATGATGCATCAGGCATATAAATGCGTATGTGAATAAGGAAATTGACAAGTAGGTGACACTATGATCAAAGTAAAAATCTTGAAATGGCAATGGGCTCGACATATTGCTAGAAGAACTGACTGCCGATGAACTTAAATGTTAGACTGGATATCAAGGGACAGAAAAAACCCATAAGGCTACATGGGAAATATGTGGATGAAATTCAAGAGCATGCTGGAGTGACATGGAGGAGACTGTCTGAAGACAGAGAGCTATGGAAAAGAACTGGGGAGACCTTCATCCAGCAGTGGGCTGATGATGGTTGAACACAATAGCATACATTCTAGTTTGCTGATTGTGCTAATTGGAAGTGTGCCTGTCATATCCTAAAATGTTCATTTGAGTTTCCTGCTAGAATGCAGATGAAAGTCTCTGATCCCAAATTCTTACAGTTAGCTTCAGCAGTCAAAGAGGGTTTGTTACCAGTTTGGAAAAATTCTAAAAAACAACCCTGTTCCACCTGATCTATTGCAAAAGAAGCAAAGTTATGTCTCTAAACCATAAGTCTTACAAACTCTACTGAACTCCAAAGAATAGTGGTACTTACATTATTTAACATGATGATGGCAAGTGTTCAAACACTGGTCAACAGTGAAGAAATCTTGTATACTCAACAGCTTTGAAAACTGTGATCCCTCAAGGAGAATAACCACTATTCATACCAGAACTAAGAACCCCAGTTATCAATATACCCAGTAGAGATCTAATCAATGATAGAAAGAAAACACTACAAAGATGTACTAAATTCTGTTTACAGACCAAAACTAATATTAAAAGAGTTATATCTGAGCAGGAAGCAGTCATAAGATGCACTCCACCACCTGACAAAGAACAACACTCAAAATTCAAGACAATTCTAAAGCATACAATGAAGCAAAAGAAAAGTGATTGGGTTAAAAGCCCTTGACAACTAAAGAAGTGACTTGTGAATTTCTAATAACCCTCAAAGACAAATTTAATCAAACAGCCATTATGGGTAAATCAGATTACAGCACCTAATTAGTGGACTTCATAGAAAAATCAAGATTGGTAAAGCAGAAATGGAAATCCCATGAATGCCTTAATGACCAAAATTAAAAACCTCAAATCATAACATTTCCAGGACTTCATAATCCAGGTAACTACAATACCACCACAATCATCCACCCCATCACTTCAGTTGCCTAAAGAATCACAAACTAAGACTAGATGTTAGACCAATAGTTTCCAAAAATGAATCCCTCACCAACTAAACTACCCAGACAAGGAATTGGTGAAATATGTCTGAATTTTTGTTATCAAATCCTGAACACCTTTCATCTTAATCAACAAAGTTTTTGTGAAAAATCAAAAATTTGAAACTAGACTCAAATCAAACCATGGGTTCCTTTGATGTGGTATTGCCTTACCCATCCATTTCAATAAAAGAATCCTGTGACAACTCATTTTTCATAATAACAGATGCTAACCAGCTACCCATAGAAATAATAGGTAATTTATGCAAAGTCCTGAACCTAATCACGAACAATAACTACTTCAGTTTTGAAAGAACCATTTACAAACAAATGAAAAGAGTTCCAATGAGTCCCAAGATCTCCAGGGTCGTAGCAGAAGTGACGTTACGATTATAGAACGAAAAGATATTAACCAAGAATGGACTAAAACCCAAGTATGGCTTAGGTATGTCCATAACATATTTTGTGTATGAATGGCAGCATAGAAAAGAAAGGCCTAGATTCCTTCTAACAAGATATATACACTATAAATTCATTCATCAATTTCTCCTATGAGGAAGAAACCAATGGTATTGCTACCTTTCCTAGATGTACTCCTCTCAAAAGGTCAAGATGGCAGTCTGGGTCTCAAAATATTTTACAAAGCTACCACTATCCAAAATATCATAACCCTCAACTCAGCATGCCTAGTTCCCTACAAAAAGGCCACCCCCAGGACATGGTTAGAACAAGCATCAGTGATACATTCCTCTAAGGAAGCCTGGAACTTAGAAATCTCAAGCATCATGAATAAAGGCCTATTAGCTGTGTATTTTTAAACAGAATTAGAAGCCAATATTAAGTACAAAGATTGATAACATAAGAACCCAACTCAATATGAAAACTGAAATATTCTGTGTACATATGATACACCCAAAAATATCTTTCATGTTCAAAAACCTGATAAAAACTTTGGAATAGGTACTAGAATCAAATCACCTGCAATTCTAGCTGACACAGTCTCAAAACATAGACCAACACCAAACATAGAAAACAAAGTAGGCACACGAGTTCCCGAATGGCACTAAGAAATCACATATAGGAACGTCCAAAAGATCAATATTAACCAGAATCAAGAAAAACAAATGAGATCTTCAGGATGGCAAAACAAACACAGCCTTCTGCAAAGAAGCAGCCTATAATGAAACCATACTGCAACAGACAAACCAGGCAAATCACACCTTATACATGATACAAAGGATTGCAAATTATAGGAATTATTACCTACTATAGTGCCTGTAATGATAATTTCAAGAACTGTTGGATGCTTTGTATAACTTATTTAGTGAAATGTGCATTAATATCATACAACAATGTCTTACAATTTTGACAGGAGCTAATAATAATACATTACTATTTTTTGTATGTGTTATTATTAACAGATGTTTATTTTAAAAATCTGTTTACCCTCTCTGTATGTGTCTGAATTGTATGGTAGCCTCGCTGCTCTGTAAAAGGTGAAAGCTCAGCAGTGTAAATATAGTATAAGCCTGCCAACAGATACATTAAAGTCTACTGCATTGTACCTCATGTTAGACTGATTATTTTGGCATAACAATTTTCAGTTTTCTGTGAATATAGAGTTGACAACTTTCGAAAGTGGCTATCAGGAGCAGAGTCGTGCACTCGGTGGTGTATTTTTTCACGTGGACAATTGGCTATGTTTTTACAAAAACAATGCGAATTATATAAGAAAAGACAAAATAAATTACTCAATAATTATATTTACCAGATAAACATTGCTTTGAAGTTTAGAAGCACCTTTGCTTCTTTGAAACATAAAAATTCTGCTTGTTCTTTTCATCCAGCTACGGCAACAAAAATTTTTTACAGTAGTCTATTAGCAAAATGTTGACACACACGTCTTCTCTCTCTCTCTCTCTATATATATATATATGTTTATACAAAAAATATTTAAACTGTTTTTCCTCATCAAGGTTTAATTCTGTTAAATTAATGTTCATAATTCACTAAAATTGGAGCTGTGGTAAAAATGTAAATACAATGAATTCATCTGCAAAGATGAAAATGCAAAGAAAAATATAAATATATATATTGTTTACTGGTCCTTTTTTAGAACCAAAGCTGTTGCTTTTTTAGCTTTCATCAACACTTCAGTCGTAAAGTTATGCTGGTGGCAACTCAGATTATGGGCAGCCATTCTTGATTTTTCCATAAGTAGGGATTGCAATGTGTGCACAGACAAATTAGAACGGAAATCGTTATGATTCTTGCGAACAGTGCTGAACACTCGTTCGCAAGCAGCATTGCTGTGTGGTATCAGGAGTATTCTGTGCATTAGTAATGGCAAGACTCTGTACTTTAAGACACCATTGTGATCTTTTAAATCTTTAATTAACGACCACGTTTGATCAGTTTGATCACAGTTTACAATGTCACTGTTTAACTTATCTACTTGGAAACGTGCACACTCAACTTCTAACAGATTCTTTTCTTCATCAGAGAAATCATCGAAGAGGTCAACAAAATAGTTAACAGAACAAAATTTACTGCTTGTTCTAAGCCTTACATCAGCCACTTCAGCATGCAGCAGAATCAGATCATTAAACTGAAATTTTTTAAGCATGTACTCACAGCATTTCTGATAATATAATCTCACAGACTGATAGAAAGAAATTACTTCATTTTTAGACAAATTGCTGCTATTCAGGTACTGCCGAGTTTTACTTACAATGACAAGTTCCTCATCTGACTTTTGATTTTTCCTATCAGAAATTGGTATGGTCAATAGATTCTCAGCCTGTACAACAGCAGATGGATTAATGAATCGTGCCACAAGTTCACTAAGTAGAGAATTTAGTTCACCATGTAGTCGATGAACAATTGGGGATTCATTTTGCAGTAGGATATTTGTCTTGCAGAAAAGTGGCAAAGCTTGCTGTAGAAAGAGGAGGTACAACTTTGTCTCAGGAGACCCAATTCTCTTCTGAATAGAAAAGTATTTCTCACAACCTTGCGTAGTCATATTTTTCTCTCCAAAATATTTTTCCAAGGACTCCCACTGCTCAAGAAAACGATTAATAACTTGATCCAATGAAAGCCATCTGGTACACACATATTTAATAATTTGGTGACTTTCAAGATTACAAACTTTTTGGCACATTTTAAATGCTTCAATACGCTTGGTGCTTTTATGCAAAAAATAGTATATGTCAACCACAAAATCTTCAACATCAATTTTCAGCTCCTTAGCTCCCTTTTTGGCAGCTAAATGCAATAGATGGCAGGTGCAACCATGAATTACCATATTTGGATTTTTTTCCTTGAGAAACTTTGTGACACCTTTATATTTTCCTACCATAGAAGATGCATTATTTGATGAGAAAACTGTGCCATGGTATTGAATTTTTCCCCAGTTCAGTATCCAGTAACTTAAACATATTTTCTCCTGTTGCATCACCATCCAACTTTGGCAAGCTTAATAATCTGGGAATAATTTTCCCCACTGTTGTATCTAAATATGAAACAACAACAAGAAATATTCTCTCTGCAGAATTAGTGTTGCTGGCATTGGTTGCTAAACTAAATTTTGAAGTTTTTAAAATTTCTATCATTTCATGGGCGGTATCATCAGCTATACTGTTAATAATAGCTGTTGTTTTCGTCCGCGCACATCCATATTTTTTGGCGATGTCCGAATCCGGGAACATCTTAATAAACAAAGGCCTGGCATGGTCTGCTACAGAGATGGGTAAATTATGCTCTATAATAAAAGCTGTGAACAATGTTTCCGCACGTATTACACGGACATCTTCCGAAATGGAAACAAACGAAGATGTAAGGGTTTGAATTAACAATTGCCTTTACTTTTGCATTGTCTAAATGTCGGCGGCATGTGACATGGCGTTTGCAGTCGCTTATACCACCATGTGCGATAGTGAAATCAATGTCACAAACGGAACAGTAAGCGTGCGTTTCGGATTTTGGAACGCTTTAAAACGGGCCATTGTTTCTCGTAAGCATCTGAAAAGCGTTGACTATGCGGTCGTTTCGACATATCTCACAATAAGATTAAAGAAATGCACCTTGTTCTAAATAACTACAATGAAAACTGCAAACAACTATGTCCAGCGCAAGCTCCAACACTCCATTGCCGAAAGCAGAAACTTCCGTCATCAGCTTTGCTTCCCGCCCTGCACCGCGTTCTTCAGCAGCCAACGCTCTCGCAGCCTACGAGAAAGACTCCGCTATGACGTCACTCACATAACTCCTCCTGCCACGCACAAAGCCGTTTCGGAGTAATGCCCCCTCCCAAGACCTGTTCAGCTCTCTGTTGCCCTCCAATGCCATTGGCCATGAACAACAAGCTCGAATGCTTGGCCTTGATAACACGGCAAGCGCCAAGAAGAGTGAAACATCCCATTCTTCCGTAGTTACAAACACATACACACAGAAAAACGGCATTTAAAGAAAGAAAAAAAGGAGAAAAGCATACTTTAATACACTTGGAAGAATTTTCAATTTAAGCTTTTAAAAAACACCGAAATAATAAGGATAATAACAAAAAAAAAAATTCCTAAAGACCAAAATAAAAACTTCTAATGACTGGAGTTTTTAAGCCTTGAGCGGAGCACGTGGATTTAGCTGTCGAAAACGGAGAAACTCCGCTCAAAGCGGAGCACTTGGCTTGTCTGTGAATATCATCTCTGTTTTTCCTTACTTTCACTGTGGTAAAACTTAGACTCAAATACTACGTGCATTGCTTTCATGTCACTCCTATGCACTGCCCATCAATCACATGGATGTTGCCTTTACAACTGTTTTCTGACAAGCAAACTCCTACAACATTTTCTTAAGTGAATCAGAAGATAGTTCATAACTCATCATACATGGGGAAACAAGAATTCATTTTTATGACAAATCACAATAGTGAAATATATATATAGAGAGAGAGAGAGAGAGAAATGTTACCTTGGTAAGATCCTTAAAGACCAAGTGAATGCTATCGGTCTGACCAGCCACTTTTACAAGACTGTAGTACACATCATAGCACAATGGTGAGTGTTCTCCAATACCAGCATACAAATTTTGAAGCCTGCAAATTTATTTGAAAATGCAAATTTTCCTTATTAAGAAAATGTAAAAAGAAGTTGAGTCAAACTATTTAAATAACATGCATGTCAGTAGGATTCCTTTCTCAAATATGAACAATATTTATTGCACACACATATATATATTTCAACTTGCTTATTTCAAGGGAAAGAGAGCTAGTTAAAGATCTCTCCCCTCCTTTATTTTACAATTGCCCCTCTAAAAAAAAAAAAGCCAGGAGCACTTGCCATTACTCCTCGTATCTGATATAACTATGGGAAGTCAGAGGGAAGTGCTTAGTAAATGGAAACTTTCCCTATTTCTCCAACTATCTTTTCCCTCCTTTGTAGAAATGCCTATAAAAAAGACAGGAATTTTTCTCTCAGTTTTCTGAGGAGCAGAATCTTTTTGGAAGTCTGCAATGCAGAAAGGAAAATCTAAAAACTGTCTGCAAGTTAAAGGCATGCTTAACTGCTAATTTTGTTATAAAATATATCATTCTGCACTGCAACAAAGTGAAGTTTTAAGAAATGAGTCAATTTAAGAATTTGATAATGTGCATATTAGTATTTAGTTGCAATAGTCAAACTAGCTTTTCCCTGATAAGAAATGCAGAAGAAATTAGAAATATTTAATTTCATTCAGAACTTAAACATTATTCTTTAAATGCTTTTGGATTTTTAAAAATTGTCAGAAAGTACAAGGAATAATAAATAATTTGAAATTCATATTTTTTTTGCGTGATTAAACTTTTAACTCCCTCCTTCGAAGGATGTTTTTGCCTGATAGACATTCTGCTCTTACTATTTCCTGCATCAATTATGTTGTATAGTATTAGGGGCCTCACCAGGTGATGATTTAGGTGACTGTGTTAGGGAGGTAGTGATCATGTGAACTTTGGAGACAATAATTTTGCCACATTTAACTTGATTTCTAAAACAGTGGTCTATATAAGTTTTTTGTTTGAAACACATTTTGTGAATTGACCGCAGTTTTAAGAAAAATTTAGTGAATTTGTGATGGGAGCAATTTTATTGATATAATTAAACCTCATAAAATTAAAGTGAGAAAAACGGCAATGGTTTTTGTAAAGCAAAAGACATTTGACTTCAATCTGAGATGAAACTACTTGGAAGAAAATAATAATTTGAAAAAAATTGCGACAGTCAGCTTTCAGAATACTGTGTGATACAGCCGCAGAAATGGATTATCAGGGTGCATTAAAAATGTGTAAAAATATGGTTTCAGTAAAAAAAAAAAGTCCGAGATAAACCAATCTGGAAGCAAAAGAAAAGAAATGCAACTGTCAACTTCCAAAATGCAGCATAGCCACGAAAACGGAAAAGAATGTTGCAGACGATTATAAAAATTAAAAATAAGCAATTAATCTAACTGAAATGAAGCTATCTGGAAGCCAAAAAACGCAAAATTGCAAACTTCTGCTGCGGAATGCCTCATAATGCGACCATGGAAAACGGAAGAGAGACTATAAAAATGTATAAAAATGTTTTTTTGAAAAAAAAAAAAAAGAGAAGAGAAAAGAAAAAAAGGAAAAAAAAACCACCCTATCAATATAACTGAGGTGAAGCTATTTGGAAGCAAAAAGAAAAAAAGTTGCGACATCAACTTACTTTATATGCTAATGGCCTGGGAAATGGAGAAAATGCTTTAAAAAATATGGCCCTTATAAAAAAAAAATCACCTTAATCTAACTTTCAGTTAGCTGAAAGTTTAGGGCTCCATGAAAAAAAATATTGCGACCATCAGCTTTCGAAATGCCATACAAAAAGGACACAGTGCATTAAAAGTGCAGGAAAATATTGTTTCCTAGATTCAAAGCTCAAAGGAAGCAATTATATCTCATCAAGTTGAAGTTATATGTTTGAAAAACAAGGAAGAATGAAAGCTAAAATAAAATGGGGAGGGGGAAAAACAGTTAGTTGCCTGCGTGATCTATCAATTACAGCTTTAAGTCTGGAACGGGAGTGGACATTAAAGAAATGTGAAAATTTCCTTTCCCTTCCTTTGTTTTAAAACTTAAATAAATCTTAAAAACAATTAATGTTAAAGAAATGGAAAAACAATCTGCACACTTTTCCAAGAATCTGCAACGGGCATCGCTATGTCATGCTGCTTCTGTTCCTGGGATTGTTTTATGAATATAAAAGAGTTGCAAGTCTTTATTGACAACAATAAGCAACTATGAATTGACAAAGAATATTGTCGGTTAAAGGGAACCTCCCTCTTCTTATTTTTTTCTTTAGTTCGCTTAACCCTGTGGAGTCCGCAATTGGACGGTACAAGTAAATGGTCATCAGCTAGTCTTTACCCCTCCCCCTACTCCCAAATGCTCAAGAAAAAAAGTTTTTGTTTTGTTTTTTTATGTTAAGAAAACTAAAGATTGCAGGTTGTCATTCACTACAACCAAATTAATGAAGGAGGCAAAAGGTAGCCTTCCTCTCTCCACCTTTTCTCTTCTTTCACATTAGGAACAGAATGAATTGCATTCCACTATTCACTACAGACAATCTTCTGTGCCGCAAAATTAAACACATCAAATAAAAAACATTTATATATTCTTTATTATCTTTTCTTCCACAATCAGGATATGTGATGGCCATTTCAGAATAGTTTCACAATGTACAAATTCTTATAAATCAAGGTATCACAGAATGGGGTGAATTCATGCAATAAGAAAAATAATAAATGGCAGCCCAAACTATTTTAATTTGATCACAAAATATTCAACACATAAGAAAATTCAAATTGTGGTAAGTTCTTTCAGCATGCACCTTATTTGGTCACATTGGCAGATTTCCAGTATTCTTGCATTCAGTGACCTATCAATAAAACCAAAGCTGCAGCAGAGCTGAAAAATCTAGTGTATACAATTAAAATTTCAAGAGTAAAATATATGTTAAAGTAAATTATGAAAAAATATATGGTGAGGTAAATTATCATTAATTTTCAAATGATTCCAGGAAAGACTAGTGGCACAATGCATAAATCAAATCTGGCTCACAACTGTGCTGCACAATTTTTACAATGAAGATCAGGATACCCTAAGGCATATCTTAACATACTTGATTATATCTCAGTGTATCTATGTTTATAAAATTCTACTATGTTGTGCTAAAATAACTAATTTTAGGAGGCTGATACAGACCTTTGAGGAATTCTTAGTTGTTCCCTGGGCAAGCAATCCTGCCATTAGTCTAGCTGCATGGCTAACTGCAGGATTGCTCGCTACTGCACATAGGATTGCATGTACACAGCACATAGCATTCAGTACTGATTAATCATAACTAAACATTTACTGAATTAATGATGAAAGATGATGTAATAATAATAATAATAATAATAATAACACATTCAAATTTGGCTCAGTGTTGTTCTTTTTCATGAGATTAGAAAAATGAGAAGGTTTTATTTCTGCTAAACTAATATTTCTTGCAGTAGATTCAAACTTTGGAACATTAGAAAAAATTCTTGAAATAGGACAGAGATACTGAATATAACATAGACATTCAGCTGTGAATAGTTATATTCTTACTTCCATTTAATTTTATTAAATTGTTTGTTGCACAAATTGGCAATAACAGGACATTCAAGAAGCATGTCATCACAAAACATATCCTCCAGATGTATAAGCAAGTAAACCTGGATAAAACCACTCTATAAAAAAATGACAGGAAATATGGCAAAGATGATTCACTAAAAATTCACAGGAAAGCACATAATTTGTCAATGAAAAAAAAAAAATACTCACACTCGCAGACAGACTTGCCCCATTTTCACTGTAGGTGCTTTTGTCAGCTTTTCACAAAAGGCATGAATTAAATTTTCACAAAGGTCTTGAGGTACCATGATTAACAAAGACACGATGCTATTCAACACACATTCTGTATCTATGATTAGAAAAACAAAAGCATTTTAGAAATCTTTAATTTTTTGGGTAATATTTATGACACTCTACACAACTTCAACAAAAAATGTTTAAAAAGAAACAAATATGAAAAAACAGTTAATTTTAACTGATTAAAAATATTTAACATATGAGATATTTTCAGTAAAGATCTATACATGGCTAATATGACAGGTGATTAAAGTTTGAAACCAAAAATGTTTAACTTTTGTTTCAGCAATTAAGTCAATGTTCTTTTCTGCTCTTGCAATGTTTCTAATGCAAAGATATCTATCTTTTCCTCAGCACATCTTTTTTGCTTTTAAATTTTCAACATAATCTAGTAAAGCTTTCATTTTTGCACTTACAGCTTCACTCTTTTTTAAACAAAAACAATTAATTCTCAGAATTTGAAATATGTCCAATGGGCACCAGCTGTTGACATCATCACTCTATGGTAATGGCCACATTTGTCAACCTACATTTTTAATGTGGTTGTCTATTTCTCTCTTTGCAAAGGTTGACTAATGAGAGAAGTTTCCAATCATTAGTATCTTATTACTTGGGAATCCCCTTTCCACTGTGACTTGAACAATGGAAAAGAAGCAATAATGCTTATCATTCTCTGGTTATAAGATCATAAAAAAGATGTGACAGCTTGATCAGGAATTATGTCAAAGGTTTTTGCATTTGAATTCTGCATGATAAATCAATATTTAATAGTCTGAATTAATTTTGAAATTCTGCTAATTTTTTGAAGCACTGTCTTACAATCACTTTTAACTACTTTCTTCACATTCACCAAACAAAGTAATATGGCCCCCAATTTCTTACTTTTGCTTCTAGTTTACAACCTGTGAAATTACAAGGATCTATGTATGTAACATTTCTCACAAAATTGTATTTTCCTAAAAAGATGGCTAGCAATTGTTATTAAAGATTTCCTGCAGTTAAAATAAAATTTCGCAAAAGCAATATATAAAGCCTTTTTTACTCACATCTTTATATATTTTTATATTTTCAATGTCAATATTCAGCAATTTCAAAGATGCTGCAAATTTCAATTCCTCCCTTTATAAACCTTTGCATCCCTTTAATAAGTTTAAACAAATGGCTTGCAAAAAAAGAAGAAATTGCTTATCTGTTTGGTGTATCATTAGCAAAGGTTCAAGCACGTTTGCTAGGCAAACATAAAAATTAAAGTTTTTGTCAAATAAGGGTTCTTTTACAGCACAGATATATACATGGTCGAGTCACATTATTGTGACCACCAGCTAATATCCAGAGTAACCGCTGTGTGCAGCACAGACAGCAGCTAGAAGGGCTGGGAGTGACTCAATAAAGTTTTGGAAGGTGTTCACAGGTATGTGAAGCCATGCTGACTGCAGTGCATCTCACAGCTGCTAGAGGGTGTGTGGTGGAGGATAAATAGAGCAAACAACACTATCAAGGTGGTCCCACAGATGCTCAATTAGCTTTAAGTCTGGGGAATAAGTACTCTGAATTCTTCATCGTGCTTTTCCAACCATTCTCGGACATTTCTAGCTGTGTGACACGTGCATTGTCGTGCTGGAAGATCTCATCTGCCCCAGGGAAGACAATCAGCATGTATGGGTGTATGTGGTCTGTAAGGATTAATACTAGGATGAAAAATATTCTAGCAAAAATGCTGCTTCATGTGGAAATTGTAAATAGGGAGGATGTGGCAAAGAAATATGAGGCAATGGGATGAGATACGCACATAATCAGTTTCATAGTGCTTGCTCACATGGACATCAGCTGAGCAAGGGACAGCTAAGACAGCGCACATATAAACTCACCTTACATTAAGGCAGACCTATCAGGTTGAGTGCATTCATCAAAAGCATTCCAAATATTACAGTGAAGTTCAACTGATTGACAGAGGGCAAGCCTCAGCTTATGAGCATTTTCCACACAGGTGCAGTGCAATGTGAACACAACACAGCATTACTTGTCATACACGTCACACACAAAAAAAAAAGTTGCGAAGGAAAGGAAGTTAACTAAGATGCTGGATTAAAGATTAAAATTGGTGATTTTTTCAAGTGGCCACTTTCCTTACAGCTATTTCATTTTTTATACACATTTTATCACTGCACTGTACACCTTTCATTTATTTAGACACAGTTAAATTTAAGTTTAGTAGTTACAAGGGTCCATTGTCTATTGTCCAGTACAATTAAATGAATAAATATAATCTTAAAAGTTATATTTTTCTTCAACCACATCAACCAAATTTTCTGGACAGTTTTTATTGGAAAGATAATTTAATCCATTGTTTGAAAAGTCACAGTGTTACTATAACCATTCAAAAGTTTACGTGCCTACAATTACTTTAATGAGAGTAATAAGAACCTTACCTTTGCTAGAAGGTCTGTTCTAATTTGAAAAATATACATTTCTCTGCACGTTTTTTTTCATTTTTGAGTTCTACAGTTGGTTTGGGCTTCTGGTGCGGCGGCTTTATGTTGTCTTCAGCTCATTCTTTATTTGACAGAATGAGTAATTCTTTAATCTGTACTGCGGCAATGATACTTGGTCAAATAGTGGACCATTTCTCGAGTGGTCCACTGGGAAATATCCCAGTATCCCGGTGGGCCAATCCGCCCTACAGACCAGACTTGGCTCCCATTTGTTCACCAAATTGAAGGACTTTTTGGGAGAACGGTGCTTTGCTAGTGACGATGATTTGAAAGACGGAGTGCAACAGTAGTTGCAGGGACTGACAGCAGAGGTATATGATGAAGGTATTCAAAAACTGGTCACACGATATGACAAGTGCTTAAACACCGGCGGTGATTATGTAGAAAAATGAGTGATTATGTGTAGTATTAGTAAAAATACAAAAACTCAAAGGTCAGTTTCTTTTGTTTTTATTTCATAATGGGTATTACTTTCTGGATGACCCTCGTACTATGTCAATATCATCAGGGATTTTGTCATATAACCATGTAAGGGACAATCCTACAGCAGTATCAGTGTTAGAGTTAGAAACAAATCTTCTACTGGCCCAGCGGACCACTAGAATTTATAAAGCACTGGTCAACTAAAATGCCCACTGGTCCGCAAAAAAAATAATAAGAAATTTTTTTAAGACATTTACAGTATATGTAGAAAATAATGTATCATTTCAATGGAATTATCTTCAATATTTGTTTTAAACCCATCATTAGTTTGCAGCCTAAAAAGTAAACCATACAGCAAGGTAAAAGAAATAGAAATTCATTTTTTAGCTTCTGACAAATAAAAAAAACTTACTGGCCATCCGGGCCAGGAAAATCAATAGTTCAGTAGTCCGACGGAAGTTTTACTGGCCAATGGACCACTGGGTAATTCGAACGTTGAGTATAATGTCCATCCACACCTTGACGGTGTTACGAGGGACAGCAGCACAGAGCATGGATATTCTTCCATGGCTGCCAAACACACCAGACTTGTGGCCCACTGAGCATATGGGTTTCCATTTTCACATGCTCCTTCTGCCACCCGGCCTGTAACAGCTCATGCCTGATGCTTGCTGCTGGGAATGCCAAACTCTCAGCACAACACTGATGGCTCGTATACCTGTCCGAATCAGACCTGCTCCATAGTGAAAAAATCCTAAATAAAAACAGGTATATTACTTTCTCACATTTAATTTTTTCATTTTTCCATCCATCATTTACACGTCTCCACCAGCTTTTTGCATCTTACAAATTTTGGAACTACACATCAACTTGTTCTCAGTGCTGCAATTTCCACATAGAGGATTTTAATACCCTAATGCTGATCGCAAACATGCTTCATCTACTTTATATTAAAAAAAAAAAAAAAAAACTTTTTTACCTTGTTTTTTATATAATGTTTTTAGAGATAAAAAAATACAATGGTTTTAATTAATGTACCGCTTTTTCCTACATGAACTGCTATTAGCACATATTTTAATAAAACATATCCTCCTATTTTAACTTATATTCTTTTGCAGACAATTATTAAAATCATTCCTTTTACGATTGGTATATTAGTCAGATATTTAGTTATATAAAACATAGCAGCAATGTTTGTACAAGACCTGAATTATCATTAAGTATTTATGATGTGAGAAATACTTTTCAGTATGATTTTAGATGAATGTGAGTATTCAGTGATGAGTACATTGGACTGCAATGGGTGTTGTATTAAAGTTAAATTATAACCTGAAACAATAGCCTAGATGTTAGGTATTAACAACTAAACAGATGTAGTAACATAGCTGATTAATTTTCAAAAATGTCCAAAATTTGCATATTTTGAATTCTGTCTTACCTGCATCATTCACTTCTTTGAAGCAAATATCAGACACACTAATTACTTGCTGTAAATCAATAAGGGATGCTTCTTCTGAGTTTTCTTCAGATATATCTGCTCCGAGACTTTTAAAGTAACATCTTAGATCTTGATACTAAAAAAAATGTCAAATGTCACATGATGCACAAAATTCATAAATATTTTTCCATTTAAAGCAATGGTTAATATTAAGAAGGAAACCTAAAATCGCACCAAAAAAATTGCCTGAAAGTTCATTACAGAAACATTAAGGCTTAGAGCCACACAAGCGATAATTACTGCCGGATTTCTGCTACTTTTGTAGCACAAGAAATGCACTCGAAGTTCTGCAACAAAAAGTAGTGACCAGACGACATCAAGGTCTTGTCGCAGAATGCACCCTGATCCATTTTATGCACTTCATTTGTAGCCAGAACGCTGGCCACACAAAGCAACATTTGAAGCAAGTGAGTGGTGTAATTTGTTTCTATTCTGTTTTTTTATATTAATCACGATAGATTATATTGACAGTGAACATAAATAATTCAAGCTCAAAAGTATCAGTTCTGTTCTATCCAAAAGCTTTTTTTTTTTTTATTACACTGGAGATTCATGTTTCATCACACTACCATCATCCAACTCAATAAACAATCTGATGTACATGAACAATTTTATAAACTAATGACATCATCATACCAATGGGATATAGGGTGACAAATCTTATCAGAAATCATTTAGAATTAGACAACAGCAGGATTATGTGAACATTTTCATCAACAATAATGTACTGGTTATAACAACTTGAGTTCTTTGTTCATCAAAATTAGTGTGTAATAATTGCAAATATTTATATTTTGGGAATTAAAAAAATACATTAAAAAATGTAACTTTCTACATCACGAAAAAAAATGAATGAAGAAAAATAAACAAAAAATAAGACCACCATCAAGAGTTTTAGACACAATTACCACTAGCCTTCTAAGAAAGCAGAATAAATGCAAAACATTTCATAATACTCCAAAATCATTGTAGCAAGTGAAGGTATCTTAATTGACTGTAATCATCTACATCACAATTGATAAAACTATGCAATTATGTCGAAAGAGACATTATCTTAAACATTTTATAAAAAAAAGCAAAGTTACTGGCCCCTAGTGAGAAAATTTAAAAATGAAATCAACACAGAAAAGTATGATTTTCCACCTTGCATCTTTTGATTTTATTGAAATTCAGTATACAGTTATAAGGCACACTGCACAATTACCTAAAAAGGATGTTAAAAAACATTCTTGAGAAGCTTTTAAGTAAAAATACATCAAATTGAAATTAATTAAACAAATAATCTCGCAAGAATATGAGACTAACTCACCTTTTCTTTGACATATTCATTTTCCCACATTTATAGCATGTTACTTCCTCTGACTGTCTGTTCATTTTTAGCACGTCTTTTGTAAGAAAAAGATCGTGCTTATGTTATCGGCTTGTCAGTCTGTCTGTAGACATGATATCTCTGCAACTAATAGTCCGCTTTGAAAAATTCTTTTGCGTTAGGAAGCTTGAAATGGGCGAATGATGATCCTTTATTTAGTTTTTTTTACGATGCAAATTTTCGCCGATACAGGGCGTAAATGCAGATGATATCGAATTCAAAACACATTCTAATCCATATATTTGCTTCTAAACATCCATTCAAAAAAATCTTTTACTTTTCGATTCCATTCAAGTCAAAAATTATTTTAGGCATAGTCACTTTTCCAAGTTACGCGTATATACTCTGCTACGGGGCGTAAAATAAATTGCTTTTCCCCAGATATCTTTGCTTCTAAAACTCTGATTTGAAAAATGTTTCCTTCAGCGGATACGCTCGTGGTGGGAAATATTTTGGATATAATTTCCAATTTTTGGTATAAAATGGTTTGGCCACCAGGGGCGTAAGTGTTGCTTTCTGCTTCTAATGTATTTGCAGCAAACTCTGAGCTTCTAAAATCTTGATTGAAAAACGTTTTTTGTAGACCGATACTACTCACGTAGACAAACCTTTCCGGAATATTTTCTTCTTAAAATAATGCATGGTTTCTCCGCCAGGGGGGATAGATGTATATCTTCTTTTTATCAATATCTCTGCTTCTAATGATCTGATTTGAAAAAATTTGTCTTTGTTGGGCAGAATTTCCAGTGCGACACGTTTCTAATTTAATTTCAAAATTTTCAAATAATTCATTGAATTTCCACTAGGGGGAGTAAAGGTAAATTGTGCTTTCCCCGATATCTCTGCTTCTGAAACTCTGATCTGAAAAATTCTTCCAGCACCGGATACAGCTCCTAGTGGGATTTTTTTTTTATTGTAATTTCTAATTTTTTTATAAAATATGGTTTGGCCACCAGGGGCGTAAACATTAAATTTCTGCTTCGTAGGTATTTCAGCAAAATCTCAGCTTCTAAAATCCCGATTGAAGAAATTCTTTCGTGGAACAATACCACATCTGTTGATAAACATTTGAGAATATTTTCATCTTAAAATAATGCATGGTTTCTCTATGCAATATTTTCATCTTAAAATAATGCATGGTTTCTCTACCAGACAGCATAGATGTCTATCTTATTTGTGTCAATATCTCTGCCTCTAAAAGTCAGATTTGAAAAATTCCTTCTTTGTTAGATAGCGTATCCGGTGTAAAATGTTTCTCATATAAGTTCAAAATTTTCAAGTAATGCATAGACTTTCCGCTAGAGGGCATAAAGGTAAATTCCGTTTTTTTCAATATCTCTGCTTCTAAAACTCTGATTTGAAAAATTCTTTCTGCACTGGATACAGCTCCTGATAGGAAACTCTCAGCATATAATTTCTAATATCTGATAAAGAATGGTTTGGCCACCACGGGATGTAAGAGTTAATTTCTGCATCTGATGTATTTGCAGTAAAATCTGAGCTCCTGAAAACTCAACCGAAAAAATTATTTCATGGACCGATACCACTCGCATTGAAAACCCTTTTGAAAATACTTTCTTTTTAAAATAATGCACATTTTTCCGCGGGGACGGGGAGGGGGGATACATATCTTATATCTGTTGATATCCCTGCTTCTAAGGGCCCGATTTGAAAAATTCTTTCTTTGTTGGAAATCGTCCCCACTGCGAAATGTTTCTCATATAAATTCAAATTTTTCTTAACACACAAGCCTGCCACCAGAGGGCGTAAGCTGACGTTTCCGTTTACAGCAATATCTGCAAGATTAAAAACCCGATTGAAAAAAAAAATTCGTTCAGATACTACTGTTTTCCATATCGGTTCCATTGATTTTGAATAGCTTTGGTAAATTTAATTCACATCAGAATGGATTCAAAAGACGTGCTCATGACACCCGGAAATTTTATGCCATCTTTCTTGTTATATCATTGGGGAAGAACAGACTTTCATACAATTAAGTAGAAAATATATACTTGATCAATTTGGATTATGATATTTTATGTTTTTATTAATTCTATAATTGATTTTTAACAAGACTAATTGTTAGCCTTTTTCTTTTTTAAAATAACCCTTTTTCTTGGCAAACTCCTATTTTCAATCAATTTTTCATAAACACTTACTTGCTAACTTCATTACTATGTTATTGTATTAGTATATTATATATTATAACAACAATTAATATAATATATGAAACCATACACACAATGTCCCTCTTTCTCTCATAACACGTGAATTGAAGGCAGTCAGCTTACATTCAGCTAAGGCTTTCACCAAGAATATGTGGCGTTCTCAAAACCGTATTCCTTTCTGGGTCTTTTTTTGTCCGACCTACTGAAAACTTTTGATACATGGAGCAATCTTATTTTTAGATTTGTTGATGCATCTCATTGAACAAATGATGTTTTACACGTCCCTTTTTGGTAGTACATGCTGCAGTTTCGTAATCATCCTTATTGCCAATTTTCACTCACTATTTTTTTTTTTTTTTTTTTTGGTGCTCATATTCTTACATGAGGTTATTTAATTAACATTTATAAGGCTGTAAAACAAAAAAAAAATATTTTAAAATTTCAAATAAAAAGCCCATTACTATTACCATATCTTAAAATAATGATTTTTCAGCTTGTTTTTAACTTAAAGTAAAACTGGACTTGCCGGTTTTTTAGTTTTAATTTAATATGCAACATGTTACTCTTATTTAGATATTTTCAAGGTCATTAAAACTAACTTTTGATTGAATGGCATAAAAATCCTTTTTTCAATTTAAAAAAAATAAATTTTAATTATTGTTTACATACTTTTAAAATTTTATAAAGGATCACTGAGAAATTAATTTATAGGATCTTGAAACACTGAGATGCCCTTTAAATATGTGCTAGACATTCATGTAGGGATGCTCTCCAGAAAGAATGTTATTTGACAGCACACAATAAATTAGACTAGTATTTCAATATATGCACATTAATGTAAATTTTGAATTTTTAATATGGAATTTAACATATTTCAAAAAATATGTCCCCTAGTAACAACAGAAGTTTCTTAAAATCACCACTAACAAAACAATTTTTTTCTAATCCATTTTCCTTTGTTTTGTTTTTGATTGGCACAATTTCAATTCATAAAAACTGTGTGCACTGTTAAAAAAATAACACAGATTTGAATAATAAGATTTAGTGAATGTATAAGTCTTTTAAAACAAAAGCTATGGCTCTCTTTTGTAGCTTACACTTAGTTTTGATGTCAAATCCCTCAGTGAATGGTCACTTTTTAATTCAATCACTGGGTAGTAGTTGCCTTTTGGTTTGTTTACATTCTAAGAGACTAGTAGCCTACATGACAACTACAGCTTTCATTTGATGTCATGTAGATGCTGCCTTTTCCTTTAACCAAAAGGTAATCTGTTTCCTATTTTAACTTAAACTTTCAGATATTCTTCATATCTTTCGAGTTGTAATTTCAGAGGTTTGTGGCATCTAGATCTTTACCAATGCCTGTTTTCAATGGTTATACAGTTTCTAATCATTGAGCACAGGCCTTGATAAAAATTTAACAACAGAAAAATATCTGAAACTACAAGAGAACTCAGAAAGTATAAAGAATATTTGTAGCTCTTCAAGTTAAAACAATCTATAATTAAGATAGATTTTTAACTTCTGAAGCATTTAAAATGTATGAAGGTCAATAAAAAATAAGCTACTATAATCTTTTTAATGAAGAAACATATAGTTATAAGAAATTTACAATCAGCATTACATTGGATGATAAAAATAACAGCAGTTTGCTCATAAGTCATAAGTGTGTGACAAATGTAAGAAAAAATTATATGAATTGAAAAGAACATAAGATGTTTCACCTGAAAGTGTGAATCATTAGAGAGAAATAAAATGAAGAAATTGCTTCAATGTTTGCTGACATTGCTGCCAGTTCTTTGAATGTCACACAAGCCACTGGTAAACTCCCACAAAAAAAAAAAAAGATTACAAAGAAAAACGGATCAGGAACAGAAAAAAAAAAAAAGAACAGCACTGGAAAGAAAACTTTATTGAATCTGATAGTGTAGATGATAATGCATTAATTAGTGAATCAGAGAGTGAGGTTTCATAAAGCTGCCAATTGAAAAATTCAAAATGCCTACAAAACAAAGTGAAAAAAATCAGACTTGAACTGTGCTTCAGCAAAAGTGAAGTATTCAATGAAAACAAAAAGAATTTAATTCTTGAAACTATACAGTGAAGAAAGCAAATGAATTTGTTAGACAAAAAAGAATTAGGAATTTTTGCTACACCATATCCGATGTCTGAGAGAACTTTTGAAAAGTCTGACTGCATAATAAATTTGTTATACCGATATTGTGTACCTGGCAACAAAGATTTCATTTTAACTGTAAAGGAAAACTGAATTAGAGTTCACAGCCAAAAAAAGATTCATTTTACATAATTTAAAGAATATATGATAACCTATTATTCTTAATCCGCTGCTGGATAAAGCTCTCCTACAGGCCACAACTAATTCCCTTGAGCCACTCCCCAGGAGCAGAAACAGCTACGGCTGTAGCAGATTTTCAGAAAGGTGTGCAGACTGTTTTTCTGGTTATTTCTTTAACATTCATTGTTTTTAAGATTCCTTTCAATTTTAAAGCAAAGGAAGGGAAATTTTCTGCCGTTTTTAAACATTGGTTCCCGCTTCCAGACGTAAACCCATAATCGATAGATCACATAGGTAACTGTTTTATTTCACTTTATTTTTCTTACTTCCTTATTTAACTTTGATTTGGCAAGATATATTGCTTTTTTCAACTAAGCTAGGAAACAATATTTTTGTGCACTTTTAACAGCTCTTCCATTTCCACCACGTCCCTCTTGCACGGTATTTCAGAAGCTCATGGTTGCAATTTTTGCTTCTTTGGCTTCCATATAGCTTCGTCTCAGTTAGATTGTGAGTTTTTATTTTTATTTATTTATTTTTTTACAAGAGCCATATTTTTGAAGCATTTTCAACATTTCCATCTCCGTTTCCACGACAGTCGGTATTTTGAAAGTTGACGTTGCAATTTTGTTTTCTTTTTGCTTCCAGACAGCTTTGTTGAAGTCGAAACACCAACATGTAAGGGCATTTTTGCAATTTTTGAATGAAACAAACTGGCTAAATACGATTCTAAAAATGTGAGATGCCAAATTATCGTTTTCAAAGTTGACATTTATGTCCTTCAGAAATAGCCTAAATCATCACCTGATGAGGGCCCTAGTACAACATAATTTTGCTGCAGGAAAAATAGTAAGACCAGAATGAGTATGAGGTAGAACATCCTTTGAAGGAAGGAGTTATATAAGTTTAAATCAGTCAACTACCCAAAAAAATTTTTTTCATTTTGCAGATTTCAAATTATTTATTATTCTTTACACTTTCTGAACATAATTTTAAAATACAAAAGCAAATTTTGAAGACTACAATCCGTTTTTTCGTGTAAATATGACAAGGATGATAAGTCAGATAACATCCGAACACTTAAAAATGTTGTCGTCCTGAAGCGGGAATCGAACCCGCATCTCCAAGACAGCGCCTGGGTATGCTATATTACACCAAAAAACAGATTGTCATCTTTAAAAATTATATTGCATGGTGTAATCTTGTATTCCATTTATGAATACAAAGCATTTAAGGAATGAAGTTTAATTTCTGATTGAAATAAAATTCTTTTTTCTCAGGCATTTATTGTCAGGAAAAAGATAGTTTCACTATTGCAGCTAAATACTATCTGTAATTTGTGCTGTTATCAAAATCTCAAATTCACTCATTTTTTAAACTTTGCTTAGTCGTACTGTAGACAGTTTTTAGGTTTTCTTTTCTGTGTTGCAGAATACCAAAAAATATTCTGCTTCTGGGAGCCACTCCCTTCCACATCACTCTGGCATGCATTTAGTCCACTCATTTCCTATGTAGTCTCCTTCCGAGTCTTCCTGTCCCTTAGTATCCAGTCTATTGTTCCAGTTCTCCAGCAATGGTCAGTTCTAGGATTATGTAAACGGTAGCCCACTGCCACTTGAGGGTGTTTGATCATGACATCAACTTTTGTCATTTTCACAATCCTCAAGCTCCTCTTCCTATCTTTCCTGGTTACATCAAGCATGCACCTCTGCATGCTTCTTTGGGTTGTCTGTAGCCCAGAGTTTAAGCTGGCTAAAAAATTAAAAAAGGCTGTAGCAAAAATACTAAAATGCAAGGGGGAGGGGGTGTTAGCAAAATGCTAAAGAAAATTTAGCTGCTTTTGTCGCTCAGAAAATCGTAAGATCAAGTGAATTGCTTACACCAGTGCTTCGGACATCGGTGGGAAACTAATGTTTGCAATGGCCTTGGGGAAATACCGTACATGTCACACCCGACTTTTTTTTTTTTTTTATTGGATTTTTAACGACCACTGTGAGCAACTTAACAGGCTATAAGCAGTCGCCCGTCCCTAGTTTAGGGTCACTGGTGCCAGGGAAGGGAGATAGCCAGTGCCAAAAGACAAACACAACATCCATGCCTCACCGGGATTCGAACCCGGATCCCTTTCGGACGAATGATTTTTTTTTTTTTTTTTTTTTTTGATTGGAGGTTTAACGACTACCGTGAGCAACTCAATGGGCTATAAGCAGTCGCCCATCCCTAATTTAGGGTCACTGGTTCCAGGGAAGGGAGAGAGCCAGTGCCGTAAGACAAACACAACATCCATGCCTCACCGGTATTCGAACCCGGACCCCGTTCGGACGAATGATCAGAGGCCATCGCTTAGACCACTACGCCACCGGGGTGGCTGACTCTGGTTTAAACTTTGACGAAGGGGTCAAATTTCTCTAGCCTCTATAATCTTACCTCACCCCATCCTTTATGGAATGCTCACAGCGCTCACAGTGCATGGAGGGGGAGGGGGCATGATTGAGCCAACAGGTGCTGTAGGAACATAGTTTAAGGATTAAGAATATAACATTGCTGAGTGTGAATTGCTCCCAGAATTTCAGAAGCCGGTGGGTTGATATTTAAAAGACTAGCGTCGTTTTGCAATGGACGCTAATTTTTCTCTAGCACTTTAGATTAAGTCATCACATTTCCTGAAAATAGCACCTATAGCTTAACATCTGCTGTAGTTTCTGTATGTCACTTTTTGTTAAGGACCATGTTCCAGGTCCATAAGTAAGAAATGGAAGAATGTGCTGCTTAAAACCACTTTTCTTTAAAGAAAAAAAATGGTAAATGTATCTTGAAAATTGTACTGGCTTTTAAGCTCTCCAATCAAGCATTAAATGGCTATAAATTTCTTTGATGTTGGCTCTCACTTGATAAGTGTCATCCACATTAATTGTAGACACGAGTTACTTCTAAATTTGCCTTTCTCTACCTCAATTTCTTTCAAAGGAAAAAAACCCTAATATCAAAATTGGACTAATAAAATTCTATGAACTGAGACCTAATAAGTGCTCTACCAGGTGATAATGGTACACATACTGTGTGCGGACAAGTCACGCACCAGAACTTGAAATTAATGCAGTTAGACGCAAAACTAAAAGAGTTCATTGCGAACTGATTCGAGAAAATTAATTTTCTCTCCCCTAATGTCGTATTTCAATTGGGAGATACAAAATGCGATGTAACTTAAGGCTTCATTTTGATAGCTCAAATTGAATGAAGTTATCTTGATACACTAAACTATTGCAAGACAAAGTTTAAAAATACAAAAAACAAAAAAAAAAACATGATAGCTGTGGAAATATCAAAAGCAAAACATTATGCAGGATCCCTTGAATTCATCACAATGTCATAAACCAAAACGTTAAGATTAGGGATCCCAGATGTCCCGTTTTTGACTAATGCGTCCCTTTGCCCCTAGAAAAATTTTCCGGACAGCTTTTTGTCCTGTATTTTAGAGTTCAAGACTGAAAAACAAAATCGATGAGTTACAATTTCTATTCTTTTACAAACATATTTTTTAACCTGCACACCAATGCTATCTCTCGCGTCTAACTCTGTGGTCAATGCCCTCATTATATAGGCAAGCACAGCCGTGGCAGATTGATGTCTTGGTAGGGGAGGGCACGTGACCTCGACACCTTGTGTGGATGTAGTCAGTAATCTAAATACAGCGAAACGATTCGCTTGGCCCACGCTATTTTAGTAGCTTGCTCCGAGAAACAGGTTGGTGCTTACAGAGTATTAATTACTGTACGGCTGCTGTTAAAATATATGGTTTTTCAATTCTCCTGTGGCCCTGTTGAACGTTGAAAATGCAGAAAAGAAAGTGTGATTTTACAGACGCTTTAAAAACTGAATTTCAGTTGGGTTTTTTAAAATCTACCAAATTGGGCGAGACAGATAAAATGGAATGTAGGTTTCTGGTGGGTTGTTTAGCGTCGAGCATGGCGGAAAGTCCGACATTACCCAGCATATTGCTACGAAAAGACATAAACCTGCATCTCGAGCTAGGTGCAAAAGTCAGCGATTTCTTTACCAAGAAAGTGATGGGAGAAGTGGAAAAGAATCTTGCTGCATAGGAAGCAACTTTCACGTATCACACGTGTTTCCACAACCAGAGTTTTTGATCAGTGGATTGTACATCTAAAATGATACGTAAGTTATATGATAGAAAATTTACGTGAGGGCAAACAAAAACACAAGCGTTAATTTTAAATGTTTTGGCCCCATTTGCAATCGAGCAATTCCAACCGGAAATGGAGAAAGCAAATTATATGTCTATCCTTATAGATGCTTCAAACCATAGTGCTTCAAAATTAGTGTCATTGGTGGTTCGATATTTCATTCCAGAAAAAGGTTTTAAAACCATGATTCTAGAATTTACAGACCTTCCTAGTGAAAGCGCAGAATGACTTACTTATTACAAATGGGATTTGTTAAAATCTTGGAAGATTGAAGATAAAATAGCCTTGTCAGCAGACAATACTAACTTCGGTGGATGTTCAAGAAAGGGAAGAAACAACGTGTACCATAAATTGAGAACTAGGTTTGGCTGTGGATTGATTGGAGTTGGTTGCTTAGCTTATATTATAAACAATGCTGTGCAAACTGCAGCTGATGCATTGCCTGTAGACAATGAGGATGTTATAGCTAAAATATGTCAACATTTTTATATATACTCTTAAGAGTCCAGTCCCCAAAATAATTTTGTGAATTTGTGGACAATGAGTATAAAACAGTTCTAGGACACTCGAAGACAAGGTGGCTGTCATTGCATGCAGCTATGAAATATATGGACTTAAAAAGCCTATTTTCTTTCAATAGATAAATGTCCGACAATGTTGAAAGACTGTTTCCAGAACCCAGTGTCAAAGCTGTTTTCTACTTTTCTGGAATTAAAATGTGAAATGTTCCATACTACGATCAGGAGCATAGAAGGCGAAGCGATATCTTTCGTTGAAGCACAGTCAATTATACAGTCACTGGTTGGAAAAATTGAAATGAGAAGAGATGAAAATTTGACAACCACCGAAAAGAAGCTACTTCTTGAGTTGCAAGAGGAAGGATTGATTAGTAAAAAGGCCTCCTAATCTCATAAAATTGATTTCTACAACACATGTGTGTCATATATAAAAAAAAAATGGTCAGTCTATGCTGAAATTAGACAGTATGTCTTGGGTGAAACTAAGAACAGCATTATCTTGGGAAAATGTTCTTCAAACAGTCCAAACTATTCATCAGACCGCTGCCATATCAAACATTGTTGAACCTGATTTGTCTGATGAAGTAATGGTATTGAAAACGAGCTCTGAAGTCCAAAGAAGATAGTGAAGTGAAGGACATGTTGAAATCCAAACATTTAGATGAAGTCTGGGTGGATCTCTTACAAAATGTTGGAGAACTATCAAATTTAAAGAAAGTAGTGGGGTTCGTTATGTGTATGCCTAGAACAAATGCGTGTCCAAAGATTTTCTCGCATGAATGCACTGTTATAACTGATGAGAAAAACAAATTGTCTGTAAAATCAATGCTTATTTGCAATCATTCGTCAATGAGGATTGTGTAGCCTTTCATGACATTCTTAAAAACAAACAATTGTTAAGTGAAATTCATTCTTCAGAAAAATATTGCAAGAGTGAGCAAGACTGATTGATTAATAAGAATAAGACTCATTTTGTAAGAAAGCATATGAGATGGATGCGCATACTAAACTTTCACTCTCAGTCGTAAGTGTCCCGTATTTTTTTCCAATGTATCTGGGTTAAGGTAGAATGCACATCATCGAAACGAAAATTAATTTTAAAACTTTTAGCTCCGCAGCAAACAGGGATCAAGACATTTTACCACACTAATTCCTGCCCTTGCGGTAATCTAAAAAATTGCAAACCTTAGAATTTCAATGACATAGTTTTCTGACAACAGAAATCAACCTTAGTAAACAAACCTGCTCATCGTCCGTGGCATCGTTGAAAGTTGGAACACTCATTCTGAAAATTACAGAAAACCTAACCTTATGTTGAAAACCACCGTTCCACGAGATATTTTCAATCAATTACACACGGCCTATGATAAACTGTTGCCAATTTAATATCTCAAAAGCTAGACCCACATGTGATTAGAAGATAAACGTAACCAAATGGCAAACTGAAGCGTCTCGTTATTTCAGATGCTTACGCTCAAGAGTCTCACCAGGGGTCTCTAATTACCCGCACAACTCACGGCCGCCTAGACGAATTCTGCATTGCTGTTGTGTGTTTTTAAGTCTGAATATCTCTGCAACTTAAAAATATAAATTAAATGATTTTTGTTTTTGCACTTGCGTCATGCGATGGTGTGTACCATTCTGTGTTTCAGACAGTTGCGATAAAAAAAGAAATGAGCAGGATAGTCTCTTTCCATGGATTTCCGACGGACCCAATAAAAAAAAAAACGTGTTGGATCTACGCAATTGGTCGCAAAGGTTTCTCCTAAATTTTATAAATAGTTTCATAATGTCATTAATTTTCGAAACCGGCAAAAGTTCAAAACGTTATCTGCAAGTTATGGGAGATGGAATGATGCATTTTAAGCGTACTAATCCTTCAATAATAACAAAACAAAATGGGCGTAAGATTTCAGATTGCTGTTCCTAATATTTGACGAATTCACAGAGAACAGTTATTTGAATTGAAAAAATATTATAAGTTATGCTCATTTTTTTATTCAGCCTTCTTCAAGTAGTAATTTCAGTTAATTGACACATTTAACTAACTTTTTTTTTACAAATAAGCCTGTAAATGTTTTGTTTTGTAGGCCTAGTTATAGCGTCTAGAAGGGAAAGTGTGCCGAGCGCCTAGCGTACTTAATGATTGGCTTGGATACCGAAATTTGTCCCCTTCGTAGACGGCGCTCCGATCGCCTTCCCTTCCCTCTTTCTTACTGTAATGGGAAACTAAATTCGTGTTACTTACTGTGAAAAGAACGGCAGTTTAGACGAAAACGTGTTGTGTTTTAGGTTTTAGAAGGAATCTGGATTACCTAATTATTATATATAAGTTATACTTAGCTCATTATGCGGAAGAGAAATAACCATTGTTTTGTGACAGGTTGCAATACTCAGTACAAAAACAGTAAGCTGTCACTCTATGGAATACCCCAAAATGATAAACTTTTACAGCAATGGCAAAGATTGATTCCCCGTGCAGATAAAAACTTTGACAAATTTAGCGCTGTATGTGAACTGCACTTTGATGAGAGATTTGTAGTTCGAAATTTTGTGCATAAAATAAACGAGGAGACTGTTAATACCCAGAGATCGGCCCATCTTGACACCAAATACAATTTCAACAATATTTCCAAACCTTCCCCATTATTTGTCAAAACCTCTGGCAAAAATGAAGAAAGTTAGCGAAACCGATGATAAGCCTGATGGTAATTTAAATAGCTTGGGATTTACTTCCAAAAGAGTTACACTGAACTGCCTTCTGAATATCAACCTTCCTTCAGAATTTAGGGGTAAGCATATTCTTGCTAATAATCCAAAGTGCATAATTTTCCATGTTCATTCATTCAAATGTGAATTGCAAATTAATTGACAACCGAAAAACTGGTTGTTGTAACCGAAAGTGAACCAGAGGTCACCTGTGAAGTGTATTTACGTGGATTAAAAATTAACACAGTTTCTAATATTACTTCTAAAGATGAATTAGAATCCATTTTTCGAGACACTGATAGGCTAACAGTATGTCATGGCACAGGCTCCATTTCAGAATTTGAAAATAACAGGAAGTACCTTGAAAGTGGAGTTATTTTTGAGAATAATTTATACAGCAAAAATTGCGTAAGGAAAGGAGCAACAGAGACTCGCCTCAAATGTAAGTATCTGTGGCACTTACTTTTGCACAAAATAGCTTATCATAGAAGAAAGGCTACATTTAAAAATAAGTATCAGAGTAAAGTTCGGAAAATCAACAGGCTGAAGAAACGGGTTATTTCGCCCTCTGATTACATAAAAAAATCCAAAACAAAAATAAGAATTTTACAGAACTTTCCATTATTGAAAAAATAGCAGAATTACCCATTAAGCAGTGGCAAATGGTTATTCATTGTTATAAGGCAGCAAAAGAAATCTGCAAGAGGTATGTCATATACCAAGGAATGGTTACTTGAATGCACATAAAAAGTCCAAAATTGTACGAGCACATACGGAAACACAAAATCATGTTCCTACCTAATAAAACAACTATTAGAAAGTATATTTCAAATTACAACACTGGTTTTGGATTCAATGCTCAGACGTCTGAAACAATTTCAAAGAAAACAAGTAAGATGCAGCCTTTTGCAAGACATGATGGTATATTAATAGATGAAGTGAAGCTTACAGAAAAACTGCAAGAAAAATCATCTGGTGAAATAATAGGGTTTGTTGATATTTGGCCATACACTTCAGAAATTGTTAAGCATACCCCATGTAATCACAAACTGGTGGTGGTGTTCCAGCCATTAAATGGAGATTGGACCCAAATAATTGGCGTTTTTCCCACAAGTAACAATATAAGTGGAACTTTGCTTGCAAAATTGAATATTATTGAAGCTGTTATTCTCACTGAAAATGCAGGTCTGTTTGTTGATTTCATTACGTGTTGGAACAGGAATATGTGGAAGACATTTGGTATATCAGCAGATTGTTCTGGAACTAAATACAGCATTATGCATCCTACATATTGTTCTGGAACTAAATGCAGCATTATGCATCCTACAGATTGTTCTAGAAAATTACATTTGATTTCATATCAGATTTTCCTCACTTAATAAAATGTGTACGGAACGCATTTGTTACCAGAGGTTTTCTTCTGCTCGAAGGGGAAGCAAGACCAGAGCATGTTGAAGCAGTATGGAGGAAGAATTCTGACATAACTACTCTAAAAGCCATGCCAAAAATTACACGTGTTCATATTCACCTGAATAACTGAGAAAATGAGGGCAAGTTATGCTGTTCAGCTTTTTAGCAACAAAGTATTAAAAGGCCTTTTTCTCTATAAGCATCATATTGAAATACAGATTGGAAGTACTAATGCAACTTCATTTTTCATGAAGTTGATGATGGAGTTAATATCTGTAATGATCTCTAGGAGTCCATCAAGTAGTCTCCGCCGCCCCGGTGGCGCAGTGGTCTAAGGCGCTGGCCTCTTATCATTCGTCCGTAAGGGGTCCGGGTTCGAATCCTGGTCAGGCATGGATGTTGTGTTTGTCTTACGGCACTGGCTCTTTCCCTTCCCTGGAACCAGTGACCCAAAATTAGGGGCGGGCGACTGCTTATAGCCCATTCGGGTTGCTCACGGTGGTCGTTAAACCTCCAATAAAAAAAAGTAGTCTCCGTGTAGATTCTAAGGGATGCAAAGTGTTTAATGATTTTCTGTTATATTTAGATAAATGGGAAACTTTTGCAGGAGATAAGAAGATTGGGTTTTTAAGTGCTAGAGGATTACGAGTCACTAAAAGCAGTACCATCTCTGTACTAAAATATCTAACAGTAACCTTGAACTACAAGTATGTAATGACATCGCGCTTGAGTCAAGGCTCAATAGAAAACCTTTTTGGTATTATTCGGCAACTGTCAGGCTGCAATTACCACCCCACTGCAGCAGAATTTTCAGGGACCATTCAGTGTTTAAGTTTTTATAATCTGGCTAAGCCTGTAAAGTGTGGTACTAGCTGCACAACAGAAATCATCAATTCCCTTATTGAGCCAAGTGACACGGTTACAAACCTAATGTTTTGTTAAATTTAAATGAACTTTTAAGTGAGGGAATGCTAGATAATGTGAAAGATACCTTGAATAGGTCTGCATATTCTGATTGTGCTTCCCTTTTCCCACATAATTCCCATAACCAGTTGTTAGTTTATGTTGCAAGTTATGTAGCTAGGAAATGTGTTCCAATAACTAAATGCAAAGATTGCACCAAAATGTGTTTAACATGCAGTATTGGAGGCCAGATTTTCTGGAACATTGATACGAGAATTTGATAAAGGTGGCTTATTATATCTATCAAAGGAACTCCTAGTTCTTGTCAGTCAACTGGAAGGTATTCTTACACATTATTTCAGCACCGAAAAACTACATATTCTAGCTATCTTGATGATAAAGAAAATTAAATTCATTGGTTGTGCAGAACACAGTGAAGATGTGGCATGTAAGATTTCAAAATTTTATTTACTGACACAGTTGCATTTCTATATAAAGGGACTTAATAAGATTCACAATGATAATAGAGAAAAAATGAAGTACCTTAAGCTGAGACGCTGCAAATGAAGTCTCTGGATCTGGGTGTTGAGGTTCTTTTTATGAGGAAGCGAGTGAGAGACAGCTTTATACTTACTGTGAAGTCAGTCAATAGCTCTCACTTATAATTACTGTGGAGTCGGTAGATATATACTGACTCCACAGTAATGCTACAGATCAAAACCTCACCCCGAGAGTTCCTCAAAACCAACTTAACAGTTAATAAGAACTTTGCCACAGAACAGGTTCAGTCATTCAAACCCAGGGGTTTGAACTTAGTCACATTATCAATGTTCAACTCTGAGCAAGCAGAGCAGACACTGCTGTGTTTACTGATCTACTATATATTACCATATGTATGCATATGACCGTATTAAAAAGAATGGATAACTTTGGGGGTATGTAGCAGTGGCTAGTTAACTTTTCCTTCATTAAATATATGTATGCACATAGCAGACAGTAAGCCTAATGCATATGCAAATAAGTGATCCTAGAAATTTAACCCAAACTCATTAAAAAAAATTCCAGCCTAAAATGAGGTTAAGAAATGTTCAGGTTGTTAACAAACTTAGAAAAGAAAGTTACAAAAACTGATAAGTTATTTAGGGATTCAAAATTCATTTCTGTAAATGTATTTATTTAAACAAAAAATATATTTTTTGCTCTCCCCACCTCCCAAGTAACTGCATCAATGGTAAAAGATAAAAGACGTTCAAAAATTGCAATGGTTGCTACCAACTATGCTGGGGTCAGAAATGTATTCTGAAGTAATTCCATTGTGTGGAATTATTACAGAATATATTTACTTTACTGGTAATTAACGGTTCAGCAGATATTAATATACAAAAAGATTTTAAATCACATGTGTGGTAGCAATAAGTAATAATATTGCAGAGTTACTATTTTTCGTTAAAAATGTTTAGAACTGTGGGATTCATTTAGCAAACTGTACCACTCCTTCATCTTTTTTTTTAATGTTCAAATCCCAAAATTACTGATGGCAATCTATTAATGCACTTTTTTTCAATCAACATTTAGCTTTAGCATTTCCAGCATTGATAACTAGGGCTTTCATGATGGAATTATATACTACAAAATTCAGTATTTTGGAGAAAACTTGCAAAATGCCATAAGTGATTGTGACTAATTTACACTTTACAAGGTGGTGTAAAAGTAATAAAAAAGGAAACTAAACAGGTATTAAATTTATTCCTGGAAATTTAATTATGTGTGAAAACATCTAATAGTTGCATTCACAAATTCTTGCCCTTTGATTCAATTGAATTTTCTAAGATGCCTAAAAATCAAGTTGTGTGTTATTTATTTTTTGTGTAATGTTACTTTTTAAATCGCTCTCCCCAGTTCTGTTCTAATATGCTGATAAATTTCTCTGTTCCTATACAATTGAGAAATGGTTTTTGATAAAAATTTCAACAACTGCTGCACTAGCCTTTGACATATAGCAGCCTGCAATGAATTAATCAAACTTCTACTTTATAAAAAATAAAAATTTTAAATGGGATGCTTACTTTTGCCTTACTGTATAAATTGAATAAAGCTTAACCAATGTGCTGAGATGTGGCGATATTGTAAAAAATAATGCTCGATACATGCAAGTAATGCAAGATTAAAACATTGCTTTATTACAAACTGCACGTGGCTTCTGTATGGAAATGCCTAAAGCCATTTTTAATTAACTCTCATCAGCACTCCTTTGGTCCCCATGCTGATGAGAGTTCAATACTCAAAACCGGTGCACGTCAGGGGGTTAGTTTTTTCACATGTGCTTCAACATTTGTTTCAGTTGGTGTAAATTATATCTGTATTACCTATTCCCAACTACTAGCGGCATTAAGCAACGTTGTTACATGTTTACATTGTACACAATGTGTCACTTTGCGTACCTTACTGGGACAATAAAGCTTTCTGGATTTACTGAGGGGATATCAGTATGAGACTGAAATAGTTACAATTTCAGAAATTAAGAACAAATAAGTCTTGGTAAATTATTTGCTCCCCCACAAATATTTTTTCATTTAATAGTAAAATTTACCTAAAAGTATAAAAAAAAAGTCCCCCCAAATCAGCCACTTTCCTTTTTTTTTTTTTTTTTTGCGTTTTTTTCTGAACAATTACTGGTAAATGTTTTCTCACACATGCATTATGACCGAAATTATGCTTCAGTCAGTGAGGAATGTCATTGTAAATGCGTGTGACACAGCTTAAATAAGGTGGTACACACCGTTTTTTAAACCAGTCAGTAACAGGCAAAAATAATTTTTGTTAAGCCTCTTAAAAATACGAAAAACTTACGCAACATTTATATATATCAGCTATATCCACACCAATCATTATGTACGTTGGGAGCTCAGCACACTTCCCCTTTTTGACACTATATATCAGCCGTTTCTGTATCGTTTGAAGAGTAGACACATGGATGCACAACTTTATATTTACATGCCCCCACGTATTTACTTCAAACAGTAAATTTTGTCCACTATCCCTAAATTGTTTTTAAGGAGAGCTCTGTCTCTGACTTGCAGCATTAAATTTGTTGAACCACGGCATTACTTATACCTGGTCATAAGCCTAACGGGAGAGGGTGTAAAAAAAAATCCCAGATTTTCCGAGTCATGGATCCCCCAAATGTTTCGGGTATATAATGATATGCATTTCTTATGTGAACCAACTAAATTATTTAATAATATGTAGTTCTTCGCAGAATGCAAACACATGTATAATGTGTACTTAATAAAACAGCAATGTTGATTAAACATGGTTACCAACATCGTTGGCATATATATATATACATAATCTGTGATCAGACACCCTCCAGATTTTGAAACATGGTTACGCCACTGTACCTGATGGTCACTGGCGAACATAGCCGATGCTGACACTTAAGCATTCAATTCAAAATAAGCACATTCAATATAATGTCCCATACAAAAAAGTCTTGCAATTTCTATATATACAGCAGGGGCGGCTCCTGCAATAGGGAACTGTGGGGCTGCAGATCCCACCCCCTAGCCAAAGCAGTTTTTTTCATGCCGTGCCGAGAGAAAGAGTTTTCTAAACTCAGCTGGAAGTTTTTCCTACATAACGCCACTGGGGTGAAAGGAACGCTGGCGGTCTGCTCTGACTGCTATTGAAACCAACTCATGTGGGAAACTCTGCCTATTTCCACATCAAATCGTTTTCTTTGAATAAAACGTTCCTGGGGGCAGCTTTGATTGGAGCTCTCGCGGGTACAGCAGATATGAATGGTCCTCGGAGTTGTTCGCCAGTGACGTAGCTACAATACAGTCTCTAGTTGGCTGCGAATGCATTGCCCGGGCCTTACCGCGGCGATGCATTAAATTTTTAGTTTGTTCCTGCTTTTATTCAACATGATAATTCTATTAATAATCTAAAGCAACTTATGGGATTTTACTAGGAAATTTTTTCATTAATAGCAAATTTTCGGAGAAAACTCTTCTCCTTCTTCAGGCTGTCTTGTTGTTGTCACTTTTTCCTTGTCACTATCACGGTTACGGTTTACCTTGACGGTTTAGGTTATTTTTCAACAAATCCTGCCAGATGTTAGGCAGGGAAAATCCTTTGCAGTCATTGATGATGGAATTTTGATTTTTCTCAATCTCTATTCCTTCTTTCAGTTTTCTTTTTTGGAAATTGCTTTGGAAACTGATTACTTTAAGGGAATTCCAATCCATGCTGTGCCCAGTTTCTCTAACATGCCTATCTAATCCAGTCTTGTTGGAGCAATTTTTTATAGCTGCTTTATGCTCAGCTATACGAGTTTCTAGTCTGCGACCTGTTTCACCTATGTAAGATAGTCCATAACTACAATTTACTTCATAAACTACTCCTTGCATTTTTAAAATATCTTCTTCTCTTTGAACTATTTTAGGGAAAAAAATTTTAACTTTGTTCTCTAAACTTGGAGCTAGCCTAATATTGTATTTTTTACTAATTCTCTTTAAAGCCTCAAATAAACCTTTGTGATAAGAAATTTTTCTAGTGAATTTTACTTCTTGCTTTTGTGGGTTCTTCGTACCATTAAAATTCAGAAGCTTCTCAATTTCTTCTTTAGGATAGTTATTCTCTGCAAGTATGACTTTAAGCTCTTCTTTTTGGGCTTCTTTTTTATCTGCAGTAGAAACTATTTTATTAATTTTTTCTAAAAACTGACTTGCTACATTTTTCTTAATAGAAACTGGATGATGCGAATTGAAATCCAGTAGTCTTTTAGTATTCATTGGTTTTTTATACCAACTAGTGAGGAATTTTTCATCTTCATAATAGATAGTAATATCTAAGAAGTTTATTCTTCTTTCTTTTTGAAGTTCAATAGTGAACTTAAGGGAATTCAATGAATTAGATGATTCCATTGATGTCTTCTAACATTGATGTCTTCTACCCTTGTAATTTTTTCCCGATCCACGAGTTCCTCTTTGTATTTTCCCTGTTTCCTTGTTACATCAAACATGATTCTTTCAGTTGTCTGCAACCTCGGTATATCTATTTTAATTGAGGCCCATGTCACTGCTCCGCGTAACAACTGGAATTAAGAAATAATGCATCAAACAAAGTTTTATACGCCGATTATTTTCTTCATATATGTGGCCATCGCTTGATATCTGTTGCATAATTCAGGTATCGGTTACCTCTAGATTTTTCCTATCAATCGCTAAATATAAAATCTAAATATTTATTTCTTTTAAAAAAAAGCACATTCGATCAATAGAGTATATATATATATATATAATATATATAAATTATTATTAAACAGACAGCATCTGCAGGCTCAGCAACTTAGCTTTCGAAGTGATATCTACAAAATTGGAATGCAGCCCAGCCCCTCCATCTCAGCTTACCACTAGCGGCTACTGAATACTGATATACAGTTAAATTTTCCAAACAGCACGTCTTTACTTATATCCAAATATCCATGCCATTTGTTTGCGTTTTGGTAGGCATTCTTCGAGGAGGTAGCATAATATCAATTTAATTCAAGCGCACGTAAAATTCTATTTTTAAAATAAATTTGTCGACGCTGCACTCTGCGGCAGACTTAAGACATTTTAGCGAGTTCTGATTACGGTTAAATGTGTTTCCAAAATCGCACACTTAAGAAAACCGTACACTTACATTTCTTACATCCTATTTTCGTAATCCAGCCCCTGTTGTTTGATGCACAACACTACACAGACACCGTCTGCAGCGCCGCGATGCGGCGTGGGACATATTTCGAATACAGTTTTTGAGCTCGCACGGCACACTTTCCCTTCTAGACGCTATAGCCTAGTATATCTTTTACTTCCATACAAGCCGACACTTATAGTGACTTTGTAAAGGGCTACGAATATTTGCATTTCAGCTTGAAAAGAGATGCATAAAGCTTCGATAACGGCAGTCGGACGGAACGGTAATTTCTCATCGCGTTCTCTCTATCGATCCTGTTCTGTTGTTATTTCCATTTTTATTCCCCTCATGAATGTTTGCATTTCAGCTTGATAATGAGACAAAAATAACGAAGTTGGAAACTTTATAAAAATTAATGCCTGGAGGGCAAAGGTGTTCATCCCCCCTAAGTGCACCAAGTTATCTAAAATAGTTATACAAGTTATCTAAATGTTGTTCTACTAGTTACATATTTCATGTCTTTATATCTTCCGTTAAGACCTAACTACCCTGTATTTATGTTCGTAGTATACCGTCCTATTACGGTCTCTATTAATTTTTTTTCACGAGTACGATTCTTCAAACTGACTGATAGTCAGTTTAGCTATTTATTTTAAATTCTACGCAATTTTCTTATCAAATACTTCGATATTGATACTAAACAATCTGTAAATACTGAAAGTTGATAGAACGAACTTTTGGGCATCCCCAACAAGAATAAATATTTCACACGTCATTCATACAATAAAAGGCAGTTAAAAGGATGATGCTAACTTATTTCAGTGAAAATATTACATATGCATCACTTGGTACCACATTTTTGGACTTCAGAAAGGTAAGTTTCAACGGTAACTTCTGTCGTAACTCAAACAGAAAACGGGACGTTTTAAAGCGTCATTCCGCGTTTTGAGCAGAACGTACCTCTAATCAACTGTGGGTCTAACATGGAGATAGGAAATATAGGAGACACCTTAACCGCAGATTTCTGAAGCCGATCTGTTTCCTGCAAGGAGGTTATACTGTTATGATCAAGGAGGTTTTATTACTGGAGACACCACTCATATCCTCGCAGCATTGGCCGCCTTAGGTTACGATATCCCTCCGCGTGCTTGGTTACCCTCTTGGTCGTGTCTGCCATATGAAATCATTGAAAATTTGTGATTTTTAGAAGCTCATATCTTTTGTTAAACTGGTTTGTCAACGTAGATATTTTTCTGTGTTTGACAGCATGCATTAGCTTGTTCATATTTAGTTTCCATGGGATCCTGCGTTGCATTCAGCTGTGCAAATAAATTTGAAAAGAAAATACCTGGTAACCTCATTCCACCGGTTAATATCACTTTGTTTTTCGTTTACTAGGTTTAATTAAGTTCTTTGGGATTCAATCGTCGATTGCAATTTACTGTGAATGGCTACTGTATATTTTGCTGTGATTTGCTTCCTTTTAGCATAGTATGTAATGTTCTAAATTTGTAGCAAAATTAAAGAAGTCACTAGGTTTACGTAGGTTATACAAAGCTGTTTACGAAAGCTGTAGCAAATTTTTCTGGAATAGTTTAGGTTATGTAATCGGAGGGGTATTCATAACTGAACCACGTTTAAAAGGATGTTCAATATAACTACATTATTAAGATAATCGTCTTTGAATTATTAATAACCCACCTATAATTATGACAGTGTTCATATCCAAAAACTTTGCACTATAAATAACAACGATAGGAATTAGCTACAGTTACCAAAAGTTCCTCTATTTCTTTTTTCCTGTTTTAGGGCTTGACCAGTATACTAAATTGCATATTTGACCATAGCTAGTACATAATACTAATTTTAAAACTAATAGACAAGGTTCTTTTTATAGTGTGCTACAAGATCAGTTAATAGAACTGGAGCTCCTTTATTTAAAACTGAACTTCACAGAACAAATACAGATTCTATGGATTAGCAGAGGATATTAAAACAGTAACTTTTGCATGTAAGACACTGCACTCACTGTTTCTTGGAATTATATGACAACGCAAAACATCACTGTTAATATCTCCTGATTCACAACACGACCACTTCGAATGTGAAACATAAAATGATGGTGATACTAAACACAGTAGATGAGAAAAGTGAAAGTTGAAACACAAAGGGTGCACAGATATTTAAAAGATTAAAAAAAAAAAGAATAGAAGTAGACAAATGAACAACGAAACATTTGAAAGTGACCGAACATGAGTACTTTACAGTGAAGATTTGCAATTCTGGCTCCTCTCAAACTATGAATGACGCGGTAAACATATGTATGTACATTTTGATTTTTGAAGAAATATTGTCATAATACATGGAAATACAGTAGAATTATCAACACAGCAATCGCACATCTCTAAATTGCCTGTCAAAAATATATTTTGATTCTCTTCTGCCACCCCATTTCTAGTCATTGCACATTTTTGGTATTCTAAAACTTCATGTTCTCTTATTCATTCTACAAAGCAGTAAACATTTTAGGATCATCAGTTACTTTGATATTCCATAAATAAGCTATAAGTCAAATATATTTCATTCACTTCTGGTACCAAATGTTTTCTTTACCTAATTTAGTTGCTATTCTGTAATGCATGTACGCCGCCCCGGTGGCGCAGTGGTCTAAGGCGTTGGCCTCTGATCATTCGTCCGTAAGGGGTCCGGGTTCGAATCCCGGTCAGGCATGGATGTTGTGTTTGTCTTACGGCACTGGCTCTCTCCCTTCCCTGGAACCAGTGAACCTAAATTAGGGACGGGCGACTGCTTATAGCCCATTGAGTTGCTCACGGCTGTCGTTAAACCTCCAATAAAAAAAAATGCATGTACATGTTCTGAGATTAAACATGAGGATGTAGCACGTGACGTCATCGAGAAGTTTCTTTAAGTGGCAACAGTCCTTGCAAGTTCCTGAAGGACAAATACAGCTGGCTGTCCTGCAGTTATTGTCTAAAATGCGATCATTAGTGATCAATGTTAACAAAAAATATTGAAGAGTTAGACTCTTCAAAGGTAAAAAATATTTTAAAGGTTAGTTTTATCTATAAGTCAGTGATTTCTGGTAAAGCTGGGAACCTACATTTTACTTGTTCAAATGCTGTTGGCGTGCAGTGCTTGTACTTATTGGGCCAGTCGTTCCACTTGTTGATTCGAAGTTTTCAAGTTGAATTTAAAAGGTGTTGGGTTTTGTTTTGCGTAGGTTTTATTGCTACTGACTATTTTCTGATAGAACACCCTTCAGAGTTTGTCTCTTAATAAAAAAAATAATTCCTAAATCAACGCTTCGGTATCGAATCTGCACTTCTGTGCGCTTGGGTTTTTCACCTTCAGCGATTTCTATTCAGAAGGTTCCTGTCTGATCAAGGATGTGTTGAAACTTTTTATAGAGCTGAAAGTTAATTTGTTAGCCAATTTGACTGTTAGTGAGAATCAAATCTCTTCGGCTGTTCTGGATTTTTTAGGAGAGCTGGACCCACTTTTTTTGCGAATTTTCGGCTTTTCACTTAGTATTTTCACTTTTAAGATTACTTGGCTCTCAGTGTTGGGAGATTTTTGTTTTTTACTTTAATATTTCGTTCTATATATTTCCTTCCCAAACCACCGTTGATTTTATTTTTAGTAACCTGGATTTTTAACAGGAGCTGGAGTACACTTTTGTCGAGAAATGCACATAATGGATAAAATTATTTCCAAATGAAATGTATTTTTTCTGTGTCTAAGTCTGTTTACAGACTGGGATTATGCTGCTAAATTTATTTACGGATAAATAGCGTAGGGCGCAAATCAAAATTGTTTTTTTTCACCACAATTTTGCGTGGAAAAACAGATTTTGCTCTAAATTTTTCTAAGTCTTCGAAATCGCTTCCCAGAGCTAAGAAAAACACTTTTTATTGAAGAGTTCCTAATTACTCACTAATTATTGATCACACTAAATTACCATGTAAAAGAATATCCACGATAATAAAATGTTATTTGCTTCAAGACTTTTATATGCCTCGAGCTATTGTATGGTAAAGGCGGTTCGACCAAAACAAAGTAATGAGGATGTAGCACGTGACGTCATCGAGAAGTTTCAGTGAAGTGGCAACAGTCCCTGCAAGATCCTGAAGGACAAGCATAGCTGGGGCTGTCCTGCACTCAGTGTGTATGCAGTCATCAGCGGTCGGTGTTTATTATAAACATTTGAAGCCGAAATACCTAGATTTTTTGGCATTATGAATTACGGTAATAGAGGAAATCAAGACAGTAAGTCTTTTTCAGGCACCAGCTGCTGTCTCTAAAAGCAGTACCAAGCCGCCCCGGTGGCGCAGTGGTCTAAGGCGCTGGCCTCAGATCATTCGTCCGTAAGGGGTCCGGGTTCGAATCCCGTCACGCATGAATGTTGTGTTTGTCTTACGGCACTGGCTCTCTCCCTTCCCTGGAACCAGTGACCCTAAATTAGGGACGGGCGACTGCTTGTAGCCCATTGAGTTGCTCACGGTGGTCGTTAAACCTCCAATAAAAAAAGAAAAAGGCGGTACCGAAAAAATTCCCTTATATGCCAAACGAACAATTCCCAGAGCTTAGAAAACACTTTTTTTTTAAAAGTTACTCTTCAAAGGCAGAGAATCTCTTAAATGTTATGTTTTATCTAGAAATCAGTGATTTCTGGTGAAGCAGAGAATCCATCTTTTACTTGTTCAAACGCTATTGGAATGCAATGCTACTTATGGGGCCTGGAGTTTCATTTGTTGATTCAAAGTTTTCAAGTTGAATTTAAAAGGTGTTGGCTGTTTTTTGGCGTAGGTTTCATTACTACTGACTATTTTCTTATAGAACATCTTTTAGAGTTTGTCTCTTAGTCAAAATATTTCTTAAATAAACGCTTCGGTCCCCAATCGGAATTTCTGTGCACGTGTTTTTTTGTGTTTTCTCCAAGGACTTCTTTTCAGAAAGTTCCTGGTTGATATAGGGAGTGTTGAAACTTTTTATAGGGCTAAAAGTTAATTTGTTAGCAAACCTGACTTTTACTCAGATTCAAATCTCTGGCTCTTCTGTATTTTTTAGATCTAGAGCACACCGTTAACCTGACTCACTTTTTTTTGCGAGTTTTCGGCTTTTCACTTTTTAGGCTATTTGGCTGTCAGTGTTGGGGTTTTTTTTTACTACTTTGTTCTATATGATAACCCCCCCCCCAAAAAAAAAAAACTACCGTTGATATTTTTTTGTACACCTGAATTTTTACCTGGTGCTGAAGCACACTTTTGCGGAAAAATGCAAATAATGGCTAAAATTATTGTACAAATAAAATCCTTTTTGATGGCTAGGTCTGTTTACAGGTCGGTGTTATGCTACTAAATTGATTTACGGATAAGTAGATTATAGGGTACAAATCTCAGCAAAATTATTTTATTTTTTCACCACAATTTTACGTAAAAAAAAAATTGCTCATTTTTCTGAGGCTTGGAAATCGCTTCCCAGAGCTAAGAAAGACACATTTTGTTGAAGAGTTAAACTCTCAAAAGGCATAGAATCTCACAAGGGTGAGTTTTATCCAAAATCAGCGATTTCTGGAAAGAAAGAAAACCTATTTTTTTTATTCAGATCTCCGCACCTGGGAAGGAAGATAACCTTACTTATTAAGGCAGCTTACTTATTTTCTCCATAAATTACTGATTACTCACGAATTTGTGATCGTTCTAAATGACCCTGTAAAAGAATACAGACGACGAGAAATTGTTGTATGCTTCGTAACTTTTATATGCCTCGAATTGTTCTGCAGTAAAGGCGCTTCGACCAAAGACGAAGTAATCGAAAATATTTACTATTTGCACTTTCGGAAAACTTTTTGCATCACCTGCGAAGATACTTGCATTCAGCACATAAGGATCTTTTCCTTCAATCTCTTTAATTTTTTTCCAAATACCGCATTTTGTACGTGGAAGTTAAAGTTTCAAAGTAAGAAGCCATCATTTCAACGAGGCTGGTTGTCCTTTAGTTACGTTACTAAGGCTCGTTGCCATGCTGAGAGTCACGTGTCTGCTACATCCTCATAGAAAATATTTACTATTTGTACTTTCGGAAAACTTTTCGCGTCACCTTCGAAGATACTTGCATTCTGCACATACAGATATTTTGAGATGAAGTCAATAATTGACTCATAATAGTAAAACTAATGACAAATTGCCCATGGAAGATTGAAAGGGAAGTGCTCACTTTGTTTATTCGTTGAAATATCGTCCCAGATAATCGTTAACAAGGCAATCTCTTTTTTCATTAATTTGGCATGAAGAGACTTAAAAATATATTTGGTTTTTGGAGGAAGTTTCGAGGCCCCCCAAATTCTGAGGCACGCGCACAAATCAGGCCCTGAACATTTTATCAAGTCAGATTTCCTTTACTATCAGCAGGACTTGTAAATCCAGTTTCCACAAACTTATAAATTGTATATTTTCTTGCTATATTTTAAAACTGCACCCTTTAAAAAAGTACCCCCCCCCGAAAAAGTTCCCTTTCTAATAAGGCCTGTAGTTTTAAAATTATTTACATTCTGACCTTTGAAGCCCACCACAGTTCTAACCAAACCAGTTGGAATTTCCTACCTACATTAGAAAAAACTAAAATCAGTCAAGTGCTTAAAGCATTTATAAAAAATAAAATGGAGACACAGTAACGTCATATTTTGGGTCTGATTTTTAAATTACTTTGAACAAGCTCGCAGATACCCCATTTTTTCTATAAAGGCTTGGAAATGAAATCTAGATATTTCATGAATTTTTGTTTTTTTTTAAATAATAATATTCAATGGGAATATTGTTCCCCCTCCCCTTGTTTATTTGCTTAAGAACAATCATAATTGTTCTTCAAGTAAAACATACGTGGAATGGCGTTGTTTACCTTAATTTTCCTCCTGACAACATGGCAGAAGTGTTCCCTCCCTTCAAAGTGCGATCTTTTGAAAATTTCACTCATAATACAAATTCTCTGAAGCTTGGCCGTTAAAATTTACATGATAAACAATATTTAATGATAATCCGCTAAGACAGAGAAAGATTTTAAACGCTTTACAAAATTATGTTTAGTATAAACACATTTTAAATCGTCAGTTCATATACGACTCAGTCGTTACGAAAACACTTTTTTAGATCTCTTTTCCTCCATGAAAATCTAAGTTTTTGTACTGAAATTCCTTTCATGTAAACCTAAGAGTTTCTTAAACCTATTCCACTGCTTTTCCATTTCGCTTATAATTTAAGACAATGTAAAATCTTAAGAAAACGAACAGTGTCTCACTCATGCTTTCCTACGTAAAATCGTCTGCTTTTGCATCTTGAGGGTAACCTCGCTATAGCGTCTAGAAGGGAAAGTGTGCCAAGCGCCTAGCGTACGTAATGAGCATGATCATATGTAGATTATTTTAGGAAGGGAGTGTCTGACCCGAGGTCTTAAACAACCCTTAGAAATAGGAAACTAGGAGATTTGAGCTGGAGCGCCCGATAGGAAAGTGACACGGAAGCGAAGTAGAAAGGGGGAGGAAGACGCCCTTATTTATTACCGGGGGGCCAGTACACGGGGTCCGACGGCTTAACGTGCCCATCCAACGCACGACGGGTATTTAGTGAATCGAGCGTTCGTACCTTCCTGGGATGGAACCTGAGGCACCTCCCGTGGCAGTCACGAACGTTGCCCACTCGGCCACCCGCGGCCTTTAGCGTACGTAATGATTGGCGTGGATACCGGAATTTGTCCCCTACGCAGATGGCGCTGCGATCGCCTTCCCTTCCCTCTTTCTTACTGTGATGGGAGCGGGAAACTGAATTCGTGTTGCTAACTGTGAAAAGAGCTGCAATTTAGACGAAGACGTGTTATGTGTTAGGTTTTAGAAGGAATGCGGATTACCTATATATTGTATATAAGTTATACTTAGCTCATTATGCGGAAGAGAAATAACCATTGTTTTGTGCCAGGTTGCAATACTCAGTACAAAAACAGTAAGCTGTCACTCTTTGGAATACCCCAAAATGATAAACTTTTACAGCAATGGCAAAGATTGATTCCCCGTGCAGATAAAAGCTTGACAAATTTAGTGCTGTATGTGAACTACACTTTGATGAGAGATTTGTGGCTCGTAATTTTGTGCATAAAATAAACGAGGAGACTGTGTTAACATCCAGAGATCGGCCCATCTTGACACCAGATGAAATTCCAACAATATTTTCAAACCTTCCCCATTATTTGTCAAAACCTCTGGCAAAAAAGAGGAAAGTTAGGGAAACCGATGATAAGCCTGATGCTAATTTAAATAGCTTGGAATTTACTTCCGAAAGAGTTACACTGAACTGCCTTCTGAATATCAACCTTCCTTCTGAATTTTGGGGTAAGCAAATTCCTGCTAATAATTCAAAGTGCATAATTTTCCATGTTTATTCACTCAAATGGGAATTGTCAAATTCATTGACAACCGAAAAACTGGTTGTTGTAACCGAAAGTGAACCAGAGGTTACCTGTGAAGTGTATTTACGTGGATTAAAAATTAACACAGTTTCTAATATTCTAAAGATGAATTAGAATCCATTATTCAAGACACTGATAGGCTAACAGTATGTCATGGCACAGGCTCCATTTCAGAATTTGAAAATAACAGCAAGTACCTTGAAAGTGGAGTTATTTTTGAGAATAATTTGTACAAAAAAATTGTGTAAGGAAAGGAACAATAGAGACTTATCTCAAATGTAAGTATCTGTGGCGCTTACTTTTGCACAAAATAGCTTATCATAGAAGAAAGGCTGCATTTAAAAATAAGTATCAGAATAAAGTTCGGAAAATCAACAGGCTGAAGAAACGGGTTATTTCGCCCTCTGATTACATAAAAAAAATCCAAAACAAAAATAAGAATTTTACAGAACTTTTCATTAATGAAAAATTAGCAGAATTACCCATTAAGCAGCGGCAAACGGTTATTCATTGTTATAAGACAGCAAAAAGGAAATCTGCAAGAGGTATGTCATATACCTGGGAATGGTTACTTGAATGCTTACTAATGCACATAAAAAGTCCAAAATTGTACGAGCACATACGGAAACACAAAATCATGATCCTACCTAATAAAACAACTATTAAAAAGTATATTTCAAATTACAACACTGGTTTTGGATTCAATGCACAGACGTTTGAAACAATTTCAAAGAAAACAAGTAAGATGGAGCCTTTTGCAAGATATGGTGGTATATTAATAGATGAAGTGAAGCTTACAGAAAAACTGCAAGCAAAATCATCTGGTGAAATAATAGGGTTTGTTGATATTGGGCCATACACTTCAGAAACTGTTAAGCATACCCCATGTAATCACAGACTGGTAATGGTGTTCCAGCCATGAAATGGAGATTGGACCCAAAGAATTGGTGTTTTTGCAACTAGTAGCAATATAAGTGGGACTTTGCTTGCAAAATTGGGTATTGAAGCTGTTATTCTCACTGAAAATGCAGGTCTGTTTGTTGATTTCATTACGTGTTGGAACAGGAATATGTGGAAAGACATTTGGTATATCAGCAGATTGTTCTGGAACTAAATACAGCATTATGCATCCTACAGATTGTTCCAGAAGTTTACATTTCATATCAGATTTTCCTCACTTAATAAAATGTGTACGGAACGCATTTGTTACCAGAGGTTTTCTTCTGCCCGAAGGGGAAGCAAGACCAGAGCATGTTGAAGCAGCATGGAGGAAGGACTCTGACATAACTACTCTAAAAGCCATGCCAAAAATCACACGCGTTCATATTCACCCGAATAACTTTGAGAAAATGAGGGGCAAGCTATGCTTTGCAGCTTTTTAGCAACAAAGTAATAAAAGGCCTTTTTTTCTATAAGCATCATATTGAGATACAGATTGGCAACTGCATTACTCATAAAGTTGATGATGGAGTTACTAACTGTAATGATCTCTAAGAGTCCATCAAGTAGTCTCCGTGTAGATTCTGAGGGTTGCAAAGTACTTAATGATTTTCTGTTATATTTAGATAAATAGGAAGCTTTTGCAGGAGATAAGAAGATTGTGTTTTTAAGTGCTAGCACAGCTGCAGGATTACGAGACACTATAAGCAGTACCGGGATGTAAGGTCAGAGGAGGCGCAACATCACAGCCTCTCCTCGACAAATGTCAACCCCGCCTTCTCGTGGTGCATCCTGTTCACACTAAAGGGGCTCTGACGACCGCCAATAGCGGTATAACTATACCATCGGGATTACAGGAAATGCTATCACACACTCACCAACCCGCTTGGCCAGCGTGGTGAGTTATGGCCAAACCCCTCCAAAATGACTCCACAACTTAAATCTTGGCCCTGTCTCCGGCAGCTGGAATGTACCTGGCCAAGGCAGCGGCCAGTGCGACATGAAGGCAGAGGGTGCTAAGAATCCCCAGAGGACCGGACTAGGCTGCCATCTGATGCTGACTTTGGCTACGTATAATGGACGCTCCCTATCTTCTGATTCAAGGCTTCTTGAATTGGAAGAGGAACTACACAGGATCAAGTGGAACATCGTCGGGCTAAGTGAGGTAAGGAGAAAAGGAGAAGATCTCATTGAACTGAAAAGTGAACATCTCTTCTACTACCGTGGGACAGATACTGGCAGAACTAGTGGTGTTGGATTTATAATAAACAAGAAACTGAAGGATAAAGTTGTAGAAGATGAAAGTTTCTCTGACAGAGCTGCACGACTCGTTATCCAACTCTCGAAAAGATACCAGGCTCAGATTATTCAAACTTATGCACCCACCACAAGTCATCCTGAAGAAGAAATTGAATAACTTTATGAGGAAAATCGTCATCTAAATAATAAACGTAAGCAACATTTGAAAATAATTATGGGAGATTTCAATGCAAAAATAGGGCAACGGCAACAGAATGAAACTTCAGTAGGTAAATTCGGTCACGGCAACAGAAACCAGCGTGAAAATACTCTCGTAGAGTTTGCAGAGGCAGAACGGTTTTTCATCATGAACTCCTTTTTCAAGAAAAAGGCACACAGGAAATGGACATGGAGACATCCAAATGGGACGACAAGTGAAATTGATTTTATTATGTGTAACAAAAAATTCGTCATGGAAGACTGCAGTGTGCTAAAGAAGTCTAACACAGGTAGTGACCATAGATTGGTGAGATGTAAGATGCACCTCAATACTAAACTCGAACGTGGCAAGCTCATAAGACAAACAAAATGTATTGACATAACCAACCTTAAAAACACCATAATACCTACAAGTTGGAACTGAAGAACAGATTCTCTGCTTTAGAAGGCTTAACATCGGAAGAAGGGGATATTTCTGAAGTTAACAGAAAAGTAACCAAAGCTCTTATGGAAACAGCAACAAAATTAGCTGGGTCTAAGAACAAGTTGCATGTGAACAAATTATCAGGAAAAACCAAAATGTTGATGCAAAAACGAAGAGAGATGAGGACAACTAAAAAAGATGTGACTTCCAAAGTGGAATATATAGAGCTATGCAAGACAGTACGAAAAGTATCACTGACGACGTAAGGAAATTCAACTGTGAACTAGTGAGGAAAGCAATTGAAAACAACCAAAGCCTAAAGATAGCAAAGCGATATCTCAGTAAAGGAAGAAAACAGATTATGGCACTGAGAAAAGAAAATGGTTCTGTAACAAGAAATAGAGGCGAAATTTTGACAAGAGTGAAAGATTTCTCCTCCAAATTATATGAAAGGGATGATACATGTACTCCAGACATCATGAAAGGTACCAGTACCAGAGTTCTTCCAGTCCTCCCAGCAGAAGTTGCACATGCAATCAATCAAGAACGTGAAGCGGGGAAAAGCTCCAGGAGAAGATGGAATTACTGTAGACATCATACAAGAAGCAAGTGGAGAAATCGAAACAGTACTCGCCCAAATTTTCACTCGATGCCTTGATGAAGGGAAGATTCCTGAGGATTGGAACAACGCTACAATGATCCTGCTACATAAAAAGGTGACATTGAGGATCTCAGGAACTACAGACCTATCGACCTCCTATCAGTGGTTTATAAAATCTTCACTAAAGTTCTTTCACACCGCTTGAAGGTAACACTGGACATGGCTCAACCGAGAGAACAAGCTGGATTCAGGAGTGGCTACAGCATAATAGATCATATCAACGTACTGAGAGAACTAATTAAAAGAGCGAGGGAATATGAACTTCCATTGTGCATGGCTTTTATCGATTATGAAAAAGCCTTTGATTCGGTGAAACCATCAGCAGTTACCACGGCTCTGAAATCCTGCGGTATTGAAGATGCATACATTAATATTATTAATAACATCTATGAAAATGCAAGTGCAAAAATGGGCTGTTTGAAAATACAACACACATAAAAATTGGAAAAGGAGTGAGACAAGGTGACACCATATCTCCGAAGCTCTTTAATGCCACATTGGAAAATATCTTTCAATCACTGAACTGGGAAAACAAAGGGGTAAAGATTAATGGAGATTATCTAACTCACCTTCGTTTTGCTGATGACGTAGTCATTTTTGCAACTACCCCATCAGAGCTGCAGAGTATGATCCAGGAACTTGCTGACAAGAGTAAAGAAGTGGGATCAAAAATTAACTTTCAGAAGACAAAAGTGATGTTCAATGCTTTTACAATAAATGATCTAACGATTGATGGAGAAAACCTGGAGATTACACATACGTACGTTTATCTTGGACAGCAGATATCAAGTAAAGGTCACATTGATGAAGAAATTAATCGGCGTACAAAACTTGCCTGGAGAGCTTTTGAAAGAAACAGCATAATTTTCAAGAGCAATATGCCATTATGTCTTAAAAGAAAAGTGTTTGATCAATGCATCCTTCCAGTGCTTACGTATGGTGCAGAGACGTGGACCTTAACTAAAAGAGACATACAAAGGCTGCAGACAACTCAAAGTAGCATGGTGAGGTGCATGCTTGGTGTGACCAGGAGAGATAAGAAGAGGAACTCGTGGATCCGAAAAATGACAAGAGTGGAAGACATCATGATCAGAGTTAAATCCCTGAAATGGCAATGGGCTGGACATACTGCCAGAAGGACATACCATCGATGGACAGCTGAAATTTTAGATTGGATTCCAAGGGACAGGAAAAGACCCAGAAGAAGACCACATGGGAGATGGGTGGATGAAATTCGAAAGTATGCGGGAGTAACATGGAGGAGACTGGCACAAGACAGACCGTTGTGGAGGAAACTTAGGGAGACCTTCATCCAGCAGTGGATTGTTAATGGTTGACAATGATAATGATGATGATGATAAGCAGTACCATCTCTCTACTAAAATATCTAACAGAAACCTTGAACTACAAGTATGTAATGACATCGCGCTTGAGTCAAGACTCAATAGAAAACATTTTTGGCATTATTCGGCAACTGTCAGGCTGCAATGACCACCCCACTGCAGCAGAATTTTTAGTGAACATTCAGTGTTTAAGTTTTTATAATCTGGCCAAGCCTGTAAAGTGTGGTACTAGCTGTACAAAAGAAATCATCAATTCCCTTAGTGGGTCAAGTGACACCATCAGTTGCAAACCTAATGTTTTGTTAAATTTAAATGAACTTTTAAGTGATGAAATGCTAGATAATGTGAAAGATACCTTAAATAGTGCTGCATATTATGATTGTGCTTCCCTTTTCCCACATAATTCCCATAACCAGTTGCTAGTTTATGTTGCTGGTTATGTAGCTAGGAAATGTGTTGCAATAACTAAATGCAAAGATTGCACCAAAATGTGTTTAACATGCAGTATTGAAGAAAAGGCCAGATATTCTGGAACACTGATACGAGAATTTGATAAAGGTGGCTTATTATATCCATCAAAGGAACTCCTAGTTCTTGTCAGTCAATTGGAAGGTATTGTTACACATTATTTCAGCACCGAAAAACTACACAGATAGTATCGTTGATATTCTAGCTATCTTGATGATAAAGAAAATTATATTCATTGGTTGTGCAGAACACAGTAAATATGTGACATGTAAGATTGCAAAATTTTATATACTGACACGATTGCATTTCTATATAAAGGGACTTAATAAGATTCACAATGATAATAGAGAAAAAATGAAGTACCTTAAGCTGAGACGCTGCAAATAAATATGAAGTCTCTGGATCTGGGTGTTGAGGTTCTTTTTATGAGGAAGCGAGTGAGAGACAGCTTTATACTTACTGTGAAGTCAGTCAATAGCTCTCCCTTATAATTACTGTGGAATCGGTACATATATACTGACCACAGTATTGCTACAGGTCAAACCCTCACTCCAAGAGTTCCTCAAAACCACCTTAACAGTTAATAAGAACTTTGCCACAGAACAGGTTCAGTCATTCAAACCCAAGGATTTGAACTTAGTCTCATTACAAATGTTCAACTCTGAGCAAGCAGAGCAGCCACTGCTGGCCACCCAAAATGCAACACCAAGAAGGAAGCATCCGATTGTCCTGAAATTCGCAGCATACGTCGCCCGCGAGAGGACATGCAAACGATTAGGATTGCAGGGCATATGCAAATCATGTGCGCCCGGCACGCCACCGAGAAGCACTATAAGAAGGGTGCACAGAAAAGTAGTGGAAGTGTGTTTTGCTGCCGGACCTGTGCTGAAGTGTGTTGTGCTGCCGGACCTGTGCGCAGTGTTTCTTTCAGGACTTTTTGGCCGAGGTGAGCAAATGGAACCTTAGAGGGGGCAAGTTTTCCATTTGCTATGTATATAATTTTAAGTACTATATTTATATGTATAGAAGTAATTACTATATATCTAGCACAGGGGCGCATTAGAGGGGACCCCCCCCCACGGAAAATGCTTCATTTTTTTGTTTTTGGATGCGACTTACATTAGAAAAAATGCCTTAATTTAATAAAAATGTATCAACTTACATTAAAAAAAAAAATGTATCAACTTACATTAGACAAAAAGGAAGTTTCTGAAATAGTGGATTTCAGAAACTTCCTTTTTTTGTCCCCCCCCCCCCCGAAGAAAAATTCTATATACATACCTGATATAGTAATTACTTCTTCAAACATTTCAGTAATAACAAACTGTTTTCATTCAGCTAAAAGAGGGAATGGGGAGGTTCCGCAGGCTTGAAATTTTTATCTGTTAAAATGCTTTCAACGCACTCTTGTTCCTGAATCATGATTCCCAGACAATTAGGTATGATTAGTCTACTTATTATACACTGACGAAGAAAAAAATCCCAACACCACGAAAAAATAGTTGTAGAGGAATGAAATGGCGGCAATACATTTGTATAGGTAACATATGTAATCGATTAAGGTTTCAAGATCACAGCTTAATGTAAGCGCAAGAAAAGCCATTTTAAATGTGAAATGCTGGTACATTAATAACCGGTGTAACCGCCAGAATGTTTAATGCAAGCATGCAAACGTTCATGCATTGTGTCATACAGGTACTGGATGTCAGTTTGTGGGATGGAGTTCCATGCCTGTTGCACTTGGTCGGTCAATACAGGGACGGTTAATGCTGGTTGGGGGTGACGCTGGAGTTGTCGTCCAATGATGTCCCATACGTGCTCGATTGGAGAAAGATCTGGTGTTCTAGCAGGCCACGGCAACATGTCGACACTCGGTAGAGCATGTTGGGTTACAACAGAGGTATGCGGGCGAGCGTTATCCTGTTGGAAAACACCCCCTGCAATGCTGTTCATGAATGGCAGCACAACAGGTTGAATCACCAGACCGACGTACAACTGTGCCGCCAGGGTGCGTGGGATAACCACGAGACTGCTCCTGCTGTCATAGGAAATTGCTCCCCAGACCATAACTCCAGGTGTAGGTCCAGTGTGTCTCGGCCGCAGACAGGTTGGTTGCAGGCGCTCACCTGGCCTCCTCCTAACCAACACACGGCCATCAATGGCACCCAGGCAGAACCGGCTTTCATCAGAAAACACAACAGATCTCCACTCCGTCCTCCAATGAGCTCTAGCTTGACACCACTGACGTCGAAAACGGCAGTGGTTTGGAGTAAGTGGAATGCACGCTACAGGGCGTCTGGCTCGGAGCTGTCCTTCAAGTAACCGATTTGTAACAGTTCGTTGTGTCACTGTGGTGGCAACTGCAGCTCGAATTGCTGCCGCAAACGCAGTACGATTCGACACTGCTGCACGCCGTACACGGCGGTCTTCCTCTCAGTAGTGCCACGTGGCCAGCCGGAACCCGGTTTTCTTGAGGCAGTACCTTCCCTTGACCACCGCTGCCAACAATCATGCACAGTGGCTACATTCCTGCCAAGTCGTTCTGCAATATTGCGGAAAGAAAATCCACCTTCTCGTAGCCCTATTACACGACCTCGTTCAAACTCCGTGAGCTGTTGATAATGGCTTCTTCGTCTTCTTAAAGGCATTCTTGACTAACATCAACACACTACGTCGAATCTCAACGATAACTAACGATCACGAACGTTACAGCGCGTATTTACAGCAAACCTGCTTTGCATGTTCCGAGGGGCGCTACTAGCGCCACACGTATGCGCCGATCGCGAAATTTGCATAGACGTCATCTTATAGATGTACTCTCACCCCCTACCAACTGTCGTTTATCTAACACAACCCCTTCTTGGCGTTGGGATTTTTTTTCCCGTCAGTGTATTTGGAAGAATACCATGCGTCGTAATACACTTTTTAATAAAAATAAACTATTACTAGTACCATTTGAACAAACATTAAAAAAATGAAGAAATATTTGTATCATAAAAAGAAACGAAACTTCCTTTTTTATCATAGCCTGAATTTATTAAAATTTGGCTCGGTAACCTAAAATGTCTCCGGGGGTAGAATGATCATTAGATGTATGCCTGAAAGAAACACTGCCTGTGCGTGGGAAGCTTCCCGATGCCTCGTCGCAGAATACGGCAGTCATTCCAGCACGTTTTGGAGTTCGACAGCGGACGAATAGTGGCTTATCGCGACAGCAGTTTATCGTACCGAGACATCGGCGCCCGTGTGGGACGTCATCCAGCCATAGTGAGGAGAGTATGGATTCGGTGGGTGAAGGAGGGACGGACGGACAGACGCGAGAGATTGCCGCAGCAGCGGCACACCACCGAACGAGAGGACCGGCATGTTGTGCAGCGGGCATTGACGGCTCGCACCGCCACATCACGAACGTTAGCGCAGGAATTAGGGTATGTTGCTCAACAACCGTGTCAACACGTACCGTTCGACGTCGTCTGCAGGAGCGGGGACTTGTAGCACGGCGCCCATTGCTCCGATTACCATTGACGTTACACCACCGGCGAGTGCGGCGGCAGTAGGCCGTTGAACGCCGCACCTGGACTACGGAATGGCACGACATTGTCTTCTCCGACGAATCCCGCTTCTGCCTGCAACACCACGATGGTCGGATCCGCGTGTGGCGGCACCGCGGCGAGAGACTGTGTGATGCCTGCATTATGCATCGCCAAACCGGTCCGTCGCCTGGAGTTATGGTTTGGGGCGCAATTGGATATGACCCCCGACCCCTCTGGTACGCATCGCCGGTACACCCAACAGCCACCGCTACATCTCCGACGTTTTGGAGCCTGTAGTCCTCCCTTACCTGCAGGACCTGCCAGCGGCCACGTTTCAACAGGACAATGCGCGCCTGCGTGTGGCACGCATCGTGCAACAATTCTGCACGGCCCGCCTGTTCTCCCGATATGTTGCCCATCGAACACGTTTGATCGCTGATCGGCAACAGAGTGGCGCGGAAAGCACCACCCGCTGCTACGCCTGATGAACTGTGGCGACGTGTGGAAGTAGCCTGTACCGAAATACCCAAGCCCACATCCAAAGCCTCTTTCGTTCGATGCCGCGGTGTACCGGCGATGCGTACCAGAGGGGTCGGGTGTCATATCCAATTGCGCCCCAAACCATAACGCCAGGCGACGGACCTGTATGGCGATGCATAATGCAGGCGTCATACAGTCTCTCGCCGCGGTGCCGCCACACGCGGATCAGACCATCGTGGTGTTGCAGGCGGAAGCGGGATTCGTCGGAGAAGACAATGTCGTGCCATTCCGTAGTCCAGGTGCGGCGTTCAACGGCCCATTGCCGCCGCATTCGCCGGTGGTGTAACGTCCATGGTAATCGGAGCAATGGGTGTCGTGCTACAAGTCCCCGCTCCTTCAGACGACGTCAAACGGTACGTGCTGACACAGGTTGTTGCGCAACACACCCTAATTCCTGCGCTAACGTTCGTGATGTGGCGGTGCGAGCCGTTAATACCCGCCGCACAACATGCCGGTCCTCTCGCCCGGTGGTGTGCCACGGCTGCGGCAATCGCTCACGTCGGTCGGTCCGTCCGTCCCTCCTGCACTCACAGAATCCATACTCGCCTCACTGCTGCTGGATATCGTCTCACACGGGCGCCGATGTCTCGGTACGATAAACCTCTGTCGTGACAAACCACTATTCGTCCTCTGTCGAACTCCGAAACGTGCTGGAATGACTGCCGTATTCTGCGACTAGGCATCAGGGAGCTTCCCACGCACAGGTCCGGCAGCACAAAACACTTCCACTACTTACACCCCGCCTTCTGTGCACCATTCTTATAGTGTTTCTCGGTGATGTGCCGGGCGCACAAGACTTGCATATGCCCTGCAAAGCAAATTGTTTGCATGTCCTCTCGCGGGCGACGCATGCTGCGAATTTCAGGCCAATCGGATGCTTCCTTCTTGGTGTTGCATTTTGGGTGGCCAGCAGTGTATAATGTGTGATCAGACACCCTCCAGTTTTTGAAACATGGTTACGCCACTGTACCTGATGGTCACTGGAGAACATTGCCGATGCTGACACTTAAGCATTCAATTCAAAATAAGTGCATTCAATATAATGTCCCATACAAAAAAGCCTTGCAATTTCTTTATATACAGCAGGGCGGCTCCTGCAACAGGGAACTGTGGGGCTGCAGACCCCCCTACCCAAAGCAGTTTGTTTTCATGCCGCGCCGAGAGAGAGAGTTTTCTGAACTCAGCTGGAAGTTTTTCCTACATAACGCCACTGGGAGCGAAAGGAACGCTGGCACGCGTTGGCGGACTGCTCTGACTGCTATTGAAACCAACTCATGTAGGAAACTCTGCCTATTCCCACATCAAATCGTTTTCTTTGAATAAAACGTTCCTGGGGGCTGCTTTGATTGGAGCTCTCGCTGGTACAGCAGCTATGAATGGTCCTTGGAATTGTTCGCCAGTGACGTAGCTACAATACAGTCTCTAGTTGGCTGCGAATGCATCGCCGGGCTTTACCGCGGCGATGCATTCAATTTTTAGTTTGTTCTTGCTTTTATTCAACATGATAATTCTAACAACTGGAGAATATTCGTGTTTGCTAATAACAAATACTCAGTTGCCGAGATTTTGGCAAAAAGTTTCACTTATATTTTCTTTTCTGATCAAAATGGGCATGTGAACAAATTGCGATTAAGAATGAAATTCAGTAATGGATAAATTGAAAAAAAAAAAAAAAAAAGACTAATTTCTGCAGCAAAAAATACTTGCACAAAATTAATATTTTCACTTACCAGGCACAGCGAAATTTTTACTTTTAAACTCGTGTAAATTTTTATTCATCAAAAAACATTGAAGTTGCTACATTTTACTTTTCTGCTGCATACCTCTCCGCCCTCAATATAATCTGCACATTTCAGTTGAGGTAGTGTTTTATACTTATTTACTTTGAACACAACATTTAATCAAATACAATTGTTTAGAAAATTTACGAAGTTGGTAAATTTTGAAAACAAATTGTTTTACGCTAAATTGTAATCATGAATTCAAAATTAAAACTGAATTGAATATGTTTGCAATTCGTATTTATTAAAGAGAATGCCCGTGTGTGAGTATCGCAGTAACTACTCATCGCGTAACTGTGGCACACCTTTCAAAATTCCACAAAATGTTTTTCATAGCTGTCCGAGTTGCAGTGGTTGGTGTCAAGTCAAAATTCCAAAGAAGCGTATCTGAAGAAAAATATTTATACACTGGTGTGCAAAAATTAAGGACGAAGAGGAGAAATTAGCATAACAGCGGAACGAGCAGGCAGAACGGACCGAAAGACCACTCAGGAGATAGACTAGGGTCCGGTACGGTAGGGCATACGCATATATGCAGCATGACCTGGGAGGGAGGGGAGTGTCTGAAGGGTATAAAGCACACGGTCAGTGTACGCTCAGCAATTCGGTGAAAGCTATTGCACAGTGTATATCGGTTTCAACGACGTCGAGTAGCTGCCACCGTGTGATATGGCCAACAGGCAATCCAGTAGACATCTGGATGACTTTACCCGAAGTCGCGCCATTGGGAAGTTGGAAGAAGGTCGAAGTGTGACCGAAGAGTTCGGGATCACTCACAGCATCGTTTCACGAGCTTGGAGAGCATTTCAAACCACAGGAACAGCTGTCCGAGAGTTTAGCAGTGGTCGTCCACGAGCAACCACGGAGGCGGACGACCGGTATATTGTCCTACAGGCTAGAAGAGACAGACGGCAGACAGCGGGAGAAATCGCAAGGCATATGCAACAGACAACTGGACGTCCGTTATCGCGTTTTACCGTGGCCAGGAGGCTGCACAAAGGTGGTCTATTTGCACGACGACCAGTACGGTGTGTGCCATTAACGCCTGCTCATCGGAGACTGCGGTTTCTGTGGTGCCAGGAACACAAGAACTGGACACAACAGCAATGGAGTCGAGTTCTTTTTACGGATGAGAGCCAATTTAGTCTGACGAGCGATTCTGGACGTATACACATCTGGAGAGAGCAAGGAACACGCAATCACACCTCCAAAATCATCGAAAGGAACAGGTTTGGAGGTGGCGGAGTTCTCGTTTAGGGCGGTATCATGCTTGGAAGACGTACTGACCTCCACATCTTCCAAGGAGGTTCAGTCACTGGTGTCCGCTATTGTACCGAGGTTCTCCTGCCTCACGTGCGTCTGTTTTTTTTTTGATTGGAGGTTTAACGACCACCGTGAGCAACTCAACGCAGTCGCCCGTCCCTAATTTGGGTCGCTGGTTCCAGAGAAGGGAGAGAGCCAGTGCCGTAAGACAAACACAACATCCATGCCTGACTGGGATTCGAACCCGGACCCCTTACGGACGAATGATCAGAGGCCAGCGCCTTAGACCTGGCCTCTGATCATTCGTCCGTTTTTCAACAGCGGAACGAGCAGGCAGAATGGACCGAAAGACCACTCAGGAGATAGACTAGGGTCCGGTACAGTAGGGCATGCGCATATATGCAGCATGACGGGGGAGGGGGTGAAAGCTATTGCACAGTGCACATCGGTTTGAACGACGTCGAGTTGCTGCCACTGTGTGGTATGGCCAACAGGCAATCCAGTAGATGACATCTGGATGACTTTACCCAAGGTCGTGCCATTGGGAAGTTGGAAGAAGGTCGAAGTGTGACTAGTGTGGCAGAGGAGTTTGGGATCGCTCACAGCATCGTTTCACGAGCTCGGAAAACATTTCAAACGACAGGAACAGCTGTCCGAGAGAGTTTAGCAGTGGTCGTCCACGAGCAACCACGGTGGCAGACGACCGGTATATTGTCCTACAGGCGAGAAGAGACAGCCGGCAGACAGCGGGAGAAATTGCAAGGCACATGCAACAGACAACTGGACGTCAGTTATCGTGTTTTATCGTGGCCAGGAGGCTGCACAAAAGTGGTCTATTTGCATGACGACCAGTTCGGTGTGTGCCATTATTCGCCTGCTCATCAGGGACTGCGGTTTCTGTGGGGCCAGGAACACAAGAACTGGACACATCAGCAATGGGGTAGAGTTCTCTTTACGGATGAGAGCCGATTTAGTCTGACGAGCGACTCTGGACGTATACACATCTGGAGAGAGCAGGGAACACGCAATCACACCTACATCAGCATCAAAAGGGACCGGTTTGGAGGTGGCGGAGTTCTCGTTTGGGGCGGTAGCATGCTTGGTAGCCGTATTGACCTCCACATCTTCCAAGGAGGTTCAGTCACTGGTGTCCGCTATTGTACTAAGGTTCTCCTGCCTCACGTGCGTCTGTTTAGAGGTGCTGTGGGTCCTGAGTTCCTCTTCATGGAAGACAACGCTACACCTCATCATACAGTGGCTGTCGCAGAGCTGTTGGAATGTGAAGAAATTCAACTCATGGATTGGCCCGCAAGGTCCCCGGACCTAAATCCAATAGAACAAGTGTGGGACCTTCTCGTGAGACGCTTGGCAGCACGTCACCAGCCGCCAGCAACGATTCTGCATCTGCGATTGGCGCTACAAGAGGAATGGGCCGCGATGCCTCAACAGCTCCTTGACAACCTCGTCGTCAACATGGAAAGACGTTGTAAATCCTGCAACGCAGTCAAGGGTGATCATATCCCCTACTAAAGACTGGATTTTTCTTGGCAGCCACCTGTCACATGGACGTTTTTGTCTTCTGTCCAGTTGTGCTCGAAGAAGCTACCTTTTCAATAAAGTGCCTTTGTATCCTTTGGATTCCTTGTTTGGACGGTTTTGCTCACTTGTCCCATATTATTACATCTTGGGGATCTTATGGTATGATTTGAGTCGATGTGGAGCACTTCTGCACGACGTCACATTCGAAAAACCGTCTCGTTTTAATTTTTGCACGCCAGTGTATTTCTAGGGGTCACAATTGACACATGAAAACGTGTAAATGACGTTAAGTGTGTGTCCGCTGTCACACGCATTATTTTTTGTATACCTTTAAAACTGGCTCCCTTAATTGAGTGCGTGTTGCTCTTACAGTATGTACATTTATATATCATTTACAACTCCTATCTCAATCCACTGCTGGATGAGTCTCCAAGTTTCTTCCACAACAGTCTGCCTTGAGCCAGTTTTCTTCTTGCTTCCAAATTTCGCCCATTTATCTCCCACATGTCTTCTTTTGGGTCTTTTTTTCCCCCTTGCTATCCAGCTTAATATTTCAACTCTCCATCGCTGGCTCTTTCTTCTGGCAATATGTCCATCCTGTTGCAATTTCAGGGTTTCTGACATTGATGTCTTCCACCCTTGTAATTTTCCCGATTCACGAGTTCCTCCTTGTATCTTTCCTGTTCCTGGTAACATCAAACATGATTCTTTCAGTTGTCTGCAACCTCGGTATATCTATTTTAGTTGAGGTCCATGTCACTGCTCCATGCGTAACAACTGGAAGGATGCACTGATTAAACACTTTTCTTTTAAGAAACAATGCATCAAACAAAGTTTTATACGCCGATTATTTTCTTCATAAATGTGGCCATCGCTAGCTATCTGTTGCCTAATTCAGGTATCTTTTGCCTCTAGATTTTCCCTATCGGTCACTAAATATAAAATCTAAATATTCATTTCTTTTAAAAAAAGCACATTCGATCAATAGAGGCATTCTTCGAGGAGATAGCATAATATCAATTTAATTCAAACGCACGTAGAATTCTATTTTGAATTAAATTTGCCGACGCTGCACTCTGCGGCAGACTTAAGACATTTTAGCGAGTTTTGATTACGGTAAAACGGTAAAATATGTTTCCATAATCGCACACTTAAGAAAACCGTACACTTACATCCTATTTTCGTCATGATTTTCGTAATCCAGCCCCTGTTGTTTGTTTTGATGCACAACACTACACAGACACCGTCTGCAGCGCTGCAATGCAGCGTGGGACATATTTCGAACGCAGCTTTTGAGCTCCCACGACACACTTTCCCTTCTAGACGCTATAACCACGCCAAAGCTGGCGCTACTACTTTCACCGCGGAAGCGTACAAACCAGGCTTCACTTTGCTAGCATGGGAAGAGTTGACGACAGCGTCTCCTCTTATTCCTACCTCCATGGGGTCTAGTTCAAAAGCTCACTAGATTAGGAATAAACTCGATACAGCAGCAGCAATCACTATCGAGAAATACTTCGCCTTTTCGACAAATAAATATATCAGTTTTTCATAGTTTTCCTAAAATTTATAAATTTTTGATAGTTCCCGTTACCGTGAAACAAAGTATAACCTTAAAGAAATCAACGTTTAGTCGCAGTTAATTTCATGTTCTTGTCGACCGCGATTTCCTGTGTTTTGGCGCAGATGTTATACGATTTGAATGGCAGAGTAGTCTGAGGTGCTAGCAAAGACATCGGGGTAGCATCAGGGAGTTTGGGTATTATCACCGTGGGTAGCCTGGCAAACGTGATGATACCATCGAGCTTATATTAGACGATACCGCTTCTGAAAGGACGGAGATCAATTGAACGTGCAGCATCATCCATGAATGGGGGTGCGATTTTTTTATTGGAGGTTTAACAACCACCGTGAGCAGTTCAAATTCTTTATTAAAACAATTTATGTTACAATGAGTCGCTCGACAGCAAATTAAAATGTCAAAACAATGAGTGACAATGAGATGGTATATACATGATGCATGTCGGAAGAACAACTCCCGAAGAGAAAAATAAATAAAATCCGAACAGCTGTGGAGACAATTCTGATAGAGGGCGCTGTCACTTAGTGGGAAGCGAGAGGAGAAAAAATCGTGTGATTTGAACTCGGAAAAGGAGAGGTAGTGTGTTTTGAACAAGATGGAACCAAGATGAAAAATAACGCCGGTGTTTTATGTTACGTGTCTTTAGTATGAGTGCGGTCGGTCATCTGTTTGTGTTAATTATATGTTAGATGTTATTTTGAGTCTCGTGTGAATTCATTGTGTCAACTGCTGCGGACTTTTCTTTGGATTAATGTGCTATTGTCAACTGATATATAACGACCTCAACACCCGCGATTCCAGAGCCGTCGTCCAAAAATTAATGGCAGGTAAGAAGTCTTTTTTCTTCAATACTGTGCATTCCTGATTGATTTGAACGGCGACACATTACAATGCAAGTGGGAAACCGTCCCATAAAAAAATAAAATAAAAATAAAAATCGAATGATAAAAGACATGATCGGGTGTCAACACCCGAGGCATACATTTGATGAACAGAACATGGGTAATGCATGTATTATGTATATTGTTATGCAATACAGTTACCGGAAAAAATAGAAAGGCAGAAAAGCACGGTGCAAACAAAGAGAAGGAGCACATTCGACGAAAACAATAGTAGTTGGGACACACGAGCTTGTGGTTTGAAAGAAAAAACAGGTACATAACGAACAAAATGCTTATAACAAATTATTAGAAGGTATGTACAGAGCAGTTCACAAAAAGCACGGTGCAAAGAAATTACAGTACAATAGCGGAAAACTGGGGTGTGCCACGAAGACACAACACAACACTGATAATTATGCAAATCAGTTTCCGTGATAAAGCATAAGACACGACACCAAAGGCAGAAAAGCAGGGTGCTAACAAAACAGAAGCACATTTAACGAAAACATAACTAATCGGGACACACGAGCTTGTGGTCAAAATAATCAAGAACAAAACGTGCAAAATGCGTATAACAAGATTGTAAAGGGTGTGTACAGAGCAATTTACAAAAAGCACGGTGCAAAGAAATTACAGTACAGTAGCAAAACTGGGATGTGCCACGAAGGCACATGTACAACACAATAATAAAGGAAGGATATATGCAATACAGTTTTCGCGATTAAGCAGAAGACACGATACCAAGGCAGAGAAGCACGAGCACATTTGACGAAAACAACAGTGATCGGGACACAAGAGCTTGTGGTCCTGAAAAAACAAGGACTTAACGTGCGAAATACATAAGACAAAAATAAAAGAAGATATGTACAAGACAATTCAGAAGAAACACGTAGCAGAACGCAAGTACGGGAAAAAGCACGGTGCAAACAAAATACAAGGCCTGAACGTTAAAAGAGAACCAAAGTCTGGACACACAAAGTTGTGGTCTCAGAAATTAAGACACACATCACTCGCCCAGTATTAAATCTGGGCAAGAAGAAGAGCCAACAAAAAGCACTAGGAAGGTGAAGAGAACAGCCAAACACCAAAACAAAGACAATCCAAAAGAGGACACAATCAAGTCACCAGTAGGATGTCAGAGCCAGCAATAGAAAACCACCCGGTGTGCTGGGCCCAAGTGTTCTGAAAGGTGCCGATTGTTTGCGTGGAAGATACAGCTGTGAGTTCCAACCGGAGGCGCGCCACGAGCCGGCCCCGAAAGCTAGCTCGCAGCTGCCCACCGGCAGACAGAAGAGAGGGAAGAACAGGAGAGATTGATGAAATGAGTGAATCACTTGCTTGGCAAGTATGAAAAGAAAGCAGCAGGCATCCGGAAGGCTGGTGGGCGGATGTTATGAGCAACAGCCACGGATATGCGTGAAACGGCAAGTCCTTAGAGCAAATTATGTCAGCTAACCGGAAAACAGTATGAAGAAGTGGCAGCAAGATAGGGCAGGGGCAGTACATATGAGCGACGTCACTGTCAACGCCACAGAAAGGACAGAGAGGAGAAGAGACATGCGATAGCGAAGATGAGGGACAGGGAGCCGGCGATGAAGGAATCGCGAATGGGTGTTACGGTCTAGCGGGGGGAAGAAGAAGCAGACCAAACGGCCAGGGGGAGAAAGGAGAGACCCCGGAAATAGAATGGGGAGACTCAGAGGGCGCACGGAGGAGACGATACAGGGCAGCGGTAGAAAAAGAAAGGACAGGAGCGACAGAGTCACGAAAAGGAAGAAAGAAGGGGAGAAGGCCGGGGACGACGAGGAGGCCGTCGTAAGAAACAAGAGAAGGATAGAGAATCTGAAGGGAGAAACGGAGAAGGGCATAGTCGTCCTCGAGGGAAGGAGTTGGGGTGGAAAAGAGTGAGTCAAGGGGTTTCCAGGAAAAGTCGGGATTAATGAGGGCCTGCGCGGTTAGGATGCCAGCACGCAACCAGGAGAAAAATAGTAAGGTTGATCGGGGGAGGGGGGTAAACCAGGATAGAGAAAAAGAGTGGTTCCGCAAGGAGATCCAGAGTGGTGGTGGAAAGAGAGCAAGAGGGAACGGAAAAGCGCTAGAGCCTCAGATAAAATAGTAGGAGAGTTAGAAGAAGGTATAGTATAGTAGTCCATACTGAGGAAAAGAAGAAAAGTGAAGGATGAATCGCGAAGAGAGAGAATAACGTCAAGAGAAAGTGTAAGAGGAGAAGGCGAAGTGACTAGACGAAGGAAGGAGGCGATGCGGTATGCAAGATAGTAACAGTGAACATCTATGAGATTAATGACCCCATGCTTGACAGGGAGATACAGCGTCGGAGCGGCTGACCAGTGCTTTGAAGCCCAGATGACTGAAGTGAAGATGCTGTTGAGTTCCGTCAGGCGGGTTGATAAGAAGACAGTGGAGGTCCGGGAATAGTTACAGAGGGAAAGTAAGTATCGTAGAACGATGTAAGCTCGCGGACAGTAAGAAGTAATAGGAATCGCGAATCTCCAAAACGCTGCTTGATGACGTAACCTAGAATAGAAACTGAACCATGTCAAAAGGCCCGCGGTAAAGGGGTGTCTGATTTGGGCTCCAAGGATATTCTGGGTCGAGGAGGACCAGACCGCACCCCAAGGGGTATCGGTCCGGCCCATTCACGACCCTCACCACAAACCAGTACTTTTGGTGACATTAAGCGAAGCGCCAGAAACAGTAGCGTAAAGATGGTAGGTGGAGAAAAGGTTGTCGAACTGGACGTCCTGGCGGAGACAAAAGGTTGCGTCATCTGCATATGTTGTAAGTACGCACTCATGGTGCCTAGTGCTGGCAACTGTCGGAGGAAGAGTAGACAGGAGTGATCTTCGAGCAGCCAGAAGTAATGGTTCAAAGACATTGCCGAAGAGTTGCCCCGAGAGGGGTCAGCCCTGCCGCATTCCTCGAAGAAAAGGTACGGACGCCGTCAAAAAGGAGGCCGTCCGGACGTGGAAGAAAGCGCCCCGATGGAGACTGAGAAGAAGAGAAACTAAGGAGGAAGGAAAGCCAAAGCCGAGAAGAGTGGTAGAAAGAAAGTCGTGAGAGATGTTATAGAATGCTGATCTCTGGTCGGAGTGGGTGCGGGCGAGAAAAACTAGGTGCCGGAGGAAAGAGATGTTGTTAGAAATGGACCGACCAGGCACAGTGTATGACTTGTCGGGAGAGATAAGAAAGGGAAGCACAGAGTTCAAGCGGCGAGAGAGAAGTTTAGTGAAAAGTTTATAGTCCAGATTGAGAATGAAAATGGGGCGCCAATTTCGCAAGTCCAAAGGGTCTCCCTTTTTGGGCAGCAAGATGTGCGCTACAATAAACTCCGGCGGTAGTGCTAAAAAGGTTTGGGCGCAAGAAAAGCAAGGGAGTATAAAAGGCATCAGATACGGGAGGAAGGCGCGGTAAAAGGAGAAGGGAAGGCCGTCAGGTCCCGGAGATGCGCGTGAATTAAGGGAGGCAAACGCCTCCCGAAATTCAGCAGGAGAAAAGGCGGAAAGAAGAGGAACACAGAGTTGGGTGGGACCTGAGGCAGAGCAGAAAGAAGCGGAGAGGAAGAGATAGCATCAGTGGGCACCACCGCACGGAATTTGTCCTGGAAAAAGCGCCGAAATTCCGTGCATAGACGTGAAGGGTCAGATGAGATGGTACCATCAGGTAGGCGAAGCGTTTTCGACGTACGGTGTGTTCTTTCGGTACGTGAGATCTCCTCGTAGGAAATCACCGGCGAAAAAAGATGAAGCATCTTCAGCCTGCGAGTAGCCTCCGCGGCGAGAGGATGGAGTTTCGTTCGTAAAGCATCCTGAACAACAAGCTAAGCGGGATCATGTAAGGAGATTGCAGCGAAGGAGCAACGGAGATCACAAATATCCTTCGAACGTTCGTTACGAATAGCGAACGAAAGACGGCGTACGAGCAGACGAAGATCGTTTTTGATGTCCAACAATAGACGAAGGGTACTGGGAACGGTGCTGATGAGATGTTGTTGATGCCGCCCTGGTGGCGCAGTGGTCTAAGGCGATGGCTTCTGATCATTCGTCCGAAAGGGGTCCGGGTTCGAATCCCGTGAGGCATGGATGTTGTGTTTGTCTTGCGGCACTGGCTCTCTCCCTTCCCTGGAACCAGTGACCCTAAATTAGGGACAGGCGACTGCTTATAGCCCATTGAGTTCCTCACGGTGGTCGTTAAACCTCCAATCCACACAAAAAAATGTTGTTGATCAGCAAGAAACCGGCGGACGTCGGCGCAAAACGCGACATCCATAGGAAATGAATCATCGAAGGTCCAGGAGCGTTGTCTGGAAGGCGGGAAAGCGGAAACGCAGATGGCAAGCGCCACAGCACAATGGTTGGAAGAGGTGGAAGGATGATGTCTCGCCGCAGTGATCGCTGGAAGCAGCGGTGGGATGACGTATATGCGATCGAGACGTGCTGCCGCCGATCCTTGTGCTGGAGAATACCGCCAAGTATAAGAAATGGTTGCCGGGACGAGTCAACAAAATGGAAATCTGTAATAAGTTGAGTAAGCAAATCGACAAGAAGGAAGCGATGCTCCTCCCCTTGTAAATGTGCGGTCGAGCAAAGGCTGCAGAGTGCAGTTAAAGTCACCCCCGAGGACGGAAAAGTCCTGGGGAGGGGGGGGCGCAGTCCGAAGGCAATGAAAAAGCGGATGGAGTTGAGAGTCATCAGCAGGAATATACACATTAAAAATATATGATACAAAATGTAAAACATTGTAATTGATCTGTAAATAAGTTAACAGCAACAGAAGTGATGGATGGACGAATACGGTGATGTATTCCGACAGCAATTCCGCCTGAACGCAGTACACGGTGTGCATGATGGAAGGTGTACTGCCATCGGAGCCACTGATGGAATGGTGTTGCAGGCGAGCACCACGTTTTCTGGAGCAGGAAGACATCGGCACTAGGTCCTCATGCACGGCGGAATTCACCTCGGGGGATCCAAACCCCCGGCAGTTGAAGGCAAATACCGTGAAAAGGCCAGGTCACCCGGCGACGTGGTGAGCCTGGTGATGTAAATCTAGAGTCCGTGGATCTGTTTGCGAAGGAACTTGACCGTCTTAGCGGAAGGATCGGATAAGTAAGCAGAATTGTCCACAAGATTGTCCAGATCTGAAAGCTGTTGCAGGATATCAGGAAGTCTAGCTTCATGGGTCTTCGCATCAGTGGCGGCTTCTCAGGGGAAGTAGGTGAAGTGCCTCTTCACCTCTTTTACTCAAAATGAAGTTTTATTCAGTATTTTTTTATAATATATTCTTTTTTGCCTTTATTCAGTTCCAAAATACTCAAAATTTTGAATAGATATTAATTCACATGGCGCGCTCAATACGGAAAACAAATCCTTATACACAAAACAGTGCAAGTGAAAAGCCCATAAAGGAAGGATCTATAGAGTGGAAACAGACATAGGAGCCCATGGAAATTCCTCACATAGAAAGTGGCGCCCCCACGGACCTAAAACAGAAGCAAACTGTGACGTGACCCCGTGACGTCGGCAATAGTTGCTACGGCAACCCAGCGCTCGGAGATAAGATGAACAACAAACACGTAAAAACCCAAAAGTTATGAATTCTGTAAGGAAAAGTATACGATCAGTAAGTAATAAGCGAAATAATACCACTTATTAGAACGCTAGAGGTATTGAAAACAAAAAGAATCTTAAAATTAATAAAGTATTGCGTGTATTCGTCTTAAACACTGCCGGATAGCAAGCCAAAGTCAAAGTAAAAACATTCGTTCTGACAAAAATCACGTAGTTCTTGGGTGTTCCCTGGGAAACCAGCTGTCAATCAACTGTAGTTCTGTTTTAGGTCGCTGGTGCGCTGCAGTCGACTTCGTGACGTCATGAGTTTCAGCTTTATACAGCCAGTGTCTTCTCTATATATTCTTCCTTTATGGAAAGCCGAAATGAGAATGCTTGGAAGTCTGCAGTTTTCCGCCGAGTTGCCATGGTAACCGTGACGTCACCCTCCCCAATCTGCTCGCTCAAGTGAAGTGTTTAAGCTTCACGCGCCTTACCTCGGCATCTTTCAGTTTTTGAGCGTAAAGTCGTGAGAGATCACGGTGGAGCGGGTGTTAATTTTTTTTTTTTTTTGGCCCTGCTTACTTTTTAGTAATAAACATTCGGCATGGAATGAGGACGGATTCTTAGTTTATTAAGCGTAACACGGTCACTTCATAAATATCGTGATTCTTGCGAACACCTGAAATGCGGATTAATGTTAAAGAATTTTGAAAAAATTTAAAACACCATTACCGATGCCCTAAAGAAAAATGCTAGGCTTTTGAAAACGCATTTTAACGAAAACGTTCCTTTAAATAGACTTTTCCTACAGACAGTGATTGATGCAGTATTAGTCTGTACTGTATTTGAGCAAACAAGAACTAGCATTCTATGGCCATGACGAAAGCATGGGCTTGATAAATCGCCGAAATTTCATTTAATTACTTTCATTGTTGATATGAAGAAGTTCTTTAGAAATTGAAAATCAATACGAAAGGATAAAAAAACTATTCAAAATGAATTAATTGAATGTATTTCTGAATATATAAACGATCACGTCAAAAATTAAATAATTTTTGATTGTTGATTCGGAAGGTGTATTGGTTGAGGAATTTTTGGGTTTCCATGATGTGAAGGAAGATAGAACGTCAGGAGCTTTATACAAAATGCTAGACAAAATTTTGGAACAGTCTGATTACCAACACAAATAAATAGGACAATGTTACGATGGGGCAAGTATAATGTCGGGACACTTAAATGGAGTACAGAAAAAAAGTCAAGGATAAAGCTTCTCAAGCTGTTTTTGTTCATTGCTTAGTTCATCGTTTGAATCTTGTATCACACCAAAGTTTTTCTGAAATTTCTAAGTGTCGAATACTTTTTGCAAGCCTCAGTGGAATTGCTTCGTTTGTTCACCATTCTGCGAAGCGGTCTTATACACTTATATCAACAACCGCAAGATGATTGATTAATTGATTGGAGGTTTAACGACCACCGTGAGCAACTCAATGGCTTATAAGCAGTCGCCCGTCCCTAATTTAGGGTCACTGGTTCCAGGGAAGGGAGAGAGTCAGTGCCGTAAGACAAACACAACATCCATGCCTCACCGGGATTCGAACCCGGACCCCGTTCGGACTAATGATCAGAGGCCATCGCTTAGACCACTGCGCTATCGGGGCGGCAAAACCGCAAGATGCAGACCAACCATAGCAGAAACTCGATGGTCCTCCACTTCGAAATTAGTAAGTGTAGTTGTTGAAGATTGGAATAAATTGAAGGAAGTGTTCGGATTTCTGACGAATAGCGAATAATCAGACAAAAAATCAATTCATCTTGCCAAGAAGTTTCTGAATGATATTAACACTTTCGAATTTACATTTTTGGCTCCACCGATCTATTATTCAAACTTTTGAAGAAAAAATAACTAAACATAAACTACTGTGTAATTCAAAAAAAAGCTCGTGAAATTTTGAGCCATAAAAGGAACGATGAGTTATTTGAAGCACAGTTTGGAAAAGCTAGCAAAATCACAGAAATAAGCACGGGAATATGCTGCTCTTACACATGAAACAATTTTTCAAAATTATAAACAATTGTATTTTAAAATTTTGGACCACATTCTTATGGAAATGGATGTAAGATTTCAAGACTGTAAGAAACTTCAATTTGTCTGACTTGCTGACTCAACCAAATTCGAATAATTTAATGCATGCTTTCCCACTCGCGCTCTTGAAAATCTACATTTTTACAGAAACATATTTACTAAACATAGCGCCTTAAAAATGAACTGAGTCTTGTATATGCCGATGAAAAATTAAGGAATATATTGACTCAAGAACTCCTTCGAGTGTTTCACGGAGACAAAGACAATTTTACAGAAGATTATAAATTGGTTTTCCTCAGTTTAACAATTCCATCTACAAGTGTGCCAGTGGAAAGAAGTTTTCTTAAAAGAATACAAACTTGCTCAAGAAACACTAGTTCCCAAGATGGACTTGCTTCTCTGGCAAATATTTCTATTCAGGAAGACATTTTATTGATGCTCACGAAGAAACAACCATCTAACCATCTTATGACGACATAATCGACAAATTTGCAGCTTATAAAGGAAGAAAAATTGATTTAATATAAAAAAAATAAGTAAGTCTTCATTAAGGGATTTTCATTGTAGACAGATATATTTTCATACTGCTCTTGTACCTCTTCACCTATTTTTCCAACCACGAGCCCCCACTGCTTCGCATACTGGAAGAAGCAGTGTGCTTTTTGCGTGTAACAGATGAGAGCACGCAGATCCTCATACACAAGAGGCAAAGTCGGGAATGATGTGTCACGGAGAGTCTGATCAAAGTCCTCAAATGATACCATTGGAGAGGAAGGGTCAGAAATGGTATCAAACTCTTGAAGATACGATGGTTTCTGGCGGGTCCGGAAAGAGGAGCGAGTGGAGCTCCCAGCAGCTCTCCCTCGCTTGGTGGTGTTTCGAGGAGGTTTGGGCGCCACCCTCTTATCTGGGCTAGCGCTGTGATCAGGCTCAGAGGTGTCACTCATGGTCTATTCTGCACTGGTGTAAGCGCCGTCAGGATCGGCAATTGTTACTTCAGTATCTGACACGACACGGTCGTTTGCAGAATCAGCTGGTGGATCAGGGGCGCGGAACTTGGATAACTCCAACAGCACTGAGAAATAGGTCGCGGAGAGAGATTTTTTTTTCATTGAAGGTTTAACGATCACCGTGAGCAACTCAATGGGCTATAAGCAGTCGCCAGTCCTTAATTTAGGGTCACTGGTTCCAGGGGAGGGAGAGAGCTAGTGCCGTAAGACAAACACAACATCCACGCCTCACCGGGATTCGAACCCGGCCCCTTTCGGACGAATGATCAGAGGCCATCGCTTAGACCACTGCGCCACCGGGGCGGCAACGAAGAGAGATGACTGCACGCCAGTCGAAGACGGGGCACTTTCTCCTCTGAGAGGTGCCTCAGATGATAGTCGTGGTGGCAAGGGCGAGTCAGAGGATTGAAGAGAAGTCACCTGCAGTGAATCTTGCGGAGGAGCAGCAGGATTGGGACACTGCTTGTAAAAGTGCCCAAACTTCATGCATTTGCTGCAGTGATGTTCAGTGAGCACATCAATATAACGGATCTTGTTACTGCACTTGGCCTTGAATTGAGTCGGGATGGTCTAGATGTCCGCCGGGGAAGAAAAACAACCCTACCCACGCGACAAGCAGGGAGTTGTCTTCGGGGTCTTTAGGGGCAGCAGAATATGTCTGAATCGTTCCAACCACACGGCCGAATGACGCAAGAACCGCAAATAAAACTATCGGTTACCTCTGGGGGCACCGGGTAGAAGGACACATTTATCGGGCGTTCGGCAACTGGGCTGTGAACAAGATGTTGATCGCCGATGGTGAGGCCGGCATTCGTCACGGCACGAGCAGAATCGGCCTTGGAAAAGTATACGACAATCGTTCGGCCTCGCCGAAACATGTGTGAAATGGCATGTTTTGGAAATTGCCGCTTTAAAGCGGTGGAATTATCTTTGAAGAAGGTGTTTGGCAAGGATTCAAAGAAAACACTTCTGTCTAAGATCGTAGTGAAAGCAGTACCTGCTGGCGAGTCCTGGGGAATTTCCAAAGAAATGGTGTTTCCGTCTCGTAGTTGTGATTGGAGAGCTTCGGCGCCGGCGTACATGCCCTGCGGGGGGCGTTGCACAGTGGAAGAGGCCATGGCATTAGCATACGATGACGTCAGAGGTTTAGATGACATGGGGAAGGTACCGTTGCACGAGGCATCCATTGTTTTTTTTTTATTGGAGGTTTAACGACCACCGTGAGCAACTCAATGGGCTATAAGCAGTCGCCCGTCCCTAATTTAGGGTCACTGGTTCCAGGGAAGGGAGAGAGCCAGTGCCGTAAGACAAACACAACATCCATGCCTGACGGGATTCGAACCCGGACCCCTTACGGACGAATGATCAGAGGCCAGCGCCTTAGACCACTGCGCCACCGGGGCGGCAAGAGGCATCCATTGCGTCACCGTCAGCAAAGAAGGTGATAGCAGCTTGAGAAGAGTGAGAAGGCAACTGAACAGCTTGAGGAAAGGGGCTGTTCACATCACGAGTTGAGGGCAGTGCAACGCCGCCACTTGGGGAGGGCAGCGCATCAGCACTCATGGAAGAAGAAGAGGTTTTTTTTTATTGGAGGTTTAACGACCACCGTGAGCAACTCAATGGGCTATAAGCAGTCGCCCGTCCATAATTTAGGGTCACTGGTTCCAGGGAAGGAGAGAGAGCCAGTGCCGTAAGACAAACACAACATCCATGCCTGACCGGGATTCGAACCCGGACCCCTTACGAACGAATGATCAGAGGCCATCGCTTAGACCACTGCGCCACCGGGGCGGCAGAAGAGGTTGTCTTCGGCATCGATGGGACACTGGAAGTGAGTTAGTGAGGTCCAGTTACAGTGCCTAGAAGAATTAGTGTGTCGTGCTCGCAGAAAAACTTGCTACCCACAATCATGAAAGTGGTAGATGGTGCTGCCATTGGATGTCTCGTCGCTTTTCTGTTTTTTTTTTATTGGAGGTTTAACGACCACCGTGAGCAACTCAATGGGCTATAAGCAGTCGCCCGTCCCTAATTTAGAGTCACTGGTTCCAGGGAAGGGAGAGAGCCAGTGCCGTAAGACAAACACAACATCTATGCCTCACCGGGACTCGAACCCGGACCCCGTTCGGACGAATGATCAGAGGCCATCGCTTAGACCACTGCGCCACCGGGGCGGCCACGTCGCTTTTCAGGGAGGAAGGACGACGAAAACGCACATCTTTCTATGACACACACCCATCTCGTCAGTATTATGTGTACTCCTGGAACGATATTTTATAAGCAGATAACTTAAGTATATACGAAATAATCGACACACCTCTTTCACCCCCCCCCAAAAAAAAACGAACGGGGTGCTCAAGATTCATTAATACGGGTATCGTAGTTTATGTTAAGCTTTGCATTGTGCTAACGTCAACATTAATGTTAGATATTTCGGAAGTTTTAAAGTCATACATGGGTTACATTATGCAAAAACACTGGAGGCCAATATGCAGTTTACAGTCACTGAAACATCATCTTACAGTATAAAGTAAAAATTCAAAAAAAAAAAAAAAAAAAAAAAAAGAAAATGTTTGCCCCTCAAAACCTTACCGGAAAAAAAGGGGGAAAATTTTTCTCAACGAGACATCGGCTTTATAATTTGCATTCCAATAATCCAATTAGGTCTTGAAATTCAGTAACCTAAAAACTTTTTAAATAATTTAATAATGTACTTCATTTTTCAGCAATGAGTGACTAAATTTCTTGGTAAGAGCATGGGGATCAAAATAAATATTGAAACTTAATGCTTTCCATTTAGTTGGCTTTGAAAAGAAGCCTTTTAATGAGTTGAAAATAGAATACAACAAATGCGATTACTATTTTTAAAATTGGTCTATTTTCTAATAATATACCAACTGTAATCCATTTATAAAAATCATTCCTAAAAAAACTTTGCCTGTGATACGATAAACAAAAACTGAATGTATGTGATGACATTCTTTTAAAGAAAAATAATTATAACATTTTTCTTTACTTTTCTTCACCTTATAATAATTATGTGATTAAATTTGCTATTCAAATGGGTTTGCAGTGAAGAGAGGAAAATTCTTTTGCACCTTAAGTAAAAAGTTTAATAAGGTAAAAAATAAGAAGTGGGTGTTCATGGAGTCTGTGTAAATGGGATAATTCTATGCAGTTCCTGTAAACTATTTTTACCCTTAAAAAAAAAGGAAATTATTAATGTAGCATACGGACGGGCGACTGCTTATAGCCCATTGAGTTGCTCACGGTGGTCCTTAAACCTCCAAAAAAAAACAAAAAAAAAAAAAACACAGGCGTAACGTGGGGAAGGCACAGTAGGGCATGTGCCCTCCCCCTTAAAAATTGGAAAAACTAATTAGTCGTTCGCCTTTTAAATGTCTTTTAAATTTGAGAAAATAGTAGGTATGGCGTCAGGCTTGAGTAATGGTTTGTCTTGGCATGTTAGAATTTCCTTACCTTGAATAGTGGAACGATAATACATCTCCATGAATTTAGATTCAAAGTGCAAGGCACATACAACACAACTTTCATCAAGTTTCTTATCAGCTCTGAGAATTGCCTTATCCCATTTGCTCAACATATCAGGAATTTTGGGGACAGCAAAGAGTGATATTTTATTTTTGCAGGATTTATAGCCAGCATTACATCCTGGCACAAAACAGCTGCTTTGCCTTTTACGTTTTCTATGTTTTTTATTATTTGCTAATGCAGAATATCCCAGTCCTTTCATAGCTGACATTATTTCCCTATGATCTTATAACTGTTGCAGTCGATTTCAGTACTGCACTTAAGTTTAACCACACAGTAGGTTTAATGCGTGACAGCCAATACTTAATCAACTTCTACATCTTCATGAATAAAAAATTACTAATTTCGGAAATAAATTTCGTTATATACAATCCACAGTTGAATAAAACTAGCTCACTAACACCCGAATAAGCCTATTGCGTTTTAGTGATCAACTGTTGAATTACCTAGTGTATCACTGTTATGATCGAGCTACAACGAATTAGCAACGATACTGCCAAAAAGATTTCCCTCCACTAACCTTTGTTTTGTGAAAATTTGAAGTTTCGTAATGCAGCAAATCCTTGGCAAACAAACTTCCCACCATTGAATAGCATGAAGCCGACGAAGCATCCTAACGTAACTTCCGATGCCGCCCTCTGTTATTTCATGACGATTGGTCACAAAACCGTGAGGGACATCTTAGGGAGCACGTCACACTAATTCTTCTAGGCACTGTTACCTCTCTTCTCTGTGGGTACTGTAGTCCAGTTTCGGGCCCTCACCGCCGGAAGATGCTATTTGCAATGGCGCAGACTCTCGTAGCTTATACCAGCTCGGCAGAGAGATAAGACGTAATAGGAAAAGAAAAAGGCAACTCACCAATCTGGGAGTGTTAACAAACGATAGCGGAACCATCCAAAGGCAAGTGCTTTGAAACTAGGGATTCACAACTCACTAGAAACACAACATCCATGCCTCACCGGATTTGAACCCGCACTCCTTTCGGACGCCATCGCTTAGACCACTGCGCCACAGGGGCAGCAGAAAGATTTTTCATTTGTATACAGTGGCAGATGTATTTCAATACTAGAATCTTCTCTGAATTTTTTGGAAGCATATTTTACATTCCCAGCAATTTTTACCTACATTTGGAATAATGTGTGGTGGTGAATCGGCTGCTTTTTTTTTTTTTCAATTTTTCTTAGAATTTCATTCTTCAGTGACTTCACCTAAAGAATATTTCAGCAGTAATTCCATATTTTTAAACTTTCATTCATTCAGAAGCCTCACTCCTGCTAGAAAGAAACATAGCTTCTTGGAACATACACAAAAAGATATTTTTAACCTGATCTGCAAGAATTTCTTGAAAAGTAGGCAGATTTTCTTCAGAAAGATTTGTGTTGCAATACCAATTATGATATTGCTAAATATTAGTTATACCAAGAGAACTTTTGCATTTTTGAACTTCACTTATAGTTGGTAAAGTTCGATGAACACTTACCGCACGTGGGGCTTGGCTTTCAATTCATATTTCCGTTATGTGGATGCGGCACGGGGGTTTTTCATTTGGCCACGGGTCCACGTTTTTTTTCCGTTGGAATTTATCTTGCCTCATCACCAAATGAGTTTTTTTTCCTTTGCTGCATCCTCATTTACTTCAATATTTATTCATAACCCCAGTACTTTCGGTAATACTCCTTTACCGTCTTCGAGGGGACATTTTGCTCCGACTAGCACGGACCATGTCAGCTGGGCATTTCGGTGGTTCTCGCGGGCTGCTTCTGTCATCGGCTATCGCTTCTTCTTGGGCGTTGTGGCGCCATCTCTTGTTGGTCAGTGATCTCATTTTTCGAACTTTTTCATTTTTTTGCTCAATTTTAATTAAATTTCTCCAGCTGTTTCTCAAATTATTGGGGTCATTATGGTTGCAAACTTTTGTCCTATTTTTTTCAATCATTACCGACTCTGCTATTCTGAGGTGTTTTTCGGATTTACAGCTTTTAATGATTTTTATATTTTCGAATTTAGGATATTTTTGGTTATCCAGAACTGTTCAGTTTATATTGCAGAAAGCAGCTTTATCATATTTCATGATACGAAATTTGTATCAGGAAAACTGGTTAGTTATATTTCATTCAAAATAAAAAACAAACAAACAAAAACACTGCTTACAATGACTGTAGGTGCGGTCTGTTTAAAATTACATGCCATCCTCTGCTATATGCTTTGAAACTGACTTTGCTAAAATGCTACAGCAAGTTTTTTAATGAGAGTAAGATATTTTTACCCATCATATCAGGCAGTGTTTATGTGATCATCAGGACAGTGGAAAATATTTTTAATAAATACCATAAGTACTGTACGCCACAAGAGCAGAATGTAAAAACAGAACTTGAAGCAGTACATGAACTACCACACAAAAACTTGTTTCTAAATTTCAAACAATCTGAAAGTGACAATGCTTAAATATTTAAAAATAAAGGCATCTCACCATTGAAAGAATAAAACAGAAAATCATAAAAGGGATATCAAGGAGAGTTGTTTCTGCATAAGTGAAACTGTTGTTGATAATGGTTATTGTCAATCACGTACCTGGAAACAATTTTTTTTTAACTTATTGTTAAACTACATTCACAAAAATATAATATATCATGGTGGCCGTTAAACCCTCAAACAAACAAAATTCATATTTAAAAAGTTGTTTGTGGTTCCACAGCATTTATTTGAAGATAAATGAACTAGAATTATAAATACCAATTTTTTATTTTAAGTACATGCTTCATGTATATTTTGCCATTTTTAGTGCACATAATCTGGTCTCTATTAATTACAACTGTCGTAAAAAACAAAAGAAAGTAAGGGAATACGAACTGAAATACCATGCGTATATACTGTATATACATGGTAGAGTCGCATTATTGTGACCACCAGCTAATAACCACCATGTGCAGCAGCTAGACAGACTGGGAGTGACTCAATAAGGTGCTGAAAGGTGTTAACAGGTGGGAGATGCTAAGTTCACAAGGCCAGGGTACCATGCTAATGCCACAAATGATATGCCTCTACTAGCGATAAACCGATACGATATCACTATGGGCAAAGCACATGTTTTTAAAGCAGTCAGAAAATTCGTGTAACTGATGCGGAAATAAAGCAGATGCAAACATAAAAGACTGGTTTGAGTCTTGTTTCTCCGTGATCTTCATTTTGCCAATGTGGAAATAAAGCAGATGTAACAAATAACTATTCACTAGTTTTCATCTTGCTCTATTTCTTTATCCCAACGTTCCTATTATTAGCATTATTCACTGATCAGTCATATGTTAGCAGACTTAATGGTACCAGAAAAAATTGCTTGGCCGCCCCGCTGGCGCAGTGGTTTCTGATCATTCGTCCGAAAGGGGTCCGGGTTTGAATCCTGGTGAGGCATGGATGTTACGTTTATCTTATGGCCCTGGCTCTCTCCCTTCCCTGGTACCAGTGGCCCTAAAAAAAAAAAAAGAGGAACTGCTTGGGCAGCGATCTTTTAAATAACTTCCTAAGAAAAGCTGGTCTGTAATTCACAGGGTTTCAGTAAATTTCAGATTCTAAATATTTTTCGTATATATTATGGAGATTCTCATTTGTGACAAAGTTACAAGTATAAGTTTTTTGACATTCGTTATCTTGAATGGGGTGTGCTGAAATTAAATAACTTCGGAGAATTTTTTAGTTGTGTTGCTTTTGTTAATGAGAATAGTAATATGATAATTGACATTGTACTCTATGCAGAACATTATTATTAATAAATAATTAATGTTATTGTAAATTACATAGATATTGGTAATTCAACTAAAACTGTAGCAAATAATTTTTAAAATAGTATTTTATTAAGATCAAAAATTGTAATATTTTTTCTTCATATTTTGATCAAAGTTGATGAAAACCGGACCCAATTGAAAAGGTGTGAATCTGTATTCTGAGAACGTGAAACTCCCGACGGTTTGAATAATTTTAGTTATTCGAGTTTTGACTTGTTGTACGCACCGGTAGATGTGGTCGCACGAGATAATCTAAAAACCTTTTCCAGCTGACCGTGTCGGTCATGTATAATGTCCTACAATCGTGGGACACTCTGTGGTAATCACATATACGGTCCCTTATGTGAAGTCTCATTCGACCAATGAGAAGCGTTGTTAGAAAGATGTCTCCTTCCACTGTGTTTTCTTGTACGTTTGATTCCTAAAGTTTGCTTTGTGTTGTCAGTTAGTACGTGCAAGGTTTGTGTTGATAATTTTGTTCAATTTAGCTGTTAAAAATAATAGTTAAAATAAATTTTGGTTTTCTTCATTCTATTAAGGATTATTTTGGATACGTTTTTTCATCAAAAGATGCTTTAAACGTTACCAAAAACTTAGATATTTCTACTAATATTCATTATTTAAAAAAAAGTCGTGTAATGTCAAGGTCGTTCATTCAACAAAACTAAGTTGGAAGCAATCCAAGATCATGACTTCTCATGTAGTAAAAGTTAAAGTTTAAACAAAGAAAAATGAATTGCACAGCAGAAATCCATCTGAAAAAGAAATCACAATGAAAGGAGACACCATTTCTAACAACGCTTCTCATTGGTCGAATAGATGTCACCTTTAAGCGAGCACCAATTGAGATAGCAGCACCATCTGTAACCACGAGGAGTTGGTGGAAAATACATAGCTATTGGAAAGGTACATACAGTGTTTGATTCAACGCACAATATACAATGTATATATATATAATGTCATCATCATCATTGTCAACCATTATCAATCCACTGCTGGACGAAGGTCTCCCCAAGTTTCCTCCACAACGGTCTGTCTTGTGCCAGTCTCCTCCATGTCACCCCTGCATACTTTCGAATTTCATCCACCCATCTCCCATGTGGTCTTCTTCTGGGTCTTTTCCTGTCCCTTGGAATCCAATCTAAAATTTCGGCTGTCCATCGATGATCTGTCCTTCTGGCAGTATGTCCAGCCCATTGCCATTTCAGGGATTTAACTCTGATCATGATGTCTTCCACTCTTGTCATTTTTCGGATCCACGAGTTCCTCTTCTTATCTCTCCTGGTTACACCAAGTATGCACCTCTCCATGCTGCTTTGAGTTGTCTGCAGCCTTTGTATGTCTCTTTTAGTTAAGGTCCACGTCTCTGCACCATACGTAAGCACTGGAAGGATGCATTGATCAAACACTTTTCTTTTAAGACATAATGGCATATTGCTCTTGAAAATTATGCTGTTTCTTCCAAAAGCTCTCCAGGCAAGTTTTGTACGCCGATTAATTTCTTCATCAATGTGACCCTCACTTGATATCTGCTGTCCAAGATAAACATACGTGTCTGTTATCTCCAGCTTTTCTCCATCAATCGATAAATCTTTATTTCTTGTAAAAGCATTGAACATCACTTTTGTCTTCTGAAAGTTCATTTTTAATCCCACTTCTTTACTCTTGTCAGCAAGTTCCTGGATCATACTCTGCAGCTCTGATGGGCTAGTTGCAAAAATGACTATGTCATCAGCAAAACGAAGGTGGGTTAGATAATCTCCATTAATCTTTATCCCCTTGTTTTCCCAGCTCAGTGACTGAAAAACACCCTCCAATGTGGCATTAAAGAGCTTCGGAGATATGGTGTCACCTTGTCTCACTCCCTTTCCAATTTTTATGTGTGCTGTATTTTCAAACAGCCGAATCTTTGCACTTGCATTTTCATAGATGTTATTAATAATATTAATGTATGCATCTTCAATACCGCAGGTTTTCAGAGCCATTGTAACTGCTGATGGTTTCACCGAATCAAAGGCTTTTTCATAATCGATAAAAGCCATGCACAATGGAAGTTCATATTCCCTCGCTCTTTCAATTAGTTCTCTCAGCACATGGATATGATCTATTGTGCTGTAGCCACTCCTGAATCCAGCTTGTTCTCTCGGTTGAGCCATGTCCAGTGTTACCTTCAAGCGGTGTGAAAGAACTTTAGTGAAGATTTTATAAACTACTGATAGGAGGCTGATAGGTCTGTAGTTTCCGAGATCCTCAATGTCACCTTTCTTATGTAGCAGGATCATTGTAGCGGTGTTCCAATCCTCAGGAATCTTTCCTTCATTAAGGCATCGAGTGAAAATTTGGGCGAGTACTGTTTCGATTTCTCCACTTGCTTCTTGTATGATGTCTACAGTAATTCCATCTTCTCCTGGAGCTTTTCCCCGCTTCATGTTCTTGATTGCATGTGCAACTTCTGCTGGGAGGACTGGAGGAACTCTGGTACTGGTATCTTTCATGATGTCTGGAGTGCATGTATCATCCCTTTCATATAATTTGGAGTAGAAATCTTTCACTCTTGTCAAAATTTCGCCTCTATTTCTTGTTACAGAACCATCTTCTTTTCTCAGTGCCATAATCTGTTTTCTTCCCTTACTGAGATGTCCCTTTGCTATCTTTAGGCTTTGGTTGTTTTCAATTGCTTTCTTCACTAGTTCACAGTTGAATTTTCTTACGTCTTTAGTGATACTTTTTCGTACTGTCTTGCATAGCTCTATATATTCCACTTTGGAAGTCACATCTTCTTTAGTTGTCCTCATCTCTCTTCTTTTTGCATCAACATTTTCGTTTTTCCTGATAATTTATTTACATGCAACTTGTTCTTAGACCCAGCTAATGTTGTTGCTGTTTCCATAAGAGCTTTGGTTACTTTTCTGTTAACTTCAGAGATGTCCACTTCTTCCGATGTTAGGCCTTCTAAAGCAGAGAACCTGTTCTTCAGTTCCAACTTGAAGGTATTATGGTGTTTTTTAAGGTTGGTTATGTCAATAGATTTTGTTTGTCTTATGAGCTTGCCACGTTCAAGTTTAGTGTTGAGGTGCATCTTACATCTCACCAATCTATGGTCACTACCTGTGTTGAACTTGTTTAGCACACTGCAGTCTTCCATGACGAATTTTTTGTTACACATAATAAAATCAATTTCACTTGTCGTCCCATTTGGATGTCTCCATGTCCATTTCCTGTGTGGCTTTTTCTTGAAGAAGGAGTTCAAGATGAAAAACCCTTCTACCTCTGCAAACTCTACGAGAGTATTTCCACGCTGGTTTCTGTTGCCGTGACCGAATTTACCTACTGAAGTTTCATTCTGTTGCCGTTGCCCTATTTTTGCATTGAAATCTCCCATAATTATTTTCAAGTGCTGCTTACCTTTATTATTTAGATGACAAATTTCCTCATAAAATTCTTCAATTTCTTCTTCAGGATGACTTGTGGTGGGTGCATAAGTTTGAATAATCTGAGCCTGGTATCTTCTCGATAGTTGGATAACGAGTCGTGCAGCTCTGTCAGAGGAACTTTCAACTTCTACCACTTTATCCTTCAGTTTCTTGTTTATTATAAATCCAACACCACTAGTTCTGCCAGTATCTGTCCCACGATAGTAGAAGAGATGTCCACTTTTCAGTTCGATGAGATCTTCTCCTTTTCTCCTTACCTCACTTAGCCCGACGATGTCCCACTTGATCCTTTGTAGTTCCTCTTCCAATTCAAGAAGCCTTGAATCAGAAGATAGGGAGCGTCCATTGTACGTTGCCAAGGTCAGCATCAGATGGCAGCCTAGTCCGGTCCTCCGGGGATTCTTAGCACCCTCTGCCTTCATGTCGCACTGGCCGCTGCCTTAGCCAGGTACATTCCAGCTGCCGGAGACTGAGGGCCAAGATTTAAGTTGTGGAGTCATTTTGGAGGGGTTTGGCCATAACTCACCACGCTGGCCAAGCGGGTTGGTGAGTGTGGGATAGAATTTCCTCTAATCCCGATGGTATAGTTATACCGCTATGGGCGGTCGTCAGAGCCCCTTTAATGGGAACAGGATGCACCACGAGAAGGCGGGGTTGACATTTGTCAAGGAGAGGCTGTGATGTTACGCATCACCTGACCTTACATCCCATATATAATGTACACTACATAATATACCATACTATATTTCAGTTCATATTCTCTTTCTTTTGTTTTTGATGACAGTTGTAATTAATAGAGACCAGATTATGTGCATTAAAAATGGCAAAATATACATGCAAGCATGTACTTAAAATGGAAAATTGGTATTTATAGTTCTAGTTCATTTATCTTCAAATAAATGCTGTGGACCCACAAACAACTTTTTAAATATTAATTTTGTTTGTTTGGGGGTTTAACGGCCACCATGACTAACACGATGGGCTATAAGCACTTACCTCATCTTTAATCTACTGCCACTGGTTCCAGGTGAGAGACAGAGAGAGCCAGTGTCCTAAGACAAACCCAACATCCAATACCTCACTGAGGTCCGAACCCATCTAAGATGAATGGTCAGAAGCCAGAGTTTAGACCCCTGTGCCACCAGGTGGCATGAATTTTATGAACCACACACAAATTAATATAGTACTACTCTTAAACATAACTAATCATATGGTCACATAATTGTACACATTTAATGATGTAATCAATTCCTATTAGTAGTTCTAATTCAGACTATTAATTACCTCTGATCATGCTACTATTCTCTTTTACGTGCAATATTTCAAAATAACTTGTACAATATTCTAGAGGATAATGCTTACCTTGGCATTCCTTGATAGCGATGAAAAACATTTCACACACGCGTTTCCAGTCTTTGTTGATGTTATTGTCCTAATGTCCGTTGTATGAGATGTATAACTTTACTTCACACACTTTTCGATGGGTATTCTTAATGGATCTTCGCTTTAGGATTCAAACATATCAACTTTTACCGTTCTTTATACTCGAAATTTTTTTCCACCGATGTTCATGGCTAACTTCGCGCTAATGGAGTCCGATACTGCTCGTTGCCATTCGTCGGATATACTTTCTTGGATATCTTTCGTTATCAAGCCCAGCTAGCGCCATCTATGTTTCATCAATATAACATTTTATTTTTTTTTAATTTCTTTTCCTTTCCCAATTTTCTTGTTTTTGTCGGTTTTTCTTTTGTTGTTCTTTTTCTTGTCTTATTAGTTCTTTCCACCAGCTGGATAATGTGCTAGGGTCATTCTGGTTACATACCCTTGTTTTATTTTTATAGATTAAGATTGCTTCTTCCCTCCTCATTTGCCTTTCAGATTTTTTATTCCTTTTTAGCATTTTAATTTCATCGAATTTTGGGAAAGTCTGGTTTTCAATGCAGAATTGCACTAAAGCAGTTTTTGCTTCTTTTTTTTTTGCCAGTTAGATATGTGTTGTTTAAGTCTTTTTTTTTTTTTTTTTTTTTTTTTAAACCTGTTTTTCATACTACCAATGTACGATATTGGGGGTATGTGTGCAATTGGAATTTCGTAGAATCCTGATTCTTCTAGTATTTTTTCCTCTGTTTTTTTTTTGTTAACAGTCAGATTTTTCAAGGTGTTCACTGAGCTTCCTAGTTTTAAGTCATATTCAGCACATTGCCTATTAATTTCTTTACTAACTTCTTCCAAGTATGGGAAAGTGCCAATGTATTGCAATTTTTTATTCCTCATCTTCCTTTGGTTGTGTACTTCTTGGCCTTCATTTCTATTAGTCATATGCTTTTTACTCTCATGTATCCATTTTTTAATTAGCTTACTTGGGTAACCATACTCTTACGATATTAACTCTAGCTCTTGATTTTTTAGCCTGTTGTTAGATGTGTGTGTATACGCTCTCTGTATCAAGTTTACTATGCTGTTTTTTAGCAAGTCTTTTGTAAAAAAAAAAAAAAATCGTGCTTCTGTCATCGGTACGTCCGTCCGTCTTCCGCCCCCACGATATCTCAGCAACTATCAGTCCGATTTGAAATTTTTTTTTTTTGCATTGGGAAGCTTGAAATATGCAAATGATGATTATTTCGTTTTCTTTACGATGTACAGTTTTGCCGGTAGAGGGCGTAAATGTAGATGTCAAATTCAAAATTACGCTTTATTCCACATATTTGCTTCTAAACATCAGATTGGAAAAAAATTATATCTTTCGATTCCGCTTATGTTGAAGAGTATTTTAGATATATTTACTTTTTCAAATTACGCATAGATTTTTCCGCTAGGGTGCGTAAAAGTAGGTCACATTTTCCCCGATAACTTTTCTACTAAAACTCGGATTTGAAAAAAAAAAATCTTCAGCGGATACATCTCCTGATGAAAAATCTTTTGCATATAATTTCAAATTCTTGGTAAAGAATAATTTGGCCACCAGGGGTGTAAGTGTTAATTTTTGCTTCTGATGTATTTGCCATAAAATCGTAGCTTCTAAAAGATAGATTAAAAAATTCTTTCGTGGACTGAAGCCACTCACTTCGATAAACCTTTTCGGAATATTTTCTTCTTAAAATATTCCACAGTTTCTCCGCCAGGGGGCGTAGATGTACATCTTATTTTTGTCAATATCTCTACTCCTAGGAGTCCGATTTGAAAAATTTCTTCTTTGTTGGATAGTGTTTTCCGTGTGACGTTTTTCATATAATTTCAAAATTTTCAAATAATTCATAGACTTTCCGCTAGGGGGCGTAGTGGTAAATTGCATTTCCCCCTATATCTTTGCTTCTAAATCTCAGATTTGAAAAATTCTTTTTGCACCGGATACAGTTCCTGTTGGGAAATCGTTTGCACATAATTTCTAATTTTTGTAAAAAATAGTTTGGCCACCAGGGGGCGTAAATCTTAATTTCCGCTTCTGTTTCATTTGCAGCAAAATAAGAGCTTCTAAATTCTCGATTGAAAAAAACGTCGTTTGTTGACCGATACTAATGTCGACAAACCTTTTAGAAACATTTTCTTCTTAAAACAGTGCATGGTTTCTCCGCCAGGGGGCGTAGATGTACATCTTATTTTTGTCAATATCTCTACTTCTAGGAGTCCGATTTGAAAAATTCCTTCTTTGTTGGATAGTGTTTTCCGTGTGACGTTTTTCATATAATTTCAAAATTTTCAAATAATTCATAGACTTTCTGCTAGGGGGGCGTAGTGGTAAATTGCATTTCCCCCTATATCTCTGCTTCTAAATCTCAGATTTGAAAAATTCTTTCTGCACCGGATACAGCTCCCGACGGGAAATCCTTTGTGTACGGCGTGTAATGGATATCAGTGAAGCACGAGTTGTATGTCAAGATCGCTGTAAATGGCGAAGTTTGATACAACAACAATAAGTAAAAATATCTGGAAGTTTGTATTTCTTTTTGGAGCTAACCTCTGAATCTCAGAGAACAGCTTAGTGATATGTATGTGATATTATGGAATACAAAAACATTCTTGGTGGTGTTCCCTTCAACAAATTATTGTGTGAAACAACATACCACCACATCGCCACACACATCATTCACAGAATGCACATCTATGTGTTTGATGCAGTAGGACTGATAAATTCTTTTGACAACTTTGGTATGCATTTTTTTTTTTTTTGTACAACATTCTCCCCTTTTTCATATATAGCCTTTAGAAAACAAGCAAAAGAAAAAAGGCTTCTAGAAGGAAGAAAAAAATTTTTTTTTTTTTTTTTGCTTTTCTTCTAGAAGCCTTTTGGGGTGAATATTTCTGTGAGCCATTCTTTTGACAACTTTGGCCAAGAAAGCAAAGGTGATTCCGAGGCAGAAGCAGATGATATCATAGTGAGAGATGGATGCACTGGAGGGATCGAGAGAGAGAAGAGGTGTGTAAAGCTCTAAAATCTCTTCAGATTGGTAAGGCTCCAGGAGTTGATGGCATAAATGCCGAGATGTTGAAATATGGTGGAGATTCTGTAATTGACTGGTTAACTGAAATCTGCCAGTTATGCTGAGAGTTAGGAATGGTACCTTGGGACTGGAGGGATGCTATCATTGTTCCCTTTTATAAGGGAAAAGGTGATCAGACTGACTGCAAGAACTATTGTGGTATTAACTTACTGAGACTGCCAGGGAAAGTGTTTGGCAAGGTCATTATTATTATTATTATTATTATTTTTTTTTTGATTGGAGGTTTAACGACCACCGTGAGCAACTCAATGGGCTATAAACAGTCGCCCGTCCCTAATTTAGGGTCACTGGTTCCAGGGAAGGGAGAGAGCCAGTGCCGTAAGACAAACAACATCCATGCCTCACCGGGATTCGAACCCGGACCCCTTACGGACGAATGATCAGAGGCCAGCGCCTTAGACCACTACGCCACCGGGGCGGCAGGTCATTATTGAAAAGGTACGTCTTACATCAGAGAAAGTGTGGGATGTTCAGAGTGGTTTTATGCCTAGTAAAGGCTGCACTAACCAAATTTTTGCACTATGCATGATGATTGAAAAGTATCTGGCTGTTGGTAAAGTTTTTACTGCCTTCATAGATTTAGAGATAGCATATGACAGAGTAAATAGGACACTTCTGTGGAAGGTGTTGAATGAATGTAGTGTTACTGGGAATCTACTTAATAGTGTGGAAGCTATGTATGCTGGCAGTAGAGCTTGTGTACGAGTGAATGGTGTTGTATCAAAATGGTTTTCCATTGGTGCAGGAGTCATGCAAGGTTATGTAATGTCACCCAGGCTGTTCAATATATTTATGGATACATGCATGCATGCGTGAATCCAAGATGGACAATAGTGGTTTATGTCCTGGTAATACCCGTGTGTGCAGATTGCTGTATGCTGATGACAGTCCTGCTGGCAGAGAGCAAAAGTGAGTTGCAGAGCATGTTGTCCCGGATGTATGAAGTTTGTATGAAATTCAAACTGAATAAAAATAAGGGAAAAAATAAAGTTATGGTTTTTGAAAGAGGAACTGGTGGGACTGAAAGCAATATAAGTCTAAATGGCACCACGATTGACCACATGGATGAGTTTGTATATTTGGGAAGCTTGTTTGACAGAGAACAGATTAGATGGTGAAATTAGTAGGAGAGTAAATTCTTCATTGAAAGTCATAGCTGCTTTAGGAGGTTTTCACAGGAATGATGGACTCTCAAGAGTCCCGAATGGCTGTGTATGAAAATGCAATTATTCCTACTCTGATGTATGGCAGTGAAACCTGGGTACTACAGAAGAAACATAGGAGTCTGGCGTGCCAGAGAAACGCATTACTTGCGGGGGGGGGGGGGGGGGCACGTTCAGATCATGTTAGGAATGAAGATGTGTTGCAGTTGTGTAATGTAAAGCAAAATATTGTTAGCAAGGTGGAAACTAATATGCTTTGGTGGTTTGGCCATGTTGAAAGAACGAGTTATGAGATGCATACTAAGAATTTGTTTTGCACTGAGTGGCAGGAAAGAAAGGCAGAGGGAAGTCATGGGAGGATCAGATTCAGGAGTGCCTATATGAGAAAAAAGATTAAGAGTATGAAGTATAGGTCTTGTGTACGTTGTGTGATGTCACTGAAACCTGCGTTAAGTGTCAAGATTGCTTTAAATGGAGAAGTTTGATATGGCAACAGTAAGTAAATAATCAGTTAAAAGTTTATCTGCTGGTTTGTATTATCTGTTTAATGTTTATTTGTCAGATAGTTTTTCTTTGAGGAGCTAACCTCTGAATATCAGAGAACAGCTTAATGATATGAATGAATGAATGAATGAACATACACAAATTTCACCAGTGCATCTTTTGTCGAACTTCAATGACCAACATGGTTTTAAAAACTGCACATTGCACTTGTTTTGAAAAATTGAGTTGAACTTCAAAGTACTGAGAATTTAGCATGAAACAGAACCACTTCATTTAATAATAAAGCATGTTATAAATTGCCCACGCTGTAGTATTTTGCGTAATTCAGAATTTTGGCTTAGTAATTAAAAAAAAAAAATCTTAAAAGTTAAAATTTTTTATGGGAAGCCAGGATCAGCTGTCACACTACTTATATCTAATAGAAATGACAAAACCCTGCTTATCAGCCTCTTTTGGAAACTATATGGAGCCAAGTTAGAAGCTACAACAAAGTTATTTGCAGAGACAAAAGAAACACATCCTCATTATCTGATGAGATTCTTCTTATCCCTTTACTTGCGTGTATCCAACTGTATTCCTATCACAATTAGCAATCTTGAATCTGTTTCGACGATTTGTTCAGCAATGAATTTCTTTTCTGGCTTTCTGTTATATTATCTACCAATACAGATTTTCAAGGCATAACTTAATCTTCAGTAATGAAAGCGTCCTTAAAGAATTTACCCAACGTAACCACAGATTAACCTAAAAAATTGAAATAAAGCTGTACCGAAAAACTTTCATTTAATTTTTCATTTAATAAGCTGATATGCACTTAAAATGTTCAGTATTTATACAAGAGCAGCAGTTATATTATAAAATCCGCAATTTTTTTCTTTTTGGTTCCACTCTTGGTTGGAGATTAAAAAAAAAAAATTGTTGAACACATCATTTTTACATTTAGAAGCGGATCCACTCAAACACTTCCTTTTAAAATGGCCAAGATCGTAAATAATTGATGAATTTACTTTTTGTAAAATTATAGTAATAAATGCACAGATTTTTTTGTAAAGGTTTTTATAACTATTAAAATCTACTGCCAATTTGGAAATTAGATGTTCTGCCCTAGCTCCAGAGAGATGACAGCAAAAAACCAAAAACAAAAAAACACAGACTAGTTTCAGAAACAGAGGAAGCTGAAAGCAGAAGGGGAAAAATAAAATAAACGATTGATAATGGAATGCAATGGTATGCTTTGTTTGAGGTACTATTTCTACAAACTTCTGAGAGAAAAATTGTCAATGAGGCAATGAATAGGGCTAAGGAATGGCTTGAAGTAAACGGAAGTTACTTTCAATAGATGGGTGAATCGTGCATTGCAAAAGAATAAATGAATATTTCAAAGAGGAATTAACAGACTATTACTTAGGTATGATTCATGCTGAAATTTTTTATATTAAATTAAGCCACCTGAATAATAAAAAAAAACAATTGTTTTGAAAGATTCTATCCAGAATTGATATTTAAAATGCATGTAGCTCATTTCCTTGCAAAGGAAACAAGCTACATTTGAAAAGAAAAACAGTGCCGATTTTCAGCTGTTTTTCTACTTGATGATTTAAAAACTTAGCACACAATTTTTATGATGGAAAAGGCCTTAAAAAGCAGTGCAACATCAGGGAGGGGTGAGCTTTGTCAGTTTGGGTGTGCATGTGACCCTTTCACAATTTTTTTTTTTTTTAAGACCAGAGCAACCCCCCCCCCCATTCTGTGTAATAAGGTAAGCTTCTGGTTCTGCCCCTGTTATTATGGGTACATGAGCAATACAGATAATCTGCATCTAAGTTCAGAAGAGTGGTGGAACTGAAATACCTTTCTTTTGAAAGTCAAATTAAGACTACAAATGCTATGGTCCAGTCTAAAATCCTCTAGTGATGTGTTGAGAGTACTCATCCATTTGGCAGCAATAAGTAAATTTACATGCATATTTTTAAATTGAAAAATATAGGAAGTACCCCATAAAAGACAGAGGCAAATTAAACTTCCCTCTTCTAAAAATGTGAAAAGCAAAGATAGTGCATGTAATATTTTTTATCCTTTCTTTAACTATTATATTCCTTAATGTAACTTGTAGGAAACATAAATCTTAAGGATCTTTGAATTGGCATTTAAGAAACATGGAAAGTAGGATGTATGTTTGCTTGTGCAGAAATACCAAAACATTTAAAAGTACTGTTACGCTAGCAAACACCAATTCTACATACCATTTTTCTCAAATGAATAATCTCTAATCGTTACAACAGGTGATTAAGTTCACACCACCTTTTATTTGCTGCACTTAAATATACAAGAAAAATCACTTAAATATTTCTGTACTCTCGTATTTGCATTAAGCTTCAAAAGTTTTTTTGTCAATCCTGTTGCTCATTGACTTTCATGCATATTGTTCACTGCTCCATTCCCTTTGGAGCTCTGATGCTGAAATCATATTGTTCAAAATTTTGCTGCAATCAGGTTTGACGACGTAGAGTTACTTCCTGAACATGTGAATTTCACCTGTACATTGATGAGTTTACTAATTAGAAGAATGCAGTTACTGCAGAGGCTACAATGAAACCAGCAAACTTTTCATGAAAATTTTTTCTTTCATCATATTGGTGGTTAAAGGTGCATAAATAAACTGTTTTTAGCGATGTTATTGTATTTGTCTATTTTCAGAGCATTTCTTCCTGTGATGCCAATCTGCCTGGTTTGATGAGCTATGTAATAATAGTTATTCATGCTGGTTGCAATGCAGTATCAAACTTTTCATTAAACATTTGTCTTCTTCCATTACGTTGTTGGTTAATGGTGAGTAAATAGACTGTTCTTAGTGATGTTATTGTATTTGCCTATTTTCAGAGTTTCTTCCTATGCCGCCAACCTGGCCTGCATCATTACAAGATTGTCCTACACTCTAGCACCATCTAGTGCCAACTGTAGGACATTTGGATGGTTTACCTAGCTGAAAATAAATGTAAGGTGAAGTAACATAGCAATCACTTAAAACCCATCCAAATTTCAAATAGATGGCACTGGCCCAAAAGATGACTGATTATGCTGCCCAATGAATGTGCCATATGAAGAACTGTCCTGAAAAAACAACAACAACATATGTTAGGATCAGTTTATTCAGCCACTACTCAAACCAATCTCCACTGAAGGAAACAAACCAATGTTAAGCGCCAACAATAACTACAACTTTTATTGCAAGACTCGACAATATGGATCTTCGGGGGGCATCTGTGAAAAAAAAAGAACGATTCATAATAACAAAAAACTCAAGCAACATTTTCAATGACACTCCAAAAATATTCACAAAAGACATGCATTAAAAAGGTGTTAAAGCTCATCGAAGCAGAAACGCAAGCAGCAGGTAGGCCACAACAATGCTGCCTATAATAAGTCTACGAATGCAAAGCTGTGTTTAAAACAAAATCGCATATTCTGACTTTTCACCCCAAACCTTTACAATGACTATCTACTAATTCTTCCAGAATAGCTACTCTGGACTTTTTGCCTTTACAGTATTATTGCTGCTGAAAATATTTTAAGTAATGGAACTTCTGGTTTTTTTGTTTTTTTTTAGGTTTTTTTTTTTTTTTTAGATTTTTTTATTACATGATTTCATATTATCATTCAGAATATTTTGGTATAATTCGTTGGATATTCATATGAATGTACCAAAAAAGTTTAAAAAATCTCTAATCACTTTTTGCTCTCCAGGTCAAAGTGTCATGCAGGCGAAGTACATGCTTGTTATTGTTGCCTCTATGTATTTCAACTGTTAATATATTGAAAAAAATATTGACTTACTTTCGGTTGTTTTTTCCTTTTAACAAAGCTTCAATTAAAACGTGCATTCCTATACAGTATATGTACATACAGTGGTGGCCAAAACTGTGGATGCTTTTTAAAAATTTCATGTTTTGCAGGCTTCTAGGAAAATGCTATGTTTCACTAAATGAAAATGTTTTTATATCAATTGAAAGATAACTTAATGATGAATTCAATACAAAAAACAATTTGAATATCTGCAGTACAAAAAAAGTTATGCTTACTCAGTCTAAAAACAAACACAAGTCACTGTCTCCCCTAATTGCATGGCAAGTAGGTGAGACAGTGACAATAACTGGAGAGTGAAAACTGTGTTTATGTTATCATGAAACAAAGTCACTGAAGAGCAAGGCAGAAAAAGGCTACAAAAGTGCACAAAATCTGTTGATGACAGAAGAATAAAAAGACTGTTTCAAATTCAAGGACAGAAGAATTTCATTCGAGGCCATCAGAGGTGAACTGGGTGTAACTGGTGTTTCTGTCAGTTCAAGAATGATAAAGAGAAGACTACCTGATATGGGACTGAGATGTAGGATTCAGAGAGGGGGAGAGGGGGGCATCCGAATCTACAGCAGTGCAAGAAATGACACCAGGGGGCAGAAGAACACATTGAATGGACAGAAGATCAGTGGAAGCAATTTATTTGAAGTGACAAAAGTAAGACATTTTTATTTGATAGTGATAGGCAAAAATATGCGAGATGTCAAGTGGGAGAAGAGCTACATCCTGACTACATGGAGGCAAATGTAAAGCATCCAACAGGCATTATGATTTGGGCATGTATGGCAGCAGATGGTGTTGGCCATCTTCATGTAATAGACGGCATGCTGAATGTAAGAAAAAAGTATGCAAATACTTCAAAACTCATAATAAATCCATGTAATTACTGCATAACAGGTAAAAAATACCTAAATACTAAATTCACATAACATTGACACCATCCTGGAACCAAAACTCCTACCCCTTCCATCAGGAATCTCTTTCCCAACAATGCACCATTTCTTTTTCAGCAGGATACAGATCCCTGCCACACAGCACAAATATACAAACAGTGGTTCACAGCAAAGCGCATTCCATTGTTGACCTGGCCAGGAAACAGCACTGACCTGAACCAGATAGAAAATGTGTGGCACCATTTCAAAAACCTCGTAAGAATGAGTCATCAAATAAAAAGGCAATTAATTGAGGCTATAATTGCTTCCTGGAACCATGTAATAGTGGAGGCAGAGCTTCAAACACTTGTTGGCTCAATGAGAAGTCATTGTACAGCAGTTTTAAACAATAAAGGTTACCCTACAAAATACTGATAGTACATTGAAATCATAAGTACCTGTTATCATTTTATCGGATTGTAGTGTAGATTTATCATGAATTCAGTATTCACAAGCATAACGTTTTTTGTACTGCAGATATGAATTCTGTTTTTTGTATTGAATTCAGCAATAAATTCTGTTTCAATGTAAACATTTGTATTTAGTGAAACATGACATTTCCTATAAGCCTGTAAAGTTGCAAAACATAAAATTTTCAAAAAATGTCCACAATTTGGACCACCACTGGTACAGTATGTATAAGTATCCACAACATTTGCTATTGTTGATTCAAGGATGCAATGATCTTTTAAGGAGGTGGTCATTGTAATCATAAGTTTCAAGTTCACTTTCAGACAGAGATCTTGATGTTAGGTCTAAATCTATATAGTTTTGGCTTAAGAACTGTATTTTACACCATACTGTATAGTGTCACTCTTGTCATATGATGCAGGGTGCAGTAATTTGGTTTAGGTCTGGACATGTGAAAGGAGTACTATGTATATACAGCAAGCATATGTTTTTTGCTGGGAGCTTCATAAAGGAACAGACAACCAAAAGTAAGCCAATATTTTTGTCTACTTTATTTTAACAATTGAAATACAGTACATAGGAATAACAAACAACAAGGACTGCAGCATCTGTGGGACATGCCGACCTCGAGAGAGAGAGAGAAAAAAATTGAAAAAGTTCAAACCTCTTTTTGGCACATTCATATGAATAATGCCAAAATATTCTGAATTATTTTGAGGTGGTTTGGTCATTTTGAAAGAATGAATAACACTGTGTACTGACTACATTTATTCAGTTCAAATAACTTGAATGAAAGTTACAAGGCAATCAAAGAAATCACAGCCAGATAAAAATCAGGGACAGATCAAGATAAAAATATGGTCACAAAGTTTGTGGCTATTATGTGCAAATCTCAATGTGCAAGCAGATATTGTCAGTGGAGACAATTCACACATCACCATTAAAAATTTTAAATCTTTCTTTCCTTGGAGACCAAACCACGAATTTCAAGGATAAGTTGCATCATATGCATGTTCATGTATAATGACCCATATTTCAAAGTGCTTTTTAAATATTGCATTCCATACAAATTACTATACACATTATGTGGAACAAAGGCAAAATTATGAATCATGTTTAGTCTAATATGATTAACACCATTCAGGGAGGCCATCTTTTTGTGAATAAATGAAGGGTGGGACCAATCTGAGGACATTTGCACTTATTTCCCTTGGTCACAAAATGTTCTTTCCCACAATAAAGAACTAAAGCTGAAAATGTAGAAAAGAAACTTGACACATAATACGTCGGAACTATTTAATGGTGACAATGCTTTTATTAAAAGAAAACAAATTAAACAAGATATTGCAAGCATAACAGTGTTTTATAAGTGAAACACAAGCTCAACAAGAAAACCAGTTATTTATAATTCGTGAACAAGGCAAATTCCTTTGGTAACTGTTTATTCAATTTTTTTTATCAACAATTTTGACTGTCAGGTACAACAAGTGTGAACAATACTTTAATAGGTTTGATTTACCAATGACTATTATAAACTAACTAAAATACAGTTTGACTTAATTGGAAATAATCAAATATAATAATTCATCAACATTTTCACAAAAGACTTCTGAAGAAATAAGCTATTTTATGTCTTAAGAGTTCTACAATCAGAAATCTCTGTAGGTTTAATCAGCCATATTTCCTTATTATTGCAATACAGTTCAGAAATGGACAGTTCTTATACAGTCACAATGCCACATCATATCAACTGATAGAAATACCTAACTGGAATGAAGATTCTGTAATAATGGTCCATATACATAATGCATATAAAGGCATTTACATGCATCCACATAAAAGCAAAATAATGAATTGTTCCCTTGTAAAAAGTAGAGCATTTCCAAAAAAAGGGGCAAATATTAAAAATATAATCATGCACAAATATATATATATATACAACTGAAACAATACTTGCTTTGGAAGAAGTGTATGTACAAAACAAGAATAAAAGTTAAAAATGCTGTAAGACTTTGTTGCCATACATGAATACAATATACATGAAGTATCAATTACAGTTGCCACATGAAATTCAAAATGTGTTTTCACCTTTTAGTACAAATGGTTAAATAATTGCACAAATTCATTTAAGGAATAATTCCACATGCTGTTTCTGGAAGTTCACAATTATTTGAAGACATTTCTGGAACTTAAATTACTATTTTTTCCTGAAGTGGCTACATGGGAAAAAATGAAAACATGGCATTTGTGCCAAGAATGACATTAAAATTTTTTTAATGCTTTTACTGAGTCAACCAAAATGGGTTTACAAATTTAGAGTACTTAAATTTTTTCTTGGTTGATCCTTTAATTGAAATGTAAACATAAATTGTCCGAATTTCATTGGCTGTTACTGAACAACTTTCCACAAGTAAAAAAAAAAAAGATCAAGGACTCAAAAATTTTCAAGACCATATTCATGCCCAATAAGAACTCGTGAAACAATCGCGTGGACATATCGACAGAACAGACCACCAATGGACAACCAAAATTTTAGATTGCATTCCTGAGCTACAAGCATTAAGCAGACCACAAACCTGGTTTGAGATGCTAGTACCTTACACCCCTTCCCCCTCGCATTCGCTTATTATAGTTCAGAAGAATTCCCCTCGCATTCGCTTATTATAGTTCAGAAGAATTTCCCTCGCATTCGCTTATCGTAGTTCAGAATCACAAACGCGTGAAAACCGGAAATATGACAGCTATGTGCTCCCAATTCCAAGAGAATGTTCAACAATACAACTTTGCCACCTGTGACATTTTGGCAATAGCTTCTCTTCAACGAAGTGCGGCTATTCTGAAATTTGGTCAACAGGAAAAAAATCTAGTACTTTTCAAGGATCTTACAAAATTCAAGGGACCTTGAAAAGGAAAATTAAATTCAAAGATTTTTTTCAAGGACCATGGGAACCCTGGGTGAATTACTTCTTATCATAATGTGGTGGTAACTACTTCATATTGGTGGGCAAATTTCACTGTAGAATGTAATTTTTTTTTTAATGCACAAAATGACATGAAAACTGGTAGCAATGTGTTTACACAGTTACACCAAACAAACTTTTACCTAACCTTATTTGAATTGGTCTGTCCAAGCTTGCTTGTTTGCCTTTAGAACAAAAGTCATCAGCCGTGATTTACAATACATCATGAAAAAAAAAAAAAAAAAAAAATGCAGATAATCAGTCTACTTATGCAAATCCAGAGGTTCACATATAAGTTTCATGTGAGAAATTTACCTCCAGTAAGTGTCATTTGCAACATGACTGAGAAAGTGGAAAACATGGTAACACTATTGGACACACGTGATGGAGGTGGTAAGATGTCTTGTGAATCTACCAATAACGTAAGAAGGCTGCTGACACCTTACACTTCATTCAAAAGACACACACACTTTAGCACCTAGTCACAAGAAAAAATATGTTTGGTAATAATTGATGACATGGCTATTCCTAGACTTAATTCATTATAAATATCTCCAAATTATGGGGTTTTCTCTAAGGAATAAAAATAATAAGTCCAATTATCAGGTAGCACCCCTACCCTTCCTCAGGACTACAACTATAGTAAGTGTTGCCATTAGCAAGATAAATTCTAACCTCCTCTTATCTCTATTTAACTGGAAATTGAGAGAAGAGGATCAAAATAATTTGAAAGGTTGGAATTTATTTCAAGAATAGCCACACCTATTATAGTCCTGAGGAAGGGTATGAGTGCTACCCGAAAATTTGACATAATTCCTTTTATTCCTTAGAAAGAACCCATAATTTGAAGATATTTATAATGAAAACTATGTTGTTCAGCATAATCTAGGAATCTCCAATCTTGTGTTTTGCAGATAAATCATGGTTTCATTTTAGTGGAACATCAAAATCACTGGACACATGAACAGATAGTAGATAATCTTTGTGAACCCACTTCATGACATACTTCTGAGTTCTCAAAATATTTGTTCTTGCAGGCTAATTTCCAGAACCGGCACTACACACACAGGACTCATTTGTTTCCATCACACCATAAACACAGCAATTTCATTTTTGGTGGGTTCATCAACTAGTTAAGAAACTGAGCTGACAAGATTATTTCTGACAGAAGGAAACCCATCTGTCATAAATCATGTACAAGTTAAGCTGAATTCACACACTTTTGAGTGGACTACATAATCCCAGCAAAGGTATATATAACCACCAGAGGCATAAGTAAGCATTTTTTGCACCTGGGGCAAATCACCAGATTGCCCCCCTCAAGTCGTTAAGACAAAAGAGCTTTACTGCCTGAAGTTTTATAATCCTGCTTGTTGCACAAATTTTTAGGATAGTAAAACTGGTTTTGTGTGTTGATTACACACATATTTGCATTATTTATATCCACACTCATGCAATTAGTACGAAACCAGCATCGGCCATCGGGAGTTGCTTCTGACCACATTGATTTTTTTTTTATCATATTCTCTTGTAGTTAAATAATAGCTAATAAACACTAATGGCTGTGGAATTTTAAGAATGGGCTGGATTTTAAGAATGGGCTAGTTGTTCAGTGGACCAGACTTTTACAAAGTTATTTTTAATTGTAGTTTAACAACCTAACTTAAACATATTTTGGAGGTATGATACTGCAAACACAGTATTTGGGAGGAGTCATTTTTTATCCCAAGTGGGAATGGCATTTTACCCTCATTAACTGCACCGGAAGAAAAATTAGGGAATAGGAAACAGGACTCAGCCGATGGGTTTTGTGCATTTCTCTTACCCTTACTATCATCATCAAGGTTGTTGTTCTATAGAGTGAAGCTGAATTGGGCATGGAACCAATTAGTGCTGTAAAATACAAAATCTGAAGAGAGTGGCGAGATTCCCAACTGCTCCTGAGTTCTAACCTTTGCTGCCACATTAAGCGGACCAAATGCAGCTTGCAGTAGTGGCAGTAATGATCAAATTATCTCCAGAGAATCTTCAAAAACATGGACATACTTATCTTGTAATGTACAAACAACCTTACACTGTCATTTCTGATTAAGAGTAATTTACATCTCCTGTACATTTTGGGGAAGAAATGTGAATTTTAAACTGCCTAGCTACCACAACTGGTGAAAGAAATTACAGGTGAATTCTGTAATTTGGTACTGGAAACTGATTTTAATCAGATTGTACACAGTGATTTTTGCACCCTCTCTTAAGCTGCACCCGGGACAGTCGCCCCTCATACCCCACCCTAGTTACACCTCTGATAACCACTACCAGACATGCAACAATGTACCAGAACACAACTTGCATCACAAATTAAAATAAAATTTTTAGGAAATGTGACTCACTCCACAAGAAACATTAATGTGCAGATTTACAGATGTAAGACATTGGAAATAGCTCCACCCAGATGTCAACGAGAAAATTTCCACCATCTCTGGAACTCATGCATGTTACTATCAAATTTCATGCCACTGAAAGCATTAGAATTATTTGCAAAACTGCGGTCACAGAAACAAAATGACACTATTCCCGTTTTTCTTACTTTTAAATGCATGTTTTGAAAACAATGGCATTAATGATGCAAATTCACTAAATTAATTAACTGTAACTGACTTAAGTCGAATATACCAGACTGAGCAAGGAACAAATAATTTTAACTTTCAGTTGCAGAAAATAATTTGTCATTAAAAAAAAAACTTTTATGAAAGTACAAGATCTTTCTGCTATCAGAGAAAGGTCCAGACAATCTTTTTGCTGGAAAAGTTTTTAAACTTTGATTTATCATAAAAAAACACAAATCAATTTCTTTGCTCCCATGAGCTATGGAATAGGGAACTCTTACTTGACATACTCCTCCTTAAAAATTGGAAAACTCCAAAAACTATTACATAGAATGACTTTCTCATTTCATTATATAAAGTCTCGAAAGACTTCCTGAGCTAAACATGTCTCTGCCAGGAATGACAGAACTACTAAATCAATTCAAAACTATGGCACTAGCATTCAAGTCTTGATTTTACTTTAGTTTTGGATCTTTGGCAAGTTATGCTTCAATTTCACACAGATGGCAGGAGAAAAACATTTACAACTCTGATGTAAATTAATATATTCAGACAATGAATTTCTTACTTTGAATAAATTTGCATGGATAGCTCAAGAACCACTGATTACACTTCCATTACTCTGAGGGTGTTTAAAAAACAAATAACTCCCCCTCCCCCTCTTGAAAGACGATTGACTAATTGGTTTCAACTTATCATACACTAAAATGCAAAATGTCAAAAAAAAAAATAATAGTGAAAATTTTACTGTTTTTTTCAAAACTAAGAACTGGAAATTTCGCACTGCTTTTTCTAAAACTAAGAACTGGAAAAATCCCACTGCTTCTTTCGAAATTAAGAGAACTAAAAATGTCGCACTGTTTGGTTCAAAACTAACAGACCTAGAAATTTAACAATGCTTCAATAAAAACTAACATAACTAGAAATTTCTTGTACTGTGAGTATTAAAACTCTATAACATAACCATGCTTAAGCTAAATAAAAAACCATTTACATAAGGAAGCTGTCATCTGATAACTTCATTCTTCTACGGTTGAAAAATGAAAAGTTATCACTTCTATGCTTTCTTATTTAAAATATGGTTCTTAGTGTAACATAAGCATGTTTCTAATGTTTTGAACTTGTTGGTTTATAGTTATACGCTGGTCATTTTTTTTTTCAAAACTAAAATGGGAAATTTCTTGAGATAACAAGTACTTTGATTTTCATCACCTCACAGCAAGAACTGGAGTTAATCTTATAACTGCTCTTACACAATTCTAAATACATTACAAATCAGTGAACAATACAGTGTATTTCTTAATTATTTAAAGTTGTCTTTCCATAAACCTAGTAGTATTAATTGTACCTATTTATAATATGCAACTTTATGTAAATGAATTTTTTTTCTGGTATGAATCGCACAACTTATACCTTGCTACGATGACCAAGAAATAACCAAAACAATCAGACCTTAATAACTTACGACAATGAAAATATCACTCTTTGATAAAACAATTTGCATTTAAGTGCTTGTTTTAAGGTACCCTATTTCAGCTTATCAAACAGATGAATTAAAGTTCCGAAAATAATTAAGTACAGTTTATTCAAAGATGACTGCTTTATTTCTGATATTGTATTTACATTACTTATATGTATACATAAACTGAATGACAATTTGCTTTTTTTCTTTTATATGTTAAGCACTATATATATATATTTCATATTTAGCCATCTCTTACTTCATAACCTACACTAGTATCTGAAATTGTTAGTAAATGTAGTACTATCAGAACAGTGTTTACTTTATTAAAATAAAAGCCATGCATATTAACAGTTCTTTGCTTCACTAATTAATAAATACAACACGTGTTCACCTGATCAGGTTCAATAGTATATGGAGGTGCAACTATGCTGCAGAATATGGATTTTACAATGTTATACTGCAGTCAGCTAGCTTGTAATTAGCAGTTTTTAGGAAACTAAAGAAATATATGCTGGTGTTTAATGGAATCTGATTGTTAGATAAACTAATCTATTTTTTAGGACAAACTAGCTTTCTACTGAAACATAGTACAAGAAAATACAGTAAAGGGGGGGGGGGCACCTTAGCCCATAAAAACAAAAGTCCATTCTATCACTTTTTTGCCAATCCAAACCTACAAATTGTATTGAACTTTCACTTGTAGTAGGTGCTAAGATTCTTATCCACCTTCACTACTAAAATGTTTTAGAAGTGAATTATGTAACTTAAATTCACTTCTACAGTGAAATTAGCTTTTTTCTCACCTCAGGAAATTCAATAAACTTTTGCAAGCACTAAAGATTTTGTTTTAAGAAAGTACTTATAAATACTAAAGGTGTACCCTCCTATTTCTTTCTTAATACCTTAATTTTTAGGACTTTCTTTTCCTCTGGGAAAGGGGTTACATTTGCAATAAAAAGTATAATCAGCTCATGATTGTCTTAGGCATAGTCAATTTATTACTATTTTTAGAACCTTCATTCTATCTATGCACTTTTTGGAATTCTTCAGACTGCGGATACACTCTTAATAGTAGCAACATTAAAAATAGACTAGATACTCAAAATACACTAATAATTAAACTTTCACAACCTACATGTTCTACATTACAGTGGGTACTTTTCCTCAATACTATTGATGTATTCATTTTTGTTAGAGGGTCATATAGTTTTTTGATTCATAGTGAAACACTATTCAGAATCTACATCAGATGTACTGTCAGCACCGGGAAACCACAATGGTTCATGTCAATTATTCATGAATTGTCAATTATGTGTAAATTTTGCTGATATCTTAGAAGCTCCTATAATGAGCAATGGTGCACACCTTTGGAGATCTGGAACCACAACTTGAAATTAATTTACTACAGAAACAAAGTTTATGATCTGCTAAATGCTGTCTTCAACGAGATTCTCAAACATGATCAGTAACATAACAGCACTTCACATCACTATGTTGAAATTTAGCATGAATTCAACACATGCTATTATGATAAATAAGTTAAAGAATCACCTGCTGACATTAATACAGAGAAATTATACTTTTGTCGACACATAAAATGAGGTGCACTGAGCTCATAATCATTGAAAGACAGAGATATACCTGCTCTTTGCCATTTATTAATGATAAATGTGGGATTCAGAAACCATAATTATGCGATAAGTGTACAAATTTATATTTAACAGAAAATATACAACAAAACATGCACTTTTGGAAAATATTCTGACTTGCTTACTTACTATTTAGCTGTTTCATACATGGGCAGCACACATTCATGATGAAATGAAAGAGAAAATAGTCACAAAAACAGTTTTTTCCTTCCTGATAAAATGCAGATAAATTTACAAAAATTGAGTCGAAGTTTTTCTCTACTTCACATTTCTTCATGTATTTCTATGATAAAACCTTAATCTTCTTTCACAATATACTTTTCAAAATGCATTTCCATTGTATTACATCACTCCAAAACAATATTCTGAACCAAAGCAGTCCAATGTTCTATTATTTATGGGTGAAAGGTAAATATATTGTTATAATTTGAAATGAGTAAGAGCCTGTTTGTAATCCAGTACAGCAAAGATTAAAGCATTTGCAATGTAGTTAAATTTGAGCACTTGATAAAGCAGAACAGTCGAGAAAACAAATAATTGCATTTAGCACACAAAATCACAACAATTTCTTCTCTCTTTTTTGCTAAAGTTTTAGTTGCTCAGCAACAGATGTGCAACTATGATAAGTCGTGTTCTACAATGCAAACTAAAATTTATGATTGACCAGATAATGAACTGGGCTATGGTAGTGTTTATATTGTTGTTGGGAAACTTTTTCTTCTATAAGGGTGCTAAGCTTATTTTTATGCTTTCAGCATTTTAAATTGTTTTCATAAAAATACCTGGAAAAACATGAATAAAACTTTTGTCACAAATTAAATTACCCAACAACAACAAGAGTGCTACAAAAAATTCTGTATAAAAAGACAATGGCCTTGTTGGGCCAGGTGTTAAAACAATTATCCTTAGTAAGGAGATATTTGGTTGGAACTTTTGTTTAAAATAAAAAGGGAACATAATATTTAGCCTTAAAAGACATGTCCACACAATAAAGCTATCTTAGCAAAACAAAAAGGTTCTAAAAATATACACTTCCTTTATCAGAAGTGGGAAAAATGCTCGCCACTATCTGATACAAGAATGGAATTCAATTTCCTAATGCACAGTCCACTGCAATAAGTTTTAAAACTGAATTTAAAACAGTTTTGCACGTTTCTTCAAGTCATTTCTTCTCCATTCTGGCAGACGATAAAATTCAAGTCTTGTCATGTGAAAGATGGCTTGAAACTCTTCATTTGAAAGATGACGCTGAAAAAAAAACATACCATCAATGAAGCTAAGAAAGGTAAACACTGTAGTTAGTCATTACTTTTTATGTTTTCTCATGCTTGGCATACAGTATTAAGTGATTCAAGATTGTTATATGATCCATACATTTACTTTTTAGCATTTTTGGAGATACATTACACAGAGGGACACATTAAAAGTTTGAACATTCAGGGTGTCAGAATTATTGGACACATTACAAAATTATGTACAAAAAAAAAACTGAGCATTGTCTGTTTTTCTATGTCACATATTACTAACACGGTTTCTATATTTTTGTTTTGCAGAATTGTTATTCCCAGAATTCGAATGATGGCGCTAGGTGTGGCCTGATGAGGAATGTATGAGAAATGTGCAATCAGTAGTCATGCCATCTGTACAGCAGAAGGCGATGTGTGTGTTATGGCTTGCAGAATTAAAGTTAAAAGACGGTACCGTTTAGAGTATGGTTGTAATCCTCCATCAACAAATTCAATTAAGTGGTGGATGAAACAGTTTAAAGAAACTGGCAATGTGGAACATCGTGGAGGAGCCGGTAGGCCTAGCATCAGCGGTGAGATGGTTGACCAAGTTAATGAAAGTTTCCGACGAAGTCCAGGAATCCGTTTGTAAAGCAAGCAGAGAACTGTGCATTCCGAAATAGACAGTTCACAATATCTTGCACAAGAAATTAAAGTTTCATGCTTATAAAATTCAAACAGCGCAAAAGATGCATGCAAATGATCACACTCTGCGATATGATTCCGCTGTGGATATGCTGAATCAAGTGGAAAACGACAAAAACTTTCTCAGTACTGCAATTTTTAGTGATGAATCCACATTTCATGTATCAGGTACTGTGAATTGTCACAAGTGTAGGATATGGGCAGTGAACCGCCTCATGCTGCTATTGAACTGGAATGAGATTCTTCAAAAGTTAATGTGTGGTGCGCCCTATCAAAAAGAGAAGTGATTGGCCCTTTCTTCTTCTGCAAAAAACCCCATAGTGACATTTACTTGGATATAGTACTAGAAAATGTCACTATACCCCAGATAAAAAGATATGACGTCATCGTTTTACAACAAGACGGGCCTCTGCATTGGTCAGCGTGTGTACGTAAGTGCCTAAATGAGCATTTCCCCAAGAGATGGATTGGGCGTGGTGGTCCCATTCCATGGCCTCCTCACTCTCCAGATCTAACTCCATTGGATTATTTCATGTGGGGTTATGTGAAGGATTGTGTCTATCAGACGCCTTGTACTGATTTGCAGGAACTGAAGCAGCGTATCACAGCCGCTATTAATTCCATAACTCCTCAGATGCTTGCCAATACATGGCTTGAAATCGAGTATCGCTTGGACGTACTACGAGCAACCAAGGGATTTCACATTGAAATTTATTAACTTGTGTAGTTACATTGTAAGTTAGTACAGTGAGTTTCTTTTTATCTGTTTAATGTTTTGTTTTATATGATTTTGTAATGTGTCCAATAATTCTCAGACACCCTGTATATTAAATCATAAATCTATTGGCACAAAAATAAAATTAAGAAGTTAACAAATATGACAAACATACCAGTTTCCGTGAATGAAAGAGTGTCTAAAAATGATAAAGAATAGTGCAAGTGGAATGTATCTAAGGCAAATAACTTATTCCCAGACTTTTAAATTATACTAGACTTATGACGTTTCCATGTGAGAATGATTTTGGATTCAGCATTTACACATATGTGCTTAAGATAATTTTAATTAAGATTAATATGCAAGTCTCTTATATTTCAGCAAAAAAAAATTAATTTATGAACCACACATGGGTGCTTGACCAATTTTTTTTTCTCATCTAGATCATTAGTTATGAAAAAAAATTTATACAGGGTATGCATACACGTGTACAAGCATGTGCACATTTTTCTATGATTACAGGTTTAATTCTAAGCTTACCAGAGATGTTTTCTCAGAAAATGTATTTGTGGAAAAATAGCTGCTTCTTTCAGAACTTTAATGATTTGTTTACACAACTAAATACACTACTTACTTAAACATTACTGATTTTAATCACTGAGCAGGAGATCCCAATGGAAAGATGCTGAAAATTAAAGGTAATGACACAATAGTGAGTGCTTATTACAGATCTGGAGATAAAATACAGAACAGGGAAGAAATGATATACAAAATTTTGAATTCAAATATGGAGACTAAAGATACAAAAAACATGTATATTAACCTTTATGGTGAAACTGCTTCAAAAACATGAGAGCAGATGAAGAATGATGGAAGATGCCAGAAGGTGTAAACTGGTGGGGAGATAATCTGAGCGTAGAAGCCATAAAAAAAAAAACTCCTAGTGAAATGAAGTGATCAAAAACCATTTTCAAAAGAAAGAAATAAGGTACTGCATGGATATTCATATTGAATAGAAGAAACATTAACATGGCATGGTGCTAATAAATGACAGGTATATTGGCTGGATGGAAACTGACTAAAGAAAACCCATGGTTATTTTAAGAGAAAAGGAAAATCATCAAAAGGAGCAATAGCCACGGGAATAATGAGGACATAAATCTAATATGAATTAAACAGTATGGAAAAGTATTGAGAGCCAGACAATGTACCTTTGGAAGTGTAAAAAACAAAACACACACACACACACACACACACACACACACAAAAGTGGAAACACTGTGTTAACGATTTGTGGGACCTAATGAATAGAACATTTTAGCAGGTAGTAATTTCAAACTTCATTATCGGCACAGATGTGCCTTACCTGTGACACATACCTCTAATAAAACTTTCCTTTTGAGTTTGTGCATTCTTATGCAAATTTCATTTCTTCTTGTTAAACCTTTTCAGGCTTAACACATTTTTACTGATGAGTTTTCAAAGTTTGGCATCACTGGCAGTGGGTCTGAGGTCAATAAAATGTAATTACTGAACATAACTAGGCATTAAAGTGGGTATTTCTGCACCTCTGGCATACCACAAAATATTGTGCCTCCCAATCTGTCAGTTCAATTAAAATATGCAAATTTAATTTATACATATATTTTTTCAGTCATGGCTGCCCAGTTCTGTTCCTTAAAAGCTACTTAACCCTTTTTATCAATGAAACAACCCCCACTTATTTGCTGTTGAAACTGGGATCTAACCCAAAACTTTTAATAGCCTGCAAATACTGAATTAGAATTTCTGTTCACAGGTAACAAGGGCTGTAGTAACATCGGACAGGTATTAATTTCTTGGAGTCTGTTTCCATTTCTCACACTACATAAGACATGAATTTACTGTTGTACAAATCACAGATTTTCAAAATAAGGCTGTAAGGGATGCAGTAAATTAAATTTGTCTGGCAATACTTTACAGTTACTAATGCACAAACAAAAATAGCCATGTTCTTACATTTGTTTCTCACTTTTTTCTCTTTCTCGTCATATGAGAAGTCAACAGATACGAAATGTAAATGTATGCACCACATGTACTCACATATAAGCCAAAACGTTTTGGAAGTAATCCTGCTTTCAAAGTGGTGGATCAGTTTATATGCAGGTCAGTAAAAAATAGGGCTGGATTTTTGAAGTGTTACATTGATTCTCCCATGCCATTTATGGGTGGGTTTGTTGGTTTGTTTATGTTTTAGACTGCATCTCTCTGTGCATCACTGTGTGACAGGTCAGTTATATCATCTGTACCCCCCCCCCCCTTTGAGGGGGCATAGCTATGGATATTAACTGGTAAGCATGGTTATTCTGCTCCAGAAACATCATGGAAAAATTACACTTTACCATCTGCCAATAGAATACACGCAATGCAGGAGACATTGATTTCACACTAAAGTAAGAAAATTATGATGACAAATTTTTCTCATTCCATTCTACATATTTTACTTGTATTCATTGAAATACACAGTCATATTAGAATAACATGACTACCTAACTAATAATGGGAAAAATCACCCTTGGTCTGGATGACAGCGGCAAGACAGCATGGCATAGATGCAATGAGGCCCTGGAAGGTTGCCAGAGAAACATGTGCCCATTCAGACTGCAGCAGAGCACGAAGGTCCCAGAGATTATGTAGTTGTGGATCAGCACGTTGAAACTGCCAATCCAAATAGTCCCACAAGTGTTCTATGGGATTGAGGTAGGGCAATTTTACCGGCCAAGGGAGAATGGAGACATTGCTGTCGTGTTCCTGGAACCAATCAAGCACTCCCTTAGCAATGTAATGTGGCAAAGTGCATTGTCCTGTTGGTAGATACAATCACCACCAGGGTAAATGTCCAACATGAAGTAATGCATGTGGCCAGCAAGGATGGACAGGTAGCCATTGGCATTCAGGGACCCATCCAGTTGTACCAGTGATCCCAGGAAGACATCCCCCGGACATGCACACTGCCACCGTCGGCCTGTACTTGAACAACAAGCATGTCCGGGTGTTGGTTCTCATGTGTTTGACGCTGTATCAGCCACCACCCGTCACTTCTGTGGAGTAGAAACTTCGATTTTTCGGAGAAGGCAACCTTTTCCCACTGTTCCACTGTCCAATGACTGTAGTCCCATGTAAGCTGCAAACATCGTTGATGATGGACCTAGGTTAACATGGACACCTTGATGCAGCATAGACTCCAGAGACCCATGCGTAACAGGGTTCGCTCTACTGTTATCAAGGGCACGTACCTGGGTGCCCCAGCGTTCAATTGCATCATGGTCAATTGCTGCACTGTCGCACGCCAATTGCCCTTTACCAGTTGACGTTCTCCTCTGGGGCACCAGAGTTATGTCGGGAGGTACTTGATGTGCCAGCGGTCCATTCTTGGTACACCTTTACTACAGCACCTTGCGAAGAGCCCACGGAATCTGCTGTTTCAGAGATTCTTCCACCCTTGGCGGAGTAGCCAATGATCATTCCTTTTTGAACATCTATCAAATCACTACCTCTGTCCATTGTGCTCACGTAATGCCCTATGGCTCATCTGTTCTGGCTGGCCGTTTATATCTCCATGTGGTCGACCTTGTCACATGCACTCTGATGCGCCTGGGCGAGTACACTGTGATTTCAGGGGTGGTCATATTATTCTGATACGACCGTGTATATATATAAATGTATTCTTAAAAAAAAAAATCGGACCCTGTTTTTCATTTTCCTATTTACATCATGTAGTGGCACATGGAAAGCCATGGTCACAAACTAAAACTGTTGAAAACTACAGTGCGAGGATTCATGTAACACTTTTTTCAGAAGTACTTCCAAAAAAATAGAAAGAAAAAAATTATGAAATTTAACCCAGAGCAGGATTCCTACGGGAATAGGTGCCGCTAATATGACAAGTAAAAAACCTAATTCAGTTTGAAATTGAGACTGCGATTTCCTGCTTCCAAACATGGAGTATTATTTCCACATTATTTCCCGTGTGCAACCATGGAATGCAGTCTTTCGAATTGGACATGCAGCGAATCAGACACCATGTATATCACTTTGCTCTTGGAGTAAGCCACAGCCAATCAGGCATCTCTCCTCTGCTGAGTTTTCACAGCAAGCATGGGCCTGCGTCTCTTCTACTCTGCACTGGTGAAAGCCACGAGTGCCGTAGAAGAGCAAGGACAGTGTTTTGTGAAAGGTAGTAACTTGAAAAAGGCAAACATGGCCTCGTTAATTCTTGGGTGAAAGAACTGTGGGATGCAGTTTCACCAGAAATGGTTATAAAGTCTTTCAAAAAATATTGCATAAGTAATGCAATGGATGTCATTGGAATTATTTGGAAATTCCAATAGTGAATCATGCTTTGAAGGCTTTTACAGAAGATAATATCAGAAATTTGCATAATTCATTTCAATATATATAAATATATTTTTCAGAATCTTGAAATTTAAAGTTGGCTTATAGTGGGACAAGGTTTTTCACAAATTTTTAGCTCTTGAAATAAGGGGGTCAGCTTATATTCAAGTACATACGGTATATTCAAATAAAGTTGTAATAACTTCAGCTAACCTGATTAACCTTAGGACAAATGTATGGAAAAAAACAATGCACACATTGTATACAATTGTTTTAAAAAGTACTATATTGAAATGACTGAGGAAAAAAACAACAACAACAGTGCTGATGAAAAATTTTGGAAGGAGTCCAGACCATGTTTGGAGGGTCCTAGGGATTGTCTTTAAACATATAAGAAACTTCTATAAATAGACAAATGACAAAGTGGCACAGGAGAACTGTACCAGAAATTGGTGTTAAAGTTTCAATTCCAATTTTAATTATACGAAGTGGCTTTTCCCCCTCCTTTAAGCTGCGTCTGGAGCAGCTGCCCAGCCTTCCCCACCCTAGTCATACCTGTTACTGAATGTAGCAGTGCAGAGGGGGAAGGGGGGTAACAATTTGAGCAGAGCAATTAGTACAGGACAAGAAAACAATGTGAGCTGAGCAGTTAGTACAGGACAAGAAAACAATGTGAGCTGAGCAGTTAATACAGGACAAGAAAACAATTTGAGCAGAGAGTTTGAGATAACATCCTATTAATGATAAGTATATTTTAAATTGAGCAGCTTGACAAAAATTGCACTGTTGAGATAACACCTTGATAGTGTGTATTTTTGAGAGGTAACATGGTATATAGGGGCATTTGATGTTGCAACATGATTTAAAGCCACCAAGTTTGTATCCTGACTATTGTGGTCTACCGTGCTTAAGTGCCATAGCAGAGAACAAAAGAGCAGATTAATAGTGAATAGTGTTAATTCCTTCCCTATCTTGGCTGCGTTAGTGTTTTATGTAATTACAAGTGCTTCAATATTGATATTATGTTCACAAGTTCATAGCTTAAGCAATGTTGACAGTTAATCAATTAAATCTTAGAGCTTAAAATTCAATCTAAAGTCTTAACCTATTACAGTGAAACGAAAAAAATCTCTATGGTAAACATTGACTATTTTTTCTAGAGCCACTATAAAACAATTTCAATTATTCAATAGGAATAAGAAATGTAAGGAAGTTTCACTGTTTCGGTTTTCCAGTGGTGGTCTAAAGAATTGGTTGTATCAAAATATGCAGTTCACAAAACGTCAACCTTTGCCACTACATACTTATATAAAAACTCTGGGAACTAGGTTTTTGTTTATATCACAAAAACAAACAGGAAGTGATATGATAACCCAGTTTCCCAATACAACACCTAATTTTGAAAGAATTCGTGAATTGAAAAAACTAAAAACTGGATGAGAAAGATGTATGTAATATTTTAAACTCAAATTTTGATTGCCAAATACATGAAACGTACATCACGTGTAATTTCCTGAATACACTGAAATCATGTTTAACTTATGTTACGTGGCTACATTAACTGTATATATAGTGTATCCTTAGAATCTCATTTAACATGTGAAACAGTAAAAACTAATTCAATATATTGAATGAATATATTCATGAAAAGCATTTCTGTATGTGAATAGAATTCACATTGTGTTTACAAATACACTCACTGGCAATGAAATTTGCACACCAAAAAGGAAACATCGGATTGAACTGAAATTTTATGGACGTAATGATACAGATGAATGATACACATCATGGCAAAAACAGAGCTGCAGGACAATTACAGAGGGATCTGTGGCATGCAGTCTGGTCATCTTCAATAGCGCGTCGCGTTGTGATACATGCTACAATATGGTCCGGCATGGAGGTGAACATACGCATGATGTTCTGCGGCAGACTGTCCCACACGTGTTGGACGGTGTGCTCCAAATCCTGGAGAGAGTGGCATAGCGGCAGCTGGCATTTCAACTGGTCCCACACATGCACAATAGGGGACGTGTCCGAGAAGCAGGCAGGCCATGGAAGTGTCTGGACATGGCGTAGGCAGTCCTGGGCAACCCGAACCATATGGGAGCAGGCATTATCCTGCTGGTATGGCACACTTGGAATCATGGCCACGAATGGGAGCACATGGGGCCATAGGATCTCATCCACATACCGCTGGCACGTCAATGATCCATGTACCACTACTAGAGCTGATCGGCTATCGTAGGCTATGGCTCCCCTGACTATAATAATGCCTGCAGTGGGGGAGGTGTGGCGCTCAATAGCAAGGTTTGGATTGTGCTGTTGACCTGGGGACCTCCACACCCGGACACGATCTGTCCCCAAAATGAAGCGACACTCATCGGTAAACCCCACACATCACCAGTCTGTGGTGTTCCACATTGCTCTGGGCTGGCACTACTGCAAACAGAACTGCAATGTCCCGGTGTTAATGGCAGCACACACAAGGGGCACTGGGATTGCAGATTCGCTTCTGACAGACGTCGGAAAATAGTCCATGGGCATACAGGAGCTGCTACATCTGCCTGTATAGTAGACCAGGTCTCTGTGGGTTCCATTCGTGCTTGGCACACTATCCATTAATCCTCTATTAGTTGTCCTCCTGGAGCCACTCCGCCATGTGGCAATGCCATCATGTGTCCACTGCTCCCAACACAGTCTGACGGTATGGTAAGAACGATCCATGTGGTGGGCTATATGGTGCCCTGACCACCCTGAGGTTCTCAGCCTGATGATCAGGCCTGTCTCTGGCGCCTACAAGGCATTCTTGTCACTCTTGCTTGCATCAGCCGGTCCTTTTTGGTTTCGTGGGGGCATAGACTACACACCGGTTTATAAGGCTGCCGGTTCGTGCTTGCAGCACCACCACAGGCTGTGTTGTAATGCGCAATCGCCCCAAACGTGGATCACTTGCATACCAGTACGTACTCTAGCTATTTGCAAAGTTTCGCGTTTGTAGCATGTTTTCTTCTAGGTGTGCAAATTTCATTGTCCGTGAGTGTACACAAATTTTTTAAGTCTATATCCTTTGAGTATCATTTGCTTATTTTCACCATCTCTAGTTTTTTTGCAAACACAAATTATGCAAGTCAAAACTCAGAGCATTATTTATACACACTATATATAGGAATACTACTGGGGCTTTGTTTCTATTTTTGAAAGGATTTTGTGATAAAAAAAAAACTGAGAAACAGTGGCATAGATATGAAAAAAAATATTTGTCATTGTGTTACAAGAATTGATCTAGAAAAGTCCCCACTTTCCTCCACTTTATTTCAATTTGTATCAAAACACAGTAGTAGTTTAACAACAGCTACTTAAAAAGGAATCACTGTCAGACTGAAAGAGGTCTAGTGAAAACTAACAATGTGTGAGGAATTACTTTTGTAAAACATGCATCACTCAAAACAATATGAAAAGACAAATTGATAGGTGTTAGAAAAAACAACAACATAACTCTGATACACTATTATGTAAAAGACAAGATTTATCTATTTGGCACTGCTAGGTAAAGGAGCAGAAAAAGGAAGATGCAGGTAAATCATAGCAGAAAAGTGTAATGCACATAGTAAAATTTTATTACCTCTAGATGACACCTGTCAGCATCCACTGGTAAGCGATAATTACCTGTCATCAAAAGGTGGTATGGGTACAGCTACAGAGAAAGAAAATGAAATAAAATCAGTGCAATTTCAACATTAGTACAGTGTGGCAACCAGCCCCAAATGTGGTTTGAGTTAGTTATAAAGTTGTATTTCATAGTTTGCCACTGGAAACTATTTGACGCTGTTGTGCATGCAAGTTCAGTGATCCTCCACAATCTGTGGCTGTCTGCATGTGAGTCATGCTGTATTCAATTGAACAATGCATTTTCATTGTGGAGGAGTATGTTTGAACATGTTCTTTCATTTTGGTTTGTGAACAATTTAAAGCAAAATTTCCTGGTGCCAATGTTCCTGTGAAATCAATAATCCAGGACTTAGTGAAGAAATGGCATACAACCGGCTCTGAAACCAATGCACAGAGAGTGAAACAACAGGCTGTATGCATACTGGAAGCTGTCACTGACATAGCAAATCATATAAAAAGAAGCCCCCAACAAGTCAACATGCTGTTTATCCCAGCAGACAGGCATTACTCAGTCAATTCAGTGCATATTTTACAATTTAAAAATCAAAATTTATAGCAGAGTGTTGTGCTCAAATCCACTGTGATTATACTCAGGATCTATGACCACTCCACTGACTTATAAACTGTGCTAGTTTTACCTGTAGTGCTCACTAAAAGAGACTACCACAACAAACCTTGAATATTAGAAGAGTTGAAAACAAACTTACAGCAAGAGACCACCCACATTTCAGTCACTGAATTGTGACTAAAATTGTGGGGGGCTTTTTCCTTAACATGATTTGGCAAGCAGGAAAATGCATTGAGGCAAGTGGTAACCACTTCCAACAGACTTTGAAAAGGTATGCAAAAGTGCTGATAAATGTGTCAATTGTTAACATTACAGCCTTTTTTTAATTGAAAAATAGTTTATTTACCACACTAAATGTAACTGAAATGCATGGTACATTATGACCAAATAAAACTGTACAACTGTCTTTTGCATTTGGGGCTGGTTTTATGTTTGCCACACTGTAGATTAATGCTAGTTTTAATTAGTTAAAATCAACCATACTACTTGGAATGCAAACAAGGGACAGATTGTGAGAAAAATATTTAGTACATTAATTCCTATAAGATGCTAAATTTGGCTTTTGCGTATACACAGTTTGGACAAAATAATGTGAACACCATTATTATAGGGATTAATGTTATTTGTATAGATTATACCAAAAAAAAAATTAAATTCAAAATTTGCAGGCAAGTGTTTAGTATGTTAAAATCAAGCAATTTTATTTGTAAATATACAAATTGATAGTGAAATGAAGTTTCAAAATTGTTTCAAAATTATTTCAGTGCCCAGTTTTAAATAATAAAGGTGTTAAATATTCTACAGAGTTATTCTTGAGAATATTACTGCTGCCTTTCTGTAATAAAATCTATAGTTTTAATATGAAATTCAAATTGGAAGTAAAATATTTACATTAAAATACATTTACTTGGGGGCAGACATTTCTTGGCCCAGGACACTGATGTTTTTTGTCTCACCTCTGATGGAGGTCAAACTCCCCCAAATTGTTTTTTTCATTCAAAACTAACACTTTTGAAACACACACACCCTCTGAATCTCAGAGAACAGGTTCTGGTGGGCTTTTGGGATCTAACCAGTTTCCTCAAGTCATGAAACCGGAAAAGCATCCACTTTTCATCACGTCGCAATTCGCCTAAAGAAATGACTGTTCTGGAGATTGGCCACACACATGCACACGTTGTTGAGCTTGAGCAGTATTCACTTAAAGGGGTGCTTGTTGACAGCTTCTATGCATCTTCCAGAGCTTGCATATTTTGCAAACAATTGTGGGCTGAGGTATTCCCAGCTTATTTGATAGTTGTCTAGTGCTTGTGCACAGATTTGACTATACAGCTTGATGTACAGCTTCAGAATTCACCATCGTAGGTCTTCCAGCACATGCTTTTTCTTCAAGGCTGCAGTCTCCATTTTTAATTTAAAGAAAAACCGTAACAGCACTTAGATCATGTATTTCTCGTCTACAGTTTTGACGGCAGAAAAATTCCAATAAATCATGGCAGCGTGTGCTATTTATACCAAGTAGAAGACACTGGTTTTCTTGTCATGCATTGTTCTTATCCGCATAATGCATGTGCACCGAGTAATTGCCTGACGCACACAGGAAGACTCTTCAAAATGAAAATGACCTTTTAATTGCTCTAATACGTGTATGTGTTTCAGAGCTCAGCACATAAAACAAAAGGTTAGATTTATTTATATAAGCAGATTGGCAAGGTGCATTTGCTATAGCCAGTAACATCTCACTCTAGGGCTTACTGTTGTTCTTTGGCTGGTGTCATACCACAACATTCTCAGTATCATTTACTTCAGATTTTCAGACTGGATTCCAAGGGAAAGGAGAAGTTCCCAAAAGAAGACGACATGGGAAATGAAATTTGAAAGCCCATTGGAAACTGGCTTAGTACAAAGTTGTGAAAGAAACTTGGGGAGACCCTTCATCAAGTAGTGGATTGACAACAGCTTATGAGATAAACAACACTTATTTCACTCATGTGATTGCAATATTGAAAAGTTACTTCTTCACTAAAGTGTAGGTCCTGAAAAGAGATTGTGATCTACATAAACATTGAAGTGTCAATCAAAAGAAAAATCTAAAGATGCACATGCATTTGTAAGGTGTCACAGCCAGGAGGGAGTGTTAGTAGCTATATAATGTTTCAGAGGAGATATGGAGCTGGGAAAATCTTAACTTGAAGCAGGAAAACTGCATTCTGAAGCAGCAGGTATGTTTTTAGTAATGGTATTTACCAAATAATTTTTATTTAAAATGCTTTCATAAAACAAGTGTTTTACTTAATTATACATTTGAACAATTATAATACTAATCATTTTCTTTATTAAAACTAAAGTTAGGCTGAAAATGCTTCAAAATATTGGGTATATAAATAAGTTTTGAAGGATTTCCATTCAGTGTCGTACTTATTACTGCTTGCATGTGTTTTAAGGTGGCAACACTGCGATATCGCAGTATGAGATGCCAGCTGTAAGAGTCAGTATACAACGTTCAATTGAGGTGCAAAGATGTATTTGTTTTACTCAATGGAAAAAAAAAGTGGTAACTTTTGTTCCGACAAAACAGCATTTGCGGGAAGTGTTAGTGCATTACTTTATTGTCAAGAAAAGTGCTTCTGACAGCCATCGCTTAATGCCAGAAATCTATGGTGAAAATTCCCCATCCATAATCGCATGTGAGTATTGGTTTTAGACAATTCAAAAAGAACAATTTCGATGTCAGTGATAAAAGAACGCTCTGGACCACCCAAAAAAATTGCTGATGCCGAATTGGAAGCTTTACTCAACGAGGATCCGTGCCAGACCCAAAAAGAACTAACAGCAGCATTAAATGTTAGTCAACCATGCATTTTACAACGTTTAGCTGCCATGGGAATGGTGCAAAGAGAAGGGAATTGGGTTCCACATGCTTTGCAGGAAAGAGACCTTGAACGTCGAAAAACCATTTGCGAATTGCTGCTTCAAAGGCAAAAAGTAAGGGTTTTTTGCATCATATTATTACTGTCGACGGGAAATGGATATGGTACGATAACCCTAAATGGCAGAAAGCATGGGTGAAGCCAGGTGAACCAGGTCTTTCAACGCCAAAACGCAATATCCGTGGTTCAAAGGTAATGCTATGTATCTGGTGGGACCTGGAGGGCGCGATCCACTATGAACTGCTGAAACAGTCAGAAACTATTACTGGTGATCGGTAACGAACCCAATTAATGCATTTAAAATGAGCTCTCGCGCAAAAACGGCTGGAATGGGAGAATAGACACAACAAAGTCATCTTACAGCATGACAACGCAAGACCACATGTTTCTCGATCTGTGAAAAAGTACTTAGAAGCATCCGACTGGGAAGTTCTACCCCACGCGCCATATTCGCCAGATATTGCACCATCAGATTACCATTTGTTCCGGCCGATGCAGTCGGCCCTTTCTGGAGAATGGTTTAGTTCTTATGAAGACATCAAAAATTGGCTGGACAACTGGATCTCTTCCAAGGAATCTGAATTCTTCCTTCGGGGCATACGTTCACTGCCCAAAAGATGGGTAAAGTTGTAGCTTCAGAGGGAGCATACTTTGATTAATATTAAAATATTGTTTCTGTTCAACAACGTGTTTTGTTCACCTCAAATCCCTCAAAACTTATTTATATAACCAATATTTATAAATGGAGAACTCAACTCTACACACACACACACACACACACACACACACACACACACACACACACACACACACACACACACAGTGAAGATCATTGAATAATACTACACAATTGTCACAATTGTGTAGGTTCAAATAACACATTTAATTTCAGAGCAACTCTACAGAGTCAAGATTTCTGAAGAATCCTAAGCAAATGTCATACCCACATTTTTGTGATTAAACACATGTAAAATTTCAGAGGTCTAAAGAAGTATCAAAAATACCGCTGGAAGGAAGAAACAGATTGGTAGAAAAGTAGTATCACCACCTTGGTGGGGCAGTGGTTTAAGCGACGGTTTCCGATCATTCGTCCGTGATGGGTCCGGGTTTGAGACCCGGTGAGGCATGGACGTTGCGTTTGTCTTATGGTGCTGGCTCTATCCCTTCCCGGGAACCAGTGGCCCTAAATTAGGGACAAGTGACTGCTTATAGTCCATCGAGTTGCCCACGGTGGTCGTTAAACCTCCAATAATAATAAAAAAGTAGTAGATATTCAAGTTATGTTCAAGAAATCTGTGGTCTAATAAAACGGATTCTATGGAAACTAAACACACTCCAACTGTACTGTTTCATTGAAATGGTTTTCTATTGCTGCATGAGTCAGGCAAGGTTGTGTAATGTCACCCTGGCTGTTTAATGTATTTATGGATGCATACATGCATGGTGCCAAAATGAATAATACTGGTTTCTGTCTTGGCAGTGGCAGCTCGTGGCAAGTGAAACAGGTAGGGCCAGTAGCCGAAGTTAAACAATGAAATAAAAAAAACTGTCAGTATTAGGCCAACCATTCAGACCCAAGATTCATTTACTCTGCCTCTGTTTACTCCCCCTTGACTCACAATAATGCCCAAATCATGCAGGAATGTGTCAACTATTCCCAGCAAAAACACAGGTGCTGGGAAACTGCTGAAACCCAGCTGGCAGTGCTGGGTCACTGCTGGCTGAAATCTGCCGCTCAAGGCCCAGTAGCGGTCCGTTGGTGGCAGCGCTATCAGTTGGCGAGCCATTGATGGCCCTGCAGCATTGCCGTGAATTGTGAGCCTCAAAGCAAGTGCCACTAGTGGCTCGTTGCTGGCAACCAATGCAGCAGGTGGAAGCAACGGGACTGTGCATGCGCAGAAGCAACACTTGCTGTGTCTCTCATGATACCAGTTAGTTGAACACACTATCGTCATCGTGTTATTTTAGTGGATGTTAAGAAAAAAATCCATATGTAGAGAAGCGAATTAATTTCCTATTAAATTTTATGTCGACTCAGATATCATATTAAGCTATGAAATACTAGATTACTGCCGTGAAATGCACCCACTCTGCCACTCCATTCCCATGAATAACAATTCATGGAATGGAGTGAATGAATGACAAGAAAAAATTTTAAACCGCTTGAAACAAATTTCCTGGAAAACCATTAAGAAAACGTTTGTTGGTGAAAAAAAAAAATTATACACGTACAAAATTTATTAATTATTTGAAAGAAAAAAAAAAAGCAACGCAATGTGGATATAATGTACTCATCCGTGGGTTGAATACACAAGACTGGGAGGAATTCGAAGTAAAATAAAATATATTTCCTCTTTAAAACAAATGTAGCTTCGGACAATGGAAAGGAAAGATGCAACGTTAAAAATGTAACAGAATGTGACATGAACCCGGGTAAATATATATTAATTCAATAATCTCCTTTCAAGACGACAAGGACAGTACAAAACTTTGGAAAGCGACTCTCTGTTGGCCGCACGGACATTTTATTGACGTTTCGGCAGCGGCAACATAGTGCTGGGCCATTGATGGCAGTGCTGGCCCAGCAAGACTGTTTTTGCTGGGTTGTATTGCACATGCGAAAAAAAACAGTGGAATAATCACAGGATAAAAAAGTATAGTGAAAAAATAATAACTCCAAATATATGCAGAGAGGAAATGTTTCATGAATTTCGTCCCATATAGAATGAGTATCATACACTACCATTTGCATTATTTGAAAGGTTTAACCTTTTTTTTTTTTTTTTTTAAGAACTTGTGAAGCCTGAAAACATGCACTCATGTGCAAATTATACTTACAGGCTTTCTCATTTATTTATTTATTTTTAACATAGAACATCATCTTAGTTAAAACTGAAATTAGTTCTGCAAAACGCATTGTAAACTTCAAACAATGTGAAAGAGAAATCAATTGAATTCTTCACTTCGTACCATAGTATTAAAAATGCAATACATGGAAATATTATGAAGAAGAGTCATAACTTTTTGTACAGATATTCTCCTCTTCTATGTTTGAGAGTGGCAAATTTTTCTGACTTTTTGATTAAAAAGTGGAATTTCTTGAATACAATCTTTATGCACAGAGAGAACAGTGAGTGCGTTTAACCGTTCTTGTGTCATAGTGTTTCTTAAAAATGTTTTTATGCGATTCAAGGTGCTGAAACAATGTTCTGCTTCAGTGGTAGTTACTGGTGTCACTAAAACTATTTTTAATAATATAGAGACTTCAGAAAATGTATCTAAAAGTTCATTAGAATGGAGAAATGACATTAACGCACTTACGTTCGGTATGCCGTCGAAGGTTTCGTTAGCATAAAGTACTGATAATTCATTTTCAAGTTTTTCTTTATTCAGCATTACATATGTAGTTGCTAATAAATTTGTATGGTGTGACGGAAAATGCTGCTTATGATTCTTGAACTCCTTTGGATCTACAACAGTGAATGAGTGAAATAAGACAGATTTTTCAAACGTGTCCCTTATTTGAGTGACGATGATGTCGCACGCTTCTTTTGCATCATTTTCTACCATACTGCAGTCAACTTTAGCTCTTTTTCGCAAAGGTTGACATTCATCACTTCCATTTTGATAGTTGTATTTTGTACTTTGCCAAACATAATTTACAGCCGATTCAAACTTCTTTAGAGCTCGATTACAATCAACACTGGTTGATTTTCTGGACTGTAGTATATTGTACAATATATCAACATGTTGGAATATGTGAGAAAAGAAAGACAATAAGAAAAGGAATTCCTCATTTCGTAACAACTTCACAAATCCAGTTGATTCACATATATACTCTTGTCATCCAAACCACTTTCTTTTAGAATTCTGTCGAAGCACTCCAAGAGTTCACTTTTGTTTTCTGAAACACAATTTATGATCCTGGATTGAAAATTCCATCTTGTTTCTGAAACTGTAGGTACTCGTTTTCGACAAATATCTCGCAATAAACCACTACGTTTAGACGATACTGTGAAAAAGGAGCAGATTCCACTGATATTTGCAAAAAATATTCTTACCCTTTTGATTGTTGAGCACACCTTCTTTAATACTAAATTCAACTGATGAGCATAACAGTGCACATACTGAGCGTGCGGATAATGCTCTTTCATGCGTATTTGCACACCGCCACAAGTTCCGCTTATGGCAGTTGCTCCATCATATGTCTGAGCAACAAGTTTGTTTTGCAAACCAAACTTTTCCAACTCATCTTTGAGTACAGATGCAAGACCGTCTGCTGTTCTGTTTTCGATTTCAACAAACGATAAAAATCTTTCCACGACATGGCCGTTAATCATATATTGCAATAAGATAAGAAATTGCAAACGGCAGGATATGTCGGTCGTTTCATCTGTGTGGATGTGTAGTTAGCCTTTTCAATTTCGCTTTTAACTTCATCCAGGTACACCTGATACATGCAATCCAAAATTTCATTTTGAATTATTTTTGATGTATTTTTTGCAACTTTAGATTTGTGCAGATGTTCTTGTAAGACACTGTCCAAACTAGCTATATATGAGATCATATCTAGAAACACTCCTTTGTTATGTGAAGACTGTTTCATCATGTCCACGTAAAGGCAATTCATCTACACCACAAAATTTTATGCAGTCTATAATGCGTGTTAGAATGTATATTTTTATCAACTAGTTCATTGTGCTTTCTAACTGCAGAGTGATAACAGTCATATAATTGTGACATAATATTGACATTACCAAAAATTTTGAATTTTAAAGCATTATTAATATGCACTGTACTGCATTCACGTTTTTCAATCCTTTCAAAGGACAAATGTTTCATATCTTTGCAGCCAATTTTGGTCCACAGTGGTTCTCCGCCAAATAGCAAACAATAAAAACAAAATAACGATTTTTTTTTCTTTCATCGCTAGCAGTTAGCCAAGCCTTTTTTCAAACCACTGAACAGAAAATGTTCGAAGTTTTGTTCCGTCTTTCTGACTTACCTGGAAATTCTTGGGTTGATAAGCACCGAGTTTTTTTAAGTGAAGCTTTTCTTCTAGATTTAAAGCACAGAACGGAGATTTTAGCAAAATATCCACTCTATTCATTGCACACGACAAGCAAAAAAGACACGACACAAAGGAACAACGCATCACCAAGAGACACACACAGAAAAAATAACTAACTGAACTTTGCTACGACATTTGAACCTCCACGCCACCTTGAGCTTGGTTGGGGCAAGCTTCTCTGTCAACCCACGGCGTTAAGGAACCGGACACTCTCCCAGCCAGTCAAATTAGAGTGAGGCCAGGTTGACCTGGCCCCACAGCTTTATTGCACACGCGGTTAAGGCAGTGTTGTATGTAGGTCATCATACTGAATGAGACGGGGAGGAAAACATTTTCTCCTCTTGCTTGCGTGGCGATATTGCTGGGGCCTGTTGGAGCTGGCCCCAATAACCTCACACTCTTTCCTCAGAGAACAGTTTTTAGTTTTTGAAGGTAACTTTTTTTCCCTTGGGGAATGGTTTATGAAGGGGAAGGTTTATCACCATTCAGTTAAGAGAGAGAATAAGAATTAGGGCAAAAAAAAAAAAAAACATTTATAGAAACAGAAATTTTTTGGTCTGCCCCTATGGCCCCTAATGACAAACTGCCCCTATGTCTTGGTAATATATGGGTGTGCAGATTGCTCTATGCTGATGACACAGTCCTGTTGGTGGAGAGCAAAAGTGACTTGCAGAGTACGTTGTACCTGATGTATGAAGTTTCTATGAAATTCAAACTGAGTATAAATAAGAAAAAAAACCAAAGCTATGGTTTTGGGGCGAGGAACTGTTCACACTGAATGCAGGATAAGTCTTAATAGCACAGAAATTGGCCAGGTGAATGAGTTTGTATATATAGGAAGTATGTTTGAGAGAGAGAAAAAATCAGATAGCAAAAATTAGTAGGAAAGTGAATTCTTCATTGAAAGTCATAGCCACCTTAGAAGGATTTCACAGGAATGATGGGTTCTCAAGGAAGTCCTGAATGGCTGTGTATGAAAGTGTAATTGCTCCTACTCTGATGTATGGCAGTGAAACCTGGGTACTGCAGAAAAGGCAGTTGTTTGTGTGCTGGGGAGATGCGTTACTTACGGGGGGAGATATGCGCTGATCACGCGAGGAATGGTGTTTTTTTGTTTTATTGAAGGTTTAATGACCACCATGAGCAACTCAGTGGGCTTTAAGCAGTTGCCTGTTCCTAATTTAGGGTCACTGGTTCCAGGGAAGGGAGAGAGCCAGTACCATAAGACAAACACAGCATCCATGCCTCACCAGGATTCGAACCCGCACCTCTTCAGGGACATTGTCATAAGCCAGCACTTTAAACCACTGTGCCACCGGGCAGCACAAAATGTGTTGCAGATGTGTAAAATGTGCCAAATGTTGTTAGTAAGATGGAGACTAATATTCTTAGGTAGTTTGGCTATGTTGAAAGAATGAGTGAAGAGGTGCTGACTAAGAAAATTTTTTCAGCCCAAGTGGCAGGAAAGAAAGGTAAAGGAAGGCCAAAGAAATCATGGGAAGACCAGATTCAGGAATGTCTACTTGAGAAAAAGATTATGAGTATGAAGTACAAAAGGTCTTGTGTGTGGCGTACAATGGATGTTAATGAAGCTCGAGCAGTGTGCAAAGATTGTTGTAAATGGAGACATTTGATACACCAACAGTAAGTAAATTCTAGTTCTATCAGTCAAATGTGTACTTGGCACATGGTGTTTTTTTGACGAACTAACCTCTGAATCTCAGAGAACAGCTTAATGATATATGTATGAAAGATAGTTGCACTGAAGTAATGGCACAACCTTTTCTCTAAAGGAATCATTTTTTTATTATCATGCCGATTTCAAGAGAGCATTAATGTAATGCTATAACCTTACCATCATGACTTTTTTTTGTTTGGAAGAGTATCACTTCCATGAGCCCTAAACTTTTTTACAATGGAAAAAGCACACATACACTCCCTTCCCAATGTGCTGAATCACATCTAAATAACACTAACCTTTTTGTCATGCAAAACATCTTCTGAAAATCTTACTCGAAAGAGAAAGTATTTTTCACTATGGCGCATGACTTAATTATTTTTAAATGTACTACTGAATTGATACATTGCATTCAGACAGCTCCATATAGCTACTTTTTCATCAGTAAAAATATAATTTCCCACCCTAAATTTTAGAGGTACTTATTCCAAATGAATCACATTGAAATACATACTTTCTATTGCAGAAAACCGGGCCCTTGATTTTTACTTTTTAGCCTTACTGATTCAGTTTTTTTTTTTAGATGTACTGATTTCAAGAAAGTTTCATTCCATAAACCCTGTGTGAAGCACTACTTTTGCTTAAAATGTACCACTTATTTAGCCCTTGGGGGAGGGGGGACTTTGATTGTACCAAAGCTTCACCCACCAAAACTATGTAATAAAAAGCATTCTGGAGCAAAACAGTTCAATGGCAGCATTTTAGCACAGTGGAATGCAATTGGCACAGATCTTGCATACCTGATCAAGATAAAGCTTTAGCAGTACAAAAAAATGCAATTACAAGCTTAGCAACAAACACATGATTTTTTTATAGCAATTTCAGAAACAAATCCATCAATTTTTGTTCCTGAAACTGCTATAAAAATGCCATGGAATGGGATAGTACAAACTTTGGTCTGAAAAAAGAATGCAGTTAGTAGCAACAACTTTTAGTTGATAATGGCAGTGTTGCAAATTGTGGTACTGTGAAACCTATTCAAGCCAAATCCTGTATAAAATGAAAAGATGTTTCCTAGTTGCAGCAAAAGAGGATAAAGTTCCATCTTACATTCTTTTATGAGACAAACTTTCTAATGTGGAAAGAAACTCCAGGCTTTACATCTTTTATGGAAAGAAAAGATGCTATAGTGGAAAGATCTTTGATTTTTCTGTTTTTCAGCCCTTTCTAAAGAATCATTTTTTGCGCTCAAGTGTAGCATGAAGAAAATGACTATCTGTGGTGCTCAGCAGAAGACTTTCACTCCTCAGAGAATATGCAGAAGTGCACAAAAGACAATAGCATCACCTATAATGGTAATGTAGGAATTTTCTGTCAGATTTCTTCCAGTTATTTAGTAAGCATATATGATAATCCACAGTGGTCACAACAAGATAAACAATCTCTGCAAGATCCAACATGTCTTATATGTAGCCTTATACGTAGGCTAATTATGTTCTATATTATAGCCTGATTCTTAGATGTAAAACAAACATAAAAATAAGCAAAACTTTGTTTTCCTTTTAAAATACAACAGGAAAACCTTTTTGCTTGGATTAAGGAACATATGATACATATGCAAACTGTAACATTTGATGAAAATCAAATATTTGAGTTAAAGATGCTTCACTCTTTGAAATGAAATCATGTGAATAGAAACATTTTAATTGGGAAAAATAGACATATTAGACTTTTCTTCTTCTATGGTCACCTTTACTAATTTTTTTGTAAGTCAATTAACTATTTGTGCGTTTGAAGGTTAAATGAATACGAAGCAAAGTTAAAATTTCTTTTAGTGTCTTTATGTACTGTTGACACTAATAGAACGCAAAGTTTTTAAATTTAATGCTACAAATGTATATTTAAAGTAACAAATATAAATAATTCACTATCAAATTTTTCTTTTGAATATTTCAGTTATTTTTGCAGTTAGCCAGAAAGCTATCTGGAAGGCCTTAATATTTCCTTGTTTTGAAAGAGCCTGCATGAAACAAACCTGCTCAAGGTAGAACATTTTTTCAGCCCCTTGAATTTAAATATTAACAGGGGGAAGGGGGTTCATTGTATTAAAACTTTTGAAAAGATGAAAACTAAAAATACATTGTTGCAATCCATCATATTGCCTGAACACACGAGTATGGATGCTCCTGTATCAACTATTAAATTAAAAAAAAAAACAAAAAACTTAAAAACATTCTTAAACAGTCTGTCAAAAATGACAAACAAATTTTGGTACTTGTGCATTAGCAGGGTGCCAGTAGAAATGTATCAGTAAATGTCACAATTGTTGATAGATAGTGCCACATGAATGGTCATTTCTTTTTAGAATTTAGCTGTATTGAACAACGTGACAAGTTTATTTTTGGTAAACACAATTTATGAAGGAAATATATCACAATATACAAGCATTATTAGTGGCCTGAAACCTACACATTAATTTTTTGGGGCCAAGAAGTTTTAATACAATTTAAAATGGAATCAAATGGGTCTGATGAAGCTAAATGATGTCTCCACATGAACACAGCTAAGTACGAATCGATATGCTATCCAGCAGTTTCGCGACGACATTTGTTTCTCCATTTAGCTGATCCCCACAATCTTTCTATTGTTTGAGTAAGGGCTCCACTCTCCGGGTTGACAAAGTTGTACTTATGATTGACTTAGAAATGTTCAAAACCTGCCTCTTCTAGCTCCTTAGTCTGATATGCCTTCCATGAATCGAATAGATTGTAGAATGTTCCGCAACACGATTCTTAATTTCCTTTAACACAGTTTTCACACTTCTGTCTGGCACTTTCACTAAAAAACAGTCATTAATAGAACGACAAATTCCTCCAAAAATCCACTGCTCTGGAAGCACACAACCTGTATTAGACTTTCTTTTCAAAAATATTTCGTCTACCTCCACAATTAATCCCGGGCCACCAATTTTTTTGTCCGACTGATGTTAGAGAACATCTGCGCAAATTTCTTGCAAATAGTAATTCCAATCAACAGTTGTGCGACTTGCCATATCCACCTGTTGTTCACACCATTTAATAGAAGTTACATTCTCACTCCAGCTATAAATAAATCGAACAGGAGTTAAAAAAAGGAAACAGACAAATCTGAAACCAATTTCCAACGCATAAGTCTACCTTAGATATGCATGTTCTAATGTAGCCCTGCCCTTGAATACTTTCACTTCCAAAGTATAGCTTCATATTATGGCCCAATTTACAGATTCTTTCACTTGGCAGAATTCCTTTACTTTGAAGAAATGACACACAGCACTTCCTTCATCTTGAGGTAAATCCCAAATTTTCATATTGTTCAACACCACTGAAACAGATAACCGAGTGACATGAGAATCATGTTATCAATAATCCAAATAACGAGATGTTATCTGCAGTACTGATGTAGCACCATATACAGCTTTGCATACAAATATGCTACCCCCAGATAAAAAAAAATATCGCAATATTACTGCCCTTTTTGCAATATATTGGGTTGTCGGAAAAGTCACGACATATTTTGGCACCCGATGGCGGTTAGGCGGTTTTGGAAGTACTAGAGGCATGCGCAGCTCTGTTATCGCTATGGCATTCGACAGGTGCCAGTTCTAGCTGCAGTCTAAAAGGAATAGTGAGCGATTTGGTTGATTTGCGGAGATTTGACATCAAGTTGAAGATGGAAGACCAAACTGTGCATTTTCGCCATATTTTACTGTTTTACTTCCATAAAGGGAAGAATGCGCGTCAAGCTTGTGAAAAGTTGCATAAATTGTACGGTGATACTGCTCTACAAGAACATCAGTGCCAGCGGTCGTTCGCAAAATTCCATGCTAGTGATTTTTACCTCAACGATGCTCCTCGGACCGGGAGGCCAACCGAGGTTGAAGACTACCAAATCGAGGCATTGATTGAGTCAAACCCACGTTACAAGACAGATTGCAGACACATTGCACATCCATCATTCAAGCGTTCCCGACCACCTGAAGAAGCTGAGATACGTAACCAAGCTCGATGTGTGGGTTCCTCATGAACTCAAAGAAGCTCAATTGACGGCGCGTATAAACATCTGCGATATGCTCATTAAACGTGAGGAAAATTATCCTTTTTTGAAGCGACTGATAACTGGTGACGAAAAATGGATTTTGTACAATAATGTGCTGCGCAAATGGTTTTGGTCCTAACGTGCTGCTTCGCCTCAAACGACATCCAAAGCAGACATTCATCAGTGGAAGGTTTTGGTCTCAGTGTGGTGGGATTTTAAAGGTGTCTTGTTTTTTGAGCTCCTACCACAGAACTAAACAGTCAATTCGAATGTGTACTGTTGGCAATTGGACAGATTGAACGAATCCAACATCCAGAAACGTCCAGGGCTTGTTCATCATAAAGGTGTTTTATTCCATCACGACAATGCGAGACCACACACAAGTTTTATCACCCGCTAAAAACTATTGGAGCTTGGGTGGGATGTGTTGCTACACCCAGCATACTCGCCTGACCTTGCGCCGTCAGACTTCCACTTGTTTCGCTCTCTTCAACAGTTCTTGCGTGGTATAGCGTTCAATTCAGATGAGGCTGCAAATCAGCACCTTGTACAGTTTTTCACCACGAAAGACAGGTCCTTCTATGAACGAGGCATTCTGCAGCTCACTAAAAGATGGCAAAAGGTTATTGAACAAAACGGGCATTATATCATTGATTGATATTTTTTCTTTCTATCACTAAATGACCTTTGCAAAACATGGCTAAAATACGTCATGACTTTTCTGACAACCCAATACTTCCTTCATAAATCGTGTTTCCCAAAAATAAACTCATCACGTCGTTCATTACAGCTAAATTCTAAAAAGAAATGACCATTCATGTAGCACCATTTACCGATACATTTCTACTGGCACCCGGCTAATGCACAAGTACCCAAATTTTCAACTTAAGTAGCTCATAAATTTAACAGCAAAGTATTAATTATTGTTGTTGCAAAATCTTTGGAAACTGCACTTTTGATTTAGGAACAGTTTTTTTTTTTTTTTAGCAGAGAAATGTACGTAAGCAGCTCATGAATCATTGATACAGTCTTGTGAAAGTTTGGGCAGTCACCAATTATTATACAATATAACAGCTGGTAAGTGACAAAACAAAATGGCACAAGGATTACACACACAAGTAGCTGACTTGGTTTATGTGAAGATAAATCCTGAATAAGTGGTACACCAAACGACTGTTAGAAATCACTAATAACCCAGTATTTTGCTTGAAACACATCTTACAATGTTTTATACTTAGGAAACACATTTAAACCTGACTATATACACAAATTTCAGTAAAAAGTTATACACAGGATATCTGCAGAAACTTCAGTAACACTTTCATTCAAATTAAACAAAAATGAAATCTTGACATGATCAGTATTTATAACAAAAAAATCAATTTTTTAAATTAAAAAAAACTTACTTTAGGAGGCTCATTTGATAGGTGAAGATTAACATTTGGCATAGATCTACGTAAATGAGGACTGTAAGATGCATGGCGGAAAGTAAAGCCTTCTGAATATGGAGTGGATCTAAACATCGCACTAGTAGTATAATTCTGTAATGTTCAAAATATTATTAGAAAACTTTTAGAATAATAAATAATTAGCTCAGTAAGCTATTTTAATAAAGTCATGGCAAATCATAATGATGAAGTATCTTAAAAATATAACTTAGTTACATGGATTACTACAGGGTTCATACTCTTTTTGAAAATGGAAATTAAGGAGTTCTTAAGGACCTTCAGGCTATTTTTAAAAACCTTTAAATATTTTTTAAGGACTTCATAATCGCTGCATGCAAATATACACAATATACAAAATGTGAGTTAACTATTACAACATAAGTCATTTTAATGCAATAAATCAATTTTGTTGAAACTAATGAATATTCCATTGCACAAATATATGAATTAAAATTAGTTCTAAAATAAAACTAAATACTCTAACAGAAAAACCAACTAACTTAAAAGTTCCTTATATACATTATTTACTGGTAATACTGGATCCATTTATTTTCCTGAAGCATATCTTTGCATCTACAGAACTAACACTCTGCTTCTTCATATTGTGGTGTGAAGCATAAAATTTATTTACTTTGGAATTTCAATTTTCAACAAATTTTCACCCATTAATTGTGATTATAGGCCCATCTTTGTGGTTTCGGAAACTTTTTAAATTTGTATTTGTTTTTCCTTCAAAGTTTATCCGAATTTATATTTTTTTATTAATTTACAAATTAATTTTAACAAAAACAGTATTACAAATACAGCTTAGAATTTCATATGGCTGCGATTCTCAGTCTTTAAAATTTTTGGTATCTTTACCTTTCCATTCAATAACTTAATTCCTTCCATTAGAATTACTTTTACAAATATGTACGGACACAGGTTAAGAAACTAAATGCATTAATTCTGTGGGTAGCATCACTACAAGTGCTGCAGCTGGAAAAATAACACATTTATAAAAATGCAGCACAGCTTGTTAGACCTGTTTTAGGTTAATGAAGCAAGTAAACAGACTATCTAAATCAAATTGAAACACAAGTTCATCGTAACTTAAATCATATAATCGGAATTGAAAGTCTTAAGTTCAATAAAAATGTTTGCACAAATTTCAAAACTACATTGGCAGAATTCAAAGAATCAAAACTGAACAGCGAAGCATCACTTTTTTTTTAAGTGTTTTTTTTTTTTTTTTTTTTTTTTAATTTACTACACAGCTTCCGAATTCCCAAATCTGGAGAAAATTTTGGTTTTCGTAGATTTGGATGAATAACACATTTTTACTTGTGTAACTGTTGCATTTTTTTTTAATTCTACAGCTGTAGCACTTGTAGTACCTTCTTCCATACACTTAATGCAGGCTGATTTTCAACATTTGGCAATAGCAGGGGTGTTAGTACCCCTACCATGTTTTGGAGCAATTCTTGGAGCAGGGAAATATGCAATTTGGAGCAGAAAATTTGCATTTTAGAGCAGAACTCAGGTTTTGGAGCAGCTAATGATAGTATTTTTAATTGTTTTAAGTCCATGCTGTGCTTTAAGTTATGTTTATATACTGAATTACCATTATTTTATGAACTATGAAAAAATGTTATATTTCAGGTTTGTTGACATTTTACTGCTTCTCTTACAACTTAATTAGCATTTCTGTCATTCCTACAGTGAGATAAATAGGAAAACAATTATACTACCCACGATTTATTGAAAACTACATGACCTGCAATATTTTAAGCATAACACATTAATATCAAGGATTTTCTTCTGAATGCATTTGTTTTGCTGTAACACAAATAGGATGCTGCCGCGTCCAAGAACTGTTGCTATTGATACTGAACGCTTGCGAATATACACTTAGGAAGAATAAATAATATGTAATTACTGTTTGTTGTTTGGTTGGTTTTTAGCAGCATATTTTCTGAGATTCATGGCATTCAGATTAAAATACATTATTTCTGAAACCAACCAACTGACAAGCCACGAATACGTGGTTTGCGTGTTCATCACAAACTCCTAAGGTTTTCTGAAGGAAAGCATACCTTCGATATAAAAGGAAAACTAATGTAACATTTAATAATCAAATTGGAACCAAAACTATAAGATAACAGTGAAAACTATATGCATCATCTTTAAGCAGTTGCACCATGATACTCTTCATACAATGTTTTTTATAAAGTAATTATCAATGTCAAACTTTCGGCTGTGAACAATTACAACTGGAACCAAAACTATAAGATGATAGTGAGATTTAGTAAAGTTGGTTAGATAAAAGCTGCTTCTATCGCTTAACGCTTGCACACTGACGTTTTGGTATGAGATCCCCCCCCCACCCCTCTTCTTCAGTAGTAGAATCAGTGTATGACTTTTTTGTTGTTGCTGTCTGAAAGAGCCACTGTTCTTGCATACATGGGATCCTGCATGTATGGACATGGACATTAAGCAGACGACTGCAAGTTGGCAAGTGGTTCAACGCACCTTCCATCTGGAAAAAGAAAAGTGTGAGGATGAAGATGTTCTCCAAGGTAGATCAAAATGAGAAAAAGAAAACCTCCTAAAAATTCTGATCCCTGAACATACGGGGCAAAATTCAGACTTTAAGTAAAAACCAAAAGATCAGTATTCCTGATAATTGGTTACAAGTTATGCGATATAAACAATCCTTTCATTTATCCATAGTGCTCATGAGCGATTTTAATTAACATACGCGAGACTGACGAAGAAAAAAAAACAAAGCTGTACTTTTTAATTTGGTGAAAAATCAGACAGCACGTTGAGAAAGGGTGAATATTAAAAAGCATGAACAAAACCGAATCGTTTACTGTAATTTATTTATGAAAATATTTAACTAGATCACACCACTGTATTACAATTATAAAATTAGTGAATTCCAAACAAAATAGGGTGGTTTTGAAAGAGCTTCAAGGAGTTTTTTTTTCCTGGTTTTGTTCTTATACTTGCTAAAACATTAGCTCTGGTTTCCTCTTGCGAGCAAACCCTACTTTCTTCTTGGCAAGTTCCACGGCCATATTTGTCTTTTGTTGACTGCCACTGCACAGCATCCACTGTTTATTTTTTTTTTCTGCTCATAGTTTTCCCTTTACCATTTTTCTTCATTACCTTTATTTCTTTACTTTTTTTCTTTTTTCGTTTTTTTCTTTTTTATTCCCTCAGATGACAATTTTATCCATTATGCTTAAAGAACTTTCAGCCTGAGAACCATGAATTCTGATATCAGAGCTTTAACTATTTTAGATAAATGGTGTAATTTTCAGAGAATGAATATATATATATATATATATATATATATTTTTTTTTTTAACACCATGCATCAATTCTTACAAATTTCCAAACTTCATCACTTCTGTTTTTGGAAATTTCCCCCACCCTTATCAAGCTAAAATGCACACACATGTAAGAGGGTTATGACATTTAACAACTACATAGGAGTGGAAACATCGCGGGGAAGGGGGGATACAATTACGAAAGAAATCTTCGCTCCGTCTGACTTCAGTTTTCGGAAATTTATCCAACATTTTCAAGCTGAAATACAAATATTTATGGAATAAAATGATATCTAACAATACTGGGTAGAGGAAACATCGCGAGAAAAAAAAAATACAATTACCAGAGAAATCTTACCTCAGTCTACTTTCCGTTTTCGAAGGATGAAATTCCGTCCTCCGACAGAGAAAACGACCCCCCCCCCCACCAATCCTCCCAAAATTTCAGTTCAGTTATGCATCGATTTCGTACATGGTCCAAATGATAACAAAAAAAGACAATTTCTCGAATCAGCGCGAGAATCTTGTCGCCGAAGATCGCGGGGAAATTTTCAGGCGGCCTAACTTCCGTTTTCGGAAATCGTTGCCTACAATTTCAAGCAGAAATTATGCAATGAAATTATATTTAACAATACTGAACAGAAGCAACATTGCGAGAGAAAAAAATATGATTACGGGAAGAATCTGTACTTTGTTTAACTACAGTTTCCAAACGTTTAAAAAGACAAAACATCCCCAGCCGGAATACGACACCCCCCCCCCCCAACTAATATCCCGAAAATGTCTTCACTTTTGCATCGATCTTGAAAATGACAAAAAAACCCAACAAAAAACGGAGGGGTCTCCGCGAGTTCGCGGAAGAATCTCGCGTACAAATTAACCGCTGAATCGATTTCGAATGTTGTAAGATAACGCTAAAATATCGATGACCGGTAAATTTTAACTTTTAGCGCAAAATTGGCGCAGATTTCGTCGAAATGGCGATTTTTTAGCAGAATGGCGCAAGAACAATGTTTTGGCGCGGGCTCGAGCAATTGGTGCAGGTCTGGCAGCCCTGCAATAGTGTATAGGTGTAAAAGCTAAAACAAACTGCAGTAACAACAAGACACCTATGAAACTTACTTCAGAATTTTTACTTCTATTACACATCTTTTTTTGCTCTTAAACTTAAAAAACAGTAATACAATTTAACAATGACTGCAAGGAAATTATATGTACATATTCACTTTTTTGAGGTCAAACAAAGGACGTAGGTCTACAATGAAATCAATTTTTCAGCTCCTTTTTTGCAACTACTGACATGGTAATTTCTGCCAATTCCTCATTTTTTTCCTATATTAATTTTCAAAAACTATTTGATTGAAGGAAGCAGTTCATATCTCTCATCAATTCCCCTTGGGCGGCAAGGTCATCTGCACGTTTCTCTAATTCGGCAATATTTTTTTCTACTTTCAGTTTTTTCGTACTAAGCATTTGCAATTCCTCCTCAATCAATTTAAGTTTCCTCCCAGATGTTGCTTGGCACATTTTTTTTTTTTTTCGGCATCTAAATATTGAACATATTTCTGTCTAGCTGAAAAGACAGAAGCTCTAAGCTCTTTATACTTAGTACCACATTCTCTAATAAATAACAAGATAACGATCTGAACTACACTGACCCCGCGCAAAGAAAACAAGAAACCAGCAATAGCAATAAATCTAATCTAAACCAAAGGTATTTGAAGGTAGCTGGTTGGCAAACTGCCAAAAGCAATACAAAATATGGGTAAACTTTTGCGATCTAGTGACATAAAACCATCATCAGTACGCTAATGAAACCAGCTGGCCTGCGTAACACGCGCATTTCTTTGGTTAAAAAAAAAAAATTACGACCTTTTTAATGACCAATTATAATTACGGTGTTTTCAAGGACTTTTTAAGATCCCATAAAAACAGAACAGAAATTAAGGACTTTTTAAGATCCCTTAAAAACAGAACAGAAATTAAGGAGTTCTTAAGGGCCCTTAAAAAAGGTAAATGGAAATTAAGGAGTTCTTAAGGACTTTTAAGGACCATACGAACCCTGTACTAGGGTGAAATATTTACTGTTGTCAAATTCTTGGGCTGTACACAGCAGGCAATCAATACCAACTCAAAAGAGGTGCTGACACTTGTGTGATAACACCAAACCTTTCCGTTCATTAATTGTAGCACCCCTTTTTCAATTAGTGGACTTCAGTTTCTTTTTCACAAAGTGCTGTTGATGTGAAGTAATTTTTACGGAGTTTCTAGTGTTTGAAGGAATCTGTCAAGTCCTGCTTTGATTTGATGACAATGGTAAATCAGTTTCAGCCTAGTAATCCCTATAACTAAGTTACATCAGTAAGGTAGTTAAAGTAAACATAATAAATCTTACCATTCGAATCTTTTCTTGTTCTGGAACGGGTGAAACTAATACAGAAAAAAAAAAAATTCTTCAAAATGGAAAGAAAATATTTACCATAGTATTGTACACTGAAGAGCAATTGAATTAGAGACAGCTGGCGTTATGTAAATGTAGCGCTGTGGGCGGCCCTGTAAATGGAAACGACATGACGTATGCAGCGATCCGACAATATAAGGAGTGATGAGACGGGAATCAGTAATAGTCGGACACAGTATGGGTAAAACGAAGGATCTAAGCTCATTTGATCGTGGGCAAATTGTCGGGGCCCGACGAATGGGTCACTCCATCTCTGAAGTCATGCAGGCACTGGGATTTTCACGAGCCACTGTGTCACGGGTACACCTACATCGAATCCGGTAAAAACCATCCCTGCAAGGGCCAACTGCCGTGGACAACAGCGTGTGGACGAGCGGGGTCATCGTCGGCTAGCTCGCATTGTAACAGCGGATAGACTGGCCACAGTGCAAGAAATCACTCTGCAATTTAACGCTGGTGCACAAAAACGTGTAAGCAGCCACACCATCCAGAACCATCTCCTTGCTATGGGGTACAGAAGCCATCGTTCCACAAGGGTACTGCTGCTGAACGCACATCACAGGGTGCAAAGATTATTAGCATGGACGCGGGAACATCGCCACTGGACCCTAGACATGTGGAAAAATGTTGCCTGGACTGATGAGTCAAGATTCACGTTGGTACATGCGGATGGCAGGATACGAATACAGCACAAACCACATGAAGCGATGGATCCTTCTTGTCAGCAGGGTACTTTTCAAACTGGTGGGGGTGGCGTTCTCATCTGGGAACTGTTTACACGGACTGAAATGGGACCCCTGGTACGTGTGACATCGTCCCTCACGGGTCAACATTACCGGGATATCCTGGATGACCATTTGCTCCCATTTGTGAGTCTTCAACATCCCACTGTGGACCTCATTCTGCAACAAGACAATGCACCATGCCATCGCTCCCGAATTGTATCCAAATGGTTGAATGAACACTCCATCGAAGTGACCTCGCTTCCTTGGCCAGCTAGGTCACCTGACCTCAATCACATCGAGCACATCTGGGATGCCATCGAGAGAGATGTTCGAAGCTCTGAACAGCCTCCCTCCATCAAATCTTCGTGCACTGAAGATTTGATGGAGGGAGGGTCAGGGTCGTGGATTCATATGGCTTCCCAACGCTTCCGATGTCTTGTCGAGTCTATGCAGAGACAAATAGCCACCATCATCAGGGCGAAAGGTGGTGCTACAAGTTACTAGACAGGTATCTCTATTAAATTGCTCTTCAGTGTATACAATTATGCACTTAAACCTACCATTTACACATGTATCACATAAACTTATCAAATTTGCTCTGCGTCACGAAATATAAGGTGGTGCTATTTACTTTATAAACACAGATGCACTAGAATAGAAATTTATGTATCTCAGTAGAAATCAAAGATTAACAAGTATGCTTCAATAATTTTTATTTGCTTTGCATCCAAAAACTCAATTACTGTAAATTATTTTCTGATACAAAATGTTATAGTATTCCAAATATAAATCTCAAGATAAAAAATATTCAAATGAGTTTTTACCTTCACTTTGTGAAACCTGAGAATATATAGCACTAACACTATAATTTAGGCTCTGCTTTTTGACCAACACTTATTTACTACACAACAGAAACCTTTCTGTTGATGTAAGTACAGTGGTTGTTCTGGGTTTTTTAGTTTTCACCAACCCATTCACCAAATTCAATGTTTTTTTGCCAAATGTAATCTGAAGTAGTCATTTTTTCCATTCTCCATTGGAAATATAAAAAACAAAGTGATAAATAGTACAAAAACAATAAGTTACAGCTTCTTTGCAATTAAGCAGCAAACTATTATGTTATAGATCCTGAATACTAATAGAAGAAAACATACACTTATTTTCAATTTATTACTACCTATAAAGTTTCTAAACAAAGAATTATAAGACAAAATGTGGGTCGACGCGAGATTGGACAGGCAGGAGTACAAGAGAAAAGGGTCTTATGTCAGCCTGGACATAACTCTTTTCATGTAATTGCTTTCTGTCTCACATGCAATGTAAACAAAGAAAACAGTAACTAACATTCGAATTTCTTAAAAGTACAATTATGTAATACAGGAATTACTATGATGACATAAAAATTACTTTGTCAAATTTTTGGGTTGCACACTAATCCATTGTCGGAATTGACTCAAGATAGTAGGTGCTGCCACTCAAGTGGTAATACCAAGCCTTTATATGTTCATTAAATTACTGCTTGAATGGTAGCACCTACTATCTTGAGTCAGTCCCAATGACAGGTTGGTGTGCCACCCGAAAATTTGACAAAAAGTAATTTTTATGTCATTCAAGTAATCACCATGTTACATAATTGTGCTTTTAAGATGTTTCATCACTAGGATTTTGTCATGACTTCATTAACACACAGGAATCGAATTTCATTTTTCAAATACCAAATCGAACAAAAATTAAATATTGTTTTTGCTTGGACATCACTAAAAAAGGAATTGTTAATACTTTTGCCAAAACTTTTCAGCATGACAGTTAGAATAGTTCAAGTTTTAAATAACCTAAAATTCTTTTCACATTTTGAGAAATCTTGCATGCATTTCGATGTATTTAAATTTCTTTTCAGGCATTCATGGACAAATTTTTCTTATTGACATACATGATAGAAATTTCTTATTCATCATCTCATGAAATTTCATTAATAGTTTAAATTTCACTTTCCTCTCATCAGATTCTGAGTGAACTTGCCCTGAAAGTCTTGTGATGCCTTCAGCTTTATTATTTATTTCTCATATTCATTAGAAAATAAGCATTTGATTTATGCAAGGCTTCAGTGAAATTAAGGGACTCTGAAAAACATTAAAAAACGTGAAAAAACCATGAGGAATAACCACTCACCATAAAGATCATGGTAACCTCCAATGGACCAAACACTTCCAACACGTCATTCATCATGATGTAACTGGGCTTCCACAGGTTTACAGACCTCTTGCTTACGCTTCTTATTTTCGGGTGTGAAACATCGTTTTTTTTTTTCCTTTGCCTTATATAGTATGTTACTATAATGCTTGTCAATTCGATAAAAATCATACATACAACTCATTCATACAATTCAAGTAAAAACTATGTACATAAACCTTACATTCACAGGTGATTAAACCTTAGTCAACTCTAATTATGGAACTCCTCCTTCTGTTTCACAACCTCTGCTACTCCCACTGGAATTGTCACACCCATTCAGCCCCGCACATCCAATCCTCTAGTACTTTCGACAGATCGCTGTCATCTTCAGGAGGCAGGTGTGTCTCATCCGCCCACCGCAGCTCAAGTGAGCAGAGCCATCGAGGCCTGGGCTCCAGTCGCTATCTCTGAATCGTTGTGTCTCTGGCGCCATCTATTGTCCCTGCTGCTCTTTTTCTCTCTTTCTTTTTACGCTGCTGTTCAATTTTTATTAGGGCTTTCCATTGTTCGTTTAAGTTATTTGGCTCATTAATGTTGCATAATCTTGATCTGTTTTTTTCAATTAACACTGATTCTGCAATTCTTAACTGCTTTTCGTTTTTACAGCTCTTAATAATTTTAATATCTTCAAACCTTGGACATTTTGATTTTCCATACAGTATTGGGTCAATGCTGTCTTAGCCTCTTTTTATTCCAATTATTAATATGCTGGTTCAATCTATACTTTAATTTATTCTTGGTGCTGCCTATATATGAACACAGGTGGTTGCTGGTTTATTGGGATTTCATAAATTCCTGCTCTATCTAATTGGCTAATTTTTTCATTTTTAATCACTAAATTTTTTACAGTAAGTACCTGATTTCCTACTTGTATGCCATACTTGCCACAAACTTTATTAATTTCTGCTGAAACATTTTCTATATATGGTATTGCTCCCACATATTTTACAAGTTTTTTATCACTCTTGACCTTATTTGTAACCTTGAGTTACTTCATAAATCCATTTTTTTAATACCTGTTTAGGGTATCCAAAAGCATATGCAATTTTTTTAATATATTCAATTTCTTCCTTTCTATACTGTTCAATTGATGAATGTGTTAAACTTCTTTTAATTAGTGTTTTAACACTATTTCTTTTATGTGTTAATGGATGTGATGACTGAAATGGTATAAGTACTGGGATATATGAAGATTTTCTATGCACTCTGAATTGTAAACTCTCCTCTGTTTTAATAATCAAAACGTCCAAAAATGCCAAAGTATTGTCATGTTCTTGTTCTACTGTCAGTTCTATAGATGGATAAATTTCACTATACTTTTTTGTCAAGTCCTCAAAGTTCATCATTTTTTAGCCTGGATAACAGAAAAATGTCATCAACATATCTGCAGTATATCAGTGGTGGATCCTCGAGTTTACTTATTATTTTTTCCTCAATGTCACTCATTATAATTTCAGCAAATAAAGTTGACAGTGGTGACCCCATAGGTCCACCATGATTTTGTTTGTACATCTTGTTGTTAAACTTAAAAATGTTATTTTCATATATGTACAATAAAATTTCTCTTAACTCCTCTATTTGTATTGCATTCATTGTCTGTAGCACATACAATTTTTCAATAATTATTTCTATTGCCTGAGGTACTGGTGTGCTAGGAAAAAGAGCTCTCACATCCATACTAGCCATATGATATTCACTTAAATCTTGTTTAATTACTTTAATTTTCTCAATAAATTCGTATGTATTCTTCACAGTGAACCTTGTCTTCATGAACACAGGTGCCAAAAATTTGTAGATATTCTTTTCTAGTTTTATTAGTGGGGAATTCCTTTTTGATACAATCACTCTCATAGGTGTATCAGGCTTATGAGTTTTTATTTTTGCAATCATTTTTGGTATTCCAGTACCCATTGGTGGGTATGCTTTCTTTATTTCATCAGGCAAGGTGCTGTGATTTCTTATTCTAGCTAAGTACCTTACTTGAGATTCTGTTGGGTCTTTTGTCAGAATGCTGCAATTTAGTTCTTCTATAGCTCTATTCATCTTTAGATCATATTCAGTTGTGTTTAATATTACAATTTGCCCTGTTTTATCAGCTTCACAGAATTTAATTGTTGGGTCATCTCTTAATTTAATCAGTTGTTCTTTCTCATACTGAATTTTATCTATATGATATTTCTTTTTCTTACTTTTTTCATTAAATTCTTTCAAAACAATTCTATACAGTTTACTTCAAAAATTTTCACGTTCTTCTGCTGGTACACTGCGTGCCATTTCTTCTAAGTTGGGTATTAATTCCTCCGTCCTCGGCAGGCTCCGTGGAAACGCAAATTTTTTACCTCTCTGCAAAATAGCTCTTTGCGTGAAGCTCAAGGTCAAGTTGGAGTTATTCTGATATACCTCATACATATTCTCCCGTTGTTCTTGTACACGTTGTCTGTCAATCATCACGTGCAACTTTTTTTCCATGACTGCTCTTGAGCATTTTTTTTTCGTATTCCACGATGTCAAAAATTTCTCTGAAGGTTACATCCAAAATCTCATCTCTCCAATTATAAAAAGTATAGAAAGTTGATATGTTATAACAAGTATCAACTTTCTAGACTTTTTAGTAATTGGAGAGATGAGATTTTGGATGTAACCTTCAGAGAAATTTTTGACATCGTGGAATACGAAAAAAAATGCTCAAGAGCAGTCATGGAAAAAAAGTTGCACGTGATGATTGACAGACAACGTGTACAAGAACAACGGGAGAATATGTATGAGGTATATCAGAATAACTCCAACTTGACCTTGAGCTTCACGCAAAGAGCTATTTTGCAGAGAGGTAAAAAATTTGCGTTTCCACGGAGCCTGCCGAGGACGGAGGAATTAATACCCAACTTAGAAGAAATGGCACGCAGTGTACCAGCAGAAGAATGTGAAAATTTTCGAAGTAAACTGTATAGAATTGTTTTGAAAGAATTTAATGAAAAAAGTAAGAAAAAGAAATATCATATAGATAAAATTCAGTATGAGAAAGAACAACTGATTAAATTAAGAGATGACCCAACAATTAAATTCTGTGAAGCTGATAAAACAGGGCAAATTGTAATATTAAACACAACTGAATATGATCTAAAGATGAATAGAGCTATAGAAGAACTAAATTGCAGCATTCTGACAAAAGACCCAACAGAATCTCAAGTAAGGTACTTAGCTAGAATAAGAAATCACAGCACCTTGCCTGATGAAATAAAGAAAGCATACCCACCAATGGGTACTGGAATACCAAAAATGATTGCAAAAATAAAAACTCATAAGCCTGATACACCTATGAGAGTGATTGTATCAAAAAGGAATTCCCCACTAATAAAACTAGAAAAGAATATCTACAAATTTTTGGCACCTGTGTTCATGAAGACAAGGTTCACTGTGAAGAATACATACGAATTTATTGAGAAAATTAAAGTAATTAAACAAGATTTAAGTGAATATCATATGGCTAGTATGGATGTGAGAGCTCTTTTTCCTAGCACACCAGTACCTCAGGCAATAGAAATAATTATTGAAAAATTGTATGTGCTACAGACAATGAATGCAATACAAATAGAGGAGTTAAGAGAAATTTTATTGTACATATATGAAAATAACATTTTTAAGTTTAACAACAAGATGTACAAACAAAATCATGGTGGACCTATGGGGTCACCACTGTCAACTTTATTTGCTGAAATTATAATGAGTGACATTGAGGAAAAAATAATAAGTAAACTCGAGGATCCACCACTGATATACTGCAGATATGTTGATGACATTTTTCTGTTATCCAGGCTAAAAAATGATGAACTTGAGGACTTGACAAAAAAGTATAGTGAAATTTATCCATCTATAGAACTGACAGTAGAACAAGAACATGACAATACTTTGGCATTTTTGGACGTTTTGATTATTAAAACAGAGGAGAGTTTACAATTCAGAGTGCATAGAAAATCTTCATATATCCCAGTACTTATACCATTTCAGTCATCACATCCATTAACACATAAAAGAAATAGTGTTAAAACACTAATTAAAAGAAGTTTAACACATTCATCAATTGAACAGTATAGAAAGGAAGAAATTGAATATATTAAAAAAATTGCATATGCTTTTGGATACCCTAAACAGGTATTAAAAAAATGGATTTATGAAGTAACTCAAGGTTACAATAAGGTCAAGAGTGATAAAAAACTTGTAAAATATGTGGGAGCAATACCATATATAGAAAATGTTTCAGCAGAAATTAATAAAGTTTGTGGCAAGTATGGCATACAAGTAGGAAATCAGGTACTTACTGTAAAAAATTTAGTGATTAAAAATGAAAAAATTAGCCAATTAGATAGAGCAGGAATTTATGAAATCCCAATAAACCAGCAACCACCTGTGTCATATATAGGCAGCACCAAGAATAAATTAAAGTATAGATTGAACCAGCATATTAATAATTGGAATAAAAAAGAGGCTAAGACAGCATTGACCCAATACTGTATGGAAAATCAAAAATGTCCAAGGTTTGAAGATATTAAAATTATTAAGAGCTGTAAAAACGAAAAGCAGTTAAGAATTGCAGAATCAGTGTTAATTGAAAAAAACAGATCAAGATTATGCAACATTAATGAGCCAAATAACTTAAACGAACAATGGAAAGCCCTAATAAAAATTGAACAGCAGCGTAAAAAGAAAGAGAAAAAAGAGCAGCAGGGACAATAGATGGCGCCAGAGACAACGATTCAGAGATAGCGACTGGAGCCCAGGCCTCGATGGCTCTGCTCACTTGAGCTGCGGTGGGCGGATGAGACACACCTGCCTCCTGAAGATGACAGCGATCTGTCGAAAGTACTAGAGGATTGGATGTGCGGGGCTGAATGGGTGTGACAATTGCAGTGGGAGTAGCAGAGGTTGTGAAACAGGAAGGAGGAGTTCCATAATTAGAGTTGACTAAGGTTTAATCACCTGTGAATGTAAGGTTTATGTACATAGTTTTTACTTGAATTGTATGAATGAGTTGTATGTATGATTTTTATCGAATTGACAAGCATTATAGTAACATACTATAAGGCAAAGGAAAAAAAACGATGTTTCACACCCGAAAATAAGAAGCGTAAGCAAGAGGTCTGTAAACCTGTGGAAGCCCAGTTACATCACGATGAATGACGTGTTGGAAGTGTTTGGTCCATTGGAGGTTACCATGATCTTTATGGTGAGTGGTTATTCCTCATGGTTTTTTCATTTATGAATTGCACGTAAACTATGCGCACTTTGCAAGAGGTTAATACCTTAAAAGTGCAAATATAATAATTAAAAAACGTGTTATTCCTTCGTTTGTTTTTATGAAAACCTAGATTTTATTTTACACTTAATTGATTTTTTTTTATGATAGAAATCTTGTAAAGTGCTTTGCTGTTACTAGATTTTTTTTAGTTGCAATTCTATATTTAATAAACCTAGAAAATCCTCACTTAATTTCACTGGATTCTTGAGTGAAAACATTTTTTGAGTTCAAATCAGTATCTTAAGAAAAATTCATATAGCCAAAAATCTGTCTGGCATTGTTTTTATGGAATTTATTGGTCTTTTACAATCTAACAATCATTTTTCTCAAAAATTTTCAAAATACTATTTCTTCACAATCTATGCCCTGAACAACTGAACTATCTTACAAACATCATCCATGCACATTTTATTGGTTTTTGTAAACCCATCATGGACGAAGTAGCTGTGACACTACATTGCCCATCTCATTCTCATCAATGTTGTAATTAGTATTAACTTCACTGTCAGGATATGAACTTCCTACCTCAGTTAAATCCATTTTATATTGGGTCGTTTCATAATTATTGGCCGATGCCAACAAGGCAAATTTGCATAGCCGGTTACGAGGGATGCCTCGTAGGAGGAACTACCAAACGCTCATGCAAATTGAATCTGTTCGGTCCATGTGTATAAAACGGTACTTCAGACCGATCTCAGCAGTTGGGGACGTGATGGAGCAACCTGATGTGAGATCAGTGATTTTGCACGAATTCAAACTTAGCTGGAATATGTCCGAAATGGTTGCAAATGCCAATAGAGCATGGGTTGTTGGAACAATGAGTGACAGAACTGTCCATAGATTGTTTTCCAAGTTCCATGCCGGTGATATTGCCATCGACCATAAGCCGGTTGTTCGGTTCTGTGCGACACTGTACATTTAAGGTGGAAAGTGGAAGAAAAACCAACGTACCCAGTACACGAGCTCAGTGCCGAACTTGTTGTATCATCAGCGACAGTTTCCATACACCTGGCAGCTATGGTTAAGGTTAAAAACTGGATACCTGGGTTCCACATGAACTCACCGAACAGCAGCAGATACAGTGTCTGGAAACTTGCATTGCCCTCCAAAAATGTGAGGCTAGTGTTCCCTTTCTGCATCGGACCCTTACGGTTGATGAAAAAATGGGCGCTTTATGACAAAAGGAAGCGAACAGTGCCATGGCTCGATAAATGGGGACCACCCAAACACATGTCCAAACCAGAGTTGCACCCACAGAAGGTTCTGATCTCTGTGTGGTAGACCGCCAAGACTGTGGTTCATTACGAGTTTTTGCCGCAAAGTCAAACAATCACAACAGACGAGTGCTACAGTCAGCCAAACGAATGTCACCAGAAATTATGCAGCAAACAACCATCGCTCGCCAATCGTTTGGGTCCCGTATATACTGCTTCAGGATGGCGCACAACCGCATGTGTCTATTGGAAGCATGCGGAAAATCAACGCCTTGGGGTATGAGGTCCTCTCTCACCCTGTTTATTCACCTGACATGGTCCCCTCAGACTTTCACATGTTTCGCCATTTGGACCACTTCTTGAGGGCCAAACTGTTCGCTAACAAGGATGCTGTGATTTCCGTCGTTAGAGATTCCTCAGACCACTGTGATGCCAGTTTCTGCCACCGTGGCATTTTTGCACTGAAAACACATTGGGCACAGTGTATTGCTGCCAAGGGCAAAATTTTTCGGAATAAAATGCATTTCATCGTCTGTTACAGCTGTTTGTTTCTTTGTGTCCGAATCAGCTAATAATTATGAAATGACCCAATACATAGAATATTCCAGACTTCTAAATGAATTTCATGATTAATATGTAGGTGATGAAATAGATTGTAAATTAAGTAAATTTTATCATTGCTGTACAGCCATCAGCTGTAAACGATTATTTAATTCTTCACCAAGTTATACAGTTGTTTTTCCACAGGGCACTTTCCATATACATACAACCATTAGCTCCACCAGTATTATGTGCTTTTACACTGATGCAACAGCTATTTCTTGTCCATTCGATACTATTTAGTTTACCAGAACTTCAAAACATTCAACTCTCTCCTTTTCTTGTAGTCAGAAAATGAGATTCCTAATCACTTTGTCTGATGGTGTAGAAGTTACCTCATCTAAACAAAATTATTCTCATGAATAAATTTCTCAAAAACCACAAGAACATGACAATATACCCAATTAACCATTTTTGTTACAACCTTAGCCCCACCAATTTTTTATTTAAATTTTCAATTGACAGCACTTTTTCCATCTTTGGCTATTTGCCTTGCTTCTGAAAAGGTATTAATGTTATTTTTTTCTGTATTCTTCCACTTTAAATTGACTTTATGAATAATATCTAAATTCCAGAGTAAATTCAGCTGGTACCATTTATAATACAATACTCAACTTTTGTTTGAATTTTGATACTTTCAATTTTATATGATGAGCAAAAATAATTAAATATTAAATTCAACAATTAGCTAGTAAGTTCAGTTATTAACGTATAACTGATACATTTACCAATAAACTCATAAAACAAGATTAAAGTAAGTAATTAATAAACAAGATTACACCAATGCCTCTTAAGACAACACTTTTTACTTTGCAGAAGTGATTTCTAATCATTGTAATTAGTGGTGATTAAGAGATTTTTTGAACAAAAACTGCAAATCTTAGTAATTGAATGACACTGCACTGATATTAAACTGTTGTTTTACTTCATATTTTGAGGTCCTATTTCCTCACTGACCTCAACAGGATCATTAGTATCATATGCAAAGGGCTGATGTCTTGAGGAAGAAAACCTGCCATGCAACTTTGTAAAATTTTCACTTTCCCAAAAAACTGTTCAACTTTCTGGTCATAGCACACAAATTAATGATCTTCCTATCAATTCCTATCGCTCGAAAGTAATTTTTAAGTTGCATAAGATTTTCTCCTCATTTTACTAAAGCCATCTTATGTCTATTTGTTTTCAGCAAATTTATTAACTTACAGGTCTACAAATCAGAAATAAATTTTCTAAATATAAGTACACCTGTAAAAATTCTTATCATTTGGCAGCAGCCTCCAGTTTCCTAAAAAAACAGGTTGTAATTGACTTCCCACAAAGGAATCTATGTACCTTTTTTTACATACACATTTTTTTCTTTCAGATTTGTTATTAGTTCTATTATAGGCTAAACAGAGCAAGGGTATAAAATTATCATGTAAGGTGTCCATGCAAATACACATTTCAAATATGAATGTAAACTTACAGGTGAATATGCAACTCTACACTTCAGGCTCAAACACTGAAAAAATATTTTGGGCATAAAAATGTTGCTACTTACTCATCCAGCAGCCAACTTCAAACAAAACTTGAAACAAGAATTAAGCCCATGCCTTAGTAGCAGACAGAAATTGGGAGATTTCAGTTTGATTCCAGCTACAAGAAGTCTGAGAAGCTGGCTGCATGAATGACTTATTTCTTCATCAAAAATAAAATATGCTCTGACCTATGTGCATCACTTCTGAAAAATTGTTGATGTTAATATTTGACTTTCTCACAAGTTTATCACATATCCTACCCAAGGCAAATTTTCTTAGTCCTTTTTTTAACAGACTGATTAAAAAAAATGTATTGCATTCAATTTTCTTAGTTACTACACTTTAAATAACAAAGTTACATGTCTCCAAGGCATACAAAAGTGTTTAATAACTCCATCATTGTATAAAAAAATTATACAATAACTTAGTTTACTCCACAAAAATAATGAAGTTCAATTTTTCATGTATCCCATGGAACTTTAAAAGGGAATAAATACTCGTGCTAAAATGCTTACTCAAAGTTTTCATAAAATAACACTTCTACAGTAATACTTTAAAGTATCACAGATGCAAAGTTGCAGATACACATGCAGCAATAATTTGGACCAATGAATATTTCATGCAAAAGTGAAATACTTTAGAAAGGGATAAAATATAATTACCATCTGATTTACCACTGCTGAATTCTGAACTATGAGTAGGTTGAATTTTAACAAAGGCTAAATCACTGGTCTGAAAAAGAAAGAACCTTTAAAAACAAACCAAAACATAAGCATTACTGTACATTACATAAGTGTTTCATTAGAGATGCATGAATAAATTAATTTCATAGCAGAAAATTTCAGTTTAGATAGAAATTACCATTTAGCTGGTTAAACAAGAAAGGAATGTATTTTATTTTGAACTGAAGTAGTCATTTGTTTCAATAATTGGATTTACTGAACTTAGAAGTACAGTTTTCAAAACATTAATAGAAAATGAATTAATTTACAAATGCAAAGTGTATGATAAGAACTGGGAAAACTACCTAAATCGTGAAAATGGCTTGGGTTTTTAACTTTCATGTTGGGACCTGGCAATGCTAACTTATGAACATTTCCAGTTTGAACTGCATTTCCAGAGGTAATTATTTTCATAACTGCTGAGATGCTAAAATATGGTGGTGACTCTGTAATTGACTAGTTAACTGAAATTTGCCAGTTGTGCTGGGAGTTAGGAATGGTCCCTCAGGATTGGAGGGAGGCTATCATTGTTCCCTTGTATAAGGGAAAGAGTGATCAGACTGAATGCAAGAACTTTCATGGTATCAGTTTGCTGAGTGTGCCAGGGAAAGTATTTGAAAAGACTTATTTGATAAGGTATGGGGTCATACACCACGAAAAGTGTGGGGTGTTCAGAATGGCTTTATGCCTAGTAAAGGCTACACTAACCAAATTTTTACATTACGTTTGATGACTGAAAAGTATCTGTTGGTAAAGTTTTTGTTGCCTTCATCGACTTAGAGAAAGCTTATGATCAAGTAAATAGGATTCTTCTGTGGAAGGTACTGAATAAATACGGTATCGCTGGGAATCTACTTAATAGTGTGAAAGCCATACGTATGCTGGCAGTAGAGCATGTGTATGAGTAAATGGTGTATCGAAATGGTTTTCTATTGGAGCAGGAGTCTGACAGGGTTGTGTAATGTCACCATGGCTGTTTAATATATTTATGGATGCATGCAGGATGCCAAAATGGACAATACTGGTTAATGTCTTGGTAATGTCCGTGTGTGTAGATTGCTATATGCTGATGACACAGTCCTGTTGGCAGAGAGCGAAAGTGAATTGCAGAGTATGCTGGCCCGGATGTATCAAAGTTTGCATGAAATTCAAACAGAGTATAAATAAGGGAAAAAACAAAGTTATGGCTTTTGAGCAAGGGACTGTTAGTACTGTATGCAGGATAAGTCTGAATGGCACTGTTATTGATCAGGTAAAAGAGTTTGTATGTTTGGGAAGCACGTTTGACAGAGAGAACAAATTACATGGTGAAATTATTAGGCGAGAGAACTCTTCATTGAAAGTCATAGCTGCTTTAGGAGGATTTCACAGGAATGATGGATTCTCAAGGAATTCCTGAACAACTGTGTATGAAAGTGTGATTGTTCGTACTTTGAAGTATGGTAGTGAAGCCTGGGTTCTGCAGAAAAGACATAGGAATCGTTTGTGTGCTGGGGAGATGTGTTACTTATGGGGAGTTTGTGGCAAGACACGTTCTGATCATGTGAGGAATGAAGATATGTTCCAGATGCATAATGTGAGGCAAAATGTTGTTAGTAAGGTAAAGACTAACATTCTTAGGTGGTTTGGCAATGTTGAAAGAATGAGTGATGAGATGCTTACTAAGGGCATTTATTCAGCCGAAGTGGCAGGAAAGAAAGTTAGAGAAAGGCCAAGGAAATCATGGGAGGACCAGATCCAGGAATGTCTGCATGAGAAAAAGATAATGCATACAAAGTACAAAAAGTCTTGTGTGCAGTGTGTGATGGATGTCAATGAAGTTCAAGCTGTGTGCAGAGATAGCTGCAATTGGAGATGCTTGATACAGCAACAGTGAGTTCTTTCTGTGAAAAGCTAACCACTGAATATCAGAACAGCTTAGTAATATGTATGCGTGTGTATGTAAAAAATAGAAAACACTTCCAATAAACAATTAAATCAACACACAGCGTTAGAGTATTTAGATGATATGTTGCTTCACAGTCATCAACTCTTGTTTGGGCACAATTTAATGCATAAAGCCAAAATAAATTACTTGAAATTTCTACCTGTGGGTGATAGTGATATTTTTTAATGTTTGTTTGATTGATTTAATTTCTCATAATTTATTGAAGACATGTTTTATTGTTTTCTTTTTTCTAAATGTAACATTTCTTTCAAAAAAAAAATGCTACTGATGTAATACTTCTTGCAAATAATTTATCAGACTTTCGAAAATATTGTTTTAATTTTCAAAATTTCTACTTAAAATATTTTAATAGAAATATTCATGAAGTATTCGTAATATAACATCAGAAATAGTCTTAAGTTACATAAAATACAGTTATGAAATGGAACATTTCAGTAGTAACTGCTACTTTTGTCATCTGCAGAATGTAGTATGACTGATGAAAGTAGTAGTCACTGCTGAAATGTTCCATCTGATAATTCTGTTCTATGTCACTTAAAACTACAGAATTAAATTTCTAATATTGTATTAGGAATACTTCATGAACCTCTCTATCATCTTGACATGTGGATTTCGGCCACTCCTTGTTTACACTGGAAGATTTCAATTTTGCCCTTTCTTGATCTGCAGCAGAAGGCATTTATTAAGAAAGATTGCATTTTTAATGGGATTCATCCATCTATGGTCAAGCGATGTAAATTTGAGGACCTCCAACATTTTTCATATATGTCAGAAAAATGTGTGTGTACAAGACTACTAGATGGTTGACTCACTTTTGTTATGATGTCAGACTTCAGAACTTTCTTTTCTTCTGTTAGAGGCTGACAATATGTATTATAATGTTCCATAACAAATGAAATGATATTTCATAGAATTTTTTTTCTGAATAACCAAAGAGCAGAAGTTTAAACTTGTTGATTTGGATGATCTGTAGTTCTGGCACATCAAGTAATTAATTAAAAGTTTAAAAGACAATATAAGATTGATATCAATGGAATTCTGCAATGTTAATCTGTCCAACCTGCTTTCTTTAGAAGGTACAAATCTACTGGATGATTAATTGTTCTGTTTTATTTTTAATTTTGCTCAAACTAATTTGAGATTTGATTCCCGCATTTTCCATATTGCCTAACAGTTCACTATGGTGGAACCACCAAAAGAATTTATTGGGTCAAATGTAGAAAATTTTTAACACTTAAATTTCTCATATATGCTTTAATATGTCTCTATATCCGTTACATTGATGACATCTTGGTAATTTGGCCATATACCATAAATCAGTTACATCAGTTTGTCAACGCTATGTCTGCTCAATACCCCTCCATCAAACTCACGATAGAACTTGAAAATAATTTTGTCTTACCTCATCTTGATTTTCAAATTACTCGTAACCCTTCTGACAATTCCCTGTCTTTTGCCGTTTATCGAAAACCTACTTCCACACCCACTCTAATTCCGTACAATTCTGCTCACATTTTTCAGCATAAAATTTCTGCTCTGCACTTCCTATTTAGAAGAGCATATTCACATTCTTTTAGCCATTTTGCCAGAGGTCAAGAACTACAATGGATATCATCTCTTGCTAAAAACCATGGTTATCCGGACAACGTTGTTAAGGGGGTGCACAATAAAGTACGGTTTGCTATGTCAACTGCTTTAATTAGTGAACAAGTGCCTAAAAAGTATGTTGGATCTGTTGATTTTAATCCACATATTGTAAACCTTCTTACCAACATATGTTCCCGTCATAAAATATGATTTGGAATACGATCATGCAATCTATATACCATTACCCGCAACGATCATGACAAAATTAACAAAGGGAAAAAATGGGGTGTGTATGTTATTCTTATGCTCGACACCATCTCTGGTGAACTAAATCATTATGTGGGTTCAACCAAAAGAAATTTGGATTTGAAATTAAATGAACACATATGATTTAAAAATGAATCACCAAAGCACCTCTTTTGCAAGAACTTTAAGTGCTGGAAATTCCATCCCAGACTGGGACAACGCTAAGATTATAAACACACCTAACTGTTTATTCCTTGTTATTTACAGAAAGCCTCTATATTTCGGCTCATAACACACGTTGCTGTAATGACTATTATCCTTATGTTTTACCTGAACCCTGGAGCAATCTTGTTGGGAAGGACAGCACAATAACAATTGTTTCTGTTAAGTAATTTTCATTGGCTAATTATGCTTTTTTTGACTGTCTTGTTATCTGGTATATCATGTGACATTGACATTACCTTTTCCATGATGCATCTACTCCACGTACTTAAGACCAGCATGTAACCACATGGTGAAATCACATCTGATGAAGGTGTCAATATGACACCAAAAGCGCTCATGTGTTTTTTAAACTGTACATAGATTTCGTTTTTTAGCTGAATAAATATCAACGTGCAACAAGACGGATTTCTTTTAATACTAGCTTTAATATTCGATTAAAATAACAGTTTTCATAAAAAGTAGAATTTCTATGCTGTTATCAGTAGTATAACTTGTATCTTTTAAGTTAATATTGTATAATTGGGTATACAAATGCAGTTCTGATTTTCTTTAAAGTTTGAGATGTCCAATTCTTGATTCCTTGTTTTGTACCACTAATAATAATGCTTCACAAAACAGGAATTTCTCAATTCTTTTACAGTAGAGCCCACTTATAATGAGTCTGTATATAGCCAGATCCCAGATTTAATGAGCTAAACAGGTGCTTTTTTTGTTTAGTAAAACATTAATCCAAGGCAAATTTGACCGCTCTAAATGAGCAAATTTAACAAAATCCCCATATTTAAAGAGAAATTTTTAACAGGCAAAGAAACAAATCTTAATGGAATTAAATATTTAATGAGGCAGAGGAAATATGCTGCACACTGTCCTGGAATTAATGGACAGAAATGGTGATGAAGACAAAAGTGCAACAGTGCAGGGAAATCTTTGTGTGCTAATGGGAAAATATTGATAGAAAAAAAACAACAGGGAGGGAGCATGTCAAATGCTGAAGTGGTTGCGCAATACTCTTGCTCTGTTAGTTGATGCTTAGGGATTGTATCGCAGTCTTGCATCCAGTTTTGCTTTAGGAAAGCTGGGTTGGATAGCACATACAACTTTTGATGGTGAAATGGGTGATCTCCCACTCTGATTGGTTGCGACATCAGAACATAACACATTTGTATGATGTTCCTGCAATTGAAGACTTTGTTAATGTAGATGACGCTGTTGCCCCATCTGGCATTTTTTCCACAGAAAATATTGTAGATGCAGTTAAGTCACATGAAACTGCTGACGTGAGTGAAGAACACAAAGAGGAAAACACTGCCACCATCTTATGCAATAGCCACAGATTGTAAAAAAGTCTAGTGATAGTTATTTAATGCACTAAGTGCCATTTGCCTGCTGCACGGATGGGAAGTTCTTCCTGTTTAAATTTGATAGTAGTGTACTCGATTCATTTAATAATTTTGAGGATCAAAGTATACATAAAAATAAGATCTTACTGAGTACACCAGGTAGTTTTGTGGCAAAATGCAATCACAAACATTAAAACAAAATGAAATTTATTCTGGATGTGCTCATCCTTTCCTTAATAGTGAGTATACTTTTTTTCTTCTCAGCATTTTCAATTACCTTTCCATGCACTATATTGTACCAAAATTAAATTTAGAACTGAAGTTGAAGAGCAAAATGATTCAAAAGTGTGATGCTGTCACAAATTCAGGTGCAACCAGTTTTCAGAATCAGTGTGATTTAAAACAGGTGGTGGAAACACTGATATTATTTAGGGTGATGGTGTGAAAAAGGCTTCTTGTATAAAACCCTAAGGAAATATGCACCACAAACATTGCTGACAGAATTGCAATTCTTTTTTATCTCTATGCCCTCACATTGTTTAGTATCCAAACTATTAGAAAATTTCAAGTTGAACACCTTGCATAATATAGATACTCTCCACAATTTCAATTCTCTCCCTTTTCCTGCAGTTGGATCACACTAAATGAGGATAACAAATTTCGTGTGAGAATTCTGTGATAACATCAAGATGAATGTTTACAACACATTACAACTGCATGCAATTATTGAGAAGCTTGCAGCAAGGGGGGGGGGGGCGAGCTCCCTTTTTGACATTTTGTGGGAAATAAGAAAAAACTGTTTATAAAAAATATGGTTTAACTGAGGTTGGCAAAAAATTATCCATTGTACAGATAGCATTATCTGAAATAAATGCATGCATTTTCATTATCTTTAGATGGAAACCATGATTTAATTTGACACCGAAATGTCAAATTTAAATTTTGCATATAGTAAAGGATAGAAAAACTAAATGTTAATAAAATGTGTTTAATGACCACTAAACATTACAAATCTCTTTGTCAATAAGCAAATAAAATATTACAATTTTATTCATCGGCCTGCATCGTACTTGCACCAAACGGTGATGGGGGCAGTTCCCAAAACATTCACATCTCACCCATTTATTATCGGATTTGTCTGGTTCTTGCACCAATCAATCCAGCATATTTTTCTTGGATTAATAAACATGTTAAGTAGAAATCGACCAAAAATAGAGCTGCCCCCCTTCTGCTGCCAACTCCTCAATTCCCCTGCAGTACTATTCCATTCAAGTCAAAAGTTAGCTCATGGTTTCCATCTAAAGATAACGCAGTTATAACTGGGTCTTCATATTCCCTTCCACCCAGTTATGATAGCTTTTACTAGAGTAGTTTATTTCTTTTTACTGTAAGCTGATTATAAATGGTGGCGAAGTCTGACTTGCCTTAGGTTTTTGTTTACAAAACTTGGTTATGTACTTTATATTTTGTTGTGTGACTATTGCTAATGTGAAAATTCACTAGTTTTAAATGTTATTATGGTAACTTCAATGTAAATTTTTTACTTTTCTATTTTCATTTGTTGCTCAATTTGCAAACTTTGTACTTATATGTTTTAAATAAAATACCTTGAATGATTTATGCCATATTTTTAATACATGGGAAAACAAAGTTCATGGTGAAGAGGAATTTTTCCTTTTAATGCAATCCTTGCAAAACACACCTGCACATTGCACCGGTACCCTTGGATTGAAGTAATGAAGTGAAAATTAATTGAAATGAATCTATATCACCAGCTATTTATTTCATGTGACATTTAATACCCCAAATGAGATATTTTGGCTGGACATTAGGGCCCTGGTCACACTGATAGATTAAAATAGCAAGAGTTCATACAATGGATCTTGTTTATGTGTCTGCTGCCAACAGATTTTCCCATCATTTGCTACGTGTGTACGGCACATCCAAATTTCAAGAGTTAGCGATTTTGCTACTTCTCTGTCTGTGTGCAAGGTGATTTTATCAGTAACTGCAACTATCTGTTTTGCTGTTCTTTCAGTTCAATGAATCTGAAATATCTTCAACAGTGAGAAAGAGAAAAGGGCTGTTAGATGGGAGGCTATTCAGCATCACAAGGCAGAGGAGAATCAAAATCCCACAAAATAAAAATTTCATTGCTGATAGTACTTTTAATTTTGCATAGGTTCACTGAATTGTCAAAAACAGCTTAAAAGATTTGAAATAATAGAAAGTTCCAACACTAATTTACAGATGTTTTTACCATGTTAGCTATTACAATTAATAACCTAATATCAAAATTTGACAGTTCTTCAAAGCTTGAAATTGTGAATTCACTATGGTAGGTCAAGAAAATGGGTTCTCAGCAATATGTGAATCCACAGTTTAATTATTCCTGGATGTTCTGTCATTTTATAATCAGGATCATTAAAATGTCAAAATTTATTCAATTTAAAAAAAAATGCAAGTAGGACATTGAAACAAATTAAATTTTAAAATGAGAAACTCTTCTACAGATCATGGTATCAAGGTTAAGAAAAATACATTGCTTTTTATATTCAATGTATCAAATATTTCACTGACGTCTACACCAGCAAAACATTTGATACTTTACCCCTTTTGTGTTAATCCATTTTATATTTTAAGAATGGTTCCACTGACTAAAAATATTTACATGGATAGGCATTAAATTATTCAACTAAAATAAAACAGATTTGGAGTGGCTGATTTGCCTACCATAAATCCCATCCCACCTTCCCTTCCAGCAGCAGGTAAAGTAGCTGACTTGGTAGCAAGGCCATAGCCTGGCTTAGGAACAGGGCGCAAAGATGACACAACTAGAGATACAGGTAAAATAATAGTTATAAAAAGTAATAAATTATTTCACAGTCATAAGAAATATAACTCAGTACATAAAAGATACAAAAACATGAATTAGTGATTCAACAACAAATGCACACAACCTCTGATACAGGTAACCCTCGTATAACACCACTGTAGTTAGGTTCCTAAAAAATGCTGTGTTGTGTGAATCAGTGTTATATAAACAAAGAACTAGTACAAAAAACAGGGTTTGATTCCAAAAATTAAAAATATACTATTCTGTTTATAACTAAGAGAAATATGTTTAATATACTAAGAGAAATAAAAGAATAATTGATCAAAAGTAGTAGTACAGTATACATACGTATTACATATATTTTTTTTTTTTGTCATCATTACTACATACCATTAAACGAGGGCATCTTCTTTCTGGCAAAATATCTTAATCTTCTGAGCTTTCTTCAGCAGCATCTTGAGTTATATGCTCTACTTTTTGCAAAAAAGGTGTTATTTTTGGTTTCTTGCTTTTAGCAGAGAGAAATTTATAAATTTTGTTGTATGGAGTTAAGCAGTTGTGAAGTTTTCACTTAAATTTTGTGCTTCTTTCAGTGGAAGGATCTTCATTTAGAAAATATAACTTCAGTTGTTCAGCTAAGCCTAGGCCTTTCTTTATGCTTTTTAGGGTAAAATGTTTAACTTCATTTCCGTCTGTGCTATCGTCCTCACTAATTTGGTTTATCCCAGATGCCACTTCCACCAAATTTGCTTCATCAGTATCTTCTTCCACCAGTGATTCTTGAATATCTTCGACATTCATATCGTCAAAACCTTCCCCTCCTACAGACTTAGCAAGTTGTAATATTGCACCCATTCTGTTTTCTGCTGGCTGGATTAGATTTTCGCTGTGAACCGATACCAGCTATATAGTTTTCCAACTGGCATTTAGTGTCTATTTTATTTTTTTGATGGATGAAGTTATGAGATTATTATTTACAGTCCAAAATTGTAAAAGTTTTCATGCCTCCATGACTTCAATAGATTCATTGTAGACTTTGTTCAAAACCCATTGCAATGATTTCCTGATGTAAATGGTTTTAAATGTAGCTATAATTCCCTGATCTAATGGTTGAAGTAATAAAGTTTTATTTGGTGGTAGGAAAATTATTTTTACATTTGGGCGATTTAAATCTTTCGGATATCTGGGTGCATTATCCAATATCAGTAGAACTTTAAAATCTTGATTTTTCTGCTTTAAGTAGTTTTCAACACTTGGTACAGAACAGTTTAGAAACCATTTTGTAAATAAATTTGTTACCCAAGCTTTCTTATTTGCCATCCAATATACTGATAAAGCACTCTTATTTAGGTTTTTCATTGCACAAGGATTGAGGGATTTATAAACTAGCATGGGTTTTACCATGTGATCGCCAAAAGCGTTACTGCACATAAGTAATGTTACATGGTCTTTTGATACCTTAAAACCTGATGCAACTTTTTTTTTTTGAAATAAATGTTCTCTTGTGCATATTTTTTCACCAATGGCCCATTTTGTCGGCATTAAAAACCTGATGTGTTATATATCCACCCTGTTCAATAAACATTTTGCAATTCCTTGAGATAACTTTTGGTAGCTTCATTAACAGCTGATGCACTTTCCCCTTGTATTTTTCTGCTTTGTAATGAAAAGCATTTTCTAAAATGGTCGAACCAACCTTTGCTAGCAATAAAGTCGGGATTAACAGCAGATTCTTAATTTTCGCTTAAATACACTACCGGAAAGTGATAAAAGAACACCAAGAAGGAATTGGCGGACGATCATGAAATTTACATATGTTAATGGGGTCGAGTTTACATAGATGTGATGTTAATTTCGGGACCAACCGGTGAGCGCTTATGCCACAGCACGGCATAATATGCAAGTTATCGGTGGTATTTAAGGAGTACGGCGAAGTGAATGTAATCAGTAGTCGGCGTACGGACACGTGCGAAGACCCTGAAGAAGCTGCAATGCCTGGACATGGAAGACTTGTACGATTTCAGCAGTTATAGGACTTTGAGCGAGGTAGTCTAGTCGGACTCTGCGAGGCCGGGTGGTCGTATCGTTGTATTGCGGAGCGAATTGGACTGGAAGTATCGGTGGTGGGACGATGGTGGCGTAGATGGTCCGAGGAACATTCCCACACGAGAAGACATGGAACCGGGAGTCACAGACGGACTGATGAGCGGACCGATCGACAAATAAGAAGAGTGGCGTTGTCAAGCAGAACATCCACTGCAACGCAAATCCGAGCTGCCGTTGCACCTGAAGTGACTGTGCGAACAATCCGCAACCATCTACTGGATGCAGGACTACGTGCACGTGTGCCTCCGACTCCAGCCCAACGTTGGGAACGGCTACAGTGGTGTCGCCAATGTCTGCACTGGAGAACGCAATGGCGATCTGTCGTGTTCTGCTTGGAAGCCTCAGATGGCCGTATGCGTGTTCAGAGACGCACAGGGGAGCGTCTCCACCCTTCTTGCATCTGCCAGCGACACACAGGGCCTACACCTGGTCTCCTGGTGTGGGGAGCGATCAGCTATCGCTCCTAGTGTTTGTACCGGGTACGTTAAACCGCACCTCCTACATTAACAACATCATTCAGCCCGTTGTTGTGCCATTTGTAAGGTCGGTCCATCCTGGTGTTTTCCAGCAAGATAACGCATGCCCACACACTGGATGTGCAACACAACATGCACTTCAGGGTGTGAGACAACTTCCATGGCCTGCACGTTCACCGGATTTGTCCCCCATTGAGCACGTGTGGGATTTTATGGGACAACGACTTATCCGGTCTCCACGGCCAGCCACGACCATCCCCGATTTATGCGCTCAGGTTGAGGATGCTTGGAACTCAATACCCCAAACTTACATCCAACATATGTATGACAGACTCCATGCCAGAATTGCACAGTGTGACGCAGTTCACGACGGTTCAACCTCGTACTAACCATGTTACATGGAAATGTTATTTTCAGTTTACCAGCAAATACAGCTGTATTTTGCCATAATGTTTTGACCACGTTATTATGCTGTATAAATTTCGTTGGTATCGGACGTCTCCTTGTTCTTTTTTCACTTTCCGCCAGTGTAGTTGTAAATTTTTAAAGCTTTATGTTTAATAACATTGGTGTCCAGTGGAATCAGTTTTTTTGAGCAGTCATCAATCCAAATACTAAGAGCTTTTTCCATTTTCTCAGTGCTCTGGGACGAGCTGTCATATTTGCGGAGATAAAACAACCTGTAGCAACGGAAGGTTTAATTTCCTGCTCATTTTTCTGTATGGTCCAGATTGTTGCTTCATTTAAATCCAAGGTTTTTGCAACATATGATACTTTTTGCCCTTTAAGACTATCCAAGATCTGTATTTTTAGTTCTAGCGAGATGAAATATCCTTTACGAACTTTTTTTACTTCCGTTAAACATAGTTCAGGGCTACAATTCACAAAAAAGAAATACTAGTAGTAAACTTACATTTCTTTAAAAAGGATCACTAATATTTAATATGACTTTCTTGTGATTACATGCACGCTCGAATGAAAAACATCGAATGAGATGGTGCTTGTTCTTAAAAGCTCTCACTAAGTCACATGTTGTGCGGGGATTTCCCTCCTTCTCGCATGTCTTAAATCCTCTCCTTTAGTCACGTGTTGTGTGGGGATTTCCCCAATTCCTCAACGGTGTTAGAGTGAAACCATTTTTTAGGAATGCAGTGTTATACGGGGGATGTCACTTATTCTTAAACAGTGTTATAGTGAAACCGTGTTGTAGGATAACCATGTTATAAGGAGGTTACTTGTATGTGTATCTCTATTTTATAACACTCCTCTTTAGTTCCTTTTTCTTATGCAAATTACATTTCTCAGCTGTATTTTAATTCTGAATGGCACACTGGAATCTCCAAGTTTCCTCATGTTTCAGCAACAACTGGCAGCTAGTCAGATTGCAAATAAAAAGTTGATGCTCTTAGTAAAAAGAGACTAGTAGTGTATGAGATAGTCTGTAGAGGGAACAAACTAATATTGTTATTCAACAACATGCTTTTTTTTTTAATTGGGGTTTAACGACCATCGTGAGCAACTTAATGGGGCTATAAGCGGTTGCTAAACCCTTATTTAGGGCCACTGGTTTCAGGGAAGGGAGAGAACCAGAGCTGTAAGACAAACAACATCTATGCCTCACCGGGATTCGAACCTGGACCCATCTCGGATGAATGGTCAGAAGCCATCGCTTAGACCACTGTACCACCAGGGCATCATATGCTTCTTTGTTGGTTTGTTATCATACAAGTATAGTGTTTTCAAGTGAAGTGTGACTCAAAAAGTTGTGTTTTGCCAAGTATACATAAGCAACTGATGATCAAGACAAAGCTGTGAAGTTCAGTAAGTGGTTCACCTCTCAGACCCAAGAACTCTTCATTAATATTTTATTGCTAGCTTTATTATTAAAGTGAATGCTTAAAAATAAACAAACATGAGAAAAAGATTTAAAATATCACATCTCATTACATTTTATGGGTGAAGGTAATACACTTAACTTGAACTACAAATTTAACAAAAATGTTTTTTTTTTTTTTTCCAAAAGAATAAGAGAATATTAGTCAAATTTTCAGATAGTACCCCTACCCTTTCTCAGGGCTACAGTAGGTGTTGCCAATCATGAGAAATTCCAACCTTTCAAATCATTCAATAATGTATCTTTTCTCTCTATTCCCAGTCCTGCTGATTTTCTTTTGAAAAAGTGCTGTTGGTGCATCAGAACTTCTACAGTTCCAAATCACTATGCCCTGCATTTTGTATGTATGTCCAAACCTGTTTTTGTCATATTTCTAATTGCAGCTCTATGTTCTGCCAATCTAGTTTCACGCTGCCATTTTTTATGTTGTAGACCACACCTTCCAGCAGTAGGATTTTTTTGCTTTAATTTTAGAAGATTATTGAAGGTAACAACTAACTTTTGTAATTATCTAAAAATTACTTAAGTTAGTAATTATCTAAACATTCATAGAGTTAGTAATTATCTAAACATTCATAGAGTTAGTAATTATCTAAACATTCATAAAGTTAGTAATTATTTAAAAATTATTAAAGGAAGATACATATTAAAGATACATATTAAAGATAATATATAGGAAGATACATATTAAAGATAACATGTATCTTCCAAAATTACCCCAAAAAGAAGAAAACATCCTACTGCAGGAAGGTGTGGTCTTCAATAAAAAATGCGAGTGTGGTCTCAGCTATGTGGGAGAGAAGGCAGACAGCTTAAACTAGATTGGCACAACATAAAGCTGCAATTAAAAATATGGCAAACAAAACAGGTTTGTACATACAAAACACAGGACAAAGTGATTTGGAACTCAGAAGAAGTTCTGACACACCAACAGCACTTTTTCAAAAAGAAATAAGCAGAAGGAGTGGAAATAGAGAGAAGAAGAGGTACAACAATGAATGATTTGAAAGGTTGGAATTTGTCTAATGAATGAAAACACCTACGGTAGTCCTGAGAAAGGGTAGGAGTACTATCTGAAAATTTAACTAATACGTAATATCCTTGTATTCCTTAGAGAATAAAAAAACATTTTTGTGAAATTTGTAGTTTATTAAGTCTAGGAACAGCATGTCACCATTTAATATCAAAAATAAATTCTGATTAGTATTTATGTGAAGCTTATTACTATGTTAAGCTATTCTCCAAAGCTCACAGATCAACTCTTCAAAGATATAACTTATTATAGGTCATCATTAATTACTAAATATAATTCATTTGAAGTTATCCTTGAACACATTAATTTTCATAAACATCACACATCGAAAATATGTTCACTGGTATTTCACATTGTTATTTAAGCATCTAGCACTGGCTTCCTCAATATTTACTTCTTTTTCATGAAACCTTTTTTTCTAGAGATTAAGGCATATAAATTCTTTAAGCTATAGTATGCCTGTATCTCTGATCAAAGGATAACTTAATCATTTTGAGGTATGTATATTTCCTTCCTCATAACCATACTTAATATGCAAGATATAATGGGTAATTATTAGGTGTACAAATAAGTTTTAAAGTGTTTTAAGGCAATGCAACATGTAATTTGAGACAAAACAACAATACCTTTACGAATCAAAATATGTGCTGCCATTATCTATCGCCTGCCGCCATCGTTCGGGCAGCTGAAGGATTCCAGCCATGAAGAATACTTCGTCGTGTGATGCGATGAAGTTGTCAACCCATTATTGTACTTCATCACATGTCCGGAACCATACAGTCGACAAACCATGTTGCATCAATCGGAACAAATTATAGTCTGAAGTGGCTATGCCGGGACTATACTCCGGGTGCTTCAAAATTTCCCAGCGAAGCATCAATAACATTTCCTTGACCGATTTCGCGACATGTGGCCTAGCATTGTCATGCAGTAATTTCACGGGATGCAATCCTTTGCTTGTGAATGGACGTTTCAGACAGATTTCCTAGTTTAATCACAGCAATTGTTGGTTGTAGCGATCAGCAGTAACGGTTTGACCCTGTTCCAATAGTTCATAATAGAGCACAAACTTCATATCCCACCAGATGCACAGCAGAACTTTCATGGAGTGAATATTGCATTTCAGTGTCGAAGTCGTTGCTTCACCGGGGTCTACCCAGTATTTTTTGCATTTGGGATTGTCGTACCATATCCACTTTTCATCACCCCATAACGATTTTCCACAGGAGAGACTTGTTTATTCAACAGATTCTAACACTTCATGACACGCTCATCCTTGTTCCTCTGGCTCAGGTCATGTGGATCACATTTTCCTTCCTTCTGGATCTTTCCCATTGCGTGTAAACGATTGGAAATTGTTTGCCGAGTTAACCCCAGTTGCTCAGCTAGTTCTTTTTGCGTTTGAGACGAATCTTCATCCAGCAATGCTTGCAGTTTCTCATGTGCAACCTTCTGCGGGGTGCCAGTATGTTCTTGATCGCCAACATCAAAATCACCTGCTTTAAACTATCTAAACCAAGACTGACACATGCTTTTCGATACAATATTTTCCGCAGAACACAACTGATTGATGCACATGCTTTTACAGCAATTTTTCCTTGATGAAATTCGTAACGAATGTAGTGTTGAATAAATGCAGTATCGCTTGCCATCTTTCACCTACCGATATGCGTTTGACTGTTGGGCAAACTTCCGTGTCACATTTTATACTCTGGACCAGTTACAGTCACATGACAATGCGGGGGAATGTCGTATATGTAAATTAGCGGTATAAGTCACAAAAAATGCTTTAAAACTTACTTGTACACCTAATAAATAAAAAAGAGGCACAAAATTTATGGGATACAAAAAAAAATGCAACAGCTGAAAATACAGAAGAACAAACATTTTTAGATTAAACATCTGTATTAAACATAAAAATCTTTCCAAGCTATGGTACACATATACTGCTACATTCATATATATATATATCAAAGAAAAATGGGCCACTGTCAAAAAATGGTGGGCACGAGTAGCTCAAATGTGGAAAAACTATTCGAAAGTTGAAAGCAAGTCCTAAAGTAACTGAAACAGAAAATTATTTCAAAAAGTTGAACACTGGAATTCAGTTATTGACAATATGAAGATACCACAACAAAAATCATTTTCTACAATTCTCGCATGAAGAGTCTCTACAGATCTCATTCTCCACCACATTAGCAATGTTATTTATTTTGTAACAAACAATGGTAAGGCAAACACCAATATGTGGTGGTGCTTAAACCAGCTGTTCACATATGCTCACCTAAAAGTTTGGAGAGTTAAAGTAATCACTCTTGTATCTTTCTCTTAATAAATTTTTCTGCAATTTGGCGAATGAAAAAAATTTCTTCCTATGCACTCTCCCCATAACCATTTTCAACATTTCACGAAGCCAAAGTGAATCTCCAAAAAATGTATACAAATATCAAAGATTACAATACTGTTCAGTATCACAGGTGTTTACTGATATTTTAACATTATCAGTTTAAAAAAATGAACAGTTAATTTTGTATTACTCATTACTCGTAGAGAACAATATAAATTTTTTTTATGCATAATTGCTGCATTGTTTATACATAAAAAAATGTCATGTCTTCTGAAGTAATTCCCCACACTGAAAGTCCCAAAGTGAAACAGCAGCTACTCTAAGTAATATATAATTTTGCATATATTTTTCTGGCCATTATTATAACTTTCTTAGAGCCATACATTTTATGCATATTTTTTGCTCAAAATATCGGGTTGGCCAAAAAGTTTGTTCGGTTTTTCCGTAGATCGATGGCTCTAGTAGCGTTACTTGTCTTTAACTTCATTCGAAACAATTTTGTTAGATTGTATTATGACAGCTGTCATACGAGTGTGCATTTTACAAAAAAATTATCAAAATTGGTGAATTTTTTGTGTAGCCATTTTAATATTGAAGATGGAAGAAAATAGACAACATTTTCGGCATATCATGCTTTATTATTTCAAGAAAGGTAAAAACGCAACTAAAACGCAAAAGAAGATTTGTGCAGTGTATGGAGAAGGTGCTGTGACCAATTGAATGTGTCAAAAGTGGTTTGCAAAGTTTCGGGTTGGAGATTTCTCGCTGGACGATGCTCCACAGTAGAGTAGACCAGTTGAAGTTGATAGCGATCAAATCAAGATATTAATTAAGAACAATCAATGTTATACCACGAGGGAGATAACTGACATACTCAAAATATCCAAATCAAGCATTGAAATTTATTTGCACCAGCTTGGTTATGTTAATCGCTTGGATGTTTGGGTTCCACACAAGTGAAAAAAAACTTGCTTGACTGTATTTCTGCATGCAATTCTCTGCTTAAATGGAATGAAAACATTTCGTTTTTAAAACAAATTGTGACTGGCAATGAAAAGTGGGTACTGTACAATAATGTGGAATGGAAGAGATCATGGGGCAAGCGAAATGAACCACCACCAACCACACCAAAGGCCAGTCTTCACCAAAGAAGGTGATGTGCATATGGTGGGATTGGAAGGGAGTCCTCTATTATGAGCTCCTCCCAGACAATCAAACAATTAATTCCAACAAATACTGCTCCCAATTAGACAACTGAAAGCAGCACTCTATGAAAAGCGTCCGAAATTAGTCAATAGAAAATGCACAATCTTCTGTCAGGATAAAGCAAGACCACATGTTTCTTTGATGGCCAGGCAAAAACTGTTACAGCTTGGTTGGGAAGTTAAGATTTATCTGCCATATTCACCAGATAATGCACTTTCGGATTTCCGTTTATTTCGGTCTTTACAAAATTCTCTTAATGAAAAAAAATTCAATTTTCTGGAGGACTGCAAAGGGCACCTGGAACAGTTCTTTGCTCAAAAAAACAAAAAGATTTGAAAAGATGGCATTATGAAGTTGCCTGAAAGATGGCAGAAGGTAGTGGAACAAATCGATGAATACGTTGTTCAATAAAGTTAGGAGAAAATGAAAAATGTGTCTTATTTTTACTTAAAAACCGAACGAACTTTTTGGCCAGCCCAATAATACACACCTTTCCCTCTAAGTTTAGTTTTCTCAGTATCTAAGCTTCTTGAAGTCAGATTTGTAAATTCTTTTTACATTGAATACCATTTACTGCAGGAAACATTCTGCACGTATTTTTGATTTTTTCATGATGCATAGTTTCAGATGGTGTCTTTGTTTCAGCATGAGATGAAAGCCCTGATTAAAAAGATTTCAACTTATGGCATTCCTATTTGATGTGAACAACTGAACCTAAATACCTATAAAACAAATATAGGTACAATTATTAACCAGAAAATAAATTAAGTTTCTTTCAAGTCCACAACTTTTATGCTTTCAGAAAAGGAATTTTAAACTAAAACTTAACTGTGTGGATGTCTATTGTGCCACAGAAAAACAATTGATGAGAAATGCAGTTTTTAAAAACCAAGTGAGTATTGCACATGTACTGAAAATTTTCAAAGCAGGAGATACTGGTATTAGCACTGTATAATACTGTTAAACTATTCTAAAGTAGTAAAATTGCAAACCATTGTAACAAGGTGTGTTTCCAGTTGAACGACCAAGTGAAGATCTAAAACCAGAACTTCGATCAAATTCATCTTCTTCCCAAGGTTTTGGTCGATCAATATCTCTTGAAGGTGCTATGGGGGCGGGGGAGCAGATAAATGCACTTGTTGATTATAAATATCATCATACTTCCATAAAAAGAACTACTTTTTTATTACATGCAATTTTGGGAAAATCTTTTAGATATTTATTAAACACATTTCAAACTAAACACCAATCATTATGTTTGTAAAATCTTTATTTGATTCTCTGTTAGTGCTAATTTGGGAATTACAGTTCGCTAAAGAATTAGATATGATTTATGAATTAGCACTTCTGAAACTTACTGACAAAATGCAAAACACGGGAAAACTATTTTCTTTCTCTCCAGTTACTTTTTACAAATGCACAAGCATACAAAATCACTTCTGCTAAAATAAAATATTAAACATTCCTGAAGAGCACTCAGATAAAGAAAATTCATTCATAACAACCACTTATTTCATAGGAATTAAAGGTTGGGGGGGGCATATATTACTTAGAAGGCAATATTCTGACTAGAATTATCTTACACAACTTTATTTATTGTTGCACTTGGGTTTTTCATATTATAACTTTTTTAATGCAATAATATTAACGGAACAAAACAGTGGGCAAATGAAATTATTCAGTCTGAGAACAGAAAATTTAGCAACAGAAGAGTAAGAAAAACTGATCACAGTAGAAAGAAGTGCCAGGAAAAAAAAATCGTTTTGGTGATGGAAAAAGAGCTTTGGCGATAAAAATTGTATTTGGAGAATAAATTGGCGAAAACTTTAAAAGAGCCAGCGTGACCCCTGTTTATGTATTTTAATAGAGCTGTGCCCTCATAGGCAGCATTCATCTCATTTATGATAAGATTATGCTGGAGACAGCACTATGAAGCCATCATCTACTTCTGTGCCTGCTATTAGTTTCTGTTTAATCAAACACCTGATGTGTTATCTTTTTAAAACAATCATTATTATTACCATTTTACAGAAAAAGTGAGTGCACACTATTAATGCATATGCCCTATTCTTTGAAGTCATATGCAGCAGATGTAGTATAGATTGAAAAACATGCTTTCCAAATGGCTTTTTAAGGGTAACTTAGGAATTAAATTAGCTTGCCATATTAATGTGCTTGAATACCGAAAGCAAAACTAATCTCGCACAACAATTTGAACATCAAGAAAGGCTTGAAATACTTTTGGTTTTAAATAGTCTTCAGCTCACTACACAAATGCTTGAAGCCAGCCAAGAGTAACACCAATCTTGTTGACAACTAAAAACTTTACATAACATGGGATGAAATGATTGGATTTTTTTTCTTTCCCCATAAGCCTACATACAGCACATGTAAAATGTAAAAGAAAAAAATGTGTACACAGGGTTTTCAGCATGTGCAGATGGATATCAGAAAATTTATTTCTTAAGGCTTTGAATGTTGTACTTCATTTGTACTGCAACTACAGGGTAATTCAAAATGATTGCCCTGATTACAAATGACAATACCTGGTTTATGAACATAGATACAGAAATCACATTGTTGCACAATAAAGGAAGTTTAGAATTTTGTTTCCATACCTTACAAAATGTTCTATGCGACTCCCCTGAGACATGTGTACAACATCTAAATGGTAATCCATTTCACGCCATACATTATGAAGCATGCCGGTAGTCAATGATGCCAGTGCAAGCTGAATACTCATCTTTAGTTCTTGCAGTGTTCTCGGCAAAGGTAGCACATACACATGGTCTTTGACAAATCCCCACAAAAAAAAAAAAAGTCACAAGGAGTAAGATCCGGAAACCTGGGGAACCACTTGCAGAAAACCATGTCAACCACCAATCCAACGGTTTGGAAGAATTTCGTTCAATGCCACCTCATGCCACCTCCTAGCATCTGGAGGAGCAGGTTTGTAGTGATTACAAAGCATTCTCTCCACTGTAAGAACAGAATGACACTTTTCAAACTCCAGCATGCAAAACGCCTTTTCTGCTGTGGTCGCCATTTCTTCCCACTGGCTTTGGCGCACGGGCAGCTCACTTTCCAACGTCACCATAGTAACACAGCAGTTGGTTCCAATAAAATTCTAAACTTCCTTTTTTCTTGTGTAGGGATATCAGTTTTCTATTTATCTTCATAAACACATTGTCATTTGCAATTGGGACAATCATTTTGAATTACCCTGTATTTACTTACTTATAGACGTGATTGAAATGATCAATTTAGAGCATAGTTGTGCATAAAAACCCACACACTTTTATTTTGCTTCTGACTAATAAATTCTAACAAATCTCTTCCATATGTCTTCAGTTACTGATACTAAAACTCAAAGGTTACATTGAGTTTTAAATAAATTTAGAAGAAAAAAGTAAACCAATATTTTCTCATCACTTGATTTTAATTCCTGATCAATTTTTCATATAATTTTGAAAATGAAGTAAGCAGAACAAGCTTCTTTTAATAGGATGTCTTACTTGGAATAAGCAGAATCTCAAGCACAAACTGGTAACTGGAATTTAAGACTGAAGTGAAATGTAGCTTTTGAATGAAATCATTCAAATTATGTTGAAAAAAGTCTAACAAGTCTGAAAGACCTACAAATAAAGGTAAAATGTTAAATGCAACTTACAAAGTTTGATTTAAAATTTGAAGCTATGAAAATGGTATCTAGCATTTAAACAATTAAATAATTAAATCTGTAAATATTTTAGGAGTAATGCAAGAAGTTGAATTAAAACGAAATTGGTTATCTCTAGTGAACATTTGTACATCTTGAACAATAGCCTCATGTTGTTGAACTAAAAATAAAACTTTGCTACTTCACATTTTATTTACACCAGTAAATCCATCCTGAGGAACTAATTTGCAAGATGAGTAAAAAAAAAAAAATTCTTGGCTACATAGCTTCTTAAACTTCATCACCTCACGATACCTCCCGTTTATTTCAACAAGTCACTTGCGTAAAACATCTCTGCTTTTTGTGACAAAACATTTGAAGTATTTCAACATCCTCTTACACAAACTCTCCCATGTGAAGCTTTTACTGGGTAGGTCTGAGTGATGATTATCATAATGCATTTTAACTTTTTTTATTCTCTTCTTTACAGGACTCATTATTTTCATTCCTCCAAAAAATATGAAGTTTCACTTAACTGATCATGTAGAGTATCCATTCTTTTCATTACACTGGTGTCAATGACTTAGCATTTTACTATCTGAACAAATAAGTTAAAATTAATAACACTTTTCAACCCTACTGTAAGGATGTACTTTATTCATTCTTACAATGGGGAAAACAGAATTTTAAGAATGAATGAATTACACAGCTGTATCTTATTTATAAGACTTATTTTAGTTGCAAAAAAAAAAAAAAAAACATTAGATATACACAAGATTTATCAAATCTAACTTCTTACCATTTTTGTACTAAAATGATTAATATTACCCAGAGTTTCAAATATTTCATTCTGAAAACCAACTCTAGTATTCAGATACTGTTAAAATAAATATTTTCTCTAGCATTGCTGTTGCTCACAGCCTTTACTTCGTCTCTAAAAGTACTCCATTTTTCTTCTTATAATTTACAGAATATTTATTCTATAAATTTAGGTTTTGCAGATAAGTCACTTAAAAAAAAATTGCTGCACTTCATTTCTTTAAAAATCTGCATCATAATTGTCAGGACATTTTAAAGTATTTGGAAAATTACCAGAAATGTGTTAATGACAGGAAAACAATGCAATATAAAGCTCTGCAAGAAGCTGGAAAGAATTTTTCTTTTATGAGCATTTTTGAGAGAAAATACAACTTAAAGCCAATATTATTTGCACTTGTGAATGATAATGTGCTGTGGAAAGTTCAGTGCCACACACATTCATAAATGCCACACATCTACCTACAAAATGGCAGAGTAATGTTGGAAAAACTCAATTTCCGCTCTTTATTCATCTGAAAGTAACAAAAGCATTTAAAAATTAAATATTTTTAATAAGATAGGAAATTGGGGGGGGGCGGACACTGCTGTGTCATTCTGTATATCAACCTTTCTGCATGAAATTAAGGCTTACGTCTACATTACATATCACTAAGCTGTTCTTTGAGATTCAGAGGTTAGCTCCAAAAAGAAATATTAACTACCAGATAATTTGAAGAAATTAAGGCTTGGGAATCAATGGATTTAGATTATACGGCTTCCCTAGTCTTGAATTTTACGGCCTGTGGATTATACAAAGGATTTTTTTTTCTTTTCATGAATTTCACAATCTGTAGATTATATGAAAAACAATACAGTACTTGCTTTTCGGAAGGCTCCATATTACACACTGCATATGCCCTTACCATTATTACATCTGAAGCTTCACTTTTAAGCAAAACCACTAATTATTTACATACCTGTAGCCAATCATATTCATATTTTTTTCTCCAAATCATACCCAATTCAGTTGAGTCTTCCTCAATCATTTACTCTAGATCACACATTTACTTTTCTACCCACTTCTCTACCTCAAAACCTTCCTTCTCAAAATTTCACCTAAACACAATTAAGTGGAAGCCGGATATTATGTCATCGGTTATACAGTGGAATCTGATGTAACACAGGTCTAATCATGTTCCCAAACAAAATACATAGACAAATACATACTCAGATTCGGATATGCTGCGGGTATCTCTATAACATGGTCATCGCCTTGTCCTTGCATACCCACATTATAACAGGCTTCTACTGTATATTCAAACTACAGTAATTCCTTTCTTCAATCAGCTGATTTCTCTCTTATGATTGATTTTTCCGGCAATCCACACTGAATAATTCTATCCTAATTTGCGGTTTTTCATTTTCAGTTGCTTCCGTGATAGAGAAGCTTCCAACAGCATGGAAGATTCATTGTATTCCACTTTAGCATCTTATTTCATCAAAGAAACCAAAACAAACATTGTAGAATGCAGCCCACAGCTGATGGTTGCAATATCTCACTGCACCTTAAAAAAAAAAAAAAAAAACAACTAGAACAAAACCCAGTGGGTTGTCTCTTTTTGCCAACATGACACAGGACCAGCTATTGCCTTAGATGGAGGTTCATTGAATTCTATTTTGTTTTATCACCTCAAACTGATATGAAGCCTACAACACCAGTTACAAGAAATACTGTCTCACACAGAGTTGCTCTTTGGAGGGAATCTATCCGATATGTCTGAGAACTTTCTTTTAAGGCTGTCTTTGTATGAGTGTTAGGGTTCACCTTCTATCCTATATCTGCAATGTAAATTATTTTGTACACATTCTCAAAGACTATTACTTTGTAGTGTTTGAAATTTTGAGCACAAATAAAAATGACCCATAGTTAATATATGCCAGTTATTATAAAAAAAAAATGTTAGAATTTTTTTTAAATTCAATTTATCTGACTCTAAAGCATTGCAATTTGGTGCGATAAGTTAGCATAGCAGCGTTTGTCTGGAAGCAACAAAATCTCTTATTTCTACCTGGCTTTTCTAATTATCTGAGCCAAATAGAAATCAATTAATAGGAGCAAAAGCGAGATTGGAATCTTGTCTTCTATAGATCTTAAATCCTAGTGTACATTCATTTTTTGAAGAGAAAATGTGTACATTAGAAGAGAACCTCTGAATCTGAGCTATATAAACTCTCCCTACTTACTAAGCTCCACCTACTTACTCAGCTCTCCCCCAAATACATTAGTTAAAACGTAACAGCGTGTATTTTGTCTTTTCATTGTGGAGCCAACAAGAAATTGCTGCCATTCTGGATATGGTGAGGTCTGCAGTGATTTGCTGACACCAACTTCTGGGACAGTCACTCAAGACGTAAAAAGCCATGCCCCAAAAGTTATTTTTTGTACCATCTATCGCAGGAGATGAACCCTAACACTCATTCAAAGACAGCCTTAACTAGCATAATGTAGAAAATATTAGTAGGTTTCCCTCTCAAAAATAAAGGTGGTTTTGAAAGATTTTCCAGAGGGGAAACACAAACCACATTGATGAATTGTTGCATTTCCACTTTCTTGCATTTTCTCACCAAAGCACATATGTAAATTCTTTAACTTATATTTATACAATTACCTGCTTTTTAATGAACAAAAACCGAATGTACAAAGCATACTATTTTTGGTATCATAATTCCATGATCTTTTATGAACCTCAGTGGTACACTGCCAATGTAGAATTTGTTAATATATTCCTACAGAATGGGTACACAAGTAAGAAAAACATGTCAGTTAAATTATTTTCTTTTTCTACAACAAACAGCTGAGTTTAATGATTGAATGGAATCTTGTCCAGAGAAACATGCCACACAAGAATCTACCAATAAAGGGCTCCGGGCCATTGGTCTGTTGGTACTCTAGTGATGTTTCTCCAAGCAGGAGTGTATCAAGCCATTGAGCCTAATTGCTCCATATTCAAAGACATGAAAGCAAACTGTCTGCAGAAACTGAATAAAAACTTAACAGGCAATTTTAAAAATTCAGTTGATATTTTTTTAAGAATTTAGGAATATAATGTGAATAAACAAAGACATCGCTCTTCCCACGTTTGGCAACGCACAGCAACTGAAAAATTGTTATTCAGCCACCGCCGGGGAATCAAATCTAGCAGAGCCCGGCTAGATATCTAGAGATTCAGGGTTTGATTCCCCTGCAGCGGCCGAATAACAATTTTTCGGTTGCTGTGTGTTGCTAAACGTTGAAAGAGCGATGTCTTTGTTTATTCACTGACGCCACATATTTGGAGGATTTTCATATAATATAATATACATTGAAAGTAAGATCTATCAGATTCTTTCTAAACAGGCAATAACTGCAAACAAAGGCCAGAAATCTGTAAAAAGAAAAGTTTTCTGGCAAAATAAAAAAACTCCCGATTTTTTTTTTCCCTCAATTCCCCGATTTTTACAAAAAAAAAAAAAAAAAAAAAAAACCACTGAGTTTTATCTAATTTCTGGACCAATTTTCAAACTCTCTCAGAATTCCAGGTTTTCTATGTTTTCCAGGTTGAATAGGAACCCAGTTTAGCATGTTAAATGGTGGTAATATTGTTTCTTTGAAATTAAAATGCTTTCATATGAAGTTAAAAAGAACACTCCAAAGAAATTTTCACCTTTTCAGACATTGATGTTCTACCAATATTTTCTAAATTGCCTTTGCTTCAAAAAATTATGGAGTTTATATTTGGCTTTCTATTACAAAATTTGCACCATAAAAACACCTGAAACAAGCTACATGAAACTAGAGAAATTAAGGTTTTAAATGAAAAACATTACAAGTTCTTTATCTTTGATAAGCTGCTTGCATGGATCTAGAAAATTCCCCATATTTACCATGCAAACACCTGCTCAACAGCTGTGGTTTTAGTCCACAAGTATCAAATTTTACAACCATAACACTGCATTTTGATGGTCTTCACATGAATTAATTTAATGGGCAAAAAAAAATTATGTATCACATTTAAAAAAATTAACTGCAAGTGTGAACCATCTTATGGATGAAAGGCATTGAAGAGAAAACTTTAACCAATGATCTATGGTATGAGTGAAATTTTGTTAAAGGAAAATTAACATTTTGAATTGCCTTACTGACAGTGCATTAAGAAAAGAATAAGTTCAGAGCTTCAAAAAGATGTTGGAAGGATAACTTACATGCATGTATTGAACTATAATAACGCAGGCGAAATGGAGGTTCTTTATTTGCAGAAGGTGTGCGTGAAGCATTTCGGGGATCTAAGTTTGCACGCCTCCAAGCACGTAGTTTTTCTCGTTCTTGAACAGTCTTTAGAAACACCTGAAATTTTTTGAATACAAATCACACAACAGTTTTAAGGAATTACAAATAAGTTTTTCACATAATCTATCTCACTAGTGGCAAACTACATTACTTCCTTTATTTATTGCTTCACTCATTTATGACAGACATTGGAAACCAAATCAAGAAAAAACATCTATATAGCATATTTCAATCAATGAAATGGAGATTAAAAAAAATGCTCTCTCAATAATCTACTCAAACAGATCAATTTCTCAAAAGTACAATTCCTAGTTTTTGGTTAATTTAAAGTTTGTTGCTGGTTTCTTAGCACAACTGTAAAAAATGAGCAGTTCGTGAATGAACAATATTTTGATGAAACCATGATTTCACCTTTAGTAGAAAAATAGTATCTCTAAGAATGTGTTAAAATGCAATAATCTTGAAGAAAAAAAAAACTGCTGACTGATTTAAAACTATTTCAATTTAAAATACTAATTTATGGAGTTATTTAGAATTCTTGTGAAATCCTATGGATTCCACTGTTATAGATTGTTCTTCAGTGTGTGTTACATCTTCAATGAAGTAGTAAAATTGTTGTATATATTTTTGTAATTCTCAATGTCTTTTACATATATTTATGATTAATAGAAGACACCAGATGCGCCCCGCAATGCAGATGCTGTGTATGACGTAATAGCATTACATTCTGGGATTTGCCTCAGAAAAGAGAGGTCATTTGAATTGTGAGCAAAGAGCTCATCATGTTCCATCTTCTGTTATTTAATAAAGTTATGTTCTAGAATAGTGTTTTGTAAATAAAGGTGAAGTAGTACTTTAGTTATATTACAACAAACCACTGCAAAACCCAAAAAGGAACCACATTAAAAATTTCCCCATATAGAACTTATATGAAGCAATGATAATACAAAAGCATTCTGCTATGCACTATGATTTCCTATTCCAGAGTCCTATTTCCATGCACACTGGCAGAAAGGGAGGCCAGATATAAATCTCCTTCATTGAAGAAAGCATGTGCTTGAAGAAACACCACCTTGGACTCGCAGGAAAGTTTCCACATGCTTTTGCGATTCCATCTGCATGCGACTGCTATAAAAATAAGACAAGCTCACTGAAAATATGCCACTCAAACATCATGCACTGCAGTGTCACATAAGATGAAAGACATGACATGTCTCTATATTTCACGGAAGTGATGTCATTGCCAGCAGATGCAGCAGGGAGATAAGGAAAAAATGATGCAATCAATCTAAACATTCCCCATTTTTTTTTTATAGCAAGAAAAAAAAAATTCAGGACTATTCCAGGACCTCTCAGAAAATATTAAAAACTAAGGACTTCTAAGGCCTGGAAAAATGGGAAATCAAATTCCAGGACTTTTCCAGGGGCCATACAAACCCTGTGCATACAAGTAAAAATTTGCATAGGAAGCAAGTTAAAAATACTTTTGATATCTTTTCATTGAATGCAATTCTCTTAGAAATGTGAACTGAATGGAAATATCACAGAGATAAGTCCTATGCATCTCTAAAATTTTCTTAGAGTTTATTAACATACGGGCATTTTTTTTAATTTTTTTGGCACCTGATGATCATAGAAGTACCAGTTCTCATAAAGAGAATATGCAATGCACATAACAGACCCAGTACATGTTACTTGAAAGATGTTTTTATTTATGAAGTTTAAAATTACTGCTGAAACTGGAAATTAAAAGGCAGAAGCTTTCAGTAGCTCTACACAACTCATCTCTTATTGCATCAATTAATCATAAAAATGATGCAGCAGTAACAGCACTTACTTAGATGACTACTGTGAATTTAGTCATATAATCAGCGGATTATCTGCTAAAAAGTTTGAAATATAGGTTCTGCGGATTATACGCCGAATTAAAAAGTTTTTACGGCCCTCTGATTTTTAAAAAAATCTGCAGGGTAATTGCGCAGGAGAGAGGGTATAATTGGAAAAGGAACTCCCTCAGAAAAAATTTCCTCTGTTCAGGAGTTTGTACGGAGCAGAGAGCAGGTTGAAGGAGTTTCGTAATGAAAGATAGGCAAGTTGTGGGGAGGGATAGCAGGTGTCATTTTGTATTACTGAGAAGGACAACTGATTGTTGTGCCATCTGTTTTTATCAACCAGCCAATGAAAACGTACACACTGCACTTGCTTCAAGAACCAATGCGTTCTTTCTTTCAGATCTCATGTGCACTGTGCCTTACGTTTAGTTCATCCTTCACCATTTTGAGTCTTTGCTGCTGATATTTTCCTTCATCGCTATTCATGATGTCTTTGAAAAGGAAACATTTCAGTTACACAGCCGAATTTAAACTTAAAGTGGTAGGCACAGTTGAGGATATGAACGTGTCACTGTGAAATAGTTTTGAGAAGGTCAGAAAACAATCGTGCAGTAACGCGCAGAAATCCACTGTCGTGGTCTAAAATCTAAGCAAATCTATCGGTAAGTTCCGTGGGAGAATTTACGGAAGGCTAGCCCTATTTTTTATTGACCCACATATAAGTTCATCCCCCAACTCTGAAAGCAGGATTTCCTTCAAAAAACTGACTTACGTGCTAGTACATACAGTATTTCTGCGACTTGTTCTGTATCAGAGTTTAGTCATTGGCAAGGTGTAATGCAATAATCTGGAGCTGCATCGGCATGATCTATGGATGCCACGCCACTGAGCTTTATCTGTCCAGAGATAAAAATATAAAAAAGTAACATTTAAAAGTGTATTTCTTGTTATTTGGCCACCGTCGGGGAATTGAATCCTGAATCCCTCGATATCTAGCCGAGCGCGTTAGCCTTACACCACAGCGGCCAACAATTCACGGTGCTATGTGTGTTTTTCTTTTTCAGTCAGCATCTGACAAATCCGTATGATGGGCTCAGCTACGGAGATGTCTCCATCTGGTGGGTATTAACGGCACTGGCTATATATTAATTACAGCAAATTAAATCCAAGGGAGAGATCCAAAGTGAAAAATCATCTAAATACGTGGCGTCAGTTGAATAAATAAATCCATAGCTCTTTCCAAGTTTAGCAACGCACAGCAACCAGAAAATTGTTATTCGGCCACAGTCGGGGAATTGAATCCCGAATCTCTCGATACCTAGCCGAGTGAGTTAGCCTTACACACCACAGGGGCCAACAATTCACGGCGCTATGCGAGTTTTTCTTTTTCAGTCAGTGTGTACTATAACTAGAATAAACTGTACATGCAATAAACTTGAATCCAAACTTCTTTTTTCAAGTATATAACTCCAGAATTTGACAGAGATAATCTTATTAACTTATCATGATATAAACTGTTTTCTTGTAACAATTGTAACAAGTGCCTCTTATTGCTCCAAAAAAATTTAACCTGGTTATGATAAATCTTTGCTACTGTGAACCAAAATTCACAGTTCTACCAACTTTCACTATACAGAGGTTAAAATTTCCTCTTTTCTATCTTATTTTACTGTAGTTAATGATACAAAACACTTGTGAAACAATTCTACAATGCACTGAAATAATTGTAAAAATTATACACATGCTTCCCTTCAAATGTTCTGCATATGATGAGTAAAAATAACTGAACAATTTTGCTGTTTTTCTGCTCACACGAAAAATTCGTAAAATTGAAAGTGCATGTCACACAGCAACTAATTACACTAAAATGAATGATATACCTTGCCAATTCCTGTAGCTATTTTGGACAGTTCCTGCTCCTCCTTTTTAAGCTGTGGATCTTCTCTGTCCTCCTCTTCTTCATCAAATTCAAAATCCTTTGAGCTTCCACTCCAGCGCCGTCTCCTTTCTACAACAAGATCAAAGTTTCTGTAATCCACATATGAATACCAAGGATATTTATTTCTGTAAAACATCAAGACTAAGTTTCATGCAACTCTACTTCATTGGCATCAAGAAATCGTTTAACAGCTAACCTTTTGCTCTTCATAGGATTACGTAAAACACTTAACGATTCACAGAACATTCAGATAATACATTCTTTGAAATTATCAGACTTTAAGGAAAAAGTAGACTTAAATAAGGAAATAAATTAAATAATGGGTTGCAATTCTCAAATGCACATTTTTAGAAAATGTGCTGTCTTCATGGTTCAGATGGAAAAATTATTGAATATGTTAGCACCCAATAGAATTTCTAGGAATCTTACAATGGTACTTCACTGGTCATTGAATTATGTGATTAGCTTCAGCTCTGACCACACTGGAGTTACATGACTGTAGATAATCTCTTTTGGCCAGCACTGCCTTCCCTCTCTTATTTGTTTTTTTAGATCAAATGCCAATTTTTCTTAAGTCATGTTTCGTTATTGCTGTAGTTAATGATACAAAGTCTACTGCTTTTCCATTGTTAATAAAACCAAATCTAACATTTACAAAGCATAATTTACAGCTTGATTGTTCTGTAAGATCTTATTTGCCTGGATAATACCACACTGTGATGAGCAGCAGTTTGTCTTTTAAATACCTTTTTTGCTCCAATAAAAGGGATCACTTAAAACTTATAATTTAGGTGTATTTCCTATATATTACTATCAAGAAAGTAATTTACCTGGGTCAGTGTAGGGAAATGGGGGTGCAGGAAAATCGTCTCTCTCAATTCGTGGAACATTATTAGGAGCTGGTTTCATAGCATCAGGATAATGAGCAAGTTCTATGGGCTCTTCATTATTCATGTGAGGAGAACGAGGACGTGGAGTAGTTGACTGAATGGTTTCCACTGAAAAAGAAATGACATTTTTTGAGTAAAAGTGCCAACACATCATTCTATTATTCACACACATATGTAAAATGATGCAGGTAAGTAAAACATCTTTTACACGTACATTCTCTGGGTAAAGCAAGGACTGCTAGTTAAGAACAAGTACTGAAGCCTCCATTTTTCTTAACTGTCTTTAAAATGTGGATCACTCCATGCCATTTCTCTGCCACTGTATTTCCAAAAATATGCAAACAACAGTCTAATGCCTTTCATCTCCTTTAAAAGTGAGATAAAATATAGCTTTTCACATTTGCATACACATGTAGAAATTCTTTCAGCTAAAAAGGAACAAATGACTATCAACTGAGAAGAAAAAAAGGAATAATGAATTGACACCAATTTACCACAAATTCAATCTCTTTCAAAATTGTTACATGATGTGCTATCCAACAGATTACTACCACTAATGGCCAATTTTCAACCCACCTCATTACAGGCCCATCCCTTTGTAGCATTTGAGATGATCCTTCATATCTTATTATCCTCAGATGTTCAATCACCTCAGTATGCTTTCATTAATTGATTCCCAAAAAAGAACTAAGATCAGATCTAATATATGCAAAACCAATTACATCACACCACTGAATTCATCAACACTAATATTCATCTTACTGTTTTATCAATAACACAATCTATTTTCCTTACAAGACTATTATTCTGCACCCAATTCTAGATAACTTAAAAAGAAAAAAATGTAAGTCAAAATACTGCACAATATATAGCAAGCTGTCCTTTGTTCAACCTCACTTCAGTAAAAACAGTGCTAAATAGTTTATCTTTTTTGCCTCATCAAATAATACATCCAAGTGATTAAAATGAATTACTGGTTCTAGCACTTTTCTCTGAACCAAATAAGTTTTAGGGGATTACTCCAAGTCACTGAATTATGATTCACAACATTTACTCTCATTCAAAGTTTCTTTACAACACATTATGGTCAGCTGATCGAAGTTATACTGCAAATTGATGTTTGGGTCACTGATTTAAATATTTTCTATAAAATTGCATTCTTTAACCAACTTATTCGCATAAATTACAACAAAAGTGGAAATAACTTGCAACTCAGTAACACCTCACAGCTAATCACAAACCATTTGGCAGTATTTTCCTTAATTCTGACTCAGCAAAATTTATGGAGGAAGGCTTCACTGAATAATTTACACCTAGAAGCCCTTCCACAAAAGCTGTTTGAAATCAATAAGCACCACACATACATTATAAATCATCTTGTGCAGCTTTTTCAATAGCATCCTAAGCACAAATATATTTATTATCTTGGCACACTCTCCGATTCCAAAAGATGATATTTCTCTCAGTTATTTTCGACCACCATTTGAAGTTTTCTACTCAATAAATTTGTAAGGAGCACTAAGCCACATTATTTACCACCGCCTTTCTTGCACCCATTCTATAAATTAGCCTAATGACAGATTATCAATCAATGAAAGAACTATGGCAAATGAATATACACTTAAAAAAAATCTGCTGAAGTGAATCCAAATTTATTTTTTCCTTTTTTTCTCGCTGTGGAACAAACAATTTCTAAGAGAAAATTTAAGTCTTTCAGGGGGTTTCATCAGTTAATCTTGCAGGCCCATTAATGGATCAGAGCATGGAATTTGACATGCACACTAAGTTTATAGAAACTATGGAAGTATTGAAAGGTGCACACGTGGGGACGCCCAGAAAAGAAATAAAAGATAAACATAAAAAAAAAAAAAAAAAAAAAAGAATAATATCACCACTAGTGATATCAAATCACTGAAGCAACAATAGATTGGATATGTAATGAAAACACACGCACACACAACACTTGACAATAGAAACATTTTATTAGACTTGCTGGGACTGAGCATGTACACAACTAAACTTTTGGAATGAAATCCTCATTTCTGTTCAGGTATTTATTACAGCATGAAACCAGGGCACTGAACAACCTAGGCACAAAAATCCATTCACATGATCCATTCACACGTCTAACTTCATCAATATAACCCTACTGTTGCTCTCAAACTATTACCACGATAGTTTGAGGGTTTGATATTAGTGTGTTTGAAGAATGGAGGAGGAAATTCTGCAACACTTTCCACTCTCATAACTAGAATTGCAACTGGATTAATCAGGTTGTGGTACAATGCTGCACTGTTGAAGAACACAGTGACTCCAGTGCTCAGCTTAAGATATCTTTCAACACAGATTTTCTCAATTTACCTTGTATGACTGCCTTCTGGAAGTCAAAAAAACAGCATTGCTCATGCCCCTCTTAAGGCTGTTACTAGTTTTTTTCCTTTATCATGTTTATGGATGGCAAGAAGTACACATGCTTTCATATGGGGGTTCAGTGTTGCTTGCCTCATGACATTCGAGGACCTTATTTGTAGAGATGATTTCATCCAGGATGGTTGCATTAGTTCTCATATACTCCACCAATTTTGTGATACTGTATTTTCCAATTGTAACACAGTGGCATTAAACTAGACTTTACAAATGTGCAGCTCTGAAACGCAGCATTTAACTAGGTGTGGTTTATAACAGTTTTCAGTAACAAATTTCAATTATCATTCGTGACATTAGACGAATTGTTTCACGAACTGTTTAGGGCAGACACTGGGCAATAAAACATTTGGAGTGTTGTCTTTTCATTGATGTGGGAGCCTAGCAGTCACACAAATGAAGTCTTGAAATCTGCATAATTATATATAAGTAATTTGGAGAATGGCAAGGATACAATCTGGTCTTCCATTTTGTGCCCAAGTGGTAGGCAATTTACTGTTAGAAAATATTTATTTAAGATTAATAATGTTTTAGCGCTCCCCCCTTTAATTAGTTCCTTTCCTTATCTTGTGTTAGGGATGATAAAATGTGGATTTTTTTTTTTTTTTTTGGCCTTACAAGTACAGTCAGTGAGCCTGCAATATGGAAAACCACAAAATTGTATGCGCTTCCACTATCGCAGGCAAACACCTCCTCACACATGAAATTAGAGGGGTGTCTCCCTCTTTCTAAATGAATATACCACTGTAGGTGTCAACCACAGGCTACTAAAGACAACAGCATGGGTTTGATAATGAACATCCACAATGAAACATTGTCTTTTACACTTGTCCCTCTCCCATGAACAGAAGGTCTTTTATCCATTAACAGGAAGCGCTACACAAATACTACAATGAAGCAGAGGTAATGACTGATTTAGTGCATATGTTTCTTCATATCTATAATATTGTATTAGACATTATATAATTATAATATATATTTTTTTATATTCAACATTTATATTCGACAAAAGTCTGCTGCTATTGGTGCAGAGAAAGGGAGTGTCAGAATAGTCACATGAAAATTACTTTGCGGTATGTTTTCCTGTGGCTTTAAACTTGGTGTGGCACGACTTCTGATAATAAGCCAACAAGATAAATGAAACTGCAGTGTTGCACTTGGTTTGGCATTATCCTCAGAAAATACAAACTCCTGTAAGATGCTTTGGGAGTCAAAATGTCATAGTATAGTGATGGAAAACCTGAGAACTAATACTTAGGCATGTCATAGGCCAATTGATCCCCAGTTCTCATGCAAATATTTACGCAACAATTTTCATGTGTTTGCCTCTGAGTGTGCATGTGCAAGCAAAAGAATCCATTGCTTACATACGAAACACAGACATGGACCTTAACAAAAGGAGACATCAAAGGCTGCAGACAACTGAAAGCAGCATGGAGAGATGCATGCTTGGTGTAACCAGGAAAGATAAGAACTTGTGGATAAGGAAAATGACAACAGTAAAATCCCAGAAATGGCAATGGGCTGGACATATTGCCAAAAGGATAGCCCACCAATGGACAACCAAAATTTTAGACTGGATTCAAAGGGACAGCAAACGAACCAGAAGAAGGCCATGTGGAAGATGGGTGGATGGAAATTGAAAACATTTGGGAGAAACATGGACTGGCTCAAGACAGACCGTTATGGAAGAAACTTGGGGAGACTTTCATCCAGCTGTGGATTGACAATGGTTTATATATATACATGTATATGTATGTGACCGCCAATAGCGGTACAAGTATACCATCGGGATTAGAGGAAATGCTATCCCACACTCACCAACCCGCTTGGCCAGCGTGGTGAGTTATGGCCAAACCCCTCCAAAATGACTCCACAACTTAAATCTTGGCCCTCAGTCTCCAGCAGCTGGAATGTACCTGGCCAAGGCAGCGGCCAGTGGGACATGAAGGCAGAGGGTGCCAAGAATCCCCGGAGGACCGGACTAGGCTGCCATCTGATGCTGACCTTGGCTACGTATAATGGACGCTCCCTATCTTCTGATTCAAGGCTTCTTGAATTGGAAGAGGAACTACAAAGGATCAAGTGGGACATCGTCGGGCTAAGTGAGGTAAGGAGAAAAGGAGAAGATCTCATCGAACTGAAAAGTGGACATCTCTTCTTCTATCGTGGGACAGATACTGGCAGAACTAGTGGTGTTGGAAGGGCAACAGCAACAGAATGAAACTTCAGTAGGTAAATTCGGTCACGGCAACAGAAACCAGCGTGGAAATACTCTCATTGAGTTTGCAGAGGCAGAAGGATTTTTCATCTTGAACTCCTTTTTCAAGAAAAAGCCACACAGGAAATGGACATTGAGACATCCAAATGGGACGACAAGTGAAATTGATTTTATTATGTGTAACAAAAATTCATCATAGAAGACTGCAGTGTGCTAAACAAGTTCAATACAGGTAGTGACCATAGATTGGTGAGATCTAAGATGCACCTCAACAGTAAACTCTAACGTGGCAAGCTCATAAGACAAACAAAATGTATTGACATAACCAACCTTAAAAAAATACCATAATACCTTCAAGTTGAAATTGAAGAACAGATTCTCTGCTTTAGAAGGCCTAACATCAGAAGAAGTGGATATTTATGAAGTTAACAGAAAAGTAACTAAAGCTCTTATGGAAACAGCAACAAAATTAGCTGGGTCTAAGAAAAAGTTGCATGTGAACAAATTATCAGGAAAAACCAAAATGTTGATGCAAAAAAGAAGAAAGATTAGGACAACTAACGAAGATGTGACCTCCAAAGTGGAATATATAGAGCTATGCAAGACAGTACGAAAAAGTATCACTGAAGACATAAGGAAATTCAACTCTGAACGAGATAGGAAAGCAATTGAAAACCAAAGCCCAAAGATAGCAAAGGGACATCTCAGTAAGGGAAGAAAACAGATTATGGCACTGAGAAAAGAAGATGGTTCTGTAACAAGAAATAGAGGCAGAAATTTTCACAAGAGTGAAAGATTTCTACTCCAAATTATATGAAAGGGATGATACATGTACTCCAGACATCATGAAAGGTACCAGAGTTCTCCCAGTCCTCCCAGCAGAAGTTGCACATGCAATCAAGAACATGAAGTGGGGAAAAGCTCCAGGAGAAGATGAAATTACTATAGACATCATACAAGAACCAAGTGGAGAAATCGAAACAGTACTCGCCCAAATTTTCACTAGATGCCTTAATGAAGGGAAGATTCCTAAGGATTGGAGCAACGCTACAATGATCCTGCTACATAAAAAAGGTGACATTGAGGATCTCGGGAACTACAGACCTATCAGCCTCCTATCAGTGGTTTATAAAATCTTCACTAAAGTTCTTTCAGACCGCTTGAAGGTAACACTGGACATGGCTCATCTGAGAGAACAAGCTGGATTCAGGAGTGGCTACAGCACAATAGATCATATCCACATACTGAGAGAACTAACTGAAAGAGCGAGGGAATATGAACTTCCGTTGTGCATAGCTTTTATTGATTAGGAAAAAGCCTTTGATTCGGTGAAACCGTCAGCAGTTACAATGGCTCTGAAATCCTGCGGTATTGAAGATGCATACATTAATATTATTAATAACATCTATGAAAATGCAAGTGCAAAGGTTCGACTGTTTGAAAATACAACACACACAAAAATTGGAAAGGGAGTGAGACCAGGCGACACCATATCTCCGAAGCTCTTTAATGCCACATTGGAAAATGTCTTTCAATCACTGAACTGGGAAAACAAAGGGATAAAAGATTAATGGAGATTATCTAACCCACCTTCATTTTGCTTATGTAGTCATTTTTGCAACTACCCCATCAGAGTTGCAGAGTGTGATCCAGGAACTTGCTGACAAGATTATAGAAGTGGGATTAAAAATGAACTTTTAAGAAGACCAAAGGGATGTTCAATGCTTTTACAAGAAATGAAGATTTATCGATTGACGGAGAAAAGCTGGAGATAACAGACACGTACGATTATCTTGGACAGCAGATATCAAGTGAGGGTCACATTGATGAAGAAATTAATCGGCGTACAAAACTTGCCTGGAGAGCTTTTGGAAGAAACAGCATAATTTTCAAGAGCAATATGCCATTATGTGTTAAAAGAAAAGTGTTTGATCAATGCATCCTTCCAGTGCTTACGTATGGTGCAGAGACTTGGACCTTAACTAAAAGAGACATACAAAGGCTGCAGACAACTCAAGGAGCCATGAAGAGGTGCATGCTTGGTGTAATCATGAGAGATGAGAAGAGGAACTCGTGGATCCGAAAAATGACAAGAGTGGAAGAAATCATGATCAGAGTTGAATTCCTGAAATGGCAATGGGCTGGACATACTGCCAGAAGGACAGATCCATCGATGGACAGCCGAAATTTTAGATTGGATTCCAAGGGACAGGAAAAGACCCAGAAAAAGACCACATGGGAGATGGGTGGATGAAATTCGAAAGTGTGCGGGAGTGACATGGAGGAAACTGGCACAAGATAGACCGTTGAGGAGGATACTTGGGGAGACCTTCGTCCAGCAGTGGATTGATAATGGTTGACAATGATGATGATATGTATGTATGCACTGATAATGAGGAACAGTACACCAATTAAGCAGTAACACTGTACTAGTGATCCGATTTATTGGCGTAGGAAGTAGCCAGATGGCTTTTAACACATCAACCAGATGGTTTTTATAACTTCCTTGAAAAAGCCATCTGGTTGATGTGCAAAAGCTTGGAAACGCTAATGTGTGCAGTTTCTGTCTAACTTCCTTGAAAAAAAGCCATTTGGTTGATGTGCGAAAGCTTGGAAACGCTAATGTGTCTACTTCCTATGTCAATAAATCGGATCACTAGTAGTGTTACTATTTAGTATGTATGAACACACTGATTGGAAAGCTACTTCTTAAAAGTAGCTAGCTACTGCTGCATTCTGGAAAAATTAGCTCGCTATAGCTACAACTATTTTTTCTGGAAAGTAGTTACCTACAGTACTTTTTTTCTGAAAAGTAGCAACTTTCGCTAATGTTAGCTATTTCTTTCTACATTTAATCTTAAAAGTGCAAATTCTGAAGATGATCTCTATATGTAGATTCTTAGATGAGGCATTCAGAGCTAAATATGAAGTTAAATTACACAGTAGTTAGTACCTTTGTATTTACTTAGCTCTGATAACTGCATGTACCACATTTTTTCACATTCAGTAATTTATGTCCCATGCTAGCTGATATGGCCAGGGAATTCAAATAAAACACTATCAACAAGTAACTGCAAATTAATCTTCTTTACCAAGAGATTCTAATCTTGCTATCAAGTGTCATGAACAAAATAGCTAGCTCAATCAATCTTGAGCACGGTCTTCTCAGGCTGACTGAGAAGATTTCCATGTAAATAGTATATAGGAAGCGGGCGGTCGTAGTGAGCGATGGGTTTGCCTCCTCGGGGCGCTCCGTGGTAACAATAGCACACACAACAGCAACTAGGGCCTCTGTGAATCTTGGAGAGGTGCAAGCTGGTTCTGTGTGACACTGGCAAAAAGACCCCAATTCACTGGGTTTTGTTCCAGAATCCTTAGGTTGAATGACCAACTGGAACCCTCAGCTGTGGGCTAATCCCCCACACTGATGTACTTACTCGATTAAAAAGACAAAAAGAAATATTAAGAATGACTTAAGTGTGGGATATGGTGGACCTACCACACTTGAGAAGGACAGTCCACCATGGAATCGACCTGGACTTTCTAAACGGCATATGAGAAGGAGCTCTCAGCTGAGTGAATGTAAGATTGGTGAATGGAATACCAGAGGTATAAATGGCAAAATGAGCGAGGTGATTGAGGAGATGAATAAGTATAGACAGGATGTGCTGTGTGTCAGTGAAACCAGAAAGAAGGAAATTGGGGTAGAAGAAGTGAATGGCATGGTGAGTGTGTGGTCTGGAGTATTGGATAATATGAGAGGACAGGATGGTGTAGGTGTGATTTTAAGTGAAAAGATGAAGAACAACTTGATTCTCTATAGTTGCGTAAGTGAGAGAATTCTCTGGATTAGTTTGAAAGTGAAACTTCAGAGAAATGTAATTGTTGTAGTGTATGCTCCTTGTGACTCGGAACCTTCTGATAAGAAAGATTTCTGGAATGAGCTAAAAGCTGTTTTGAGCCAGTTTGGTGCTATAGAAAAAGTTATAATAGCAGAGGATTTCAATGCTAGAGTAGGTGTGCAGAATGCAATTTCTGACAATGTTCTGGGTAAGTTTAATGATCCTTGTGTGAATGATAATGGTGAAAGATTAATTGAACTCTGCATTGAGAATGGTTTGTGTGTATCTAATACATTTTTCAACCACAAGTATATCCACACATATACTTGGGAAAATCGTACTCTTGGTCAAAAGAGTGCGATAGATTTTGTTGTCTATGACCAGCATTTGAAACACTTTGTTGACACCCGTGTGATGAGAGGTGCAGATGTTGGCTCTGATCATTACTTGGTAGTGTCACGAGTGAAACTGAATAGGGAGAGACCCAGGATAGAAAGAATAAAGGTTGATAGGCTCCTTGAAGATCATCAGCGGTATTCTGACTTACTCAGAGAACGACTGAAGGATCTGATGTCTGGTGAGAGGGATGTAGAAAAGAAGTGGGAATGTTTTAAGAACTGTGTTGTCACTGCTGCTAAAGAGGTCTGTGGCACCACAATAGAGGTGATGCTTGGTGGAATAGTGAGATCGAAGAGGCAGTAAAGAGAAAGAAGGAAGCCTATTTAGGGATGTTGCAAGGTAGAGTCTCTGTGGATGAATATCGCTGTAAGAAGCGTGAAGCTGCTAAGCTGGTTCGCCACAGTTAGGCAAAAGATAGGAAGGAGAAAGTGGAAAGACATGAACTGGCTTTTTGAAAAGATAGGAAGTCCTTCTGGAAGTACATGAGATTCAGGAAAAATAGGGGAAACAAAGTTGTAAGTTGTGTGAAGAATGAGATTGGGGAAATGATATGGGAGCCCAATGAGTTAAGTGGCAGATGGGGTGAATACTTCTGTGAGTTATTAGATCAGGAAAGCAAAGATGATTCTGAGACAGATGCAGATGATGTCACAATGAGGGATGAAAGCACAGGAGGGATCTCAAGAGAAGAAGTGTGTAAAGCTCTAAAATCTCTTCAGAATGGCAACATTCCGGGAGTTGATGGCATAACTGCAGAGATGTTGAAATATGGTGGTGACTCTATAATTGACTGGTTAATTGAAATTTGCCATTTGTGCTGGGAGTTAGGAATGGTCCCTCGGGATTGGAAGGATGCTATCATTGTTCCCTTGTATAAGGGAAAAGATGATCAGACTGAAATGCAAGAACTACCGTGGTATTAGCCTACTGAGTGTGCCAGGGAAAGTGTTAAGTAAGGTTGTTATTGAAAAAGTATGGGGTCTTACATCATTGAAAGTGTGGGATGTTCAGAGTGGTTTTATGCCTGGTAAAGGCTGCACTAACCAGATTTTTGCATTACGCACGATGATTGAAAAGTATCTGGCTGTTGGGAAGAAAGTTTTTACTGCCTTCATAGATTTAGAGAAAGCTTACGGTCAAATGAATAGGACACTTTTGTGAAAGGTATTGAATGAATATGGTGTTACTGGGAATCTACTTAATAGTGTAAAAGCCATGTATGTTGGTAGTAGAGCTTGTGTATGAGTGAATGGTGTTTTATCAAAATGGTTTTCCATTGGTGTAGGAGTTAGATAAGGTTGTGTAATGTCACTATGGCTGTTTAATATATTTATGGATGCATGCATGCGCGATGCCAAAATAGATAATAGTGGTTTATGTCTTGGTGATATCCGTGTGTGCAGATTGCCGTATGATGACGACACTGTCCTGTTGGCAGAGAGCAATAGTGAGTTGCAGAGTATGTTGACTCGGATGCACGAAGTTTGCATGAAATTCAAACAGTATAAATAAGGGAAAAACCAAAGTTATGGTGTTTGAGAGAGGAATGGGTAGCACTGAATGTAAGTATAAATGGCACTGTGATTGACCAGGTGAGTGAGTTTGTGTATTTAGGAAGCATGTTTGACAGAGAGAACAAGTTGGATGGTGAAATCAGTAGGCGAGTGAATTCCTTGAAAGTCATAGCTGCTCTGGGAGGTTTTCACAGGAATGATGGGTTCTCTAGAGAGTCCTGCATGGCTGTGTATGAAACTGTAATTGTTCCTACTCTGATGTATGGCAGTGAAACCTGGGTACAGCAGAAGAAACATGGGAGTAGTTTGTGTGCTGGAGAAATGAGTTACTTACGTGGGGTTTGTGGCAAGGCACAATATGATTGTGTGAGAAATGAAGATGTATTGCAGTTGTGCGATGTGAAGCAAAATGTTGTTAGCAAGGTGGAGACCAATATGCTCCGGTGGTTTGGCCATGTTGAAAGAATGAGTGATGAAATGCTTACTAAGAAAATCTTTTCAGCCCAAGTGGCAGGAAGGAAAGGCAGAGGAAGACCAAGGAAGACATGGGTGGATCAGATTCAGGAGTGTCTGCATGAGAAAAAGATTATGAGTATGAAGTATAAAAGATCTTGTGTACGGCGTGTAATGGATATCAGTGAAGCACGAGTTGTATGTCAAGATCGCTGTAAATGGAGAAGTTTGATATGACAACAATAAGTGAAAATATCTGGAAGTTTGTATTTCTTTTTGGAGCTAACCTCTGAATCTCAGAGAACAGCTTAGTGATATGATGTATGGAAGGAAAATAATAATTTATGGTTAACAATTTGGCTAACTTTAACAATTCAAGTCAGGTACGTGATTGTAGGCAGTATACACTTAGCTTCCCTGTATCAGCCAATAATGTTTCAGGAAATGTCATGTGACTTGAATTTTTTTTTTTACATTTTTTAAAGTAGCAGAATTTGTAGCTTAATTTTCAGCAACAAGCTACTTTGTTTTGTAGTGTGCTACTGCTGCAACTACTAAGGGGTAAAAATAATTTTATTTGGTTTAGTATATCTAAAATGAAATAAAAAATGTTTTTCAAAGTCTAACATTTAATTTTTGCTTTCAGTTTTCCCTTAAGTATGGAAGTAACAATATAATAACAATGATTGAAAACAGCACACAACACAGTAACCACAACAGAAGTGAGAACACAGAGTTATGTATAGTCATAAAATTCTTTTAAGCAGCTTGACCATTTTATGGTCTTGATCACCCACAATCAACTGAATCAAAGGACTGGTTGCCAGAACTACAATGTGAATTGGGGGTGAAGGAACTGATGCCAGATTTTATTACAGAGATTCAAATAAATGGGGTTTGGTGAGGGATACCTGAATTGCAGTTCTTGGTAAATTTTGTATACCAAGAACTGCAATTCAGATATCCCTCTTCATATATGCATTCTTCATACTTACTGGCTGCTAAAATAACTATTGGTACAGTCAGAATATTGATATGACTCCATTTCTTATAATTTATTACACAGTAAGCCTAAGTGTGCCTTCCTTACAGAATTTCTCACATATAACTAAAGAGTTGAAAAGAGAATATTTACCTAAGACTTGCATTCCTGGTAGGGGTGTAACATGAAAGATAAAAAGAAAAATCATTAAATGATGCAATGGTTTACTAAAATTGTCACACTATGAAATATAAAAAGATTACAAATGCTATATTGGGGGAACACATATTCATATAAGATGCAGAAAATTAATAAAAAAAACCCCTATGTTCAGAAAATGCATTAAAAAAAAGTCCTATGTTATCTGATGAAAAAAATCCAATGGTACCACAAGTTTAGAATGCATATTTTTATAATCAGATCCATTATACTATTTGGAAACCTAACTTTAATCCATACATAAAACTATTTGAAATACATAAAAGATGTTTGAAAAAATACATAACAGACAACAATTTTCCTTAAATTAACAGGAATTTTGGCAACAGTTTACGATTCTATTCTTTACACAGCTTACAACTTTGTTTCCCCTGTTTTTCCTGAGTTTCATGTACTTCCAGAAAGTCTTTCTATCTTTCCAAAAAGCCAATTCATTTAAACACACAATATAAGTTATATTAAGCCAATTATATACTTATATTAAGCCAATTCATGCCTTTCCACCTTCTTCCTATCTTCTGCCTTACTCTGGCGAAACAGCTTAAGCTGGGATGTTGCAAGGTACAGTTTCTGTGGATGAATATCGCTAAGCTGGTTCACCAGAGAAAAAGCAAAAGATAAGAAGGAGAAGGTGGAAAGGTATGAATTGGCTTTTGGAAAGATAGACTTTCTGGAAGTACATGAGAATCAAGAAATATAGGGGAAACAAAGTTGTAAGCTGTGTAAAGAATAGGATTGGGGAAATGATATGGGAGCCCAATGAGTTAAGTGAAAGATGAGGCGAATAACTTCTGTGAGTTATTAGACCAAGAAAGCAAAGGCGATTTTGAGGCAGAAGCAGATGTTGTCACAGTGAAGTATGGAAGCACAGGAGGGATCTCAAGCGAAGAAGTGTGTAAAGCTCTAAAATCTCTCCAGACTGGTAAGGTGCTGGGAGTGAATGATATAACTGCTGATATGTTGAAATATGGTGGTAACTCTGTAATTGAATCATTAACTGAAATTTGCCAGTTGTGCTGCGAGTTAGGAATGGTCCCTCGGGATTGGAAGGATGCTATCATTGCTTCCTTGTAAAAGGGAATCAAACTGACTGCAAGAACAATCATGGTATTAGCCTACTGAGTGTGCCAGGGAAAGTGTTTGGTAAGGTTGTTATTGAAAAAGTATGGGGTCTTACATCATTGAAAGTGTGGGATGTTCAGAGTGGTTTTATGCCTGGTAAAGGCTGCACTAACCAGATTTTTGCATTATGCACGATGATTGAAAAGTATCTGGTTGTTGGGAAGAAAGTTTTTACTGCCTTCATAGATTTAGAGAAAGCTTACGACCGAGTGAATAGGACACTTTTGTGGAAGGTATTGAATGAATATGGTGTTACTGGGAATCTACTTAATAGTGTAAAAGCCATGTATGCTGGTAGCAGAGCTTGTGTACGAGTGAATGGTGCTTCATCAAAATGGTTTTCTATTGGTGCAGGAGTTAGGCAAGGTTGTGTAATGTAACCACAGCTGTTTTGGTGAAAGGGTTTGTTAAACTTCTTGAGGATCATATTGGACGTCAAGTATTGAGCTTCCATTGCATTATACTGCAGGAGAGTTTTTGTGCAAAGATTCAGTCACTGTGCTTGAACTCTGTAACAGAAACAGTTGTCAAGATAGTTAAGTTTGTAGTTTCTCACTCTTCATTGACCCACAGAAAATTCAAGTCTCTTCTACAAGAAATGGAGAGCGCATATGTGGACCTCCTACTCTACAGCAATGTTCGTCGTTGGCTTAGCCGAGGTAGTTTTTTTGAACAGATTTGTATCATTGTCTAGGGGCAATCAAGGTGTTTCTAGATAAAAAAAAAAAAAAAAAAGAAAAAACTTTTTCCAGAATTGAATGACTAGAACTTTCTGTGTAAACTGATGTTTCTGGCTGACATAACTATACATCTGAATAAATTAAACTTGTGTTTACAAGGGCAGAGTCAAACAGCACTTGATTTTTATTTTTGAGCACTCGAAAGGATTTGCTTCAAAATTAGATATTTTGTCACGATATTACCACTAACACATACAAGTACTTTCCAAATGCAAAGGCTTATTCAAATCAATTTACTGTCAGCAGAGATAAGCTTCAGAAGTACAGTAGGATCACGATTATTGGAGCTATTGTGGACTGGGCCTAGCTCAGATACCCAAACACTCTGATAATACGGACCTTATTGCAATTTGAGGTTATAAATAAAGACACATATGGTACAAGTTACGTTTATTTAAAGGTAACTTGTTACAGACATTTAAACGCAAGTATAAGTATATATAATACAAAACAAAACTTACATAATTTTGAAAGATTTATTTAGAAAAGTAGTCCTTCAAAGTTTTCTGTTTGAAGATGCTTGCCTTCTTTGTTGCACCATTTCATGCCAGCGTTGCAGTAGGTCCATTGAAGTGGCCTCTGGTTGTTGCTCAATGTACTCCATTCGCCTTCTTGATTGCCTAAAGTCCATCTGAATGGGCTATTTTTCAGGAACTATACAGTCATTTTCACTGCTGCCACTCTCGTCTTGATTTACTGCCTCCACAATCATTTCGTCTGTTAATTCTAGCTGTTCATCTCTATTTACCCACTCTGCTATATCGTTTTCATTTAGTATTGGTTCAGCTGCTGGGATACTTTGGACTAGCTCCAAAATATTGTCCTCGACGTTTTCTTCAGGTGTATCGTGCAGTAGTTTTTTCCACGATTTTTCTAGCTTGGCAGGTTGAACCCCCCCCCCCCCCATGATGCTGCCATATAAGCCACATCCTTTATTGTGGTTTCTTTTAAACATTCGACAACTCCTCTTCCTTCTTCAATTTCGGCAGCGAGATTTTTCAACAGCTTATGCTTGTAGTTTCTCTTGATGTTTCTAACACCCCTTGGTCCATCGGCCGAAGAAGTGAGGTTATACTGGAGGGTAAAAACATAGCCTTGATTTCACCAGAAATCTCTTCCTCAGCATTAGGATGGGCAGGACAATTAGCAAGGAGTAAAATTGCTTTTTGAGGCAAGTTGTTTTCTTTAGGTATGAGTCTACATGGGGCACAAAGTGATGGAAGAACAAGTCCTTGAAAATTGCTGAATCCATCCAAGCACTTTTCTGATTTCTATAAAGCTTGGAATTGAAATGTGTTTAAACGCTCTTGGCTTGGCAGATTTTCCAATGATCACTAACTTCAATTTACAGTTTCCAGTAGCATTCGAACAGGTCATGAGGGTGACTATCTTTGCTCTTTTTAAAGCCCGGAGCAGACGCCTCTTCCTTAGCAGCAAGTGCTTTAGTCGGAAGCATTCTATAGTTGAGGCCTGTTTCATCACAGTTGAACACCTGCTTCAAAGACAAATTTTCTTTTTCAATCAGTTTCATTTCTTGTTTAAAAGTCACTACAACCTCATGATCCAACGATAATTTTTCGCTGGTAATGTTGAGCTGTCCGATACCATGCCTAGTTTTCCAAAGATGAAGCCATCCTTTATTTGCAGTGAATACTTCATCTCCATCTTTAAAAAATTTGTGAAATTCCAGTGCTTTTTCTTGTAACATAGGTCTATTTACTGGACTACCCGTGTTCCTTAATTGGGTGAACCACATAAACAGTGCACTTGATGTTTTTTTAAACTCAGACGTTTTCCTTGTAGTTTCATTTTTGTCCTTTGCACTGCCACTTTCTCTACTCCCGCTGGCCTTTTGAGAACACAATTTTTCCATTTCATCCTGATTTCTTTTCCAGTCTCCTACAGTAACCTCACTTACACCTAAATCTAAAGCAACTTTTTTTTTATTGTCTTCCCTTGATCGATTCTTTTAATGGCTTTTCACTTGGTCTCTAACGAAACAATCTTTTTTCTTTTCGCACCCATGTTGCTTTGAATTGCAAAACAGAACAACACAATTTTACACTAAGGTCTCAAATAAAAACAGAGACATTCATTTTACAAATGAAACACAACACTGCACAGTTAACTGAAGCACGCAAATGGCAGAAGATGCTGACTGACCTACAGCCGGTACCCCGCGGTGGGCGCGCGTGATGAGCTGGAGAGTCTTAGATCAGTGACCTTGGCAAAAGTACACCACCACTGCTGTGTGTGCGATTTCACTGGTACCTCGGATAACCTGAAACTCGAATGATCGAGGCTTGAATAATCATGGTCCTATTGTACATTGAAGTGCCCAAAGGAGAGTTTGCTGAATGAGGTCAAGACTTCCAAATTCAAGGGCCCATATTTTTCTTACCTGATCAAGCCTGACTTAATTGATCTGACTACCATTCCATTTGACCTATCTCTTTTCGAGTGGATGGATGTCAACAATTTTGAAATGCAACACATTGAATTCAAGGCATCAGAGTTACGGATGATAAAATTTGTAGAATTAAGGAAAACTCTTGAAGTAAACTGCTTGGAAAAGTCAACTGACATCCTTAACTGCTGGACATCCCCCTGCCTGAAGTGCTCATGTGTTTGAAGAAAGTTGCATTTGCTCTGCTTTTGGCTTAACTCATGTGAACAATTTTCTTACATGTAAAATCTGTTTTAAATCCACAGAGAAGTCATCTAACACTTGCATATTCAGAAGCCTGTGTGAAACTGAAAGTGAGCAAATACACACCTGATGTTGAACAGTTAACCAAGGAGAAGCAAGGACAAGAGTCCCATTAATTGATAAATGACTCAGATCAATAATAATCAATGATTACTTATATTAAAATTTTAATAATGTGCTTAATTGTTTGAATTATTTATTTTGTTCTTCAAACTATATGACTATCTTAACAAAGTATGCATATGGCAATTTTATAATAAAATTTCAAAATAATATGTTCAGAACTCAAATTTTGCAAAACATTTATATTTGTTCTATTTATATTAAAGTACTGAATAACCTACAAAGAATAGGATAGTTATTTAATGTATCAGAAACATATTAATACAAGATCAAATTAATTTGTTTCAATGGTTCTTGTATATAAAAATAGGGTGGACTTAGGTTAGCACGCTGAGTGACTTTGCAACATTACTTTGGCATAACACTACTAAAGGGTTGCGAACCCCTGCTCTGGTGGATAAACTTTGCATTACTCAATGGAAACAGGTGCAAAATGTTCTCTACAGTGAAAAGTGTCTGACCAAGAAATGACTTTTTCAATCAGATTTTTAAGAATCTGAGATACTCTTATACAAAACATGCAGTGATATACACTAGCACCAGAACTATAAACTGCCAAAAATGTTTAAAATATACGGAAAATATTCCTCATAGCAGTTATGTGGTGGAAAGAGTTTTTTCAAATACAACTTTTAGGAGCACGGAAAGCAAAATAATATTTTATACATATACATCTCCAGTGGGGAAAACCAAGCATTATTTGAAGTGGATAATGTTTGGAATCTCAACCACAGCGAACAGCATACAGTACACAATTTTTTTCTTAATCTGAATTTTAGAAGTGACAATACAGATTGAAACAAATACAGACTATGTTACCTAGTGGAAGAACTACAAATTACGAAAATTTAAAAAATATATGCAGAATGTTCCCTGCACTGAATGGTATCAGCTGCAAGATTTCTTCAAATCAGACTTTTAGAGCAGAGATACCAAGAAAAACTAAGTTACACATTTAAGTTCTCTTGAAAACAGCCTTATTTTGAGCAAGAAAAATGCACAAAATGTTTTCCTAGTTAGTACCTGACCAAAACAGAATTTCCAATTTAGGTTTTAAAGGTACAAATATGATTGCAAATACATTGGATATGGAAACATGCACTTATGCTCCCTAATAGCAAAACCGTGCATTATGGAAAATTGCAGTGTATGCAAAATGTTTCTCACCATAAATGGTATCCAGCATAAGAAGCATTTAAATTGGACTTTTAGAATCAGAGATATCAGGAAAAATATACATATTTACACACTCTAGCAGGAACACTGAATTATTTGAAGTAGGAATTGTACATTAAATGACCTTTGTGGCAAGAAGTATTGAAGTAAAGAATTTCTTCAATCAAATGTTTAGAACCAACGATGTTGAATAAAATAACATTTTTAATTCAGTAGCACCTGAATTAATACACCCTAGTGGAAAGGTAATGCATAAAAAATAGACCAAACTGTATAGATCCTTGCTTTGGAAATACTTCGTATTTTGGGGGCCTCATTGTTCTAATCCTTAATTATACAAGGATATGATGGATGAGTTCAACTTTGTAAAATTTCTATTTTTTCCCCCTTTCTTTTTAAATTTCCTTTTCCCTCCCACTCACCTATCTTGTCTTCCACTCGGACATCCTGGTGACAGTACCAATAGGTCCAGGCGGCCAAATCAGCACAATTTCATTCACAACACACAACAGATACCTGTGGGAGTGACTGGAATATTTTCTTTTTCATTGGATGTCCTCATGAGAAAGTGTAAATACAAAAAATTCCCATAATTCAGGTAATAACTTTATGCAGCATAAGACACATTTGTTTGTTTTTTCAAAAATTCTTATGTCCAAGTCTGAATTTCTTCCACAATGTTCTGTCTTGAGCTAGTCTCCATGTTATTCTGGTACACTTTCAAATTTCATCCACCCATGACTCACATGTTCATCTTCTGTGTCTTTTTCTGTTCCTTGGTAGCCACCATAATATTTCAGTTGTCCATCAGTCTGTTCTTTTAGTAATATGTCCAGCCCACATTGCCATTTCAGGGATTTTACTTTGATCATGATGTCATCCAATTTTCCATAATCCACATATTCCACTTTTTAACTTTCTTGGTTATACAACTATGCTTCTTTCAGTTGTTTACAACCTCTGAATACCTATTTTAGTTAAAATTTACTTCCGATATTGGAGGTTATATTATTTAACGTGCATTAATGCATTTGCATTTTTGAACTTCACTTTTAGTTGGTAAAGTTCGATGAACACTTACCGCACGTGGGGCTTGGCTTTCAATTCATATTTCCGTTATGTGGTTGCGGCACGGGGAAAAAAAAAAGCGGACCCGTGGCCAAATGAACAACCCCGTGCCGCAACCACATAACGGAAATATGAATTGAAAGCCAAGCCCCACGTGCGGTAAGTGTTCATCGAACTTTACCAACTAAAAGTGAAGTTCAAAAATGCAAATATTTTAGTTAAGTTCCATGTCTCTGCTCCATACATAAAAAAAAATAGGATGCATTAATTAAACAATTTTATTTTAAGACATAATGGTATATTGCTCTTAAAGATATTGAAAAAATGTTTCTTTCAAATGATCACCAAACATGTTTTATATGCTAATTAATTTCTTCATCACTGTGGCCCTCACTTGCTATACTCGTACGTTGCCCTTGGTAAATGTAGGAAATGGTTACTCTAGGTTTTCCCCATCAATTGCTAAATCTTCATTTCTTGTAGAAGTATTGCACATTAATTTTGTTTTCTGAAAGTTCCTTTTTAATTCCACTTCTTTACTCTTTTCAGCAAGTTTCTGGATCATACAATGAACCTCTGAAGGGGTAGTTGCAAAAATGAATTCATCATATAGCCAGGGAAAATACAACTTTTGACTAAACTACAGGAAACCTCACCTGCCTAAATTAACAGCTGTTGGTAGCTGGATGCTCAATGAGCTGAAATCCACAAGTGGTGGTCCACAGGGTCAGTTCACCCTGGCCAATAAGGTCTAGAGGCAAAGAAGCCCAAGTAGCGGAGAACATGCCCATACCACATGGAAAATTAAAGAGATTATACAGCTCAATTTAAAGGGCTGTGGGATGTTAGAATCATAGTAATATGTACCTGGAGTATAAGCTTAAAAGGTTAAATTAGTGCCCTCAAGTGGACTACTATGTCTCAAAAGACAAATAGTGGCAGAAAGATGACATCCAAGCCTGCAAAAGTATTACTCGAACACAAGGTAGTATGATTTTTTCACCCAAATCTAGTTCCAATATACTGTGTATTTTTCAATATTTTTTTATGCATGATTACTACTCTTCCTTGTAGAGAAATTAGGAATATGTTTTCATTTTTAATAAGACAGGAGTGGATCATGCACAGACCTGTAAAATATTGCTAGGATTAATAAGATTTGATAGCCATAATTTTACTTTGGCCTCCACCAATTCAGTAATTAACTGGCACATTTTAAATTAGATGTATGTATGTTATACATTTAATTCTGCATGGAGCACTTCTCAAGTACTGTGTATATTTTTCTGTCACATATCATACACCACACTTTTTTTTTTTCAAATTCCTCATAACAAACAGGTTCACATGACATCCCAACATGGAGTCCATAAACTTTCAGCTTGGGTTCCCAAATTCCTGAGGGTGCAACCTCACCATTTACTTGCTGCATTCCATGTTTCTCAACCACCACAACATACTCTGGTTGTTGTAAAAGATATTTGTTTTCATTTCCTACTTCCCATAGCAAAAATAATATTTTAAACTGGATTAAAGATAGATATGTTTTCATTTCCTACTTCCCATAGCAAAAAGAATATTTTAAACTGGATTAAAGAAAGATCTGTTTTCATTTCCTACTTCCCATAGCAAAAAGAATATTTTAAACTGGATTAAAGAAAGATCTGTTTTCATTTCCTACTTCCCATAGCAAAAAGAATATTTTAAACTGGATTAAAGAAAGATATGTTTTCATTTCCTACTTCCCATAGCAAAAAGAATATTTTAAACTGGATTAAAGAAAGATATGTTTTCATTTCCTACTTCCCATAGCAAAAAGAATATTTTAAACTGGATTAAAGGTGAAGAGATATGAAGTACACAGATGGACGAGCACAGTGGAAAAACTGTACTATTTCAAAACGAGGTGCTGAAAAAGTAAAAACAATTTTAATTTATGATAAGCACAACTGCTAGGGGATGAATGCAGTTTAAGATCCTTACATTCTATCTCAAAGAAAATTATTCATTAAGCCTCATTTCATTTTTTCTCACAGTTTCTACCTTTACCTCATCTTGAAGTTCATTTCAGAGGACAATTCTGAATAAAACTGGTGTTCTATATGAATTCTAGCTGGAATAATTTCGTGGTATTATACAATATACTAGATTTGTCATATTGTAATAAACAAATCCTTTATAAAAAATTTGTCACACTGTTAATTTTACATCGAGCTGTATACCAAGATCGCTGTAGATGGAGACATTTGATACATAAACAGTAAGTAAAATCTAGGTCCAAAAGTTAAACACTAATCTGACAGGCACTTTCTTTGAGGAGCTAATCTCTGAATCTCAGAGAACAGCTTAGTGATATGTACGTATGTTAATTTTACATTGTCTCTGGCATTCTGTTACATGAAGTTACATATCTAACTGCTAATAGATTTGTGTTTGAGTTATTTTCAAAAAGCTAAGCAAACTAACTTTATGCCCCTGTATTTTCATCTGTTTTATATACAGTGAAATATCTGTTAATTGACACCATCTAGCACAATGGCAATCACAGACCAACCACAAGTTTTGGTTGGAACAGAACAGCTGCGATAGAATAAATATTAACGATAACCTCTGAACAAAAAAAAAAAAAAAAAACTTAACAGTGGTCAATGGACACGCCAGTCAGTTCTGAAGGAGATCTAATGGACACCTTTGCCCCTCATGATTTTAGTAGTTCCTTGGGCATTTCAGTGAGAGGGATAACAGGAATAAAGAACATTGCTTTAGGAACTGTCTCGGCCAAGTTGTCTTGTGGGGCTGCACGAGTGGCTGATGGTGCTTGGAATGTTGCCCGTCATTGGAGGTATCTCTTGGTTTGGTCCTTGTGGGTTTTGTTCCTGTTTTCCAACCACTGCCAGCTAACTGAACAGGTACACTTTCCTGTCTAAACTTTTCTTTTTTCCTCGTGTATAGCATATCCTAACCTAATAGCTTGCAATTTTTGAGGGCTGCTTAAAACTGCACATCAGACACCGCTTTCCTAATCTACTCAAATTTTTTTTCAAGTTTTCGGATATTATCTGCCTTACCATCCTTGTCACATTTACTCCAAAAATCGGATTGTCATCTTCAATATTTGTATTATATGGCGTAATCCCGTATTTCTTTCATAATCTACTCTGATTTAGTTATATATTATAATGAGTTTTAATCAACCAGCATTTGGAAAAAGCACCACATTTTTTTTTGTGCATAAGCTTCATACAATTATTCTGCTTTTGTACGAATGCAACAGCGTAACAATGTTAACTTAGGCCTAACCTACGAATAATGGCCACCTCCCAACAATGGTCACTTTTTTTTTTTTTTTGTTTGAGTAGCGACAGTTATTTGGAGATTTCACTGTATAACATTTTCTAGATTTTATAATTCACACGTTAGTTCCTCAAGAGTCAATTTAACAAAGTGTAGAGATGCAAACTCCTGGAAATGAAACAGGAAAACACTACATTTCCACAAAATACTGGTCTTCTGTATCACACATCTTAATAAAATTTAAGATGGTAAAAATCAATACCACTTCTAAATAAAATTTGGTAAGAATAAGATCTTTGAACATACCTTGTCTAACATATGGCTTTTGAACTATTTTCCGTTTAACATTTCCTAAGGATGAAAAACAGGCATGTTACTGATATGAGTTACTTATACAAGGACAAAAGAGCCTGAAGAATTCAAACATACACATTACGAATCAAAATTTTTCACAATAACCCCAGAATCTACAAGCACACTTAAAAAGTTGAGAAGACAATGAAGCTGCAATCAGGAAATAACATGCTTTGACAAATGCATTAATATTGTTAACAAATTAACAAGTATCTTCTGCAGAATGTTGATATACAAAACTTTAAAATCACATTAATGCACATGTGTAATAATAAATACACTGTTTGCAACCAATTTGCTGAATGCATTACAGAATACTTTTGCAAAAGATGAAACCACATCAGTCAGACATTGAGTTTTTGCATGGAAAAATGAAATAGGAAGGATGCAGTCCAACAATTAAATGTGATTGGCACGAGTGGAAAAGTCTGAGAACTTACATCCAGGATGTATACCCCACAACAAAAAGAAAGAGCATATGCCTGAGGAAGGAATCTCAGTGTTAAAAGCACACATTTACCAGCATGTACTAGTCATAAGAAAAATGTTGCAACATAGGTACTTCATACAGAAATTACCAAATTAACAATACACTAGCACTTAGAAGATGGCAGTGAGTCTAAGACATTAATAACTGCAGATTTTGTCCTGCATTCCATAACAATTTTTGCATTAGTTGTAGAACAGTACTTGGCAATTAAGTCTGATGGTTTCATTACTTGAAGCATTTCACATATACTTAGCATTTTTGGCTTATGTCATATTTATAATTCAAAATACTGTGGCCTTTCCTAAACCCAAAAATACAGGCTGCTCCATGTACCTTACATGACTAGTATGATTCATTCAAATAAAATAACAGATCTTTTCAACAGTTTTGCTACTCAAGTGATACCCCCATTTGTGGAAATTTCAGGGAAAAAAGTTTGTGATATTGGTTACAATCCATTTCTAATCAGTCATTCTGGCTCCCTTTTTCATTCCACGTAATGCACATTCTCTAAGCTCATCTTTCCCCAGTTTTCTATAAATTTTGTATATGTGCTGGATTGCAAGGCCATCTCAGCAGATAAGGAGAGGTGGTAGCAAACTAATATATTAATCTTAGTATTCTCCTTTGAAATTTATAAAAAATTAGATTAGATAAACATGTGCATAATGTAGATCTTTCATGCAATGACCAGATGTTTTTTTTCAAGGTTATTAACTAAATTACACGATATGTGTGTGGGAGGTGGGGGGGGGTGCAGAACTGAAAATAGTTTACATATTCACTGTTATGAAAATACAGTATTTGCTTGATGTAAAGCATGCTCAATTGCATTTAGTTTCATAAGCTCAGCGTAATGTACCACATTTTTTGACTTGTAAGTTGATATGCAATACAAGTCGAAGGGGTTAAATTTCTTGATTTCCTTATCTTCACATAAGTCAATCCTGAGTATTAGATGAGGCTAGAGAACAAATACAATTATTATTCTGAAATTATGTAGCTATATTTTTAATGTTTCAATAAATATTAGGAGGAGAAAGTGAAGAAACTTCCACAATTTTTTTGAGAAAGTAATTTCGTGAGCTATTTTTTTTCTTTTTCTTACAAACTGATGCTATTGTATCCCTTCCTTCTGACCAAACAGTCAGAGAAACTGCTGCAAAGATGAAAAATAAAAACAAGAAAAACAAGAGAAAAAAAAACAAGGTGACAAGGGTGCCAAATAAAGAGTGATGCTTACATTGTGAGCTATGCTTTGCTGCTTTCTCCAGAGTCCAATTGAAATCAGAATTGAAAAGAGGCTTTTGATTTCAATCGGAAACATGAAATAAGATTAGCACAATAAATGAAAGTAATAAATTGATTTTAATTCTGTTCAGAGATATAGCTAAGAGACTGGCAGAAAGAAAAAAAAAGACTGCCTTCACTAGCAGCTAGTCATTGCTATTCTTAACTCTTTTCCTGGCAGTAGGGTGCAGGTCAATATTACAGTGGCCTGGCAGGCTATGTAACATGGAAAGTGCTGCAATACATAAATTCAAAAATGCAATTCCTTGGACTATGCAATTGTTAGGTACAAGCTGAAATTGGCAGGTAATAAAGGTAACACATGCAAATATAAAAGGCAAATAGTACAGTACTTGCAGAAAATACTTTAATACTTCATTTTGGTGCGATAGCTGTGGAAAAAGGGGGGGGTTTGCACAGACCCACACCACAGTTAGAACACATGACACTTGTTTCTTTTTGCACTCTATGGGATGAACACTCTACACTTTCGCATTGCAGAACCCTTCATTTTACTGGGGGGCATATGGATCATTTGACGAGCCTTCAAACCACCCTGTAGTTGATGTGCAGAGTCAGTCTTTGGCAGTCTCCTCAGTGGTGGCAGTGTGGACGAAAGTGACTTGTCCTCATCGACATGTGTCTCCTTGTCCACAATACAGTCAAAGAGAAAATCTTTGAAACCATATCCCTTTGCCATGTATTTTTGAACAGACATTTTCTTCTTTAGCAAAATAAAACTATTTAGGGCTGCGATTTGCAGAAAGTAGGTAGTACCCAAGTTTTTTTGTCCATTTGACGGTCTTGCAGCAACAGAGATAATAGTGTAACATCTGATCTGCCCTATTCACCCCTTGCATCTATATGTTATAGTCTAAAATAATTTCGGGTTTCCGTATTACCTCCCCTTTGTGATTACGCTTGTTGAAATCCACTATCTTTGCACTATGAATCATAGAAATCAGTTTCACTGACCTCTTGCCTTTCCACACTTGTAAAAAGCACTTTACCTTTATGCACAAATGTGGATTCTCCATTTTTCAGTTTATCTGCATCAGTTTTCAAATGTTTGGGTGCACCCCTCTTGAGATGAAATGTTTCACAAACATACGTGTTTTTTGCTAGAAGCATCTCACACAACTCGACACTGTTATAATAATTGTCTTGGTACACATTGTACCCTTTATCAAAGAGGGGTTTCTAAGAGATACAACACAGGGTCTTTGCTAGGCCTTGATTTACCACAATAAACCTCCAAGTTCCATATATACCCAACTTGTGGCTTCACAAAGCAGATAAGTTTTAATTCTATATTTATGTGGTTTGTCTGGCATGTATACCTTGAAACTAAGTCTCCCCTTCCAGCCCATCATACCTTCATCAATTGAAATTTTCCGCTCTGGGATATATACCTTTCAAAATTTTTTCGAAAGAGAATGTACAATGGGCCTCACTTTATATAACCTGTTGTTACAACCTTCTGGCCTGGCCTGGCCTCATTATCGGCAAAATGTACAAATTTGAAGATTTGTTGAAAACATCATAGAGACATTGTCTGGTCATACCATGGTGTGTGGAAAAATGGCCTTTTAGACCAGTAATCCTCGATGTCTGGGTGTGTCTATTCCCATCATAAACAAGATTCCTAAAAATACCCACATTTCCTTGACATTTCTGTCGAGCGAATGTGGAGTGAAAATATGACTACTGACATGCTGGTGGGTGTAACAGTTTGTTTCAGCAGTCATTGAATTTATAAATTCATCATCCAGGTATATTTTCAACCAGCGAAAGTGTTCACTACTATCACTGTCGATATCCATCTTGAGTGCACTGTCGCCTGTGAAAGGAACGATCACTGGAAGAATATAGTCCTTCGTCCATTGATCTGGTGTTGTAGGCGTTGGTGAAGTAGACAGTATAGGCACTAATTCTTTGGTATTACTATAACTAATTTCTGTTTTTGCACCCCATTAGTCACATTCTGCCACTTCTGGAATAATTTTTTCCTCATCACTCATGTCTTCTGCACTGATTTCATTTACCACATTCTCAAGTTCCGCAGGATATAAACCTTTCGTATGCTAAGCCATGCTGAACTGACGTGGACGTATCTCGATCTTGGTTATTTATCCACTCCACATTGCTGCATCTTCATAAACAGAGCTCACAGTCATGGACAAACCTTCATGTATCCACTGATTCGTTTTCCCCATTTGTATGTTTCGTCTTTCGTGTACAGGGGTGACCCAAATGTCAACATGTGTCCAAATGTCTAAACACGCCGATGCCAGTTAACCATTTGATTTGTCTCTGTGTGATATTGCACCCACGCCAGAGAAAGAGTTAAAATGCATACGCCGTCAGCTGTCAACACAATTATGTCCTGCACTATTTCTGAGGTTGCACTTTCATTTGTGAGGCAAGTGAGATGCACCAACTGCAATTCTGGTGACTTCGCAAAACCAAAAGTAAAGGCTACCCACAGGTCTTGGGGTTCATGAGAGAGATGCAATTAACCTATGAGAGCTGCCACTCCAAATCTTCTGTCAAATGGAAATATCCATTTCAGCAGCTTTTAAACAAGTTCTTAGTGAATGGAATATATTTTGTATGCTTCTGAAATGGTTCCTTAAGAACATAATATTGCCTTTCAGGGTGCTTGGATCATGACCGATTAGGGCAGAATGTATGTGTATATATATATATAAACCAATTTGTTAATGTAGGTGCCTGGAACTCTTATCTCAATTGCTGCATAAAAAATAACGATATCCTATATAATAATACTCTCTATAAGTAAGTAAATGGGATCCCAATGGGAACGTCAACATCCACAAGTATTGCAAATCTATTCCTGTTCTTTAAGGAATATAAATTCATTAAAAATCACTCCACTTGCTCCGATAACTACCTTTACACATTTAGATATATTGACGATCTGCTGTGTATAAATAATTCAGAAGTTATAGAAAGTGATTTTGATAATATCTATCCTAGCTCTCTTAAGTTATGTAAGACCAACCACAGTCATCAGGAACTAGAGTTCCTAGACTTAAGCATTAAACTTAACAGAGGTAACCCATCTATTAGCCTCTTTGATAAAAGAGTTAATTTCCCTTTCAAAGTAATTAAATATCTACACTGGAATAATAACATATCAACCAAAGTAATTGAGAATGTACTAACTTCTCAGGTGCTTAGAATTTCAGGAATTTGCAGCAACAATTTGGACTTCAATTACCACATTAATATACTATTAGACAGTTTTCTAGAACAAAGTCCCTACTTCTTTCATCAAAAGAACTTTAAGAAAAATTATTCTGGATAATAGAGTAAGGTTGGCAGATCTGCTTTAATTTTCTACACAGTTAATAATATGATTCTGACCAATGAAAGCCTTTTGGAAGTTGGTCTAGAGGGTGTCTATTAACTACAAAAAGGAACCTTAGTGCTATAGATAAGATGGTCCTATTAAAAATAAAAAATTAAATATAGACAAAATCACAAAAAAAAACTTTAAAATTCTGTTTATAAAATAAAATAAAAATAAATATAAAAGAAAACTAGTTATTCTCTCACTAGAATAGCTATACTAAAAATAGTAAAACTAACTTTAAAATTAATAGGATTCTGAATAGTCTACAGAAGCTCACTAAGGTGATTAAATACATGCAAAGATTATTAAATACACTACTTGTGTATTTCATAATATTTCTCATGTATTCTGGAGAGTTAATTCTGCTCTTTCTGATCAAACAGGTCCACAATCTTAATTATATTTTTCTCTAGTTAAAATCTCCGCGAGTAGGATTTTTTTCAGTGTGTGGAGGCCTTCAAGCCCCACCCACACTGCCCCCCCCCCCCCCCAGCGACTAGGGAGTGGCAGGGGTGTTTAGAAGTTTGGGGAAAAGGGCAGCCATGTTTCCTCAAGAGTGGAAGAAGTTAAGTTGCATAAGATGTAAGCTCTCTTCATTGTCTTTGGGGTTTAGGTTTTCCAAGTTCAATGTTTGAACTTCTTGAACATTTTTTCTATATTTGCTTTAAGCATTTAGGCACTAGCAAGTCTATTAACTTTTTTGCGGATTTTAACTCTTTTTCCTGGTTACTTTGCGCGTTTTTCAGGGCACTAAGGCTAAGCAACTGGCCGTTCCATTGTTCTTGTAGTCTACGATGTGTTTTCAATGTAGTTAAGGTCTTAATAACTACTTAATCATGCACTTAAACCACTTCTGAAATATTTTGTACATATTGCAACTAATTGTTTATGTCATATAACCTTCACAAAGCATTTCTTTAGTTTATTATTGTCTTTATTTTATTCTTGTTCTTGTGTTGTCAGAAGTTGTGGAGTAGGGGTTTTTTATAATCCAGTTTTCTTTCAAGAATCTGTGCTTTAGAAAAAAATTAATATTTCCTTTGTTATTGCAATGTTTAAGAATTTGTTGTACTTTAGTATTGCTATTCAGGTTAAAATTCTCTCTTAGGCGACTAGGTAACTTGGCAATTTGTTATTGCTGAACATTATTTCTGATTAATTATGTCACTCTTACATCTTGAGTTTTCTATAATCATCTTCTTTCTGTTTATTAGTAAAAGATGAAGAGCATGGGTCGGGCCAGGAAAGTTATGGATGCAAGCTAAATTGTTAACTAAAGCTTGGTCATACAACTCTGCGGAGGTCATGACATATATATATATTTTTTAATTTTTTTGGTGGGCTTATTACTTGCATCTATGACTTTGCAGAAACCCATTTCCAAATAGGTCTTTGTGGAAGTGAGAAAATGCAGAGTTTTCGCTGGTCCTTGATAAAGCCAAGGCTCAGTATTCTCGACACTTTCTACATTCAGTTTTTCTTTTTTTTTTCTTTTTACTCACACCGGTCAATACATAACCTTTTCTATGTTGTACTTGGTATGAGTAAAAAAAAGTGTTTGCTTCAGTCTCTTCTTAATAGAATATGCATTCTGAATTTTCATAACTGCTGCGTCGCACGTTTTGATCTTCAGGTTATTTTGCAACTTTTGTTTTAAATTCTTAAGTTCTTATGTTTTTGGCTCTGCTCGTGTGTGTGTGTGTGTGTGTGTGTGTGTGTGTGTATTTTCTCAGTGACAAATTTCAATAGATAAGTCAATTTGGCACATAAGTAGAGGCATGTACTTCTGAAGAAAATGGACTCTTCTTATATGCCCAAAAATACAATATATGATTACCTACACTTACAAGAAAAAAAATGGATTGAAACAACCAGTTTCTTATAAATTTCATTACATGGCATATTTCATCTTAAGTTTTCTATTTTATAAAGCAATAACTTTAAAATATGGAAATATTGCTTCACATATTTCGCATAAAATCTCAATTACTGCAATGTCACACAAAATAGGGAAGAACTAATATTTGTGAATGCATGACAGCTTATTACTTTTGGCTAGATCAAAATGAGCAAAATTATACAAAACACAGCTTAAAAATTCAAAATTACAGAACAGTCTGCAAGACACTCAAGATTGACATACAGCACAAAGAAAATTGACATTTGTTGAAAAGTTAATAGTGTAAACTGTGCTCCAAAATGTCACTGTCCTGTTTTCAGCAAAACTGATTTAATAAATTTCAGTCTTGAAAATTTTTGCTTTTACAAGCTTCTAGTTCTTCTAGAAAAAATGTCAACATTTTTGTTGAAAGTGCTTTTGTTTTGCCAAATCAGAGATTTACAAAACTGCATCTGAGTACTTGAATGAAGATAAAAAGCTTTTTCCTGTTCTTAGGAGCATTTCAATGATCTTAAGCTGATTTCTTTTTCAAAGAGTAAAAGGTTCTGAAACAAGCAGATACCTTTAGAATATTTCTTGAGATCCTGAAATCTTCCATGAATATTTCATGGGAAATAGTGTTCTGTTCTCACTTCCATAAAATGCTGTTGCAGAAACTGAAAAAAAGGAGGTTTACTGCAATCAGCTGGTTAAAAAAGATCGTCGTGCAGACAGATAAATTTGCACTACAGGCCATGTGCAACAAATCATGATTTTACCAAGTGCACAGTCCAATTTTTAAATGCATATAAGGGTAATTACTTAAAAATAATTTTCATTATACCCCACTTGCATACTCATAAACCTCTTCTTCCCTAGCAAACATTCTGTTGGTACATCCTCCTGTTATCAAACTTACAATAGGTATGCTTGTTACTCAGTAATAAGATTTTTCTTACTGTTTACAAATACTGCCAATGAAATTGACCAAGGGTAGCAGTTTACTTTAGCATATTTTTCAGTATTTACTCTCATTAACACTGCAAATGGCTATCATTTCAGAAATAAAGGAAGAAATATTCTTCACAAATACATGGGAAATTTAAATACTAGAAATAGATATGGTACAGTGATGGAATACACAATATTATGTTCCAAAAGAAACTGAAGATACACTGAAGCTACCAACCCAACTTGGGTCTTGATTACTTGTATACAGCCTTTTATGAGTGGGTTTACAGGTGATCAAGACCAGAGTTGGGTTGAAAGATAATGTGTATCTTCCGATTTTGGAATGTAACATTGCACATTTCATCACAACTTATGCTTACAAGTAAGTGGAACCTCAGTTTCCGTGATTATTCAGTTCGAAAAAGTCTGACGAAAACCAAATGCACGAAAACTGAAGCAATATTCCCCATAAGAAATAATGTAAATCCAATTAATCCATTCCAGACACCCAAAAATATTAACAAAAAAACAACAGAATAACTATTTTTACATACAGAAAACAATGAGAAATAAATATAAATGACTAATGAAACAGATAAATGAACATTTAACATAACTTTTACCGTTATTGAAGACTCTTGTTAGCGTATGGAAGATGGTGAGGAGGGGAGAGGTTATTGTTTGGAAGGGGAATCCCCCTCAATAAGGACTTCTGGTATCAAGGCCTTATCTTCCCTTCTTTGTCTTTTACTGGCACTAGGACCAGCTTGAGAGTCACTGGACCTCTGTCGCACAAAAAATCTGTCCACAGAGGTCTGTTTCTGGCATCTCTTTAAGATTTGCCTAAAATGGAACAAGGCATTGTCATTGAACATGTTGCAGACACTGCTTGCAACAGCTTTGTTAGGGTGATATTTCTCCACAAAACTTTGCAACTCACTCCACTTTGCACACATGTCCTTAATGACTAAAGAAGGCACATTCTCCCCTCTCTTCCTCCTCCTCTGAAGCAATTTCCTCAGCTGCCATCTGTTGCTGTTCCAGTTGAAGGTCTTGCAGCTCTTCAGTGGTTAGCTCTTCTCTGTGGTCGTCCACTAAGTCTTCCACATCCTGACCACTCACACCTAACCCCATGGACTTCCTCAAAGACACAATATATTCCACAACATGCGTATGGTCATCAGGGTCAGCCTCAAACCCTTCAAAATCCTTTTGGAGGACACATTCTGGCCACAATTTTCTCCAAGCAGAGTTCATCATCCTGGAAGTCACTCCCTGCCAAGACTTATCAATAAGGCGTATGCAATTGAGGATACTGAAGTGATTCCTCCAGAACTCTCTTAGGGTCAATTCAGTGTCCGAGGTCACTTCAAAGCACATTTGAAACAGCGCTTTGGTGTAAAGTTTTTGAAGTTTGAAATGACCTGCTGGTCCATGGGCTGGATGAGAGGAGTAGTATTAGGGGGCAAGAACTTCACTGTGATGAAACTAAACTCCTCCAACAATTGGTCTTCCAAGCCTGGAGGATGAGCAGGAGCATTGTCCATTACCAGGAGGCACTTGAGTGGCAATTGATTTTTCAGGAGATATTTCTTCACACTCGGGCCAAACACTTCATTGACCCAATCAATGAAAATTCGCCTCGTGACCCATGCCTTAGTGTTAGACTTCCATATCTCACACAATTTACTCTTGATGACATTGTTTTTCTTGAACACTCGGGGATTTTCAGAGTGATACACCAGTAAAGGCTTCACTTTGAAATCCCTACTAGCGTCACCACAGAACAAACGAGTTAGCCTATCCTTCATAGGCTTGTGTCCTGGCAGTGCTTTTTCTTCCTGCATGATGTAGGTCCTCTTTGACATTTTCTTCCAAAAGAGGCCTATTTCGTCACAATTGAAGACTTGTTGGGGAGGAATCCTTCAGCCTCTACGTACTCCTTGAATTCATCAACGAATTCTTCGGCCCCACGTTTGTCTGAACTTGCAGCCTCGCCATGCCTTACCACACTGTGTATGCCAGTTAGCTTCTTAAATTTGTCGAACCAGCCTCTGCTGGCCTTAAATTCACTAACAGCAGCACTCATTCCAGGCATTTTCTTTGCGAGATCCGCATGCAACAGCCTTGCCTTTTCGCAAATTATTGCCTCCGAAACACTATCTCCCGCTAACTGTTTTTCGTTGATCACACCAACAACAACTTCTCAACATCTTCGATTGTTTGCGATCTCTGTTTCATTAGAACATTTACCCCTTTTGCAACATCATCTTCCTTGATTTCTTTTTTCTTCACCAGGATAGAACTGATCATTGATGCGGACTTTCCGTACATCCTGGCGAGATCGGCCACACCACGCCACTTTCGTACTTTGCTACGAGTTCTTTCTTGAATTCTATCATGCTTCTCACCTTCTTTATCAAAGGGCTGGTACTCGGAACTTTCTTTGGCCCCATGATGACTTATTTAGCAGTCGCACTCAATAAACAAGCACAAAAAACAATGGACTACGTTTACGAAATGTTTGGGATGAACACGCAGGGGTGATGCTCACTCAACGAGAAGCAGACTTAGAGTCACGAACGCATGGGATGCTTTGTGTGGGTGCTCGCTGCTTCCGGCGTGGGAAAGGAGTGGCTGAGTCACGCGGGCAGGCGGACGAGATCATTTTCAACTGTACGAAAACTGGGACAGAATTTCGACGAGAAAAGTCGTTGAAAACTGAATCATACGAAAACCAGGGCATACGAAAACTGAGGTTTCACTGTACATTACTTTCAGCAATCAGATTGTACCACTGAATTGCTTTTATTAATAGTTCATTGTTCACCATGTAACATCTCAGATAACCCTAAAATTACATTGGCATGTGGCAGAATTGTATTGTCATTGGTGGTGCAATTGTAGCATGATCAAGCAGAAAACAGGAGATTCACGTTCAATTCCTGCTCCAGGGCTATGCAATTTTTAAGTTCTCTGAGGAGATGTTAGATGGCAAAAAATGAACTAAGTACCACAATGTGATTACTGAAAATATACTGCAAATATCATTTGATCTAAAATCTGCATGGTAAAATACAGTTCCATCAATTCCAACAGGTCATATCTATCATTCAGAAATTCCTCACAGACTGCATAGTTTATAGATCTCAAAAACTCGCACAAGAAAAGGTGACCCACATATGCACGTGAATATGGTAAGTTAACCCAGAAATTATTTTTCAAGATAATCTTAATAGAAATAGGTGCATAAAATTTTTAATACAACTCTGATCAGTCATATTAAAAATTCTGCACTGACTACAAATACCATTGAGAATTGCTAGTCTTGGTTTCATTCTTGCACACACATATCTTTCCAAACTGACTCACCTGGAGGTCTGTGAAACTGAGGAGATTTGGGAGGATGAGGCTCAATGGGACGACGTAGATATCCCTGAGTAGGCTCAGCAGTTAAGTAGCTGTATGTATACACACGACTCAGATCTGTTATAAGGGGATCTTTGTCCAGATAAATACCAGGACTTGTCCTTCCAAACTAAATGTCATGTAAAAAAGGCACAATTAAAAATACTTTTCACATATACTTAAAAAAAAAACCATATACCATAAGATGTTCAATTATTAAAAACAAAATGCACGATTGAAGTTGCTATCTGATGAGTGGTTAGTTTGTCAGAAACATAACCACATTTTGATTAAATGTAATGCATTAAATATCTCTACTGAATCAAGTTGGGCAAGCAACTTGAACTGCATGTACATATTTCATGCAGTTATGCAACATTTTATACTTTACATTCACTATATTCTGTCTGGTAATGGATTTAGTACAAGAAATCATTTTTAGAACAGGGTTTTTTTTTTTTTTTAATTTTATAAAGCTAATGTAATAAGTTGTTTTAGTCAGCATTGTATCACCTATTTACTTAAAATATATAAATCATCTAAGCATATTAGCTTCCACATTACAGAAAATGTTTTGTTTCATAGTGCTAATTTACTGAAAACCTTCATTTTCTTAGTAACACAAAAGAGTTTCAGCACATCCCTCGAAACACAAACATCAAATGATCCACTTTGAAAATCCATCATTCTTGCAAAACCAACCCACTTATAAGCACAAAAGGTCATCAAGTGTTCAAGTGATTTAGATAGTGCACTTCTGACTTCTTGCATTGCTGAGGCCAGGCATGACAAGGATGTTATTTGTCTATCCCGTGCTGGTCCTTGAACCACTGGCCCAAAAGCGGAAATGGACCACAGCCCTTACACAAGCCTTAGAGAAGCTCATGGGCTCATCCATCCCCAGCCCTCCTATAAAAAAAGAAGAGCACAAAGAGTTCTCAAAACCATGTTCATTTGTCAACTATATGTTCATTTCTTTCTTGCCCTCTCACAAATGAACTTCGTAGCACAAATACTCATCTACTTGGAGTAGTTTAGTGTCAGATGAACTACAGACCACCTCCACCACCTAACAAATCATTTTAAAAACTCCCCCTGTTTTGCTTACTATTTTAAAACAGATTTTTATATTTTGCTTCCTTGTTGGTGTCTATTTTTCAAATTCTTCTGTTTTTAAATTCATGATATCATGCAGCAAGTAATTTCTGGAAGGTCCTGATGTGGCATATATGCACATTTAGTATCCTCAGGAGGTAATCCATTATATTTTTATAGGTCCTCATGTGGCCCGTTTTACACTACCCCCACAAAAATTAAGGGGAAAAAAATATTCTTCACAAACACATGCGAAATTCACAAGTACACCATTTTCAGCAGTCAGATTGTAGTACTCAATCACATTTTGTTCACTGTTCACCAAATAACATCTCAGAAAGGTGATTTTTGAATTACATCCATTCCTTAAATCCAGGAATGGGGGTAGGCCAAAAAATCACCCTAGATAACTGTTTCTGGATTTGAAGGAGGCAGCCTTTAAGATGCTACAAGAAACAACATGAATCCTTCAGCTAACACAAACCTGAAGTTGGTTCATATTCCTACTGTAATTGGTTATTTGCAGTTTCTTAGAACTTCATTATCATGGTTTATGTAAATAGTAGCCTGCTTAAATAGAAATAAAGAAATGTGAGTTCAATTCCCATTCCACAGCAACATAATTTTCAAGTTTTCTGAAAGATGTTACATGTGAACAGGGAAATAAAAGCATTTCAATACTGCAATATGATTGCTGAATAACATACACAGTAGTCAATCAGGTTTACTATCACGTGGTAATCTGTCAACATGTTCTCATGTGGCTTGTTTGCATTGTCCTCGCATGGTGATCATTCAACAAGTTTGGACTGCATTAATCTATCATGGATGTACATGGACAAATGATTACATCAATGAGGCTTTTGTCATTAAACTTATATCACTGAATGAAATTTAAGTATTTTTTTATTTTTTTACTTTAGTAATTTTGTTGTTTACTAGCAAGTAATGGGTCTTCATGTAATAAAAAATAATTGGTTTATTCCAGTCCACTTTTGCATATAGATTTGGGGGGGGGGGGGGGTTAAAAGTTTTCTAACTTAACCTTACAAGATAGATTACATCACAATGATTTTGCTAGTGAGGTAATTTATTGCTGGTCCTCCCATTTCCTGCATTATTTCACTATGGAGATAAGCATTGAACCAATCAATAATTGTCATCATCTGTGACTTATGGAATGATACCTTTACTATTAGATACAAATCATTAATTATTGGTTTACTACCTAGTAAGCAAAGATTTACACACTCAAAAGGTTGTGTAAAACATTTTGGTATAGACATTTAATGTTTCCTGAATTAATTTATAGGTGATATTTATTACTTCTCATATTTACTTATCATGGGCAGTTGTACATATCCTGTTAATGAGCTACCTAACAAACTTCAATGTGGTCTCTATTTCATTTAATCTACCAGAGATAATTCAATAAACAATTAAAACTTACTGAACGGTTCATATTTTAAATTGTACTAATAAATTCAAAAAGTTTTTTTCTCTCCTAAACAATGATCTTCAGCATTCTTCAAAGAAAAAAGAAGTTCAACTTAGGTTCGGAGAGTTCATCTAACGAACTAATCGAACCATTAATAGTGGCTTTATGTTATTCTATAGTGTCTGTCACTAATAAAATTGTGACAGAGTACTGTTTCACACGTTATTCATTAGGAAATTGACTACCCGCAGGAGGATGAAATATATAAATTGGTACATTGCAACGTCAATCATGGATTTAATGTTATTAAAATGCACTCGCCTGACTTCTTCGCAGTTGTGTATTCACTTTGGGTTATTGTTGTAGAGCCCGGATATTCATCTTTTTATTCCGAAGGGTTGTCTGTTTGATGAGCGACATAATTTAGGAACAAGAACTGGAGCGAAATCTTGAATCTAGGTAAAATCTTGAACTGAAGTAAAAAGTCGAATTGTAGTAAACACATAACTAGTTGCCACCATGGACAGCATGAAGCAAAGGAAATTCCATGAACAAAAAATGTAAAATATTGTGAAGGAAAGCACGACGTGTTAATGAATTATTGAACGATGGATTTTAAAAGTGCTGTATGACCTCGAAAAGACTAACTAGAACAAGTAAATTGAACAATTCAATGGAAGAGCCAGGTACTCCCCACAGGTAAAATGCCCAGACAGTTTCAACTATTTTATATCATAGTCATCATCGGTGGGTAGTTGCGTGTTGATCGCTCGTTGTTACAAAGCCGGATTCACGTCGCTTTCTCAACCGGACTATGCCACGTCGATGCCGTGTTGCATCATATCTACTGTTCTTATCTGCGCAACTTTATTGCGCCACTGGTAGGGCATTTTCGAATTCATCCAATTGGGTAGGTATCCCGAAATTCGTAGATGTGGGCGCCATCTACTGTCACGGGTATCCAAAATTACTACAGTATTAAGGAACATTATTTTTTGAGATTTTAGTTTATATTTTCTTTTAAGTTACTGTTTGCTTTCCTGCTCAATTAGGTACCTCCACGGATAAGGCAATTCAATAGGGGTATTATTATTGCAATTGTATTTCCTAGTTTTTAAATTTTTTTATATGTTCATTCAGTCTGAATTTGAATCTTTACTTTGTGCTATCAATGTACATTTTATTATTTGTTTGATTGTCAAAACTGCTGCATGTTTAATGGCGTACACTCCGAACGTATGAAACATAATATGCATCTTGCTGAAATGGTAATTGATAATGCTATGTTGCTAACCAATAGAAATAACAAGAAATCCATTCTGGACCGTGCTGGAGTGTACGCTATTCCAACTTGCAGCAGTTTTGACAATCAAACAAATAGTAAAATTTACATTGGTAGCACAAAGCGAAGATTGAAATCCAGACTGAATAGATATTGGAACCATAAAGTAGAAAAAAAACTCTTTGATGCAATATTGTATAGCAAATAATACCGAACCTGATTGGACAAATGCAATAATAAAATGTACTTTGGTAGCACAAAGCGAAGATTCAAATCCAGACTGAATAGATATTGGAACCATAAAGTAGAAAAAAACCTCTTTGATGCAATATTGTATAGCAAATAATACCAAACCCGATTGGACGAATGCAAAAATACTCACCTCACGTCGAACCCATAGTCAGATATTACCCTCAGAGGTACTTGTTATTGAAAAAACTAGGAAATACAATTGCAATAATAATACCCCTATTGAATTGCCTTATCCCTGGAGGTACCTAATTGAGCAGGAAAGCAAACAGTAACTTAAAAAAAATATAAACCAAAGTCTCAAAAATAATGTTCCTTAATAGCAATTTTGGATACCCGTGACAACAGATGGCGCCCACATACATCTACAAATTTTGGGAAACCTACCCGATTGGATGAATTCAAAAACACCCTGCCAGCGGCGCAATAAAAGTTGCGCAGATAAGAACAGTAGATATGATGCAACACTGCGTCGACGTGGCATACTCCGGTTGAGAAAGTGACGTGAATCCGGCTTTGTAATAGTTCAAACTAGTCTGGGCACATTACCTGCGGGAGTACCTGGCTCTTCCACTGAATTGTTCGGTTCACTTGTTCTAGTTCATCGTCTTTTCAAGGTCATATAGCACTTTTCAAAATCCACCGTTCAATAATTCATTACCACTTCATGCTTTCCTTCACGATATTTTACGTTGTTTGTTCATGGAATTTTTATTGCTACATGCTGTCCACAGCGGCAACTAGTTACATGTTTTTACTACAATTTGACTTTTTTTTTACTTCAGTTCATGCTTTTATGTCAATTCATAGTTTTACTTCAGTTCATGATTTTACTGCAATTCAAGATTTTACCCCGATTCAAGATTTCACTCCAGTTCTTGTTCCTAAATTATGTCACTCATCAGACAGACAACCCTTCTGAATAAAAAGATGAACATCCGGGCTCTACCACAATAACCCAAAGTGAATACACAGCTAAGAAGAAGCCAGGCGAGTGCATTTTAATAACACTAAATCCACGATTGAAGTTACAATGTTCCAATTTATATATTTCATCCTCCCGTGGGTAGTCAATTTCCTAATGAATAACGTGTGAAACAGTACTCTGTCCGTAACGATTGTTTTAGTGACAGACACTATAGAATAAAAAAAAGCCCACTTGAGGTTACTAATATAAAGTAATTGGTAAAGATAGAAATGCTCTATAAATTAATTTGCACAACCTGTTTTGATAATTTGTATTTCACTTGACTGCAAAATAATGGAGCTCATTTAATGACATTTAACTGAACAATATTCCTCATAGTTCTTATTAATGCTTTTTCAAGAAATCAGCTGTAATACTATAAATATGGGACTTAACTCTTCATGGAGCTCAGCAACTCTCACTCGTCATGCATAGAATGTAATTGACATATGCAACTTACATTTCTGTTATAAATTGCTCAGAAATTAGTTCTCTTTTGTTTTCTGAGAAGCTGATGATTTCCAACTTTATATAATAGTAATGGTTTATTTTGGGTTACTCACACAAAGTGGAATTTTATGGCGGTCTACACTTCACCTGTGCTTTCCATTCCATACACCAATTTCAACACTGTAATTGAAGGTTCAGTGAAACTAAGAATTTTGAAAATGGACAGCCAATTAAAACCCAGGAATTGTGCCCAATTCCTCATGTGCTCAATCTATCGATTGAAATATTGCATTTATCAAAGATAATTTACTCAAACTTACTGGCTACATATATAATAAGCTAACTTTTTTTTACTTGTGTAAGAAATTTACTCATGTATTACATTAATGAACCATGAGCCATCTACTAGTTTTCTGATCTTACAACAACAAAAAAATTACTGGTCACTAATCAATTACTGCTCACAATTATAGAAAACTTACTAATCATAGGTAGTAATATGGACTGCACAAATAAAGAAACCGGCTATACTTCTTATGTGGTCTCAGCACAACTTCTTAAATATGGCAATGAAGACTTATATGATGAATCACCTTGGTCAACCAATGAAAAAGATAATTAAACGCTCTGCTGTGTCAACCTTTTAAAATCAATATGACACTGAAACATCTGAGGTGTAAAACAGGTTTTTCTTTCCAAGAGATTTAGTTTGGTATATTGTTTCATACATTGCATTTTAGCTTCATCCCCTACCCCAAAAAAAAGAACTGTAGATCACATTGCACCTTTCATTTGTAAATTACATTAAATGTGAAATGCTTGCTACAAGTAGTAACCATTGAACATCTTTTTCCCACATGCAAATTAGCAATGTATGATGTGTAGATATTCATACGTAGCCAAAACCTCCATGATCCTTAATCAGCATTCTTCTCAGAAGGCTCCTAATCACAAACAGCATTTCCTTCAAGCATAAAATTTTCTCTTTTATGCAACCCTTTATCATGTTTATCTCTTCACTCAAAATAGCACACACATCACTCACCTTTATTTATTTCATCTCAAAATCTTCCATCTTAACTCAAGCATAACATATCTGAGATGTATTTATCCATCCCTGATTTTGACCTTTGCATTCATTCCTTTAACATCTCTCACACACAAATCTTACAATGACTTTCTTAAAATCTTTCACCTTTGCCACTTATCACTTTCAGGTTGTCTCTTTGTTGAACTAGCCTTCTCCAGCAAGACAGGCAAAGTGCTTCCCTTACTTGTCCTTATTCACAGAGCCATAAAAATCAGAAGAAAAACTGGGTGATCAATCCAAAACTGATGGTTGAGGTAGGACATCTGAAATAATGATCCTGGAATAAATCTCAAATTAGGATCCCAGGGTTCCCACTCTTTTTCTTCCACAAAAAATAAATACTTTTTAAGAACCTTTACACACCTACCCAAATTTTTTTTAAGGACCTTACCAACTGCATACTCAACAATGATGTGCACAAATATACTTTTACACACAACTTGACTATGCACATTAAAGTATACTCCTGAACTTTGCAATATTCATCCATATAATTTAAGTTTGTGAATGTAATAAACCATAATGTAAGCAATTTAAAAGACAATTCTCTTTGTCAGGTCAGCTTTCCTATCTGAAAAAATAATTACATTCACAATAACGAGGGCATAAAACTGTAGGTAAAGCTAGGAGTTCAACATTTGAAATTTGCACATAATCATCTCACGCAAAACCGAAGTTAAAGTTAAAATTGCATGTTCGAAATTTCAATTTTGCACTTCATCTTCTCATGGTATAACTGAATAATTTTTAATAACACAAGGAACTGTACACCAACTATATATAAGATAGTACAACTATACTAGTTATCTGAATTTATTGGCGTATATAAAATCAAGGTTTCCAAGCTTTCGCACATCAACCAGATGGCTTCCTTGAGAACTTTTTTAACATCAACCAGATGGCTTTCTCAAGCCATCAACCAGATGGCTTGAGAAAGCCATCTGGTTGATGTGCGAAAGCTTGGAAACCTTGATTTTATATACGCCAATAAATTCGGATAACTAATATAGTTGTACTATCTTATGAATAATTTTTATTTGCGTATGCAAAAAGGGTAAATACAAATGTGAAATATCAGTACCAAGAGATGGGTGATGGAGCTTGTTGGGTGGGATCTACTGGATGAGTTTGATTTAGCCCATGGTTCTTAACCTTTTTGAGAAAATTACTTATCTCACACTGTCCCTTGCTTTCACCTGATGCCACATGACATCATAAACATAGCCAACCAGAAGCATTAGTTATATGCACATCATAACTTCTGTATTTTGTGCAGCCAGCTAGGAAAAATAAGTACTTTTTAAGGACTTTTAAAGCACCCTAATAAAAAAAATAAGCACTTTTTAAAGACTTAAGGATTTATAAGGAGTAGACCACATGGGAACCCTGGATTTTTTTTTTCTGTGATACCACACAGAAATAGCCAGCACCTCAACCCATATAAACATTTCAGTTGGGTTTTTTCCTATATGCACTCAATGTGGTAAATGTTACAACTGATTTCAATATACTCATGCTTATTTCCCACAACTCTTCCCCACCACAGTTTTTCTATGTCATTAGGATTGTTACAGTTCCATCTACAAATTAGGTGAATTTCACTTCATGTAATATTAAAAAGCAAACTCTACTCATGGTAACAAGACTGCCACATTTAATCATTACATGAACAATACCTTTCCCCATCCATTAACTTATGTTAAAAAAGTAATTTCAAAAGAAAATAGTAATGCATATAAAATGGATAAAATGAAACAGCTCTAATGCAATTTAAATGTAAATCATAAGATTAATACTCAAAATAAAAATAAAGTCATATGCAGCAATATACTTTTCTCCAAACAACTCCAATAATTAAAAGCAACTCAAATTATCTTTACAGGAAAAATACATAAAACAAAATGAAAGAACTATCAAAAAGCAAAAATAAACAAACCTGTCTGGTGAGTGAACTGTATGGACTGGTGGAGCGGGAACTGGAGAGACTAGGGGAATAGGGAGGAAACTGCGACACAAACAGCAAAATTCAATTAAAAAGCCAAATAGATAAAAAAAAGATAACTATGCAAACAAAAGTAATAAGAGCATTTAATAAAGAAAATAAAAATGCAAAATTATTTCCTGAATATACAAAAACAAGAATATGCTTAATGCTAAATCTGAACTCAGATCATGAAATGCAGAAACCAAACAACTTATCACTAATGTAAGAATAATAATAAAAAAAACATGCAAAATCAAAAAATCATGCATAACTACTTAGATTACCAAGCATAAAGAAACAAAAATTACCAGGAATATTTCACTCTATTAGTGGATCTTTCATTTCTGAAGAATAAACAATTATTGAACAGGATAAAGGTTTCATTCAGAAGAATTTGTACATTGTAACTGATATTCATACTGAGAAACAAGATTGTGCAGAAAACTAGTTCTGGTCATGAAAAATATAGTACAATGTGATTCTAAATATTTGCTATTTAGTTACCTCAAGCATGTTGGTTCATAAAGCAAATAGTATGAATGACAATTTAACAGCAGTTATACATAAACAGAATTTTGCAGATAGCATGGAACTTGTGCTACCCTGAAATACCAATAAACTCAACAGATTTCATTTTTTATCCTAAAGAACTAACTATTATACCACATGAGACATTACACTTCCATGCACTCCTAACTTTATTTTAAGCTTACTCGTTGGTCAAAATGTGCTAATAAATGAACTCCACTCTTTTTTAGTCAACTTCCTCCTGATAACTGATGCCACATGTTACATCAGAAATTAAATCCCAAATTTTGGAAGAGGAGAAATATTATGCAGTTAACCTTTGATTTCCCAAACACAATGTAATTTGTAAAGTATAATATGCCTTTATTAACATATCCATGTGGAGTGGTACCAAGCAAACTTACAATTTTCTAATCTGATTGCATAAAATTTTCTTCTGCTTATCTCTTGAGATGAAAATATGGAATTCAGTTCTCTACCAAGACAACCATATTAGGGGACATTAACATGCATAATGGAAATAGGTTTCCACATTTTATTCATATTATGCACAAATTCAGATAATTTTTTGTCCTTCACACAATAACCTACACTTTACCTCAACTGAATGACACATTGCAACAAGGATATCAGTCATATGCCAAACCACAAATCTTAGATTCATTAATATGGAAAAAGTCAAATAAAACATTAACCAAGAACTCTTAGAAGCTATGCCTTTTAGTTTGTTTATATTTGTTTATATGATTATTTTGGCTTCTGCATGGAAAAAGGCTATACCAGCTCCAAGTGCGACATTATAGACCTTCCACGAGGAACAATGCCACGAATTTTGTATTCAAGTTTTTTTCATGACCTAATGCTTCCTGTTTTTCCACTAATCCCACAGCCTGTGCTTTAGAAGTTTGTTTCATTTGCCAGTATGAAAAAAAAAATTCATTCACTTATCTAAAATTTCTTACAAGGCAAGTTCAAGTCTACATTCAACAAAACTTGTTCTTATATTACAGCAACTGAAACATCTTGAGCAAATAAATTTACTTTAACACACAGATAAATAAAGATTTGCTTCTGTTGAAAGATGCAAAATTAGTGAATAATCAAACAAAAATGCTTTGTTAATATAAATCATCAATATCTTACAAACTTCCCAGATGGTGGTCATTCATTTACGTCTCGCACAAAAGAAAATGGCGACATCTTTCTCACAACCTTATTTATTTGCTAAGGTGATACTCTTGTAAATATCCTTACAAGAAAGCAAATTTATTCTTACTATGTAACTACCTTGGATGATACTAATAAATGTTCAATTACTAATTTTGCATTTTCAGTTATTTCACATCATCCACAAGTTATCTGTTTCTATTTCACTTGTACTTCACAACATGCATCTTCTGTAGATTGCAGAAACTTGTTTATGTATGACATAATTACAAGAAAAAAGTTAAGTGGAATTACTTTCTATACTTCAACTTACTGTTTTATAGTTCTGACAGCTGTTTATGCAAAGCACTACAAAAGGCAATTAAAAAGCAGCTGCTGTCACATCTGAAATCTTTCAGATTAATTAATGACCACCAGTGCTGCTGTTGCCAAAGTCAGTCAGCAAGTCACCTATTTGAAATATGACCCTCAGAACACTGCTATGGAAAAGACTACTGACACTCAAGTAGTGACACTTGATACTTCAAAAGCTTTTGAATAAGTCCAGAATTATTTTCCATTTATGTCTAGCACTGAAAATTCTAAATGAGGTATTTATACACACACTCCCAACACCACTACAATACCCTCATACATACCCCCCACCATAAAAAATCTCAACATTCCTCCATTTGTGGGTGTGTAACACATGAACACACACACTCTGTACATATATATATATATATACTTTTAGCTTTCAAGTATTAGTTTTTTTTTTATTACCTATAGCACAGTAGTCAATAGCAGTAAACATTTACACAAATTCCTCAGCTCAAACTTGAAGTATCTTACACCATATTGCAACATATACTTTTTATTTGACTTCTATTTCCTTGTTGTTCTTGTTCAAAGTCATCCATTGCAACTACAATGCATGTGCACATATCTATTCATTTTAGACTGTTGCAAATTAATTTTTCAGATATACTTCTGAATCATTTCAGCATGCACAAGATTTGTGAAAATATCAGTACCTACTGTTTCAACTGGTGTTAATACTCAACTTTGCTTTAAGCATTCTGCATGGAAGAACTTGGAGAGAAAAAAAAAAAAAAAAAAGAACAAGAACAGCATAAAAACAAAAATGACAGTGCATGGTTTTGGTAAAAATTTTTTTTTTTTTTTTTGCTGGTTTTAATCATTTATAACGATGAAAAATTCAATTTTTCAATTTTTAGATGTTTTCCCCACCTTTAATCTTGTTTCAAGTTAATGTTCTGATGATGCTGTTTCTGTTGTTGCATATGTATTTTGAATCAATCTAGCTGTTGTCTAATCTTTTTTACATATTGGTAACCCTCTCCAGTTGAAGTTAAGTGACCATGAACAATGGATTTCACACTGCTCAAAATGTGAGAATAGTCTGTGGTATAGATTAAATACAGCTTAAAATCTCAATGTTGAATTTCAATATGTTTCTCGAATCTGTGGTTGCACTGTGTGCTTTTTAAACTTCTAATGTTTTTATCTCTTGGTGATTATCACATACAAATTAGCAAAAACTCAGTAAGTACCTACTGTGCAAACCTGTGTAGAACATTAGAATTCTTCTTGAAATAGTCAAATCACGTGTAAATTACATTGAAAATTATAAGCGGGATGTTTCGGTAGCGACTTCTACCTTCATCAGCCATGGAATGAGACATGGTAAAAACATCAGTTGCCAGATTCCAAAATCGCTTTCCAAATAATAGGGATGTTAAAAGGTGTGTCAGTATTGCAGGTGTTAGGGGTAAGGTAGATTTCAATGCTTTCGTGGTACCTGAGGGCAAGCAGATTGCTGAACGGGGCGATCCGCTTAACATTTTGACAATCGGGAATTGTGGGCGTATCGCTGATGGTTAAAATTGAAAGGGAGTTGGAAGGACTGCCTTTCTTAACATCAGCGATATGTTCCATCAATCGCCGGTTTATGCTATGGTAAGTACTACCAATATAGTGGGTAATGCCTGTGGAAGTGTTGATAGGGATAGAGTAGACACCTTGCAACTCTAGGGGTTTATTGGAATCGACCAAGGACTTTATCCAGAAACTCCCTTCTTCCATCAATCCTCAAGATTTCCTGCACACCTTTGACGAGGATTCATTATTTCCTTCCGTTCCTTTCTTTGATACCTACATGCTCATGGTCAAAAAACTAATGGAGCACCAAGAACTTCCTGGAGAGCTCAAAGATCTTTAGGACTGTTTTGATTCATTGGAAAAGTATTCCTGTTTTGTATATAATGGTATCTACTACCAACAAAAACAAGGCGTACCTATGGGCTCTCCTCTTCCCCCCCTACTTGCCAAAATTTATTTGCAGAATACTGAAGCATTGTTGCCCCATCCCTCTTAAAACCCACCATTTGATTGCAGTATGTGGACGGCAACATCATTATTTGGCCACGCCATAAACACACTGTTTGAACTCATGTCCTCCATAACTTCGAAATTCCTGCATATAAAATTTTCTTCCCAAGAACAGGTTGACAAAAATATTAGTTTTCTGGATGCCAACATCAACCCAGACTTCTCCCTTGGCCTCTCGGTTTACAGGAAGCCTTCTGCCACCAATAATATCATCCCTTACCATTCTTGCACCTTTGAAAAATACAAATTGTCTGCTCTAAAGTCATACATTCACAGAGCCAACCTTATTTGCAACAGCCATTCTGCTCTTCAAAAAGAATATCAGAAAATCATCAACATTGGCAAATTGCATGGCTTTCTATTCCTCTTAGTACATAGACTAAGAGTTTTGAATCACAGAATAGATCTAGTTTACTGCCTGAACCTTCCACTTCAAGCGTGTGGATACAACTCGCCAAAACCCGCGATCGTCAGAATTCTGATGTCACAATGATTTGAATGTTTACGCTCCATTCATCCCGAGAAAGCCGAGCCAAACGCTCTGCAAAACTATAGTCGATGTATAATAAACATTTTATTGTGCGAAACGTTATTATTCTACCTTCCACCACCCATCAGTTTGTTGGCACTTTGCCCTTTAGCCTGTCCTTCACTCACAAAAAGTTTGCTGTATTTTCAGGTCTCTTGGCTACAAGATTGCAGTCAAACCACCTCCACATCTTCTCAACCTCATCCTTAAAGACAGATCCCAATAAACCCCTACAGTTACAAGGTGCCTACTCTATCCCTATCAACACTTCCACAGGCATTACCCACTATATTGGTAGTACTTACATGGAACATGTCGCTGATGTTAAGAAAGGCAGCCCTTCCACCTCCCTTTCAATTTTAACCATCAGCGATACGTCCACGATTCCTGATTGGCAAAATGTTAAGCGGATCGCCCCGTTCAGCAATCGGCATGCCCTCAGGTACTGCGAAAGCATTGAAATCTACCTTACCCCTAACACCTGCAATACTGACGCACCTTTTAGCATCCCTATTGTATGGAAAGCGATTTTGAAATCTGGCAACATCTGATGTTTTTACCATGTGTCTCATTCTATGGCTGATGAAGGTAGAAGTCACTACTGAAATGTCCCGCTTATAATTTTCAACATAAGTGTGATTTGACAATTTCAAGATTTCAAATGTGTGTGTGTTACGTGTTTTCCTGCCAATTCTTCTCACTATGATACATATCACAAAGCTGTTCTCTGAGATTCAGAGGTTAGCTCCAAAAAGAAATACAAACTTCCAGATATTTTTACTTATTGTTGTCGTATCAAACTTCTCCATTTACGGCAATCTTGGCATACAACTCGTGCTTCACCGATATCCATTACACGCCGTACACAAGATCTTTTATACTTCATACTCGTAATCTTTTTCTCATGCAGACACTCCTGAATCTGATCCACCCATGTCTTCCTTGGCCTTCCTCTGCCTTTCCTTCCTGCCACTTGGGCTGAAAAGATGTTCTTAGTAAGCATTTCATCACTCATTCTTTCAACATGGCCAAACCACCGAAGCATATTGGTCTCCACCTTGCTAATAACATTTTGCTTCACATCACACAACTGCAATACATCTTCATTCCTCACACAATCGGATCGTGTCTTGCCACAAACCCCACGTAAGTAACTCATTTCTCCAGCACACAAACGACTCCTATGTTTCATCTGCAGTACCCAGGTTTCACTGCCATACATCAGAGTAGGAACAATTACTGTTTCATACGCAGCCATGCGGGACTCTCTAGAGAACCCATCATAACTGTGAAAACCTCCCAGAGCAGCTATGACTTTTAAAGAAGAATTCACTCGCCTACTGATTTCACCATCCAACTTGTTCCGTCTGTCAAACATGCTTCCTAAACACACAAACTCACTCACCTGGTCAATCACAGTGCCATTTATACTTACATTACATTCAGTGTTAAACATTCCTCTCTCAAACACCATAAACTTTGGGTTTTCCCTTATTTATACTCAGTTTGAATTTCACGCAAACTTCGCGAATCCGAGTCAACATACGCTGCAACTCACTTTTGCTCTCTGCCAACAGGACAGTGTCATCAGCATACAGCAATCTGCACACATTGATATCACCAAGACATAAACCACTTATCTATTTTTTTTTTTTGAAGATGACAATCCGTTTTTTGGCGTAAATGTGACAAGGATGATCTGACTTACCATCCTTGGCACATTTACGCCAAAAAACGGATTGTCATCTTCAAAATTTGTATTATATGGCGTAATCCCGTATCTCTTTCACCACTTATCTATTTTGGCATCACACATGCATGTGTCCATAAATACATTAAACAGCCATGGTGACATTACACAACCTTGTTTAACTCCTGCACCAATGAAAAACCATTTTGATAAAACACCATTCACTCGTACACAAGCTCTACTACCAGCATACATGGCTTTTACACTATTAGATTCCCAGTAACACCATATTCATTCAATACCTTCCACAAAAGTGTCCTATTCACTCGGTCATAAGCTTTCTCTAAATCTATGAAGGCAGTAAAAACTTTCTTCCCAACAGCCAGATACTTTTCAATTATCGTGCGTAATGGAAAAATCTTGTTAGTGCAGCCTTTACCAGGCATAAAACCATTCTGAACATCCCACACATTCAATGATGTAAGACCCCGTACTTTTTCAATAACAACCTTACCAAACACTTTCCCTGGCACACTCAGTAGGCTAATACCACGATAGTTCTTGCATTCAGTCTGATCACCTTTTCTCTTATACAAAGGAACCTGTGTAGAAATCAATTACTGTCGACAAATGTGATTAATAAAAAAAAAAGGGGGGGGGGGAAGGGGACAATAAAATTTATCACAACACAGTAGCAAAAGTGTGAATTGACTGCCATTAAGAATTAAGAACTTTCTTTCTAAACACACAGAACCATAGAAAAATTGTGCAGTCATCAATCAGGTTTTCATTTTCCCAATACACAAAAATACATAAGATACACATTACCGACCTTAATTATTTCCTATAAGACAAAAAATGGCAACATTTCACTCAATATTAGTCTAAAAAGTATGCATTTTCATGACAAACATGTGTCATTCCTGTCTGATTAACAATGACCAAAATAACTTGATTTGATATCCTGTTACATTCAGAGTCTGTCTAGCAAAAAATGTGAACAGAAAAAAGTATCTAAATAGTTCAAACCACAAATAGTAATGTCACATATTTACAGTGCGACTGGTTTAGGCCTATGTGCAAAATTTACTTAGTCCCTATTTTACTTTTTTTTTTTTAATTGGAAGTTTAACGACCACCGTGAGCAACTCAGTGGGCTATAAGCAGTCGCCCACCACTAATTTAGGGCCACTGGTTCCAGGGAAAGGGAAGACCCAGCCCCGTAAGACAAACATCTATGCCTTACCGGGATTCGAACCCGGGCCCATCTTAGACGAATGATCAGAAGCCATCGCTTAGACCACTGCGCCACCGGGGCGGCCTATTTTATTTTCCCTTTAAACCTCTTTCTCTCTCTGCCAAGAGCTTCAATACCAGAGAAATTTTAAATTTTTTTCTATCTTGAACTTTTATTTATGTCTTAACTTCTTCCAAGTTCTTTTGTCTTCACAGATGTTTCTGGCCTCTAGATTTTTATCAAGGTCTGTTCCAAATGTTTAGATATTGTATATAAAGATTTGTTTACACAGGAAAAATTTAAACATAGTTGTCAGTTATTGAATTACAAACTTTTCATTATGTATTTAGCAACCCAGCAAAAACAAATGTTGGGAAACTGCTGGCCACCAGCTGGCAGTGGTGGGTCACTGCTGGCTGAAATCTGCCACTCACAGCATGGTAGCAGCGATTGATTGCCCTGCAATATTGCCATGAACTGCGGGCCACCAAACAAGTGGCACTAGCGGCCCGTAGCTGGCAACTGATGCAACCCCAACATGATGTGGAAGCAACGGGATTGCGCATGCACAGAAGCAACATGTGCTGTGTCTCTTGTGGTACCAGTCACTTGAATAAGACGTTATTGCCATGGTATTATTTTAGTGGATGTTAAGAGAGGAAAAAAAGGCATATGTAGAGGCGAATTAATTTCCTAATGAAATGCCAAGTCGACGAATAATACTGTCAGAAGAAAAATATATAAATAATTATTAATGAACTGTAAGAAATAGTCAATTACCCTCGTGCATTTATAGAAACTCATTTTGTAGTAAAATCCCTGCACTAACACACAAAGAATCAAGAATACAGACAGCCATGAAAAACACCCAGTCCATTCCCATGAATAATAACAAGGAATAGTTTGTGTAATCTTCTGTTTTAACATACACTACTACTTTGAACAAAAGTCCCGGAAAAACATTTTAAAAAATGTTATGTTGGAAAAAAATAAAAATTATACCCATACAAAATTTATCATTTGGAAAAAAAAAAAAAGCAAAGCTATGTGGATATAATGTACTCCTCCATGGGTTAAATACACAAGACTGGAGGAATTCACTGCTAAAAATAACCAAATGTAAAATAAAATATCTTTCCTCTTTAAAACATGTGTAGCTTTGGACTGTGGAAAGGTAAGATACAACGTTAAAAATGTAACAGAATGGGACATGAATGGGCAAATATATTAAACAATCGCCTTTGAAGACCACAAGGACAGCGCAAAACTTTGAAAAGTGCCTTTAAGTCGGTACACTTGTTGAAAATGAGTGAAGTTCCCTTAAGGTAAATAAAAACAATCGTCTTGAATTATATATAACAATTGTTACGCTGAAAAAATAAATTTATGAATTATATGAAACTGATATTTATGAAAAATACCTTGCAATATTGTAAAATCAAAAAGAGCATTGTTAGTTTCACACCACGCTGGAAAGAGGCTCAGCTTCAAAGCAAAGACTTGTGCATGGCAAATCAGTGTAGTCGGCAGAGTGCTCGCTTCACACGAAGACTGTAATTGGTTCATTTCCAGCCACATCCAAACTGGGGTTTTTCAGGACCTGTCGAGAAAATTTTCCCAGTGCGGTTTCGTTATGCAGAAGTTTGGTAAAAGGAGAAGAAAAAAAAGTAGTTGTGGCTTTAGAAAATTGCGGGTTATATATATATCATCATCATTGTCAACCATTATCAATCCACTGCTGAACAAAGGTCTCCCCAAGTTTCCTCCACAACGGTCTGTCTTGTGCCAGTCTCCTCCATGTCACTCCCGCATATTTACGAATTTCATCCACCCATCTCCCATGTGGTCTTTTTCTGGGTCTTTTCCTGTCCCTTGGAATCCAATCTAAAATTTCGGCTGTCCATCTATGGTCTGTCCTTCTGGCAGTATGTCCAGCCCATTGCCATTTCAGGGATTTAACCCTGATCATGATGTCTTCCACTCTCGTCATTTTTCGGATCCACGAGTTTCTCTTCTTATCTCTCCTGGTTATACCAAGCATGCACCTCTCCATGCTTCTTTGAGTTGTCTGCAACCTCTGTATGTCTCTTTTAGTTAAGGTCCACATCTCTGCACCATACGTAAGCACTGGAAGGATGCATTGATCAAACACTTTTCTTTTAAGACATAATGGCATATTGCTCTTGAAAATTATGCTGTTTCTTCCAAAAGCTCTCCAGGCAAGTTTTGTACGCCGATTAATTTCTTCATCAATGTGACCCTCACTTGATATCTGCTGTCCAAGATAAACATACGTATCTGTTATCTCCAGTTTTTCTCCATCAATCGATAAATCTTCATTTCTTGTAAAAGCATTGAACATCACTTTTGTCTTCTGAAAGTTCATTTTTAATCCCACTTCTTTACTCTTGTCAGCAAGTTCCTGGATCATACTCTGCAGCTCTGATGGGGTAATTGCGAAAATGACTACGTCATCAGCAAAACGAAGGTGGGTTAGATAATCTCCATTAATCTTTATCCCTTTGTTTTCCCAGTTCAGTGATTGAAAGACATTTTCCAATGTGGCATTAAAGAGCTTCGGAGATATGGTGTCACCTTGTCTCACTCCCTTTCCAATTTTTATGTGTGTTGTATTTTCAAAATATATATATATATATAGGCTAATACTGGGAAATTGGCAGGCAAAATTCGGCAAGCCATCAGTTATGTTACGTGATTGCTGGCTGCCACTGCTGGGAAACCAGCAGACCACATTAGACCAGCCATCAATTTCTGGCATGTGCTTGAAGGGCTGCTAAAGGGTCACTTGTGGCAGTCACTGCCGGTGATGGATAACTGATGGCCCTGTTCTGGCATATGACAACTGATGGGGTGCCAACTGTTGGCTAGCTGCTGGCCTGAACTGCTGGCCCATGTGGTGGCTGCCGGGACATTTTATTGATGGTTTGGCGGCGGCAACATAGTGCTGGGCCACTGTTAGCTTGAGTGCTGACCCAGCAACACTGTTTTTGTAGGGAATTTATTCTTTTTTAATTAGGTTGTTGAAAACCCTATTTATGTGTTTTGTAGGTTCATTGATGAACTGTTTTTTTTTTTTTTTAATGTAAGAACTTTAGTCTCTTGTTTTTATGAGGCTCATAGTACAATATTTTAATTTTTTGCCATAAAGGTTACATTTGCATAAGTGTACGATTTGCCAAAACACTATTTTGTTCTTAATAGCTTTTTCGTGTTCCTTAATTCTGAGTTCCAGTTTGAGATGTTTGTCCTATATAATTACTGTTGAAGTCCAGTGGAATTTGATATATAACATTTTTTCTTTACATCTTGTAACAGTTCCATAATATACCTACAAAACAAATAGGATTTTCAAAAATCTAATTCAAAAAGAATAGAATAACTAAACACATAATGAAAAGTTTTTAATATAATAACTGATAATAACTGGCAACTGTTTAAATTCTACCTGTGTAAACAAATCTTTATATACAGTTTCTACACATTAAGAACAGGCCTTGAAAAAAAAAACTAGAGGCCAGAAACATCTGTGAAAACAAAAGAATGCAGAGGAAGTGAAGATATAAAAGGAAAGTTCAAGATAGAAGAGAATTAAGTATATTAAGCTGTGTAAAGCTTTAAGAGGTTTAATTCCCAAGAATGTTTTTCAAATATAACCAATTTTTTGCATCATGAAATACTTATAAGTAAAATGAGAATACTTACAGGGCCATCAACAATTCCATTTGTTTTGTGGTCATCTATCAACCCATCGTCTATTTTACCATCTGGTGATGGTCCACAACGAGGATGCCATATTGCACCACCTTTAATAACATTAGAAAATTAGTGTTCTAATTAAATACTTACGTTTTAACATATTTCTATCTTTCCTAACGCAATTAATTTTTCTCTTGTATTTAGTAGACACATCCCCTCATGAAATCATATGGATCCTTCCATATTTTTGCAAGACACCCGCCAATATAAAATTTCAACAGAAACTGATATACAGTATGATACATACATGATACAAATTCTCTGAAAATTATGTTTATTGTTTCATTACATCCTGAGCAATAACCCCAATGTAAATTTGGAGTACATGTCAAAGCTAACAGATCATATGCAATTTAAAAGTACTGTGTTAAAATATTTACATTACTCTATACCTAATCAGTTATGTAACTTAATTTTTCTTCTGAATTATCTGTTTGGTCTATATATTTAGTAAAAAAAAAAATTCTTTACTGTTTCTGCTGCTCTATAACATTACAATATTCTGAACTTTATACCTAAAAAAAAATTTGAAAAGTGCAGCCATGAATGGACTTTTTCAAAAAGTGACATCTCTTGAAACAAGTCAAAAAGATTAAATTAAACCACTGAGATCTGTTGCCCAAGTGTAAATATGTTTTGCACATTTCTGTGTATATCTATTAATGATGCTGAATTTGAGCAAGGCTAGCTGCTTGAGTGAGTGATGACCAGAAGTGTGTATTGGTATCAAGCAAGCTGCCTGTTCAATAGGCTGTACCAAAAGAAGTCCAGTCAAAAGTGTTAACCAGAACTGCAAGAGCAGTATGTTAGAACCAAGATCCTCGTTAATAAGATATGACCTGCCCGATGAGAACTTGTTCTTGTCCGCTGGGTGTTTCCAGAATTTGCCGCATGGATCGCAGTACAACAGTGGTACGAGGATCTCGGTCGGCGGATGTAACATCGTGATTTTCAAATTTTCATCGATGCTTCGTTCGTTACCGCCGCGTTCATTCTGGAGTTAAGCAAAACTCATTAAACTATTGTGTTTTTAATGATGAGTTACTGTAGTATCCCATTTTGCAGATTAGATAAAAAGGAACTTAGGGCGAAGTGGTTAAAAACTATTTCTCGGAAAGGTAAGCCTATTTTTGTTTAGCCGTCAACACATTATAAGTGTGTAGATTTGGATCTCAAAGCGATACAAGTGGTGCATGCGTGTCAATGCAACCTTATATACATATATTTGGCAGTAATTTTTCAAAATATAATGTATTCATTAAGAAAGTCAAACTTTTTCTCCCTTCACCTTTTCCATCTGTTACAGCCCAATGTATATGCTATACTATTTTCAGATATATGGCACCTTAATGTTCTACATTCATTCAGCTAGATAAACTCTGCTGCTCATCAATAAGATATTCAGCTTGTTAATATTTTTTTTAATACAAAATCATATTATTTGATACTAGTTTAGCAGGTCAAATATCCCCCATGCATTTACTGTATTTTCAATCAATTTAATGTCACTCAAGTTGAAAGAGCGAGGGAATATGAACTTCCATTGTGCATAGCTTTTATCGATTATGAAAAAGCCTTTGATTCGGTGAAACCATCAGCAGTTACAATGGCTCTGAAATCCTGTGGTATTGAAGATGCATACATTAATATTATTAATGACATCTATGAAAAAGCAAGTGGCTATGAAAAAGATTTGGCTGTTTGAAAATACAACACATAAAAATTGGAAAGGGAGTGAGACAAGGTGACACCATATCTCCGAAGCTCTTTAATGCCAATTGGAAAATGTCTTTCAATCACTGAACTGAGAAAACAAAGGGATAAAGATTAATGGAGATTATCTAACCCACCTTCGTTTTGCTGATGACGTAGTCATTTTTGCTACTACCCCATCAGAGCTGCAGAGTATGATCCGGGAACTTGCTGACAGATTATAGAAGTGGGATTAAAAATGAACTTTCAGAAGACAAAAGTGATGTTTAATGCTTTTACAAGAAATGAAGATTTATCGATTGATGGAGAAAAGCTGGAGATAACAGACACATACGTTTACCTTGGACAGCAGATATCAAGTGAGGGTCACATTAATGAAGAAATTTATCTGCATACAAAACTTGCCTGGAGAGCTTTTGGAAGAAACAGCATAATTTTCAAAGAGCAATATGCCATTATGTCTTAAAAGAAAAGTGTTTGATCAATGCATCCTTCCAGTGCTTACGTATGGTGCAGAGACTTGGACCTTAACTAAAAGAGACATACAAAGGCTGCAGACAACTCAAAGAAGCATGCAGGGTACATGCTTGGTGTAACCAGGAGAGATAAGAGGAACTCGTGGATCCGAAAAATGACAAGAGTGGAAGACATCATGATCAGAGTTAAATCCCTGAAATGGCAATGGGCTGGACATACTGCCAGAAGGACAGACCATCGATGGACAGCCGAAATTTTAGATTGGATTCCAAGGGACAGGAAAAGACCCAGAAGAAGACCACATGGGAGATGGGTGGATGAAATTCGAAAATATGCGCGAGTGATATGGAGAAAATTGGCACAAGACAGACCGTTGTGGAGGAAACTTGGGGAGACCTTCGTCCAGCAGTGGATTGATAATGGTTGACAATGATATATCTGAAGAGCAAAACTGAAAACTAAGGAAAAACTTTAGAATTTAAAACGAAAGTTGCAAAATAACCTGAAGATCAAAACGCGCAACGCAGCAGTTTTGAAAATTCAGAATTCACATTCTATTAAGAAGAGACCTAAGCAAAAAAAATATATATTTTTTGACTCATATATATATATATATATATATATATATATATATATATATATATATATATATATATTAATTTATGCATGCTTTTCTTCAAATTAAAAGTTAAAAGGATTAAATCTTACATGGATACTTCAATGAAGGTATGTTACATTACATTAAGTTTAATTTCTTTCTCCTTTTGCATGCTGCGATGATGTGAAAACTTTTACACTTCGCCATTCGTCTGCATTTTGCTTGGCCTTCATTCACTGTGAGTATCGTTATCGGCCAACAAGAGGTGAGCACCGAGTCTGACAACTTCAAGAGCTGCAGCACTGTTCAACAGTTTACTACCCAATGCAACAGAGGTCAACCTGGAACAGTACCTGTCATGAACATTCGTCACACACTTGCATGTATTGGCTACAACAACAGATGACCTCAATGACATTCTCTCTCCAGCCACAGTTTGTCAGTGCAAAAGATTCACCTGGTGAAAAGATCATGCAAGTTGGATGTTAGATGACTGGAAAAAAAGTGTATTGGTCTGATGAGTCACATTTTTTTCTTCTTGTACATACAGACTTGCCAACTTTCAAGAATTGAAATTCGCAAAACATTTCCAGTGAACTTTTAATCAACATGTTCGACTGACTGATGTATCGAAAGTACTGATTAAAAGTATCGGACATGTCGATTAAAAGTAGATATGTTGTGCAAATCATTAGTCAGTTTTAATAGGTTAAATATGCTATAAGGTATTTGGCACCATTGCCAGCTTACTGCAATTAAAAAAATGCAATCGATACATAATTCTCATTAGTCAGCTACCATTAAAGCTACATACATAGAAATTCCATTTGCAACTGAGAAATTGTGATTGCAGTAACTTTTCACTTTAACTGGTGTTTTGATTATATTTTTGTGCTTACATATCAGAAAATCTTATGTGAGACATTTTTCATTTCAAGTTAGTGAAATTGGAATCAGGTAAATCAGAATATTCAGGCGTGGTGGTCCTTTAGCCTAGTTATTCTCTCCTCAAAATTGCAATAATCTGAAAAAAAGAAACAATAGAAATCTGTCAAATGTGTTGTTCGTAAAATAACTAAAGAGTGTAGAGTTTCTGTAAATTTTATGGGTAAACTGTAAAACTTGGCAGGTATGTACGTGTATGGCGCTAACAACACGAGGCACTCTATTCATCCTGCATGATCTTCACAAAGCAAGCAGGCAAAGGCAGTTGTATGACGTGGGGCATGTTTACCTGGCAAGAACTTGGACCCCTGGTGCATGTGGAACAACGTATGACTGGAGCCCACTATCTTGAATTGCTTGCTCACTCTGTACAATGTCGCGTTTTTTCCCATATGGCGACTGTGTCTTCCAAGATAATGCGCAGAGCCACAAGTTCAATGTTGTGCAGGAATGGTTTGAGAAACACAATTCAGACTTCCAGCATAACAATTGGACTCAGAACTCCTCTGATATCAATCCCATAGAGCACTTGTTGGACACTATGGAATGGTATACAAGGCATCTATATACACCAATCACCTCTACACCTGCATTGAAGGCCGCTTTACACACAGCTTGGTTGGCCATACCTCCCAACCGCTTCTGGCATCTTATTGAAACAATGCCACATCGGATAGCTTCTGTACTGAGGGTGAAAGGAGGACCTACAAATTATGAGTATTGGATAGGTCAATCAAACAGAAGTCATCACTCTTTCCATGTTTATAAGCGAGTCACTGAAAAATTCTCATTGGCCGCCACCGGGAATCGAACCCAGGGTCTTCCAGTTATGCGCCGGACATGCTTCCACTGTACCACGGCGGCCTCTAATTCCTTCAGACTCGCTAGCATACACTGACTGCCAAGTCACTTGACAGGTTGTTTCTTGGAGCCCTGCACAATGCTGGGGATTCACCAATGATGGTAAGCAGCAACTGAACAAATATGTCCAGCACATAACTCAATCCCATAGAGCACTTGTTGGACACTATGGAATGGTATATAAGGCATCTAGATACACCAATCACCTCTATACCTGCATTGAAGGCCGCTTTACACACAGCTTGGTTGGCCATACCTCCCAACCGCTTCTGGCATCTTATTGAAACAATGCCACATCGGATAGCTTCTGTACTGAGGGTGAAAGGAGGACCTACAAATTATGAGTATTGGATAGGTCAATCAAACAGAAGTCATCGCTCTTTCCACGTTTATAAGCGAGTCACTGAAAAATTCTCATTGGCTGCCAACCGGGAATCGAACCCAAGGTCTTCCAGTTATGCGCCGGACATGCTTCCACTGCACCACGGCGGCCTCGAATTCCTTCAGACTCGCTCGCATACACTGACTGCCAAGCGACTTGACAGGTTGCTTCTTGGAACACCGCACAATGCTGGGGATTCACCAATGATGGTAAGCAGCAACTGAACAAATATGTCCGGCACATAACTGGAAGACCCTGGGTTCGATTCCCGGTGGCAGCCAATGAGGAATTTTTCTGCGACTCACTTATAAATGTGGAAAGAGTGATGACTTCTGTTTGATGTTCCTAGTCCACGTCAAATGTGTGCATTAATTATTCATTGGCCTTCTAGTTATTTGTTCAGTTGCTGCTTACCATCTTTGGTGAATCCCCAGCATTGTGCGGGGCTCCAAGAAGCAACCTGCCAAGTGGCTTGGCAGTCAGTGTATGCGAGTCTGGAGGAATTAGAGGCTGCTGTGGTGCAGCAGAAGCATGTCTGGCACGTAACTGGAAGACCCTGGGTTTGATTCTCAGTGGTGGCCAATAAGAATTTTTCCGTGACTTACATATAAACATGGAAAGAGCTATGACTTCTGTTTGTTGTTCCTAGTCCATGTCAAATGTTAGTATTAGATAGGTGGTCATAATTCAGTGATCACTCAGTGTATATGTCGAATTTATAACAGTTTTAGAATCCAAAATTTTTCAGCTGAACAAACAACCTATCATCACAGGTTTAAATTCTACAAGACTTTCTTTTAGAAGTTTTATCTGATAGAAATATCCTATACTGTATGTCAAAGAAATAATCCCAAAACAATGTGGAAGGCAAATAAGTTCTTTACCTTTAGGACACATATCATTGAAAACAGCAGGCTTCATGCAAAAACAACCACAATAGAATTAAATGAAAGAAAACAGAGTTACATATACAGTAATAAATTCTTTTAACTGGAAGCGTTCAACTATTCTATAATCTTGATTGCCTGCAATCAAGTGAATCAGAGGATATGTTGCCAGAACTATGATGAGAATGAAAGGTGCAGGAACTGTTGCCAGATTTTATTAGGAGAGACCTACCTACTTAAAAATCTGGCAACAGTTCCTACACCTCCAATTCCTATTGTAGTTCTGGCAACCAGTCCTCCGATGCAGTTGATCATAGGTGATCAAGACCTTAGAAAAGTTGAAAGTATCCGCTAAAAATAATTTTATTACTATATACTGTACATAACTGTGTTCTCACTTAATTCTATTGTCTGTTTTATTATATATCTGTAACCACATCACCCATGTTGCCAACTCCTCAAAAAAGTCTGAATGACATTCTGGGGAAGGGCTCAGCCTGCATCTCCTCATTTCCAGGACAACATTATACAATTCAGGACAATTATTCAGATTTTACAAACACATCATAGTGGGTGATATATATACTGCTATCTTAACTTCAAAGGGCTCAGAAGTGACATGGCCATTTTAAAAGGTTCATATATGAAAATTACTTTGGTATCCTCAAAATAAAACTTATGAAAATGAATATTACAAACAAAGCTATTTCTGTAATTCTCTTAGTAAAAGAGATGTAATGCTTTGTGCATATGCTGTATCCATACTAAATTAGTTTTAAAAGGGATGATTCCATTATGTACACCATTATTTAAGATTTAAACTAATTGAGGTAAACTCACTTTTACGGGTTTATTCTTTTTACTAATATTTCAAGCATGTGTATTTATACAAGTGCTTGAAATGTTAGTAAGAGGAATAAACCTGTAAAGGTGAGTTTACTTCAACTGGTTTAAATACAACTGAGTTAATGAAGGACAATTCAAGAATTGTATATTTTCGAGTTGTTGCACTTTTAGTACATTATTTTAGAGTTTAATTCTCACATTTAATTCAGAATGTATGATATGAACTATTTATTTTTGAGGATATAACTGAAGATTACATTTTTTTAGATATTTTATGCAAAAATGTAGCTACTAAGCCACTCCATTTGCTTACAGTGTTCTAAAGATTACTGTAATAATTATATCAGTTACAAATTAAATTTTCATAACCACATCTGGCACTTTCACCAGAGAGTACAAGACATTTTACCTTGAAGATACATTTCTTCCCCATCTCCAAATGGATCACCACACTTTGAGCAACGAGCACAAGTAGGATGGAAGTGGTGGCTATCACCTGCCTGCATGAAAAAATGAACTTAATTGGGTTAACTACATAGCATTTTTCTTTTTACAGCACTGAATATTACATAATTCAGAGTTTTGAAATTTAATGGAATAATTATTAAGATCCACAGTGAGTTAAGTTATTTGACAGGTGCCTTTTGAAAAAATAATACTCTAAAAATTAAATTGTTGTGTAATCTCATGCAACTTTTATAATGACAAAACAAAACAGTTTTGATATCACTAAAATACTACACATGAAGCTTTGTAGCATGCAAATAGCTACAAAGTTCCACTTTATTCACATATTTATGCACATATGAACAGCTTTTGTGGGGGAAAGCATGGTTAGAAGATTTATGATTAATTTTATATACTCATACAACCATAAGCTGTCATCCAGTGCTTAATTATCCAATAAATAGAAATACCAATATTTAGAAATTATCAATTTTCAATTAAAAACATAGTGAGTTGCAATGTATGTTGTCCCAGATGTACAAAGTTTGAAATTCAAACAATATAAACAAAAGAAAAACCAAAGCTATGATTTTAGAGTGAGGATCTATTAGTACTGAAAGCAAGATCAGTCTAAATGGCACAGAGATACACCTGCTGAATGAATGTGTGTATTTAGGAGGAATGTTTGACAGAGAAATTAAATGGTGAAATTATTAGGCAACTGAATTCATCTTTGAAAGTCTCAGCTGCTTTAGAAGGATTTCACAGGAATGATGGATTCTCAAGAAAGTTCTGAATGGCAGGTTATGAAAATGCAATTGTTCCTACTCTGATGTGAGACAGTGAAACACCTGAGTACTGCAGAAGAAACAGAGGAGTCATTTGTGTGCTAGAGAGATGCATAACTTCCAGGGGATTTGTGGCAAGACACGTTCTGAGCATGTGAGAAATGAAGATGTGTTGCAGATGTGTAGTGTGAAGCAAAATGTTGTTAGTAAGATGGAGACAAATATTCTGAGGGGGTTTGGCCATGCTGAAAGAATGAGTGGTGAGATGCTTACTAAGAGAATTTATTCAGCCCAAGTGGCAGGAAAGAAAGGTAGAGGAAGGCCAAGGAAATCATGGAAGGGCCAGATTAATGATGTTTGCATAAGAAAAAGAATGAGTGTGAAGTACAAAATGCCTTGTGTGAAATGTGAGATGGATGTCAGTGAAGCTCAAGTTGTGTGCTGAGAATGCTGTAAATGGAGGTGTTTGATACATCAACATTAAGTAGAATCTAGTTCCATCAGTTTTAAACTTTAATCTGGCAGCTGAGATTTCTTGGAGGAACTAACCTGAATTCCAGAGAACAGCTTAGTGATACGCATGTATTAAAAGTCATGACAAATATAAATCTCTGAAAAGAATTGAAACAATTCTCTGAAAAGAATTGAAATCCTCACTTCTTTTTCAGAGTTATAATTGAACAAAAAAATGATAAAATATGTAATTTAGAGGATCCAACTACTCTACATACAGCATGGAAGTCATTCATAGAAAGTGAAAAAATATGTAGAAAAAGACAAAGATTTTTATAAAAATTACACTGTTCAACAAAAAGGTTATTATATTTGTTTCTGTATTAAAAGAAAATGAATTTATATCTATGACAGTTACATTTACCAACTCCTCCAACAGATGGCGGCACTGAGGTGATTCACCTAGATACGTAACGAAGTGCCACACCCTCCCTTTCATTCCTGGCATGAAACTTCTGAATGCTGAAAATAATCGAGGGAGTCCTCGTGCGATTTGTTGATGGCCCGATGTGAACTCTGGGTTCAGGAAAGCGTTTGCCGGTACAAAACTTGACAGTATTTTTCAGTGAACCGTGCCTCCCAACCCTATGTGTTTTGTTCATTCTTAAAGTGGTATAATTTTTAATTATTGGATATTTTTAGACGTATGAATGTTTCTGGGGGTATGTATTTAATTGAGAGTTATAAATTAATATTTTAACCAAAAGTTTTAGTTTGTAAATATTTTAACTAACAAAGACTTGTTATGTAAATTAGGCTTCTCTCGGGACGAGAGCACGTGTTTCACAGAGTTTTTAACGTACTACATATGGTTCAATAATAGGTATGCAATACCTTTATTATTTCATTACTTAACTCCTTTGAGATTTGCCAATTCCAGATGCTTTTCATCAATCAGTGCCTTTAGCCAATCTAACTGAAAGCAATAATTATCTGAATTAATCCTTTGAGTGCTTGGTAAAGAGCTCATAATAAAGGATTACCTTCCAATCCCAACAGACACAATGCACGACTTCCTTCGGACACAGGCCAGCTTTGGGCTGCAGTAATGGGAGACTTACCTTGCTTGCTCCAATCTTTCTTTGGGCATTGATGTAAAGAATCTGTTTTCCACCTCCAGTCCCTACCCTAACCACTTGAAAAATAGATCATTCTCATTGCACTACAGGAGTGCATTTCAAGCAGAGATGCAGTCATTTTTTTTTTTTTTTAATGCTCAATCAACGGATCACCCACACATAGTATCCAATGTACTCCAAATGCCTTACAACTGACATTTGTGATATTTTAGTGTCTGCAATTTCTCATGACGCTGTGCTGGTTAGTTTGAATTAATGTGGTAATTTGGTCGTTGTCAGTCACTGAGGACATTTTCTGAATGTGAAACATTTTCCAAAGAGAAATTCTCGGTTTGGAACTGTGTGGACCACTAATGACATGTTCAGTCATTTACAAAATCATCTGCACAAATCTTTTTTGGGGGTTATGTTGTGCATTTTTACCCTTCCAGAAGAAGAAGAAAAAAAAGCATACAACAACAAGAACACACCTTGAATCTTCCAATTTCTCAATCAATTTACCCAATTTGTTTTTCAGCATATGCTGGCACTGCCACCTATCAAAATCACACATTATTTACAGCTGCTAAAGCACTTATCTGTGCTGCATGCAGTCCCATTTCTTGAGGAAAATACAAACTTTTTGGTTCAACTCAACACTTTTCTTCCTTACTAGCAGTGCCAGGTCCTTCCCTTGGTAAAGAAGGAAACAAATAATCTGAAAAATCCAGCAGTCTGTAATTTACTAAGACTCCTAAGTACTATCACGGGAAAAAATAATTTTGAGGACAAATATTTCCCAGCACAGTTGTGGGCAAATCACTACACCAGTTAAGGAGTATCAATAAAACACTCAAAAGTAGCTAATTTGTGATAAAGTTACTTTAGTATAAGCATACAGGAAGGAAGCAGATGAGTATATGTCACTGTTTCAGAGTAACAAATGGATTATTTCAGCTTTTGTACATAACACCACATAATTAGATAAACGTAGAATCACATGTTCAAAAACCTACCCGAAGAACTTTTCCCACAATGTATCGCTCGCAATGATTGCATTTTACTCCAAACTGCTTCTGATAATCTTTTTCACAATATGGTATGCCATCTCTGAAAAAAAATGTGCAGTTATGTCAAACAGTATTTACTTCACATTATTAAACATATATTCACACATTTGCAACTATTTATCACACACATAACATGCAAAATGTCAGTTTCATTTCATGCCTAACACATGAAAAAAATTACTTAATATGGTGTGGCTTTAGATGAGGGTAGGGTATGCGACGATAGTGCATTTGAACTAAAGAGCCTTCTGAGTAGTATAATGTGAATCAGGATTTATGCATAGTGTTTACTGACATGGATCTAAAAATATGCTGCTATTGCATTAAAAAGTTATGGCATTAAGACTGTTGAACATTACCAGCCTTCACAATAAGAGTCTGAATAATCAGAAGAGAAAAAGTACTGCTCAGTAGTTTGATAAATTATGGAACTATAACTCATGTAGGCTGTTTCCACTTCTGTTTTTGATTTGTACACATATAATGGTCAAAGAGTAACTCAGTAATTTTTTTAAATTTGGGCTGAGATGTAATGCAATGGTTTTAGACTTCATGATTTGTTTACAAAAGTAACTAAGTAAATTTGGGCATGGCTGTTGAGACAGAAGAGCTTAATGCAGATCAAGGCAGCAGACATCAGCAAAGCAGGAAGTCTTGTCAGCTGAATAAAATTATATTCACAAATTGAAGCTCACTGAAGAACAAAACTGGATGTATGCAAAGCAATAATTTGGTATAACATCTTTTATAGCAACAAGAGCTCTTCAAAAAGTTAGTGGTATGAGGAATACCAGGGTGAAATAATTGATATTGTGGCAGAATAAAATGAGTAATCTAGACTTTAGAACCAAGTTGGGTACTTCTGTATAAGAAAAGGTTAATAAGAATATATTGATGTGGTATGGATATTTGTGTTGCATTGGAGATATAGCCCAGTAAATAAAGGCCAAAATTGGGTCAAACCCGGAACAAATTAGGTAAAAGCTGAATTTTTGCGGGCTGGTAGAACTCATTGGGCTTAGCATTTTCACAAAAGTCCCCGCCCCTCCCCCACTTGCTTCCCTCTACGCCCCCATAAAAGGGGGGGGTGAGGTCTAAGACTAATCCACTCGTAACTCCCGAAATAATTGGCGTACAGCGATAATTTTTTTAAATTTATTCCTCTTGATATGGTCTATACATTTTGTTCTGTTCATTTTTACTATATCTCCAATAGTTTCGCAACAATTTGCGAAAACTCTCAAAATAGCACATTTTTCTCGACATTTTCCCGATTAACTCCAATTACCGCTTCACAGAGCCAAAATTTCCGAAAAAGGCTCCGAATAAAAGTTATAGCAAATTTTATAACCTTTACAACAATATATTATTTGTCTTACAGCAATATATAGTTTCGCTTACACTATATCTAAACCATGTCAGCCTTAAGGTGGTTCCACCTAAAATTTCTGCTTTATGTTTCCAATGGTAAAACTTCTTTACATTTAATGTATTTCCAAGGATGAACATTTGCACATCGATAAGACTAACTTTAAGTTATAGTATGAGATACCTAATACTTGCTAAAACATAACCATAATTTAGAAATCCAACATTTGTTTGTCTACTGAAGTCATTAATGTACAGGTCGCGCCGTTTATTAACAGGTCTGAACATTACTAAAAAAAATGATCGATTTTTAATATAATTATGGTTATGCTTTAGCAAGAATTTACTATCCCATGCTATAACTTAAAGTAAGTTTTATCGATGTGCAAATTTTCATCCTTGGGAATACATAAATTGCGAAGAAAATGTGTAAAAAAATTTTACCATTGGAAACATAAGGCAGAGATTTTAGTTCGAACCACTTTAAGCACTTCTGTTACGAAGAATTTGTCGCGGGAAGAACATAGTGCTGATAGTGAGATAAAAGGCATTGGCTCACGCAATTTATTTATTTGACACGTGGGGAGAATAAAATGCATTCCTAAAACTCCCCCACTGTCCGCACATATGCCACAAAAGCAAATAGAATTAGATAATCGGATAGGCAAGATGTCCGCACGAGAGGTTCGCTGAGACAACGAACAAAATGTAAGTTGATTTTTAGCCTCTAAAAAGTTAACCAAATTCTTAATGCATTCCCGTATTGGTTTACCAAATTGAATAAAAAATGGACAAATGCATGATTTGCGATAACCATCTCTGTGAGGGAGAATCAGTAGTTGTCACCAAAGGTTTAAAAGGATAATTGATTCTAGCCTGAAAAGAAAAGACAGTTTGCATGAAAATGAAAAATTAGAGAACGTTACTTCTATTATGGTTCACCAGACTTGCCGGCAGAATTGCGCGCGAGAGAGTAGTAATAAGGGTTCACATGTTGCAAGTATTTCGTTAGCATCAACATCTTCAAATCCACTTTTACGAAGTTTTCAACAAATTTTTGACTTTAAAAATGAGTGCTTATTCTGTGAAAAGGAAGCCACTCTGAATTTAAGCTTCCTCTCAAATACAGAAAAGGGGTCCATATGGTATCGACTCTAGAAATTAAAGATAAAATTTTAACTTTCTGTGAACACCGTAACGATGAATGGGGGAAAATGTGAAGTCCAAAATTCTCGGGGTTATTGACCTAGTAGCAGTTGAAGCATGATATCATTCCGAGTGCAACAGAAAATTCAGAAAAATAAAGCTCTTTAGAGCACCTGGTTGGCCGCAAGATCAGAGCACTGAAACTGCTTTTTCATTCTTGTGTGACTATATTGAGAAAACAGATGGATGCCAATACACCCTAAAGGATTTACAAAATATCATGAAAGATCACGACCTTTCTACAACCATTACTGATAAATATTTGAAGCAGCGACTGTTACAACATTTCGGAGACAGGATAGTAATAACAAATATTTCTGGGAAGAAGAATATTGTATGTATGACAGATGCTAATCATAAATTGCTGACTGATCAATGGTACAGTGAGAGAAAGAAGGATAAGGTTTGTGAACAAAGAAGAGTTGTTGAAGCAGCAGCAGAAATTATTAGGGAGGACATACAGAAAATGATTTATGACACTACCAAGTTTCAATAAGTACACAACAATTGTTCAACAGAGTTATTTGTGTTTGTGACAGTCCTTTGAAATCGAAATCATACTTCAGATATGAACTAGCATCTTGTCCACCATCTTTATTTGACGAAGTGTCACTGCGAAAAGGTACAAAATCCTCCATAACTAAATCTTTCATTGGTGGTATTGTTGAACAGGAGGATACACCTACTGGTGCAGCTGTTATAATAGATGGTGGTTATCTCCTTCATTCAGTAACTTGGCCTAAGCGCACAACATTTGATCAAATTCTGCAAAATTATATATCTTGTGTACTTTCCCAATATGGTACAAATTGCTACGTTGTCTTTGATGGATACCCTGAAATGCCAACAACAAAGCAGGAAGAACAAACAACAAGAACTGCTAAAAGGACGTCAGCGAACATTATATTTACAAATAACATTGAGTGCACCACAGCGCAGACAGATTTTCTGTCCAATCCCCACAATAAGAAAAGAATAATTGCAGCATTAAAAGAAAAATTCCTCTCTGCCACTAATATCACAGTTCTCACGGCTAATAACGATGCTGATGTAGATATAGTTCAAACCTCTATAGCAATGTTGAAACTAAACCCTACTGTAGTCACCGTAGGTATGGATAGAGGCCTTATCGTCTTATTAATTGCACTGGCGCCAGAAGAAACAAAATCTTTGTACTTTCTCAAACCGGGCGCTGCTGCAATACCTCCAATATTTTACATCATTGAAAAACATATCTATTTACAGCCATGTACGCAAATGTCTGTTATTCACGCATGCCATTACAGGGTGTGATGAACTTTTGTGTTTAATTTCATGCAACTGCAAGAAAGAATGTATGATTTCCTGCAGCTGCCGAAAAGCCTGATTCTCATGTTCTGCTATGTGTGGACGTTGCAGTGGACTGTCATGCACAAACAAGCCTGATATGAGTGACGACATTGATATTGATTTTTGATAATTCTGCCACAACTGTGCGATATTCAAAAGAACCACAGAAGCAATGCAAGACAAAATATATATCATTTTAAAAGTTATAAATTTAATCATCACCGCTTTTGTTTGCAGCCTTTTCTTTTTTAATTACAGTTTTACGAAATTTTAATCTTGGTTCATTTAGGAAATTTGAAAATGAAAATTTTTTTTTTTTTTTTCAATTATTTTGAAATTGTAGAAACAGCACCAGTGCATGGAACTAAATTCTTACTTTATAAGCATTGTATAAAGAAGAAAAAATGACAGTCATATTTCAATTCAACAATTCGTTTGCACATAATAATCATTAGTCCCACCCCTCGGGGGAGGGGGGGGAGGGGCTGAAGCAAACAGGCAAGAGTTGGTGACTTTTTTGCAGGTGCAAAGCTGAGTTTTCTTTCCTTTTTTTATTTTTTACCTATCGTTGAAAATTATACTCCCCGCAAAATTATTGCATGTTTCGCCCGATTTTTTGTCATTTTGTGGCTACAATGCATTCGCAGTTTCGGTACCACAGAAGGTAAACTATAAAGCGTATTAAGACAAATAATATATCGTTGTAAAACTTATGAAGTTTGCCACAACTTTTATTTGGAACCTTTTTCGGAAATTTTGGCTCTGTGAAGCGGTAATTGCAATTATTGGGTAAAATGTAGAGAAAAAAAGGTGCTATTTTGCGGGTTTTCAAAAAATGCAGCAAAACTATAGGAGATATAATAAAAATGAATAGAACAAAATTTATAGACCATATCAAGAGGAATAAATTTTTAAAAAATGATCGCTGTACGCCAATTATTTCGGGAGTTACGAGTGGATTAGTATTAGACCAAATTTCCCCTCTTTATGGGGGTGTAGGGGGGGGGAAGCAAGCGGGGAGGGGTGGGGACTTTTGTGAAAATGCTTAGCCTGAGGAGTTCTACCAGCCTGCAAAAATTCAGCTTTTACCTAATTTGTTCCGGGTCAAGTCCTTTATTTACTGGGCTAATAAAAGATAACCTATATAATAACCTACATTTGATGACTATATGTCGGATATATTATAATCATTCAAATATATATGATCAGCTATTAGTTACATGCTGTTTATTAGAAGAAGGCAGACTAAAAGATCTACACTGCTACCACATTGGAGATTGAAATGTAAACTTGCAAAAAAAAGTATCTAATAGAAAAAAGCCATAATGTAAACATAGGTATCTTCAGCATTATAAATATTTAACAGGAATTATCAAGGATAAATTTATTAAGGTACATTACCTCTCAAATTTACGATCTATACATTAGATCCTCTTCAGGAGTTCTTGCATCTTACTACTTCCACAGGTCTGGTGACCAAGCCTGGTGGATTTTCCATCCAGCAAGGTTGATGTTGCCACCTTGTCTCTTAAATTTCCAATGATTCCTCTAATTTCCGGATAATTGCGTGGGATTGATGTTTGATCACTTTTAAGGAGTCCTAGTCCATTTTGTGGCCAGTTTGTTGTATGTACCTGTCCAATCCTGTTTTATTTGAGATGCTCCTTCTTGCTGCTTTGTGTTCTTTAATTCTGGTAGTTAACCTTCGTCCTGTTTCTCCTATATATGGTAATCCACATCAACACTCGATTTTATAAATGACTCCTTCCTGGAGTAAAGTATTTTCTTTTTGTTTTAGGGATGGTAAGTATTTTTTAATTTTGTTATTTAAACCTGGAGCTAACCTAATGTTATATTTAGTACTGATTTTCTTTAGTTTTTCAAACAGTCCCTTGTGGTAAGTGACTTTTCTTGTAAATAAATATTCAGTTCTCTTTATTTTTGTCTGTAGTGCCAGTTCTGTTCCTAGTAGGATTTTCTTCCAGTAGTTGACGAATTTCTTTTGAATGGTAATCATTTACTAATAAGATTGATTCTAACTTATTTTTACTACAGACAAAAATAAAGAGAAAATTGAATATTTATTTACAAAAAAAGTCACTTACCACAAGGGACTGTTTGAAAAACTAAAGAAAATCAGCACTAAATATAAAATTAGGTTAGCTCCAGGTTTAAATAACAAAATTAAAAAATACTTACCATCCCTAAAACAAAAAGAAAATACTTGACTCCATTTATAAAATCGAGTGTTCATGTGGATTACCATATATAGGAGAAACAGGATGAAGGTTAACCACCAGAATTAAAGAACACAAAGCAGCAATAAAAAGAACATCTCAAATAAAACAGGATTAGACAGGCACATACTACAAACTGGCCACAAAATGGACTGGGACTCCTTAAAAGTGATCAAAGATCAATCCCACGCAATCATCCGGAAATTAGAGGATTCCCTGGAAATTTATAAGACACAAGGTAGCAACATCAACGACCATGCAGGGTTGCCAGACTTGTGGAAGTAGTAAGACGTAAGAACTCCTGAAGAGGATCTAGTGTTTAGATCGAAAATTTGAGAGGTAATGTAACCTTAATAAATTTATCCTTGAAAATTCCCGTTAAATACTTATAATACTGAAAGCAATAAGAGGAAGCCCTGAAGTCATTATTAGAATAGGTATCTTATTTTCTGCCTAATTTTTTTTTTTTTTTTTTTTTATTTTATGGTTCCTACAGGGTGTCCACAGAATTATCAAACCTGATTTCCGTGACCAAATATATAAGAAATCCCTGACCTTACACAAATAGGTTTATTTGAGTTTTTCAATATATGTGCCATGATAATAAATAAAATTGAATAATTGAGAAACTTATATTATTTAAAAGTGTTTCCGTTTGACGTATAAAGTTTCTCAAATAACAGATTCATTTAATTATTGTTTTGTTTTGTTTTTTAAATTGGCCTCCACCTTTCCCATAGCTGTCCAACTCTCACCTTTTTAATTTTAAGTTTACTCTTTTTTTCATGGTTTTACATTTATTGAAGAAACACTCAAACAAACCCATACACAATATTCAGAACAGCTACTATAAAAATATTACAGTAGGAACACAGTCCCTGTTTTTATATTACACACCACTTTTCTTCTTTTCCCAATCTGCAATCTTCGCCTGCAATGCTGCTTCTTCCAACTCTAGTTCCTTCCGTACTCTGTCTTTTCCCCTTGAATTCCTTTATTTCATGATCAATTTTTCTTTTTCCCTTCAGTTTTTTTCTTCTTCGTTTTGAAGAACACTTTTTTCTCAAGATAATCCTGATATCTTCGTCTGGAGGCTTTTACAGAAAGAAGAATCCTATTGATGGCAATGTGTTCTACTCCTCCCACATTTTTAATGGCATCAAAAACTGTTCTCTGACAAATCAGGGATTCTTCCAGATTTTCCACAAGAAGAGACTTATTGACAGAAAATCCACCTTCCACTGAAGCATTTCCACGAGACAAATTTTTATTACATCCCAAAGTTCACCGAATTGTTTTTGGTTGTCAAGTAGAGCACTGTAAAATTTGTCTAATCCAATGGAATCATCACTACTGTCTAAAAATTCATCAAACTGAGACTTTAAAGCAGATTGAACTTCTACACACAATGAAGCGTGTACTGTTTATTAGCTTTTTCAGCACAGTCATCTGAAATCCTGTTTGCCCTAAGTAAAACTTCGAGCACAATTTCCACTCTCTTCTTGCCTAGACTCTGCTGCTGCACTATAATATTTGGGTCCAAACAAGTTACCCCACGGACAAACTTAAATTTTAGTGGGCTTTTCTCACGAAGTTTCCTAAATTCAAGTTTAAACTCTAATTTCTCCCTTTCAGAGCACTTCACTTCTTTTAATAGCTTTTTAGCACTAAATCCAATATCAACTTTCTCAATTGAGAGAAGATTTTCACTTTTTGATACATCTAAAGTTAACAGTTTTGAGACACTATCCAGCTTCACTTAGTCAGGCTTCAAAGCTTTATGCCATCATTTTTCATCAGATCCAGCAAATCAGTGTGTAAGAAAGGAATTAAAGGCTTTGAGCTCTGGAAGCTTCTCAAAAAGATTCACACTCTGAAGCTATAGTCCTAAATGCAGCCAATTTGCATTTCAACAGTGGACTTTCCATGAATTCTGCAAGAAACATGTGCTGTTTGCTGGAAACCAATGATTCTTGAATATATTTCTTGATATGATCATAGACAAGCAATGCCCTAGTCAAACAATTAACGTTTTCCAACCACCTTACAGTGCAAAATTTCAAAGGGAAATCTTTACATCCAGTAATCATAGTACAATTTGCATGGCGAACAGGACTATCTTTTAAAAGGTAGTACAAGTTACGCAGAAAGTGATGTATATCCCACTTCACTACTTCAAGTCCAGTTTTCATAGCTCCATTGACCACGTGAAGATCGCATACTCCAATGTCAACTAATAATTTATCATTTGGATTTTCAGTTCTAAGTTTATCTTTCAGCTTTCTTCAAAAGCTGAAATTAACATTAGGTCCATCTATTGACACTTGTAGCATGTTATCCAAGGGAAGAGGTGCACCTTTAATGAATTTCTCTAAGAGGTCATTTAGCTGTTGCCCATCCTAAAAACACACTACTTAAGTATCTAGTGGAAACTTTTTGCAGATTGACGTCCCAATAATGAACAAACTGATCCATTTGCCCACGCTGAGCAATTTTGTTTAGTGATTCATCAAAATAAATTACAAAGTCAGTGCACTGCTTCAGATCGTATATTAAACACTCTTTGAAATGTGGTGCCAATCCATGGTTTATCACATAAGATGCTTTGCTTCTGCCTAAAGTAAATTTTGAAGCTATCGCACTGTCAGGAAACAGTAACTGAAATGTTTTGTTTATCTGTGTACAAGAGTTCAGCAACATTCACTTGAACACTTCCATGGCCCATATTATTTTAGACTTTGTTACATCATCTTTAACTACATAAGCATTAAGGTCACTGGGCTTCACATCATCTTTCACAACATAAGCATTTGAGTCATTAGACTTAATATTTTCTAGAAGTACTGAGTCCACATTTCCTGAGCTTGTTGATGGCAAGAGTTCGTTATTACAAAGAGTTCTTTTTCACAGAGGAAGTGAAAGAAGCAAGACTGGGCTGAGACATTTTAGCACGGATGTTTTTCAAATGATTAGGGCCATTTCCGTGGCTGGAGACTGCTCGATGCCCCATGTTGCTAAGCTTGAAAGTTTTAGAGCACACTTTACAAAATGCCGATTCATTGTCGCCGTTCACAGCAGCTATCCAACCAGAAAACTCAGGATTTAATTGTTCATCCAACCATTGTTCATTAAACACCAACGCTTTGACATTGCTGCAGTCATTACCTTTTAACAAAATATAACTTATATCACAAATTTTCTTCTACTCCTTTGACCTAAAACAAAAAGAGAAATTTTAACAAGTAATGTAACACAACTTACAATAATACACTGGTGTGCAAAATTTAATGACAAAGAGGAGAAATTAGCATAACAGCGGAACCAGCACGCAGAATGTACCGAAAGACCACTCAGGAGATAGACTAGGGTCCGGTACAGTAGGGCATGCGCATATATGCAGCATGACGGGGGAGGGGGTTGAAAGCTATTGCACAGTGTACATTGGTTTGAACAACGTCGAGTTGCTGCCACCATGTGGTATGGCCAACAGGCAATTCAGTAGATGTTTCAGTAGATGACATCTGGATGACTTTACCCAAGGTCGTGCCATTGGGAAGTTGGAAGAAGGTCGAAGTGTGACTAGTGTGGCAGAGGAGTTTGGGATCGCTCACAGCATCGTTTCACGAGCTCGGACAGCATTTCAAACGACAGGAACAGCTGTCCGAGAGAGTTTAGCAGTGGTCGTCCACGAGCAACCACGGTGGCAGAAGACCGGTATATTGTCCTACAGGCGAGAAGAGACAGCCGGCAGACAGCGGGAGAAATTGCAAGGCACATGCAACAGACAACTGGAAGTCAGTTATCGTGTTTTATTGTGGCCAGGAGGCTGCACAAAGGTGGTCTATTTGCATGACGACCAGTACGGTGTGTGCCATTATTCGCCTGCTCATCAGAGACTGCGGTTTCTGTGGGGCCAGGAACACAAAAACTGGACACATCAGCAATGGGGTAGAGTTCTCTTTACGGATGAGAGCCGATTTAGTCTGACGAGCGACTCTGGACGTATACACATCTGGAGAGAGCAGGGAACACGCAATCGCACCTACAACAGCATCAAAAGGGACCGGTTTGGAGGTGGCGGAGTTCTCGTTTGGGGCGGTAGCATGCTTGGTAGCCGTACTGACCTCCACATCTTCCAAGGAGGTTCAGTCACTGGTGTCCGCTATTGTACCAAGGTTCTCCTGCCTCACGTGCGTCTGTTTAGAGGTGCTGTGGGTCCTGAGTTCCTCTTCATGGACGACAACGCTACACCTCCTCGTATAGTGGCTGTTGGAGAGTGAAGATATTCAACGCATGGATTGGCCCGCAAGGTCCCCGGACCTAAATCCAATCGAACATGTGTGGGACCTTCTCGGGAGATGCTTGGCAGCAAGTCACCAGCAACAATTCCGCAGCTACGATTGGCGCTACAAGAAGAATGGTCCACGATGCCTCAACAACCTCGTCCTCAGCATGGACAGATGTAAATCCTGCAACGCAGTCAGGAGTGATCATATCCCCTACTAAAGACTGGATTTTTCTTGGCAGCCGCCTGTCACATGGATGTTTCTGTCTTTTGTTCAGTTGTGCTCGAAGCTACTTTTTCAATAAAATGCCTTTATATCCTTTGGATTCCTTGTTTGGACGGGTTTGCTCACTTGTCCCATATTCTTACATCTTGGAGATCTTATGGTATCATTTGAGTCTATGTGGAGCACTTCTGAACGACGTTACATTCGAAAAACCGGCTCGTCCTTAATTTTTGCATGCCAGTGTAGGTAGGAAATACAAGGTTACATTAGTAGGAAGGGGAAGTTAGTGACTGTCTGCAACACCAAGTGCAAGTGTGTTGGGCGATGAGGGAGTCGCTCCCCGACGCCAGGTTAAAACTAGTTGTAGTCTGTGATTGAAATTTCCCCGACTTTTTTAAATATCACCGATTTTCCCGGACTTTTACCAGCATTTCAGGCATTTCCCTGACCAATTTTCATTTCCCTGATTTCCCCTGACTTTCCAGAATGTGGACACCCTGTACTAAGTAACTTTCTTTGATCCATAACTGCCTAAATCCATTTTTCTTCACAAAAATACTTATTGTGAAGTACTTCTAATTTGCTATGACACGAAATATTAATGGAGGTCTACGAAATGTTTCGGAGACTTCCTTTAACATGATAAATTTGGACATAATGTAATCATAAGCAACAAGTATAAAACTTTAAAGCATGCTTAAGTTACATAAAAAGTTTAAAATAAGGAAGGTTTCAAATGATAAATTCAGTCTTTTTCAATCTAGGAAAGGATGGATGATAAGTTGTTGCCAAATCCATGTCATATTTGTTATTTTTGTTTTAAAACTGATTTCTATATAAATGAAATAGAAAAATAAAAACTAGAATTACAGTTTTATGAGGCTGAGAAAAATTTCTAAACTTCCCTAATAATGAAGAGAAAGCTGATTAATGAATTGGGTGACACATCTGGTGACAGTCCATAAAGGTTCAGCAGAAGTGTTCTCCAAAGTTAAGGTGGTCACTGAAGCATTTGAATTTCCTTTTTATAAATGGCTGTTGATGCTGTGGTAAGTGCTTTTAATGTAGCATGTTTCACCAGAAGATGTTGAGATTGGGATAAGGCTAACTCCAGGAAGATTGGGGGAATTGGGAGGGGTATTTTATCTCTATCATCCAATATTGATTTAATGATAAAAAGGTTGGAAATGATAGCTAAATTACATGCAAACTTTTTGTAAATTTGTTTGAGTTTGTTTGTAGGCATGAAATGAATGGTAAGTGATAGATCCACAGAAATGCAGATATTTTCAGTCTGGTTTTGTTGGGGGGGGGGGGGGGCTTCTGATTCTGGACCTTGATCCATAAATGAATAAATAAGTTTTTGATTATAGAAGGAGGGTACCCATGCAAGGTGGCAGTTCTCATAATTTTCCCATATTCCTCTTAAAGAAATAGGATCATCTCAGATGTTAGCTCTATGAATGAAAGATCTGATGGCAGCAAATTTGTAATTTTTCAAAGCTGAATGAATTAAAATGAATAATACTAATGATTGTAGTGGGTTTATGAAAGAGACTTTGAGGTGGTATGGTCACTGTTTCTTTTGAGAAAGATCCAAAAACTGCATGCCCTTGTTCTTTTTCACTGTTCATTGGAAACTTATTGGTGGTGGAGTTAGTGAAAGGCAGCAACACAGTTATTAGTATCAACTTATTGGTGGTGGGAGTGAGTAGGTGAAAGGCAGACACAGTTATTAGTGGTGAGGAAAGAATGAACTTTTTGATTCAGAGTTGCTTTTTCTATAATTACAGGACATCTTACTTTATCTGCTTTACAAATAACAAGACTGTTTTGTATGCATGAAAAATCTGATTTTTTAAAAGGGTGTTTTGCAGAATATTTTATGGAAGCAGATTTGTTTCTTGGTTCATTTTCTGAAATCATGAAAGCTACTTTTGCTCTTACAGTTGGTTGATGACCAGGAAAAGCTTTATGAATGGAAAGATTATATGGGGAAGCTGTAAAGTAATGGTAAGAGAACTCAGATCTTAATGAAAAAAAAATATTATTACTGGAGGAATAAATAAATCCATCGTTCTTTCCACAATAAGTAATGCACAGCTACCGAAAAATTGTTAATCGGCCGCCATCGGGGAATTGAACCTCGAATCTCTAGATATCTAGCCGAGCGCGTTAGCTTTACACCACAGCAGCCAATAATTCATGGCGCTATACGCGTTTTTCTTTTTTAATCAGCATCTGACATCATAAATCTGTAAGACGGGCTCAGCTACCGAGACGTCTCCATCTGGTGGGCATTAACGGCACCGGCTATATATAATTATAGCAATAATCCAAAGGGTGAGATCCAAGGTGAAAATCATCAAATATGTGGTGTCAGTTGAATAAATAAATCCATCGCTCTTTCCATGTTAAGTAATGCACAGCTACCGGAGGAATTTTGACTTGGGGTAAGTATACATACTTTAGCTGGAAAGGCTTATAAGTAGAGAATACTGAGAATTTAGTTTGTTTAGCCTTAAAGAACTAAAAATTACTTTCCAAAGAGGTGGTTTTTTTCAAGGCAACTGTTTTGAAAGTTTGGATATTTTTACCATGAAAATATTGCCCAAAGAAGGATTAGTAGTAGCTGAAAGAGATAGGAAGTTGATGAAGTAACAGAGTTCATTTTTAGCTATTGTCACACAGAGGTCTCCGATTGCCATGGAGAAGAGCTAGGGACTTGTATGTTGAAGTAGAGTTTGGCAATTACCTTTAAAAGCTGGTTTGTATTAGGTGTACAAATAAGTTTTAAAGCATTTTTTGTGTGATGTATACCGCTAATTCACATATCCGACATTCTCCCGCATTGTTGTGTGACCATAACTGTTCCAGAGGTAGTTTCTTTCAAGGCAACTGACACAGAAGTTTGCTTAACAGTCAAACGCTCTTGCACATTGGTAGGTGAAAGATGGCAAGCAATTTTGTGTTTATTTGACACTGCATTCGTAACAAATTTCATCAACGGAAAAGTGCTGCAAAAGCATGTGCATTGCATTGATCTGTTCTGTTTTGGGGAAGAATATTGTATTGAAAAGCATGTGTGAATTTTGGTTTAGATGGTTTAAAGCAGGTGATTTTGATGTCAGCGATCGAGAACGTAGCGGCACCAGGGCCCAATCAGGACAATCTTGGGTCTAGGGCAATAAAAAAAATTGGGCCCCAATCCCAGATCTTTCTACGAAGAGATTAATATTTGTTTTGAAAATATAGAATAACTGCACAAACATGTTGCATGTAGCCTTACTATACTATATATAAATACACTGCAGTACATGAAACTGAGGGATTTTTGTATGCATGTGTATATAGTATCTAGATAGCAAAAATAATTCTGTGCACAACTGTTGAAATGGCTTTTACTTCATTAAGGTTTTGAGAACATAAAAGAAAACAATTGTTATGGTGGGGTTTAATAACTTGCTTGATTATGGGTTATTTTAGAATTTAAAGTAAAAACATTAAAATTAAGTAATTATTGGAAATATGATCAAAAATTGAAATTTGGGAGATGGGTGGATGAAATCTGAAACTTTTTCCAAAACCATGATAAATAAAAATGATTCACCACTGCTTCCCAAAACCAAAATACTATTGTTTGTGTTGTTTATGATTAAAGAGATGAAAACCTGAAAGTGAAAAGAAGTGATATTGTTTACATGTGTACCAAAATGTATCACTACAATATTCATGGTAGCATTGTACACATATAAATAGTTATCAGCAGTGAATCAATCTAGCGGTTATTCCAAGGACAAGATTGTGATTGCATTAAAAAAACACATCAATGTTCTTACCTTCTCCTTAGTCAAGCTAAGGTGGATAACAGACAAAGTGATAAAATTCAGCCTCTTTACACAAAATTGTCACTGCACAAAGTTTTGGATTTTTGAAAGGCCACTTGGCCTGCATTTATTTATAAAAACTAAAAAAAAAACATTTCATTATGTTGCTGAAAAACTTCTACAGAATGAACAATCAAATCAAATGCCGTCCAAACAATCAAATCACTTTTCACATTCCTAACTTTGGCCATTAGACTCTATAAAAGAAGATTAGCTCATGTACTTCAACATTCGAATAAAAATGTGTCCACAGGGACCACAAAGTGTTTTCACTCTCAAATTAAAGTCCAACTAACACTAAAAAGAAAGGCAGCCTCCTGGCACAACACTTGCCAATATGAAGCATAATTTAAATTCAGTCCCTTTCGGGTGCTTAAAGACATATTTCTTTTACTGCACGATTTTTAGTACACATTTGACTAATGACACCTTAAAATTTAAATTGGACACACAGTGATGTAAGTTTTGGCAGATTAAGTGCAATTTCCTTCCACTCTGTTATTATCTTAGAACTTAATTTTTTTTTTTATGCAATATAGAGTACATGTAACACTTTCAAACACAAACCTCAAAAATAAAATACAACCCTCTCAAAAGTGTTCTTAAAAGTTGGGGTACAAAGTGAGGTGCCAGAATTTTCTTTATGGACATCATATTTGTGCTCTAATAAACAGCTGTTGCTGCTGCAGTATGTGCTTCCAGTGTAGCATCTGGCAACTTTTTCCATCATTCATATTTCTCTAGGTTGAAAAAGACTGAATTTATAAGTTGAAAGCTTTCTTATTTTAACCATTTTGTGTAACATAAGTATGAATTTTTATACTTGTAACTTATTTTAATGTGTAAGGCATTACAACTAGTTATCCTCAGTATGGATTGACTCAAGAGCATCAAGTATGTTGGATGCCAAATGCATGCCTTTTCATGTGAAGTTAAACATCACATTTAACTACCAAAGTAACATTCTCTTCTTCAAAATTCCATTACTTTCAGCACTACACAGCTTATAAATTATGTTCCCTTGGATTACAGAAATACAAAAAAAGTCATAAAACACCACAAAGGTAGAATGCTGACTTGGCTCAGAGTGGGAATTGGAGCACTTCTGGAGTCCATATTGTGTATATGCATATTTAACCACCTAATCCTGTTGCACTAAAATGACACTTATACATAAATAAAAAAAACTAATTTCTCAACTATTACAGTAAAATGTCAAAACATACAACCACATGTCTTACTTGTCCATGTATTCCCCATGGAGAACTGCTTCACATGCTGTGCACTTGAAGCACCAAATGTGCCATTCTTTATCTAATGCTATTAATGCTTGTCCTTCTTTAAGTTCTTCATCACAGCCAGCACAAACTACAAAAAAGAAAAATGACAAAAATGTAAATGCTCTTTTTCTTACTGGGAGCAACATGTTTACTTCAGTTTAAAAATAAAATTGATTGGTATACAGATAATTTTCAACCTGATGCCCTGCTATTTGCTGTTTTGTTCCCAGTGATGTTAAAAGAAATTTTCATAGAGTGCATTGAAAATCATTTTGTGCACTGTGCTCTGGACATTATTCATAGCAAAGCATCACCTCTCCAAAAAGTCACAACAAAAAAAAAAATCATTAAATAGTATTCACAATGAAGCACAAACTCTCCAAAAAGTTGAAAAAAAACAACAGAATTTGGTATCACCACCCATCCCATTTATATATAACCTTAAATATGCACACCATACATGTTGATATTCACTATAAAGAAATCTCCAGCAGAATGGGTGAACTTAGAACAGTAATTCCCTCTACTACAAAACACATGCCCTTTGTTCTGAAGAAAATCCTCAAAGAAAATGGTGATCAGTGTTGTGAAAAACCTGAATACTAGTATTTTGCAAAATCTAAATACTAGGAAAAACATAAGGGGAGAAACAACAAATTCTGGGTACAACAAGCATATTTCAATAAAGGTCCTACACCTATAAAATTGTGAAGAAAATTTCCAGTTCATATGAAGGGCACCAAAACCCACGCTATGTCATAGAAATGTCATAATTAACTGATTATGACATTTCTACACCATAAAGCAATCGAGCTAAAAATCAAGCATTCTAACAAACTTTCAACATATTTTAAGACATGTAATCAATCTTCCCAAACCATAGTGAGAAGAATTGGCAGTGAAACATGTAACACAAAAAATTGAATTGTTGATATCATCATATCACCTCCCTTTCAATTTTAACTATCAGCAATAAGTCTGCGATTCCCGATTGGCAAAATGCTAAACATATCGCTTTGTTCAGCAATCTGAAAGCCCTCGGGTACAGCGAAAGCATTGTTATCTACTTTACCCCTAACACCTGCAATACAGATGCACATTTTGACATTCCTATCATTTGGAAAGCTATTTTGAAATCTGGCAACAACTGATGTTTATACCACGTGTTTCACTCCATGGCTGATGAAGGTAGAAGTCACTACCAAAATGCCCCCCCCCTTATTATTTTTTCATGTAACTTATGGGTGATATGATGATATCAAGAATTCTAATCTTCCCAAAACTTAATATCTCCAAAAATGCAGATAAACTTTATGTCAGAAACAAAAAGAACATTTTCAGTTCACTATGAATAAGCAGAGATATTATGGTAAATAAAAATATATGTATACTCCACTTAGTGGACAACTTTGTGTCAGAAAAAGCTGGGAAATATACAAAATATTACTCTAAAGATTACAGTCATTTACTAAAAATAAAATTTTCCCAATGTGACAGCTAGAGGTCAAATACACACACCACCTAGCAAGAGAACTTTTACAAAAAATATCTGGATATATGGATAATGTCAACCATAGAATTAGCACTCATTAAATAAATAAAAATTGCAATCCAACTAATCCAAAGACTGTGCTAAATAAAAATACATTGCCATACAATCTAATGGGAAAATTAAGCATCTAAAACACACTGAAAAATCACCAAAATTTTTGATTGACATCTAAGACTATTCCACAATATTATGCCTCTTGCAAAAAAATGTTATAACATCTGTGCATACACCAGATATCATTAATGGGACTAAATTGGCAGTCTGCTCTGTTGCTTGCACTGGAAGAAACATGGAGCCACACTGAGTGGGTCAAGATGTCGGAGTAGGGTGTATTAATTAGGAAGGGTAGTTTGGAGTGGTTATTATATAAATAATGGTGAAAGCTTGTTCAGATATAAATTGTGCATCGAGAGATAAATATAATTGCACTTATTTGACTTTCACCCCAAGCTGAAAAAAAAAAATTGTGGCATTAAATTACCAGAAAATTTTTAAGCTGGTATTGTATACAAATGTGGAGAATGACTGAAAAACCCTTTAAAGACCATAACGTGGCAAAGCTTTAAAATAATGAAGCAAATATATTTAAAATTAATAAGTAGCTATTAAATCCATGAAATCACCGATTTAAAGCAAAAAAACAACAACAAAAAAACAATGGCTTCACATGCTTTACTTAAGAGAGCTCGGAAATAATGTGAATCTTTATTTTTGTTTGCTATTCACTTGTGTCATTCAGATTTATTGTGCTTGCACCAAAATGCTGATTCTTACAAAAAGCTAATTAAAAATATATTTTAAACATTTCTATATTTCACCTAGTTATGCATTAAGGAATTCTCTATTTATAATTTGAAAGTATTTATTAGGGCAAACATGCAATCAAATATAACACATTCAGATTTCAGAATGCATTTGAAACTTTGTGTTTGAGAAATAAGAAATTGAAAGAATAACACATACACAAAGCCAATGAATGATTTTTGAGATTGTTGCACATTCAATTTCTTGATTCCACTTTTCTGTCAAATATTTACATACACTGCTGGACAATTGCTAAAGACGGATCATAAACGGCTATATAGCGCATAAAATAGTAAGTGTGGTTGGATGCCAAGTGAAATAAAATAATGTCAGAATGCCAGGACATTACAAGAAAGACAATTTATTGTGCACTGAAATCCAGAAGGCTTTGGAACGTGTTCAAGGGACAAACAGGCCATTTTGTGCAGAATACGTAAACATGAAAAAAATGCAATTACCGTCCGCAGGCGTTCTGGCGTAAGATGTCAATACGGGATATGGCCACCATGGAGGGCGATGCAAGATTCCACACGTCGTGTCATGCTTTGCACAACATTATCAAGCAGCTGTTGGGGTAATTTATCGCATTCCTCCGTCAGTGCACGGATGAGGGTGTCCTTGCTTATTGGAGGGCATTGGCGACCAGCAAGACTCCTCCCCAAAGCATACCACACATTTTCAATGGGATTCAGATCTGGCAAACGTGCTGGCCATCATCATCATCATCATCATCATTGTCAACCATTATCAATCCACTGCTGGACGAAGGTCTCCCCAAGTTTCCTCCACAACGGTCTGTCTTGTGCCAGTCTCCTCCATGTCACTCCCGCATATTTACGAATTTCATCCACCCATCTCCCATGTGGTCTTTTTCTGGGTCTTTTCCTGTCCCTTGGAATCCAATCTAAAATTTCGGCTGTCCATCTATGGTCTGTCCATCTATGGTCTGTCCTTCTGGCAGTATGTCCAGCCCATTGCCATTTCAGGGATTTAACCCTGATCATGATGTCTTCCACTCTCGTCATTTTTCGGATCCACGAGTTTCTCTTCTTATCTCTCCTGGTTATACCAAGCATGCACCTCTCCATGCTTTTTTGAGTTGTCTGCAGCCTTTGTATGTCTCTTTTAGTTAAGGTCCACGTCTCTGCACCATACGTAAGCACTGGAAGGATGCATTGATCAAACACTTTTCTTTTAAGACATAATGGCATATTGCTCTTGAAAATTATGCTGTTTCTTCCAAATGCTCTCCAGGCAAGTTTTGTACGCCGATTAATTTCTTCATCAATGTGACCCTCACTTGATATCTGCTGTCCAAGATAAACATACGTATCTGTTATCTCCAGTTTTTCTCCATCAATCGATAAATCTTCATTTCTTGTAAAAGCATTGAACATCACTTTTGTCTTCTGAAAGTTCATTTTTAATCCCACTACTTTACTCTTGTCAGCAAGTTCCTGGATCATACTCTGCAGCTCTGATGGGGTAGTTGCAAAAATGACTACGTCATCAGCAAAACGAAGGTGGGTTAGATAATCTCCATTAATCTTTATCCCTTTGTTTTCCCAGTTCAGTGATTGAAAGACATTTTCCAATGTGGCATTAAAGAGCTTCGGAGATATGGTGTCACCTTGTCTCACTCCCTTTCCAATTTTTATGTGTGTTGTATTTTCAAACAGCCGAATCTTTGCACTTGCATTTTCATAGATGTTATTAATAATATTAATGTATGCATCTTCAATACCGCAGGATTTCAGAGCCGTGGTAACTGCTGATGGTTTCACCGAATCAAAGGCTTTTTCATAATCGATAAAAGCCATGCACAATGGAAGTTCATATTCCCTCGCTCTTTCAATTAGTTCTCTCAGTACGTGGATATGATCTATTGTGCTGTAGCCACTCCTGAATCCAGCTTGTTCTCTCGGTTGAGCCGTGTCCAGTGTTACCTTCAAGCGGTGTGAAAGAACTTTAGTGAAGATTTTATAAACCACTGATAGGAGGCTGATAGGTCTGTAGTTCCTGAGATCCTCAATGTCACCTTTTTTATGTAGCAGGATCATTGTAGCATTGTTCCAATCCTCAGGAATCTTCCCTTCATTAAGGCATCGAGTGAAAATTTGGGCGAGTACTGTTTCGATTTCTCCACTTGCTTCTTGTATGATGTCTATAGTAATTCCATCTTCTCCTGGAGCTTTCCCCGCTTCATGTTCTTGATTGCATGAGCAACTTCTGCTGGGAGGACTGGAAGAACTCTGGTACCTTTCATGATGTCTGGAGTACATGTATCATCCCTTTCATATAACTTGGAGTATAAATCTTTCACTCTTGTCAAAATTTCGCCTCTATTTCTTGTTATAGAACCATCTTCTTTTCGCAGAGCCATAATCTGTTTTCTTCCCTTACTGAGATGTCCCTTTGCTATCTTAAGGCTTTGGTTGTTTTCAATTGCTTTCCTCACTAGCTCACAGTTGAATTTCCTTACGTCTTCAGTGATACTTTTTCGTGTTGTCTTGCATAGCTCTATATATTCCACTTTGGAAGTCACATCTTCTTTAGTTGTCCTCATCTCTCTTCTTTTTTGCATCAACATTTTGGTTTTTCCTGATAATTTGTTCACATGCAACTTGTTCTTAGACCCAGCTAATTTTGTTGCTGTTTCCATTAGAGCTTTGGTTACTTTTCTGTTAACTTCCGAAATATCCACTTCTTCCGATGTTAGGCCTTCTAAAGCAGAGAATCTGTTCTTCAGTTCTAACTTGAAAGTATTATGGTGTTTTTTAAGGTTGGTTATGTCAATACATTTTGTTTGTCTTATGAGCTTGCCACGTTCCAGTTTAGTGTTGAGGTGCATCTTACATCTCACCAATCTATGGTCACTACCTGTGTTGAACTTGTTCAGCACACTGCAGTCTTCGATGACGAATTTTTTGTTACACATAATAAAATCAATTTCACTTGTCGTTCCAATTGGATGTCTCCATGTCCATTTCCTGTGTGGCTTTTTCTTGAAAAAGGAGTTCAAGATGAAAAATCCTTCTGCCTCTGCAAACTCAACGAGAGTATTTCCACGCTGGTTTCTGTTGCCGTGACCGAATTTACCTACTGAAGTTTCATTCTGTTGCCGTTGCCCTATTTTTGCATTGAAATCTCCCATAATTATCTTCAAGTGCTGCTTACCTTTATTATTTAGATGACGAATTTCCTCATAAAATTCTTCAATTTCTTCTTCAGGATGACTTGTGGTGGGTGCATAAGTTTGAATAATCTGAGCCTGGTATCTTCTCGATAGTTGGATAACGAGTCGTGCAGCTCTGTCAGAGGAACTTTCAACTTCTACCACTTTATCCTTCAGTTTCTTGTTTATTATAAATCCAACACCACTAGTTCTGCCAGTATCTGTCCCACGATAATAGAAGAGATGTCCACTTTTCAGTTCAATGAGATCTTCTTCTTTTCTCCTTACCTCACTTAGCCCGACGATGTCCCACTTGATCCTTTGTAGTTCCTCTTCCAATTCAAGAAGCCTTGAATCAGAAGATAGGGAGCGTCCATTGTACGTTGCCAAGGTCAGCATCAGATGGCAGCCTAGTCCGGTCCTCCGGGGATTCTTAGCACCCTCTGCCTTCATGTCGCACTGGCCGCTGCCTTGGCCAGGTACATTCCAGCTGCCGGAGACTGAGGGCCAAGATTTAAGTTGTAGAGTCATTTTGGAGGGGTTTGGCCATAACTCACCACGCTGGCCAAGCGGGTTGGTGAGTGTGGGATAGCATTTCCTCTGATCCCGATGGTATAGTTATACCGCTATTGGCGGTCGTCAGAGCCCCTTTAGTGGGAACAGGATGCACCACGAGAAGGCGGGGTTGACATTTGTCAAGGAGAGGCTGTGATGTTACGCATCACCTGACCTTACATCCCGTGCTGGCCATACGAGGCGTTTAATATCCTCGCTCTCAAGACACTCCTGGACAGCGACTGTTCGATGACATGTTGCGTTGTCATCCATGAAAATGAATCTATCACCGACAGCACCACGGAACATGCAAACATGAGGTAGCAGAACATCATTAATGTATCGTTGGCCAGTCATAGTCCCAGTTGGAAGCACATAGAGGGACGTACGGCCATTGATCATGATGCCAGCCCATACCATGACACTACATGTCGGATATCGGTCCCTTTCCTGTATGTTTGCTGGACAATATGCAGTACCACTATCACGCCAGATCAGTTGTCGTTGACAATCAGACGATAAACTGTATCTACTCTCATCTGAGAAGAGGACAGCAGACCAGTCGTTATCAGTCCAATTGCGATGTTGATGGCACCATTGCAAAAGGGCGGTACGGTGATGTCTGGACAATGGGATGCACACAACAGGACAGCGGGCGTATAGTCCTCCTTCATGCAAACGTCTGGCGACAGTTTTTCGGGAGATCCGCTTGCCAGTAGCAGCCATAAACTGATTTGCTACCTCACTAGCTGTGCTGTGCCGGTGTCTTTTTGTTGATAGCACTATGGACCGATCTTCTGCAGGTGTTGTACTGCGAACACGACCTCCCCCGTGACGTTTGCTTCACTCTCCATTTGTTTGAAATGATTTCCGAAGCCTTGAAACAACACTGTGGCTGACGTCGAACTCCCTAGCAACATCTGTTATTTTTTGCCTTTCTTCAATCTTGCCAATAATACGGCCATGCGTAAAATCATCTAGGTGATGTCGGGAAGACATACTGAAAATTGCAAGTTCGTCAATTGATTCCTTCCCTTTCAACTTTCCGTTTGAACAACAACGGTCAATACGCGTCAAATCCTTTATATCTCTTATCAGCGCTATGACGTCACGAACAAGTTCGGCAATCCAAAATTTGCATACGCACAACACGTCTTACTGTATCCCGCACTTATGCTAATTTCCACATTTTCCTGCCTTCCATTTTATGGTTGCTATCGTTGCTATTGTCATCCGTCCTTAGCAATTGTCCGGCAGTGTATGATCATCAACAATGAAAATTTAAAATTTCTCAGATTAGTCTTTTTCTGTCAAATCTTGTTTATAAATTGGTTGAAAATCTTTGAATTCAAAAATATTAGTGAGTGTGTGTGTGTAAACAGTCAAGGTTACTTATGTTCCAAATATTAACTATAATAACAGTTAAATAAACTATTCTGAAACAAAATCCGTAATGCTCCTACATTTTGATACACTAATTTAAATCGCCTGAATGAAAGCAAATTCAGCAACAAACAATGAGGGGAAAACATACTTTTAGGAGATGGGCCATTTTGCTGAAGGGACTCTTCATCTGGTGTTTCAGGGGAAACAATGGGAATTTGTATGCATTTAGTACACAGACAGTCCTTGCCAGTATAAGTGACTTTTTCTCCTGATGGAAAAGGCTGCCTATAGTTAAAAACATACAATGTGGACGTTTTAGTATCCATAACATGCAATTTTATATAACAAACTTTATGACATTAAAATCCAAAGAGCAACAATAAACTTCAATACTGAATAATGGAATACAATTATCAATCAAAACTGAATTACTTATCAATCTACGATAGAATAATTGACAGTGCTTTACTCGATGCTCATTAGTTATTCTTTCAGTGAACAAATTCTGTATGATGTGGGGGTAAGCACTAATCTAACAGTTCAAGCAATGAACTTAGTAGGTATTTGTAAAATACAGAGCTGCTACCACTTGTCTGAGATGAAGTGACCACAGAAGGTATGCACATTTTTTAATTGGGTAAACAACTATTTTCAGCACATTAAATTTTTTAAGTTGATCTCAGGTAACCAAAATATGTATTTGAAGATTGCTCTAGGGCTCTGAAAAACTGGGATTTTTACAGGATCAAAAACTGTTTCTTCGTACAGGATCAAAAACTATTTCAACAACTTCATCTGACTTGTCTGAAACAGCAGATATTACAATGAAATGGCTTTTTTGGTTGGAGAAAGGGAATGCAGTTAAATAATGACCCTTATGAGCATCTAAGGGCAACAAAGAGCAGTCAACCTATACCTAATTTAGGAAGGCTGGTTCCAGGGAGGAGAGCAAGCCAGCCTATGTAAGACGAATACATCAACCATGCCTCACTTGGGATTTGAACTCTTCATCAATGAATGGTTAGAAGCCAAAACCTTGTACCACTTGGCCAATGGGACTGCATGACTATTTTAGTGCAAAATCAAAGAAACAGACGCATAAAGAGAGCTATTTCCCATAAAACTAATTAATACCCGACATAAGAGGAAGAGATTTTGTGTGTGGATCTCTTCCCTACAAATTGCCTTTACACTGTTTTAATTCCAAGCTATTGTAAAAATCTGTTTTCTATTGGAATAGAAACCAATATGTACCGAAATCGTTAACATAGCAATCAGACATATCTGAATTGGCTGTATTAACTGTTCTTCACAAAACATTAATCACATGAGGAAACTTGAAAATTATATCGTCCTGGAGGGGGAATTGAACCTGCATCTCCCAATTTCTGTTCAAGCATGCTATATGTTACATCATACTTAATACTCGAGACTTGACCATCCTGGGTGGTGCAACTGGAAATGGGGAGATGTGGGTTTGATTTCCGCTCCAGGGCAATGTTATGTAATTTGCAAGTTTCCTGATGTGATTAATGTTATGTCAAAAAACTTTTGCGTCATCACATTCAACACGTAAAAGTACGACCCGTTGTAATCCCATAAATCGACGAATGTCAAACGTACAGAACATCATGAACGACGAAACAGCCAAAAAACCAAAGCCAAACGTACAAACGACAAAAGACTATCATTTTGTTCTTCAACTTTATCATTTAGTTCTTTCCCAAAAGAACAAAGACATTGTTCTCGAGCGATAGATGGCGCCTTTGACGTTTAATACCATGATGCTTTGTATGTCGCTGCCGAAGGGCGAGGCCCGTGCGTCTTACGTGAAATCAGTATGGTTGTAGGTGCATTCGTGCGAACATGACTAGCAGTAGCTGGTACCACTGAGGATGGCATTTGGTACATGCCATCCTCAGCATGTACCAAATGCTATAAGGTCAACGCCTTCCAGCTATACAACCGGTATGGTTGTATAGCTGGAAGGCGTTGACCTTATTCTTTGCATTTTACTTTATTTTATCTATATACTATCATGGTTCGTGTTATCTATTCTTTTATCGTTCGTGATGTTTGTACGTTTGACTTTGGTTTTTGGCTGCTTCACCATTCACGATGTTCAGTACGTTTGACTTTGAGATTTGACCTCTTTATTGTTTGTGATGTTCTGCAAGTTTGACATTCGTCGATTTACGAGATTACAACGGGTCGTACTTTTAAGTGTTGAATCTGACGACGCAAAAGTTTTTGCAAATAATTTTATAGTATTATGACGACGGGCGGAGTTGTAGCACAGGAGTTAAGAAGCCATTCCTGTATACATAACATGTTTGAAACATGGCGAGTAGCCCTACTATTTCATTCTTCACGAATCGTACGATACGTTTTTATAATGCAATTTTCATTTTACGAAGGGTCAAGCCAGAAAGCACTATATATTAAACCTAAAATAACGTGTAGTAGTGGTAACGTTTTTACGTTAATTTAATCATACTTTGTGCCACGTAATGAATACATGCAATATAGCATAGTTAATATGCTTATTTTGATGTTTTTTAAATAGAAGTCAATCTCAATGATGTGATGCCTCAGTGGGCAGGATGTATATGTTTGGCCCCATACACTGAATTAGAACTTTATCAGAGACTAGAAATACTCGCCACGCAAAATGCATGCAGCAATTCAGTTTCATGAAATTTGCATCAGCTCTGGATGGATATTCTAGTGTTAAGGTTTTTATTTTTATTGTTTGTTTTTTCCACAAGAAAATTTTGAATTGACATAGAACTTGAAGTAAACTCAACACAAGTATTTTCTTTTGAATATTAACATTTCTCACATTTTTTCTCCATCATTGGTTTGCAGTATTAGTCTGCATTGATACAGCACCCACAGGTGCTGTGGAAACTTGGCACATATTGGTTGCTGCGCAAATAGATTTTTACAATAGCTTGTATCAATTTGGTGTATAATTTTGAATCATCATATTTGTTTTATCACAATTTTATAGAAACATTCTTCTGAGCCTGACAATACACATTCCTTGCCAACTGAGTGAAGCTTAGCACCTTCTGATTTTTAAGTTCTGATATCCCAAAGAAAAACTTAGTAAAATGGACTGACAAATAAAAAGATAAGACCAACTGCAAATTAGCATTCACAATTGAAGTTCTTAATCATCTTTTATTTTTCAATTCAGTTAAATTCTTATAGAAAGTAACTTCAGGTTTATTGTTAATGTTCAGTGTGGTAGGCTTTCCAATGTCAGATCATTTGATGCATGAAAAAAAAATATTCTAACACATTACAAACTGTTATAATTTGAGTTGTGAATCGAATGTGCAAATTTTACTTAACATAATTTTTGACCACCTGCATTTCTTTGACACATTCTCTTACTTCACAAGCTACTTTTCTTTACCTTACTAGTCTTAATCCATTGTTCTATCATGCAGATCTAACTTTAACTGTAAAATGATTTACATAATTGCATTCAAATTACTGGGTTTCCACAGGAAGGGAAGACTTACACAAAACACAGCTCTGCAAGACCCGAGCTTTGTTGTGGATTAATCATTCAACTCTGCTTTGGATTTTACATCTGTGGGAATCCTCCATCTAATAGATGAAGTTGCCACAGTTTAAAAAAATGCCATTTTATGAATTCCTTTTCAAGAAGCATTTTTATGTTTTAAAATGTCTCAGTTACTCCCATATTGATCCAATTTAAACAGGTGCAAAATACTTTTAAAAAGCATAAGTTTGCTTCTATACTGTAATAAATGTAAACTTACACAAAGTTCTCATGGCGCAGCCTCCATGGTTGTTGTCCACAGTGTAAGAAATGCTATCCTATCAACAGTCACTGTTGTTACATGGTGAAGACTGGATTCAAGCATCATTTGAAATCATCCAAGTACTTAAGCTGTTAGTAGAATGTCCTTCCCCTACACTTCTATAATATGCTTCCAGAGACCCCTCACAACCTGGACACACAGTGAAGAGGAAGAATTTGTATATAGCAGCCTCCCATTAAGTATGTTTTTTTTTATTATTATTATTTGTTCTCTGTTGCATTCATTGTTGACAGATTTGCACAAAAGACCTTCCAGATTAGTCATATGGTTTATTAGTGCCACCTTTAAATTTCTCAGTTCTTTACAGGGCATTTCCAATTTAGTTCACAAGATGGCACTCTACAAACCAAAATTTAGAACACTCAAAATTTAAGTAAAAAAAAATTCCCCAAAATGCCCATTTTCAATATGATCACAACAGTATAGGCAAGGAGCTTATTTGTCAAGGACCTTTTGCTATAGTGATGGAGGAAGAAACAATTAGGTATTACAAAAGTCTGAAAAAATTAGGTTCTGAAAACAAGTATATATGATAAAAGCAACTGTCTACTTTATACTTAAATGTTTAAAAATTTTTTTTTTTTACCTGCAACTGGCACAAACAAAGCACTTCTGGTGATACGTATTACCAAGAGCCGTGACTACTTCACCTTCAACATATTCATCACATTCTGCACATCGAGTACCAAATAATTTTTGATAGTCTGTGGAACAGTAGTACCTGCCGTTGTTTAGGAAAAAACCACCTTGAGCCAAAGAAGACGTGCATTCTAGACAATATAGAAAAAAATATATAAAATTGAGAATAAAGCAATTCTGAAAAATTCAAAAACTACTTTGTAACTATTTTTACAACATACACATACCATCAGCATTAATTGTACCTTGTCATCTGGATGTACATAATACTTTCTACCAGGATCATAGCAACCTTTTCTTATCTGGGAGGGCTTGAAATTACACCCCTTTGAGTTCAAAATTACGCCTCTTTGGGTTCCACTCAAATAATACTTGTTTTTCACTTTCTCACACACGGCTGTTATATTTAAGTGATATAATCGCACAAAAATCGCCCTTCAGGGTTTTGACATAATTTTATTAAAAATTTTTTTGCATTTTTGAACTTCACTTTTAGTTGGTAAAGTTCGATGAACACTTACCGCACGTGGGGCTTGGCTTTCAATTCATATTTTCGTTATGTGGATGCGGCACGGGGTTGTTGTTTTTTTTTCCATTTGGCCACGGTTCACTTTTTTTTTTTTTTTTTCCCCGTTGGAATTATTTTGAGGCAAAATAATTCCAACGGAAAAAAAAAAAGTGAACCGTGGCCAAATGGAAAAAAAAACAACAACCCCGTGCCGCATCCACATAACGAAAATATGAATTGAAAGCCAAGCCCCACGTGCGGTAAGTGTTCATCGAACTTTACCAACTAAAAGTGAAGTGTTCATCGAACTTTACCAACTAAAAGTGAAGTTCAAAAATGCAAATGCATTAATGCACGTTAAAATATAACCTCCAATATCGGAAGTAAATTGAAACTTTATTAAAAATATTAAAACTAGGTAAATACACAAGAACCACAGGTTGTAAATGCTAAATAAAGAGTAAATTTTATGTGAATGCTGACAACACAGCATTCCACAGAAATGCAGAACAAAAAAACACACCAGCACAGAACGAACGAGTATCGGATAGTGAATGTAACAATAAGCAGAAGCTTTAGGGGTAGGTCATGGAAGAATTCCCTTCAAGGTTAAATGCTCAGAGAACTTTCTGCCACAGAGTATAATGATTAATTAGTTCTTCACCCCCGACGAGACGTTTCGAAAGGTTGTGGAGGCTAGGCATATCAACATATTGTTTTCTATGTCTCCATTCACTGTTTTGGAAAATTCCTTTCATGGATATGATATGTTCACCCTCATAGTGTATGTTACTCTGTATCCTTATTAACTGCATAGAATACTGCACAAGACTAACAAAAGTCTAAAAAAAATACTGAAGGGTGTAACTTTTTTTTTTTTTTTTTTGTTACAATTTATAAATATATATATCCCCACAACATGAATTTACACTCCTGGAATGACCATTCTGGGAGGGCAACCGCTATCCCTGCCCCCGCCCCCAGTAGCTATGGCTATACTTTTTACAGAATCCCTAACTTATTTTAAATTAGTATTACCAACTTCAACAAACTACTGGTGCTAATCAAAATTCAATGATTTACAAAAATTCTGGCTAATCAGAAAAATAAATTGGACTAATTTCTGAATGCAAAATGTTTTTATGGGCTCTTATTTAATAGAAAAAAGAATTTGGTCACAAAAATTATTGAATTTTTATGCACAATAAAAGTTGGATGGTTTTGATAATTTTCACCATGCAATGTTTTTAACATTTACAGTTTTTCAGAGAAACAAGAAACACTATGACATGATGAAACAATTACGAAGTATTTTTGCATTCAAAATCTGATGATTTTTGTGGCAAAACATTTTCTACTTTTGACTGCCCACAAAAGTGTGAAAAAAATATTGAGTTTATTTCATATTTTTTCTGCCTGGAGTATTTTTAAAAAGTGCACTCACTGTACATACAATTAATAATAAAACACAATGTCATGAAATGGCATCTCAAAGCAATTTTACAGGTGATCAATTACAGAATTGCAAATACTGCAAAAGGGATTTAATTTTAAAGATACATCCATGGCATGAGCTACTCATTTATTTTAGAATCTTTTCACCCCACACTTTTCTGGTGAAGCATGGGAGATAATGATAATCTAACACAATTCTCCAAATGATCTTCCTTTATTTCAAGTCACGCAAGCTCACGCAGAGATGGAAATTGGAATGAAAATAAGGAATGAACACATAACAAATCCCTACATTCTGTTCATCAGTGACATTTAGCAAACTAATAGAGGAAGCTTTCGACTTTCAAAACTGCACCAAATGAACATCTCATAAAAAAAAACTGGTTCAATTATGTGTGACTGCACCTTTTTTAGTTCCACTGCTAACACCTTTACAGTGTGTTAACTTATTTAACCAGCTGAGCACAATGTGAGATCTGTCACTTAATATGAAGATTTTTATTACTAATCAAAAACTACTATTATGGGAATTCTTATTCAGAAATTTATTTTAATTGAAAATTTTCAGAGAAAACTTTTTTTTTCAGGCTATCTTTTGTTGTCACTTATTCCCGTCACTATCACAGTTAACCTTGATGGTTATTGTTATTTTCATCAAATCCTGCCAGATGTTAGACAGGGAAAATCCTCTGCTGTCATTGATGATGGAATTTTGAATTTTTTCAATCTATTCCTTCTTTTAAGCTTTCTTTTTTGAAAATTGCTCTGGGAACTGATGACTTTAAGGGAATTCCAATTCATGCTGTGACTAGTTTCTCTAACATGCCTATCTAAACCAGTCTTGTTGGAGCAAAAAAAAATCATAGTAAGAATTCCCATAATAGTAGTTTTTGATTAGTAATTGAATTAAGAAACTAGGAAGCCAATTCTCAACATGAGCTTTATTCAAAGAATGAAGATTTTTTGCTAAGATTTTTCAGACACAAATCTGAAAATTTCAGTGATAAACAAATCTGGTCAATATTAATTTACATCTAAAAGATGTTACTGTGTGAACAGCACAGTCTGGCTATCAATCAATTTTTACCCATAGAAGCAGATAACTTCATAATTTTTAGAAATGGAATCATTCATGTCAGTCTATGCTTGCCTTGGGATAAAACAGCGGGGTCTGGAATTAATCCTAGGCCCAAACTGTTCCAACGGAACTTTAGAACAGACTTTTAATTTGTTGCACTTAAGCAAGTTTTAAGGCACCAGCAAAACAATAAAGCTTGCTGCTGAAGTTTCAGGAGAAGAAAAGTGAAACCCAGTTGAAATAAATCAAGAGCTGCTTATCTGAGAGCTGAAGTTTCAGAAGAAAAGTGAAAATCCTAGTTGAAACAACTCGAAAGTTACTTATTTGATTGGAATTGCAGTTAAATACACCTCTCAGAACATTATCAGCAAATATACTGGTTTGGGTCCTACATAGGTAACTGTATTTAACTATGGTAAAGATCTTTATCAGTATCTCTACTGGGTCTGCAAGTTTCATTAGATACTCATGTTGTCTGACACATTTCCCTGTGCAGCTTCTAGTTGTTGTGTTTTATTCATCATGTTCCTCTATTATACTTCTCATATGGCATTTACCTTTCCAATTGCTGCTCCCATCCTTCATTTCCTTTAGTAATTTACTTTGTGTGATATGGTGGGGTCAAAACACACAAGCACTTCTGATGCTTCTCTGAAGTTCAAAATGTTTTTCTGGTTCCATAGTACTTGCTGTATTACCTTACATTCTTTTTTCTTGTCTTAGTCTTTGGAATTCAGATACTACTTTTCTACTGAAGCTGTTTTTAACAATTGAGATTTATTTGGTTCCTCTTTTATACTAGTCTTGAAAACCATCTAAAGAAACTGAAATTAATTCATTGATTTGTAGTATGGACTTTTGCTAAGCCTGAAAAGTGACTGCACAATTACTCAACCACCTGTTTTTTGTATATAGAGAGCTAGTTTAACATAATATTACCAGTTATTACTTTACTTTAGATCTGTGGTCTGACCTTACACTTAACATAGCTTCTAAGGTGACTCTGCTCATAACACCATCTAATGAGCGATGGGCTCGCCTCCTCGGGGCACTCCGTGGTAATAATCGCATGCACAACAGCAACTACGGCCTCTCTGAATCTTGGAGAGGTGCCAGCTAGTTCTGTGTGACATTGGCAAAAAGACCCCAACTCACTGGGTTTTGTTCCAGAATCCTTATGTTGAATGACCAACTGGAACCCTCAGCTGTAGGCTAATCACCCACACTGATGTACTTACCTGATTAAAAAGATAAAAAGAAATATTAAGAATGACCCAAGAGTGGGATATGGTGGACTGACCACACTTGAGAAGAACAGTCCACCACAGAATCGACTTGGACTTTCTAAACGGCATATGAGAAGGAGCTCTCAGCTGAGTGAACGTAAGATTGGTGTATGGAGTATTAGAGATATAAATGGCAAGATGAGAGGTGATTGAGGGGATGAATAAGTATAGACTGGATGTGCTGTGTGTAAGTGAAACCAAAAAGAAGGAAATTGGGGTAGAAGAAGTGAATGGCACAGCGAGTGTGTGGTCTGGAGTATCGGATAATGCGAGAGGACAGGCTGGTGTAGGTGTGATTTTAAGTGAAAAGATGAAGAACAACTTGATTTACTATAGTTGCATAAGTGAGAGAATTCTCTGGATTCGTTTGAAAGTGAAACTTCAGAGAATTGTAATTGTTGTAGTGTATGCTCCTTGTGACTCGGAACCTTCTGATAAGAAGGAAGATTTCTGGAATGAGCTAAAAGCTGTTTTGAGCCAGTTTGGTGCTAAAGAAAAAGTTATAATAGCAGGGGATTTCAATGCTAGAGTAGGTGTGCAGAATGCAATTTCTGACAATGTTCTGGGTAAGTTTAATGATCCTTGTGTGAATGATAATGGTGAAAAATTAATTGAACTCTGTATTGAGAATGGTTTGCGTGTATCTAATACATTTTTCAACCACAAGTATATCCATACATATACTTGGGAAAATCGTACTCTTGGTCAAAAGAGTGCGATAGATTTTGCTGTCTATGATCAGCGTCTGAAACACTTAGTTGTTGACACCCGTGTGGTGAGAGGTGCGGAGTTGGTTCTGATCATTACTTGGAAGTGTCATGAGTGAAACTTAATGTTGGTTGGAGGAAAAGGAACAGGAAGAGACCCAGGATAGAAGGAACAAAGGTTGACAGAATAACGCTGATGATCTTAAAGGAGCCTGACTTACTCAGAGAACGACTGAAGGATCTGAAGTCTGGTGAGAGGGATGTAGAAAAGAAGTGGGAATGTTTTAAGCACTGTGTAGTCACTGCTGCTGAAAAAATCTGTGGCACCACAATAGTGGGTAAATAGAGGTGATGCTTGGTGGAATAGTGAGATTGAAGATGAAGTAAAGAGAAAGGAAGCTTATTTGGGGATGTTGCAAGGTAGAGTTTCTGTGGATGAATATCACTGTAAGAAGCATGAAGCTGCTAAGCTGATTCGCCAGAGTATGGAAAAAGATAGGAAGGAGAAGGTGGAAAGGCATGAACTGGCTTTTTGGAAAGATAGGAAGTCCTTCTGGAAGTACACAAGACTCGGGAAAAATAGGGGAAACAAAGTTGTAAGTTGTGTGAAGAATGAGATCGGGGAAATGACATGGGAGCTCAATGAGTTAAGTGGAAGATCGGGTGAATACACTTCCGTGAGTCATTAGATCAGGAAAGCAAAAGATGATTCTGAGACAGACTCGGATGATGTCACAATGAGGGATGGAAGCCCAGGAGGGATCTCAAGAGAAAAAGTGTGGAAAGCTCTAAAATCTCTTCAGAATGGTAAGGCACCAGAAATTGATAGCATAACTGCCGAGATGTTGAAATATGGGGGTGACTTTGTAATTGACTGGTTAACTGAAATTTGCCAGTTGTGCTGGGAGTTGGAATGGTCCCTCGGGATTGGAAGGATGCTATTATTTTTCCCTTCTGTAAGGGAAAGGTGATCAGACTGAATGCAAGAATTATCGTGGTATTAGCCTACTAAGTGTGCCAGGGAAAGTGTTTGGTAAGGTTGTTATTGAAAAAGTACGGGGTCTTGCATCAGAGAAAGTGTGGGATGTTCAGAGTGATTTTATGCCTGGTAAAGGCTGCGCTAACCAGATTTTTGCATTACGCACGATGATTGAAAAGTATCTGGCTGTTGGTAAGAAAGTTTTTGCTGCCTTCACAGATTTAGAGAAAGCTTATGACCGAGTGAATAAGACACTTTTGTGGAAGGTATTGAATGAATATGGTGTTACTGGGAATGTACTTAATAGTGCAAAAGCCATGCAATGCTGGTAGTAGAGCTTGTATACGAGTGAATGGCGTTTAATCAAAATGGTTTTCTACTGGTGCAGAGTTAGACAAGGTTGTGTAATGTCATCATGGGTGTTTAATATATTTATGGACGCATGCATGAGTGATGCCAAAATAGAAAACAGTGGTTTATGTCTTGGTGATATCCGTGTGTGCAGATTGCTGTATGCTGATGACACTGTCCTGTTGGAAGAGAGCAAAAGTGATTTGCAAAGTATGTTGTCTCAGATGCACAAAGTTTGTATGAAATTCAAACTTAGTATAAATAAGGGGAAAACCCAAGTTATGGTTTTTGAGAGAGGAACTGGTAGTACAGAATGTAATATATGTCTAAATGGCACTGTGATTGACCAGGTGAGTGAGTTTGTGTATTTAGGAAGCATGTTTTTCAGAGAGAACAAATTGGATGGTGAAATTAGTAGGAGAGTTAATTCTTCATTGAAAGTCATAGCTGCTCTGGGAGGTTTTCACAGGAATAATGGGTTCTCTACTAGAGAGTCCCACATGGCAGTGTATGAAACTGCAATTGTTCCTATTCTGATGTATGGCAGTGAAACCTGGGTACTGCAGAAGAACTCTTTGCACGACCTTGATGCAACCTCCCTATTTTATCTAGATATAAGGTGGATTTCATAGCCACTTTTTTCAAGCTCCTTCCACATAATCAAAAATTGAGAGATGTAAGAGTGGCACCACAAGATAAGATTGTAAAATTTTGTCACATTAATTTTCTCCATGCAGGCTGAAAAATGAAAACAGACTTCCAAGCATAAAGTGTATTCAAGTAGCACCCACCCCAAGAAGGTGGGGAGAGTTACTATCAGATGCCAGTTTTAATAACTCAAACTGTCACTGCATATGCACACACGAATAAAGCAAAATAGAACTTACCAGGAACAGAAAGGATGTGTGTATGAGGCACCCATTAATTTGCTTGATTAGAAATTCAAAGAAAAGGATAATTTACAAACTGTGTATTCAGGTGTGACACTTTAGTATTAATTATAGAACACTTCCAGTTGCTTGAAATTAAGAGTTTTGAAACAACAGCAAAGTAATACATTTGCAAAACATTTTGCACTAAAAAATCTCATTGGTTTTATTCAAGTTAAGGTCATACACACATTTCACACAAAAGATTTGAAACATGTCCCTTTATTTTGAATTCATAAAATGTATAATTATTTCCTGCATAACTGCCTCTTTTTAGAATTGCTTCATGTCTTTGATATAAATATGATGAGAAAATTTCGGTTGAGATATATTGTTTAAAATAAATATTTTAATATTCAAAGCTCATCTCATCCAAATTTAAAGGTGATTTTACATTGTTTTGTTGGTTCACTTAACATGACAGGACAACTATACTTCCAGTGCATTTTCTGAATAACAATGAGAACATGCTTTTCTGGGCACCAACTTTCAGTTGATAGAAAAACATTATAGGAGAGGGCTATTTTGCAGATTTCAAAATTTTTAAGCCCCCTTGACAGTTACATCATACATTTTATTCGTTAAACTCAAACAGCAGATTGGCAGAAAAACAAAAAGTTGCTGTTGTGCTGTGACTGCAATCTCAGTGACATGGCCATGACACAAGACCAACCCAGTAACTATAAGAGCATAAAATAATTAGAGGAAAAACAGGGCCAATTCATTAAAATGCAGTCTAAACATACACATATGATTTCAAACTAATGCAGTGATGCACATCCTTTCTTTAAACATTTCAAAGATATAACTGTGGAATAGCTAAATCACATATTTACACCTTTTAAGATTAATTCTTTAATATTTTAAAAAAATCTAACGTTTTGAAAGGGTTACATCATACATTTTATTCGTTAAACTCTAACAGCAGATTGGCAGAAAAACAAAAAGTTGCTGTTGTGCTGTGACTGCAATCTCGGTGACATGGCCATGACATATAACCAACCCAGTAACTGATTTACATCCAGTACTAACTAAGAAGAGAAGCAACTTTCTCTTTTCCTCTGTTTACTTAAGCCTGCAACCACTTGGCAAACCTGTTCGACAAGTCCCCACCTTCATCCAAGATGAATCCTTGAGATACTTTCCAGATGATATAATTCTTTATCATTGCACATATACAATGACTCTTTAATCTTTCAAGAAACAGGAAAAGATGAGCTCATGATTACTGCAAACAAAAATTAAACTGTGTAAAGCATCTCTCTCTCTCTCTCTCACACACACACACACACATACACACACATTCAAAATTAATAATGCTTGGCCCCAATCCTAAATGCCCTGATAATTTTGTTCAAAGTTCGAAAAATAGCTTTACATTACATAGAACTTTACCTGCAGCATATATAGAGAGATTTAGCATTTTTCTGCAAAATCAACTGGAAAAACACTTAAGAGCGGTATTAAATTATAAAAATATAAGACCATAGAATAATTAGAGGAAAAACAGGGCCAATTCATTAAAACAGTCTAAACGTACACATGATTTCAAACTAATGCAGTGATGCACATCCTTTCTTTCTTTAAACATTTCAAAAGATATAACTGTGGAATAGCTAAATCACATATTTAAACCTTTTAAGATTAATTCTTTAATATTTGTAAAAAATCTAACAGTTTGAAAGGAAACAGTTTTATCTTATTGGTTTTGCTAGAAGTGTACAACAAAAGAGCTTCACACAGCACATGAAATAAATTCTCACAATGAAAACATTTGACTATTTTCTGACATTTCTCTCACAAAACTGGCAACAAAAAGCAAATGAATCAGCGAATGATGCATTACAGTTTAAAAATCACTTACCTTTGAAAATATTTCTAGAAAAATACAGTTTTTAATTTATGCTATTTTAATGAAGACCCAAGGAAAACAAATAATTTACTTTTTCTTGGTTCTTCATTAATTAAACACTTTGTTTTGGGGACTTGACTGACATTCACACACAAAATTGACTCCCTGTATTTACATATTATAATAATCTACGATTCAAAATGTGCAAGATCATATAACCAATTAACACAAATTAGGATTTCACTCAGCTCTGAGAAAATATAAAGATTTAGATTAACAGAATTCATGAAGACAAGTTCTGAGACTCATTTAATAAAATAAACTTTTACAATAAAAAGTTTACTATGGCTTTATTTTAAGAAATTATGTTCAAACAGGTGTACAATAGTAGAATTTTCTCAGATGTCTGACTTTCAGATGTCTTTCAAGTTTCACTACAGATTTAAAGAGTGAAAAGTGAAAGAAGTCTGTGCTTAAATTCAGTTTTATCAACTTCATAAAATCCTTTCTTCAAAACATCAAGTAAGATCTGGAGCTACAAACCAGAGGTTTTCGAAGAAGGCAGCAGCAGGAGGGTAGGGGAAGAGACATTTCCTTTTTTATGAAAAATGAAATAAGATATCTACAAGCAAATATCTCCCCATCATATATACACCCACATCATATTAATTTCACTTCTCACAAATATTACATTGCTCATTTATCCTGCACACAAAATTAAGACTACATACCAACCATGAATTCCGTGTGCTATTGCAAAGGTTGCTACCATAATTACCTTAAGGATAGTCTAACCAAAGAAGGTATATATTTATGTGGATAAAACAGGCCAAACTAGTTTTAACACTACCATAATCCCTATGCTAAGGTAAGTACTTAATTTTTTCATTCATTCTGTTTAATAAGCCAATCAAATCACTTCATATAATCAAAAGCAAGCATCATGGAACTACTGCAGCACTTGATCAGCTACCATACAGATGTGGTTAAACATTATTCTAATCTATTTACATAGCTTTACTAAAAATGAAACAGTAATTTCAATTTTACTGTGCTATAAAAGACACTTAAATTCAAACATATAAAACGAGCGAAACACAGTCACGTATGGTAAAAGGTTCGCTAAACGAACCTTTTACCGTACGCAACAGTGTGTTTCACTTGTTTTATATGTTTATGTGTTATTGTCACGTGATGCTTGAGTTTTAAAACAAAACACTTAAATTGCATGTACAACAAATCAATAAGCTATATTAAAAAAAACTGAGTTTATAGTCCTATGTATTTGTCTTAACCAAGTGCTGACTGACTTCGAAAAATGTAAAAACCATTTTACGCAATGTGCAAGTGTAAAATTCCAGACTATATAGGTTTGAGGCAACATCACAACAAAATTCGTTTTCTGGAACTTTAAAATGTATAGAAACCGAATGGGAAGGAATGAAAGAAATCCATGTAATACAATAAAAACGGACAAATACATCAAAAGTATTTGTAAATGAATTTATGGCACCTCTATTTATAGTGTATTGTGGAATAACTTTTTTACGGGTCTTATAGAGGTTATTCATGGAAGTTGGTTGTAAAATTTTTGAACTAAAGCCTAGTTCGTCATCAGGACTACGTCACTGGAGTAGTTGCTGCCACTCAGTTGGAAGAGTCCAACCGCAATTATCGTTAATTGTGGTACTACTTCTTGCTATTTCGATCCCTTCTTCTAGTTTCCTCTTTACTAAGTTTGACTGGTGGGCGATTATTTTCACTGAGCCCCACTAGCTTGTATGTCTGTCTAGCCCTGTTTTGTTACTAATGTTCCTAATAGCTGCTTGGTTCATTAAGGTCCGAATGAAAGAACACCAAGCAGCTATTAGGAACGTTAGTAACAAAACAGGGCTAGACAGGCATATACAAGAAAGTGGACACTCCATAAAGTGGGACTCAGCAAGAATAATCGTCCACCAGTCAAACTTAATAAAGAGGAAACTAGAAGAAGGGATCGAAATAGCAAGAAGTACCACAATTAACGATAATTGCGGTTAGACTCTTCCAACTGAGTGGCAACAACTACCCCAGTGACGTAGTCCTGATGACAAACTAGGCTTTAGTTTGAAAATTTGACAACCAACTTTCATGAATAATAACCTCTATAAGACCCGTAAAAAAGTTTTTCCACAATCAAGAGTATTGTTCAAGAAAACAATGCTAAAGTTACATACAAAGAAAAAAATCATGAAATTGAAGTATCTCAGTAGCTACTTCTACATTCATCAGCCATGGAATGAACAAAATACCATAAGGTGCTAACATATTGTGAATTACATGCTGGCAGATCTCAAGATGGATTTCCAAATAATAGAAATTTGATGCAGTGAGTCTGTATTACAAGCATCAGGGCAAAGAAAGATTTCTATACTTTCTTGTATGGATGAAAAGGGGTGATATTTTGAGCACAGTGGCAGATTTTCTATAGGCTGAGATCACCAGAGTAAAGTTTGAGTATAGGTTTATGTTGGCATCCAAGAAATTTATGTTATTAACTTGTTCATTATAAGTGAACTTTATATTTGAGAATTTAGCAGAAACAGATGACATAAGTGCCAATAATGCATTTTTCTGGTGTGGCCAGATAATGAAGATGTCATGTATATACCTAAGCCAAATGGTGGGTTTTAAGAGCAATGTAGCAATAAGGGAATTTTGCACATAAATTTTAGCAAGCAAGGGGGAAGATCTGAGTGAGACCTATGGGCTCTCCTCTTTCCCCCTTGCTTGCATAAATTTATATGCAAAATTCACTTATTGCTCCTCATTTACTCTTCCGTTGGGTAGTAAATGCCATTATACACAAAACAGCAATAATTCTGAAGATTTTCATAACAGTCATACATAGGACCTTGATCAGTACAACCTGAAACTCATGATGTTCCATTAGTTTCTTGGCCAGCAGCATGTAGGCATCAAAGAAAGGTACTAAAGGAAATAATGATTCAACATTAGAAGTGTACATGGTATCTTGAGCAGCAGCAGATGAAGGAATTTTCAGGACAAAAGTACTTGGTTAAAATAATAGAATATGGATGGTTTGTGGCTAGGAAACTATGTCGCTTGACCAATAGCTTTTCAAGGTTAGTTGAAGGTAAGAAAGTATTTCTATTAGGGAACAAATAGGGTGTCCCGCTGTTTCATAGGAATTACCACCACTATTTTCAGGTGAAAAAACTGATTTATGCTATAAAAACATCTCATCAAAAGTAAATTGAGATATATTAAGTAGCCATTTCATATAAAAGACCTTTTACACACATGCACACACCCGGTTTAAGTAAATATGACATGGAATACACATGATCATTAATTTTTCTTTTCCTTTGAAGCATGTGTACTACCTAAAGTGAAAACCATGGATGTTATTTCTTATAATTTTTAAATACTGCTTTGTGAAGCAGCAATAAATTCTGAGTTCCTTTATTAAAAGAATGACATGCTAAGATACTGAGATCTCTCCACTGTTGATATGATGTCCTGCACCTTATTATCATGACTAAAATGTGGTACCATCACAACTCTTCTGGTTATTTTTTCTTCACTTCTTAAATTATTTCTGATCATGTATTAGCTAAGCATACATACAACAGAACTTTCAGCAACCGTGGAATTTTGACCATCACTCTTCTCTTGAAGCAGCAGAATTTCCTGATTACAGTCATGAAAGAAGGTACCTAGCTTTGATCCTTAACCTCAGACCTGTGAAGGAGGTGAAAAAGAAAAGCAACCCAGGATCAAGAACGTTATTTTTTGTTTGTTTTTTAACTTCTGTTTGACCTTATGTAACCTTCAACTGCAACTTCTTGTTTTAGACTACCTGTTCTCGAGTAGTCAGAAATATTGTGGCGTCCTCACATTCTAACTACCACCCCCTGACAAACAGTAACTTTATCTTACTAAAAGCCGAGACCATTTTACACAGAGAAAAACAAAAAATAAAAAGGATTTTCCACTAGCATTTTATCCATTTAAAAAATAATTCTTAAATTTAAAAAAATATATAGAATTCCTCATGAACAATGACTGCATTTACTCACCAAACTTTAATTTTTGTATTTTTATTTTACTTCCAACAAAGTATTTAACCTTTCCAATACCAATGGAATGGAATGTTTCACACAGTTTAATTTGCCAATAAAAAAAAAAAAAAAGGAAGCATTATTCTGATGATCTATTTCAGTACCAAAAAAAAAAAGTATCCTCTGCAACATATCTAGCAGCCTAATGGAAATCATTAATGTTGACAAAACTACATATATTTCAATTGAAAAAAACCTGGTGGGTGTGCAGTCTTCAGCAGAAATCTAAACACAGCAACCTTTGCCATTAGAAAAAAAAAAAAAAAAAAGAAGAAAGAAAAGAAAACTTCCAATCGCTGTAACTGAGCAAGAAGTTGTTTGAAAAAAAACTATTTTTGTGAAAAAACAAAACAAAAAATGAAAGTATCCTCCAAACCAATTTTTAAACATAGAAAAAGTAATGCTTAAAAAGAGGAATTTCAGTTCCATTGTAACAATGATGAAAAACTGCAATGTAAATTTTAGAATTTTTAGTTGAGAAATCTGATTTTACAATAAACATTGTGAAGAAAACGTATGTACCTGTACATTTGAAACATTCTAAATGAAAATATCTGTCCTGGACCCTCAATGCATTCCCAGTGCATTTTTTCTTACAAACATCACATAGAACTTTACCTACAAAAGGAAGGGGAAAAAAAAAAGTTTTACATAGCTGCATGCACAAAAATATGGATGTACACATTACATAGTACAAAAAAAAATGTTCATATGGTCCTGAAATGACACTGTATCAATACTAAGTACAGTAAAATTCATTCATATGATTTCAGTTCTGGTAAGCAAATGCTTTACACTTCAGTAATATCACCAAACATTTATACAGAGAAATTCCCAATGACAAAACACATACACTTACTTTTGGCTTTACTCAGAAACTAAGATCTAGCAGGTACTATTCAGTTGAATTCACTGAATTCTCCTTTGTCTATCCCACACAGGGACAATGTCAATCCTTCAAATGAATTATTTCCCACACCTTCACAAATATATCAGAAAAAAAAAAAAATCAGTGGAAAACAGGACTTTCCAATAGTAGGCTCAATCCTTTAAAAAGAATGGCATGCCTTATTTGCAATCTTTTAAAGAAACTTTCAAGAAAATAAAAACAGCATGAGCAAATAAGGCATGCTTTGCATTCAAAATGTTTTATCCTCAGCCACACACACAGCACTGGTAAAAAAAAAAGTGCCCTTCTATCTTTAATCCATTTACTGTTTGCCACTTCCTATCTACTTATACAATATGTCACAGCTATGTTATTTACTTGTGTGACTGTACACAAATCAACTAATAGAGGTGTAGTACAGCTAATAAAAATCCCTAGAGATTTTGCCCTTAAAGCTTAGGGCATTGATCCATCCTTTCCCATTGTTCAAAAGCAGCATTACCAAGGTCACTAGAATGCAGTATAAAGAAATTAGAAAATCAGTCAGTCCCTTCCTCCCTCCATCTTCCACCCACAAACACACATTCTCATTTGTCTCTCACTCAGAAAGGGAATGACGCAGAATATCAAATCCAAATTGCTGTATTCTCTGAGTTATCTATTTTAATCTATTAAAAGCCTGTCATTAATTTCGGTCAAGACTTATCACATCAAAGCCTGTTCTCAATTTCAATATATATATATCATCATCATCATCATCAACCATTATCAATCCACTGCTGGATGAAGGTATCCCCAAGTTTCCTCCACAACGGTCTGTCTTGTGCCAGTCTACTCCATGTCACCCCTGCATACTTTCGAATTTCATCCACCCATCTCCCATGTGGTCTTCTTCTGGGTCTTTTCCTGTCCCTTGGAATCCAATCTAAAATTTCGGCTGTCCATCGATGATCTGTCCTTCTGGCAGTATGTCCAGCCCATTGCCATTTCAGGGATTTAACTCTGATCATGATGTCTTCCACTCTTGTCATTTTTCGGATCCACGAGTTCCTCTTCTTATCTCTCCTGGTTACACCAAGTATGCACCTCTCCATGCTTCTTTGAGTTGTCTGCAGCCTTTGTATGTCTCTTAGTTAAGGTCCACGTCTCTGCACCATACGTAAGCACTGGAAGGATGCATTGATCAAACACTTTTCTTTTAAGACATAATGGCATATTGCTCTTGAAAATTATGCTGTTTCTTCCAAAAGCTCTCCAGGCAAGTTTTGTACGCCGATTAATTTCTTCATCAATGTGACCCTCACTTGATATCTGCTGTCCAAGATAAACGTACGTATCTGTTATCTCCAGCTTTTCTCCATCAATCGATAAATCTTCATTTCTTGTAAAAGCATTGAACATCACTTTTGTCTTCTGAAAGTTCATTTTTAATCCCACTTCTTTACTCTTGTCAGCAAGTTCCTGGATCATACTCTGCAGCTCTGATGGGCTAGTTGCAAAAATGACTACGTCATCAGCAAAACGAAGGTGGGTTAGATAATCTCCATTAATCTTTATCCCCTTGTTTTCCCAGCTCAGTGACTGAAAAACACCCTCCAATGTGGCATTAAAGAGCTTCGGAGATATGGTGTCACCTTGTCTCACTCCTTTTCCAAATTTTATGTGTGTTGTATTTTCAAACAGCCGAATCTTTGCACTTGCATTTTCATAGATGTTATTAATAATATTAATGTATGCATCTTCAATACCGCAGGATTTCAGAGCCATTGCAACTGCTGATGGTTTCACCGAATCAAAGGCTTTTTCATAATCGATAAAAGCCATGCACAATGGAAGTTCATATTCCCTCGCTCTTTCAATTAGTTCTCTCAGCACATGGATATGATCTATTGTGCTGTAGCCACTCCTGAATCCAGCTTGTTCTCTCGGTTGAGCCATGTCCAGTGTTACTTTTAAGCGGTGTGAAAGAACTTTAGTGAAGATTTTATAAACTACTGATAGGAGGCTGATAGGTCTGTAGTTTCCGAGATCCTCAATGTCACCTTTCTTATGTAGCAGGATCATTGTAGCGGTGTTCCAATCCTCAGGAATCTTTCCTTCATTAAGGCATCGAGCGAAAATTTGGGCGAGTACTGTTTCGATTTCTCCACTTGCTTCTTGTATGATGTCTACAGTAATTCCATCTTCTCCTGGAGCTTTTCCCCGCTTCATGTTCTTGATTGCATGTGCAACTTCTGCTGGAAGGACTGGAGGAACTCTGGTACTGGTATCTTTCATGATGTCTGGAGTGCATGTATCATCCCTTTCATATAATTTGGAGTAGAAATCTTTCACTCTTGTCAAAATTTCGCCTCTATTTCTTGTTACAGAACCATCTTCTTTTCTCAGTGCCATTATCTGTTTTCTTCCCTTACTGAGATGTCCCTTTGCTATCTTTAGGCTTTGGTTGTTTTCAATTGCTTTCCTCACTAGTTCACAGTTGAATTTTCTTACGTCTTCAGCGATACTTTTTCGTACTGTCTTGCATAGCTCTATATATTCCACTTTGGAAGTCACATCTTCTTTAGTTGTCCTCATCTCTCTTCTTTTTTGCATCAACATTTTCGTTTTTCCTGATAATTTATTTACATGCAACTTGTTCTTAGACCCAGCTAATTTTGTTGCTGTTTCCATAAGAGCTTTGGTTACTTTTCTGTTAACTTCAGAGATGTCCACTTCTTCCGATGTTAGGCCTTCTAAAGCAGAGAACCTGTTCTTCAGTTCCAACTTGAAGGTATTATGGTGTTTTTTAAGGTTGGTTATGTCAATAGATTTTGTTTGTCTTATGAGCTTGCCACGTTCAAGTTTAGTGTTGAGGTGCATCTTACATCTCACCAATCTATGGTCACTACCTGTGTTGAACTTGTTTAGCACACTGCAGTCTTCTATGAAGAATTTTTTGTTACACATAATAAAATCAATTTCACTTGTCGTCCCATTTGGATGTCTCCATGTCCATTTCCTGTGTGGCTTTTTCTTGAAGAAGGAGTTCAAGATGAAAAACCCTTCTGCCTCTGCAAACTCAACGAGAGTATTTCCACGCTGGTTTCTGTTGCAGTGACCGAATTTACCTACTGAAGTTTCATTCTGTTGCCGTTGCCCTATTTTTGCATTGAAATCTCCCATAATTATCTTCAAGTGCTGCTTACCTTTATTATTTAGATGACAAATTTCCTCATAAAATTCTTCAATTTCTTCTTCAGGATGACTTGTGGTGGGTGCATAAGTTTGAATAATCTGAGCCTGGTATCTTCTCGAGAGTTGGATAACGAGTCGTGCAGCTCTGTCAGAGGAACTTTCAACTTCTACCACTTTATCCTTCAGTTTCTTGTTTATTATAAATCCAACACCACTAGTTCTGCCAGTATCTGTCCCACGATAGTAGAAGAGATGTCCACTTTTCAGTTCGATGAGATCTTCTCCTTTTCTCCTTACCTCACTTAGCCCCACGATGTCCCACTTGATCCTTTGTAGTTCCTCTTCCAATTCAAGAAGCCTTGAATCAGAAGATAGGGAGCGTCCATTATACGTCGCCAAGGTCAGCATCAGATGGCAGCCTAGTCCGGTCCTCCGGGGATTCTTAGCACCCTCTGCCTTCATGTCGCACTGGCCGCTGCCTTGGCCAGGTACATTCCAGCTGCCGGAGACTGAGGGCCAAGATTTAAGTTGTGGAGTGATTTTGGAGGGGTTTGGCCATAACTCACCACGCTGGCCAAGCGGGTTGGTGAGTGTGGGATAGAATTTCCTCTGATCCCGATGGTATAGTTATACCGCTATTGGCGGTCGTCAGAGCCCCTTTAGTGGGAACAGGATGCACCACGAGAAGGCGGGGTTGACATTTGTCAAGGAGAGGCTCTGATGTTACGCATCACCTGACCTTACATCCCATATATATATATATACACTGACGGAAAATCATCATCATTGTCAACCATTATCAATCCACTGCTGGACGAAGGTCTCCCCAAGTTTCCTCCACAACGGTCTGTCTTGTGCCAGTCTCCTCCATGTCACTCCCGCATATTTACGAATTTCATCCACCCATCTCCCATGTGGTCTTTTTCTGGGTCTTTTCCTGTCCCTTGGAATCCAATCTAAAATTTCGGCTGTCCATCTATGGTCTGTCCTTCTGGCAGTATGTCCAGCCCATTGCCATTTCAGGGATTTAACTCTGATCATGATGTCTTCCACTCTTGTCATTTTTCGGATCCACGAGTTCCTCTTCTTATCTCTCCTGGTTACACCAAGCATGCACCTCTCCATGCTTCTTTGAGTTGTCTGCAGCCTTTGTATGTCTCTTAGTTAAGGTCCACGTCTCTGCACCATACGTAAGCACTGGAAGGATGCATTGATCAAACACTTTTCTTTTAAGACATAATGGCATATTGCTCTTGAAAATTATGCTGTTTCTTCCAAAAGCTCTCCAGGCAAGTTTTGTACGCCGATTAATTTCTTCATCAATGTGACCCTCATTTGATATCTGCTGTCCAAGATAAACATACGTATCTGTTATCTCCAGTTTTTCTCCATCAATCGATAAATCTTCATTTCTTGTAAAAGCATTGAACATCACTTTTGTCTTCTGAAAGTTCATTTTTAATCCCACTTCTTTACTCTTGTCAGCAAGTTCCTGGATCATACTCTGCAGCTCTGATGGGGTAGTTGCAAAAATGACTACGTCATCAGCAAAACGAAGGTGGGTTAGATAATCTCCATTAATCTTTATCCCTTTGTTTTCCCAGTTCAGTGATTGAAAGACAGTCTCCAATGTGGCATTAAAGAGCTTCGGAGATATGGTGTCACCTTGTCTCACTCCCTTTCCAATTTTTATGTGTGTTGTATTTTCAAACAGCCGAATCTTTGCACTTGCATTTTCATAGATGTTATTAATAATATTAATGTATGCATCTTCAATACCGCAGGATTTCAGAGCCGTGGTAACTGCTGATGGTTTCACCGAATCAAAGGCTTTTTCATAATCGATAAAAGCCATGCACAATGGAAGTTCATATTCCCTCGCTCTTTCAATTAGTTCTCTCAGTACGTGGATATGATCTATTGTATATATATATATATATATATATATATATATATATACACTGACGGAAAAAAAAATCCCAACACCAAGAAGGGGTTGTGTTCGATAAACGACAGTTGGTAGGCGGTGAAAGTGCATCTGTAAGATGATGTCTATGCAAATTTCACACTTGGCGCATACGTGTGGCGCTAGTAGCGCCCCTCGGAACATGCAAAGATGGTTTGCTGTAAATACGCGCTGTAACGTTCGTGAGCGTTCGTTATCGTTGAGATTCGACGTAGGGTGTTGATGTTAGTCAAGAATGCCTTTAAGAAGACTAAGAAGCAATTATCAACAGCTCACGGAGTTTAAACGAGGTCGTGTAATAGGGCAACGAGAAGGTGGATTTTCTTTCCGTAATATTGCAGAATGACTTGGCAGGAATGTAGCCACTGTGCATGATTGTTGGCAGCGGTGGTCAAGGGAAGGTACTGCCTCAAGAAGACCGGGTTCCGGCCAGCCACGTGGCACTACTGAGAGGGAAGACCGCCGTGTACGGCGTATGGCCATGGCGCATCGTACCGCGTCTGCGGCAGCAATTCGAGCTGCAGTTGCCACCAAAGTGACACAACGAACTATTATAAATCGGTTACTTGAAGGACAGCTCCGAGCCAGACGCCCTGTAGCGTGCATTGCACTTACTCCAAACCACTGCCGTTTACGACGTCAGTGGTGTTGAGCTAGAGCTCATTGGAGGACGGAGTGGAGATCTGTTGTGTTTTCTGATGAAAGCCGGTTCTGCCTGGGTGCCAGTGATGGCCGTGTGTTGGTTAGAAGGAGGCCAGGTGAGCGCCTGCAACCAACCTGTCTGCGGCCGAGACACACTGGACGTACACCTGGAGTTATGGTCTGGGGAGCAATTTCCTATGATAGCAGGAGCACTCTCGTGGTTATCCAACGCACCCTGACGGCGCAGTAGTACGTCAGTCTGGTGATTCAACCTGTTGTGCTGCCATTCATGAACAGCATTCCAGCGGGTGTTTTCCAACAGGATAACGCTCTCCCGTATACCGCTGTTTTAACCCAACATGCTCTACAGAGTGTCGACATGTTGCCGTGGCCTGCTAGATCACCAGATCTTTCACTAATCGAGCACGTATGGGACATCATTGGACGACAACTCCAGCGTCACCCCCAACCAGCATTAACCGTCCCTGTATTGACCGACCAAATGCAACAGGCATGGAACTCCATACCACAAACTGTCATCCAGCACCTGTACGACACAATGCATGAACGTTTGAGTGCTTGCATTCAACATTCTGGCGGTTACACCGGTTATTAATGTACCAGCATTTCACATTTAAAATGGCTCTTCTCGCGCTTACAATAAGCTGTGATCTTGAAACCTTAATCGATTAAATATGTTACCTATACAAATGTATTGCCGCCATTTCATTCCTCTACAACTATTTTTTCGTGGTGTTGGGATTTTTTTTTCCGTCAGTGTGTGTGTATATATATATATATATCTTTAATGCCACATTGGAAAATGTCTTTCAATCACTGAACTGGGAAAACAAAGGGATAAAGATTAATGGAGATTATCTAACCCACCTTCGTTTTGCTGATGACAGTCATTTTTGCAACTACCCCATCAGAGCTACAGAGTATGATCCAGGAACTTGCTGACAAGAGTAAAGAAGTGGGATTAAAAGTGAACTTTCAGAAGACAAAAGTGATGTACAATGCTTTTACAAGAAATGAAGATTTATTGATTGATGGAGAAAAGCTGGAGATAACAGACACGTACGTTTATCTTGGACAGCAGATATCAAGTGAGGGTCACATTGGTGAAGAAATTAATCGGCGTACAAAACTTGCCTGGAGAGCTTTTGGAAGAAACAGCATAATTTTCAAGAGCAATATGCCATTATGTCTTAAAAGAAAAGTGTTTGATCAATGCATCCTTCCAGTGCTTACGTACGGTGCAGAGACGTGGACCTTAGCTAAAAGAGACATACAAAGGCTGCAGACAACTCAAAACGGCATGGAGAGGTGCATGCTTGGTGTAACCAGGAGAGATAAGAAGAGGAACACGTGGATCCGAAAAATGACAAGAGTGGAAGACATCATGATCAGAGTTAAATTCCTGAAATGGCAATGGGCTGGACATACTGCCAGAAGAACAGACCATCGATGGACAGCCGAAATTTTAGATTGGATTCCAAGGGACAGGAAAAGACCCAGAAGAAGACCACATGGAAGATGGGTGGATGAAATTCGAAAGTATGCGGGAGTGACATGGAGGAGACTGGCACAAGACAGACCGTTGTGGAGGAAACTTGGGGAGACCTTCGTCCAGCAGTGGATTGATAATGGTTGACAATGATGATGATATTTGGAGAAATCTATATGACTATCTCTGTAGCCAGATTCGAGATTGATTTGTTTTTTTATTTAAAATTTGAATAGCTGCAATACAGATCATGTTTACAGGCATATTTGATTATTACTTCCTTCCTTCTAGATGTAGCATTTACTCAAGTCATCACTTTGAATTAGGCTACACATTTGATTTATATCCAATCCTGCAGCAGTTTAGCCTACATGTGCATGTTTTGCCTAATCATCTGCCTGAACTTGTGAGGAAATGTCAATTATAGCAATTGCTGTATTTCTTCATAATTATAATCTGTAGGTTTTGAAACTGGGTGGGGGTTGCCATATAACTCGTACCCATGTTGTTGATACCTAACCGCAATTTTGTATAGAAAAGACACGATTCACAAGAAGATCCACGAGTACAAAGTGGGTGGGAGGCATTCTTCTTGAAAAGAAACTCATTTTTAAATGCTTGAAAACGAGGAAAATTATAAGTCAAAAAACGAGAAAAATGAGTTTTAAGGCGTCTATTATGACGAAATTCTAAAAAAGATACACGTAAAATTTATCATGAACTACTTTCTTTCACGTTGGGTGTGATCAGGTTGTATGTAAACAACACGGGAAATCGGGAACTACTTGAAAGCGTTCTGATTCTGTAGTACAGCCCCGCAGATGCGTAACTAGGCATTTCTGCCTGCACCGCAGGACGCACGTGAGATAAAGGCAGATTGCAGAGGAGCATACGTCCGCGTAAATCAGTTGGGAGAGCGACTTACTCCGGAGTGAGGGGATCCGGGTTCAATGCCCGTCATGGACAAAAATGACGGAGAAATTTACTTCGTCATACAGCACAGGACAAAAACAACAACCGCTTAATGAAAGGCTGCTTAGCCTAATGATTCACGAAACACGTTGCTTAAAACCTATCGCTTCATGTGGTTTGCGCCGTACTCGTATCCTGCCATCCGCATGTACCAACGTGAATCTCGACTCATCAGTCCAGGCAACATTTTCCCCACATGTCTAGGGTCCAGTGGCGATGTTCCCGCGCCCATGCTAATCTTTGCACCCTGTGATGTGCGGTCAGCAGCGGTACCCTCGTGGGACGATGGCTTCTGTACCCCATAGCGAGGAGATGGTTCTGGATGGTGTGGCTGCTTACACGTTTGTGCACCAGCGTTAAATTTCCGAGCGATTTCTTGCACTGTGGCCCGTCTATCCGCTGTTACAATGCGAGCTAGTCGACGATGACCCCGCTCATCCACAAGCTGTTTGTCCACGGCCTATTAGATAATTATTTTGTTATAAATTTATTCAGTTGGGGTCGAACTTCCGAGTAATTAGTTTCACTTGTTACAACTGTATACATTTCAGACTTCAAAATGTCTCAGTGATACTCACTGTACATCGGTAAATAAATAACAGGCAGATGCACGTGAATTGTTTCAATAATGAATAAAAAAACACGTAATTTTGTGAATAAGATGTTCAGAAACATGTGCCGCATTTTTGTTACACTACTGAAAACTATCAGAATCATAAAATGACTTCACAGGCATGCTTGCCTTAAAACAAGGTTGGCAAAAAAAAAAAAAAAAAAAAAAATCATAGAAGAGAACTTTTCTGACAAGTGCTCCATAGTTTAAGGAAAAATTTGTGGTTATAAACTTATCACAAGCCCACCACCCGTACTGTAGTGATTATAGAAAACCAATTATGAACTTAAAAGAAGTGCGAACAGCAACTGGTTTGGTGGTACTGTATGTAGTCCCACCAACACTAAGAGCGCCTTGCTAATCCTCAAATATAAATAAACGAACACGAAGTTGGAATTCAAAATTTCAAAGTAATTTTATATAAAGATAAAATTACTTTCCTAACAAAGCTCACCAATCTAAAAACTTTAAACTTACAAAAAACTTTTACTATAGAGTGCAATGAATTTGGAAAATCAATACATTCAATTTTCCTTAATTATTGAAAAAAAAATTTTTTTTGTGAGCTTGGAATTATTCATTCCTAGATATTTAAATCAATTTTACATCTTTTAGCTAATTTTTCGTAGGAAATTTTCGTAAAAATCTATTTCCGTAGGGAACATCAACTTCCATTTACTGAAAACAAAGATGAGTGATTTGTTTCACTCATAAAGGACAGAATATTCAAACCACACTGATAATGTGAATACAATGAAATTTGTGCACGTCAAAGCTTTGAAACACTGAACGAACGAGAGAGAGATCAAGTGCTTTTACTACATAAGTAATAGGAGGTACATCAAAGTTCCAAATGGGGAAGGCGGGGTAAGAAAATTATTTCACACGAACATATTTTCAAGATATTTGGTAATGTTAAACTGTTAAAGCGAAACTGAGTCTAGTAGTAATGCTTTGGAAAGAACTGCTCAGCGAAACTGAATGAAGTTAGGATGGTAAGAAGCAAACAAATGGCATTAACCCATACCAGTTCATATGTTAAATAGCCAATCGTAAAGAGGAACAATAAGAAACTTCCTTATCTTCAAGGGGTATTCACTGATGCACCCCAGTTTCGAGATTGCAAATGATTAGCTTTTAAAGGTTGGCTGTTTGGAAGATTTCGCAGAGAGGGTGCGAAAGGTTTGACTTTGACTATACAGCAAGAACACGAAAAATTACGAAACCAGTCAGTTGGTGTTAGTGGCGTGCAACACCCTATGAACCACAGTGAATCAGACGATCCCGTGCAAGTATCAAAACGGGAAGTTCACTTTATTTTTGAACATCGAAATTTCGATTAGCACATAATGCACCGTTTCAATATCTGCTGTATATTCCAAGTAATTTACGTTAACGCTCATGCCTGTTTTCCTGTTCTTTTTAACCAACTTGTGCTCTCTTCAAGTTGTGTCTGGAAGACCTGTGCGATGGCAAGATGTGTTCTGCTTATTCTAGTGACAATACTTAAAAATTCAGGCAAGTGGCTTTGATCCCACACCTAATCGACTATCACAGCAGGCGAGACGCCATTGGGTGGGCCTACCCTTCAGCCCCCCCCCCCTCTTGAGTTTAAACATTCAGAGCATATGCTGAATGCAACGATCTTAGATTTCAACAAACTACGACGAATACGCGTATTTAAAATAGGTAACGCCAATTTTACAGTTGACAGTACTTATCACGGGTTATAAATTGATGCTGACAACTTCACAACGGGAAAAATTCAAATAAAAAAATAAAACAAGCCTTGATCCGTAAAAATCGGAGCACATTCTGAATGAGAAGTCTTATCCTACTGACACTTTCCTGCATTTTGGATACGGATCGGGTTAAATCTGAATAAAGCAGATTTCCGATTAATTGTCACACCGTACAAGAGATTTGGCTTCTTATAAGACACCTAGCTCCTGATGTAACACGGCGGGCGGGCGGGCGCGCGCGCGCACACACACACACACACACACACAATATATATAGCGTTGAACTCCGTAACTATGTAGAGGATTTTAGGAAGGGAGTGTCTGACCCCAGGTCATAAACAACCCTTAGAAATAGGAAGCTAGAAGATTTGGGCTAGAGTGCCCGATAGGATAGTGACACGAAAGCGAAGTAGAAAGGGGGGAGGAAGACGCCCTTATTTATTACCGGGGGGCAGTACCGGGAAAAAATAAATATCCGCCGTGCGTCAGATGGGCACGTTAAGCCGCCCGACCCCGGGTACTGGCCCCCCCCCGGTAATAAATAAGGGCGTCTTCCTCCCCTTTCTACTTCGCTTCCGTGTCACTTTCCTATCGGGCACTCTAGCCCAAATCTCCTAGCTTCCTATTTCTATGGTCCGCACGCGCAACCGTCTATAGCCGGTCAGCACGCGCAACGGGACAAACGTCGTCTATAGCCGATCAGTACAGCGCTACGACCTCTCCTTGCTTGCGTCACATGAGCGGCCGAGCGTGATACTTGCATCATTTGCATGTCTCACGATGTCAAACCCTACCCACCAAGTTTCATTCCTGTCGGTTGCTTCCTTCTGGGTGCAACTATTTTTTTGACGATGAGTATATTTGCCACAACGTAAAAAAATCTTACTCTGAGATAAGAATAGTTTATTGCAGGCCACTACAGGCGATACGATAGGAGATGAAAAGTGAATTTCCTCTGTTCTGCTGAGTCATTCCGCAACTTTCGTGACAGACAGACAACCAAAACTCAACCGCGACGTATTCAGTCTCCTAGCTAGATTGGGAAAGAAGTGAGTGACAATACCATTTCACCACCAACTTCATTTCCCACGGCTGAGGCCTCAAAATTCAATGGAAGCAACGAGATTTTTTTAAATTGCAGGTTTAACGACCACTGTGAGCAACTCAATGGGCTATAAGCAGTCACCCGTCCCTAATTTTGGGCCACTGGCTCCAGGGAAGGGAAAGAGCCAGTGCCGTAAGACAAACACAACATCCATGCCTCACCGGGATTCGAACCCGGACCCCTTTCGGACGAACGATCAGAGGCCATCGCTTAGACCGCTGCGCCACCGGGGCGGCAACGACAGATTGCAACCAACAGTATTTTGCCAACTATGATCTCTTTGGTTTTACGCGTGCTTGCGCTGAAAACTTCCTTTGCTGCAACGAGATTTAATTTTCCTTTTTTTTTTTTTTAGTTTCAATAATTTTGCGCTCGCCTTGAAATTGTGTCGGTTCCATCGCAGCTACCCCGCACCTATTTACAACTTCCGTATTACACTGAATACCATACGAGTACAGTGCAAAAGAGGCGGCTGTTTCTTTACAAGACGGAAGACGAGGGTGGACAACGTAACGGACATTATCTGGCGTTTATTTGAGGAACTGAACCGCGGGAACCAAAAGGAAGTAAGCTATTAGAAGACTAGGAAAGAAAACTTCCTGTTATCTAACGGCCAAGGTCAATTCTGAATCAGCCACAATTAGTTGCGTCATTCTTCACCGATACTCAGTCTGCTAGATCTTTTGAAAAGGAGCATCACAAACTTAACGACACATGAAGAAAGGGGGAGGGACAGAAGGCAGATGGCAAGCTACACCTTTTTCTTCCTAAGTGCAGATAACTCGCAAAATGGTAAGAATGTGTTTCATCCATCATAAGTTGATAACAGACTACATTCATGCTGTCACAGTTAAATGCGAATATAAAGCCATTTCTCAAAGCATTTCCATACGGACAACAAGCTTCCTTCTGACTTGTTAAACGCCGTTCACGTTTAAATACATCTTCCGTGCCACAATATTTTCCCCGCATTTCCTCTCTTCCACCCTTTCCATGAGAATAGTCATGTACTGTATCTTCGTCTTAAGATTAAAGTTCATAGGAACGCAGGGGATCCACATGCGTTCAATGTCTCGGATGCAGGCGCATGCGCACTAAAACACAGCCGATTTTAAAATTTACACATTTGGAATTTAACGCCTCTACTAGATACTAAATTAGCACGCCGTGGAAATAATTGATAGTTGGCATTTTTATATTTACCCAAGAACATATCATTGAGAAAAAAGTGTTTGAAACAACAAAATAGTTTTGTTGACTATATTTTGTTAATTCAATTAAACGTTTTATCACGATAACAATACACATCGTTGGATCAAACAAATTCCTAAAAATCGACCTAGGGATTTCGTTAAATGAACAAAACGTTTTGTCATATTAAATTTTGTTGAATAAACAATAATTTTTGTTAAATCAACAACAATTTTCAGCAAAATACATTTGTAAATTCACCAAACATTTTTGTTGACTGCATATCGACAAAATGTTTTGGTTGATTCAACAATTTTTTTGCTGAATTAACAAAACGTTTTCCTCAGTGTACGTATTATCAATAAAAAGGTTTAGTTTTCATATTTTTCTCGCAACTATTTAAACTAATGGTGCCTACTAATGCTGTTGAGCAAGCGGGCACGTGAAAACGAGAAGACAAATGAACTGTTTGTTATTCTTGATACAGTGAGACAACTTTCAAGATCAGCGCGAGAGACAGACGTACTTCAGAACAAATCACACGGAGCCAATTAGTAACGAAACGCAGAGTGCGAAAAGTAAACGGCGAATTTACAGGAAAGCTCACGCGCATGGACCAGCGATGCTAGAGGGTCCAAGGCCCACAAAATAGCCATTTAATTATTATTTTTTTTCAAATTTGCTTCTAAAAAACTAAAAAGTTGTAAGGGTCGCCACAAATTAAATACCTATGCTACCAATGACTAATTTTCTTACGGGTGGCAGCACACAAGCCTAGTGACGTCAAAGTAGCAGTGTAAACATGGTTGCACCACTTGAGACATGCACTGAAGAGGAGAAACGATCAGTCATCCTTATTTTTGAGTAGTGAAGGCGTGAACCTTATTGCAATTCATTGTCGAATGAAGTTGCAGTAAGATGATGCACGCCTGTCACTCCAGCAAGTGTACGAATGGACTAGAAAGTTCCAAAACGGGGTGAGTTCTGTGACAGATTCTCCTCGATAGGGGTCAGGCACACAGAGTAGTGACACTAGAGTCCATTAGAGCAGTTAAAGGCATTGTGATGAGAAATAGCCGAGTGACGGTACATGAAATAGAAGCATTTTTGAACATCAGTCATGGTTAAGCGCACCACATCATCCATGATGTGCTCCAGTTCAACAAAGTGTCTAAGATTACTCCAGAATTGAAACAGCGACGTTTTGATGCCTGTCAAGAACTTTTGTGGTGCTTTGAAGCAGAATGATGGCTTCTTACCGAGAATTGTTACTGGAGATGAAACCTGGGTTCATTATCAGCCAGAAACCAAGAAAGCGAGCAAGATATGGCGCCATCTCTCATCACCAAAACAGAAGTAGTTCCGCACGCAGCTAACTGCAGGGAAGGTTATGCTGACACTCCTTTGGGATGAACATGGCGTAATTTTGGAGCACTGCATGCCCACAGGAACACTAACTAGTGAGACGTATTCAGAACTTATCAGCAATAATCTTCGACCTGTCATCAAATACAAACGAAGTGGACTTCAGAGTACTGATGTCTTTTTGCAACATGACAACGTTCGGCTCCATTACTGCCTGTGCAACCATACAAGACCTGCACTTCGTGTCTTCTACATCCGCCGTATTGGCCAGATCTTGCCCCCAAGTGACTACCACATCTCTGGACCGCTCAAAGATGCAATGGGAGAATAGACTCAGGTCCGATGAAGAGGTGCAGCATGTGGCGTACGAGTGGCTGCACACGCGACCGAAAGAATTTCCTCCTACATGAATCTATGCACTTTGTAAGCGCTGGAGGACTTGTACTGCACAAAATGGAAATTACATTGAAAAACAACGCAGGTGCGTACCACTGTTTAATAAATTGAGCGAAAAATATTTAAAGTTTTCAGTTGAGTCTTCCTTGAAATATGAATAAAGTAATGGACATCTCATATTTGGTAAAAGCGCGAAAAGAACATTTCTTTGTATGAAAAGAGGATGAGGAGCCTGATGTCTTTCAGATAAATATAGGCTTCGCATCAGAAGGTCACAATGTTAACACGAGAATGTACAAACAGCAAGAAGCTCGTTTCTAAGGCCTCTTGGCATTGTGGAAGCCTACTGTTAAAATGAAATTAACAGCGGGAAGGTTGCTTCAAGGAGTCGTGAAACTAGGGACGTACCACCGGAGGTGTTTACGATTGTACGTATTATTGATGTATGGAATTCTGGCTTCTACATAGTTTGGAGATTTGCCGACGGAAAACAAGACCTTCGGGTAGCCCACGTGGTATGGGGACTAATTTCAGTGCGCTCCTGTTGAAATCTCGAAGGCGAATTTTTGTGGCGATTACGATACTTTCTCATACTAGGCTAACGCATGAAGAGAAATTGGTTGACCGTTAAATTGGGAGAGGGCTGCAGCCACGAAAAACATATTTTTAAGAATTGACTGACAAAGTGAGGGGGGGGATTTCCAAACCATTTATGTTCGCAGGGCTCATAACTAAATCAGCCAATGAATTCAGTTTTCAAATGTCATAACACGCGCGTTTGTTGGTTCACGAAATCAGTTTCAACTATCACATTAAAGCAAGTTTGCCATTTATCTTGTATTCTTCTTAATTTAAAAACATCTTTTTTCATTAAACTATGCGCCCGCAAACTATGCACATAAAGGGATCGCTTATGTTTCATTAGTAATGACGTCCTGGGTTCATTTGATAGCTAACATAAAAATATCTATTTTTTCACGATGTTCCATTGAAATCACATGTACTTGAGTTCTGCGGTTTAAGGTGGATCTACATAAAAACTGACCTAGGTTTCAAATGGTAAAAACTTCTGCACACATTTTCTTCGCAACTAATATATCTCCCAATGATGAAAATTTACCCATCGGTGAAAATAACTAAATTATAGGCCCAGTATGCTTAATATTTCCTAAACTTAATCATAATTATATTAAAAATCAATTTTTTCTTGGGTTGTGTTTGAGATTCGCTAATAGATGGCGCCACCTACACATAACTTATTGTGATCATGTGGCATTTTTCAATAATTTCATTAGTTTTCGGAATGGAATCAACATTTGAGTTTAACCACGCGATAGTCTGGAATGTTCAGAAGGATTTGAGCCACTTAGATTAAATTTTCTGACAATTTAGCTGAAAATGGCGCAGAGTGAGCTTGCTAGTTTATTTCGGAATGAAAAATCAACAGCACCTACAGTTCTGTAAACATTTTCAGCTAAATTACTATCAGAAAATTTAATCTAAGTGGTTCAAATAATTCTAAGCATTCCAGACTATCGCAAGGAGACTCAAGTGTTTATTCCATTCATAAACTTATTGAAAAAATGCGACAATTTCTATTAGTAAGTGATCTGTGTAGGTGTCGCCATCTATTAGCAGATCTCAAACACTACCCAAGGAAGAATTGATTTTTAAAATAATTATGGTTAAGTTTTAGCAAATATTAAGTATACAAAGCTATAATTTAAAGTTGTTTTTTCCGATGTGTAAATTATTATCGTTGAGAATACATTAATTGCGAAGAAAATGTCTATAAAATTTTTATCGTTGGAAACCTAAGTCAGAATTTTTAGGTGGATCCAACTTAAAGTTCTCGAACCTATTCACGTAGATGCAACCTAACTTCTCTGTGTTCAAGTTACTTTTCCACGGAACGAAATAGTATTTTATTAGCGATAGCTTTTACGTGGAATGTTGGCCACTGATACATAAACAATATTCTTAGTTTTTGGCATACCTGATAGAAAAATTGCGCGCAGCGACACGAGTATCGAAAACAAGCCGCGTCCACATTTCTTCAATGAAGCCTCTGAAATATTCAAGTTGATAAAAAAAGACTTGGTTGGTCAAAAAGTAATTATTTCTTCAATGAAGCCTCTGGAATATTCAAGTTGATAAAAAAAGAAGGTTGGTCAAAAGTAATTACGGGAGTTGTCTGAGCTCCGTTCTTAACTTTTTCTTCAGCATAATCAGGACCGTATTGATTGTAACCTAATTTGAATAAGGTTGGTTAAAGGGTACAAAAATGTTCAATTTATTTTCAAAATTCAAATTAAACAACTACACTTGTAAAGCCACTCTAACCATTAATGGGAGAAACTTTCCCCCACCCATTCATAAGATACCGGTATTTGAAAGCATACGTGCTGCATTAAAACTTTCTCGACTTTGTCTTCAATTTTTATCTTTTCAGAATCCTGAATCTTAAGCTACGTTCTTCACTCATTTTTTTTTTTTATATAGCCCTCAACTTTTAAAGCAGCATTTCTCTGCTAATTAGATCATTCTTTAATTTAGTTTTCTTAATCCATTGTTAAAAGGGTTTCTTCAATGTCAGAGCATTTCCTTTCTCTTTATGAATTTCCATTTGATACGACAGGAAGGAAATGTGTTTTTATCTTAAGCCATTGCTTAGCTTCGCATTTGCATCGCTTTGACTGCATTTTTAAAGTCTGATTTTTTTCAGAATCAATCGCTTCTCTGTAAAATGCATGACTTCCCTCCATACCTTAAAGAAGTCGCCTTGTTATGAAATACATTCTGCGCTGGCCATACATGAAAGCTTGCTTACCATACTATAAACGAATCCTTCTCTCCCAAGAACAGAAAGGTTATGCTTATAACTTTAGGCCCACAGGGCTTATAAATTTGCCATTACGTCGTCAGAAATTAAGGAGTGAAAAAAATATTTGCTACAGACGTTCGACTTCGTATCACCGCACGCACACTCTTAGTGTCCGTCCGTGATGAGGCACTTTTTTTTTCCATTTTAGATTTGGTGTGACAGTTTTTTTTTTTTTTTATTGGAGGTTTAACGACCACCGTGAGCAACTCAATGGGCAAGAAGCAGTCGCCCGTCCCTAATTTAAGGTAACTGGTTCCAGGGAAGGGAGAGAGCCAGTGCCGTAAGACAAACACAACATCCATGCCTCACCGGGATTCGAACCCAGACCAGTTTCGGACGAATGATCAGATGCCATCGCTTAGACCACTGCGCCACCGGGACGGCAAAAAACAATTATTTTCACTGAAGTATGGATAACAAGAAAATACCCCAAAACTATTAAATGTTAGGTACGCCCAAGCAGTAAAGATTTCCAAAATGAGATGCATTTATTTTCGAAAGAAGTTAAAAATTTAAAATTTCGACATATGCTAACAAGTATGAAAGACAAATCTTAAAGAAAAGCGACTTGTCTGTTGAGCCTTATACTCGTATCCAGCAGAAACGGGACTGTTATGAGCGGGGTTTTTTGACACGTAAAGGAACAATTTGTATTAGAATTTCCGGTTTCGCGAAACATAAAAGCAGTAAACCATAAAATTTGCGCTCAATGTAATTAGATTTCCCGCATTTTTAACTTAATAAATATTCCCCGTGCACGCACGCACGCACGCGCACACAGTCTGTTAACGATTACCAAGTTCAGTAACTTCTTATAAAAAGTGTTTCCCCAAGTAGTCAGTGGAAAAAGTACAGCTGCTCCAATTATGTTTAAAATTCTTATTCATTTTTCGTTTGTTGTAGAGTATACTGTTAAAACTGCCGTTGGCTGTACATCAAAATGGCTGCTTCAGGCAAGAAGGCTTACATTATATGGATCGCCGAAACAATTTTCCATCACTGTACAGCTAATACTTGGAAGGAGGCAGCACCCGATGAAAAAGTCTTTTTGGAAATGAAAATAGTTTTGTAAAAGGGGGGGGGGGAGAAAAAACTGGTATAACATCGGTTTGTAATGATACTGTACAAACAAGTCTATCATCGGCAAAATCTCTTACGCTTCCTGTCAGTTACAAAACTTGCAGTCCGCAAAGCACTGAAGGAGCGCTTAAAACTGCCCAACTAAAAACTACAAATCTTCCAGGCGTGCACAATTTAGTACAGATATACTGGACTAAATCGATGGTAGCAGACTTTTTACAAAATATGCGCTTTTCCGATGAGGCCTAATTTATACTAGTGGTAAGGTAACTAAACAAAAATTTGTTTATTTACAAGCACTGAAGGTATGCAGGTACGCAAAGCACTGAAGGTATGCAGTCCGCAAAGCACTGAAGGAGCGCTTAAAACTGCCCAACTAAAAACTACAAATCTTCCAGGCGTGCACAATTTAGTACCGATATACTGGACTAAATCGATGGTAGCAGACTTTTTACAAAATATGCGCTTTTCCGATGAGGCCTAATTTATACTAGTGGTAAGGTAAATAAACAAAAATTTGCAAATCAGAGAGTTGAAAGCCTACATGATGTAAGATAAATATCTAAGACAGACAAACTTCTGGTGTGGACTGGTGAATTACTGGGCCCTTTTTTCAAAAAAAAAAATCGTAACCACGAACGTGTGTCTAAACATGATCTTAATATTTAAGTACAGTGATAACTGGAAGAAAAACAAAGGTTATCTCCGCCACATTGAGGTGTGTTTGTCCGTCAAACACTAACAGGAGGAAGCACTTATAAACAGATGGATCAGTCTATTCTATATAATACATAACCATTTCCAGAATTTTTTCTTTCTTTAGGAATTCTGTTGTATAACAATGTTGTGCAACAAACACTTGTTCCAAGACTGGAAAAGTGTATTGCAAACTCGTTGTTACGATTACTACAGAAATTCACTGGTGTACATGCGCACAAAGTTTCGCCAAAAATATACTTTATACGTATTTATACCAGTGAATAAAATTTATAGGCTGTAAGCGTTTCTTGAGTGGGCACGGTCTGGTGTACTTTAAAATCTACGTTACTATAGAAATGCTGCACAATGTATGACTTGAGCAGGAGTATCGTTTGAACGTCTTCAGGGGTGGCCAGACAAAACAGCCCCAACATCACAGCCAATGCGTGCGCGCGCGCGCACACACACACACACACTATATATATATATATATATGGGATGTAAGGTCAGGTGATGCGTAACATCACAGCCTCTCCTTGACAAATGTCAACCCCGCCTTCTCGTGGTACATCCTGTTCCCACTAAAGGGGCTCTGACGACCGCCAATAGCGGTATAACTATACCATCGGGATTAGAGGAAATTCTATCCCACACTCACCAACCCGCTTGGCCAGCGTGGTGAGTTATGGCCAAACCCCTCCAAAATGATTCCACAACTTAAATCTTGGCCCTCAGTCTCCGGCAGCTGGAATGTACCTGGCCAAGGCAGCGGCCAGTGCGACATGAAGGCAGAGGGTGCTAAGAATCCCCGGAGGACCGGACTAGGCTGCCATCTGATGCTGACCTTGGCTACGTACAACGGACGCTCCCTATCTTCTGATTCAAGGCTTCTTGAATTGGAAGAGGAACTACAAAGGATCAAGTGGGACATCGTGGGGCTAAGTGAGGTAAGGAGAAAAGGAGAAGATCTCATCGAACTGAAAAGTGGACATCTCTTCTACTATCGTGGGACAGATACTGGCAGAACTAGTGGTGTTGGATTTATAATAAACAAGAAACTGAAGGATAAAGTTGTAGAAGTTGAAAGTTCCTCTGACAGAGCTGCACGACTTGTTATCCAACTCTCGAAAAGATATCAGGCTCAGATTATTCAAACTTATGCACCCACCACAAGTCATCCTGAAGAAGAAATTGAAGAATTTTATGAGGAAATTTGTCATCTAAATAATAAAGGTAAGCAGCACTTGAAAATAATTATGGGAGATTTCAATGCAAAAATAGGGCAACGGCAACAGAATGAAACTTCAGTAGGTAAATTCGGTCACGGCAACAGAAACCAGCGTGGAAATACTCTCGTTGAGTTTGCAGAGGCAGAAGGGTTTTTCATCTTGAACTCCTTCAAGAAAAAGCCACACAGGAAATGGACATGGAGACATCCAAATGGGACGACAAGTGAAATTGATTATATTATGTGTAACAAAAAATTCGTCATAGAAGACTGCAGTGTGCTAAACAAGTTCAACACAGGTAGTGACCATAGATTGGTGAGATGTAAGATGCACCTCAACACCAAACTTGAACGTGGCAAGCTCATAAGACAAACAAAATCTATTGACATAACCAACCTTAAAAAACACCATAATACCTTCAAGTTGGAACTGAAGAACAGGTTCTCTGCTTTAGAAGGCCTAACATCGGAAGAAGTGGACATCTCTGAAGTTAACAGAAAAGTAACCAAAGCTCTTATGGAAACAGCAACAAAATTAGCTGGGTCTAAGAACAAGTTGCATGTAAACAAATTATCAGGAAAAACGAAAATGTTGATGCAAAAAAGAAGAGAGATGAGGACAACTAAAGAAGATGTGACTTCCAAAGTGGAATATATAGAGCTATGCAAGACAGTAAGAAAAAGTATCACTGAAGACGTAAGAAAATTCAACTGTGAACTAGTGAGGAAAGCAATTGAAAACAACCAAAGCCTAAAGATAGCAAAGGGACATCTCAGTAAGGGAAGAAAACAGATTATGGCACTGAGAAAAGAAGATGGTTCTGTAACAAGAAATAGAGGCGAAATTTTGACAAGAGTGAAAGATTTCTACTCCAAATTATATGAAAGGGATGATACATGCACTCCAGACATCATGAAAGATACCAGTACCAGAGTTCCTCCAGTCCTTCCAGCAGAAGTTGCACATGCAATCAAGAACATGAAGCGGGGGAAAGCTCCAGGAGAAGATGGAATTACTGTAGACATCATACAAGAAGCAAGTGGAGAAATTGAAACAGTACTCGCCCAAATTTTCACTCGATGCCTTAATGAAGGGAAGATTCCTGAGGATTGGAACAACGCTACAATGATCCTGCTACATAAGAAAGGTGACATTGAGGATCTCGGAAACTACAGACCTATCAGCCTCCTATCAGTAGTTTATAAAATCTTCACTAAAGTTCTTTCACACCGCTTGAAGGTAACACTGGACATGGCTCAACCGAGAGAACAAGCTGGATTCAGGAGTGGCTACAGCACAATAGATCATATCCACGTACTGAGAGAACTAATTGAAAGAGCGAGGGAATATGAACTTCCACTGTGCATGGCTTTTATCGATTATGAAAAAGCCTTTGATTCGGTGAAACCATCAGCAGTTACAATGGCTCTGAAAACCTGCGGTATTGAAGATGCATACATTAATATTATTAATAACATCTATGAAAATGCAAGTGCAAAGATTCGGCTGTTTGAAAATACAACACACATAAAAATTGGAAAGGGAGTGAGACAAGGTGACACCATATCTCCGAAGCTCTTTAATGCCACATTGGAGGGTGTTTTTCAGTCGCTGAGCTGGGAAAACAAAGGGATAAAGATTAATGGAGATTATCTAACCCACCTTCGTTTTGCTGATGACGTAGTCATATTTGCAACTACCCCATCAGAACTACAGAGTATGATCCAGGAACTTGCTGACAAGAGTAAAGAAGTGGGATTAAAAATGAACTTTCAGAAGACAAAAGTGATGTTCAATGCTTTTACAAGAAATGAAGATTTATTGATTGATGGAGAAAAGCTGGAGATAACAGACACGTACGTTTATCTTGGACAGCAGATATCAAGTGAGGGTCACATTGATGAAGAAATTAATCGGCGTACAAAACTTGCCTGGAGAGCTTTTGGAAGAAACAGCATAATTTTCAAGAGCAATATGCCATTATGTCTTAAAAGAAAAGTGTTTGATCAATGCATCCTTCCAGTGCTTACGTATGGTGCAGAGACGTGGACCTTAACTAAAAGAGATATACAAAGACTGCAGACAACTCAAAGTAGCATGGAGAGGTGCATGCTTCGTGTAACCAGGAGAGATAAGAAGAGGAACTCGTGGATCCGAAAAATGACAAGAGTGGAAGACATCATGATCAGAGTTAAATCCCTGAAATGGCAATGGGCTGGACATACTGCCCGAAGGACAGATCATCGATGGACAGCCGAAATTTTAGATTGGATTCCAAGGGACAGGAAAAGACCCAGAAGAAGACCACATGGGAGATGGGTGGATGAAATTTGAAAGTATGCAGGGGTGACATGGAGGAGACTGGCACAAGACAGACCGTTGTGGAGGAAACTTGGGGAGACCTTCGTCCAGCAGTGGATTGATAATGGTTGACAATGATGATGATGATGATATATATATATATATAATACTTAGCAGTCATGCCCACTCTCCAAACGGTGAATCTATAAAATCCTTTTTTGAACACAAAATTAAAGAAAGGGAAAAGTAATTAAGGGAAAGAAAAGTAATTTAAGATCCGCAAGTGTTTTACGATTTAGAACAGGGTCAGTGCATACGGTTTGGGGTGAAACGGTAGCAGCTTTGGCGCCTTTAAATTTTAAATCAAAATTTCGTGGAATTTTTACAGCATTTCAACTTTTCTGGCATTAAACCTATCAGCATTTTGAAGTTAAAAGCTAAACCAGCCTTTTGAATTTTTTTGTTTTCAGACTTTTCTAAGCGTAGAAGTGTTAAAAAATTCAAGCAGACAATATTTCAAAGCTGCCATTTTGATTTTTCTGGTTTTCAGGCTTTTCTAGGTATCCGGACCTTAGGTATATTAGCATTTCAATTTTCAGGTCCCTAGGCCATCTAGAAGTAGTCAAGCAGACAATGTTCCAAAGCCACCATTTTGATTTTCGGAATTTTCTAGGCATATGGACATTAAGAACTATATCAGTATACCAATTTTCAGATCTCCAAGTCATTTACCTAGAAGTGGTGGAACAATTCGCGGACGGAAACACTCACATTTTCCCACTTTGTATCAAATGTTCAATAAAGGTTGTAATGGTACTGTTACACGGCACTAGCAGTGTTCCTGCCGAGTCTGCCGGTAACGGTGCTTGAGACCTGAAGTACAATTTAGTTGGCCGCGGCACCAGGTGAGAATCTCAGGTGCACTGCTGCACTCAAAGATTCACACCAGAACATAAAAAATGAAAAGTTGAAGAATGACCCGAAGCATAAAAGGCTTGGGTGAATCCACCTTGTGAACAAAATAACAACAACAAATAAAAAATAAAATAATCTAAAAAAAATGATACTTTGGGATCAGAGTTGTGATGAGGTTCACCCGCAATCACCAATTCGTGACTGAGTGTAGTGGTCCGGATCTTACTCCGGTACATTCAATCCCCAACCAGCCAGTACAACACTCACTTTCGCAAATAACACATGATTCTCAAATACACAACACAACATTTAATAACGTTCTGCGAGATTTAAACAGATACGGCGCTCTCTAGGCGCATAGACAATTGCCCCTCTTATGAGGGCAGCATACGGTGTCACACATTACTGTCGGAAGACACAAGCCGACTGAGTCTCCACCGGACTATCTGAACAAGAGATACTACTCGTTTACACACTAAATAGAGCTGCAGGTGATATTCATATACAATTGCTTAGAGAATGAAAAAAAATTATATGCAAACGATCACATTAAAAATACTCGCGACACAAAATACACAAGCACGTTAATTTGCGGTATAAGATTATAGGTGCGAAATACTGCCAAAGTTAATTAACTAAATCTAATAAGCATGCACATGCAGATCCCTTCCCCGCTCGCTTTGGCCCTGAACCAAAGTTAAAAGAAACTGTCCCGCCCAGCGGAATTTGTGGCCACACCTTCTCCCTTATTCATGTAAAAAAATAATCAGGAAATGGGCCCGGTAAGAAATTGAAATCTGTATGTGCAGGTATTTCCTCTGAGGTTCAGTCACTCAGCATTACTGCATCTATGTCCATGCAGCTTTGGGTGTCGGGATGGCACAAGTTCGCAGATGTGCGAAGAAAGAAAAAGGAAATATTCATCTACTTACAGTTACGTGACTTTGCTGTGCAAATCCGTTGTGCATCACATAATATCACACGACAAAAAAAAAAAACACACACACACACAGACACTTGCACCATGTGGCAGCACCGATGATTCAACACTTCACTTTGACGCTTGATGTAAATGAAGCACACAATTAAAAATGGTAATATCACGCCGCCCTTTGTTGCAATGATTAGAGTGCACACTGATCTATTCTCGTGACGATTTGAAGGTGGCCGTTAAGCAAAATAGGCCCTCTCACATCTGCAGTTGCGGTTTCCAAGATTGATTTTCTGTGTTCCTGGGAAATGATTTTTGTTGTCGTGAAGAAATAATTGTGAACGTCGACTGCTGGGAGAGTGGGACACATTCAATTCCGCTGCTGCTATAGTTGATTCCGTCCGTCGCCACCTTCCGTCCTTTTTGACCGTTCATTCCCAATTCAGTCAGTTCCTTTCCGTTCGCAAACCATCTATCTACCCTGCCTGAGTACGCAGTTCAAATATGCCACTCGCAGGTTTCGTTTCCATTTTTTATCGAGTTGCGACCGCCAGCCCTGAGATTAATTTTCTCGGCCGAGCGAAATCAGACGTGCTTTTACCTTAAGCGTATATCGGCAACTCAACATTTCACCTGTATATTTGTTAGGTATCGAAGCCACCGCTCTTACGCTCATATTTTTCTTTCGCCATGTTTTATCCCGTCGCACTTACACATAGTGGTTTCGCTGCTTACGTGACCACACACACGCACACATGGGGCCTCGCTTCGCCCCGTAAGACAAGCGCATCTCTTCACTTCCTCCACAGTAGGGGATGAATGGGGGTGACGATTCCACACTGCAGTGGTTGGCATCCGAACCCGACTTTGCTTGGCTTCGCTTCTCATTGGAATGACCACTGTCCACTCGCAGACTTCTTAATTCCCCTGTAACTTGGCTTTCATTAGGCCAAACAGTCGCTGAGTTCCATTACGCTCCAGCCTAGAAATTTCTGCTTTATCCCGCGGATTTAGGCATTCTGCTGTCTTTATGGCAAACTGGCATCTCCAGCTGCCTCGAGTTGTCTCCATTTCTTACCAAATGCGGGGAGGTTTGCTGCTTCATTTTCCCCAATTCATTTTGCTGCAGATCCAAGGCATCCAGCCTTTCACATCGGAGAGCATACAGACAACTGAACTTTCTTCCTTATGTTCATGCCAAGTGCGAACTCTTATTTTTCTGCACGGACCACACAGAGAGCAAGTGTTCTCGAAAATGCCCCAAACAATCGACGAATTTACGATTATTCGCTAAACCTTTTGTCCCCATCTTCATTCATTTACTCAAGTGGACCCCTCTTCGAAATGTACCTCTTTTCCTCTCCGTGTTGCGTAGCTTCCCGTCAGCTGCGCCCTGATATTTATGACCTAACAGAGCTATTCTGAGACCACCCAGCCAGAGAGAGAATTCTTCGCCTCTTTTCTTTCCAAACCCCCAGATAAAACTTTATCTGCTGTTTACACTTTTAAACTCCAATCAAGCCTCGAACATAATTAATACTTAATTAATTTCACACATCAACCACGCCCATTAATTACTAAATTAATGGCGGGGGTGGGTCGTAACATCGGCCCCTCCTCAAGAAATCCAGAAGTCCTCTTCTGTGCCTATCGCTTTGCTCTTATCAATTTCCAGAGTAACCATTGAGTGCTAACTTTTCCCACAGGTAGAAACAATTCAAAATGGCAAAAATATTGCGTTTCTTGCCTTCAAGAGCATTGGAGCGACTTCCCAATTATCCCGCAATTTTGTTAATTTAGAGAACATCCGAAAGAAAAAACAACGTAAATGAGAAATAAATAAAAAAAAACTGAACTGTAAAAGAACATGCGAGTCTGCCGAACTGTGATTCCTAGCTGCCTCATACAATACGCGACATGGCGGACAAATTTTAGAGTTTTCTTCAGGTTTTAGGAGGGGGGGGGGGGGTGTCCACTGTAACAGTACATTGTCCAAGAAATCAGTTGCATCCGCTTGAAAGAGATGTAAATGTCGTTCACCATTCAGAGTTGCGTCATAAAAAAGAGGTCCTACAAGCTGGTTGCCCCAAATGCCACACCAAACATAGGTGAAACCACCTCACTTGATGGAGTCTTTCTCGTCCAATAGGGATTTTCCTGTGCCCAGTAGTGTACATTATGCGTATTCACAACGCCATCTCGTGTGAAGCGTGAGTCATCTGTACATAAAATGTCGGACAAACTCTGGGTCCTCTTCTAAAACATTCAACATATTACAAAAATCAAGTCTTTCCTCCACATCTCCAGGCCACAGCGCCAGCCTGCGCTGCGAATTAAACTAATATGGATGCATATGCTTCCTGTGCAAAATTTGTAGTACACGCTGTTGGCTTGATCCGCTTTCCCGGGCAACTTCATTTGTGCTGCTGTGGGGATGTGCAAATACGTATGTCAGAATATCCGTATCGTCCAGCTTTGGCCAGCCTGTACGTGAGCAGTGGCTGACACTACACGGAAACAGCGACACACATAGCTTTCGGCTTTTTTCGCATTTGGAGAGTCCCCTCCATCTTGTGTTATGGGACAAAAACATTTAACTACTATTTTTTTACTCGCTGAAGAATTTTGTAATTGACTTTTTTTACCCTATCTGCAAAGGGGGAGCGACACCCCCCCCCTACAAGAGGCGAAGGGATCCCTCGTGGTGTTATTGTGCGCCATAGGGGGTTTCCTATAAAACTGCAAAGAAGTAAATAGCTAACTGCCATAGTTCGTGAGATATTGGCCTCATCACGGACTTTCCTTGTAACCCTGTATACAGATGTGTAAGTAAGTACTCTAGTAAATCGCTAACTGAAACACATTTTTTTCTTTTTTGCAAAAAATGGAAGAATTTAAACAGGTTTTAGTAAAAACAATGTTTTTGATCAAATTAAGTTGTCACGTTGTACGGAATTCCACATAGACCAAATTATTGGTACGATAACACTGCACAGTTTTAAAGAAGTTTTAGTATGAAATAATGGTTTTAAACAAGTGAAGTTATGTTATCAAGTTATGAGAATTTTCACGCAGACAGTGAAATCTTAATGTCATGATAATTCTGCACAAGTGTTTGAAGTCGCAGAAATAATTACAATAATTGCACGTACTTTTGCTTAGATGCTTCTCCTTACCTAAATCCCACCTTGAAAACGAGTAAATCAATTTCAACTCAATTCTGTTCTTTAAGAAACTTGTATAAATATGTACACTGATGCCGGGGGACGGAGGGAATGATGCCAATCTATGGTCTGCTGAAAAGATCGATGCCATCCTTCAACTGACTTACTATATATATAGTGCGAGGAAGATAGAGATCTATGAACACTCCGTATGGAAATTATAACATAATTCGCAGAGGATATGAATTTCTATTTAATTATATTTCACAGCGTCAGTATTGTGTCGAATACATTTTCTGCGATTTCGAATTTTTTTCCAGACCCAATACGGACGCCATGAAAACCGTAGGCTCACATGGGGAGGTTTATTAATTTAGCAAAAAAACTTTAGTCACGTGCGTGATACAAGGGGCCATAGGCTATGGCATCCACTTGAGTTTACTGAATGAAATTTTAATACTATACCTTACTTTGTGAAGTTTATATTACACTAGTTGTAATGAATTTTAATAGTTTTTTCCAATTTTGTTGCAGGTTACGAATATTACCTTTAAAACTTGCTTTTATACAAATAATGTGCATTTGTTATTAAAACACAATTTCATTTCTATGAAAATATAAGTCATTTTTTTTATGATCTGCCGCTTGAAGGTTTCCTAGATCCATTTTTTGTTTGAGATGCTCCATTTAACGCAAACTATGTGCACATCTATCTTCAGTTATTAAAAAGTTACTAAAATTTCTTATCAAGGGTAATTACTTTTAGCCAGCCTGTATATCATACACACGAAAAAGTACAAAATCGTATGCATACTGCAACCCACGAGCTTCGACCAGACTGTGCTGCGACAGCAGAAGGTTCCGAAAAGTAAAAATGCCAGCAAAGTTAATTTGCTAATAATCAGGAAGTAGAATTTGGTAAGTTTTAATGCATGTTATATTTAACAGTGTCCTGCGAAAAAGTTACACAAAACTAGGAGTAAAAAAAGAAACTCTGCCATTTAAAAGACGGTGAACCGAACCAACAGCCCTTGTCATCCGATTAAAAAAATATATATGCCAACAAAGAATAACGCTAAAGCGCTTCTCAGCACAAGATTTTATTTTTCTCAGTTCACACTTTAACAACTTCAAGTCTGTACATGCTTAACATACTGAAAGCTATTAAGCTATTGGGTTGTCGGAAAAGTCATGACGTATTTTAGCCATGTTTTGCAAAGGTCATTTATTGATAGAAAGAACAAAGATCAATGATATAATGCCACTTTTGTTCGATAACCTTTTGCCATCTTTCAGTGAGCTGCAGAATGCCTCGTTCATAGAAGAACCTGTCTATCGTGGCGAAAAACTGTACAAGGTGCTGATTTACAGCCTCATCTGAATTGAACGTTATACTACGCAAGGACTGTTGAAGAGAGCGAAACAAGTGGAAGTTTGACGGCGCAAGGTCAGGCGAGTATGCTGGGTGTGGCAACACATCCCACCCAAGCTCCAATAATTTTTGGCTGGTGAGCAAACTTGTGTGTGGTCTCGCGTTGTCGTGATGGAACACAACACCTTTACGATGAACGAGCTCTGGACGTTTCTGGACGATGGATTCGTTCAAACTGTCCAATTGCCGACAGTAAACATTCGAATTGATTGTTTGGTTCCGTGGTAGGAGATCGAAAAACACGTCACCTTTAAAATCCCACCACACTGAGACCAGAACCTTCCGCTGATGAATGTCTGCTTTGGATGTCGTTTGAGGCGAAGCAGCACGTCAGGACCAAGACCGTTTGCGCTGCACATTGTTGTACACAATCCACTTTTCATCACCAATTATCAGTCGCTTCAAAAAAGGATCGTTTACCTCACGTTTAATGAGCATATCGCATATGTTTATACGCGCCGTAAATTGAGCTTTGAGTTCATGAGGAACCCACACATCGAGCTTGCTTACGTATCCCAGCTTCTTCAGGTGGTCGTGAACGCTTGAATGATGGATGTGCAATGTGTCTGCAATCTCTCGTGTCGTGTAACGAGGGTTTGACTCGATCAATGCCTTGATTTGGTTGTCATCAACCTTGGTTGGCCTCCCGGACCGAGGAGCGTCGTTGAGGTCAAAACCACCAGCATGGAATTTTGCGAACCACCGCTGGCACTGACGTTCTTGTAGAGCATTATCACCGTACACTTTATGCAACTTTTCACAAACTTGACGCGCGTTCTTCCCTTTACGGATGTAAACAGTAAAATATGGCGAAAATGCGCAGTTTGGTCTTCCATCTTCAACTTGATGTCAAATCTCCGCAAATCAACCAAATCGCTCACTATTCCTTTTAGACTGCAGCTAGAACTGGCACTTGTCGAATGCCATAGCGAAACAGGGCTGCGCATGCCTCTAGTACTTCCAAAACCGCCATCGAGTGCCAAAATACGTCATGACTTTTCCGATAACCATTTCAGGCGGGTATTCATTTTAGAATGCATTAAGAGCGTCTCCTAAGGCCTCGAAGCTTCATAGCTATAACATACAGTACCAGTACTGCGCAATACTGCCTCGCCAAGAATTTTTTCACGACGTACTTATTCAGTTTGAACTCTCCCCAACAAACTTCTAATTACGTCAGTATATTCATTTCACCATTTCGTTTGTTTAAGCATAAGTGAAAGTACTTCACTCAACGCTTCGAGGCCTTAGGAGACGCTCTTACTGCATTCTAAAATGAATACCCGCCTGAAATGTCAGACGCAGGTGAAAGTGAAACGGCAGGTTATACTTCGGAAGATATGGGCCACCATGAGCATAGGAAGACACAACAGGAATAGTAATTATCCAGCTAGTGGAGGTCAACTACCCCATAGGCATACGAAAGCCCTTCCTCCATTCCCACGTGACCTGTTCTTCACTTCTACCCGGTTATTAACTTGAACGACGCTGCAAACGTTATTCCTACAGCTGTCAAAAGGGCACTTACTGGAAGAAAGGAAAATCAAATATAATTCTGTCCGCAATACCGTGCGGCAAAACGAAAAATTACACACTACCGGTTCATCATTTGACTAAAGTAACGTTGACATCATTCAGCAAATCACCAGCTAAAAAATACTTCCTGAGATGTCAATTAAATTTCATTAAAATGAAATATCGATATATATATATTTTTTTAACCGCACACGTAAACAATTTTGAGCATGAAACAATTAGTTTTACTCACTGTTATAGCCTGTTGAATAGTACACAAAGCATAAATTTAGCAGACGTATTTGTAATGATTTCTTATTTTCTTGAGAATTCTCATATATCAGGGGCGTATTTGAGGGAAGCCAAGGAGGCCTTGGACCCCTCCCCTCCGAAAGTGTTTCATTCTTTAATGTTTTGAGTTAACATGCGACTTACATTACGAAAAAGTGCCTTAATTTAATAAAAATGCATCAACTTACTGTAGAAAAAATGTTTTGATATTTTCTTCTATTTTTCATTCATTCACTTAGATTTTGCTCTGGTGGATTTCAAAAATTTCCATTTTTCGTCGCCCTGCCCTCAAAAAAAAATTCTATATATGCCCCAGTTATTTACACACACTAAATTGGATACCAAGGTACAGTAAAAAAAGTCAGAAGACGACTTCGTGGATGTAATTCGAAAGCGTCCTGGAGCGGCATGGATGAGACTGGCTCAAGGCGAAAGCTGTGGAAGAAACTTAAGCAGATCATGAGCAGTGGATTGATAACGGTTGGAGATTAAATATATAGCATGAACTCTTTTTGCGGGAAACTTGCGATTGTTAATCATTTCATATACTTGCTCGCCTTGATATTAACTATTCCACAAAATCTGATCTGGCAGGACACAAGGAATTTGTATTCCGGTACAAAAATTGTACGATTAAATTGGAAACTTAAGAGGACAAAAAAAAAAAAAAGAAAGTTCTGCATACCTTTTTTAAGCTCTCTCCGCAATCAAGAGTATTAGTGCTGGAATTAACATCTACTGCTTTTAGAAGATTTAAATTCGTGCAGAGCCAAAAGTAATCCAGGTAGTTTTGCCTTAGATGCACGATCTTGATAAGAAAAATCACATCACAATACAAATTCAAGGGCTGAATTTAAAGATTTTATTGTATATACATACATGTATTACAACTTTCAGGTTTCCCTAGAACCCATCGTCAGATACATAAACAGAAGAAGGAATAAGTATGTATCTGACGATGGCTTCTAGGGAAGCCTGAAAGTTCTAATACATGTATATACAATAAAATCTTTAAATTCAGCCCTTGAATTTGTATTGTGATGTGATTTTTCTTATCAAGATCGTGCATCTAAGGCAAACTACCTTGATTACTTTTGATCTACTGCTTTATCAAATTAACGTCTTAATTACTCGAAACAAGAAATTTCGTGAGTCCACGGAATAAAATAAACATTTAGTACCTTTATGATGTGGGACCAAAATATGTTTATTAAAATGATCCTCCCCCAACCGTTCATTTTCATGCTTATGTGACTGTGGTATTAAATTCAAAATTTACCGCCTTTTACAGCAGAACAATGTCGATAAGCCCCAGACGATTTTTTTTTCAACTTTAAGATAAAAGATTTAATTGGCGCGTAATACAGAGAGAAGTACCAGACTCTCGTTCAAATTTTTATACATTCGACTAAGCTCACAGACCTTCGAACTACTAGGATAGCAAAACTCACTGCACGCAACGCAGTGTGTTCAATAAACGATGAACTCCGCCGAATCACCAGTGATATATATCTCAATGACAGTTGAAACAACTATTTTCAAATTTAATACGAGGGTTGTACCGAAAAGCAATGCAAAAACGGTGATTACTTTTTTATTAACTGACAGAGGTCGTTCAAATTGCACATGTTGGTAGATTAACTCTTTCTCTATACAAAATGTACTACTCTACATAGTCTCCATCACAAGCGATGCATTTGCGCCATCGTTGAACCCAACTCTCGAATCCTCTTTGAAAAAAAATTCAGGTTTGGACTATTGTACCCACTTATTCACAGCCACTTTCACCTCGTCTGTGTCATCATCAAATCGTTGTCCCTGGAGACTGTCCTTCATTGGACCGAACAGGTGGAAGTCTCAGGGCGCCAGATCTGGGCTGTACGGTGGATAGGGGACCAACGACCAGTTTAATTTGCTGATCGCCTGATTCGTTGCCAAAGATGTGTGTGGTCTCGCACCGTCATAGTGAATGGGATTCTTTCAGATTCATGTTCGATCGCTTCCTCCTTATGGCTTCTCTAATGTCTCAGTGTACCACTCGCTGGTCACAGTATGGCCACGTTCTAGAAAACAGAAAATCAAGAATGACAGCGCTGTCATCCCAAAAAACAGTCACCATGACTTTTTGTGCTGATCGCCAGCTCGTGAACTTCTTAGGCATTGGTGAAGAGGTGTAACGCCATTCCATGGATTGGTTCTTTGTTTCCGGATTGTAATGATACGCCCAGATTTAATCCCCTGTCACTAGACCGAAAAAGAAAAAAACGTGTCTTCATTGGCTTCAAACGCTTCCAGCAGACTTTCACCCTTCTCTCCTTCAAATCGGGTGTCAACTGCCGACGTACCCACTTTCCGATACCCTTAAGTCTTCCACCATCTTCTGTATGGCGTTGTGACCACAGTCCAGTTGTGCAACAAGTTCACGGACTGTGACTGGTCTCTCCGCGCGAATCAATTCATCCACCCGCTGACGATTCTTGTCAGTGGTCACAGATGGTCTCTCACTGCGTGATTTATCTTCAATACTGGTTTCCCCTTCTTTAAACTTCATCCATCTGCGCACATTGCTCTTGTCAATGGTGTCATCTCCGTAAACATTCTATGGCCTTCTGTGGATGTCGGACAGCCTTGTGCATCCTTGCTTCGTCAAGAACTCACTGACGGTACGTTGCTTCTGCTTGGAATCCATTACTTACCTGCAATGAAGAAGGGTTACTATAGGGGAAGAGTTACTCTGCCAACATGTACAAATTGAACAACCTCTTTCAGTTAATAAAAAAGGTTCTGCTCACTTTTGCATTACTTTCGGTACAACTCTCGTACTGTTCCATCAGTACAGTACACACTACGGCACTGTTTCCTAAACCGAAGTCTGCAGCCCGGAGTCGTCCTTTCTAAGAAAATATAAAAAATTTGCAGTTACATTAATATAGCGCAACAACTACAGGCACAGCAGATTTTCAATTTTTTTGCACTTTGAATTGCAAGAATACTGCCAAGATGATATTTTCAGATGCGATAAAAGAACGCCCTTGACCAACAAAGCTCAAATAAATGATTTTTTCCCCCTCCAGTTGACGCAGTAAAATGTGGTAAAAAACAAAACAAAAAAAAACCGTTTATAGTGGACATGGAAAATTAAGAGATTACCAAAACGGACACCAAGGCAGTGTAACCTGGACATCCATATTTATCAGAAGTGAAGTTCAGTAGCCATTTTAGAGATAGTGAATTGTAATCAATCAGTTTCTTTCAATTCCCGCCATTTTGATGAGATGGGCAACGGTTAAAGTAGCTCTCTTTCTCAGCATCGCAACAGAGAGGGTGTTAGATTTATGGTTTCGTGAATGTGAGAAGAGGAGGGCAGGACATTATTGCTCTTCAGCCGTCCCAGGAGAGGGAAAGACGCAAGCGGAAGATGTTGGAAGGGGACGCTCTTAGAGGGGACATTGAAAGAAAGCATTTTAAGGTGTGTCAGCTCTTTGTTGGAAAGCGTGGACTTCACTCTTCGGCAGGGAACGACTTTTTTTTTGGGGGGGGGGGGTTCTCAGCAAGAGGATGTGGCACTACTGGAGAAGGGACTCTGTGGCAGGAAATAGAGGGATAAGGAGGTGTGAGAGCCAGGTGCGAATGTCTCGCTGGTCGGAGTGACTGAGATAAGGAGTAAGCAATGAGGTTGATAAGAGAGGAAAGGAGATTAGGACAATGCTTTGAAACCATTCCCCATAACATCTGGATAAAAGTCTTCCTCACTGCAAGAGCAAAGCTTAACTTTAGTAGTGTTTAATACCTTGTATTTTATTAATCTGCTCCATTCAGGAGAAATACGGTTAAAACCCCCGATACAGAACTTGCTGCAAACGAAGCATCAGACGAACCCTTCACACAGGGCGCTGTAATATAACTCAGCACCAAGCCCTGTAACAGCAGTCTAGAAAGTACAAGGCCATGACAGAGGGATGAGTTCTCTCAGTTTGTGACGTCACTCAGGTTACACGTCCTGATGCGTTGGTGTCATACATGACAGCGCTGGAAACCAACGCGTGACGCCACTAAACGAAGGAGCTAGCCTCTCTGTCATGGCCTTGCATTCTCTAGACGTCCCCGAGGAGACCCAGAGCCAAATCTCCCATATAGACTAGAAAAAACAGAATGGTCCCGAAGATCTCAAACTGCGCGCCATCGAACGAACATGAAACTAATGTACCGCAGCCTCGAAAATCTAGCTATTTTTTTACTCTCAGTTTTTCAAGAGCAACAATTCTCTCCGCAATGCTGCTTTTAAAACCTCTGGTTTTGTATCACGTGGCAGACGCTAATGTAGTTATTGGTCCGACCACTCTGGAGCGCTAGTAAAAAAATCAAGAGTTATACCTCAGTATATATACATATTTTTTTTTTTGATTGGGGGTTTAACGACCACCGTGAGCAACTCGGGGGGGGGCTATAAGCACTCTGTGTATTATCTGTGGATATTATAACCAAGCGCATCATGTAAGTGGACGCATTACTTGAACTTTACTATGCCTTAAAAGAAATATTCGTTGAATAATTTTTGATAGTATTGTGGAAATGAATATTAACTTTTTTGCTGAGTAGCAAATTCTGTGTTGGAGATTTAAGGATAAAAGCGTCTTTTGCTCTTGACATCAAGTTGCTGTCGCCCCGTCTTGTCAGTTCAGCGCTTGGCTATTTGAAAGAAACAACGGGAATCAGTGATAAATGACCTGTAACACTTAAACAGCCTGAATAATAATAAAAAAAACCCAGCATTTTTACGTTTTTGTGTCGAGAAAAGGGGAACTAAAAAATCCGGTCCTCAGCTACTTTAAGTTTCGTAAACCTTGATCTTGGAAGGCATTAGAAGTTAAACTTAATTTTACTAACTAACCCATAGTAAGAAATCAGTCGCCGATCACGTGATGCCGTGTCATAGAAATGCCACCGATTGTTGTGCTCAGTTGCGCACACAGCGCTGGAGGGGTTTTGTTGCAAGTATGCTGGCGTATCCTTAGCTTTTTTTTTTTTTTTTTTTTTTTAAATTTCATATTGAATTTTCTAGCATTTAATTACTCAGTTCTAAGTTTCAATCGCCATGCATGACAACCGATGTCTTGTGTGTAGTCCTAGGCTAATTCATCTCAGTGGGCTACCAAGGCTAAGCCATCCGAGTGGGGCCCCAAAGAAATTGCGGCAGACAATTATTGAAGTCCGTTAAAACACGAAACTCTAGCAATATGCCTGTGATAATTAATACGTAGTGCATTCTTCAGACTAATAAATTCCCTTCAGAATTTTCATAAAAAAGTCACTATTTTCCACTGTCCTCACAAGAACAAGAGTTTGAAGCTTAAGTCTTGGAATTTTTAATAATTTAGCATTGTATGCTTTTCTTGGTGCATCTTTTTTGTTATGCAAAGTGAAGTCACAGTGGATTTCGCACGTTAACGGTTCCAAGTGCAAACAGGGAGGTGTAGGTGGATGGTAGTGAAAAAGCTGAAACTGTCTTGCCAACCCCACTGTACAGTGACATGGAACGTTTACCCTTAGCGAGCCACTGCATTCAAATCTGTTCCTCTTTTACCCACTGTGATCGAGTGGAACTCACAGGAGAAACTATTTTTCTCTATATATAAATATGTAAGCTGCGTATCATTTGCGGTGTAGCGGCATGCCTCCTGGGCCCTTAGTGATGGTAGGCCCCAAGATTATAGCTCTGCTAACCCCCACCCGTCCCTAATCCGGGCCTGACGAAGTTTCGGGGTAATGAAATCAGAAGTACTGGAGTTATAACTATTTTCCCCAGATGATGAAACAAATAAATTACCAGGAAAAGTGAAAATTCTCTTGTAGAAGAGGTTTATTCAGTGAAGTGTACGGGGGAAAGCAAGGTCTTCCGTGCTTTGTCCTGTTCTCTTTATTATGTTTATCTATATTATTAACACGATTTGTTTCTACCTATTATTCTATTAGGCTTTCTTTTTTTTTTTTTTCCCAGTTCTCTCGCTGTTTCCTTTTCCCGACTTTATTTCTATTTCCAGACTTTATTTCCCCCCTACTATCTCCCTTTTAGATACCGGACATTATCTCTACCCCGATTTCTCCCTATGGACCCTGAGCGTTCCCCCAGGACATTGAGAAAAATCTTCCAAACCCTCTCTCCACGAGCCCGATCAAAAAGTCCACCAATTTTGTTTCTTTCCCCAAAGCGCGCGTGTTAATTTACTTCGCTGTGCATTTTCTGTTAAGGATCCCTGGCTATCAACCGGCTTCGACGCATCGTGAGAATTATCTCATTAAACCGAAGAGTAACAATTGTTTGATACTCTCCTTACAAAGATAAAATCGTAGTACATTTACTCTACGGTGAAATTAAACCATAAACATTGAACTTCGTGAATTCCTCGGATCGGACAGTATACCGTTTAGCGAAAGAAAGTATCCTGCCTCATTAACACCGCTGGTAGAGAACTAGGAAAGCGACCGTCGCCAAATCTTTCCAGAAGCACTAACGAAAAGGGGAAATGATGTTACCTTAAAAGATATTCAAAACAGTTATTAAATCTTTCACTTGCTATAAACTATAAGTCTAGAGTTACAGCCACATTAACTAATTATTCCATAACCAAATTGCCCACTACGCCGCCAGATTAATTCAACATAGATGCTTATTAGTTCTCAAACATTTCGTTAGCCTTAGTCGCGCAGTCCTACGCAAGCAATAAATATATCTATTTAACAGAACGGATAATCTTATGTATTGTACATAATTTTAGTTAATTACACATCGGCGACGAAAACAATACATTACGTTATCTTGTAATATACCATACTCAGTTTAAAACTTTTTAAACATAACAGGTACCCTTTCACAGAGTTACACATTGTTACCACACAGGTGTAGAGAGCCTTGAAAATGTTGTTACGAGGCGGAAAAATTACATTTTTAGCTATGAAAGAAAATTATTGTGCTAGGAGTGGATTCCTGAAGAAAAATAAAAAAACGGAAAAGCGGTATAAGTGTCCAAGATGATAAAAAAAAATCCTGAACAACAAAAAAAAAGTTCGGAAAAAAAAAACCGCGAAGAGCTTTAAAAAAAAATGGTATCCAAAACAAATTGGTACGCAGTGCTAAAACAAAGTACTCATTTAAATTTTATTCGACACTACGAAGTAAAAATCCTCAGGAGATAAGTAACTTATATTCGAAGCCAATGAAACTTGGTCATTCATCAAAAAACAATATAATAAAAATAATTTTAAAATCAGAATTCTTGTGATGAGGAAAGATTCCGAGTTAGTCACTGAAAACTCTGCCTCCGAAATTGTTCAAAGCGCCACTTGATTTCGCTAGACCTGCGCTCTCTACTCCGGTTGCTAGTAGCCACAACAGATTGCAGAGTAAAACTGATAACTGTAATCTCCGAATGGGACATTATCTTTTTGCAACCGCAAATCGAACCCCAAATTTACCTGTTCAGAATCAACACCTGCGGCTTCCAAGCGTATTTACGAACTCTCATCCGCAGGGGGCACACACATACACAATATCTATATTAGATATATATTTTAAGAGTTTAAATTTACAAGGTCCCTTGTGCAGCAGACATAACCAGCTGACCTCCTATGCAACCAACGTTCAGTTTATTTTTGCGCAGCATACAGACGAACAAATAAATAGCTTCAGATCCCATCTACAGCTGCGGCGGATACATTGTCGGCATGCAAGTCACGCTCGACATACATTGGCGGCAGGTGACGTCACAGTCGTGAGTCATGAAAACATGTGCTTTTTTGGGGCAGAGCTTTTCCCCCCTTGAAGCTGGGTTAACTGCATCTTTCCCGGTGGCAAACTTGTCCTAGCATAGGGATAAATGTTGACTGACCGCACGTCCAGGACAGGGTGCTGCTGTTGCTCCTGATGGCTACTTTTATGTCCAAGGATTTCAACATTCCATAGTAAGCCAGAAAACGAACGGAAAGCTAGTGCTGTCGGGGGGCCAGGAAGGGATTCCCTATCAGGTGGCAACGAAATGTAAAAAAAAATTCAGAAAGAGTGAGGAGCCACATAAATGTCGATGGGTTCGCCAACCTCACCACACTCAATTTCTCTCCCCATTTCTCTCGCGCAGATTCAGGTTTTGCAAGTTTCCGTGTTTCACCGCGCGTGTCGCGGGGGTGGCGGCCAGAGTCACCACCCATCAGAAATCTGTTCCGCTTCAAACATCGCTACAAATAGCATCTACCGTGTGTGTTTTCCTGCAAGCATAATCTTTTTTTGGAAGTATGAGACTACGTACTTTCTGCGTTAAATGAAACACGCAAGGGGGAGGGGGGGGCGTTTCAGTTTCTGATCAACACAAAACATGAAGAGAAATGCATGAAATCTTGTAAGTGGAATTCATCAGTGAAAAACTTGCATAGTTTTCAGGCTTTCCCAAAGTTCAGGAAAATTTTCATTAGGGATATTAAGGAAGCCTTGAATTCACGCTTCTCTTTTGCTATTTCAGCGCGATAAACACAAACTTATAATTTGTTCATCGCAAATAAGTTTTAGATTTCTATCGTAGGAAATACAGGCGATTAAAATTTTAAGCATCTGTTAAGGAATTATGTTGAAACGAGTGATTCAAATATTAAACTTGAAATAAAGTTAACCTGTGAACACGAGTCTCACACTTCGAAGTTTGTATCTGACGAAGAACCTACCATGATATTACTACAAATCTTACATGCCACTACGCTCTTCCCTGAGCTTCAAAGAAAGATCATCTGCTGCAACAAAGCGATTGATGTCAGAGTTTGTTGCTGAAGAATCAAACGTCCAAGTTTGTAGTGCTATTTGGCACACATCTCAAGCTTCACTGATACCCATTCCATACCTCACACAAGACATTTTGTACTTCATACTGATAGTCTTTCTCATTCCTGAACCTCTTACAATCTCCTCGGTCTTAGTATTCCTTTATTTTTTTCTAGCCATATGGCTTGAATAAATTCTTAGCATCTCACCGCAGATTGTTTCAACACGGCCAAACTATCTCAGAATATTTGTCCACCCAACTAACGACGTATACTTCGCATTGCACACCTGCAACACATCGATTTTCATTCCGCACATTATCAGAACGGGTGCAACCACAAACCTCCTCACCCCCAAGTTCGGAGCAAGCCTTTCTTACTGGAGGGGCGATACTTGAAATTACCCCACCCCCATTTTCAGTACAAAAATACCCACTTCCACTCAAATGGTATGCAGCTTTTATTTTTCCACACCACCACCATTGGATTTCAGATTTTCGACATATTTTTACTCAAAATGTGAAAATCAGGAGCCAATTGTTGAAAATATCACGCGAGAAGTTATGTGATCGCTGACAACACTGCATTCCGCAGAAATGCGGAATGAAAACAGAACCAGCGCAGAACGTATGAGTATCAGATAATGAATGGAACAATATGAAGATGCCTTCGGTGTAGGGCTTGGAAAAATTCAGTTCACAGTTAAACGGTCAGAGAGGGCTTTCTGCGACTGAAAACAAATGAAAAATTAGCTCTTCATCCTACCCGCGTATGCAGAAAGGTTATGGAGGTTAAACATACCCGTATATTGTTTTATATGTCTCTCTGAGGTGTTTTGGACAATTCCTTTCATGCATATGAGGGGTCCATACCTCAGAGTGGGTTACTGTGCGCGGAATACTGAATGCGCGAAACTAAAGTTTTTAAAAATAAAAAATACCGAAGCGTAGAATTTGAGTTATAATTTTCAATTATTTTATTCATATTCTGTATTTTTTACGCCCCTAGTATTTTCATTTCTGGGAGGGCAACTGGCCCCGCTTCCATAGCAACGGCAGTGATCCCCCCCCGTAAGTAACGCATTTCCAGCAGAAGAGGCTCCTGTGACTTCTGCAGTACCCAGATTTCACTACCATACAACAGAGCAGGAACAATTACACTTTCATACAGCAATTACGGTGCTTTATGAGAATCCATCGATCCTGCGAAATCCTGTACCAGCTACGTATGACTTGCAAAGCTTAATTCATTCGCATACTAATTTTGCCATCTAATCTGTTTTTTTCTACCAAATTGTTTTTGCACCATTTAAACTGATCTTGCATTTAGCACCAACAGTTCCTTGCTCAAAGTCAGTGACTTTTGTTTTTCCTCGTAATTACATCCAATTTGAATTTCATACGTTAATTAGTTCATCTCGGATGACATAATGCGCAGCTACAATGAGAAAAACGTTTTAATTCAACAACAACAAAAAATTGTCGATTGCAGTCGACAAAATTTTGTTTGTTGCAAATTGTTGATTTAACAAAATTTATTGTTATCACAACAAAACGTTTTGTTCATTTAACAATAAATTTTGTTAAATCAATAATTTCCAACAAAATAATTTTGCAAATTCAACAAAAAATTTTGTTGACTGTATATCGACACATTTTTTTGTTGAATTAACAAAACCTTTTTCAAAGTGTATTTCACGGACAAGCTGTAACGTATACTCTTTCCTTTATGGTTCATGCACTCTTAAATAAATTTTGGTTTATTCTCGTTAAACATTTTGTAATCTTAACGCTACGTTTTCTTTCTCGGCGAATGTGTTTTTGGCAATTTGACGTTAGGTAAACGTGAATGACGTATGTGTACGAGAGTGATAAGAACGCTATTTACAATTGCATAAGAGATAAGGCGACAGCATTCTTACGAGAGATTTTCGTGAGCTTGATTGAATCGCTCACGTTGAATGTTATGCTTCTTTGATGTTGAAGTTTCCAATTGTTGAGATGTTAGAGACTTGCTATTATTTCGTGTTACGAGCGTTTGCTTATTCAGCTATTGAAGCAACCATTGATTGATTACTATTTGGAATTATATTGTGATATGCTGACCTATGAATGCCTACCAAGAACCAATAAACAGCAACTGACATTGTAAGTAGACTTACTTTCACATGGCAGTAAATTCTATTCAGGGCTTAGCTGGTGTTACATATTTAACCTATCCTGAGCAAGACAAACTTTACGGAACATTTAAGTAAGAGAAATAAGCTTTACGGTGAAGCGCATTAGGGTTTTAGTTGTTGCATAAAAAAATAACATCTGAAGTCCACTCTACTATACTGAGCAAATTAATTGGGACAAAGTAAAAAAAATCACTCTTTTTTCCAAAACTATGCCTTTATATGATTCTATGCCTTGATATACACTGATAAATACCTGTATTAGTATGAACTATGTCCTCCTTTAGCAGAAATTACCTCTTGAATTCGTTTTGGCATTGACTCCACTAATTGAGCGCACATATTTTTGAATTCATAATCGTGGTACCACACTTTTATAGAATTCGTTATCATGCGTTCTTTGGTTGTACAGTCCATTTTACCTAAACGTCTCTTCAAAATATCCCACAAGTTTTCTATGGGATTTAAGTCTGGTGAATTTCCGGGCCAATCAAGCAAATGAATCAGATTTTCCAGCATGAAATTCTTGACCAATTTCGAATTGTGACATGGGGCCAAGTCATGTTGAAATGTCCCGTCAAAAGTTTGCAAGAATGGAACAATCCTACGTTGTAATATTTCTACGTACTTGGCTGAATTCATCATACCTTGAACAGGAACTAAGCTTCCAGTGCCATTTGATGTGAACCCCCCCCCCAAACATCTGTTTCAGAGGGTGTTTTACAGTTTGTTTGACATGCTCAGGTCTTAAGGGTTCACAGTTGCTTTTGTCTAACGACATTTGCTTGGCAACCCTGCACAAATACATGAGTTTCATCACTGAAAATTACCTTTTTTCCAATAGTCAGCAGTCCACGATTTATATTTTTTGGCCCATGCTAAACGTTTTATCTTCATTTTCGCATTCAAATATTAATTTTAAGTTGGTCTTCTTGCATTCCGGTCAACTTCCAGAAGCCTACGGCGTACAGTTGAATCACTACCATCACAACCACTAGCCAATAAATCTCTTTGAAGGTCGGTGCTTGATTTTTTTTTTTTTTTTTTTTGGATTCATTTCACTATTTTTGATTAGATATTTATGAGTTCGTGGAGTTGTTCTTAGTTTTCTTCCACATTAATCTCTCCTTTTTGGAGACTATGATCCAGATGCATTGCATCGCGTAAGCAGTCTTGGTACACTTGATTTGCCTACACCAACTGCGGAAGCGATATCTCTCACTGTCATAGAAGTGTGATCCTTCAGAGCAATTATTTTTGCACGCTTCCTTGGGGAAATATCCATTTTTCAATACACGAAAGCAACACGTACTCACAGAGAGCAAAAACTAACATCCACCTGTCACACACGAAAGCTCACAACTGAAGCTGAAGTGCCTATTTCCTGTTTAAACGGTCAAACCTAATTCTTACTATCAAGTTCTAACAGTCACACCACCTCACAGCTGATAAAAGCCGGTTGACGTGGGTTTCCGACATCAACTGGCGATCACATTACAATTCTGAGAATAAAATAGCTTGTCCCAATTAATTTGCACGGTATAGTACATCTAAAAAACATAACACGGCTTATATTTGTGTTACTACGTAACACAAATATAACAGTCACTATAGGCAGAAAAATTCAATTGTTATGAAAACTGTTATTGTAGGTGACAACATTCATGCATACTCCAGCACCCTGATGAACTTTCGCACCCTAAGCTTACATTTCTTCATCTGGGTAATTAGTTTTTTTCTTCCCGGTTACTGAAATTGCGTACTTCAAGTTTGAAATGAAATTCGATCAATAAATTTCGATTTAAAGTAGTCTAACTTTTATTTATTTTTTGTTCGGTGGTTTAATTGACCACAGTGAGCAACTCAATCGGCTAAAAGAAGTAGCCGTCTCTAATTTAGGGACACTGGTTCCAGGGAAGGGAGTGAGCCAGAGTGCGGTAAGACGAACACACCATCCATGTCTCTCTTGGGATAAGAACTGGGACCCATCTCGGACGAATTATTAGAAGCCAACGCATCGTACCATTCGGCCACCGGAACGGCTACATTTGTTTTGGAAAGGGCACACATCGAAACACGGAAAATACGAACAGAATATTTAGGCTTGTCATAAAAAAGTAACATAGCACAACACAGTACTTGAAGCCATACAAAATATCAGATACGTTAGAATTTCGTGCCTTCAATAAAATGTTCCGGGTGAGGGGTTAATTAAAAAAATAAAAACTTGACACTCAGCCTGCCAATTCGTGCGCTCTCAGCACATCTTCCATTTTAAGGAGTATGCCATAAACAGCAGGTTTATACGTGAGATATTGTATATTTTGTGCCATGCGTTCAATACATTTGCTGTGGAATGATTCAATGGGATTCTAATTTCGTTAGACATGTTCATGAAACTCAAGTTGTGAGAATATTCCGAGTACATCGGGTCCAGGGTAGAAGTCCAAGTTAATTTGCATTTTTACAGTCGTATCGTGACGGTATTTGTCATCAGTAGAGCATTCCTCGGAAGACATCACCTGAATAAAAACAATCACCCCAGCAGTCATTAATCCCTAAAAGGTTGCGTAACGGAATTTGCAAGAACAAAAGTTCTGGGTGTACTTTTATTGTAACGGAATGAGCCACTTTTCCCCCAAAGAACAGTGTTTTAACTACTAGGGAGTATATAACGATCAGATCACCTGTTTCCGGTGCATAGAAATAAATACACGTCCACCTGTTGCTGACGTAGAGAATACGAGTTCTTTAACTCCTTTATCTCATAGTAAGAGCTGCAGACAGGAAGTTTTGTGAAACTTTACGGTGCAGAGCTGCCGTTTCAAGGCCGATAAGTACGAAAACAGAGTTCACCTGAAATACGGTTTATAGCGAACTGCTTTTTGTTTCCTGACAAAAATGGTCTAATATTATTCCAGGCTGAATGAAACAGGACATGTAAAAATAAAACCGCGGGTGATAGAAAACTACATCAAATTACCGTGACTGGTAAATCAAGTCCTAAAAATTTAAATTTGCCTCTAAAGAAAACTTTTCAATCTCAAAATACCGAGAACAAACTGCACTAAACTCTCACAAATATCAGCAACCTTAGTAAGGTATTAAACTTTGCTTAAATTGAAAAAAAAAATATTTTAGGACACCTGTAAGTGAGGTCTGATTACAACTACAATACTCAGTGTAGCACGAATCGATTTTCAATCGGCGCACCAACTTAGTCATAGTCATTTCGGCCTTTTTTTTTTTTTTTTTTTTAATGGAGCTTCAGTGGACGTGTTTAAAGTAAATAAAAATGATATAGAACAACAGCATTTGGTTTTCGGGTTAGCAACTTAAATGAAACCTCATTTGAGAGCATCAAATTCTACGGGTTTTTTTTTTTTTTTTTGATTGGAGGTTTAACGACCACCGTGAGCAACTCAATGGGCTATAAGCAGTCGCCCGTCCCTAATTTAGGGTCACTGGTTCCAGGGAAGGGAGAGAGCCAGTGCCGTAAGACAAACACAACATCCATGCCTCACCGGGATTCGAACCCCTTACGGACGAATGATCAGAGGCCATCGCTTAGACCACTGCGCCACCGGGGCGGCAAATTCTACGGTTAATTTGTGTGCTGTAATCCAAATATTCGAACACTATTGTGTGTTCTTGCGATCTATACGGAATGAAAAGCTTTGGTAAGGCCGCCTCGATGGTCGAGCGGTCAGAGGCCCTGTCTTCTGACCAATAGTCTGAGTTCCGGATGACGCGTGGGCTACATGTTTATTTAACGGCGCTGGCTGTCTGCCTGCCTGCCTGCCTTTCCTGGTACCGGCGCATTCAAATTAGGGGCGATCGACTGCTTATATCCTTAGATGCTCACGGTGGTCATTAACATCCTCCCCCAAACCTAAAAAAAAAATAAAATACCTTTCCTCATACTTTTTTTTTTTTTTTTTTATTGGAGGTTTAACGACCACCTCAGTGAGCAACTCAATGGGCTTTATAAGCAGTCGCCCGTCGCTAATTTAGGGTCACTGGTTCCAGGAAGAGAGAGCCAGTGCCGTAAGACAAACATCATCCATGCCTCACAGGGATTCGAACCCGGACCCCTTACGGACAAATGATCAGAGGGCATCGCTTAGACCACTGCCACCGCGGCGGCGTCATACTTCTGCAAAAGCACATCATGGCATGCAGGTCATAATACCGATTGACTTATTTTTTTGATCGAAGGTTAAAAGACCACCGTGAGAAACTCTGTGGGCTATTATAAGCAGTCGCCCGTCCATAATTTATGGTTCCAGGGAAGGGAGAGAGCCTGTGCCGTAAGACAAACACAACATCCATGCCTCACCGGGTCGAACCTAGACCTATCTCGGACGAATGATCAGAAGCAATAGCTAAGACCATTGTGCCACTGGGGCAGCATCAATTGACTTCTTTTTCAGAGTAATGATACACTGAACGAAAACCTGTCTTCTATGGTGCGCCCATTCTGACAATCAAGAAATAAACATGAAAAAATAATGATTAAAACAATGTAAAACAATTTAAAGTAATGTATTCACGAAAACAACAAAACTGGTTTGTGATCCTTGCGCAGAGGCCATGTTAAATTTCTCTGTAATGTTCCAAATGTTGAATATCCGCAGATGTTCAGAGAAGTGGGTTCGGAATTTACATATAGCGGTCATGGGCCTTGGTTCGAAATTTACAATGGCAGTCTAATTTTGGTTCGCAATTTAGACGTTCTAGTTCGCAATTTATACACCACCGCTTCCGTTTTGAACATAACTCATTGACACCTGCAAGTTTTATTCAAGGCAATATTAATTTCATTTTAGGATGAATAATTTTTAAGTTAAACTTCATTAAACCACAAGGGGGTGGGCAACCCGCGTTGGGTTCAGTGTGGAAAAACAGACTAAGGCGCTTATAGATGCAGCGCCTAATGTAGGACCACTTGTCCTTTAGCCTCTTTCCCGGTGTTATTTATCAGAAGCATCCATGCTTGTGATAAATAACCAGAAGGAAAAAAAAAAATTGGTACGAAGCTGCGAAGTGACAAAAATTTGGTAACGGAGTTTATCAGAACTTCCCAGAGTTGCCGAGGCCATTCGAAATGCGAATGCATCGGCCAGGATACAACAGTAGTTCAGCAATAAAACTGGCTATAAACACACAGCAGGCGATAAACATATTCGCCTGAAATTACTGATATATGGTTACGGTGAAATTAATGCCACCGGTTTGGAACCAAGCAACGCAAACTAACAAATTTAAGAGATTTGCAACTGCTGGCCGCTCCTATTTCCTCAATATACGTCTGCCTTGAGAAAGTAGTTTATTAGAATGCAGTTCTGGCAGTATCTGTTCAAATCATGATTTCACCTTTGTCTGCAGGAAGAATGGCACTTTTCTTATTGTCTTGGCAGGCAGACAGTTTTCTCTCATTACTTCCCCGTGAAACTGCGATATTTGTTCCCGCTGCTTTCTTTTATGACGATGGAGCAAAACTTCCGCATGCTGAGAACTGCTAGTATCACAGGCAGTGGACGTCATTTTTATCATTACACACGCCCACGTCCCGCATTCAAAGTTAATGAGGAAACGGCTGTATGTGTGTGCTATAATTTTTAGTCAAACGAACCGCTTTTTGTTCTTTTATCTTGTTGAATATACGCTTCACGAAGAAAAGAAAACTACCGTAGCATACCATTTCAAATATGGCTCAAATGACATCTAGATACATATCACAGGAGTAAGTTAATTAGCGGCCTAAATTTCGTAAATGCTGCCAATTCCGCTATGGCTGAACGTAAACCTCGAAATGACTTGACAGCACACCAGTCATTCATGACTACACATGCAAAAAGGAAGAGGATTTGTGAACGATATTCTTAAAAAGTTCCAAATGTTTATAGCGTAGTGTAAGTCAGTTTTATTCAGGATCTAAGTTGCCAATTTTCGCTCTCCACTTGGACCCTTTCTCAAGGCAGCGAATTGAAACGCGTAATAAACAAAGATGATATTTTGAAAATAGTGTGGAAGGACATCTCGAGCGGTATTACGGCTGCGTTACGACATGTTATAGCCATACCAATGGTAGTTCCATAGAGGCTGCATCATTGAATGCCAGCTTGCTAGTGATGGTTTCAATTGTTTCCCTGATGGCAATCTCTTTAAAGTTCGGATAAGAGAACTCTTATATTATTTCAAATAGGTGGGGCCAGGCAATGCATGACTTTCCCAGCAGCAACAGTATTTTGCATGCCCTAGTTTGATACTTCATTTGTTCTTTACATCTATGGCTAATAATAATCGCTTTGTCATTCTGATACACACCGACGAGCCAAAACATTACGACCACCTGCCTATGATGTTGGTTCTTCACGTGTCGCCAAAAACAGCTTTTATCCAGCAAGGCGGTACACAATTTCGGCAAATAGGCGCTACAAGATTTCTTAAGGTGTCTGGTACCAACACATTACCAGCAGATCATTTAACTCTTGTAAGTTACGCGGTTGAGCCGCCGCAGAGCGGATTTGTTGTTCCAATACAAACAACAGATGTTCGATTGGATTGATGTCTGGGAAATTTAGAAGCCAGGGCAATCCTCATGTTCCATGAACTAATCTCGAACAATCCGGGCAATGTGGCATGGCGCATTATTCTACTGAAAGAAGGCACTACCAGAGGGAATACCATTGTGATGAAAGGATGTACCAATGATGTTTAGGTAGGTGTCATAGTTTTCTACACATGAATGACTGAGCACAGGATTTTCCAGTAGAACATTTCCCAAAGCATTGCACTTCCTCCTACGTCTTGTATTTGTCCCATGGTGCATCTGGTGCCAACACTTCCCCAGGTAAACGACGCACACGATACATGGCCGTCCCAATGGTGCAACAGGAAAGGAGATTCATCGGACCAGACGACCTTTTTCCAATCATTCAAGGTTGAGTTTTGATGCTCGTGCTTTCGACGGTGAACCGAGGTTACCATGGAAACTCGGAGCGGTCTGCGGCTGCGCAGCCCCATTTCCAGCAGGGTTTGAAGTACTGTGTGTTGTGACACATTACTCCCGTCTTCGGCATTCAAATTACCGGCAAGCTGCGCCACAGTATCCCTTCTGTTGGATTGTACCCACGGTGTATGCGATAGTCACGTGGTACAACTCTGGAAACAAAATCTCCCGTTAATGTAACTTGTCACCAGATGGCGCGACCAACGTGTGGGCCGATGACTGGACACAACCTATGCTTTCTTATAGGAGAAAGGAGCAGACGTATTAGTGTTTTCAAAGTGCTGTTTTGCTTAGAATTGAAAAATCGAAACTTTAAACGCTTCGTAAACATACGTTTGTGCCTACCAAGCGGGATGTCGACAATTATAGCGATATACAGGGTTACAAGGAAATTCCTTGATCAGGCCAATATCTCACGAACTATGGCAGTTAGCGATTTACTTCTTGTGCAGTTGTACAAGAACCCCCTATGGCACACAAAATAATACCACGAGGGATCCTCCTCTCCCCCTTTTTTGGGAGGTTGAGGGGGCTATCGCGCCCCCTTTTGCAGATAGGGCAAAAAAGTCAATTAAAAACTTGTTCAGCGAGGCAAAAATAGTACATAAATGTTGGGAGGGGACCAGGAATGTGGCCCCAAGAAAATCGCAACATCCGGAAGCAACGACAGTATTTAGACAAGAACTTATTACTTATCTGAACTGGTAAGTATTAAGTAAATGAAAGCACAAAGGAAAAGTTTTCCTACAGACCTTATCAACAGTCCTTGTTCTGAAATAAAACGCAGTTCCTTGACATATTCAATATCAGACTTTGATGTCCAAAACAGTAAAAAAAATACACATACACTGAGACAAAGCCAAATAGCATAAAGTGGCAAAACACTCATCCAATAGGAAAACTGTATGCACATCTAATTGACTTGCGTACGTGACAAAGCTTTCGACTTCCCGTCACTAGCTCACGAAGTGTTGGCATACGACCACGCATATCATTTTTGTATTCTGACGACGGAGCACAAAGCACATTTGAAATCCATGCAAATATGCTTCGGACACAGCGACTCAGGTAACTTTCAGCTTTTTTCGCATTTGGAGAGTCCCCTTCCATCTTTTGTTATGGGACAAAAACATTATGTACTATTTTTGCCTCGCTGAACGAGTTTGTAATTTACTTTTTTGCCCTATCTGCAAGGGGGGAGATAATTCCCCTCACCTCCCAAAAAGGACGAGGGGGTTCAGAGGAATTATTGTGTGCGCCATAGGAGGGTTTCCAATACAACTGCACAAGAAGTAAATTGCTAACTGCCATAGTTTGTGAGATATTGGCCTGATCAAGGACTTTCTTTGTAACCCTGTATATATGCATATTTATGTTTGATAATCCCACTGATCAGGAGGCACGAATTGCATTTCATATTTCCATACCTTTATGTAGAATAATGTCATTTTTCGTACGTAGAACAGCAAGTTTAAAGCGGCGGTCGATAGTTTTTTCCATCGTAAAATACCTCATTCGGACCACCATTTATATATTTCAAAATGGCGGCGCGCATGTATCACGTTAACAACCTACACTGCCAAAACCCCCTGGAGAGAAAACCCCAGCGCGCGAACTACGAAGGGGTGTGACGTCACGGTCAGAGGGTCATCTCAATCCCTCTCTCCAGAGAGGTCAAAGGGGTAAGGGGAATGTCGATATTAGCTTCGCGTTCATGCAGCATTGATCAGTATTGAACTTTCGGTAGTCGTGCACGTGAGTAAGCATTTTTTTACAACATGCCTGGAAAATATGGAGTGCCTTTATATAGATCTAATTACAAAGCACATCCAAAAGCCACTGTTTTCAGCTTTCCTGAAAGTGAAAGCTTTAGAAGAAGGCGGATTTCTTCCGTAACAATGAAAAATTTTGAACCCACCGTGAATTCAAAGGTTAGTTAAGTTTTCATGACAGCATTTTCTGCTTTCGTTGTAAATACAATTATAATTTAGTGAATTGTTAGTCGGTTTTTTTTTTTTTTAATTATTGACGGAGTAAAATTTAAGGGCTAGCCTTTCGCGATTATCAGCTCATTTATTGTCGTTTAAATAATGGTATTAATAACCATTCAACATTTCATTTCCATAAAGTAATAGTTATTTTTCTTTACAAAATTCGTAGTTAGTAGTGTTCAAATTGAAAAAAAAAAGATGTACATATATTATCAGCGCACATCAAGTACTAAGGTTAACCAGGCAAAGCAACTGGCAATAAATAATTACGCTATTTATTAATCAACATTTCATTTCCGTAAAACAAATGTCATTTGTCTTTTCATAAAATTGCTGTGTATCAGAGTCCTAATTAAAACAAGAATTCGCACGAAATGTACAGAACTACTTGATGCGCTGATAATCTGAAGGCTAGCCCAAAGAAAAGTTTATTGGAATGTCCACCAAATAAATGTATCCGAAAGTTTGGAATTAATATATTCCATGTTCATTTGACAAAGAACTTTTTCCTAAATGATTTTAATTTATAATTATTTTTTTTACGAACTATGTAATTTTAAACGTACTTACGTACATATTTTCATAGTTTTCCGCAGTAATACCTTAAAGACCTAATAAATTTGCACGAAAATCTCGAGATAAATCGTAAAAAGTGTTCATTTCGAAAAAGTACAGCCTCTTAACTGAAACACACCCACACGTTAATTTTCATTCCTATTTGCTGATAAAAATAACGGTTTCACGACTAAATAGTGAACGATAAATTTCTTTTTCCTATGAAAGAGCTTGTCTTTTAGACAAAATTTCCTCAAAGGCAAGTTTTAAGGCGGTAAACAAATTCAATTTTTTGTCCTCCACCCCCCCCCCCCCCTCAAAGAATACGGCAGAATTTCTTAATTGTGTACATAAAAAACGCTCACGTAGAATAATGGGCTTCTAAGCATGATAGACCAGGATTTCAGCAGAAGTTTCAACGTAGTTTTCTGCGCCCAATTCATGCACATTCAATTTCAGAATTCTCTATCTGAAGAACAGATTTCGCGTGTGACTGTAATAAAACTGATGCCTCTGAGAAGTATATGTCATTCTATGATCATTAAAGTTCTGCTGTGATGTGATCGTGAAATGCTGCAATTATTAACATGAGTGTTGAATCTGGTTCGGTACAGAAAAAAGGAATATCAGGATGACCATCAAACTTCGGGAACCACCAGGAAGTTCACGTTTTCACGAATCGCAGAAGCACGTTTTTCATAAAGTTGGTTGGAGACATCGTCATCACAATTTATCCAGCCCCGAAAAAGTGTTGTTCACCGTACGAGTTCGGGTAGTTCGATGCTGTGACTGTGGAAAAGGTAACCGCCGTCGATCAATCTCCAGCACCACATCATTCTATTAAAAGCGGCAATCATTGGAGTTGGAATAGTTTTTCCCCCCTCGTGTCTTTCACCGGAAATGTTTAGCAGGGTTCTATACCTAATTTCGAGCACTTTGAAGTGAAGAACGAGGGTCACGTGATCAGGCTGCCATCTAGTATCGAGATTAGAAACCATGGGCCCCGTAGCTCATGAAGGGAGAGTCCTACACATAACAGTGGGGAATGGCAGGATCACCAATGAATGTGACAAAGGGAATTAATTTTTCATTCATGCTCTTGCTTTTTAATGTCGCGAAAAAAGCTGCTTACAGGCAAATGGGCTGTAAGGAAAAGTAATTCTGCACAACAATTCGTGTTAAAGGCATCTTAGTCTTGGAAGCCGAGCGCTTACTATGTCAAATTCGTCCCACTTAAGGTCTGAATGAATAAATCTCAGTTGCTGCGATTATTAGACGATTATGATCCAATAAGTACTCAGGAATTAGTGACTTTAAGAAAGAATGGAAGTATCGTTCGTTATGAGACTGGGAAATCATACAAAAATTAGAACCACTGTGATATAGCAATGCGTGGAGAACGTGAACGAAGACTGCTGCTGCCTAAAGAAACGTCATCGGTAGTTTTCGCGTTTTTCCTGCTTTTCATCGCTGAATTCTCAAACATTCTGAAGCCCCAATAATACAGTTAACTTGATTTTGTAGATATATAATAGAAACCTTTGTTTATTTTGGTGCTACTCCATTAGATCCTGCCAGTAAAACAGGTTTACTAAATACTCAGAACTTAACAGCATAATACACCGAACAGCCAAAACATTTTGACCACCTGCCTAATATGATGTTGGTCCTCCACGAGCCGCCAAAACAGCTCTTTATCCGGATATACACCGAAGAGCCAAACATTATGACCACCTGCCTAATATGATGTTGGTCCTCCACGTGCCGCCCAAACAGCTCTTTATCCGGATATACACCGAAGAGCCAAACATTATGACCACCTGCCACCAAAACAGCTGTTACACGGTGAGCCATCGACGCTAGAAGATTTCTAAAGGTGTCTTGTGACATCTGTGGTTGAGCTGCCGCAGATCCGACTTGCTGTTCCAGTACAAACTAGAGATGCTAGATTGGATTGTTTGTGGAATTTGGAGACCAGGGTAATACCTGGAAGCCTCACTCATGTTCCGCGAACCGTTCTCAAACAATCCGGAACACTGTGAACAGTCATAAGCACAGTAATTTACCCAAGATTTCGAACACCAGGGAAGATATGTTTTGCGCTGGGTATGCGCGTCTGTCTGTGTGGCGATTGTCAAGAAGTCAGGGTTTGTGTCTGGAAAAGTAAAGGGTGTACATAGATCTCTGTAGTTTTAAATTTAAGTAATTTTTGGAACAGAAGTATATAATGCAAATATGCCTGCTACTGAACAGTTGACGCGCTAAACAAATCACTATTCTTTTAATCAGAAACAGCACTTGAGCTTAATTTACCATGCGGTAGAAAGAACTGGTCGAGTTTTCGAAGTTTTTTTCGTGCGATCTACTTTTTCTTTAGCTGATACTGTGCTCCACTTGGACGCTTTTGCGACATTTTGCAGATGGATGTCATTCGCTTGTATACGTAGTGCGATCAAAAAGTTCCGAGACTAGGTACGTAGCGCGCCAACAGATGACAGTACGCGCGAGCAGCGGTCGAAGGCAGTGACCTTCACGAGTCATTGTGCCGTGTGGCGTCGTTCTGTGAACATCGGGAACTGTGCTACGCGATATTTGGTGACCACGTGCAGAACACAGTTGCGATTTCGGTATGGACTGCAAACTAGAGCAACGAGCAAACATAAAATTCTGTGCCAAACTCGGCAAGTCGAGAACGAAGCATGAAATGTTACGGCAGGCTTATGGCAATGAATCGTGCGAGCTGTTTTGAGTGGCACTTGCACTTCAAGAGCGGCAGAACGGCACTGAAAGACGAGAGGTCAGGGCGATCGTCCACGAGCAAAACCCCCGCAAATGTGATGTAGTGGTTGACCAAGAGCCAGCTTCCTGAACCTGTGGCCAAACGTAGACGCTTCGAACACAAGGTGATGCTCTGCGTCTGGTGGAATTTCAAGAGGATAATCCATTACGAATTTGTTCCAGACGGTCGGACCATCAACGCCAACCTCTACTCTGAACAGCTGGAGCGGACGTATGCAGTTTTGGAGAAGTACCCGGCACTTGTGTACAGAAAACGCGTTCTCCTACAGCAGGACAACGCTCAGCCTTATACCGCGCGAACGACCGTGTCAAAACTCCAGGAACTCGAGGGCATCGAACTGATGCTACACCCAGCATATAGTTCGGACCTTGCCCCGTCGGATTACTGCCTGTTCAGGTCCATGGCCCATTTCCTTTGCGGGCGGCACTTCAACAACTAAGGAGAGGTGGTAGCTGGGGTGAAGCAATTCTTCGCCTCGAAGGACAAGAACTGGTACCGGCGCCGAATCGGAGAACTGGCAGACAGATGGCTAAAGACGGTGCAACACGATGGCCTATACTTTGAATGCCAGGCAACTTTCGTCGTAAAAATACGTATGAAGACAAAGTGATCTAAATATTGCAAAATTTTCGACTCACCCTCTGTATAACCCACTGGGAACAGCAAACTGTCTCAATGCGAAAAATTCTTGTACTGTAAAGGAATCAGGAGAGGAAATCGATTAAAATGGGACATACATAGCAAACTACTCAACAGTTTTCACCCTCAGGGAAGGTTTAGACGCAACTACCTATGCCCCATGGGTTTTCTGTGCTGCTCATCATAAACTAAATTACATAAAATTGAACCTAGAGGTTCAGGTACGACAGATGGTAGACATGTCAGTGAAGTATGAGTGCCAGATCGAAAGTAAGTACACACAGCGAGGAGTGCCAGACTATAGTATTTTTCTTGAATCATTGCATCTTTTTATAATCTGATCACATAACCAAAATACCTGTTAAGTGCGTAGGTTTCAGGCCAATCTGAGCTTCATTGGGTGTAGTAGAATAGAATGTACATACCGTAAAACTATTAAGAACGAAATTTTGTTTTTACATGAATGCTCCAAGAGTTGTAATTGCTTTTTTTATTCATACTAAACTGCAAAGTAAACGTACTAGTTTAGTCATAGTTCTGGAACAAACGCCTGCAACGCCCGATGTACACCAGTGGATGCTAACAATGTCCCAAGTAGGGAAATTTACCTTTCCAAGCTACTGAAATTGGAAAAATGTGTGTGTACTTTTTACAGTAACTTCAAGGCTATTTCGAGTTTACTTTAAAAAAAAAAAATACACTATATTGACAAAAGTCACCGGACACCCCTTAAAGAGCAAATAAACGGAAATGCTGCGTTATTAAGATGCGCGGTATAGCTGCAAACGGTATAAAACCAAGCCTGCAGATGACCGCGATCATCTCGCATTGTCAGGTTGAGTGAAAATGTCGCGGCGCGAGAGAACCGACTTTGAGAAAGAAAAGATTGTTGGGACTTATATTAGTGGGTTGTCCATAAGAGACAGAGGCGTTTAAACATACCTAAGTCAACTGTTTTGGATGTACTGAATAAGTGGAAGACACGGCTTGCCTGAAGCAGCAAAACGTACCGGCAGACCAAAGAAAATCAGTGATAGAGGACGTAGAAGCCTCAGGAGAGTCGTTACAGCTAATCGACAGTACTGCACAAGACCTCACCTCAGAGTACAGGTGAGTAAAAATGCTGGAAGCCTTGGTATGTACACGTACCATTCGCAGAGAACTTCATTCTATTGGTTACAGTGGTCGTGCGGCTGCTCATAAGCCTTTCATCTCCACTCTGAATGCTACTCATCGTTTAGCATGGTGTAAAAAACATTTATTGTGGACCGTAGATCAATGGAAACGGGCCCTATGGACTGATGAATATAGATACACGATCCATCAGTCTGATGGCCATGTGTGTGTATATAGCTGTAGCCGGGGAAATGCTCTTTACCACAGCGTACTGTTCCAACGGTCAAGTTTGGAGCTGGCAGTGTACTCGTGTGGGGGTGTTTTTCATCGTATGGTCTCGGCCCATTGGTTATTGTGGACGAACCTGTAAACCAGCAAGTCTACCTCGATATTCTGGACAATTATGCCCTACCAACTCTGTGGCAATAATATGGAACCGAGCCTTGTTGGTACCAGCAAGATAATGCACCGAGCCATAAAGCAAGGACTGTTACGGCGTGGTTTGACGATAATTCCGTATCGTCTGTGGACTGGCCGGCACAGAGCTTTGAGCTTAATCCCACAGAGCACTTATGGGGTGAATTAGAGCGCTGCATAAGAAGTTTGGAACCAAGGCATACTACTAAACAATAGTTAGATGCAGCATTATGTACTAAATGGAAGCGCATACCTATAGCTGTGTTCCAAAACCATGTTGAAGGCATGTCTCGAAGGGTCAGTGCATGCGTTGAAGCCAAAGGTGGACCGACACCGTACTAATGTATGTCAATAAATGCTATGTTGTGTTTCTGTTCTAGGTGTCCGGTGGCTTTTGTCAATATAGTGTATATATATATATTTGATTGAAGTTTTAATGACCACAGTGAGCAACTCAATGGGCTATAAGTAGTGGCCCGTCCCTAATTCAGGGTCACTGGTTCCGGGGAAGGAGAGAGCCAGCACCATAAGACAAACATTGCATTCATGCCTCACCGGGACTGAATTTATTTACCATATATTGCAATTGGAACGTTTGCAAGTCAAAATATGGTACTCTGTAACTGTATGTGGTTACCTGTACGAAAAATATTTTAAAAACGAAACAGGAGAATTACATTATTTTACAAGAAAGCTAACGTATTGTCGGGTGTAATGAGAATGTCTTTTGTATCTTCTCTGACACGAACAGAATTTTTCAAATATATTTTTCCCAAAAGAGAGAAATTAACTAAAAGCAGTGCGCATTTATACCCGCAAGTGGAAAAAAATGATGCATTATTTAAAATGCATAATGTGCGCAGTGTTCATAGTTAATAAAACCAGCTAGCAAAAACCTTTTTTTCATATGGATTTCTAGAACTGGTAAAAACATCCACAAGTAGAAATAACTACTTGAGCCCACTAGCGGCAGAATCCTAATAGCAGAAGATATACGAAGCAAAAGAAAGCTTTTGAATCGAGTAATTAGGATGGATAGGAAGGAAAGCGTGATATAACTTCACAACCCAAGCAGCAAAGGGAATTTTAGAGTCGGGGATACATGCAAATAAAAGACATAAGCTAACGACCCAGAAAGCAGACCTATGAATAACGGAAAAGTAAAAAAAATATGAGTAAATATTCTTCACAGCAAGAGCTGTGCGATGGAAAAATAATTTTTCAAACCTGACTTCTAGAAGCAGCAGCAATATTAATAATGTTTATATATACGTAAGCAGGAAAACTGCGCACAGTCTAAAGAGAAGATGCCTCACTTCTTTACAATAGCCAATGCCATAGTCCAAAAAAAAAAAGTTTTCTAACGAAGATTTTTAGAAGTGGAGATACCATTGCAAACAGAAACAAAATAACGCCACCTAACGTCAGCACTGTGCATTATGAAAATGCCAAGAGTATAATATAAGCAAAATGATCTACGAAGTAATTAGTATCTGATAGCAATTTTTGAAATCCAATCATTTTCAGCAATTTTTGAAGCAGAAGGAAAAGTTGAGCATAAATTCAAAGCCCCTGGCGCCAAAATTTTGTATTATTTTGTGCAGGAAATACCGTTCACTACAAACATTTTGCGTATTTCACCGAAAAGGAACTTTTTTTTAGCCATGTGTTACATGCACAGATACAGCTGAAAATATGCAGTAAAAAGAAATGCACTTAATCCCATCTAGTGACAAATACATGCTTTAAGAAAAATTTAAAATTACATGTAAAATATTTCTCACCATCAACGCCATCCAACACACGTTTTTTTTTTTTTTTTTTTTTTTTTGCAGTAGAGTTAAGGAGCACAGAATCTTCTGCAAGTATATCGGAAACAAAAATGTGCGCTTTCGCATCCTTGTGGCCAAAATGTGCGTTACGGAACTTTTGATATTATATTCGAAATATTCTTCACAACGAACTTTCCGAAGCAAAAAATACTTTTCCAGATGAACTTTTAAAAGCAGAGATATCCGGGAGAATTACAAAACACAAATATGCCCCTAGAAATAAAACTATGCATTATTTGAGGCAGAAATCGCGCACACAAATGGTCTTTGTTATAAAATATATCTAAGGAAAGACTTTGATCAATAGGATTTTCAGAAACACGGATATGGAATAAAACATTTTGAAATTGATGTTATATGTATTTAAGCCCCCCCCCCCCAAGGCGAAGTTATGCACCGGGGGGAAAAACAAAAAACCCGGCAAGGATTATCGCTCTCACAGTTCAGGTTTCACAATGCAAAAATAATTTTTCAAATTGGACTGACAGGTGCAGATATATGGGTTGCACTGGCGGACAGTGAGATACCATAAGCACATTTAAAAAAAAAAAAAGTGCTGCGTGAAAAATCTCGTTCCTTTTTGAAAGTAGTAAAATGTTCACTTTTACATCCAAATGATGTGTGGATGTAAATTTTGCGCGGTGTTTAATAGTTGTACGCGTATACGTGTGATGAGCCTGCTCATCTTCCTGTATCTTAATACTAAGTTTTTCTTGTACTTTAGTTCTTCCTACACAATGCACACTCCGAAGGAGCCACATCCAACTGTGACCGAAGACTGGGCTTGTTCAACAAATGCCAGCTTGGACTATAAAAGCGTGTCCTTGAGATTTCCATGACAATTGCAAAGCAAAATGTTCCACCTCTTCGGAAGAAACAGCATGGATGCGTAAGCAGTTGGTCGGTAGTGGTGGTTAATTGTTGGCGACCTCATTTCATCGCTAAGGACATCAGAATTAATGAATACCTATGCTTAAGGTATAAACTATGTGACACGAAAGGCTAGCACCAGATTTACAACATAAAAACATTCTTATTCATACTAACTATGAGGATGTTTTCTTCTCACCCCCATCCGCCGTTTAGGATTAATCTCCAAGGAAGTGACATAATCCGAACGATACAACAAACAATATTCATGTCTTACTTGGAACTTTAACCGTAGGCGTTTAACGTGAAAAGTTTGGCATTAAACCCATTAAGTTACCTGCAAAACAGCGATTTTTTCCAGCGGGTAAAGTGTATTACTTTGATTCAAATAAGTGAAACTCCTGTTCCTAGAATTCATAAAAATCTCACGTCATTGTCAGTTTGTTTCTGAAATTTGCTGTTACCGTAGTGCTGTGAGCAATACCATGCTGAATTTTTGCCACAAATCAACTCCGTGTTCTTAATTCCACATGTATACGCTTACTGCCTGAAAACCATTCTGGGAATTTACAGACTTTATTCAAAAACATAATTCTCAACTAGTGTTAACATGCATGTAACTCAACAGATTTTTTAAAATTATTATATGCGATCCTGAGTTTTGCATACGTTGTGGAATTCAGCGTGGTTGCACAGAATTATACAGCACCACAGGGCTCTTGGGGAGGGGGTTTACGACCACCATCATATCAGCATCTAAGGGTTGTAACGTATACTCTATATTCACTTTCCTTTTGATTTTACTATCTCTGGTTATTTTATTTTACTATGTAAATTATCTTCTTACTGAACGAAATATTATTTCACCCGATGAATGAGATCTGGCAATGAGTGTAAGTCATGACGTGGTGGTAGCCAGTATATATAGGCGCGTTCATCGATAGCGAAGGGGAGCGTTTGTTATTGTACGGGGAACGTTTGTTATAAGGAGAGCTTTTGTTGTTATACTAGAGGAGCTACGTGTTATTTGAGTAGCTGTGTGTGTTGATACCAGTAGAAGTTGATAATAAAAAGATTTAAGTACGTCTTTCTCAATTAATAGTTTTTGTCAGACCTCTGTCTGGCTGTTAGGTTTATATCGTTAGTTTTTTTACCATTAACAACCAGCGTTAAGACTTTATACATTCTAATTACTACACTACTAGCAGGAGACTATATTCATGTTCTTAATTAACTAGTAACAACAACCATTTGAATTCACTATTTGAAGCTCAGTAGGAAAGCTATATTATTATCATTAGCTAGCTGGTAGAAAGAGCTTATTCATTATAATTAGCTTAGCGGAAAGCAAAATAAAGCTAATTCATTATAGGGTCTATGAACCAATAAGCACTAAATTAGGGACGGTGTAGTGCCCGTCCTTAATTTAGAGCCATTGGTTCCAGGGAAGAGAGCGCCAGAACAGTAGAACGATTACACCACATATGACACATCCGGGACTCTACACCGGGCTGACCTAGAACAATTAACTGGGAGCACGCGCATCTGAGTACTTTGCCATCAGGACAGCGCCCATCTTTTCCAGGGAGAGCCATAACAGTGCACTTTGTAATCATCCTACAGAGTTCCCCTGGGGACAGTGGTGATGAAGAGCTCTTACTTGGGCGTATAACGGCCAGCAATTCGATGAGCTATAAGCATTGGCAAACAACATCCATGCCTCATCGGGATTTGAACCCGGACCCATCTGGGACGAATGGTCAGAAGCTAGCGCTTAGACCACTACTCCACCGGGTCGGAGAAGAGCCTTAAGCGTGGCTTACTGACGCTAAAACACTTTTCGGGGTTGGTTGGAAAAAAAGCATAGTAAAGATTTTTTTTTTTTTTTTTTTTTTGAGATCATGTAAAAGGAACACTGATTTATTATACGAAAAACATAACCTCACCTTAACAGAATGGAGAAGACTGAACTGTCCGGTCACGCAGTAAGACGTGATCCAACTGCTAGGAGGAAAAGCAACACAGAACAGTTAAACATGCATGTAGATATAGCAACAAGTGTACGGTGATGTAGGCTTCTCACGGTTCGTCTGGGTACCCTGGGTTCAATTCCCGGCGAGGTATTGGTATAGTGTGCTCGTCTTACAGCACTACTTTTTCCCTTCCTTGGAGCCAGTGGCCTTAAATTAGGGATGAAGGACTGCTTATAGCCTTTAAAGATCCTCATGGTAGTAGTCAACCCGCCCCCTAAAAACATTGACAAGTATGACTGAGAAAAGCATTTCAGCTGACTTCAACAAAAGTAATATCACCTAAGCCCGTTCTGTGATTATAACGGAAAAAGATGCTCCGGGAGTAGGAGTGGTCAGAGGCACTGACTTCTGGCCAATCACTAGAGCTCCGGGCGAGGCATAGCCGGTACTTCCGCTCCACGGTGCTGGCTCTTCCTGAACCAATGGCTCTAAATCAGGCATAGGAGACTATAGCCCTAAGTGATCACGGTGGTCATTATACCCCGGAAGAAACAAACAACGAAAAGATATCCGCCACTCCCACCCCATAGTCTTAACAAAACAAGAGCGGCATATAAGTTAAACGTATTCAGTATTCATAGTATTGATACTAAATATTTGGAAATTTACAGAATGACAGAACAGTATTTAAAGGTGAACTTTCTCAGCATCTGGCTCCTATGTAACCTTTATCTGTTATTTAAAATTGCTCCAATTAAGCAATTTTAATAAAAGTTGATAAAAATAATTAGTAATAAAACTTCAATAAAATACTAACTGATAAAGAAAAGTCAAATTTTAAACTGTTTTTGAAAAACTTAAGGGCCTTTTCTGTGTTAGTTCCACCTAACCGGTTCACCGCTCATGTACTTTTTCTTAGAACTATATCATAACTGCCTGGGGAAGATCCTAGAATGACTCGCACATCGGCCATTTGTAGAGATGCATTAGAACCAAACAACGGTTGGTACAGACTCCGGCTTATTCTCAATATCGATGCCACAGCTTTCACACATTGCTTACAGAGTTCACGCTATTATTATTGCATATTTCTATCTTTCTCTGTTCTCATGATTTTGTCTTTCTTCATAAACTACATGATGCACCAGTTTCTGCAGAATAGCTCATCGGTACGAGTCAGTCAGTTAACTCTGATAACTTCCAGCGTTTTCAGGAGCGCGGTGGAAACAAGGAAGGTGGCATCCCCCCCCATGAGCGTTTTTAGGACCCCTTTCCTAGGTCAAGGGTCCTGGGAACGCGCTTCTCTCCCTGACATATTGCACACTTTGCGTTCTGAAGAGATCAGCTACACAAATTTCGTTTGATTGTCATTTCCTTTTCCAAGAAAGATAAGCTCTTTTCGCGCCGATTATCTCAGTACCGTACTAGCCAAACAAGAAGTTTTTGGTGAGGGTCACGATTCCAGAGTAATCCATCAGAACATTCAAAGTGTCATTAAAAAGGGGCTATGAAACAAAAAGTTGTCACCCGCCCTTAAACAGGTAGTGGCAGTATAGCAGCCAAAAATTCGGGGTCCAGTCTAACTGGAATTAGAGCAGTATCCAGCGAGAAACCCGCGGGTGGCCTAGTGGGCAACGTTCGTAAATGCCACGGAAATGACCTCAGGTTCGATCCTAGGCAGGTACGAACGCTGGATCTATTAAATATCCGCCATGCGTCGGATGGGCTCGTTAAGCCGTCGGACCCCGGGTACTAGCCCCCGGTAATAAATAAGGGAGTCTTCTTCCCCCTTTCTACTTCGCTTCCGTGTCACTTTCCTACCTGGCACTCTAGCCCAAATCTCCTAGCTTCCTATTTCTAAGGGTTCTTTAAGCCCTGGGGTTAGACACTCCCTTTCTAAAATCCTCTACATATGATCTGATCCAGCGAGGGGTAGCTGAGCCACTCCCTAGAAGGTAGACAATTCCCTCCCCCTAATATACATTACATAAACCTTTCAGAAAGTGGATAGCGCGCGCGCACGCACGCACACGTTATTTGTTTATTAAGCCTTGGCTTCAAAAAACTAATAGCTAAAAAAGGTCGAAATCAAAAAGAAAAATCATTCGAGTGTCAATTTTTTTTCAGACCATTTCACTCTCAAGAAGTCATTGCATATATTATTTCGTTAGACTTAATCAACAATAGCAATCAAATTCTATGCATGTTGTTAAAATAATATTTTACGTAAAAAAAAAATCGGGGGAAGGGAGTACAGACCCTTTGGAACAACCAATCCTGGCTGCGCTAATCCCGGGGTTAGTGATTCTGGAGGAAGTTTAGCTTATTTATTTACTTTATTTTTTCTAGAATGGGCAGTATCTGATGGATATCACAGTTTCCTCTTCTTAAGGCACATCTTAGATGTTCTCTCGGGAAAGAATATCAAAGTTCCCACTCTTTCTCACACAAAAAAATAAGGACTTTTTAAGCACTGCTCGTCAAATTTTTTAAAGACTTTACCAATTGCAAACACAACAAAGACATATGCCCCAAATACTTTTACACAACATGACTATGCAAATTGAAGTATGACAATTGAGTTTGCAATATTTTTCTATATAATTTAAGTTAAAGGATGTAATAAAATTGAACTTACGCAACTTAAAAGAGTTCCACTGGTTAAATCAGTTTTCCTATGTGACAGAATAATCACATATACAATAAAGGACGTGTAAATCATAAAACTATAATTAAAGTTATGAGTTCCAGATTTGAATTTTGCACTTATTCATCTCATAATTTAAATTGCAAAACCTCCGTCAAATTTATGAGTTGAAAATTTCAATGTTACACCTAAGTTTCTCTTGGTAGAACTGAATAATTGTTATTTGCACATACAAAAAGGGAAAATACAAAAGCGAGTTGTCAGTTCAAGAGATGATGGGAATTGAACAACAATATCCAGAACCTGCTGTATATAGTTACCGACAGAGCCCATGGTCCATCAGTTTTTTCAACGAATTACACCTGTGCTTTTCCACGGACTTTCAAGTTGACATCAACATAGCGAATCAGAAGCAAAAGTTCTAGGCACTACATCAAAATTCCTGGATTTCATGCAACCAGTTATGAAAAATAAGTACTTTTTAAGTATCTTTAGGAATTTCTCAAAAATTAAGGATTTTTAAGCATCATAAAAAAAAATTAAGCACTTTTTAAGGACCGTGGGAACGCTGAATATTCATTAGAGTGAAGACTGTCTTTCAAAAAAAAAACACTTTTGATCCCAGATTACTGACAGTTTCTTCATACATCAGTTGCATTTGTATTAAATGCATAATACTTAATAACAAAACAAAATGGAACTTCGCCTTCGGCGGTTTTTTTCTTTGTGTTGGACACTGTAAAAGCTAAATTATTTCATGCTCTAAATACTAACCCACGTGTGGACTTCAGCGGTAGGTATAAAAGTCTTCCTCTTACGCGACTGCCTCTGTTACAGATACCGCGACTTTTGTTTTCCTTCAGACTCCCTGTTTCGTGTAATAGCTTTGTGCTCAGCTGCATATAAGTTATGAAGTAAACAAATACCTCGTTAAGGACGATTAAGGAAAATGTTATAGTTTTTCCCCACGCATTATAGAATGTCTTCGTATATTTATTTATTTGAGAGCTTGGTGCTCAAAGATGCGAGTTTGGCCAAGCCAGAGACAGCCGCTGTTAGCGGTTCGTACTGCATTCAGAATCACAATGCGAAATATGTGGGTTCATCGAGACGTTATGTTTTTTATGTTTCCATGCTCTGATCACGATGTTCGTGATATTAGCAGTCGCGGTCGTGTCTAATGTCGACAGCAGTAGTGGGAGGAAGGTAGGAGGTCCACCCAGAACATCTGCTTTCACATTCTGACTAACGAAGGATTTGATGACCTTGTCGGGTGAAAATTCACCTTTGAAGATGTATCATCACGTTGTACTGCGCGGCGCATGAATACTGACTAGCTGGTCACTACATATGAAAGAACTGCGACTTTGTTAAGAAACACTGGCATACGATAGGGTTGTCATACGGAAGCAACCAGTAAAGAAAATATTAAAAAAAGACTGCTGCTACCGTATAGCACCATATTATAACGGTCACTGCTTCGGCTTCATATTTCTAAGTAATACTAGTTTCGTACACTGAACTTGACCAGGCGCAGGCTGGGCCGTCGGGATACCGGGAGAATTCCTAGTGGGTCGCCTATTCTGGGTTGGTAGGCCTTATGCTAAACCAACAAAAAAGGTATAACACATGTTTGCCTTAATCGTGATTATAGAAGAAAACCATGTTTTGCTGAAACAGCAAAGTTTACCAGTTTTGATGACTTCTAAAAAAGAAACAACTTACGTATCAAATGTTCTGTTGAGAAAAACATTTTTCTGACCCCCCCCCTTCCTCCCCTCTACTTTCAAACTTGCGCTCCGTTCCTTTCATTTGACTTCCTGTACCTCAACACGCTTTTGCAGTTGAATAATCAATACAATCAAGTATACTGTCAGTAATTAGGGATAAAAACTCGAGATTCGTTGGACACATTAATGCATTCAGGTTCCCCTACGGTAAAAATTTCGGGTTGCTTTATCTATATGCTTTTCTTTACAACGAGATATACTTTTTTGGCCTTACAGTTACACGACTTATTTAACTACAATTTTGCAAAGTGTGTTTCAGTAAAAATGCTGCTTCCATTTGAAAGTAATTAAATAACCACTAATCTCCGCATTCTTTACTTTCTCTCACAATAAATTTGCAATGAAATTCCGGCAATTCCAATTTTCGTGAACGTTTTTATTTTATGATCGGTAAGTCCGGCAAAAAAATCATTCTGGAACATTTGGATTTTTCTTCTCAAATGCGCAAAAACTATTACAAATTACAAATTTGAATTCAGGAATCTCAATAAAATTCGTAGGAATGTAATAAAATGTTCAACAGTCTCCCTCAAAGAACGTACCCTTTCTGTTGCTTCAACAACGGAAATATTTTAGTTAAATTTAATGTAAGGAAAAAATTCTCAAAAAAAAAAATCGGTAAAATGTAAGTTAATTGCCTCCATACAGGCACTGCACTAGTTCGTAGAATTGTTAATTATAAACGATTAGAATACGCCTAAATCAATAGGAGTAAATGGTTGAAATCAGTTTTATTGGCGGAGGGTACGAACTACAGCGTAAAAAGCAAGCTTTCGCCACTAACGGGTGGCTTCTTCAGGAAAGGCTAAATACACTATCTACCAACAAGCTATTGGACACCCCTGCAATCGACGATATCTGCTGTCCTGATACAAGTCACGGCTGCCGCCGTTAAATATCGTGTGGGAAACAACAACGCAACCAGTCGCATGCAAGACGCCACGCAGTTCGGAGCTCTCTGATTTCGAGAAAGGTGTAATGTCGGATTTCACAGAAATGGCCGATCCATACGTGACATATCCAGCTAGTTGAAGTACCCAAAATCGACAGTGGCCTGCGTGATTGGCAAGTGGAAGATGAGAGGTGACTGTCGGAATGTGACCCGACCCGGCAGACCCACAAAACTGGGAGTTAGAGACCGACGGGTGCTGGCCAGAGAAATTCGGAAGTACCGCGCCAAATCGATGGGCCACATCCGTGAGAAGTTTCAACAGGCATCCGAGAGTGTTCTTTCGATGAATACCATCCGTAAGGAAGCCCATCTGCTCGGTTATCATGGACGTGCTGCCGCCCACAAGCCTTTGATAACCAAGTCCAATAGCGCTGCTCGGCTAACGTGGTGCAAAGAAAGTCGACAGTAGAACCGTTGAACACTGGAAACAGATTCTCTGGAGCGACGAATCAAGTTTCACCCTCTACCGTTCGGATGGCAGGGTCTGGGTTTGGCTTCTGCCTGGAGAACGCCTCCTGCCGGAATGTATTGTGCCAACTGTGAAGTTCGGCGGCGGTGGAATTATGCTATGGGGGTGTTTCTCCTGGTATGGGACAGGACCCTTGGTCGCAATTCCTGGTAGACTCAACGCCAAGACCTACTGCACCATTTTGGATGACCATGCGCTTCCTACGTTGTGGCAGTTTTACGGGGTTGACCCATGTTACTTTCAGGATGAAAATGCCACCTGTCATGTTGCGAGGGCCGCCCCGGTGGCGCAGTGGTCTAAGGCACTGGCCTCTGATCATTCGTCCGTAAGGGATCCGGGTTCGAATCCCGGTCAGGCATGGATGTTGTGTTTGTCCTACGGCACTGGCTCTCTCCCTTCCCTGGAACCAGTGACCCTAAATTAGGGACGGGCGACTGCTTATAGCCCATTGAGTTGCTCCCAGTGGTCGTTAAACCTCCAATCAAAAATCAATGTTGCGAGGTCCAACATGGCTTGGTATGGTGACAATGGGGTTAATCAAATGGACTGGCCTGCGCAGAGCCCGAACCTTAACCCTATCGAGCACCTCTGGGACGAGTTGGAGCGTCGACTTAAGGGGTGCCCCCACCGTCCGAAATCGGTGAAGCAACTGACCTGTCTTCTCCAAGCTGAGTGGAAGATAATACCGCTAGCCGTCGTACAACGCCTGGTTGAGAGTATGTCCCGGAGGGTCGCAGCTGTAATCGCCGCTCGTGGAGGTTCCACCAACTATTGAAGGTGAATAAACTTAGTTTTCCTTTGCTATCACAGGTGTCCAATTACTTGTTGGTAGATAGTGTATAAACACTAAATTGGAATTATATTGAAGCGTGCCCGAGCGGTTTTTTTGTTTCAACACGTGTGGCATGGCGTTTGTACTATCCGGGAGCTGGTTTGGTTGGCGAGAACACGACTGTTATTCAGCAGTCATACAGGAATTTTGATACCAGAGCCTATATAAAACACTGAGCAAGAGTTAAACATTCAAGCAATTGTATTTTGTTGGCGGAACCTTGCGGACGGGGGCGTAGCCTCCGGTTTTACAGACAGGAGATATTCTTCTTAAAAAATTAAAGTCTTCACTAGAGTCTGTGAAACAGTCTCGCCTCTAGGCGTAACAGAGTTCCAAAAGTTTGGGACCCGCAGGTATATTTAGTCCGCAAAACTACGCAAAATAATAAAAATAAAGCAAGAAGTATTCACATATAACTTGCAGAGTATGGGTAATCCACGGTTTAAAAAAATGGTCTCACCGGTGCGACTTGCAGCCGGCTTAATGAATAGCTTAGATAAATCGTCGTTAACTTACGCTTTCACGACACACACCGACGCAGGTGGCACGGAGAAGGCTTTCAGTAGCCTTTCACCTGTATGACATACGGGAGGGAGGTCACTCCCTTTCTTTCCACTTTCCTTGATGAGCAACCCAACTTTCCTTCCTCCCGCCGAGACTTGGCCGAGGTGGATGGGACGGGGGGCGCAGGATGGACGGGGGTTAGCATTCTTTGACCCCGCAGAGGGGTCCCCGTTCTCAGCTTGGTGTGTATAGCGGCTGGCGGTGTCACAGGGGTCAGCGACCTCCACTCCTCTTCGGCTAGGGCAAACTCTTCCGTTGCTGGACTCTTAGGCAGGACGGAGGTTTCCTTTACTTGGCGTGCCAGACTTCCATTCCTAATTTCTCGCTAGCACCTTGCTATGGATTCTTGGCTGGAGCCGTATATACGATGAGAGACTTCCCTAAACGCTCTGACCCCTGCAAATAAATCCCGCCGCTCTTTTATGCAGCGGTCGAATCGCTATTCCGAACGGCTACCTTCTGATTTCGCTGGCGCCCTCAATTAAAATATCGGTGGTCTTACAACAGCCATATAGTACGGCTAGGCTTTTTAATTATTAATCGTACCCGAATCGTTTGACCACTGCGAAGCGGGTACCGTCGCTATTTCTTTCTCCGGGACGTCAGCCCCTTGCCCGTCTTACCACCGCGGCCTGCAAAATCCAACTGAACTCTTTCTCGTCTTCCCCTTCTCGGCGGCAAACAAAAATTTGCTCCTTTCTGTTGTCGTCTTCGCCTTGTTTTTTCTCTATCAACATCTTAGCATTGCTCTCCCCCTTTCGTATTGAGCGCTCTTCGCCGGTTTTAGACTGCCACCGTTATCGACCTCCGCCATCCATAATTTGAGCGTCGCCTAAAAGCTTTTTAACGAAAATCGCATAAAAGCAGGCATATTTGTGAGGGTCTGGATGCCGCTTCCTCGCCGAGCTGGGTGGTCCCCTTGTTTCTTGGTGGGCCTTCACAAGCAACCTTACAATTTCTATTTCCACCCAGCTAAAGCGAATTACCAGACTTCCCCAATTAAGCGTGCTAACATCTCCAATTAATTTTGTAATAGGCCAAATATTTAATTAAAACATTACCATAATTTAGTCACGCCTATCGAGCCCTTCCCCCGTTTATAGTTAATTAATTTAGACCCCGAATTGTTGTATCAATATAAACAGTTCCAGAAGTTTTCAAACTTTAAACGATAGTAAAATAAAACTGCTTAAACAATGACATTGTCAAGCGCATGTAATATTTAATGCACGATTTAGCGTTTCATGATGCGCAGGATACAGTGCCAGGCATAAGATAACTCTATGGAGGTGTCTACATTGCAGACGTCGGAGTAAGACAGGGTTTCTACTGTCTCTATATGCTGTGGTTTTAACCGTTGTGTATGGGGGCCACTTTTCGGATATCCGGCCACCTCGGTGTGGCGGAATGGTTTTTGATCTCTATCGCTTGTGCCGTTGTGAGTTTTCCGTACATTACATCACGTTTGTGCTCCTGGAGTCTTACTTTGAGCGAGCATTTTGTCATGCCTATGTACTCCTTAGTTGAGCCGTCAGGATACTCAAGAGGGATTTGTGTCCTGAAGATTAGTGCTACTTCGTTTTTCGAGTGTGAGGTATGAGACAATCGTTTTTGAAGCCTTGATTGCCTATTTGTCAAGCCCGAGCTTTCGGAGGCAGTTTAAAAAATATTAGAAACTTGGGATGTATGGGCACGTTCCAATACATCGGAGAAGTAGCTTACTTCTCTGTGTATTAGAGTTAGTGATGGTTGATTCTGCCCTGTTGATGATGCTGTCCACTTGGTGGCTGTCAAACCCAGCTGTAGACGCTAACGTTCGCAAATCGTTGATCTCTTTCAATCGGCCTGGGGTGTTCGAGGAGAGGGCGATCGCACGCCTGGCTGTCTTATTAGGGCCAGCTTTCGGGTATTTGGGCAAAATGAATCAGGAGTGATTACATTCGGCACATACGTGGGTTTGTAATAGACCTGCGTAGCGAGGTGTCCAGAGTCTGTTTTCCTGACAAGCACATCCAGGAAAGGCAACGATGATTCATTCTCCATTTCCATAGTGAACTTTATGTTCGGAATTGATGACGGAGAAAAAATGATTGAGCATTGCTTCACCTTTGCCCCACAGGAAAAAAATGTCATCTGCGTAGCTCAGCCAGATACTTGGGGAAGGCGAATGCGTAATAAGGATTCTATTCTCAAGCGGGCGCAAGACAGCTTCTGCTAGTACCGCCATCTGGATTGCTTATAGATCAGATTCTGATGGCTGAAGAAATTGGATCCCGTGACAAGGTGAAGTACGGTGGCAATTTCAGAGTTTCTGTGAAAAAATCGGAGTCTGCTGAAGCTTTCTTTAACAGCTCCACGGCTTCTTCTACCGGTACAGATGGGTAGAGTGACTCAACGTCGAAACTATATACCTAATATATGGGTAGGTCCAATCGATAAGTTCCGTATTCTTGCGATGAATTCTTCCGATGAGTGGAGAATTTAATCAGACGGCAGTGAAAATGGGGACAAGAACTTGGACAGCTCTTTTTCTAGGTAATAAGATGAGGCAGATTTCCTCGAGACTATTGAAACCCCGTGCGACAAATAGTTTTAAGGAAATCTGCCCCAACTTATTACGTAGAGAAAGAGCTGGCCAAGTTCTTTTCCCCATTTTCACCGCCGTCTGATACGCGTTCACCTACGCAGACATTGCTCTTACTTGCATAACACACATGCACGTCATGGACGTTTATTCGTTTTTCTTGGAACTTCTTTCCGTGTCCTTATATTTATGGACACCTTAAGAAAACGTAAAAGTTATTTTACTACCTTTATAAAAGTTGTCTGAAGTTACAAATCTCAAGTTTGAAACTCATTTATAGGTTCGGTATTCCAAGCCATGTGCATAATGCGTCAATGTGCAATTCCTGTGTACTTATCTGCAAAATACGGCTGTCCTTGTAATTATGAGCAGCAGTGTACTTCGAAACAGTTATTACATAGTAAGACTTTTACAAAAACAAACTTCAAAAAATGAAAAAAAATTCTAAAGTTAACTAACCTTTTACTGACTATTGTGAGTGCTTTTTGTTGGAAAGCATTTGAATATTTTGGTTGCAACATATGGAGGTCCGCACTTTTTTCTGATCCTGTAGATATGGGTATCTGTCATTTGTGACTTTGAGGGAGTCTTGATTTGGGTTATGTAGGAGAATGTAGATTCGCTGGCAATAAGTCGTTGAAAAGCAAGAAAGCATTTTTCGTTCATGTTGCCGAAGGCGTGGGTATTCTGTTGCATTTTTCCATATTTCAAGTGGATCTTTCTTAGCGTCAAATAAGGACTTTAAAATGCCAACTTATGAGAGCTCAATCAATTCCATCTGTAGTTTCTTTAGGAGCCATAGAAAGAAATCATGAGCGTAGTAGGTGCCAAAATAGCCCTTATGACTTACAAAGGTTTTTCAATTGTGGCAGTCAGTCGGGGAGCATTATTTCGTTGAATCTACCTTTACTCTTGGGTATTTTAAATGGTGTCGTGCGAGAAGCGACTGTGTGCCAAGCGACCCTGTTATATTTTATCGTTAGCGAAGCGACCCTGCTAATCGAATAATTTTACTTACTTATATACAAATCGTAGTGAAATTATTTATATCCAATTAAGTACATCTTCTGAATTTTGTAGCTTTAGTCCAACTTGGTAACATAGTTTAATGCTTTAAGGCATTTTTTAATGTCTTTAGAATTTCCAAATTCGACGTGTGATGCACAAATAAGTAAAAGGATTCGATTAGCAGGGTCGCTTCGTCCACGAACGAATATAACAGGGTCGCTTCGCGCACGATCGCTTCCCGCACGTAATCTTTTAAATACGGTCACTTTAGATTAAAATAAAAATGATAAAAGACGAACAAAAACGTACTAATGAAAAAAAAAAAGATTTGCTGTGCAAAATTTGGATTCACTCAAAAGGCAGCAGGTACCCCACCCCTGTTTTAGGCTGATATGTAAACTTTGTAACTTAAGTTTTGTCCACCAGTGTATATTTTTTTAGGACAAACGTGTGTGTGTGTGTGTGTGTAAAACAACTACTGGTTCCTGTGCTGTTTTTATTCCACTAGAATAGGCTTTCTTCATGGGCTTGTTTTCAGTTCTGCGTAGTTACTTATCTCTAGATTAGTTTTGTTGATTTGTTTGTTGCGAGTCCACGACTGTTCCTTGAATTCTTTTTCCCGCTCTTAATTAAGTAAACTAAGAAACCACGAGCTGAAATTTAACAGAAAGCTCTACAGTGGCTTTGCCTTTAACATAAATGACGGATATACGTAACTTCACCCACACGGCGGTTAGCTGGCTGCAATTTTGTCTTACTGCACGCCATTGTATGCAAACCCACGCATGTATCGTGAATTAGCTCCCACACAAGCGAGAGCTCCAAAGCTAAATAACGAACAGCAGCGGCTGATAGAGGCCACTCTGCATATCTTCGACAGAAGAAATGGATGTTCGTGCAACGAGTGGTTTTACGGCCTCTCCTTTTCTGTACACAAAAACAAACCCCTTATCACAATGTCTGTCCATAGGAGATAAAAAGGTCGCGGTGAGGCTGCTTCCTCGCAAGCGATGATAGCAAGTGCTTCCTCAAATATATATTCATCTCGCTATCGTGCACGATTGACTACTATGAAGTTATTTAAAAATAAAATAAACTGCTTGGAAATGATCTGACATTACAAACGATTTGTTTGGCAGCTTCAAGCGCACGATTGACAGTGATTTCCTCTGGCGGTTCCTTCTCAGCCTGTTGACACCCACTGAAGGATATAGGCCTCCTTCAGTCTTTTCCAACTTCCTCGATTCTTAGCCTCAGTCCACCATTTAACACCTCTAAGTTTCTGAAGGTCATCTCTCCATCTTACTCTCTGGCGCCCTCGTAGTCTCCTTTCATCTCTCGGTTGTTATTAATAGTGTCCATCTTTCAGTCTTCCAACAGGTTCCTACCAAACCTAAATGCTTATCTATAGCTTTTTCATTCTGTATATAGTACGGTGTTACTAAAAGTTAGAGATTTTAAGATGTGAGCTTATTACGTTTCTCGGGTCAAAGTGAACTCCACAGACTTAAAAATACACAAGAGTTCGTTTTTTTTTATTTAGGTTTTATACGTATTTTGGCTTGACATTAAATACATGTACAAGGTCTCGGACCGTCGGAACACCAATGCATAATAAACTGGAAAACCAGTAGACTCCTGTGCGAATACGCAAACAGTAATTTCACCAAGAGCTCGCTACCTTGTGCTCAAGAATCTGATGCTTTTTTCTATTCTGAAAGTAAAAAATTATCCCAATTTCCGTGAATAGTGTTTTTCAAAAATATACTGCTGGAGTCGATGCCTCAGCATGTATAGGCTGTTCTTATTTATACTAGAGGAACATCACGCTATTAGTTAGGTACCTGTTTTTTTCCCACTGAGTGTACAAGTTCGTAGTATTATTTCGCAAAAACCTTAAATATACTCTTGACAGATAATAGCTTTTGCCTTAAGGGGTCAACAGACTAATACATAGACATCATAGCCCCTCATACGATACTTCAAGTACGACGCGGTTTTCTTAAGATAAAACAATGTATAACACGAATTTTGAAGATGTGAATCCGTTTTTTGGTGTAAATACGACATGGATGGTAAGTTACCATTTATGTGTAAATATGACTTACCGTAATCCATGTCATATTTACACCAAAAAAACAAAAACATTCACATTTTCAAAATTTACATTGTATGGCGTAATCCCGTATTCTATTCATGACAATGTATAATAGCGGGTGCTGCAACAAGGAGGTAATGAAAGGAATATCCATTGCCCCAATAGCCTGAATATCATGCGATATGCTATCTACACTGAAGAGCAATTGAATTACAGATACCCGTCTAGTAACGTGTAGTACACCTTTCGCCCTGATGACAGCGGCGATTCGTCTCGGCATGGACTCGACAAGACACCGGAAGAGTTGGGTAGCCATACGGGTCCACAACCCCTCAACAAGCTCCCACAGTTCACGAAGATTTGATGGAGAGGGGTCAGAGCCTAGAAACACCTCTCTCGATGGCATCCCAGATGTGCTCGATGGGATTGAGGTCAGGTGACCTAGCCGCTCCCCCCCCCCGCTTTCTGGCACTTTCATCTCCAACTACACTCCGCTGCGTTTCTCATACTTGATTCACGAGTGTAATGCCTCAAATAAAATCACTGGATGACGAAGGCTAAATAAAAGTACAATCAAATCGGCATGGGGAACAAGACCTGAGGAATCACACCTGTAATAGTTGTTTACGCGTGCGCGCTGTTTGCTTTAAAAGTTAATATTTTTTTTGTTGTTTCGGAGTTTTACGACTACCGTGAGCAACTCGTGGAGCTTTAAGCACTCGCCCGTCCCTAATTTAGGGTCATAGTTCCCAAGAACGGGGCAGACACTTCAGAGCTGGCTGTCCCTTCCCTTGCCTCGTGCAGGACTCTAGCCCGGGTACAACTCTTATGGTCAGAAACTTTTTTTTTTTTCTTGGAGGTTTAACGATCACCGTGAGCAACTCAATGGGCTATAAGCAGTCGCCCGTCCCTAATTTAGGGCCACTGGTTCCAGGGAAGGGAGAGAGCCAGTGGCCAGTGCCGAAAGAAACAACATCCATGCCTCACCGGGATTCGAACCCGGACCCCTTTGGGACGAATGATCACAGGCCATCGCTTAGACCACTGCGCCACCGGGGCGGCCCAGAAACCTTTTAACACTCTGCCACCGGGCAGGTTCGTATTCTTTCTGTACATGGAGTAACAGATATACATGGTTTCGCCATGTTGCTCCAAGAACTACGTAGGCATTTAAAAGCAGCTTCCATGTGGCCTCTTTCCGTCTCTTTGCACCGAATCAAGTATTTCTATCAGCAAGAACATTATACCATTACGCTCAACCCACTTCCATTTTGTGTGGAACTTTTGCATTTTACTAAGAATCTAATAACTACCAATTTCCGGATGCTTGAATGGAATTGCTTGCAATCCAGCTGTTTTTCTCCAGGATCCACGCCCCGGAACCGGAAGGAAGACTCCTCGGAAACAGATTGACATACTTCCGAGACACAATAGGAAATTCACTTTTGAAAACTTCAGCATTTGTTTCTTCTGAATGAACATCAACTAAGTTTTACACGTTTACAGATTCCTTCCTCGGTAAGCTAGCAATACCTTTCAGCGAAAATAAAAACAATTAAAATCTTCCTGTTGCAATCCATTTACCTGTGTTAAACCTTCCTTTTTTGCGAGAATATCGAATGAGAATTTTATCTCATTCACTTTTTTCGTCTAGCTCTTTGATAACGACAGATTTTTGAAAGGGACGATGACATCAAAACCACAGTGGGTTTAGTGATCTGCGTCAGAATTTGCCAACCCAGTTACTTGACAAAAACATTTTACTCCACAGGATAATGGAAATCGTGGAAAGATAACAGAATGTGTGTGCATCACTGTTTCAAGAGTTTTTTGTGCCCTTAAACAACGAAACTTTGGCAGTAGTAAAATACTTAAAAAAAATTGTTTTTCAGCCAGCTTCATGAAACTATTCATACACCCGTTTCATACACTTAACTACACAATAACTTCTTTCTGCAGAACGTAAATACGTGAAAACACAAATTTGCCGGTGACAGAGATCGGAGCTGCATCCTCCTCCGGAGCCGAATGCTTTCCCAATTAAGCTTACACCGACGGATTTTATCGCCACAACTCTGCCCCCTTAACGGGTCTGGTTCATTTGCCCGACGTTTACTTCACCGAAGGGTCACTTGACCGAAAATCACTTCACCGAAAAAATTGTTTCACCGAAAGATCACTTGATCGAAGCGTTCATTTCACCGAAGGGTCACTTGATCGAAAGGTACATTTCACCGAAGGGTCACTTGATCGAAAAGTTCATTTCACCGAAAGGTCTCTTTACCTAAAAGTTCATTTCAACGAAAGGTCATTTCACCGAAGGGTCAGTTTATCGAAAACGCTAGATTTCATTACAGGATCTGTTGAAGCATGGTGCAAGTTTGACAGACAGACCACCGAAACGTTAGGGGATCATACTCAAATTGCACTTTTGATTTCTCCGTGTCACAGAGAACGCAAAGATTTAGTTTTAAGGCAAAAATAATTAATTTTAAGTCCCTATGCCTCGGCCTTTTTAGCAAGTTTTATCATGTTCATACGTTTTTCATAAAAATCATGTTCAGTGCTCATGTTCATAAATAGTTTACATGAAAAGTCAAGTTAATAACGTTGCACATTTATTCAGGCAAAAAAGAATCAATATTAGGGCCGTAGGCCTCGCTTAGGCCTTTTTGGCAAATTTTAACCGTGCGTGCTCATGTTCATAAGGTTTACATAACAACTCAAGTTAATGATGTTGTACACTTATTTAGGCCAAAAGAATCAGTCTTTAAAGCCCTAGGCCTCGGCTTAGGCCTTTTTAGAAAATTTTAATCCTGCTTGCTCATATTTATAAGGTTTACATAAAATGTCAACTTAATAATGTCGCACATTTATTCAGGCAAAAAGAATAAATTTTAGGGCCCTAGGCCTCCGCATAGGCCTTTTTAGCAAATTTTAATCGTGCGTGCTCATATTTATAAGGTTTACGCAAAAAGTCAAGTTAATAATGTTGCACATTTATTCAGGCAAAAAAGAATCAATATTAGGGCCGTAGGCCTCGCTTAGGCCTTTTTAGCAAATTTTAACCGTGCGTGCTCATGTTCATAACGTTTACATAACAACTCAAGTTAATGATGTTGTACACTTATTCAGGCCAAAAGAATCAGTCTTGAAAGCCCTAGGTCTCGGCTTAGGCCTTTTTAGAAAATTTTAATCCTGCTTGCTCATATTTATAAGGTTTACATAAAATGTCAACTTAATAATGTCGCACATTTATTCAGGCAAAAAGAATAAATTTTAGGGCCCTAGGCCTCCCGCATAGGCCTTTTTAGCAAATTTTAATCGTGAGTGCTCATATTTATAAGGTTTACGCAAAAAGTCAAGTTAATAATGTTGCACATTTATTGAGACAAAAAAGATTCAATTTTAGGGCCCTAAGCCTCGGCTTAGGCCTTTTTAGGAACTCTAAACGAATTTCGCGAAAACGTTCCATGTAAGCCAAGCGAGAATTGTGCTTTAATTTGAAGAAATTAATTTGCCGATGATCCGAAGTACACTTGGTTTGAGGGAACTGTACCCCGAACTTCCGTAGTATTATATTCTGTGCCGCTGGAGTCTGTCAGTGTATCCAGGATGTTCCCCTTGAAGTGTCTGCGAAGTCCGTGAGCTTTGGGAGGGGACTTTCCCCCAAAATGTTAAAATGGACGTAGAGCTGTAAACATTAGAACCTTGCTTTATATAATGATTCTGTACACGATCACGAATTTTCAGGAGGGTGGGACGAATTCACCCTCCCCCAAGTTTCTAAGAGCGCAGACAGGTGTTCAAGGTAAGGGATTTGCTCGCAATTTCTATGCTTCATGTTGTGTTTAGTGCCAAACTATGTATGCCCTTCCCCCTCCCCCAGAAATTTGGTGAAGTCTGTAAAAGGGATACGAGGTGCTTGGTTTTGAGGGCTCTACCCCCAACTTCCATAATTTTATATTCTGGACCTCTGGAGTCGGTCATCAGTGTATCCTCGATGTTACCCCTGAAGAGCTCTTGGAAACGGGGGGGGGGGGGGTTCAGTTTCACTCCACATTCCTGAAAATTCGTGGTCGTGTACAGAATCATTATATAAAGCATGGGTCTAATGTTTACAGCTCTACGTCCATTTTAACATTTTGGGGGAAAGCCAACCCCCCCCCCCCCCCAAGATGACGGACCTCGCGGACGCTTCAAGGGGAACATCCTGGATACACTGACAGACTCCAGCGGCCCCGAACATAATATTACGGAAGTTGGGGGTACACCCTCCCAAAACTAGGTGTACCTCGGATCCTCGGCAATTTTTTCTTCAAATTAAAGTGCAATTCTCGCCTCGCTTGGCTTACATGGACCGTTTTCGCGAAATGCGTTTGGAGTTCCCAATTCAGTTCTCAATATATGCCCAAAAATGGCAATCTTTAACCCCCCCCCCCTCTTGATTTTTTTAACTTGACATTTTATGTAAACTTATGAACAAGCAAGATTAGAATTTTCTAAAAACGCCTAAGCTAAAAAAAAAAAAAAAAAGCCCTAAGGGCAATAAAATTTATTCTTTTTTTCTTTTTTGCCTTAATAAATGTGCAACATTATTAACTTATTAACTTGACATTTTATGTAAACTTATAAACCAGCAAGATTAGAATTTTCTAAAAACGCCTAAGCTAAAAAAAAAAAAAAAAAAAAAAAAGGCCTAAGGGCAATAAAATTGATTCTTTTTTGCCTGAATAAATGTGCAACATTATTAACTTGACTTTTATGTAAACCTTATAAATATGAGCACGCAGGATTAAAATTTTCTAAAAAGGCCTAAGCGAGGCCTATGGCCCTAATATTGATTCTTTTTTGCCTCAATAAATGTGCGACATTATTAACTTTACATTTTATGTAAACCTTATAAATATGAGCACGCAGGATTAAAATTTTCTAAAAAGGCCTAAAACGAGGCCAAGGGCTTTAAGACTGATTCTTTTGGCCTGAATAAGAGTACAACATCATTAACTTTAGTTTTTATGTAAACCTTATAAACATGAGCACGCACGGTTAATATTTTCTAAAAAGGCCTAAGCCGAGGCCTAGGGCCCAAAAATTGATTCTTTTTTGCTTGAATAAATGTGCAACATTATTAGCTGGACATTTTACGTAAACCTTATGAATATGAGCACGCACGATTAAAATGTTCTAAAAAGGCCTAAACCGAGGCCAAGGGCCCTAAAACTGATTTTTTTTTTTTTTTTTGTCTGAATAAGTGTGTTTACATAACAACTCATTAACTTGAGTTGTTATGTAAACTTCATGAATATGAGCTCGGGGGATTAAAATTTGGCAAAAAGGCACAGGTCTATCTATGACTCGTAATTAATGTTATATTTCGAAAAACCTACTTATGGGGAGGTGTTTAAAAGAAATTAAAAGTGTATTTTTTATACAATCCAATAATGTTTAGGTGACCAGTTTTTTAAAAACCAGCACCATACTCCAACAGATCTATAACAACAAAATTCTAAGTTTTCGATAAACTGACCATTCGGTGAAATGATCTTTCGATATAATGAACTTTTAGGTAAAGTAATCTTTCGGTGAAATGAACTTTTCGATCAAGTGTCCTTTCGATGAAATGAACTTTTAGGTGAAGTGATCTTTCGGTGAAATGAACTTTTCGGTCAAGTGACCCTTCGGTGAAATGTACCTTTCGATCAAGTGATTTTCGGCGAAGTGATTTTCGGTCAAGTGACCTTTCGGTCAAGTGAACGATACCCCACCTTAACATGTGCTTCATCTCTACGGTACGTCACAAATACACGAGAGTGAGGCAGTCACTATCAACAATGTAGTTATATTTCTTTTCAGTTGGATGTACTGCTTTGTACATCCAACTGATAAGAAATAACTAGTAGCGATGCCACGCCAACGCGCGCATGCGTAGACGTGAAGTCAACTGTAGTGTTTTGATCTTGATCAGTCAGTTCTTGTACAATTGGCATCCAATTAACACCACCGCTCGACTTTCCCCGCATGCACTAAACACTGATTTTTTTTTTTTGTCGAGTGTACAGGGGCTGAAATTCGCTATGGGAAGTGTTTTTGCCGTAAAGAAGAGTCTACGAATGAATTTCCATGCTCAAAAATGGTCGCACAAATGCAACGAATGAAGAAGTATCGGGAGGCTCGTCCACTGCTGACAAACGCTGAACAAGTCCGTGCAGTGATTCTGGCAGACAGACGGGTGACCGTGAATGAAGTGGCAAATCGTATGCAAATTAGTCACGGGTTTGTCTATGAAAAAAAAAATCGCTGCAACATGGGTTCCAAAACTTAGCAAAGGAGTACAAAAACGAAGTCGTTTGAACATCTGGCAACGCCTTTGGACCACTAATATAACTTTTTTGAAAAAATAACGGGGGGTAGGGGGGAGACACGGATTCGCCATTACGAGGCAGAGGGTAAACGTCAAAATTTGGAATGAAAATACCCAGAATCACCAGTAAAAAACAATCAGATCTCAGCCAACAGCTGGAAAAGTGTTCATTGTCTCTTGGGACACCCATAAGAAGCAATACTGACTAGAAAACATATCAGGTGCGCGGCTCAACAATAAACCGTGCTAGTTTCACTGAGATTCCACGTGACAGGCTGAAACAAGTCTAATGTCGGAAGGCGCTTTTCTTGCTGTATGATAATGGCCGTTCTCATACTGCTGCGTAACACGGTTGAAACCCTTCAGAAAATGAACCTTGTATTGGAGGGCATCTCTGCACAGTCTGCCCTCATTCCCTTTGGACTATCACGTGTTTGGTCCACTCAGACGTCTTACTGTTAGAAGCTGCTGATTTGCCATAGACCAAGAAGTGAAAGCGGAGCATGCGTAGTTAGCTTCTCAAAAACGACAAAATCACACACACACCGAGTGATCACAAATTATGACCAAACGGGCCGTATCCACCCTTATCAAAAGCGGATACGGCCCGTTGACCATGTGATTTCCAGAAGGCGTGATTAGTAGACAAACGTAGCATATATAAAGTGCGAGTTGGGCAGTAGGTGGTAAAATTCGAAGCTTAATGAGTGAAAGAAAGGATTTATCGGACTTTGAGAAAGGACAGATTGTGGGAGATGGGAGAACGGGTGCCACGATTTCTCGAAAGGCTGACCTGGTGGGTTGTACGCGAGCCGCCGTAGTTAAAGTGTAACAAGACAGGCGTGAAAATGGTTAAACAACGACTCGGAGGCAAAACTGCACAGGGTAGCGAAGGTTGATGAGAGAGGTGAGCGCCGGGTCCGATGACTCGTACAGGTCAACAGACGCAACACTGTTCAACAGTTGACTACCCAATACAACAGAGGTCAACCCGGAACAGTATCGGTCATGACCATGCATCGCACGAATGGGCTATAACAGCAGACCAACCCGACGGCACTCTTCTGACCACGGTTCATCGGTGCAAAAGACACCCCTGGTGCAAAGATTATGCAAGTTCGACGTCACATGACTGGAAAAAGTGTGCTGGTCTGACGAGTCGCATTTTTTACTGGACTAAATGGATCGCCGTGCACATTTTTTTTGTTTTTTTGATTGGAGGTTTAACGACCACCGTGAGCAACTCAATGGGCTATAAGCAGTCGCCCGTCCCTAATTTAGGGTCACTGGTTCCAGGGAAGAGAGAACCAGTGCCGTAAGACAAACACAACATCCATGCCTCACCGGGATTCGAACCCGGACCCCGTTCGGACGAATGATCAGAGGCCATCGCTTAGACCACTGCGCCACCGGGGCGGCAACCCGTGCACATTCAACGCTAACAACATGAGGCACTCGATCCATCCTGAATGATCTCCACAGTGCAAGCTGGTGAAGGCGGTTGTATGGTGTGGGAAATGTTTACCGGGAAGAAACTTAGACCCTTGGTGTATGTGGGACAATGTACGACTGGTGCGCACTATCGTGAATTGCTTGCGGACTCGGTACATCCAGCAATGTCGCACTTTCTCCCGAATGGTGACTGTGCCTTCCAAGATGACAATGGGCTGAGCCACAGGTCCAATGTTGTGCAAAAATGGTTTGAGGAACACAGTTCAGACTTCCAGCATATCGATTGGCCTCCGAACTCCTCCCAACATCAATCCCACGAAGCACTTGGACACTATGGAACGGCATATCACGCGTCTGGATACACCAATCATATCCATACCGGCATTGAAGGCCGCACGACACACAGCTTGGTTGGCCATACCTCCCAACTGCTTCCGGCATGTTATTCAGTCGATGCCACATTGGGCAGCTGTTATACTGAGGGCGAAAGCAGAACCTACGAAGTATTCGGTAGGTGGTCATAATTCAATGATCAGTGGATATTTACACACGGTCGAGTCACATTGTGACTACCAGCTAATATCCAGAGTAACCGCCTTGTGCAGCGTGGCCAGCAGCTAGACGGGCTGGGAGTGACTCAATAAGGTGCTGAAAAGTGTTCACAGCTATGTGGAGCCAGGCTGACTGCAGTGCATCGGATAGCTGCTGGAGGGTGCGTGGTAGCTCCTTCTAGCAGCTATCTAGCTCCCTAGTTCATTCGGCAAGTCCATAGAGCGAACAACACGATCGAGGTGGTCCCACAAATGCTCAATTGGATTTAAGTCTGAGGAATAAGGGGGACCAGAGATGTGCTTTGAAGTCTTCATCTTGCTCTTCCAACCACTCTCTAACATTTCTAGCCGTGTGACACGCCACATTCTCGTGCTGTAAGATCCTATCCACCCCAGGGAAGACAATCAGCATGTATGGGTGTACGTGGTCTACACGGACGGATTCATAACTAATTCGGTCCATAGTGCCTTCCACAGGTATGAGTTGATCCACGGAATACACGAAAACATTCCCCAGCCCATAACGCTGCCCCCACCACTTGTGTACTTCCAGCAATGGTTGAAGAGTGCTTGTTCTCCGATATTTCTCGCCTGATACGCCAACGTCCATCTGTTCGATGAAGCAGAAAACGCGACTCATCGGAGAAGGCAATCCTTTGCCAATCAGCGGAGATCCAATTCAGTTACTGCCGATGCACCTTCGTTAGTGCAGTGATCATCCGTCTGCATCGGAGCCCCATATGCTGCAGAATTCGCTGAACTCTCGTTTTCGACACACTTCCGGTAGCTCCCTGGTTCATTCGGCAAGTGAGTTTCTCCACTGTAGAGTGTCGATCGGCCCTCACGCACCTTCGAAGCCGACGTTTACCTCTCATCAATGGCATGTGGTGCATCGCAGTTTACACGTCGCTTATTCGCAATGGTGCCATTTCTCCAATCACGATACACTTTAACCATAGCAGAATGCAAAAAGTTCACAAACCGCGCTGTTTCAGAAGTACTGCCATCCTTGGCCCGAAAGCAATCCCTTTTTGCAAATCTGATAAATCGCTTTTTTTATCCATGACAAAAACGAGTGATATGTTTTCAGATTGTTTACAGCACACCTTATATACCCTGCAAGCCAACTCGTGACACGAGCCTTCTTTCATTGGTTACGCGCTGTAGACGTCAAAAGTAGGAGGTGGTAACAAATGTGACTCGACTGTGTATTATTAACTGATGAAATTTGTTATTTATCTCCAGCAGCTTCTCATACAAAGTGATATCTCTTAATTAGAATTAAGTTTGTCATGAACATCCCTAACGCGTTAACATTACTTTGATTAGACCCGAGCTCGGTTTTACTCGAAATCACACGCGGAACATTTTAAGGATTAAAAGCTCTCATTCCGGAGAAAAGAGCCAGAGAAACGTTCGAAAAGCAAACACTGACATTTGTTCATGGAAATGTGAATCCGTAATGATGCTTTCACGGCGCCACTACTTTTCCGTAACCCAGTTCTTAGTCTCCACTAAGCTGCGTTGCTCGAGAAACTTCAAGAACAGTTTGCGCTGAAAGAATGAAGAAAATTCATCTCCGCAGCGACTAATGCACAAAACCAAGGACAAACAGATCCGGTGATTGGCAAAACGGATAGCAACAAAGCATCAAAACTTAAAACTGCTAAATTAGATCGCGCATGCGCAACTCACCTGATATGGGCGGGGTGCTCTTCCACTGATCTCGCAGAAAAGGTCAAAGGAGATCACAGCCATCAGCAGATAGCAGGAAATACGATCGTGAAACAACACTGCGGAAAGAACCCGCAGTTACAAGAAAAAGTACAATAAAAAAAAACGTTCAATTAGAAAACTCCCAAATCCTGTTTTTCTCGAGCTGAGTGAGTACTGTCAGATTTACTTTCTTTTAAACTTGATCCAGTATTTTATACTACACAACTTCACGAGGAATAAAAAAAAACTTCCCTAGGCATTTTTTTCCCATACGATTGAAGTAAAACCACGGAAGTCTTCTGAACATTAAAACCCTCGGCGTGTGAAGAATCCCTTCCGTCTTAGGGACTTCTGCAAACGACAGCCGATGGCAGCTACGACGATAATTGCACTCCAAGTCGCTCTGAAGAAACTGCCGGAAACAAGTTTCAAACACGAGGAAATGATAAAATCAGGAAAATTCCGAAAAACCATTGCAAAAATACACGGTCGAGTCACATTAATGTGACCACCAGCTAACATCCAGAGTAACAGCCACGTGCAGAGCGGAAACCAGCTAAACGGGCTAGAAGTGACTCAATAAGGTGCTGGAAAGTGTTCACAACTGTGTGGAGCAATGCTGACTGCAGTGCATCTGACAGCTGCTGCTGGAGGGTGCGTGGTGGAGGATCCATAGAGCGAACAACACGATCGAGGTGGTCCCACAGATGCCCAATTGGGTTCAAGTCTGGGGAATTAGGGGGCCAGAGAAGTACTTTGAAGTTTTCATCGTGTTCTTCCAACCACTCTCTGACATTTCTAGCTGTGTGACAAGTCGCATTGCAGTGCTGGAAGATCCCATCCGCCCCAGAAAAGACAATCAGCATGTATACGTGGTCGTCTACAAGGATGGATTCATAACGAACTCGGTTCAGTACCTTCCACAAGCATGAGTGAGCCCAGAGAATGCCACGAAAACATTCCCCAGACCATAACGCTGCCGCCACCAGCTTGTGTTCTGTGACAGCGCCCAAACTCGAGCGCTGCACATTTAGTCGAGAATCCATTCCCTGGTTTATTTATTTATTTAATTATTATTTTATTTATTCATTTATTTATTTATTTTTATTAATTCGTGTATTTTTGAAGAAAGAGTACCTTTTATTTTGCCATATACTTTCGGGTGAATCTTTTTTTTTTTTCTCTCTCCGTCCCCCTCTCCCAGCACAAGGCGGCACAGGACGGACCGACATTGTAAGAAAACGCTGGCGACAGCCATCGGCGAGCTGGCTTTGTAGTATCTTTTATTTGGGGCAATAGAAGTGTCCACCGTCTATAGAATCCACAATGCGTGTTGGGCACACCGTAGACTTGTTGGAACCAGAGCTAACAGTTGAATTGGGGTAAGGATTTATGGTCGGTGGCTGTATCACGCGGCAAACGTAAAGAGGGGTTCTCAGAATTTCACTGGAGCCGGTAGGAATCTTGACCCCCTAGCGAATGGAAGATCAAAATGTTAATTTTCCGACCAGTAAGATCTACACTGAGGAATTTAATTCAGGGAGGCTTGCGTTTGCCAGCTAGTGGTTGGATGATGGGATGTTTTGAGGTAGTGTGGGTCTTCTTGGGGTTCGTCAAGATTTTACAAGGGAAGAGAAGAACTTCGTCACTTTACTTTTACTCTGTCGTTCAACATGGAACGGAGCATTTAACTTCGTCACTTCACGTTTACAGTTTTTGCACGAAACTTTACCTTGGCTGGTTTCGCGGCGTGCATCGCGTGCACTGTCCTCCATGACTGTCACCTAGGAAGCGGCAGGACTGAAGCTACCGTAAGCTGCAGATGGGAGACCGAAACCGAGGTTTCCGGATGAACGAACATTCCCACTAAGGATCATTAGCGCCCATACGAGAGTCGCAAATGCGGATGGAAGTAATACCCACCGGACGAGAATTCTCCCGGCTCAGGAGTGGTCAGCAGCGCGATATCTAGGCTAGATTCGGATGTTAAGGTAGGAAATCCATCCTATTCTTTCTTTGGTGTCCCCTCACAAAATCTTTATCGGAGCAGTCCACACATAGAATTAATATTTTAATAAGCAAATAGTCAATTGAGTACAGGTTCCTGTCAGAGGGTCGTAAATCATTTCTTGCTAGTATCATGAGCGTATATTTATTATTATGCCAAATCATAACCAATAAATTGTTTTTGTTACTAATTTTGTCTAAGTTCTATGATGAGTGTGTCGTTAACTACAATATGTGTGCTCAACTCTAGATTATTTGGAGAATATATATAACTTTTGGAACCGGAACTTAGAAACTCACTTCACTTATGCTTTTTATTTTAAATCTAGACGTTCACAAAAATATTGCGGCACACAGCGGACCCTTTGACTCCCAAAGGAAAATCTGCTGTGTGAAACAACGCCCCGTCAGTGGATCCTGAAGCTGCGTCAGCCCTAAATCAGGGAATCGCAGAATCACAATCCACTCGACACCCCCTTGGCTCCCAATATTACGCCGGGTGAACCCAATTAGGAACCCGAGCGATAATACTTCCAGCAATGGTTGAAGAGTGTTTATTCTCCGACGTTTATCGCCTTATACGCCAACGTCCATCCGTTCGATGAAGCAGAAAACGTGGACTTATCGGAGAAGGCAATCCTTTGCCAATCAGCGGAGATCCAATTCAGATACTGCCGTGCAAATATAAGCCTTTTCTGCAGATGCACCTCCGTTAGCATTGGCGCAGTGACCAGCCGTCTGCATCGGAGCCCCATATGCAGCAGAGTTCGCAGAACTATCGTTTTAGACACTTCCGGTAGCCCCCTGGTTCATTCGGCCAGTGAGTTGCTCCACTGTAGCGTGTCGATCGGCCCTCACGCACCTTCGAAGCTGACTTTTCTTTTTATTGTAGGTTTAACGACCACCGTGAGCAACTCAATGGGATATAAGCAGTCGCCCGTTCCAAATTTACGGTCAATGGTTCCAGGGAAGGGAGAGAGCCAGTGCCGTAAGACAAACACAACATCCATGCCTGACCGGGATTTGAACACGGACCCCTTAAGGACGAATGATCAGAGGCCATCGCTTAGACCACTGCGCCACCGGGGCGGCAAGCTGACGTTCACCTCTCACATCAATGGCACGTGGTACACCGCAGTTTTCACGTCGCTTATTCGCAATGGTGCCATTTCTCCAATGACGATACACATTAACCACAGCAGCGTGCTGCTGTTGTTGTTTGAACAGGTTACAAACTGCGCTGTTTCAGAAATACTACCACCCGTGGCCCGAAAGCCGATATCATCCCTTTTTGCAAATCTGATAAATCGCTCCTTTTATCCATGACAGCAACGAGTGATACGTTTTCAGATCAAATGATCATATGTAGAGGATTTTAGGAAGGGAGCGTCTGACTCCAGGTCTTAAACAACCCTTAGAAATAGGAAGCTACGAGATTTGGGCTGAGTGACTGATTGGAAAGTGACACGGAAGCGAGGTAGAAAGGGGAAGAAGACGCCCTTATTTATTATGGGGGGGGGCAGTACACTTGGCCCATCGGCTTAACGTGCCCATCCGACGCACGGCAGATATTTAGTAGATCGAGCGTTCGTACCTGCTGGGATCGAACCTGAGGTCATCTCCATGGCAGTCACGAACATTGCCCCCTAGGCAACCGGCGGCCCACATGTTTAGAAGATTTTTAGGAAGGGAGTGTCTTGGCCCCAGGTCTTAAACCTTTAGAAATAGGAAGCTAGGAGATTTGGGCTAGAGTGCCCGATAGGAAAGTGACACGGAAGCGAAGCAGAAAGGGGGAGGAAGACGCCATTATTTATTACCGGGGGAAGAGTACCCGGGGTCCGACGGCTTAACGTGCCCATCCGACGCACGGCGGATATTTAGTGGATCGAGCGTTCGTACCTGCTGGGATCGAACCTGAAGCCCATTCCGTGGCAGTCACGAACGTTGCCCACTAGGCCACCCGCGGCCTACATGTTTTCAGAATGCCTACAGCACACCTTATATACTCTAAGCCATCTCACGACACGTGCCTTGTTTCATTGGGTACGTGCTGTTGGCGTCAAAAGTAGGAGGTGGTCACAATGTGACTCTACTGTACATATACGCATTTCAGTTTATTCACAAAACTATTTTCTAGTTTAATGAATTACATACTTTACTGTGAAAATAATTACTCTTCATAGCCTTCTTTCACGGCTGTGCGAAGGTATTCGACACGGTAATGCACGGTTCTCTATCACTGTGTTCATTTCGTCCTCAAACTAGATGGAATACCATGGAGGGCCGCGAGTGGCCTAGTGGGCAACGTTCGTGACTGCCACGGAAAGGACCTCAGGTTCGATCCCAGGCAGGTACGAACGCTCGATCCACTAAATATCCGCCGTGCGTCGGATGGGCACGTTAAGCCGTCGGACTACGGGTACTGCCCCCCCCCCGTAATAAATAAGAGGGTCTTCCTCCTCCTTTCTACTGCCCTTCCGTGTCCCTTTCCTATCGGGCACTCTGGCTCAAATCTCCTAGCTTCCTATTTCTAAAGGTTGTTTAAGACCTGGGGTCAGACACTCCCTTCCTAAAAATCCTCTACATATGATCATGGAAATTTTCTGTTTTAACGGAATTTTTGTTACTAGGCAGAAAACAAAGATCAACGGACATTGCAATGGCTTGGATAAAACCAATACACAGGGTGTCCAAATAATGACAGTGCACTGAACTTACAAATTGCAGAAAGGTAATAAAGAAATTTTGAATGGAATTACAGTACAAGTGACCCAACACGTGGAAGTGCTCTATGTCTGGTAACAACCATGTATTACTACCCCGAGGTGCGCGTGCGCAGCTGTCATTCCGAGCGAAGGCCATTCTCGAGCAATTGGGCGACGGAGGCAGACGTGTCGATTGATCACTCAACTCGGCATAAGGACAACAGTGTTGACGGTTGAACAAAGTGTTTTTGGTGGAACATTTCTTCCGCCATGACAAGTACACGGACGAAGTGCAAAAACAGCTGGCTATGGAGTTTCGTGATGTTGACGTCCCCCACCGTTGATGCGGTGTATCAGTTCATAGCAAAGTTTTGAAAAACTGGCAACGTTCTGGATGCCATCCACGGCAGAAGAGACTGTACAGAATATGCAGGACAGGATACAGAGAAGGCCACACAAGCCCTTGATGCGGCTGTCACAACAAGCTAACGAGCACAGCCCACACTGTAAAAACTAAGTGGTGTGAATTCACGGAAAATTTCTGAAAATAACGTGCAGCAAAGTTGCCGGTAGGTATCAGTCTTTATCAGAAATGTCCGTTTTTAAAAGTGCCCGTTCATGTTAACTTCCGTATTTTCACAGATAGAAATTCAGTTTATTTCAGAAAAGTCCATTTTGGGGTTTTCCGTATTTAAACTGAAATTCCGCGAAATCTACAAATCTGTCCAGCACTTGCTCCCAGATAATCCTTCACGAGAGGTCAGGATCGAACACCCGACGTTACAGCTCGCCGAACAGGTAACTGCGCCTTTACAAAGTGAACCACAAACGCTCGACAACTTGACTCGCGTACATCGTAAAACGAATTCCGCGACAAAGAAATTGTTTTTTGTCAATGTGAATGATTTAGTTACCTTCTGTTGGAGCTAATTATTTTTCTAAATAGGTTTGTAATTTTTTTCCCCCTATAAGAGGACTTTTCAAAAATCAAGCATTTTTTATCGTGGTTTTTCAAAGCAACAAAATGCTTTGCAGCACGATTTTTTTAAACGGACAATGACTTTCATTTATCTTTAAAAAAGGTGAAATATACTTTTTATAGTATTATTTGACACACACACACTAAATATAAAATTTACTCTTGATAGCTATAATAGCTTATATGTCTTAAGTTTTCCAAAGACTGCTTGCTACACATACATCGTATAATCTGTACAATAAGTATCCGGCTTCTTACAGTAACACATCATATAATAAGTAGCTGGTGCACCAAATAGAGGAAAGGAAGGAAATACGCTGTTCCACAATAAACAAAATCAATGCGATATGCTATCCACAATATCTGATATCGCTACGGAACTTCAAAATTCGACAGACTATTGAAATTTTAAAGTTAAATCAGACCTCAAAGTAATTCCACGAATCGTTACTATTAGCGGAAATTTCTTGTCTACAGATACGGAAAATATGAGAACGGAGTTTTTCTGTTAACATACGAAAGGAATTGCGGAAAGGTTTCTGAAAATTCAGAATTTTCCAGGGTTATACGAAAAGTTCGTTAAATTCCAATTTTTTCCCGTCATTCCATGGAAAAGGTTGTATCAGAAACATGCTTCGTTAATTCACGAAAGAAATGACGGAAACTTGTCCGTAAATTTCAGAATTTTTTTTTACAGTTCACAATATTCTGAAAAGGAGGTTGCGTTTCCACTCGTGCAAAGTGTGTGTCGTGCATCAGCTGAAAGAAACAGACCACGAGGCCCGTATTCGTTGCTGCAGGAGTTAAGAGTTCCTGTCTGAAGAAGGTGAGGACATTCTGCGAGTGACTTTCTTTTCAGATGAGGCATGGTTCCACCTGTCCGGGTACATCAACAGCCAAAACACTCGTCTGTGGGATACTGAAAATCCCCACGAATTTAAGCAAGTGAGTGCCTCTCCACAACCAGAAGGTCAGTGTTTGGTGTTTCACGACTCCTATACACGCACTATTGGGCCCATTTGCTTCAGTGAAAACATTAACTCCGAACGATAACATGCCCAGATTATCCAACCATTCATATCCCAACTCTCGGAACGGGAAATCAACGAAGGATGGTTCCATCAAGACAGTGCAACTGCTCACACCGCTGGCACATCAATACAGCTTCTGGATGAATACTTCGGAAATCGCATAATCTCACGGGGACTGTGGCCCGCCAGGTCACCGGATTGACACCGCGTGACTTTTTCCTATGGAGGAGCACTGAAACGGAATGGGTACGAAGGTATTCCGCATACACTTCCAGAGAGACAGGCTGCAATAACGACCCACATTCAACAAATCACACCACATACCCTGAGAAACGTCTTCACAAACGTGCAGAAGCGTGTGCAGACATGTCTGGACGTCGGTGGAGCCCATTTACACCTCCTGTAGGAACCAGTTCAAGACGGTAAGTGTTACTTTCCGTGCAGTTATTTTTCGGATAACCTGTACCTTGAACAAATAAGTAATCAATAACAGTACGGGATGGAGATATTTCTATTGAATTAAGATAAATGCACATAATAAGAAAGAAGCAACTCAACACTTGCTGTCATGCATGCATGAATAAGGACATATTGCGGTGGAGCGTATCGTATCAGAATACTCCTCCAGACTGGCATCTCGAATTCATTTCATTGATGACTGCTATGTTCTATGGAGATGCGATCAGACTTCCCTAAGTAATTCATGAATGGAGGGTAACAAAAATTCTTCTCCATTATCAGCACTGCTGCTTCTGATTTGCATAAAGCGAACTCCTTGAAGCATGACCTGAATTTGAAAGCATCAAACTTTGGGCATACAAAGTTCCTAGAACTTAACAAAAACGTGTTCGAATACTGGGATCACTTTCAGTGGGCGATATTTTTCCTATCATGAGAGCCAAGTATGGCGAAATTTCTTGAATAAAAACTGAGATGAGCACTGACATAACCAAAACTATAATTTAAAATGTTTGGGATGTTTCGTTTCGAGATTTCCAAACGCATTTCACTGCGTTGTGAGGAACCAGAAAATGCCTCACCTAAGTCTTGTTTCTCCCCGCCCCCTCCATGAAAAGCTGTGTGAGCAGCAGTTTGCAACACCAGGCGGTTGAAAAGTTTATTTCAAATGCACCACCGACGTATCGATCGGTGTGTCAGTGACGTCACAAACGGTCTTGTCATACCAAGGCCGTCTAGAAAACACAAGACAATTTCATGGTCTTGTGTTTTCTAGACGGCCTTGGTATGACCCGCCCATACCAAAGGCAAGACAGACAAGCAGTCGATTCGATGTGCTATGTCAGAGCTTCTATTCGTAGAGAGGACGCTGGCTATGTCTAGTTACGCAGCGTATAGAAGGCTTTGAGTTAGGCCCAACCATTCTACACGAGTGCTCGAAACGCAGCGGTCGAGACGCTAGCTGCTCCTTTTTTTCAGTGGTTATTCTACACGGGAGCGTGCCAATCGCACGCTGTCGCTCTGCTAGGAAACGCGAGTTCATTCTACAAGTGTGTTTGAACAGCGCGTTTCAGTAGTCAGTGGGGAAACTGCCAAGATGAACGTCTGTGTAGATTGAACAACGTTATGACCGCTCGCGTCGCCAACGCCTCCTACCGCGTTGGAAGCACTGACGCTGGGCTAACGCCGCCACTGTAGGTGTCAGAAGCGCCCGTCTAGATTGGAGCCCGCGTTTTTCCATACTTGCTCATTGATTTTGTTCGGTTGGCGTAGCCACGCGTTTAATGGGAGCGTCTCAACCGCCGCGTTTCGAGCGCTCGTGTAGAATGCGGGTCGCGATCAAGTTAACCACGATCTGGGCTTTTAAGAAATGTGCAGTTTCACAGAAAACATCCATATAAACGTGAGTTTTTTTTTGTTGTTTCAAACGTTGTACCAAGTACGTAAGTTGTATTAGGTATACAAATAAGTTTTAAAGCGTTTTTTGTGACGTATACCGCTAATTTACATACCCGACATTCCCCCGTGTTGTCATGTGACCGTAACTGGTCCACAGCATAAAATGTGACAGAAGTTTGCCCAACAGTCAAACACACTTGCACATCGGTACGTGAAAGATGACAAGCGAACTGCATTTATTCAACACTGCATTCGTTACGAATTTCATCAAGGAAGAAGTGCTGCAAAAGCATGTGCATCGATCGGTTGTGTTCTGCGGAAAATATTGTATCGAAAAGCACGTGTAAGTTTTGGTTTACATGGTTTAAAGCAGGTGATTTTCATGTTAGCGATCGAGAATGTAGAAGATTGCACATGAGTAACTGCAAGCATTGCTGGATGAAGATTAGTCTCAAACGCAAAAAGAACTAACTGAACAACTGGGGTAACTCAACAAACCATTTCCAATTGTTTACGCGCAATGGGAAAAGATTCAGAAGGAAGGAAAATGGGTGCCACAAGACCTGAGCCAGAGGAACAAGGAAGAGCGTGTCATGAAGTGTTTGAATCTGTTGAATAAACAAGTCTTTCCTGTGGAAAATCGTTACGGGTGATGAAAAGTGGATATGGTACGACAATCCCAAACACACAAAAAAAAAAACACTGGGTAGACCTCGATGAAGCAACGCCTCCGACACCGAAACGCAATATTCACTCCAAGAAAGTTATGCTGTGCATCTTGTGGGATACGAAGGGTGTGCTCTACTATGAACTATTTAAACAGGGTCAAACTGTTACTGCTGATCGCTACGAGCAACAATTGCTGCGATTGAACCAGGAAATCTGTCGGAAACGTCCATTCACAGGCAAAGGATTGCGTCCCGTGAAATTACTGCATGAAAACGCTAGGCTGCATGTCGCGAAATCGGTCAAGGAAACGTTATTGACGCTTGGCTGGGACGTTTTGGAGCACCCGGCATATAGTCCCGACATAGCCCCTTCAGACTATCATTTGGTCTGCCTGCTGTACGATTTCGGACATGTGACGAAGTGCAAAAAATGGGTTGAGGACTTCATCGCGTCACACGACGAAGTATTCTTCATGGCTGGAATCAGTCAGCTGCCCGACCGATGGCTGAAGGTGATAGATAATGACGGCGCATATTTTTATTCCTAAAGGCATTTTTGTTTTCTCTCAAATTACATGTTGCGTTGTTTTAAAACGCTTTAAAACTTATTTGTACACCAACAGAACAGTGCGCTATGTTTATTTTATTATGATAAGTGTATGGGCAGGTGTATGACTGTAGTACTGAAGATCATGTTTAAAAGTTATCTAATAAACATTACCGTGTCTGTCAGTCACCTACAGAAGAAACTACAGAACGTTGAGACTTGACATTCGGGATGAACGCGCAAGACAAAATGACGGTGTGCATCTCGGGGCCCTCTCTGAAATTCATATCTGCCAAATTTTAATTTATTTTTTTTAAAGCATTCAACCATTGTTGGAATCTGATCCTGCGGTATTCTGTACCACAGGCTCAACAATACTTTATTTCATTGTTACGCAATATTTTTACATTTTTGAACAATACTTTATTACACTTTTAACAAACGCAATAATATTTCACCACACTATTGTGCTGTAAAAAGTATGAGAACATCACTCCCAAGGAGGTTGGAGTAAGGATGACGTAACAAACCTGACTGTTTTTGAGCAGACAATGCTGAGAGTATATTTTCACCATTGTGGCACTAGGAAATTGCCCCTTTTTTCGTCAAAAAATTATTAGCACGCAGAAATTTAGCATAACCGTACCCTCAAAAAATCATTTACAATAATGTATCCATTTACGAATAATCGATGTAACTTATATTTGTGTTACACAATCATGCTAATATAATACGAGGATCTTGGTCTGTGCTTTCGGCGACGGAATGAGTACATCACGGCAAAATGGTTGATTTTTCTCTGAGGAACTTTCTTAGACATTTATGCACATAAAATAGTGTTTTATATAAAGGAATAAATTAGTGGTTTAGCGCTCTTTATGTTAATCAGTTCCAAAAACGTTTAAACGAAGTTTTCATCGTAAAAATTACGAAATATCAAAAATTTCAATTAACTACCACATTTTTCATATTAAGTGCTGCAGTTCATGTGCTCTGAAGAGTTCGATTTTGCAAAGGTACGACCTGTAAACTGATGGTAGAAAAAGTATACTCAAAGCTAATTTGTTTGGGGATTTAATGACCACCGTGAGCAATTCGGTGGGCTATAAAAGCAGTCGGCAGTCTAATTTAGGGCCACTGGTTCCAGGGAAGGGAGAGGGCCAGTGCTGTAAGACAACATTCATGCATCATCGGGATTTGAGACCAGACCTATTTCGGACGAATGATCAGAAGCCAGTGCTTAGACCACTGCGGCGTCTCAAGGATAATGTATGCATGTCTGATAAATCTAAGAACGTCAGACATCAATGAACGTGTCCGATATTCAAAAGCATCGAAGAACAGGAACCTTAAACGTCTATTATATGTGATCGAAACATCAGATTGTGATTGAGATCGAAACATCAGATTGTTACCTGATGATTACTACATTTTTTACTGATCCACATGTTTTGAAGATATATAGTGAAAAACTCGGTAAACGGCAGTTCCAGCCTCACAACTCAATCTGATGTTTCGATCTCAATCTTCTCACCAACGTGACGGCAGAAATCGCGGCAGAAGCTGTGACGTCATGATCATGAAGTTTCGTTGGCTTCATTGTGATTACACGAGGTGAATTGGCGCGAACCCTTCCATACTTTACAATAACCGCCTTGGTAGCAACTTCTGTGTACCCATCTTTCAGAAATTTACGGGTGACTTTATCGAGGTAGACTTATACTACAATCTACTAATGGGAGGGAACACCTTCGGGAGAATAAATAGCAGCGACAATATTAACTGGTTGAGCCAAAATTTTGAGGATGCACTTCCAAAGTGATGTGTATCCTTTCGCTGCAGTTGGCAGCGGATTTGTTGACGTTTCAGACCACTGTGCTCCGCGTGCTACTACGCGCTACAAATACTTCCAAGCTACTTCTACAGGAAGATTCTGACTGGGTTTCTTCAAACATTGTTTCGAATATGAAATAACACATGCAATTTACAATTTGATTTTGCTGTTTACTGTCTGAGATTTCGGATGTGCATCCTTCCGGCGCAGTTACCAGAGGGTTTCTTTACGTTTCAGACAGTGAGTCTCCGGGTGTTAGCACGCGATATAAATAGTTCCACTTTTAAAAAAAATAATAGCAACACGATTCTTTTTAGAGACGAAATTCATATCAATGAAATGCAAATAATACAAGAAATGAAATGAGAGAAAAATGAATTTTCTTGCATTTCATTTCTTCAAAGCTTAAAATTGCTATTTATCCACTCGCGCTTTCGACCACCGCATCTTGCTTTTTTCTTTTCTTTCAAATCTTGTCGTAATCTGGATCTACCAACACTTTACAACGGAACATCGACTGTCAAGAAACTCACGTAAAGTGTCATCGAAGCTACAATCATCAATCGCCTGTTGTACAGGAGACCAGGTTTTAAGTCCATGCATTCTAGTCGTATCATCTGAACTTCCATTTCAGTTCAAACGCCTACCGTTTCCCCATGAGTACCAACAAGCACAGAGTCATTGGACAACCTGCAAACCCAAGCTTTTCTAATAGTCGGCTGTATGTTGGTTGCTCCAGGGTTGGCAAAAATTAAAACTCTTCAATTTGGCTACAAATGGAAGAACACTCAACGTCGTTGACCCAGCTTTTAAATGGATAAACTTGCGCTTTGGAAGAGATATACATTATACTGATCACAAGAAAATAGAAAAATGTTTCACATTTCTTGTTCACAGTCAACAAAGACTGCCGGTTTCGTTTAACTCGACCAACAGAAGTATAGATTTTATTCTTTCATAAATTCATTTCTTTTCATTACTAGAATATATTTCAATTAATGTTTCCGTGCATATTATATCCTAATCATAATTTTAGGAAACCTTGGAAATCGATGGCCCAGAAGCTGATAGGCGTTCTTTTTCGTTAAACCCGGGTGCCTTGGTTAATTTATAAATTGTAAACTTGAATATCCCAAAGGAATGAAATTCATGGTCCTGTTTCAAGTGCATTTCCCACTTACCTATACATCTTAACCAAAGCTGCGCCAGAAGACATCGGTAACTAACTTATGAGACACCATTTCCTACTGCATCATTAGTATATATATAATTCGTTCCAATTCGTCTATGTTTCGTGTAATATATATATATTTTTCACCAACGGAATAAAATTAGGATGGACTTTCGACAGCGCTTCAAGTAGTTCCGCGTATCAATATGTGCTTTGTATACCTACGCCCATCTACCGTCACTGAGTAAAGGAACTAGCTCCTCCGCTAAAGGACTATAAAACGGGGGGGGGGGGTACAATTTGGACCAGGAGGATTTTTTTCGAACAGAACATATTACTGCATGAAATAAATAAATTGATAAATGAGGTACAAAAAAAAATAACGCGGTAACAAACGACGAGCGTAAGACATTTCTGACACAGAATGCTGATTATTAATTCCTGAATGGTTAGTTATGTTTTTGAATCATTTCTTTCATTCCGTCGACTGAATCACTTTGTTTCCTGGAAAGAATATGAACGCTGCATTAGTCACCAACGTCGAAATGAAATTTCCAAGAGCCTGTTAGTCAAATTTTCGACGTTAAAGTATACGGATTATAAATTTTTCTCCTTCCTTTAATGATACTGTAACTATAAAATTATTTTTAAAGGAAATTCTTTTTCATTTACCTACTTTACGTCTTACACAATAATAAATTACGTAATTTTGCCCAAAAACTGCTCATTAAAAATCATACAAAATCTTTGGAGCTAACTCTAAGAAAAATGCCCTTCTACAATTCAACATTTCTTCAAATACAAGTTTTTTCGTGTAAAAAAATTACTGCAGCTTATAAATTATTTCTATTTTAACAAATACTGCGCATGAAATGTAGGTCTTATGTAAATAAAGAGCACTGGTACGCGGAACTACTTGATGCGCTGATAATCCGAAATCTAACCTAACATTATTCAAGTTTCTTCAAGAAAAGGTATGTAACCAACTTTTATCATGTCCATGTTGACAATTCTTATCAAGAAACACAAATACTGTCGTTCACAGACCGAAGAGCTATATGCTGCAACAAATTTCAACGGTTTACTAAGTACTTGCACTATTAGTTAAGCATTCCGAGATTTATCTTCAGAAGTCTCGTTGACACTGTCAGCAGCTTGCCTGTCATGCGGCATGCCACGGTTCTGTTCTTGCGATTTGAGTTTGACAGCAATCTTTTTTTTTTTTTTTCTTAATCGTGGCACTGTTAATATTTTTAAGCCACGCTTTTGAAGACAATGTCGGCGTTATGTCGAGATAGTAAATTCTGAGCACATATTTAAAATTGTGGGGGAGCATTAAATGCCAGAATTTTTATGTTATGTTTCATGGGCGTTTTAACAAGGCTTAGATCGCAGAAAAACGTTACATCCAGAACTCTCGGCATTTTCGCGCGTGCTCGGATAGTTGGCGCCCATGTATCGCATATATGTTAGTTTCCACAGCAACGAAAATCCTATCTGTTGTTTTGAGCGCCGTTGCCTGCTTTGAATAACTTTCATCAGCTATTCTTGAACACTTTACAAATACACAACTTTCAGGTAGTAATTCTTATAGCTGTGCTAGATTACTGTTCTATGACATAATCCTGTACATTATCGATATGCACCGGAAAGGGAGCATCTAAATGAATTTCCCATTCATTTCTACACCACCGCATGATTTGAATAGTTAAGACAGCGCTTAGCACAAACTCAAATAGGTTAACAACAAAAAACCATCTCGTCGATAATGCGGAGGCGCCAAGATGTCGTTAAGCTACAGAACAGGGCAAGTGCATCTGGTGCAGTACAGATCGATTCTAAGTACTACGTGCGGTCTGTAACTGGGTCAAACGAGAAGCAAATGCAATTTTATTTTATTTCTAACGCAGGTGACCATCATCATTACCGCGATACTCTTCGACTAATAAGTTGCACGGCTCTGCACTTCTTACATTATATTGTTTCGATCGTAATTACATCATCCATCCATCTATCTATCTACGCACGCACGCACGCACGAGCTTCAAGAACACACCCAGGAAATCACAATGGTTGCTTCGTCTTATTCCACGTGCTCACATTCTTACTACAGAGATGGGTCTCAGAGATGTGGGGATAAATACACTCGCCGACAGTACTGGTAGCGTGCGAGATGCGGAGATGATCGAAGTCTGCCGGAAAGAAAGCGAAAGAAAAAATTCCCCGCCGCCCTGCCGTGAATTCCCAGACACCATGCAGACGCCGGCTGCGTTCGATCCGTTCTGACACGGATAATAAATAAGCCTTTGAAATCTTCTACAGAGGAAGTTAGGAGGCACGAGTTTTCTCTAAAGAAATGGTGTTCGTAAAGAGAGCGAGGGTACGAAGCAGCGACGAGTTTTCACTTTGTATCACAAAATAAAAGTAACACGTCCCCGTTTGCTTGAACACGAACATTTTACTGGAAATAACGAGTGCCTGTGTTCGTTTGAACACAAAGAATGTAATATCGCGGCAAGCAATTGCTTCATCTACTTAATTCTCCGTTAAGAACAGATCGCTGTTTCGAGGTAACCTGCAGGTTTCATCCCTCAGAGAATGCATTTGGAAATGTACACAGCTTTCCAAATAAGGCGCCGTAAATTATCATTCCATGCAAACATCTATTCTGAGTCCTGTTCATATTTGCAGTTCCATTTTCTTTGACCTTCGTGAATGGTTATTAAATTTATTTTTCATGTCAGGTTAACCTGTTTTCACAAAGGAATGTTTTACCCTCAAACACCAAGAAACATTTTGAAATTCGAGATATTCAAAAACACCCTTCGAAGCTCTTTGACTCGTACATCTTTTACCGGGTGTGAACTCATAAGAATTCCATATGCTTCTTGATAACACTGCGCCCCCCTCCCTTCCACACACAGGCACACGCGCGGGCCGCGCTGTCTCAGTATGTTTTTTTGACCGGGGGTTTAACGACCACCGTGAGTATCTCAATGGGCAAGCAGCCGCATGTCCCTAATTTAGGGCTACTGGTTCCAGGGAAGGAAGAGAGCCAGTGCCATTGGACAAACACAACATCCATGCCTCAACGGGATTCGACCCCATCTCGCACGAATGGTCAAGAAGCCTGCACTTAGACCACTGCGCCACCAGGGCGGCGTCTCAGTATTCATGGGGCAAAGAGAGAGAGGGTTGGAAGTTTCCCCTCGTTGGTATGGTCAGCGTTCTTACACGTGAAAATGTAAATAGTAGGGATTCAAACTGTTGAATCTACTTATGTCTAAGGTTACTGAAACATGTATTCGATTCAGTTTAACAATGGACTTCATTCACCTCGCACTGCATCGTGGGAAAGCTTTTTGGTGGCCGTGGAACAACAATAGTTTGTTTCCATGAGTTTTCCCATTGATTAGCATGGAGTTACGTTGCAGGGGTTAAAAAAAATCGCAATTTTCGTAAATTTATTAACGACATGTCTAACTTTTTTGCTCACCGTATGGTTGTACTAATAAATCCTGCCACCTAAATTGTATAGAGGAAGAATAACTTTCCATAATTTTCCTCTGAAAAGGAAGAAATATTTAAAGGAATGACTGTAAATGAAAACGCAATGATTTCCATCCTAATGTTCATTCTCCAATAATGTTCTGCCAACTTTAACGAAAAAGATTTTGGATATTATAACACTACGAATTGAAGGCAGTTGAAATCCCTGGAGTTTCTTCTGATTTCAATTTTAAAAAAAAAAAGGTAGAAAGAGGAAACTGCTGACATATTTGGAATTTGGATCGATAAATTACGAATGAAGTCCTACGTTTTTTCCACAAAGAACGAAACAAACATCTATAATTTTTCTTTTATTTAATGTTACGTATTCATTTAATTTTTTTTAAGCACATTGCATAGCATGCGAATCCTAGTTTGTTTCCATATTGCGCATTCGTCTGGGCTTCTAAATTATTTTTTTTTCTTCAAAACAAAACAAGGTTCTTAAGTTTATGTTTCAGATGTTCCGCCAATGTCTGACAATGAATATGAAACTTTAAAATGCCGTGTACGAGAAATGCTTCGTTAAAAACTTCGTGATGATTAATGGCGATGTTCTCCTGCACCACGCGAAATATACATCGAACACAAAATTGTCTTTGTATATTTTTGCAACCTTGATTTGTTCTTCTAACAAATTTATTTCTTCTTGTTAGCCCTGTAGCTCTATTAATTCCTTGGCACACTCCATGACGTTAAAATTGTAAAAATTAGCCAACAGTAAGGGATTGTTACAGTGAACACCCCCCCCTCCCAACCTAAAACCTGAAGAAAACTTTAAAATTTGCCCGCCTTGTCGCGTATGGTATGAGGCAGCTAGGAATCACAGTTCGGCAGGCTCACATGTTCTTTTACAGTTCAGTTTTTTTATTTATTTCTCATTTAAGTTGTTTTTTCTTTCGGATGTTCTCTAAATTAACAAAATTGCGGGATAATTGGGAAGTCGCTCCAATGCTTTTGAAGGCAAGAAACGCAATATTTTTGCCATTTTGAATTGTTTCTACCTGTGGGAAAAGGTAGCACTCAATGGTTGCTCTGGAAATTGATAAGAGCAAAGCGATAGGCCCAGAAGAGGACTTCTGGATTTCTTGAGGAGGGGCCGATGTTAGCGACCCACCCCCGCCAGTAATTTAGTAATTAATGGGCGTGGATGATGTGTGAAATTAATTAAGTATTAATTATGTTCGAGGCTTGATTGGAGTTTAAAAGTGTAAACAGCAGATAAAGTTTTATCTGGGGGTTTGGAAAGAAAAGAGGCGAAGAATTCTCTCTCTGGCTGGGTGGTCTCAGAATAGCTCTGTTAGGTCATAAATATCAGGGCGCAGCTGACAGGAAGCCTAAGCAACACGGAGAGGAAAAGAGGTACATTTCGAAGAGGGGTCCATTTGAGTAAATGAATGAAGATGGGGACAAAAGGTTTAGCGAATAATCGTAAATTCGTCGATTGTTTGGGGCATTTTCGAGAACAATTGCTCTCTCTGTGTGGTCCGTGCAGAAAAATAAGAGTTCGCACTTGGCATGAACATAAGGAAGAAAGTTAGTTGTCTGTGCGCTCTCCGATGTGAAAGGCTGGATGCCTTGGATCTGCAAAAATGAATTGGGAAAAATGAAGCAGCAAAACCTCCCCGCATTTGGTAAGAAATGGAGACAACTCGAGGCAGCTGGAGATGCCAGTTTGCCATAAAGACAGCAGAATGCCTAAATCCGCGTGATAACGCAGAAATTTCTAGGCTGGAGCGTAATGGAAATCAGCGACTGTTTGGCCTAATGAAAGCCAAGTTACAGGCAAATTAAGAAGTCTGCGAGTGGACAGTGGTCATTCCAATGAGAAGCAGAAGCCAAGCAAAGTCGGGTTCGGATGCCAACCACTGCAGTGTGGAATCGTCACCCCCATTCATCCCCTACTGTGGAGGAAGTGAAGAGATGCGCTTGTCTTACGGGGCGAAGCGAGGCCCCATGTGTGCGTGGTCACGTAAACAGCGAAGCCACTACGTGTAAGTGCGACGGGATAAAACATGGCGAAAGAAAAATATGAGCGTAAGAGCGGTGGCTTCGATACCTAACAAATATACAGGTGAAATGGGAAGTTGCTGATATACGCTTAAGGTAAAAGCACGTCTGATTTCGCTCGGCCGAGAAAATTAATCTCAGGGCTGGCGGTCGCAACTCGATAAAAAAAAATGGAAACAAAACCTGCGAGAGGCATATTTGAACTGCGTACTCAGGCAGGGTAGATGTTATGCTAACGGAAAGGAACTGACTGAATTGGGAATGAACGGTCAAAAAGGACGGAAGGTAGCGACGGACGGAATCAACTATAGCAGCAGCGGAATTGAATGTGTTCCACTCTCCAAGCAGTTGATGGTCAAATTTATTTCTTCACGACAACAGAAATCATTTCCCAGGAACACAGAAAATCAATCTTGGAAACCGCAACAGCAGATGTGAGAGGGCCTATTTTGCTTAACGGCCACCTTCAAATCGTCACGAGAATAGATCAGTGTGCACTCTAATCATTGCAACAAAGTGCGGCGTGATATTACCATTTTAATTGTGTGCTTCATTTACATCAAGCGTCAAAGTGAAGTGTTGAATCATCGGTGCTGCCACATGGTGCAAGTGTGTGTGTGTGTGCGCGTTTTTTTTGTCGTGTGATATTATGTGATGCACAACGGATTTGCACAGCAAAGTCACGAAACTGTAAGTAGATGAATATTTCCTTTTTTTTTTCTTTCTTCGCACATCTGCGAACTTGTGCCATCCCGACACCCAAAGCTGCAGGGACATAGATGCAGTAATGCTGAGTGACTGAACCTCAGAGGAAATACCTGCACATACAGATTTCAATTTCTTACAGGGCCCATTTCCTGATTATTTTTTTTTCATGAATAAGGGAGAGGGTGTGGCTACAAATTCCGCTGGGCAGGGACAGTTTCTTTTAACTTTGGTTCAGGGCCAAAGCGAGCAGAGAAAGGGATCTGCATGTGCATGCTTATTAGATTTAGTTAATTAACTTTGGCAGTATTTCGCACCTATAATCTTATACCGCAAATTAACGTGCTTGTGTATTTTGTGTCGCGAGTATTTTTAATGTGATCGTTTGCATATAATTTTTTTTTCATTCTCTAAGCAATTGTATATGAATATCACCTGCAGCTCTATTTAGTGTGTAAACGAGTAGTATCTCTTGTTCAGATAGTCCGGTGGAGACTCAGTCGGCTGCGTTATCCGACAGTAAAGTGTGACACCGTATGCTGCCCACATATGAGGGGCAATTGTCTATGCGCCTAGAGAGCGCCGGATCTGTTTAAATCTCGCAGAACGTTATTAAATGTTGTGTTGTGTATTTGAGAATCATGTGTTATTTGCGAAAGTGAGTGTTGTACTGGCTGGTTGGGGATTGAATGTACCGGAGTAAGATCCGGACCACTACACTCAGTCACGGGTTGGTGATTGCGGGTGAACTTCATCACAACTCTGATCCCAAAGTATCATTTTTTTTAGATTATTTTATTTTTTATTTGTTGTTGTTATTATTTTGTTCACAAGGTGGATTCACCCAAGCCTTATGCTTCGGGTCATTCTTCAACTTTTCATTTTTTATGTTCTGGTGTGAATCTTTGAGTGCAGCAGTGCACCTGAGATTCTCACCTGGTGCCGCGGCCAACTAAATTGTACTTCAGGTCTCAAGCACCGTTACCGGCAGACTCGGCAGGAACACTGCTAGTGCCGTGTAACAGGATAATCAAAAGCGACAACACTAAATCAGCAGCCATGTTGGTCCGCAGAAATCCACTTCTGACGTCACATGAATAAGGTCCATTGTTCGCATTTAAATTTAATTTTGAAATGCTAGGTCACAAATACCTATTATCGCTTCTAAAAAGAAATCCACGATGCGAGCGAGCGAGATAGAAGAAATACCCGATGCGTTCAAGTGCTATCTAATACAAAATCTCCCGGCACTGCAACCAGGTACAGAGTTAGAGAAGTTACTAATCTTAGAATTAAAAAAAAGCCCGACTTCTTAGGAAAGCCTTCTGCACGTGCGGTGTTAAATGTCGTTTACTTGCTTTGCTTTTCGAAGTCTAGAAACCTCACAAGATCGTTTAACACTACCGCACATGCGCTCAAAATATGCCTGCGGTTTTCGACGCAAACCACTGCTCAACAGCACGGCAAAATGAGGGATAGGAAGACTGGCTACTGCAACTCATGTTAGGAAAACCAAATATTAATTTTTAAAAATTAAGGCCAAAAAGTAGTATTAATAGACAAAAGCTTTGTTAACAGGTCTGATACAACATTTTAGGGAGTTCCCATTAATTTGTTGTTGTTCTATTTGGGGATTTAACGACCACCGTGAGCAATTCGATGGGCTAAAAAGTCGCCCATCCCTAATTTAGGGCCATTGGTTCTAGGGAAGGGAGAGAGCCAGTGCCGTAAGACAAACACGACATCCATGCCTCACCGGGATTCGAACCCGGACCTTATCCCGGACGAATGGTCAGAAGTCAACGCCTAGACACCTGGGCGACTAACCCAAGCCAAAACATGGTAAACGATCAACACTAGCAAACTTTTCGCACAAGGGGGGGGGGGGGGTATGTTGCCATGACGAGCTTATCTCACTCGAAGACATAGGTGTACGTGAATCAGTTTCTTGTGTGACGCGTACATGCACAAAAGGCTGCAAATAAATCTGATTATCTAGGTACGCTGCTGTCAAAGACAAATATGAACTAACATGCAGATATTTCGAAGCGAAGTGAGTAAAAATATCAGCAAATGATGACTGGCAAGGCAATTTCAGCAAGTTTCTACTAACGAAATTTGCGATCATTTCCCTTATTGAAAAGGGGGGGGGGTACGATCTGATGCACAGCAGTAATACGTAATTAGTAGAGATTTATCAGTACATATCGGGTAGTAATCGTTTTGCTAGATAACCTTACTCATATGAAAAATTACGTTTTCCTTTTAATCTATGACCAGATCTAGGAGTCACCTGATTTCTAGCTCTGGTCATAGATTAAGAGGAAAACTCATTTCTTGAAACGGAAAGAATGGAAACAGTTACATCCAGTGTATGGCACGGAACTTTGAGTAAACCCCATTTCTAGAGGCCGCTCATAAATCTGCATACACGCACTTTGGCAAGAACTTTACAGTAGCAAAGCGTTCATCAAACTAATGATATTGCGTTATGTCCGAATACCTACTTCATTTAAGGCCTGTAACGTCATTTAAAATTCACGGCGAGCGGGGCAGGCCACTCCCTTGAAATCCTGCGATCTATGCAATTCAGTGGATGTCAAGCACGTACTGTATTGATCGAATACTGCAACTCCCGATTCATATTTGAATACACATTCTTACCAGCATAAACTGAGTTAACGTCAGTCTATGACATCAACTCAGTTTATGAATACAATTATATTTGAATACAATTATAACCAGCATAACTGAGTTAACGTTGCATAAGACTGAGTTAATGTCAAGCGCAAAGACGAAGGCACGATTGCTCAAGTATGGTTCCAACTAACTGAACGATTTGAAGCGAAAAAAAAAAAGGATATATGCTGTATACTGACGTTGAGCATTTTCTTCAACGTGTACATTCAATTTGAAACAAATATGGCAGAAATACCAGAAAATCAACTACACCACCTCATGGCGATCTGTCCAGTATCCACATTATTTCCACTGAGGTCGATTGTGAGCGACAAACCCGCATCTTCTAAAAGTAAGTTTCAGTAAGCAATTCAGCTCCTAGCGTAGTACTGTATTAGGTTGTTTACAGATGAAACGTCAGGTTTTTCAGACTCGTGCAGTTGGCAGGTAATTTAAGAATCAAGACATCACTTGGAGAACGCACCGTTAGCAAACACAAATGCAGCGTTGATTTGCTAAATTCCGGTTCGGTGATATGAGCCACAGACAGACCAGAAGCAGCTATCACTGTTGCCGAATTGCAGTACGGTCGTCTGAAAAACACTTTACGACGTCAAATAGAACATCCTCATATCAGGTCGTGTAACATGAATGACGTCACAAACTGAGGGAAAATGATCTCTCAAATGTCATGGCCTTGTACTTTCTATGCGGCCTTGATTGAATTCGATTGACGCCAAACGCTACAAAAACTTCGCGTGAAACTAGGAGTACACAACAGCTACGCAGCCATTTTCCGACATTTAACGGCCATAGGCAAAGTAAAGAAGACTGATAAATGGATCGAATGTGAGTAGATGGAACAGCATAAAACACGACGATATGATGTCTGCTCTTCTCTGCAACCAAAAGAGCGACATTTTGAAGCGCCTCGTCACGTATGATTTGAAATTATTGCGGTATGATGACCAACATCGACGTTCGGCGCAATGGATCCGCCTCTGTGAAGACACGAAACACACCCGGATGCCGGTATTCCATTCCAAGATTGTCAGTTTTTGGTGGCCCGCAGTTGATGTGATCACCCTCCAACTCACAACCGGGTCAAACACCATCACAACGCACAGATACTGTCAAGAACTTAACTTGACAGTATGCATGGAAAACTGTCCACCAAACCGCCGGCATTGGTCAATCGCCGTGGTCCCATACTTCTCCATGGTAACGCGAGACTTCACGTTACACGCCAGACGATCCAGAAGCTGCACCAGTCGAAGTATGAAACCTTACCTATTCGCCTTATTCATCCGATCTGTCCCCAACGGGCAATTAGTTCACGCACCTGGATGCTTTTTTTACAGAAATCGTTTCGCAATCAAACATCAGTTGAATTCGCACTCCGTGAGTTTGTCGCCTCCCGATGCTCGACATTTTTTCACGGCAGCATAATAGAAGTTTGACCACGTGGGCAAAAACATGTTGCTTCTGACAATGATTTGATTAATAAAGTTCATTTTGCGTGTTTGAAGTCTCAATCAAAATACAACTTTTCATCTGCGACAACCAAATACTAAGTAGTTTTTCCAGTCTCAAATTCAAAAGTTCTCTGCAAATTTCGTGCTACCGTTGACCTTTAATTCCCATTACTTTGCTTTTGTCGAATGCTAGTTGTCATAAGTCACTACCCTCTGAGCTGCTTCGTACTTCAGGATTGTATGCATTATTATTATTATTTTTGTTGTTGTGGGTTTGACGACCACCGTGAGCAACCCAATGGGTTATTATAAGCAGTCGCCCTTCTCTAATTTAAGGCGACTGGCTCCAGGGAAAGAGCCAGTGCCGTAAGACAAACATCATCCATGCCTCACCGGGATTCGAAGCTGGACCCAACTTGCACGAAAGATCAGAAGCCAGCGCGCTCATACCACTGTGTCAACGGGACGGCATCATTCTTTTTACACATTTGGCAAAAGTGTAGTATGCTAACATTTTTTCTCCACCAGAAATTAACATCCTCTTAATCTTATTTTACATGAATTACTTCATTTAACAGTTCTAAAGTCGTCCAACATCGTTCCTCTACTTATTTACAGACACCGGCCAGCATAAGAGAATTTTTTTAATTTTCATGAACGAATTAAGTCTCTTTTAGGTAATTTTCAGCTAAATTAAGTTTCACCCAGAGTGTTGAGATCAGAATATAATGGAAAATGTTTAACTCCACTGTTTCAGTGACATGTTCAGTTGTAGCTGAAACAAACTTTTGGCTCATTGGAAGTCTGAAATTGCAAAGTATCGAATTAATGGCGTGCTCACTTATAAGTCCAATGCTGATGAAACATCAAAAAGTGACAAATTTTACGATCAAAACTCGAGACGTTACCTCTTATTAAACGGGGGGGGGGGTTATCAGATAATTAACAGCTCAAGGAAATATACCCAAAATAAACTGTTGCAGATGTCATTGTTTTCGAACATCGTTTCATTAAAAAATAGGCAGGTCAACGAGTTCTGTGTTCCAGGTATGTTTTAGCTTACTATTATGTATTATAATTCAATGGTGCCGAATAAGAAGGAGAGGGGCTTACAACAGCTTTCCCCGCAATGTTATTTTTAGTGTGGAAACAAATCCTTGTACCATCAAAATCTTGCTGTGATTCTTTAGTCCACTAAGGTTGTCCATTCATCTCCGGAATACTGACCCTCAGCGACGACTGAATGCTGACCCTCGGATGACACTTGACCCTCGGATGCATTTGTTAGCCGAACTGGCGCCAGCTGACAAGAAAGTTTACCTAATATTAAGTCTGTACACAACTACAGAAGAACGAGAACTCATTCATACCGATGAGACAAGTGGTTCTTTTGTTATTGGAAGCGCACACGCTATTTCGAACCGGTAGTGTCATCGGTCTTCCGCAACATACTGAGGTCCCGAGGTTCTCACGCAACAGTACCAAAAAGTTTTATCAACTATCTGAGGAACGAATTTATTACTTTGTTGAAACTGTAAGAATCATGTTTTCGATATAAAACTGGATTGAATGGTTTGAAGATCTTGCTTTCTGATATTACAAGGCACTTGAATCAGTTAAATATTCAGCTGAAAAATAGTTAAAACAAACCATGCTGAGTATGTCAGTGTAAATACTTCCAAATGAAACTTCGTATCATGCCAATTGAACAATTGCTTGGTGCATTTTTCTAACTTAAATTTTAGAATATTAGAGAACCACATATTAGAGGCAGTAGTGACTATTCGCGAATTACTAGACTTTTGAAGTAAATTCGAAGTCAAGCTGCGCGATATATGGAGAAAAATTTGTCTCATTTGTTGCATCACTTAGTGTTCTTGTGCAGAGGGCAAACGAAAACTTACAAATGATCAGTGCACGGAATAAATACCACTTCAGAGCAGAAGTTAGTGTGCAGATTTTGAATCTGTTTATTTTCGACATTTCAATTCACTCGTCACATGTGTCTCTTTATCAGCAGTACCTGCGGAATGTTACGGTTTTCAGCCATGGAATGAAACAGAACACAGAAATCGCGTTCAAAATACATCTGCCACCAATATGAAAAAATATCGGAACAATAATTTAAACCTCTTATATGTAAATCGGAGGTCAGGTGATGCACAACATACTGTATCATAACCTCTCCTTGACAAATGTAAACCCCGCTTTCTCGTGCTGCATCCTGCTCCCATCAAACGGGATCTGACGACAGAAGTAGCGGTATGAGTATACCACCCAGATTAGAGGAAATGCTATCCCGCACTCACCAACCCGCTTGGCCAGCGTGGTGATTCGAACTCTGACGAATGATCAGAGGCCATCGCTTAGTCTACTGCGCGACCGGGGCGGCACGGAGGTGCCCCAGATTTTGAAACATGGTTACGCCACTGGTCTACAAGCGTAGGCCAACAGGGCAAATTTAAGACATTGTTTTCGCTCTACCAGCCCCCATACAGCGATAATGTTTCTGCATTTGACAAATTTCTTTAATTGGGTTTGACCTTCCCTCCTTAGTTAAGACCAATCAGCACCTACGAATCAATTAACTACTTAATTGGCCCGATCCACACACACATAACTACGCCCTCTATCTCCGATTTTAATTATTACGGCCAGATCGTAGAAACAAACACTGATCGTTCAATTTCAGGATTTTTACAATAGGAAATGTAATACTCGTATTTAACTCGATTTACATACTTTAGCTCTTCTGGATGACGGATTACTGAAGGTTTCAGCCTATAATTTATAGTCACCGAAGTAAATTCTAGTAAACAAATTTTAGAATACCTTACGAATACTCAATTACGGACCTACTTCACAATAAACGTAATGGTAAACATCACAATACACAAATGTTATTTATTCACATGACGATGGAACAATTATGTTATCAACTAATGAAGACACAGACGACTTCACAAATCACTGATGATACATAGCAACGCGCGTATGAAACATTATAGTGAACGGAATCGTGCAGCTTTCTCAGTTTCTTTGTACTTACGTCGTTTGAAAAACAGGACTAAAATAAAAACGTCGAAAAAGGGGTTTATAAAGCCCTTAAAAGGTGTTTGACCAAGAATGAAACAGACTGACTTTATTATCATCTCAACTTCCTCTATATAAATTCCCGCATTTGGCAATTTTTCTCTTATCAGAACCAAACTTCCTGCGCCCCTGGAGATTTACATTTCGCATTTTGCGCACGCGAATTTATCGAGCTCAGATTATATTTCCCAAATCTGTTATTTTGAAATTGTGAAACGATTATACTCAGGAAATGATAAAATCTGGTTACCAGGAAATCCCATCCGTTGTTCTGTTACTCCTATCACGATGACTTAACGCAGATTTCAATTATCACCGTATACGAAAGGGTAACAAAATACTCCGAGGAAGCTTTGTGACATTGTTAACAAGTAAAAGACAAATCACTGTAAATCGGACGCGTCGTTGTTGGACAGAAGCGTTTATTTTCAAGCAGATGAAACTGCATTTCACTGACGGATGACCTAATGCAGTAGAGCCAACAATGAAATTCCCGTGCCGTTACGATTTGCAATGCATGCTTTCTTCGAAGCTCTCAACTTGCAGAACCAACACAGGCCACGAAGTCGTGCATAACCCTTCCCCCTCTTTTATCTTCTGATATACGAAGTGGTGCACCAAGTAGTAGTTCCTCGACGCGGGCTGCAAGCGAAGATGCGGAAACAATGTTCTTCTGATTAGGAAGCACGAACACTGTTCATGATACGCTGTAACCCAACCGAACACGCCCCGGCGAGTTCAGAAATATAAATACGTTACAGTTGGCACAAACGTCCTGAAAAACGAGGGTGGAATATTAATCGTTCCCGAGCACAACCCGACAAAAACCTTTTTCTTTTTGAGTTCGACGTGATATGCCGATAGAGTTTATAGGCTAAACATACGGCTCACGTGATCTAAATCATGCTATGCTCTTCCTGAATGAGCTTACCCAACAGAGGAATTCATCCCTACTTCGCTCTCTGTGTTCAGCAGCCTCTGGGATTAGGCAGAACATGATAAATAAGTTTACCTCTCGAAGTCCTTGTTTGATCTGCAAATCCACGTGGCAACCACAGGGAATTTCTGCCATTTGAATCTAATCCTTTACTTTGGACCACTTAACGAGTTCCCTTGGGTTCGTAGTTTGAATGTTCCCGACCCATGCTACTAGTATGCACTGTTTACGCCGTGTGACGTCAGTCGCTCCTGCGATAGTTTGACTTCCTGCTGACTTTTGTTTACCCCCCCTTTTTTTATTGGGGTTTAACGACCACCGTGAGCAACTCAATGGGCTATAATAAGCAGTCGCCCGTCCCTAATTTGGGGTCACTGACTCCAGGGAAGGGAGAGAGAGCCAATGCCATAAGACAAACACAACATCCGTGCCACACCGGGATTCGAACCCGGACCCCTTTCGGATGAATGATCAGAAAAAATCGCTGAGCCCACTTAGCCAGCGGGGCGGCTTACCCATTTTTCTATCGTGAACCTCTGGGTTCTGCCTAATGTTCTGTTTCCCTACTTGGCTCAAAAGCCAGCTACCAGCATAGCTTGTCGAACCTAAATCTCTGTGGGTGTAAACACAAGTGGGTTGTTGAGTAGCTGGCTGCTTACGAAAAGTCGGGAGCGAACGATTTTAATTTAACGGCCAAAACTTCCGGACGCTGCCAAGAACTTCAACTTACCTTACTATTTGAGTGTGGCATTACAGATTAATATGGACTCTCAGGGCATAAGAATGTTTCCCCAGCATTTTTAGGAGACATCTTAGTGAGCTACGAACAGGTTGTTTTTTTTAATTTGGAGGTTTAACGACCACTGAGAGTAACTCGTTGGGCTATAAGCAGTCGCTTTACCTAATTTAGGGCCACTGGTTCCAGGGAAGGGGAAAAGCCAGCGCCGTAAGACAAATACAACATCCATGCCTCACCGCGATTCGAACCCAGACCATCACGAACGAATGGTCATAGGCCAGCGCGTAGACCGAGATACCGGGGCGACTACACATCAATTGCACGTAACCGATTTAGATACATGTTTTGATAACAGGATTCAAATGTAACAGATATTCGTCTTCCTTACGATTTATGGGTATCAAACAGAAGTCACTCTTTCCACGTTTATAAGTGAGTCACGGAAAAATTTCTCATCGGCCGCCACCGGGAATCTAACCCAGGTCATCCAGTTATGCGCCGGATATGCTTCCACTGCACCTCAGCGGCCTCTAAATTCTCCAGACTCACACACGACAAACTGCCAAACCACACGGCAAGGTTGCTTCTTTGGAGCCCCGCACGATGCTAGGGATTCACCACTGATGAACAGCAACAACTGAACAAATAACTAGAAGGCGAATGAATGATAAATACACAGTTTGACGTGGACCAGGAACATCAAATAGAAGTAATCGCTCTTTCCATGTTTATAAGTGAGTCACGGAAAAATTTCTCATCGGCCGCCACCGGGAATCGAACCCAGGGTCTTCCACAAATGTTCGTCATGAACTATATTTTTTTATCAATCACTAATGTATCTGAAAACTTTTATAAATGCTTATAATCCTAGCGCCAAATCAGAATCCGGCGCGTAACTGGAAGATCCTGGGTTCGATTCCCGGTGGCAGCCGATGAGAAATTTTTCCGTGACTCACTTATAAACGTGGAAAGAGCAATGACTTCTATTTGATGTTCCTGGTCCACGTCAACTGTGTATTTATCATTCATTCGTCTTCTAGTTATTTGTTCAGTTGTTGCTGTTCATCTGTGGGGAATCCCCAGCATTGTGTGGGGCTCCAAAGAAGCAACCCCTGCCATGTGGTTTGGCAGTTTGAGAGTCTGTAGAATTTCGAGGCCGCTGTGGTGCAGTGGAAGCATATCCGGCGCGTAACTGGAAGACCCTGGGTTCGATTCCCGGTGGCGGCCGATGAGAAATTTTTCCGTCACTCACTTCTAACCCAGTAAAACCACAAACTTTCGTCATGAACTATATTTTTTCACCATCAATGATTCGCTAATGTAATTGAAAACTTTTATAAATGCTTATAATCCTAGCACCAAATCAGAACCAACATATGCACTGCCATCACAAATCGTGAACAAGCAAATACACATCACATGGGTTTACTTTTACTAATGTCAATTAGTAAATATGCAGATTTAAAAAATTAAACAAGGCCTCAAGAAGGCATAGAAGCTTTCACACATTTCACAAGTATCGCGCGAATACCATAAATTGGCATCATCTTAACCACTTGCAGAAACTAAGATATCTACATCTGTTTTTTTTTTTTTTTTTATTGAAGGTTTAACGACCACCGTGAGCAACTCAATGGGCTATAAGCAGTCGCCCGTCCCTAATTTAGGGTCATTTGTTCCAGGGAAGGGAGAGAGCCAGTGCCGTAAACAAACAACATCCATGCCTCACCGGGATTCGAACCCAAACCCCTTTTGGACGAATGATCAGAGGCCATCGCTTAGACCACTGCCCCACGGGGCGGCTTACATCTGTTTAAACAAAGTTTCAGTTGTATTGTCAAAACCTAAGTTCATGAAGTTCGAATTCAATTCAATATAACCCATTTATCATTCATTCGCTTGATATTCCTTCTACGCAATTAATTTACGCCGCTCGGACACAGTTAATGGGGCGCTGGGGTGCCACCCCCTCCCCTTCCTAAACATCAAAGGTAGTCAGTCTACAGTAGAGCGTACCAAAACTAAGGCCACTGCTTCCAAGAAAGGGCCTGAACCAGTCCTGTAAGACAAGCACACCATCTGTTCTGTGCCTTATCCGGGACTCGAACCCGAGCCCAACTCCTACGATTTGTCGAAGACGATTTGGCTACGGGGGCGGCAAACTTCCTCTTTATTTTTCACCTAGAATTTTTTTTTTTTTTTTTTGATTGGAGGTTAACGACCACCGTGAGCAACTCAATGGGCTATAAGCAGTCGCCCGTCCCTAATTTAGGGTCACTGACTCCAGGGAAGAGAGAGAGCCAATGCCATAAGACAAACACAACATCCGTGCCACACCGGGATTCGAACCCGGACCCCTTTCGGATGAATGATCAGAGGCCATCGCTTACGCTACTGCGCCACCGGGCTCACCTAGAAGTGAAATGGATCTTAGGTTTTGAGTTATTGGTTTCCCTACTACTACTGGGCAGATGTTTCAATTCCGTACCAAATATCGACGTGTTCCTTAGGGCACTGGCTCTCCTTTCCTTGAAATCAGTACTGACCTGAAATTATGATTGACCTAGTTTTTTTTTTTTTGTCCTACATTAGAACGCTTATGAAAGGCAGAAATACCTACCCCTTCCTTTCGACCAGTGAAAATTTAAAAGGGAAGAATTGTATTATTATTCACCATTTATGCCATGGTTTATAATATAGAACTGAATTCTTAAAGGTTTTAGAACCACACATCACCAGGTACGGATCCAGGATTTTCGTGAAGGGGGGGGATAACCAGGGGAACATTTCTGATATATTTCCGCAAAATGAAAGTGTTCTCTTAGTATGTCTATAAATTCTTCCAATTAATTAACGAAAGTAATATACTTTTAAGTTATACTTTCTTTCACGAAAAAATATTCAGTGTCATTAAAACCAATCAAATCTAAGATTTTCCTTCGTTCCTTACGCCTTTTAGGCATTTGTATCCTATGCGTCACGATATCCCGGCAATCACTCAGCTGGTCATTCGGAACGAAAAAATATCCCCAACAAAAAGTTCTGGAAGAAACTTCAGATCTTAGTTCAGCAGTGAATGACTGCTGAAGAGGATGAATACCATGTTTTTCTTTCCTTCGCTTATTATGTTTTTCAATACCGCATGGACACTACCGGCCACTGAATTAGAAACTTATTGAATGTGGGGTTGGACCTCCTTTAGCTCGAATTACAGCATGTATGGGTTTGGCATAGATTCTACAAAAAGATTAAGTTCACCAGACAGACCTATAAAACTGGCTCGAATTTGACGGATGAGGACTTTGCTCCGGGATCTGTTTCCCTAACATGCCCCATACACATTCCCGATGGGGTTCAGATCCGGGTTTTGTGGTGGTCAGGGGAAAATGGCGTTAGTCGCTGTCATGCTCGCTCACGAAACAGCAGTCACCTGCAGTCAATATTGCAGGATGCACTTGATCGGCAACAATGTTCAGATGATCCTTGGACCCGTTCCGTACCAACAGAACGTGCCTCACACCATGACATCACTTCCAAAAACTCGAGAATTTACAAGGCAAGCTGGGTTCATTGCTTCATGGGGCTCCCACCAAACTCTCCACTTACCTTCGATACATAAGGTGCACCACGACTCGTCGGACCACTGTTCTTTCATTGTCCAATCACGGGGTTCCTAACATCACTGAACGAACCTTCTGGTTCTTCGCAGAAATTGGTGGTTTCCCTATAGGCATGGACTAAAACAAATCCTCTTCAATTCCCTGCGCATAGTTCGCTGAGATATGACTCTGAAACAGCCTTCATTGAATGCTTCGGTCAATTGCGTCACACAGGAAGTCCTATTTCTCCGTACAAGCCTTCTCAGATGACTGCGATTTTGTTCCTGACACATCGTTGTCACGTCACAGTTACGCCTCTTAAACCAGCAATGTGGGTTATCTCACCTTTTGAGAAAACAGAAGACTGATGTTTTCAGAATCGTCGATCCAGCCTAACTGGCACCTACAATAAGCCCTTTATCGAAATCCGAAAGATTGTTTTGTTTTCACATTGTGATCAATACTGACAGTTACTGACGAGCAGCAGTCTTAAATAATTACCTAGATCATGTGGTGACGCACGTGATCACGTATTTTGCATATAAGTGACGTTTATGTAAATCTGCATATAGGTTTGTAATTCAGTGTCTGGTGTGTGTATTACGCTGTGCTCCAATATTCACTACACAATTTCAATATTATTTCCTTCTACTGTAAATTAAATGTTTTATTATAACTGCATACACCGTATGAGGGACAAGAGGGCATACAGACGCCTATACCTGTTCTCATTATCAAAGTACGTTGCCTAGCTTTCTTTCGAATTCAGTTATTACCGACTAGGGAGAATGTTCAACTGCAGACATACGGCTGTCATAACGAAAACCTCAAATAACCCGCGAGTGTGACGAACTAAATGAAAAAGTAACCCACGTGATGTTAACACATTTGCTACTGTTGACATATTTCGCTTGGAAATACTGCACGAGACAAAGGGTAGGAACTCCCGGGACGTGGAAGGGGACGGTACGTCTTCGGCGCAAGGTGGATCATTAGCGTCTACAACGAAGAGGTTTCACCTCTTTCCCAATATCCACCTCCTAGCATCACGGCACAGGATATCCACGGAAAAGCAAACTTGGGAACCAGAATACTTTTATACATAATTGGAGAAAACGAAATGCGTGAAAAGCTTTTCTTAAAAAGAATGCAAATCCTGCAAGTCGCGTGATGCGTTTTTTCTTTTTTTCTTCGTTTGGGGGTTTCACCACAAGCAAGGACAACTCATTAGGAAATAAGCAGTCGCTCGTCCTTAATTTAGGGCTACTGGTTCCAGAGAGGGAAGAGACTCAATGCTATAATATAAACACCTTCCATGCCTCAGTCGGGATCTGAACGCGGACCCATTTCTGACGAATGATCAAAAGTCAGCGCTTTGTCCCCCCACTAGGCCACCCCAAAGCTGTCCCAAATAAAAACTTCTAGGCCACCCCAGTGGGATACAGGTTAAAGCTGTCCCACATCAAAATTCCTCACCCAGTAAACAAAATGAAGTCGAACTAAATATTTTCCATGAAACATGTACTCCGGTGTAGTAACTAACTTTTTCAAACATACCATGACTTCAAGCAGTCGTTGAACAAGGTTCTCCATTGCTTTTAATTCCATCGGAAGCAAAGAAGTACTTTTTTTCAAGCCCTGAGATTGTACTTCATTTCAATATTCATTTCGTTTTACACTGCAACAGATACTAACATGACGCTACAAAAATCTGAAACGAAAACAAATTTTCGGTGATCAATTTTTGCCATTTTACCTCACACGGAATTAGCAGACACTGTCGCAATTACAGGGGTTGTCCAAAATAATGGAAACACCTCGCTGAAAACAGTGACATTGGGTACGTACTGCTTTTTGAGTAAAATGAACATGTAGCCACTTTTTTTTTTTGTAAAAAAAAAATGTTGCTTATAGCCTCAAGGGTCTGTGTGATTGCATTGTAAATGGGTGTTTGCATTATTTCGTTCCAGGTGAAGGCACAATGAGTGACCTGTCGAGTTCCAAAGAGGGCAGATTGATTGTAGAGCCTGTCTGGTTGGTGCGTCGGTAAACCATAGGGGCGCAGGTATTGGGGGTATCGAGAGGTACTGTGTCGAAGGTCTAACAGCATACAATGCTCATGGCACAACATTGTATGAAAGAGACAATTGTGGAAGGAAACCCAAACTCACTGCGAGAGACAGCAGGACGTTAAAGAGGATTGTGACCGCAAGGAGGAAGACCACGGCGACGAAAGTGACTGCTGAGCTTAATTGCACATCTCCGAAACCCAGTGTTGGCCCATACCGTGCGAAGGGAATTGCATAAGCACAATATTCACGGAAGAGCTGCGATTGCAAAACCCCTGGTGTCAGAGGTGAATCCAGGGACATAAACGTGGACTGCGGATCACTGGAAACATTTGTTTTCCGACGAATCAAGTTTCTCACTATTCCCCACCACATGACGGGTTTACGCGTGGAGAACCCCTGCAGAAGCCTACAACCCAGACTGTCTCCTTCCTACAGTGAAGCATGGAGGCGATTCGGAAATGATTTGAGCAATGATCTCGTGTTTTGCAGCAGGTCCTATTATCACCTTACACGGGCGGATCACTAGCGGTGACTATGTCACTCTTTTGGCCGACCATGTGCATTCAATGGCGCAGACATTGTTTCCGTCAGGGGATTGCACCTTTCAAGATGATAATGCCCCAATTCACAGAAGTTGAACTGTTCAATCATGGTTTGAGGAACATGAGGATGAAGTTGCACACCTTCCCTGGCCTGTACAATCACCGGAATTAAACATCATTGAGCCCCTGTGTTGTGTTGGAAAACAGAGTGCGATCGCGTTATCCTCCTCCGGAGTCTCTCAAGGAATTGGAGCAGTTTCTACAGGAAAAATGGTACAACATACCACCATCCAGGACTTGTATGCGTCCATTCCAAGGAGGAATCGAGCAGTTTTAAACGCCAAGGGTGCTCCCACGCCATATTAAGTGCGTAAAACCTATTGTTTCAAGGTGTTTCCATTATTTTGGACAACCCCTGTAACTATATAGGCATGCAAACAAACGTAGAAACTCTGTTTCGAAACTTCGTCAGGCTAGGAGCTGTGCCACGTAAGAACTTTCTACCATATTATCACAAAATGACAGCCAAAAAAAAAAAAAAAAAAACTGCTAGGTCAGTCATTCTACCAAAACTGCCAACAGTAATCTCTAAGTTCTGCGGAAATATAACCTTACCTTACCGTGGAGATCATTGTAAGAACACAGGGTAGCGCACGAAAACGCAGCCCTGCTCCAGTTTTAGCAGCAGCATAAGTAGTGTTTCTGCTGAAGCTGGGGCAAGGCAGCCAGATTTAGCGGCACAAGACACCAAGAGACCTGTTGCTTACTGTGAAAAGCTCTTAAAAAAATTGTTGCGAATGATTCATGAACCCATTTCTCTTCTTTTCAACCAATGAAGCCTGGTTTCATGTGTCCTAGGATAAGTTAACGCGAAGAAAACAGATCACAATTTAAAAATTGGTGTCACACGAGCGGTCTCAGTGACCAGATCGTTGGACGGATCTACAAGTTTGAGGGACAGTTAACTCCAGACGAACTGAACTACTTTTTCCAAGCAAGACTGAACGACACTTTCTTCCAGGAAGACTGAACGACATCGCATACATTTTCACTGTCACTCGCTCTAATACACGGCATATTTCACTGAAGAAAGGGCTATAAGTGCAGGTCTGTGGCCGGCTTGCGCTCCAGACCTAGCACCTTGTGATTTTTACTTCTAGGGCTCGTTAAAGGGAAAATGTACAGGAACAACCCGCAAACCTAGGAAGATTTGAAGGATGTCGAACGCTAGGAGATAAACAACTCGGCCGTTGATCTGAGGTCTGTTTTCACGAATGTGTTTCGGCAACTGAACTTTACATCACTCCAGTGAAACCATTTTCAACACAACTTTCAAAAATAGTGAATAATATTTAATAATATAATTTTTCAAGTATAAGGTATTGCTATTCTTTTAATAACAATCTTATTGACATCTACACTAAGACCGGGCTACTTTTACGAGGGCCATCTTGTATACACTGAAGTGACAGAAAAACTGGTACACCAGTCTAATACTTGGTAGGTCTCCCACGGGAGCGCAGACTCCAGAAATACGACGGGGCATAGACTCCACTAACTTCTGGAAATATGCTGTAGTCAATGCACACCATACTTCCTGCAGAGCGTTCCACAATTCGGGTGTGTTCCGAGGTTTCGGATTCCTGTGTTTGATAGCGCGTTGCATGGCATCCCAAATGTGTTCTATCACGTTCTGATCTGGGGACTGTTCTATCACGTTCTGATCTGGGGGCGGAAATGGCAACATCCCAAACTCAAATGAATGCTCCTCTAACCATAATGTGGCGTCCCGACACTTGTGTGAAGGTGCATTGTCCTGTTGGAACAGGATCAACCCATCAGCATGAATGCAGGACATGAACGGGTGTACCTCGTCAGAAAGGATGCGCACATAGCGTTGGCCGGCCACAGACGTACCAGGGGTCCCAGTGAAGTCCAGCTAAACACACCCCATACCATTACAGACCCCCCCTTCACCAGCCGGTACAGTTTCCTGTTGAGAGGCGGGATCCATGGCCTCGTGGAGTTTGTGCCACACACGAATCCTTCCATCTGCCAGATACAGTTGGAAACACGACTCATCAGACCAGGCTACTTGTTTCCAGTCATCAAGTGTCCAGTGGCGGTGTTGCCGGGCCCAAGCGAGGCTCATAACTGTGTCGTGCACCCATCAAGGATATTCGAGTTGGGCGTCGGCTCCCAAAGCCCATATCGTGCAGAGTACGTAGCACAGTCCGGACGCTGATGCTGCAGCATTGAATTCCGATGATACCTGTGATAGTGTTGCACGCCTATCGCGTGAAACGATTCTTGACAGCCGACGATGGTCACGTTCACCCAATGTCTTTTAACGGCCACACTGGTATCGTAGGTTGGAGGTTTTGCCAAGGTCGTCCGGATTTTCACGGACGATCCTTGCAATAGTCTTCCGTGAAAATCTGAACTTCGTTTCTTCCTCCGAAATACTATGGCCCATCTCACGAGCGCGAACTATGACACCGCGTTGAAAATCGCTTAAATCGTAATTCTTGTTATTCTCCTGCCGAAAACAGCTCTGTGGCAAGGATGTCTATCGCTTTATATACGCACTGGCGGACGCAACCGAGTACGCGCATAGGTGACTTTGCTATGTATTTTGCATAAGCTCGTCTGTACCAGTTTTTCTGGCACTTCAGTGTATATAACGTGTTTGTGAATACTTGATCACTAACAGGAAGATTTTTAACACAGAAAGGAACCAAACTATAAGTCGAATTGCACACTGAAGTCTCGAAATTATGAACCTAATAATTTTTGGAGTTATGTGAACCGGCAAATTGATGGAAGAAATTCAAGAGATACTGAGGAAGCACAAATAGTAGAGACTGAAAGAGGAGGAATTACAGATTGATTTTTAAGAAAACGTAGTAGTTGAGTGATGAATGAAGGATAATGTTAGAGTAATGAAAGTAGCCGGAAGAGAGTTTCAAGACAAAGAAATCTGGTGGTGAAAGAAAGTACACCTAAAAATGAGTGAGAAACTAATAGCATCAACAGGAGTACAAAATAGCCAAGAACCCACACTTTTTTTTTGAATGGATTTTACCAGGAACGGCACACACAAGACAGCCCCCGCTAATAAAAGCATTCTAGATTGCAAATACAAAACATACGGTATTCATTGAAGGGCATCAATCTCAATAGCGCGGTGTTAACCAACGCGTAAAAAAGAATAAAGAATACTTACACACACCTGAATGAAGAAAAACAAGATTATAAAAATAAGGTGGTCGACAAAATGAAGCAGTAACAATGGAAGTAAGGAAGAAATAATCAGATGCCTGAAAAACAAAGTATGGGATGAGGAGAGGCTTTTAAAGGGCCAAGCATAGAATATATGCTCTATTCCCCATAAAAGTGTGAGAAGCTTTTGATGCAGAGGGTATTGACATCTTCGAGGATATAAGGAAAAAAAAGCTAAAGTATTTCTCGGTATGGAGAATTGATACCACCAGTCTTGTGTATGGAAATATAACCTATGGTGCAGAGACGTGGACCTTAGCTAAAAGAGACATACAAAGGCTGCAGACAACTCAAAAAATCATGGAGAGGTGCATGCTTGGTGTAACCAGGAGAGATAAGAAGAGGAACACGTGGATCCGAAAAATGACAAGAGTGGAAGACATCATGATCAGAGTTAAATCCCTGAAATGGCAATGGGCTGGACATACTGCCAGAAGAACAGACCATCGATGGACAGCCGAAATTTTAGATTGGATTCCAAGGGACAGGAAAAGACCCAGAAGAAGACCACATGGAAGATGGGTGGATGAAATTCGAAAGTATGTGGGAGTGACATGGAGGAGACTGGCACAAGACAGACCGTTGTGGAGGAAACTTGGGGAGACCTTCGTCCAGCAGTGGATTGATAATGGTTGACAATGATGATGATGATATATGGAAACATAGAACAACGCATGATGGCAGCAATTGCTGAAGTATAACACTAATTTTTAATGACTGGCAAAATGAGAAAGAACAAAAAGCTGAGAGTTTGCGCAAGGTTAGCAGAACTGCACTGCTTCATACTGAGAAGTAAAACATACCATATTACAGACGAAGGAAATTTACATCTGATAAAGGAAATATAGAGAGATTCTCCCATAAGTTGCACAAAGCAGAAAGGAATTTCACTTAAAGCTGGGGTGCATCCGGGTTCAGTATCAATCCCATGCTGTGGTTGCAGAAGTGAAGAAAGCGGCACCACGCTGTTAGCAAAAAAAAAAAAAAAAAAAAAAAATTGTAATCTGTAAACAAGTGTGAGCGTAAAGGGACAGGGCGCCGGAAGAGCTAGAATGGTGGCGAAAATCACCGAAGATAAACGTCTGAACTGCGAACCAGAACTATAAAAAAAATATATGCTGCAATTAAAAGGAACGGGGGAGGGGGATAATCGAACTGATAGTTTTAATGCCCGCGAAATATGATAAGAGTTAAATTAAATACCAGCTGAAGATATGGACATGAAAGGAAAAGTGGTAGCTTGGAAACAGCAAAACCAGAAAACTGGAGAAATGCACGAGGTATTTGCTGACAGAAGACTAAAAAGTGACATTTCCAATATTACAAAGACTATCGAAAAATGCAACGACCAAAAATTCAAATTTAGCATCTGTAGACTGTGGCGTTTTCTGAAACCCAATGCTACGCTCACTTTAGAAGCACGAAAGAACACTACGTACAGCTCTCTACAATTGAAATTCGGAAACCTGAACGTCTACAAGTAATCGTTATTTAAAGAAAATTTAGTATTGTTTGCTGAAATCTTTGGCTATTATGACAGCCTCTAGTCTCCGTGGCTGTCATAATAGTTTTTTTTTTTTTTTTTTTTTGTAAATGTCCGCCGATATGTTCCGTCATTTGGCTTTCAAAGCAGTAACTAGTTCAGCTTTGTTTGTTAGCTGATCTCTTCATCCACACTCTCGAATGTCCAATTCGTCTCAAATTCTCAATAGCGTTCAGATCAGGACTCTGGGCTGGCCAGTCCAACTTCTTGTTGCTCATGTCATCAATCCAATCTGTAACAATGCGAACTTGAGCATGTGGCGCACCGACGGCGGTGGTGGGTTCCAACGGGTCCAGAGCCCTATTAAAACAGTAACGACCCAAAGGCTGAAGGTGTGTTAAAAAGTACTGGACAAAATGAGAAAAGCCATACACAGAGATGAATTTGTGCTGATGAAAACAGCTCATATTATTGTACTTTATGACTATGACAACTTCCACCTGAAACAGTTCCCAAGATATTAATGGAAGCGAATTGACAGACAAACGGACAAAGTACTTACACAGGAGAGAGAGTAACGTTAAGTCCCTAAATGTTATCCAGAAATTTTAGAGTCTTAATCTCAAACTTTTTACAGAGATATTCATCCAAAACATAGGACAGACGGACGTACGGGCAAAAGGGCAGATGCACAAAGTTTAAACATGGCGTGACGTTATGTCCGGTCCTTAAAAACCAAATAAAAGATTTCAAATCTATCTCAAATGGTTCCAGAGAGCAGAGGTATTTATCAAAAAAAGGAGGATGTACGGATCAACTTGCAGACTCACAACAATGTGCTAACGTGTTGTCTGATGTGAGACTTGCTTGCTGTCACTACAAGTCATCATGCCGCGCCAAGCTCTTGCTGTAATCCCCGACCAAGGCGGCCCGTGGGAGTACACGTTTCCAGTCCATAATAATTTTGCCACTCAGTGACTAATACCAGGGTAGCGAATCGATGTGCGTATGTGTAGAAACTCATGGATCAGGAAAATGGTAAGTTTATGACATTGACATCATGATCAAGATAAAAAAATCCTTGATATGGCAATGAGCTTAGCATTTTGAGAAACAAAACTGAATTCCAAGGAATAGGAAAAGACCCAGAAAGACTACCAAGTGGGAAATGGGTAGATAAAATTCGAAAGCACGCCGGTGTGACATTGAGAAGACTGGCTCAAGACGAAGTTAGGGGGGGACTTTGAGACCTTCGTTCAGCAGTGGATTAATAATTGCTGATGCTGTAATAAAATCTAAGACAATATTTTCTGGACTCCCCCTTTGTCGAAATCTTGGGTGCGCCCTTGTTTTGCGTTATCCTGCTGCTCCAGGTAATGGGCTTTTTCCGAAATACTTCCAAAAATTTGGCAGTGCGTAGTTGTTCAGAACGTCTAGGTAGAGTTCAGCATTCATGGGTTTATCCAAAATGACTAAAGCACAATTCTAACCGCAAAACAACAGCTGCACATCACCACGCTGCCTCCAAACTTCATTATCAGAACGGTTCAGTCCAGAAGGTACCCATCTCCTGGCAACCGCCATACATAGGAAATTGATTTGGGGGGGGGTTTAACGACCACCGTGAGAAACTAGATGGGCTATAAGCTGTCGCCCGTCCCTAATGTAGGGTCATTGGCTCCAAGGAAGGGAGAGAGCCAGTACCTTAAGACAAGCACACAACACCCATGTCTCACCGGGGTTTGAACCCGGGCGAATGATTAGAAGCCAGTGCTTAGACCACTTCGCCACCGGGGCGGCTCACCCAGGAAATCGATGCGACTTAATAGACACTGAGCATATGATGCAATGTGTTCGAAGATGTGGTGCACGTATCACAAGTATCAGCAGAATTGCGGCACTTGTAGAATGTGGAATATCAACAGTAATAAAGAGTATACGAGTGTGTTTATGAAGGGGGGGGGGCGTAAAAAAGCCGATTGGACTTTCACAAACGGCTAAACCTGTGGTCGAAAATGCCAGTCGACGCCCGCAGTGAGCGAAGTACAACCAGATTTGTACTGACAAACAGGCGCGCAACAATACCTCCTATGAAACACTGACATCCCAGCACATGATGCGCGTACATTATTCAGTCTGTGTTACAACATCGCAAGAGTTATCCGTATAACCATTGGTGTCTGCAGCAAACAAGATAAAAAGTCCACAGCGAGAGCACCGTAGGTTGGCACTTAAATGATTGGCAAAAGGCCCCGCGAATTCAGTTCCTGCCTGCACCATGTAAGAGTCAGTTTGAAGACATGAGTTCCGTCTTGCATCATCATGACGCTCCATGCTGGCGGAGTAAACGTGGCGTATCGTAGTGTGAGCTACATTTTCCTGGAAGATTTTATTCTCCTCGATTCGAACGAACCCGCGTCCGAACGCCAAAGTTCATTTACTCATTCTTGTTGATCAAGTTCTTCTAACAGCATGGTCGCTCTCCATTCCTCCCGTGGTGATTGTTACTTGCCCCCACGGTGATGTAACATGCTACAAGGTGAGAATTTTCCCGCTTCGTTAAGCCACCTCAGTTTCTGGATCTGAATCCTTGAAGCATGTAGGGAATGGTGTCCGAACGTAACCAAAACTTAGGCTAATCAATGCCGAGGCATGCTGCTGTAGTTATTAATGCCAAAGACGGTTTAATAAATTGGCCACACTGTATGTGTGTACCTATAAAATATATCACTGCGAAAAAAAAACAACTTCAAATCGAATTGTTCAATATCCGGTAAAAATGTAGATATATTTTTCTGTTTCGCTTAACAGATTCAATTTTTTTCATTGAAATATTATAATGTGTAACCATATGAGACTGGCGAAAGGGGGAAAGAAAGCTGATTATTTTAAGTGATAGAAAAATTAGAACAAGCAGCAAAACAGTGTGAGCAAGACAGAATTCACGTTAATTTATTTATGTAAATATTAACCAGCAGCACATCGCTCGATTTGAAAATGTAAAATTACTAACATTTAACATCACAGGATAGAGGAGACATCGCGGGGGGGGGGTACTATTACAGGCCAAATCATCACTTCATCCGACTTCAGTTTTCGAAAAAAAATTTGTCCATTTTCAAGGAAAAAAATACAAATACTTAACAACAACACTAAGCAAAAGAAACACAGCGAGAGAGAGAAAAAAACAAAAACAAAAAAAAAACGATCACGGGGGAAATCAGTAACTCCTGATTTCGGAAGTCCGAATTCCGTACAAGGACGGAAAACGCGCGACCCCCCCCCCCAATCTGTTCAGTTACGCATAGATCGAGAAAAGTACAAATGGAAGAATCTCCTGGTGAATATTAAAGGGAAATTTTCGCCCTGTCTAACTTCCGTTTTCGGCACGGTATAATTTCATTTAATGAAAAGTTTAAAAGCATTTTACATTTTAAAAGAAACATTACAATCCCCACAAGATCTTTCAGGACCCCCGATGGTTCTCTTATTCAGGTGGTATGTACACTGCAAAACGTGCCGTGGAAACTCCAGGTCTTAAGTAGCTAGCGCTGGTTAGGTCTGCGCATGTTCCAGGTCACTGAGTGAATCATTGCACATAGGGTGAACACATTAATCATGTACAAATATGAGTGAATCAGTAATTGCAAAGAAACCAATAATAGAATGATACCTCATGAAGATATACATGGCGCCAATTAAATCATTTTACACTATTAGAAATCTCCCCTTAGTTTAGATCACCCCCACCCCACCCCCATGATTATGTTTGAAGACCATCAGAGCATTTAAAGTCTAACGTGGGTCAACAGAAGCCTCAATGATAAGGGTACCTGATGTGTCGGAAAGTCATCGTTACAGCATGAATCGCCCCGATCATGGATATGTAGGCTCTCAGCCATTAATACTGAAGACTTGTGTGTTTTGAGGATTTTGGTCTGATCCCACATTGGAAAAAAGTTCCATCCAGACATTTTCTGGATAGGGCGGTGGAGTGTGCACGTTTTTAAGCTGTATTTGTGTTCATATACTCTTTTTTTAATATTTCTTAATGTGGATCCCACATTCACACTATCTCTAGTTTCCGGGTCTAGGCCATGTAGGGGACAATTGATGACCGACATGGTGTCTACTAATCCCCCAACGTGACCTAGACCAAGAAACTAGAGATAGTGTGTATGTGGGGATCCACATTAATATTAAAAAAAAAAAGGGTATGAACATAAATACAGCTTAAAAACGCGCACACTCCACCGCCCTATCCAGAAAATGTCTGGATGGAACATTTTCTCCAATGTGGGATCAGACCAAAATCCTCACAACACACTTCTTCAGTATTAATGGCTGAGAGCCTACATATCCTTGATCTCGGTGATTCATGCTGCAACGATGATTTTTCGACACAGGTACCATTACCCTGGAGACTTTTGTTGACCCACGTAAAAACTTTAAATGCTCTAATGGTCTTCAAACATAATCATGGGAGGGTGGGGGGATGATTCAAACTAAGAAGAGTGCGGCATTGTGTGTGCGGAGGGGGGGGGGTGTTCTAATAGTGTAACATGTTTAAATTGGCGCCATGTACCTTCATGAGGTGTCATTCTATTATTGGTTTCTTTGCATTGCAATTAGTTATTCACTCAATTGCAATTAGTGATCCACTCATACTTGCACATAATTAATGTACTCACCCTATGTGCAATGATTCGCTCAGTGATCTGGAACATGCGTAGACCTAACCAACGCTAACTACTTAAGACCTGGAGTATCCACGGTAAGATTTGCAGTGTTACATACCACCTGATGAAGGGACCCATGGTGTCCTGAAAGTTCTTGTGGGGATTTTAATGTTGCTTTTAAATGTAAAGTGCTTTTAAACTTCTTATTAAAGGAAATTATACCGTGCTGAGACTGCTGATATTGACTAAATGTATACTTCAGCACGAAACTAGGATCTGATTACTTCGCTTTTCGGATAATTTTTCTATTTTCAAGCTAAAATACAACTATTTATGCAACAAAATTAGATTTAACAATATTGGGCAGAAGGAAATTACGATCTTCACACATGCAGTTTAACTTCCTTTTCGAAAGTTTTGAAAGATGAAATGTCTTCATGACGGAAAGCGACCCACCCCTTTCCCCCATCCAAATAATCCCAAAAATATTTCTCTTCAGTTTTGCATCGATCTTAAGAATGACCCAATTAATGACGAAGAAAGCGGAATTCCGCAAATCCAGGAAAGAAGATCGTGTATGGTAACTGCCTGTTTTGTAGTTTGGCACCGCCTATGAATTTTTTAAAACAAGTGCCAGTTTTGCGCAGATGAGGTAGATTCAGCAATTGCACTGAAATATTTCTCTGTGATAGTCAACATCTTCCTCAGTGCCAAATCATGGCTTCTTTACGAACATCTACGGTAACTCGAATTACTAAGACTTGGGCGATAACAGCATGATGTATGCAGGGATTAAACACGTTGGTCAAAGATTGCATTAACTGGGGGTGCTATCAGATAGACAAAAAACTTATAGTGGCAGATAGTTCAGAGATAGATCACGAAGCAAGTTGCGCAGGCATGGCCATGAGTAGACTTGGAAAGGATAAAAGGCACAGGGGATCTAAATGTAAAGTTCTGAAAGTGACAACATTTGAAACAGCGACCCATATAGCTATAAGTGTGGAACTAATAACGCTGCAGAATAGACAGGCGGGTGCTATATTGGGGTAGTTATGCGGTCAGTCTCACATGTGCAACTCTTTGGAGTTCGGTAACCTTAGAATATAATGACCTGGGTCTCAGTAAGCAGGTAGGTAGGTTAAGAAGACAAGAATTAAACCGTCGCACGGGCCTCTTGTTAATTAACGGCCAGCTTCGTTTCATAACAAAGGATTCCATGCATATCCGATGAAACAATGTCGCGAGGCTATCCTAAACCGGACGCCGTTTCCTGGCTGAATCATCCCGAAAGGAAACTATTGGCTCGGAAATCTTTTCCCCGTCTTATTAAAGAACACTTCTGTTCCACGAAGAATTGTACAAATAGCCGGTACTAATTGTAACGAGTCACGAAGACCTACCTGACTGAAAAGAAACGAGTAAGAAAAAGATGGGCGGAGGACACCATTCCAGTTTTTCTCTAGTGAAATGCTTAGGGTCGCGTACGATACGCTTCATTACGCTCTAACTGAAGACAGACGCAAAACAGACACAGGAGAAAAAAAGAAAAAGGGCGCCCAAGCTCACGTAGATGCTGCTTTAAGAACTGGTGGTCGTTAGTTTACAAGCACACGTTTATAAAGCTGTATATAATTTAATACTAAAATGTACAACGAAAAAGCGTTGCCTAAGCTAGGCGTTTCGTTACGTATGCCCTCCAATGCAACGTAGTTTAACACGAGACAACAAAAAGGACGATATTTCCGTTACGGTCACTTTCAAATATTTTCAGAAATGCTGATAAGACGGCATTTTGAAGACAGTGGCATAAAGAAAAGTCGGCACTGCTCGATAATTCACAATTTTATATAAAAAGAAGACAAGAAATTAATATGTACTATCCTGCTTGCAAATATCGTATGCTCTTACAAGCGAAGGGTTCGAACCGCTGTTGCTAGATGCACAGTGCTTGTTATATCATTCGACAGTACTGAAGGAGTTATTTATGACAAACTTTTAGGTGCAATGGAATATAAATGATTAAGTTATAGGACATCAAAGAACACTGTCAGAGACAATATATCATGTAATCTCCATTACTCTTGCGGCCCGTATCGGAATTGTTTTTGTTGTTTTAAGTAATTGATATACATTACAAAGTATTCATGAATGGATATACAATATAGCGTGTTCACTAATGGATATACATTGCACTCACCTTTCATGTACGACAAAAAATACGAAGATCTTTAATTATGGAATGATCCAAACAAAAGTAGTTCTCACAGTGAGCACATTTCATGAATGCTGTTTCCTCGCAATCTTCTCTACCACATTCCTCAATTAGACCCAATTCAAAATAATACTGGAGAGGTGTTTGGAAGTATCCAGGGTGAGTAGTGACATAACTACTCTTATAAAATTGCAAAGCGGATTAGGTTTTCAAATCGAGGCGCTGAAAACTGATAGTGAACAAAAGACTGCAGACGGAGAGTGGTCTCTGTGCTAAAAGTTTATGTCTGGTGTTACCAACAGTGTCCGTTATGAATTTAACCATATTTTTATAGGAACTTCTTGCACTTATTTTTATAGAAAACAATTGTAAGAAGTTCTAATATAACATTCATAATACACATACATTACATAATGAAATGCTCATGAACAAGCCTCTAGTGGCTCCCCCTGTTGTCCATAGCAACTGAAAGTTTGGATATAAACATATCTTATGATCTATCTAAACAACATACTTTGGTTTTGCAATCAGCGACAACCACATGTCCGTTTCCTTGTTTGTGTAGTAATACAGAACAGATTTGAAAGTATAGGAACACTCAGTACTTCCCTCTTGTGCACCTTCCCAAGTTGACTAGGTGTGGGTGGTCCCCTAGCTCCCAACACCCACGTGGTCACACGTGGGTCGGTCTCAATAAGATCTTCAGCATGTCCATATGCAGTATGGCGGGTCTTCCGGCTTTGGGACGGTCTGACCCAAGGAGGTTATATTACTGGAGACACCACTCCTATCCACGCAGCATTGGCCGCCATAAGTCACAGTCTGTGCTGCAAATGACGTCATGAGCAGGCACGACGCAGCCGCAGAAAAGAAGCTGCTTTGAAACCAATGGAACAAACTCTTCTAAGCGTATAAACAGATAAAATGAGTAATTCAATAATCTTTATCAATGATACATAAGCTTACTGTTTTATCAACGGTATAATTTAGTTCGTTTTTGCCTGCTTGTGACGTCACACCACAGATTAGCTGGGACCTATGGCGGCAGAGCCAGTGGTGTCTAGTAATATAACCTCCTTGGTCTGACAGATTAAAATTTCAATCTCGAAACCGTTCGAACTAACGACGACAGCATTGATGTGATGTGGCATTAGGGTACACGCTGGTATTGTTCTTTACAGCACTTGCCCCCGGGGGGGGGGGCTACCGCGACGAAACGTATACAGCATGCAATGGCAGATGTGCACCTTGTCCATTTTCATGTTGGCTGGAGCTGACACTCTTTGCCTTCTGACAGCTAACTGCCACTGACTTAAGCCACCTAACCTGCTGTGATGGCATGCCGGTGTGCTGCGCAGTCTCATTGGCCAATGTGTGCCGTGGCCAGGGCTTCGACTTCGGGTAAATAGTCATCGGACAATACTTTCTTTCCAACCCAATGCATTGCACACGCTTGATGCAGCTTGCCTACAGCTCAAGGATGGAATAAAAAAAAAAAATGAAAAAGGCCTCTATCTTCCGAGACTGGCAGTAAATAATTTTGAACGTTCAACGAATTTCCGTTCTGTTCCAAAAGAAATCAACATCTGCAACACCGAATTGTCAACTTATTCACGGAGTTTAATTAGAAACAAATTACCTCCGAATTCTTTACCAGTGAATCACTTATACAAGGTTACAAAATAAATTAAATTGTATACAATCAACAAAAGGAAAAAAATGCACGAACATATTTCACTACTTAAGCACAAAAATTTTTTACCCTACTAATATCACATACCAGTTATGTGCACTATAACACACAACCAGTGTTTTGAATTGGTATGTTATTCAATAGCTCGTCTCATTCAGATGTTTCTATAATTACGTGTTCTCGAATACTCAAGAAACGCTTATATAGCGTATTAAATCCGTTTATTTTTGGTGTAATAAAGCACAAAAATAAACGGATTCAATACCATATAAGCGCTTCTTGAGTATTCACGGTCTAGTGTATTTAAAACAACGTTACGTATTCTCGTACATTTCGAATAGAAATGATCAAACCTAACCTTTATTAACTCAAGAGTGCAAAAAAAAAAAAAGAAGTGTTTTGAGGAACTTATTTGCCAGATAAAAGATTTTAGTGCACGCACATGAGGTGGACGTTGGAAAATGTGTTTCCTGTTTCATCTCTATGTTATCAAACTTATTATCTTTATGATAACAAGTGCGAAAACAGAGATGAAACTGGAAAACACATTTTCCAACGTCCAATAAAAATGCATCTCAGTTATAAAGAAAAAAGTAATTAGGTTGGTAATTAAGAAACTACATACATTTTCATTCATCCGCTAGCAAAATGTAATTCTCGTAGACAGGAGCCGATCATTTCAAGTCCTGACAACTCCAATGCGCGCGATGAATGCATATATCGGCATTTCTCAGATCAATTAATTTGAAAAAAAAATACACAGGGTTTTCTAATTGAGTTCTAGCGAATTGGAATAAGTTCACGCTAATATTTGCGCTAAAATCGTATAGCCTAAACAAAGCTATTAGACTGCTTACAGTTTGATACTGAGAAGAATTCTGAAATACAGTGAAGCCTGTCTAGCGAGGTGGTTCTGCGGGAAACTGACCATCTTGACAGGTGACCGCTAAATAGTAGCTCAGAGTTTGCTAAAATATCTCCCCTTCCCACCTGAAAATGAAATAAAAATACTTATCTGCAGCCTACGGTGAAGTGCTTTTTCTTTAATAACGTTATTAGCTAAACATCTCACTAACAGACTGCGGAAAGGGTTCGGAACATACGTAGGTTGTCGCAAATCGGGTACTCCTACCACATGTACCACAGGAGGAAATGGAAGGTAAGGAGATTCCGATCGCAATAGCAGCACTATTGCGGTTGAGCTTTGAAGACCTTCCACCTTACCTCCTCCATCTTCCTTAAAATTCAGTGATGTTTTCTTTTGCCATCCGCAAAAGAAAACATCACTGACTTTCTTTGCCATCTACCACATGTACCACCAGAAGAAATTGAAGGTCAGGACCATCAAGCCAGCTCAAACAATACGGCCGTTTTGTGAGAAAGCTAGGTTCATTGGCATGAGGAGAATGAAGTCCTACGTCTTAATTAGGACAAAAAGATTGAGCATGTGTATTGTACCCTAGATAACAAAAAGCTAAATTCTAAGAACTTGACAGATCTTAGGGAGCACCCACCATTTATGATCACGTGAAGGGTGGTGACAGAAGAAACAATGTTCCATGTTTTTGAACTCAAAGCATTTCCGTTATCTTTCTAGAACTTGCTAAACAAGACTTTTCTACATGTTGGTGACTGCAAAATGCAGGTACAATCTCTAATGCGTTTCAAAAATGGCTGCCCGAGGCCGGTTCTTGCAGGCAGGAGGCTGTCAACTAGAAGTTTCCTATGCATTGTTTCTATCACCAGTCGCAGCAACTGCGCGCTTTGGCAGTGACCGAGGAAGCGAGTGACAGCTAGCACAGGTTTCGCTGTACCTCTAAAACTATTCCAACACGATTTCCTCAAAAATAAAAATATTAAACTTTTACGCTAACGATAATAACGCATAAAAGTTTCGATATCTTCATTTGAAGTGTAAGAAACCTAATCTTACGCCTTTAGTTAAGAGACATTTCAGTCCAATACTGAAATCGCAGTGCTATTTATGGAATCTTCAATGGCTACCTACATTAGAAAGTATCAACGGCAGAATGAGAACGGGGGGGGGGATTACCATAATTTGCCAGCATTTATTTTTCGCCTTCTTGCTTTGGTGTTGCCTTACTTCAGAATTGTTTTACACTCTACTTGTAAACTTTTTTTTTCCGGGGAGAGGGGAGTTTATTGAACTGCCAGCCAGCCTGATTCGGAGGTAAAGGCCTATGTAGGGATTAGACACTGACACTTAAGTTGCACTCTATACAAGTTAACCCCTATGCAATGAAATTAGTTAGTGAAAGTATACGCATAGAATGGGAAAAAAATATTTCTTCGGATAAGTGAGAAAAATTATTCGAAGTATTTAAAAGAATGTCAAACTCGTTCTACGGGAGGGAGGGGGGGGATTAGGTCCACCGCAAAACAAGTGACTGATCACTATCTAAATAACAGCTGCAGAAAAAACTAAATCCTCACGATGGATTAAAAAAAATTAAATGGCTCTTTGCTCCACTGTCGATTTGTGAGAACTTCCGATAGGAAACAAGTCCTTGTTATCTGGTACGCAGGAGAGGAAATCTAGCATCTCCCGCACGTGTGCGTTGATTATCCATGAAACAGGAAATGTGACTGACTGGCGTTTAGCTGAACTTCACAACGGGAAAACCTGGGCAACAGCCATTTCTATAAAAATTGGATACAACATCCACAATTATAAGGAAGGCATAATCACCATAGCAACTATTCAAACACAGCCTCTCCGCTGAACTGTAGTCGGGCAACACACGTACACCTATAAAAGCAAGAAAGTAGGTCCCTTTTACAAGTAATTTTGTTGTACTCTAGCAAATCTGCCCGTGGATAGACTTTCTAATATGCATATATCATACACATGCCACAAATAAGTTTTAACTGAATTTTACTCCAACAACGAAAAACAAAGGTTTTAAAAACTGAAGTAGAAAACCTTCACGTATCATTACGTCAACGAAAAATTCCATTTGATATGTGGATATGTACACACAACAGATTCATTTTTCTGGAATGCAGTTATTAGTACTAAATGGAAATTTAGGCATTTCAAACATATTAAAAAGTAAAACATTAATATTTTTTAATCTAAGTTTATTCACCCTTACTCTAACGATCTATTTAGATATGGTACTTTTATATTGTGCTATACATATAAAATCAAAGGTTTAATTTTTGCTGTCTTCCTCTAAGATGGTACTCCAATCAGTCTATATATTTTTTAAGAATTAACTATCACAATTTTGATCCATAATGGTCATTCTAATTATTTTCACGGTTTTAATCCTGATCAAAGACTAATTATAATTAGGACATACGATTTATCACAGCACAGGGATACAGTACCTCACAAATCAAAAATATCTTTCGGCAACCTTTCCGTATAACGACGAACACCCAGTTAAAACTTATTGCCTGCTGTGCTGCCACAGATAGACTCAGATCATACCTTCCCCTTTTTCTTTTTTGAGTAAAAAAATACTTACTCGTTTAATTTATTAATTTATACTCCCACTAGCAGTAATGTCCGTTCTCCGAACGGTGAATGTACAAAATCATTTTTTGAACATAAAAAATTAAAGGGAAAAATAATTTAAGATCCATAACTGTTTTACGATTTAGTGACGTTAATGCATGTGGTTTGACATAAAACGGCAACAAGCTTTGGCGCCCTTTAGTTTTAAATCTAAGTTTCGTTAAATTCTCCGCTGAACTGTAGTCGGGCAACACGTAATTTTTATAGCATTTCAAGGTTTCTGGCATAATTATCTTTAAACCTATATCAGTATTTTTGAAAGATAAAGCTAAGCCATCTTTTCGAATTTTTTGGTTTTCAGACTTATTTTAGGTGTAGAAGTGGTAGAAAAATTCAAGCAGACAATATTCCAAAGCCGCCATTTTGATTTGTGGAGGGAGGGGGGGGGGGGTGTCAGGGTTTTTTTAGATATACGGACCTAAAGATTATCAACATGCCAATTTTCGGATCTCTAGATCATTTACAAGTGGTCGAACAATTCACGAAAAATTCAACCAGACAATCTTCCAAAGCCGCCATTTTGATTTTCGGACTTTTCAAGGTATATGAACCTTAATGTATCAGCATGCCAATTTTCAGACATCTGGGTCATTTAGAAGCGGTCGAAGAATTCGCGGACTGAACAAAAAAAACAAAAACTCATTTTTTTCCAATTTTCCCCACTTTGCTTTATACATATATAGATACAGTGGCAAACGTCGATTTAAATGTGGCCGCAGCACCGATATTTCCAATGGATTCTTTCTGCAGGATGACTTCAGCAAGTTTTCAAATGGTTATTTCGTCAAGCCTCAAAGATTTAGGGGCATATCTGAGCTTTTAACTGCTTTTGACATTCAAAAAGTTAGAGTTTATTTCATTGTGGAAATTGTTTTTCCTAGTCTAATAACACTAAAAATTAGCTAGATTCCGGTTTCAACAGCGCAGGAAGACAGTTAAGCCATAAAAAGTGTAGCACTGTAGAAGATACAAGATTGGGGGGAAGGTCATGAAAACGTTAAAGGGGAGGGGGTAAACGAAACTAAAATTAAACTAGCGCGAACACATACAATCGGAGTTAAACTAGCACAATGTTACTCAAAGTGTTCCTCAGAAATCCTGCTCAAGGGAATAAAAAAATTCCCTGTGAAAGGGAAATTAAATTGCTTTCGCTGGAATGGTGTCTGCAGCAATTGAGAAAGAAATACTTCATGTTTGAATACCAGTACACAACTCACTAAAAGGCAACACTGATTATCCTCAAAAATAGGAGTTATCCCCACCCATAGTGGGTGGGGCTGAAAGTAATAAATCGAAAATCAGTTTTCCCATTTATTACAAAGCTATTTCAGGTTATTAGCAAAATATAGAAAAATCAAATGATTGATTTGCACCCCCCCTTTTACCTTAACGAATTATGGAGTGATCTAAAATCCTATCCTTTAGCTCTTTTTTTTAGTTATCACTGCGACCTGCCTCCAATTCCTTTGTTTCCCAGAGGATACTATACTTAACATCCAACAAAATTTCAGAACTCATATTTGGTTTTAATCATGGCCATCAAATGCGACCCAAACTCATAACTTTAGCACGTCTTTTGAAGAAAACAACGTGCTTGTTTATCACTGTCAGTTTATCTGCGTACACCAAATCCCTGCACCTCTTAGGCTGCTTTGTAAAATTCTTTTACCATTTGTAACCCTCAAATGTGTGAGAACGATGATTCTCGTTTTTTTATCTCTTTCCGATGAATTAATTTCGCTGATAGAGGGCGTCAATGCAGATGCTATCCAATTCAAAATACATTTTACTCAGTATTGTTTCAAATTATCAGATTGAAATTTTTTTCCTTCGATGCCATTTAAAAACTAAGACTTGTTTGGGTAGATACTTTTCTTATTCAAATAACGCACAGTTTTCCCGCTAGAGGGAGAAAGTGTAGATTGTGTTTTCCAAAATATTTCCGCTTCTAAAAGTCCGCTTTGAAAATTCGAGTCGGATCGAATTCGTGGTTGGAAATGTTTTGAATTTCCGATTTTTCATAACTAATCGTTTTTGTCACTACGCTGTAAAAAAAAAAGTGGGGCTAAATTCATAGAAATCCATGAAAATTGAAGATGGTAGCAATGTCTTGAATGATTCTCCGACTATCCTCATGCACCAGTTCCCTAATTTTTTGTCCACATTTTCCGGGGTTTTGCTCGTGGACGGTCGCACTGACCTCTCGCCGTCTTTCAGTGCCGTTCTGCCGCTCTTGAAGCGCGAGTGCCACTCAAAATACCTCGCATGACTCATTGCTATAAGCCTGCCGCCATATTTCATGCGTCTCCGTTCCCGAGTTGAACGCAGAATTTGATGTTCGCTGCTCTAGTTTGCAGTCCATACCGAAATCGCAGCTGTGTTCTGCACATGGTCACCAAATATCGTGTAGCACAGCTCCCGATGTTCACAGAACGACGCCACTCTGCAGAATGACTTATGAAGGTCACTGCCCTCGACCGCTGCTCGCGCATCCGCGTACTGCCATCTCTTGACGCGCTACGTACTTAGTCTCGGAACTTCCTGATCGAACTACGTAAACATTCAGGGCTCTGAAGTGTTTTTTCTTTTTTTATTGGAGGTTTAACGACCACCGTGAGCAACTCAATGGGCTATTTTAGGGTCACTGGTTCCAGGGAAGGGAGAGAGCCAGTGCCGTAAGACAAACAACATCCATGCCTAACCGGGATTCGAACCCGGACCCTTTACGGACGAATGATCATAGGCCAGCGCCTTAGACCACTGCGCCACCGGGGCGGCACCTCTGAAGTGTTCACGCAGTGTTGTACTATAACTGTGTATTTTAGTAGTTTGAAATGATTTTCAAGTCAGTCTAAGAAAGTTTGATTTTTTTTTTTTCTTTTTAAATGGCCCCAATATCTAAATTAATGCGTTTATTTTGTAGAATTCTAATAAATCCACAGGTTTTGGTAAATAAAATTCGTTGTAAATTTAGAGATAAAATTTTCCACTCTAGCTTCAGCAGAAAAAAAAAAAAGGTTCAGAAGCAGAAAGAGATTGATCATAAAAAGCAATGGGTGAGCTTTGTTTTGTTTTTTATTATTATTGTCTGGCACCATTAGTAATTGGGAGCAGGGAAAGTCACCGTGTGGGGTAGACTTTGAAGCGTGTGTCCTCCACATTTTTTTTTTTTTTTAGACGGGAGCTACCGCCACCCTAAGATGTGCTTCTGGATCCGTCACTGGCTGACAAACACAAAAGGTACATGCAATAAGGCTCTAATTCTTTTCTGTTCAGACTGCGGTTTAACAAGGGTGTTTTAGCACGCTTTGGAAACATTTGGCGCTATTTAGGGTATGGGCGGATAGCGGACGGCGAGGTAGAGGTTCATCGAGGTAATTCTCAGTGTGCAGGTGTTCAAGAAAATCCATTACAGACTAAAAAGCAAGAATGGCAATTTAAGGAGGGGCCATTTAAAGAGATGCGACTTAAATTCGCAAAGGGATCACTTTATTAGGTTTTAATGGTGGCAACAGACAGATGTTGCTTTGCTACGGCGACCACCGTATTAGAAAACAAAGAAACAGAAATAGCCGCATAATTAAACCAACCGTCAGCTCCGGTCATAGAAGACAGTGTCATCACTCAGACTTGGGAGCCCTTTGTTGTGTTCAAGGCCTTTGCAAACAGCACTTTTCAGTCTCATGATTCCCCCTAGCACGCATTAAAAAAAAGGAAAAACAATTTCCATCACATGTAACGCTATCCACCATAGCATACTACCCAATATTCTGTGGCACCATCATAAACTCATCCTAATAAAATACCCAAATAACCAGCATATCCTAAATTTGCAATGACGTCCTTTTTGATGGCAAAAATATGAAGGAAATATGACAATGTGGCAGAAAGTAAATCGCTTTAACAAAGCTCTTTCTATTACAAGATTTCAAGCTTTTAAACGTACCTCTAGTCAGAACCAAACATTTTACGAAGTATGGAAAATATACTTGGAAACTCCATAGTTCCACAACATGCGAAACTTTCTCAAAGGGAAATAAAATAAACATGTGACTAAAAATAACTATGGCTCATGCACTTCAACGAACCGAGCCCTTTGCACGGCCGTCGCTTCAATTTCGGAAGCTCAGTTACAATGATATACGCTGGAAGAATGGAGGTCAGCTAAGCCACCGTATGGTAAAGAAAATAAAATAAAGAGATTTCAGCATCTAACGAAACATGAAATTTTCTTCAAAACAATCAAAAATACATATTAAAAGCAATCAAACGGGTAAACAGTAACACATGTAAAAAGCGTATGTCAAAAATTTTCTGAATAGAGCTTTTTGAATAAGATATTTGCCATTTCCAAATTACGATTTTTATCTACTCTCAGAATATAATTAATGTCATACATATTCACTAGGAAACAACTGTCAGAATTTTCGAAAGTGCTCTGAAGAAAGTTTTTGTAAAAGAAGCTTCTTTTGTCCCCCCAGCTAACAAACTTTTGATCGGCGGAATAAATTTTCAGCTAATATATCACCCCTCTATAGCTCCTGCGATGAGTCATGGATTATGCAATTTAAGAATGCATTTCAAGAATTATACAATTTTACGTATTTTAAGAAAAAGTAATGTTCAATACAAGATTTGTGTGATAAAGAAAAAGTTGAAATTATGCAATAATTCCAGATTATAAATGTTGATTTTCAAAGGAAGTTTTACATTTTTGCTTTAAAAGTGGCAAAATCTACGAGTTAATCACACTAGACTCAGAATAGTACAATTGTACCAGTGATCCGAATTTCTTGGTATAGAATAGAAACCGAAAGTGTCCAAACTTTCGCACATCAACCAGATGGCTTTCTCAAGGAAGGTACACACACACACAAAAAAAAAAAACTGCTGTTCTTCAGAAAGCCATCTGGTTGATATGTGAAAACTTGGAAACTGATTTCTATTCTTCGCCCTGAAATTCGGAACACTAGTACAATTGTACTATTTTGAATATAGCTGGTGTATACACTGAAGAGCAATTGAATTAGAGACAGCTGGCGTTATGCAAATATGGCGCTGTGGGCGGCCCTGTAAACGGAAACGACATGACGTTTGCAGCGATCCGACAATATAAGGAGTGATGCGACGGGAATCAGTAAGAGTCGGATGCAGTATGGGTAAGACGAAGGATCTAAGCTCATTTGATCGCGGGAAAATTGTCGGGGCCCGACGAATGGGTCACTCCATCTCGGAAGTCGTGCAGGCACTGGGATTTTCACGAGCCACTGTCACGGGTGCACCGTGAGTACATCGAATCCGGTAAAACCATCCCTGCAAGGGCCAACTGCCGTGGACAACAGCGTGTGGATGAGCGGGGTCATCGTCCGCTAGCTCGCATTGTAACAGCGGATAGACGGGCCACAGTGCAAGAATCACTCTGCAATTTAACGCTGGTGCACAAAAACGTGTAAGCAGCCACACCATCTAGAACCATCTCCTCGCTATGGTGTACAGAAGCCATCGTCCCACGAGGGTACCGCTGCTGACCGCACATCACAGGGTGCAAAGTTGGCATGGGCGCGGGAACATCGCCACTGGACCCTAGACATGTGGGAAAATGTTGCCTGGACTGATGAGTCGAGATTCACATTGGTACATGCAGATTATAGGATACTAGTACGGCGCAAACCACATTAAGCGATGGATCCTTCTTGCCAGCAGGGTACTCTTCAAGCTGGTGGGGGTGGCATTGTCGTCTGGAGACTGTTTACGTGGACTGAAATGGACCCCTGGTACGTGTGACATCGTCCCTCACAAGTCAACATTACCGGGATATCCTGGACGACCATTTGCTCCCGTTTGTGCGTCTTCAACATCGCACTGGGGACCTCATCCTCCAACAAGACAATGCACCGTGCCATCGCTCCCGAATTGTATCCGAATGGTTGGATGAACATTCCACCGACGTGACCTCGCTTCCTTTGCCAGCTAGGTCACCTGACCTTTTTTTTTTGTTTTTATTGGAGGTTTAACGACCACCGTGAGCAACTCAATGGGCTATATAAGCAGTCGCCCGTCCCTAATTTAGGGTCACTGGTTCCAGGGAAGGGAGAGAGCCAGTGCCATAAGACAAACAACATCCATGCCTCACCGGGATTCGAACCCGGACCCTTTTCGGACGAATGATCAGAGGCCGACGCCTTAGACCACTGCGCCACCGGGTCGGCTCACCTGACCTTAATCCCATCGAGCACATATGGGATGTCATCGAGAGATGTTCGAGGCTCTGACCCCCTCCATCAAATCTTCGTGAACTGTGGGAGCTTGTTCAGGGGTCGTGGATCCGTATGGCTTCAAAACACTTCCGGTGTCTTGTCGAGTCCATGCCGAGACGAATCGCCGCCGTTATCTAATTCAATTGCTCTTCAGTGTAGTTCCTTGCTGCTAATTTGTTTAATCATCCTGGAGTTCTTGAACGATTTCTCGTGATTTATTAATCCGCTTAGATTTTCACATTGCACGTGAAAAAAAAAAAAAAAAAACGCTGAATAATTTTCCAACTAGTTATTGATATTAGATTTCGTAACCACTTCTAGCCGGAGACGAGAGATATTAAGTTGATCTTTCGTAATAATCTGTTAATAAGCTTATGGAACTGCCTCTTATCTACATAATCATACCTATTAAAAAAAGAAATAATGAAATCCCCGTATTTAACGAGGGAGCGAAAAAGCTAAGATGATCACTTTTAACAAGCAAAGTAACAAAAATTGAATGAAATTCTATATTTATCGAGGCAGAGAATCTGTTACGCGCTGTTCTGGAATGGAGAAATAGAAATGGGGCATACAGGACAAAATGGCAACAGTGCTGGGGAATTCTTATGCGCTAACTGAAAAATGCCGATAAAAAGCAACATGGAGGAAGTACTGAAATGCTCAACAAACAAGTTGTGCAAGAGACTGCCACTTACTCCAAGGGGTTGTGCATTAGGAACATCGCGCCAGTAGAGTTAAAAACAGGAGACCTACTCTATGCAAAATAAGAATGGGCGGGGTTCACGCACGCGTAAGTTGATTTCTGGGCGACGATCGCAGAGAAAGGTAGGAAAATAATAGAATAGGGATGTAGACGAAGGGGAAACAGAAGATAATTCCTGTAATTGTGTCCATTGCACTGGTGAGTGAAAAGTGCAATTTTTTGTGAAAAGTCGAAGGATCGGTGAGGCTTTTTTGTTTTAGTTCTGTGTGTGTAAACTGCGATCAAGTCTCGTGTGGCCGTCCAGTGAGATCCTACACTTTTATGAGTGACAAAATGTCTAAAAGAAAAATGTTATCGTAAACGACAAAGTAACCATCACTCGTGTATGATTCGCAAACCCCCAGTTCAGGAAAAATTATAAATATGTACGCATATGTTCATTTCCACGTGACATTTCTTTGTATGCTCCGTTTTGGCGTGGAGCGGGCAAAATAAGCATGTTTTGAAACTGTTGGTGTCTAATACACGAGATTAGCCGCATTACCGTCGGTTTAGAACATAAGTATGCCTAAGTATTTGAAGTCAGTGCCTGTCTTGTGTAGCAACGGGATTATTTGAAGGGTGCGTTAAATTAGAAAAAAAAAAAACAACAACAAGCTTCAGGGAGTTTAGCAGGTAGCTCCACCCAGGTGAGGATTAACGCAAAAACCCGATTAAGTGGGAGTGGAGTGTTTCGTAAGTTTTTAAGAGATAAGGGACACGCTTTGGGAGGGAGGGAGAGAGACGGGACCTTGGTTTTTCTGTGAGAGGTCAGGTCGTGAAAATTAGCGCTGGAGCGAACGAAATGTTTTTTGGAGAGCGTCGCTGGTATTGTGTCGGGTAGTTGTGGCGTCGGTTTACGGGAAGCACTAGTTCCGATGTAGGGTCCATGTGGCGCTGACTAAGACCAAGTCAATCAAACATTCTATTAACCTGCCCTTCGTTAAGTCCCAAGCCATATAATAAGGTTCAGTGAATTTTTTTTTTTTTGTTATTGTTACAGAATGCCCGAATTTCATATTTTCTCAAGCGCATGATTCTATGGAACGAATCAACAACAATGTTACGACTCGAGAGCTTGAAAATGGTGAACAAAAATGTTGCAATATACCAAACACATGGTCTTTTTTTCTTCCCCATGGAAAAAAAAATAAATAATAATGATGAGTTAAGTCGTCAGAAACTGCTGAGGTGAGTGAAAAAAGCGAAGAGAACACTCGGCACCGTAGTACGCAACAGCCGCTGCTTGTGCGCACAAGTTCCAACGTTTTTCTCGAAACAACAGTCAACGACAATGACGAGGTATTTACTGCAGGAGTTATTCGGCGAAAAACTTACTAAATACACTGTAAAAAAAGTGGTGCGAATTTACGGAAACATTTTGAAAATATCGTGCAATAAACCTGCCGGTACGTGTCCGTCTTTTGACGGAATTTCCAGTTTTTTAACTTCGGTATTTTCACAGATTTTCCGTCGTCAGTGATTGTCTATTTCAGAAAAATCCGTTTCAAGTTTTTCCGTATTTAGACTGAAATTTCGCCAAATCCAATAAGCTGAATATTTCAGCCCTTACGCAAGAAAATCCTTTTGCGCCGGCAGTGAGGATTCTTTAATTGGGGGTTTAACGACCACCGTGAGCAACTTAATGGGCTATCGCCCGTCCCTAATTTAGGGTCACTGGTTCCAGGGAAGGGAGAGAGCCAGTGCCGTAAGCAGTGAGGATCGAGACCGGGTCTTTTAGGTTGAAGCCGCACGTCTTAACCATTGAGCCAGAATGCCACAGGAACCAGGCTTACGTTCAAAGTAAAACTGAATTGCGCGATGGTGATTTTTTTCAGTAATGCGAGTGATTTGGTCATTTTATTTTCTATTGGAGCTTATTTTTTTTTTTAATACGTTCCTAATAATTTCATTTTTTCTGCACGAGATCTTATTACAAATTTGGAGTTTGAGATCTTCTTACAACTGACAAGTTTCAACTATTTTTAAGAGAAGGTAGCAATGTACTGCTTTATAATATAATTTCAAAAAACTTCTAAATATAAAATTTGATCTAGATAGCTATACAACTTTTGTCTTAATAGACTGATACGTAGACATCGTACAGTCACCTGTACAATAAATTAAGTACCCGGTTTCTTACGGTAACCCAATATATATAGCTGATGCACAAAATGTGGGGAAAAGGCGAATATCCTGTGACACAGTAACAAAAATTCATGCGATATACTATCCACAATATCCGATCTCGTTACAAAACTTCAAAATCAAATACTTTCACAGACTATGGATATTTAACAGTTAATCAAAACCCCCAAGTATTCCCGTGAATCACTCCTATTACTGGAAAATTTTCGTCATATAGTTACGGAAAAAGTGAGAACGGAGTTTTTCCGTTAACATAAGGAATTGCGGAAAGGTTTCTAAAAATTCAGAATTTTCCGTTAACACCTTGAAAACTAATTTACCGTCAATATAAGAAATTGTGGAAAGGTTTCTGAAAATTCTGAATTTTTCTGGCGTAGGAGAAATCCATGAAATTTAGTTTTTTCAGTCATTTCATGAAAAAAGTATCAAACATGCTTCGTCAATTCACGAAAGAAATTACAGAAAGTGGCTAGTGAATTTCAGAAAAAATTTTAGTGTATAAAACAAAAACGAACATTTTTTTTTTTTTGTTTCCACATGTCTGTTTCAGGATTCGCTGCTGCTATGTACTCATCATGTAAGTGCTTATCGTAATTCAGACTCGGTAATTAATTATATCTTTCAAGCATATCTAATTGTTATGGATATATTAGCGTATTATGCAATCACTTATGCATATTTTTACACGATGGGATTTTTCACATCAAAAAGGATTTAACGAAGATTCCCGTCGTTCCCGAGCTCCTCGTTATAAGCGAGTTCTGTTGTATGTATATACAATTTAAGAAGAAATATAGGTCAGACCAATTTAAGTACCAACACAAGTGCACTTACGAGGAAGGCAATATACCAGTACATTGATGCTATCTTTCACGTCGGAGATAAAACTTCTAAACTGTACGGGAGCGTATTTGCTAATTTGGTAGGTTTACACAAAACTCCAGTTTTTTTTTTTTTTTTTTTAACTGAAACTAAGCCACCAGTGAACGGTAGGCTTCACTTAAGCTTCTGAATGCATCAATAATTACCAGGAAAGACTACCAACCACATGACTAGCTTTCGATGGATTATATTCCTTAAGCACAAGCAGGAACAGTTTATAAACACACGAACAAGAACGTGAACGTCAAGTTACCCATTATTGTAGGCATGTTTGAGCTAGCATTACAAAACCACTTTTTACAAAGAGTACAACCTTGAGTGGGAAACTGAGATCCAAAAAGTCAGATTTCGCACTCTGTTATATTTGCCAGCCAGACAACACGAAAGACTTGCACGTCAATCCCTTCTGCCTGAGCAAACACACATTCGTGCATGAAGCTTAAACTTCCTGGGGCAACAGGAGAGATTCTTGATACGAGCCATAAAATTGCGTTCTTAAATTGCAAGAAGAAAGAACCGACGACACAGCGGCCTCGTCTGCTTTCTAACATTTGGTGAAACGCCGCTGTGACTCTGCACAGAAAAATAGTTTTCGTTTGTGATACGTGTATCTGTTTCTTAGAATGATCATTCCCGGATCTTTAATTTTCGGGCTGATCGATAGAAGTATGTACAACGGACTGATAGTGCCCCCCCCCCCCCAGCACGGATGTTTAAGTTCTCCGAATTCATCAGCACTTAAATCACGTCCCACTAACATTTCAATACAAGTTTTTATGCACATACATTTCTCTATACACATTTTATAGGAGGCAGTCAAGTGAAAATTACCATTTACTGTAGTTGAAATATCGAATGGAAAATTACATTTATTTTGATTGGCTGCAAGGAAACAGTGTAGTGGTTACACACAACTGTGGATTTTTTTTTTGGGGGGGGGGGGGGTAACTACCACCGTGAGCAACCCGATGGTTATAAGCAGTCACCGGTCCCTAATTTATGGTCACTGGTTACAAGAAATGGAGAGAGCTAGTTCCACAAGAGACAGACCACGCTGTAAGGTGACTGAGTCTGGCCCCACTAATCATCTCCATGTAGTAATATTTTCTGTAATTATTTCTCACTTCAAAGGCAATGTAATGTAAATTCAAACGCACGTGTTGGCACGTGGCACCATTTCCGTGGTAAGCTGGATTATGCAACCGAACGAAGCACGTGACTAACAAGATCCGTTGAACGCGACCGGGTCTGATGTATAGGTCAAAGGTCACCACTTCCGGTGAACTGCTAGGATTTTCACAGGCGGAAAGGGGGGGGGGATATTAGGAATATAAAAAGGAAGGACACGTTCGCTAAGGGGTTTTTTTTACGTGTTTCACCTTCCACGAGTTGAACGTCGTGTGTTAAAGCAGAGTGTCGGTTAGACCTCTCGGGGTTTTTCGTTTTTCACTGACTGAGGAGTCAGGGTTTTTTGGCGATAAGAGATCGGCCGAGGTTTTAGAGGAAACGACTCAAGTCCACGTGGCGAAGGGTCTTTCGGGAGATCAGTGAAGTGTTCGCTAGTTGGAAACCTGTTGACACGTGGAGATAGCCAATCGAACGAAACTCATTCTTTCAACTATTAAAATTTGTTTCGTCTAACCAAGGATTTGTATTTGTATACAAATATAATTTTACCCAGTATTTGTATCCAAATATAACTGCTTCGTGAAACATAAACAGGGTTGTTTTTTTTGTTGTTTTGTTTTTTTATTGAAAGTTTAACGACCACCGTGAGCAAATCAATGGGCTATAAGCAGTCACTCGTCCTTAATTTAGGGCCACTGGTTCCAGGGAAGAAAAGGATCCAGTGCCGTAAGACAAACACACCATCCATGCCTCACCTGGATTCGAACTCTGACACTTCACGGACGAATGGACATAAGGCAGCGCTTAGACCACTACGCCACCGGGTCGACAATAAGCAGTTTAATTACAGCATTATAAAAAACTTTATAAAATACGTCGCAACATCAAATTATTTTCGGAGATCAAAGTATTTGTGAATATACAGTGGAGCCCACTTATAACGAGCAGCTTGGGACAGATATCCCCGTTAAAGCCAGGGGCTAGGCTAAATTCGTTTTGGGGTGAAAAAATCCTCTAGGTAAAAATTATGCATATAAGGACGTTTATACTCTTATTATAAACATACATATAGCATTGCAACATTTTTTTTTCATTTTCCAGCTCTCTAATGCTGGCTATCCTTTCGTTTACGGAAAACAGTTCTCTTAGAAACCGTCACACAAGTTCAAGATTTTCTAATCTACAGTTACGCGAGGCTGACTCTTGTCTAATTCCACACATGAAGCAGCACCGATCCTTCCAATGAAACGCTCATTTAAAATGTGAAAGGAGCAATGTACAATTCCAGGAAGACTTGACCGTAGGAACAGTGTACTGTTCCTACGGTCAAGTTTGGAGCTGGCAGTGTACTCTAGTGGGAGGTGTTTTTCGTGGTATGGTCCCGGCCCATTGGTTATCCTGGACAAATCTGTTTGTCTTCCACCCACTATTTGGGATTGAGTGGAAATCATACGAGACAAAACTAAAACTATTTTAATTCGATATAAATATACAGTATAAGCTGTGCACTATTTGCGGTGTACCTTTCCGTCGCTTTACGAAAGTTCTAAATTGCATGCCTCCTGGGCCCCTCGTAATGTACTATACTAGCCATGGGCCCCTAGGGTAGTATAGTCCTATTTAGACCCCCTTAATCCGGCTATGTCCCTGTGTATTTGTCTTGAAGAAACTGCTGCAGAGAGCAAATCAATAGACTGCAAATTTACACACGTTCAAAACACTAATATACACTATTTACTAAAGTCACCGGACACCCCTTCAAAAACAAATTAATGGATCCGCTGCGTTGTTAAGATGCACGGTACAGCTGCAAACGGTATAAAAACAAGCCTGCAGCTGACCGCGATCAAATCGCACTGTGAGGTTGAGTGAAAATGTCGCGGCGGGAGAGTACTGACTTTGAGAAAGGAAGTATTGTTGGGTGTTGTATTAGTGGGTTGTCTATAAGAGAAACAGAGGCGTTGAAACATACCCAAGTCAACTGGTTTTGGATGTACTGAATAAGTGGAAGACACATGGCGTGCTTGAAGCAGCAAAACATACCGGGAGACCAAAGAAAATTAGTGATAGCGGGCGTCGAAGCCTCAGGAGAGTCGCTACAGCTATAAATCGACGGAGAACTGCACAAGACCTCAGTGTACAGGTGAGTAAAAATACTGGAACCTCGGTATGTACACGTACCATTCTTAGAGAATTTCATTCGTTCGGTTACCGTGGTCGTGCGGCTGCTCATAAGCCTTTCACATCCACTCGGAATGCTACTAGTCGTTTAGCATGGTGTAAAGAACATTTATCGTGGACCGTAGATCAATGGAAACTGGTCCTATGGACTGATGAATCCCGATACACGATCCATCAGTCTGATGGCAGTGTGTCGGTATGGTAGCAGCTGGGGGAACGCTATTTACCACAGTGTACTGTTTCTACTGTCAAGTTTGGAGCTGGCAGTGTACTCGTGTGAGGGTGTTTTTCGTGGTATGGTCCCGTCTCGTTGGTTATCTTGGACAAACCTGTTAACCAGCACGTCTACCTCGATATTCTGGACAATTATGCTCTACCAACTGTGGCAATACTATGGACCGAGCCATGTAATTACCAGCAGGATAATGCATCGAGCCATAAAGCAATTACTGTTACGGCGTGGTTTGACTATAATTCCGTATCGTGTGTGGAGTGGCCTGCACAGAGCCCTGAACTTAATCCCATAGAGCCCCTATGGGATGAATTAGAACGCCGCATGAGAAGTTTGGAACCAAGTCCTACTACTAAGCAACAGTTAGCGGCAGTATTATGTACTGAATGAAAGCGCATACCTATTGTGTTCCAAAATCTTGTCGAAAGCATGTGAAGTTTGGTTTTTCTTGATAGCTATAATAGCTTTGTCTTCTGATATATTCCCCCGATTATATTCCTCACTCAGTTTTAATACTTTTCTGATTTTTTTTTTCGGTAAAAGGCCAAACAGCGACTTCGTTCTTAAGAATTTTTCCTAGTAAAATGCAGGTTCTTATTCCTAACAGCTTTTTTTTTTTTTTTTTTTTTTATTGGAGGTTTAACGACCACCGTGAGCAACTCAATGGGCTATAAGCAGTCGCCCGTCCCTAATTTAGGGTCACTGGTTCCAGGGAAGGGAGAGAGCCAGTGCCGTAAGACAAACACAACATCCATGCCTGACCGGGATTCGAACCCGGACCCCTTACGGACGAATGATCAGAGGCCAGCGCCTTAGACCACTGCGCCACCGGGGCGGCCCTAACAGCTTCAAAGTCTGTCATTAGATTAAGCAACCCCCTCCCCTTCCTCCTATTTTTAAAAAGCGAAATTAAATTTCGAAATCGGTAGTACTTCATGGAATCGGCGCCAGTTTCGTCACCAAAAAATGTTCACGGCAGAGTGAAAATGGCAGCACAATTTTCTAAATTTAATTTCGCTTAAAATTCATTTTTCCATTTGTTAAAACCAAAATTGAAGCTCAAAGAACGGTACTACCCATCAATTTGCAAAGAAAATGGTTTTACGGGTAACAAAAGACGGCAACGGAGAAGTCAGATTTTGCACTTTCTTTTCAAACAAAATGGGGAAAGCTTGCTCTTTTTGCTGCTTGGTATAGCAAGAAGCGGATTGAGGAATGAAAAGTGAATTTTTAAATTTCATTTAACTGTCTCATTTGTGCTAGAAGGTAAGAAATCTAGCCATTTCAGTGCTGCATTCTCAATCGTAACATGCTTTGTCATCATTGGAACATCTAATGTTCTAATAATTATTTACTATTCTATTAATGTTTCTTTAAATTATCGTATTGCGTTGTCGTGGTTCGCGCGTCGATGCAGATACTTCGAAACAAGTTCTCCGTTTCGATTGTTGTGTACGCAAATACATATTTTTAATACAACTGACAACCGGCTTCTTATTCATAAGACATAGCTGACGGGGAATGAATGACTTCAAGAATAACATCTTCACGCACGAAGAAGTAGTGAATAACTTACCCGTCCTCGAAATGACCTCGTCCACTGAAAATTCTTCTGTATGTAAATATCGTACCTAAGCTAAGTATTGATATTTTACTTATTCAAAGTTCAGTCTCACGAATTTCTATTCAAACTGCTTTACAATTCGAAAAGAAGAAACCTCCACTGCCTTGGCGGTCTAAATCCTATAAATGAATCGAACTCGCTTGTTAAGGTGAGAAGGATTTTCACGCAAGCTCCAGATGTGTGCTCACTACAGAAGTTCTCATCTTAGGTTTTGTTCTCCTGTTAAGTCTGCAATCATATGATTTTGGCTAAATGGTTAGAAAAAACAATTCTTACGGACGGGGTTGGGGATGAAAATTATCTACCTTTAATCATCCACCATTAATTTAATTGGAAAATTTAGATTTCGCTAAATCACAAACGGGCAATTTTTCATGTCTTGCGTTATGTATGTACTCTATATTATACTGTGATTTAATAATTATAATTGTTCTAAATTTCATATTTTACTCATTACTTATATGCCATAGGCTAACTGAAAGAAAAAAAGGCGAAAGCTCGTTCACGGGCACATTTAGGTAAAAACGTTTTAAAGTACTTATTTATGAAACGTGCAGCAAAGATGTATTAGTTTTCAGATGTATTTTCGGTAACCATACGTTTAATTACTTAAAAAGGAGAGAAAAGAAAAAAAGTCCCCCAATCCCGAACTTTTATCTAGTCACGCAAAGAAAAAGGTTGCCGATGACACAGGTCGCTTGATCCGGTAACACCGGAAACAAGCTGATTGATGATGTCATTACTGGATTGTCGATTGTTGGCAAACATCGACGTCGTTTATCTGTGGCATTCCGAACATCAACTCTTTTGACAGAAGAATGCAAGGTACAGGAAGCACACACACACACACACACACACACACACACACACACACCAGATATACATATATACTACGGCAGTTTCCAAGTAAATTGGCTGAATGCTCGTCGTACGCAACGGGATGGATGCAGACAACTCCCTATTGAACTACTACCAAAAAATTAAGTCCACGACCAATGGCATCACTCTGAAAGGTACCCATCGTAAACCTCTTAGCTCAAAAGTAAACAAACCATACAAGAGATTGCGAGATAATATTCAGAATCATGCTTATCGAGCGAAAAAGTGAATCCTCCGAATAACGGTCATTACTTGGACCTGGAAAAACTGACCGTTGTTGGGAGGTTAGGTTTAAGTTAATACACTGGCGTGCAAAAATTAAGGACGAGACGGTTTTTCGAATGTAACGTCGTGCAGAAGTGCTTCCACATCGACTGAAATCATACCATAAGATCCCCAAGATGTAAGAATATGGGACAAGTGAGCAAAACCGTCCAAACAAGGAATCCAAAGGATACAAAGGCACTTTATTGAAAAGGTAGCTTCGAGCACAACTGGACAGAAGACAAACTTCCATGCGACAGGCGGGTGAAAAGAAAAATCCAGTCTTTAGTAGGGGATATGATCACCCCTGACTGCGTTGCAGGATTTACAACGTCTGTCCATGCTGAGGACCAGGTTGTCAAGGAGCTGTCGAGGCATCGCGGCCCATTCCTCTTGTAGCGCCAATCGCAGCTGCGGAATCGTTACAGGCGGCTGGTGACGTGCTGCCAAGCTTCTCCCGAGAAGGTCCCACACGTGTTCGATTGGATTTAGGTCCGGGTACCTTGTGGGCCAATCCATACGTTGAATATCTTTAATCTCCAACAGCTCTGCGACAGCCACTGTACGATGAGGTGTACCGTTGTCGTCCATGAAGAGGAACTCAGGACCCACAGCACCTCTAAACAGACACACGTGAGGCAGGAGAACTTCTGTACAATAGCGGACACCAGCGACAACGTCCTTGGAAGATGTGGAGGTCAGTACGATTACCAAGTATGATACCGCCCCAAACGAGAACTCCGCCACCTCCAAAACGGTCCCTTTCGATGATGTTGGAGGTGTGATTCCGTGTTCCCTGCTCTCTCCAAATGTGTATACGTCCAGAATCGCTAGTCAGACTAAATCGGCTCTCATCCGTAAAGAGAACTCTACCCCATTGCTGATGTGTCCAGTTCTTGTGTTCCTGGCACCACAGAAACCGCAGTCTCCGATGAGCAGGCGTTAATGGCACACACCGTACTACTCGTCGAGCAAATAGACCACCTTTGTGCAGCCTCCTGACCACGGTAAAACGCGATAACGGACGTCGAATTGTCTGTTGCATGTACCTTGCGATTTCTCCCGCTGTCTGCCGTCTGTAGAATATACCGGTCCTCCTCCGCCGCCGTGGCTGCTCGTGAACGACCACTGCTAAACTCTCGGACAGCTGTTCCTGTCGTTTGAAATGCTCTCCAAGCTCGTGAAACGACGCTGTGAGCGATCCCGAACTCCAGGGCTACACTAGTCACACTTCGACCTTCTTCCAACTTCCCAATGACGCGACCTCGGGTAAAGTCATCCAGATGTCGTCTACTGGATTGCCTGTTGGCCATATCATCACACGGTGGCAGCAACTCGCCGTCGTTCAAACCGATGTACACCGTGCAATAGCATTCACCGAATTGCTGAGCGTACACCGCCCGTGCTTTATACCCTTCCGACACTACCCCCCCCCCCCGTCATGCTGCAAATATGCGCATGCCCTACTTTACCGGACCCTAGTCTATCTCCTGAGTGGTCTTTTTTCGGTCCGTTCTGCCTGATCGTTCCGCTGTTATGCTAATTTCTCCCCTTCGTCCTTAATTTTTGCACACCAGTGTATTACTAGTCCTTTGCGTTAGTACGAAAGGAAAATATGCGTAGGACTCGTGCGCTAGAGTGCATTTGCAGTGCTTCCTGCAAATGCAGAATGAAACTCAGTACAGTGTAAACATTCTCTGAAATTCACGAGCACTTTTAGTTTTCTTTCGTGAATTAACGTAGCATATTTCTGATACAACCTTTTCCGTGAAATGACAAAAAGAAACCTGAATTTCACGGATTTTTCGTATCACGGAAAAATTCTGAATTTTCAGAAACCTTTTCCGCAATTCCTTTTGTATATTAACGGGAAAAACTCCGTTCTCACTTTATCCGTATCTGAATGACGAGAAATTACCGGTAATATTGACTTCAGCAGACAAACAAATGTTGGACTGCTTAACTATAGTTATGTTTTAGCAAGTATTACTTATCCCATGCTATAACTTAAATTTAGTTTTATCGATGTGCAAATTTTCATTCTTGGGAATACAACAATTGCGAAAAAAAATATGTAAAGAAGTTTTACCGTTGGAAACATAATGCAGATATTTTAGGTGGAACCACCTAAACAGAACGAATTTGGAAATATACGTGTGACCTCACCTGGCCTCAAAGCAATTGCGCTTAGATGTGTATAAGGCTTTATTGTTCAATGTTACGGAGAGATCTATCAATATGCGAGAAACGTTTAATGGTAAACTTTAATCATTGGAAAATTTGTGAAGTAGGTTTCAAATACGCTAACTTTTAATTCAAAATTAGACCCCTCCCAAACTATTTTAATTGCAATTTTTTCAAGGAACACTTAACATCCTGTGGAACCATCAGCGCTCCTCAAAACACGCTTTAAGGAACATCATGGCATTAAAAAGATTTCACCGATCCTCAAGTACAAGATAATAGTGTACAAGCAGTTTATTGCATCTGGGTCACCAACTTACACAACACAGACTAGCTATGTCGTCAATAACGAACTACAGAACCTGGAAACATTCAGTGGAGACTGATACAACGTGACTGAAATAAAAAAGACATCCCATTCTGCGTATTTGAATATGTGCCGGAGGCACGATGTAATGAGCCCCATTTCTCAGCCAGTTAATCTTTGATTGTTGAATGAGGAAGCCACAATGGGAAAAGACTTTTTCCATTAAGAACTAGCCGCTTCACATAATCTTATTTCATGACCACTTCTTTCCCTCATTTTTCTGAGTTGAATGGTATGTTTCGGCGATATTCTGATTACCTTCTTTGGTTTCAAATGGAACGTCATCTTTGGACCTATTTATGTCAATCTCAGCTATTATATTCAATAATATTAGTGTGGGAGACTACGGTAGTTGAATGTACAGTAAAGACAAAAGAGGGTATACTGACTACGTAAGAGTGGAAGAGGATTCACATAACGGCAGCATGATGTTCCTACTTTGGACAATACGTTTATACAATTTGCACATATACGGCGATAGTTGCTAGTTTAACGATACTTATTCTCGTATTTTTTGAATTCCGTATCTCTTTATGTAGTGGATGATAAAAAAAACTGCAAATAAATACCTAGACGTGAAATCATTTTTTTTTTCTCCAAGAATTGAATAGCTGATTTTTTTTTCCCTCATGGTTATATATTAATCGTTTGATGTTAATTAAAATTTTATATGTGGATTTAGTAGTACTGTATAGTGCTATCTGCAGTTTTAGCAACTGATTTGTTAATTCAGTAGTCATATGCAGGTTGTGTGATGATTTAGCAGTTACAAGGCAGTTAATGTAATATGCAATTTTAGCACGTTATATGATTACTCAGTATGTTATATGCAGGTTGTAGTGCTACAATATATGCAATTTTACTCGGTTATATGACGTTTTATGTTGATTAGTTATTTAATTACTTTAAATTTTCACCGGAGAGCGTGAAAGTTTGAAAGCCTGTATATAATCGCCGTCTTTTTTTTTTTTTTTTTTTTTTTTTTAGTGTCTTTTGTTCATCTAATTTCCACTTTTTCTTTTTGTAAAGAACTGTTTTGCCGCTAGGGAGGCCGTAAGTGTATATTTCTGTTGCAGATGCATTTGCAGCAGTACTTTTGCTTCTGATAACTAAAAACCCTTTGCTGTCAGATACAGCTTATCACGGAAAGCCTGCACATATTTTCTGCTCAAGAAAAATGCAGTTTTTCCGCCATGGGGAAAAGAAATCTTATTTTTCTTTATCTTTTCTATCTGTCAGATATGAATTTTTTTTTCGGACTGCGTTTCTGATGCGGAATATTTTGTATATAATTTGGAATTTTTCTTAACGCACAAGTTTGCCACTAAGGGGTAATCCTTTTCAAATAATGCAGTTTTCTCGCTAGGGCATAAATACCAATTTTTTTTTTCTCTCACTACATGTGCTTCCAGAAGACGCATTTGAAAGATTCTTTTTCCTTCGAATGGCTTTTACTATGAAGAATGCTTTTCGCATATTTTCTACTTTTCCATTAAAAATTCATGCGCGAGGAGACGTCAGCGTGCATTTCTGCTTGAAATAGTTTGTTAGATTTCAATTTCTTTTTTTCGTTTTGGTAGAATACTCAATATGAGGTGCATTTTGCGCCCATTTTCTTCTTTAATGCACACGTATTCCGATAGGAGCGTAAGAAGTCAATACGGTTTCCTCTTTTCCTCCTAATTGTTAAGATTTGAAAATACCTCTCGGCTCTGATATCTTCCGCTATGAGAAACTTTGTGCCCAATTTATTAATTTCCGTAACATTTTTCAGCCGCTAGTGAGAGTAAGCAGTCAATTACTTTTTGTGGAGGTTTCTATCGATTGTAGAGATCAAAGTGTGTGTGGGGGAGGGGTCGCTATGAATAACCCTGCTCACACTACGTATTTTAAATTACGTGCAGTCTTTCCGTAGGTATAGTGTATTCTCAGTTGGTTGAATTTTTAGGTTTTCTAGAAATCTGCTGGGAAATATTTTTGTCGTGTCGGAAAGGATTCAAAAAACGTGCTCATTTACAACCGAAAATTCCGTGAGACCTTGTTAGACTTGCGGTTACCTTCTGTGGAGTTAACATTTAATAGAGAAAACATATTACCAAGAATCGACGGACAAGTCTACAACAGGCAGTCAACGATATTGGGCTTATGAATACGCATATATAATAAGACGGAACGAAATTTGCTTGTGCGTCTTGTGCGTCAGTATGCTTTACAGTACATCAGTTGATCACTTTCCCTTGAACTGAAAAACACTGACAGACACAAGCAAATGAGCTTTATGACATGCCTCAAATAATTTAAAACCGTTAGTGGGACAAGGATGTAACCGAATTGGCGGGAGTAATGCACATACTTTTTTACAAGACCCAATCCAGAATGCTCAAGTTATTTTCTTATTTTCTTCTCAAATGCCCACTCAGAAGAATAAAAAATTAATTTTTCGCCGACGAAAAAAAAATGAATTACAACAGAAAAGCTGGATCGTGTACGGAAAACGGTACGATCGTATTTACATCAATCGGATACAAACCACTTTTTCAAATCGCTGTTGGAAATACCTATCAAAGGAAAACATGTGCATTTAGTGTAACTCGAAGAGACATTTTTGTTTCATAACGAATCATAAGTCGTGCGAAGCACAAAATGCGTGGGAAGTTTTGCTCATAGTAACTGGCATATCTTACAAAAAATAATTTTACGATCTACGTTTTGACAGTAGAGACAGCAGAGAAAATATTAACTTACGTTTACGCAACAAAGCGGAAAATCTCCTTTAAAAAAACTGATTAATCTTTAGATAATAGCCACAGAGAATTATTTCGAATCCGAACTAAAGATACGGTAATATCGTAGACAAGTGATGCCACTAAACACCTTTTTCTCGATAAATTCGTAAACTAAAAGGTCCTGCCATAAAAATGTCTATAAGCAAGCATATTTAGTTTCCCTAACAATATTAGAACAACAAACGTTCCCTGTTCGCATAGTTATACAATTTAATTTGTCCTTTTTACTGTAATTACTGAATACATTAACGAGAAAATGTTTAACAATTTACCTTACCCCCAGATTTACATTGATCTATAATAATTGCCGATGACGGATGAGTTAATTTCTTAACGATTGCTGCAAGCTTATACGCCGGCGCCAACTTAGACTGATCGGATAACTTGAAACTCATCTGAGCTCTTTGCCGATCAGCGACGCTTTCGTTTGGTAAACATAATTTTGGGCGCTAAGGCAGTGCAAACAGACGTTGTGTTTCCTGTTCGAAAACAGTGTATTTGTTTCACACGGCAACGCTGTTCAACTATCAGTAAAGAAAGACATTTAAAGAATTAACGACAGGTAGATGATAAATATCTTGATGAGCAGACAATGCGATAGAGCACAAACAGAACTAATTGTCTGAAGCTTTTAAGACAGAGTTCTTACTTCGAGCTCTAAACGAGGACAACAGCCTCAAGGTTTGAGTAATTACTCAAAGTTTGAGTAATTACTCAAACTTTGAGGAAACTGCGGAAAATTTCTTCAAAAAGAAACCAAATGAAGACAATTTTGTGATCCATTCTCGATAGATAGCTCTTTTTCATTGATCTCATGCTCCACCTCACGTTTTATTATTTTGAAGTCTTAACTTCATGCTTCAAATATTCGAAATTTAGTATTTATTTGAATTCATGACTAATTGTACGTTGCAAACTGCACATACAGATATCAGTTGAAAAGCACTTTTTCGGTGTAAGAAGATCCACTATCTGGGCATTTGGAACGCAACAGAATTTTAACATGTAAATCATGTACCCTATTAACGTCTGGTCCGTTTAAATAGTTTTCCTAATACAGACTCAAATGGTTAGAGGTCGTTCGACTATATTGCATAAATTTGCCTGACGTTCCTATAAGCACGATCAATAAGGCTGTTTAACTGAGATATACCAAAGTTAGATTAACAGTAAGCTAAAACAAGCTAAAGTAATTACACCGAAAGTTTGCGAACAGACTGCTCGAAAATTGGATTGCGCTGAGCTTTAAGACCCAATGAACAACACTCTAGAGCTATTAATGGATTCCCTTACCTGAACTGTAGGCACCTGTTCCAAAGACTGAAGTGGAACCAACCCCATGAATTCTGCGTAAAACGGAAAAAAAATCTGTTCACGAAAATACGCTCAGCCAAATGCGCATCCATGGGGTTAACTATAACAGATGCAATAAAGCAGTCCGCCGCTCATATGCTCGAAGTTATACCTGAAATAATGGGTCTTGTTCAGCTACTGATAAACCATGAACACCAGTGACAAGAGGAATTCAGAGACACAATCATCAGAAGAAGCTGAAGAACTGTGTATACCAAGGGAGAGTGCAGTGCTTCACGCGCTATGTCGAAGTGCAAGTGTCTTCTTAGAACCTGTTGAAGACTATTAATCTCACTGCGGAGTCTGTAGTGTATGTCTATTCCTAATTGTTTCTAACTAGCTAAACACTACATATGCTAAATGTCAAGTTCACCAATAATGAAATAGGCGTTCACTCTAAATAATGTCAAGGATACTTACTAATCTTCTATTTCCATCCAACTTCAAGAAAGCATGGTAGATTACAACGCCGTTAATCCAACACTATTAATAAATCAATAGTATACCACCCACACCTTTACAACACAGTTACGCAGACGCAAATAATATAAATCCAAAAACATAATACGCTCAGCAAAGATTCAACATCTCCACCCAACCAACTACACGTCGCAAAAGATATATATCCTTTCTCGTCCTTATCAACATGCATACGTCACTTACGTACTGACCTCAGGGGTGTTGCCAAACCTCGTTCATGTGAGAGAAGATATCACGTTAAGTTGGGAAGTGCAAAAGAGAACAAACTCAAATTTACGTAAGAAAAGGAACTAAAAATGAAAGTTAAATTAGAATATACGTCACACGTCTATTAAAGAACAAGTATAACAAGGCACTAACATTTACACATGTGTAAATATTCATGCCAAACAAAAACTCTTCGATCGAAGTTAATTACAACAGAAAATCTCGATCACGAAGTACTCGTAATATATCCATAATGTGCTTCAAACGTCGTCAACATTAGAGATGGGCCGGGCTGTGACAAAAAGTCCGGAAACGGATCCGCGCCCCACCCGGCAGTTATATCAAAATAACTTGAGCGCTGGCTACAGTTAATTTTTCCTAACTTTTATTCAACGCTGCTAACCCAATTAACTAACGCAACAGGAAACACAAACTAAATGGTTAGGTTTCTCTTTTGTTCTTTGCCTACAATTCTTTATTGAGTGTTCTGCGTGCATTTTGTAACTCAAAAACTTCTGCAAGTGTTTTAAGTAGCAACTATGTATTATTTCCTAAATACGATGAAAACTGATATAAAGTGTTCTGGAGGCAAACTTAAATCCTGCTAACTACAATATGAAAAATTGTAATTTTCGGTCATTCGGTAAAAGCATGAAGGGGAGCCGAGGTAAACGAATTAACTTGAAACACTTGGGAAACAAAATGGAAATTGTTACTGAATATGATGCACATAATTATCTTTTATTTTGGGGAGGGGGAGACATTTAATGGAAAGCCCTAACATTTTTATCAGGTGATTAAAATATAAATACGAGTAAAATAATGCTTTATTTTTTCCTTATTCATTATACGGAAAATTTGCACAAATGTTCAAACCCGGGCCTTAAAAAATAGCCCGTGCTCATCTGTAGTCAACATCGTGCAAGTACTGCTGCTTTTCTGCTAATAAAGTTTCGAACAACTGCAATGATCAAATTTTGATAAATCAGCAGTGAGAAAGAGGAATATAAAAACGTACATAAAAACTAGAAAAAGAAGAAAATCTTTGTCACCTCTGCAAGTTCAGCCTTCTCAAAGTGCAAATGCTATCAAGCGCTAAGTCGACGCTTACGTCAAGGAGGCTGTAGAATCTTATCTCAGTTCACCCGATTTCTTATCAGCCACAAAAAATCTTGAATAGAACATCAAGCTCTTATGGAACAGATGACAAGCTAGAACATCCATAGCATCACGAAATCAACCAATTAAATAACAATCGTTCCACTTTATTTAATTGATCAGTCTTCAGATAACCATACTCAATCTACCACGAAGAAAACAATAGAGGTAAAAATACTCCAGGTTGCTCATTAAGTCTTTTCATACCACGCTGACCTGATGAATGTGCAAACGAATCGTACCGAAAATAGAGGGGGATGGATGAAAATTAATTAAACTTACGGGATATATTGCTTGGCAACTTCAAGGTCTGAAGTACGTAATTCACACAGAAATGGGTTCAGACACTTTCAAGACTGGAACGCTTAGCAGTGGAAAGAATTCACAGAATTCAAATAACACGTAAACATTCGGGGGGGGGTGTCTTTTTTTTTTTTTTGTCCACCAAAATAATCCATTGTCAGGGACGAAACCGGGAGAGGGTTTTAGGAGTTAGAATTCCTGAGTCTGAATATATATATCCAAAAGCAGAGCCAAAGACAAAATTTAAATACAATTTTTTTTTTGAACTTACATTCTGAAGATCATGACGCGCAACGCAGCAGTGACGAATATTCAGAAATTACAAACTAGAAAGCAGAGATAAACAAAAAAGTTATTTAACGAGGACAAAAACTACGAATTAAAACTCAAAACCCAACAGGCAAGAGTAAAAATAATAAATAGCAAAACCAGAAAGCAGAAAGTGTCGAGAATGCCGCGCCTTGGCTTTATAAAAGACCAGCAAAACTCTGCATTTTCTCACTTCCACAAAGACCTAGTTGAAAATGGGTTTCTGCAAAGCCATATATGCAAGTACAGTCCCCCCCCCCCCCCCCAAAAAAAAATTTTTTAGTTAACATAACCGCCCTCAATGGAGCGGAAAAAAATAATTTAGCAAGAGTTTTAGAATACATCTATCACTTTCCTGGCCCAACCCATAATGTCACAAAAAACAGAAAAACGTTGTCAAAAAAAAAACTCACAAAAATGTGAGAAAACTTGAACAAACCAACAGATAAATACAGTTTTAGCACGTGGTTAAGCAACCATACCGCCCAAGTGAAGTTCCAAACGTGAACCAAAGTACCAAAAGCTCTTAAATAATGTCATTCCCTGGGGAAAAAAGCACTTCCAAAAAATACAATAAAAATAAAAAGAATAAAAAATTACAACAGAGACCACGGAAGTAAATAGAAACTTTTGTACATACAGCTTCCACGAAAAAACGGAAGCCAGAACAAAAACAAAGAATGGTTTGGAAAAAAATACTTAAAGTTCAAAAAAAGGTTGCAATATTTACAAAATACTCTAGGAATGCTTTAAGTTTACAAAAAAAAAAAAATTTGCACCAACCAACTCCGAAAAAACGACCAGCAATCAGCTCTAATAAAGAGAAGAAAAACGCGCACACTGCCAAGTGAAAGAAAATACTCAAATAGTTAGAAAACAATTTGCACCAATGCCAAAAAAGAAAAATAAAATATTTTCAGCATTTAACGAACACAATTAAAACAAGAGAAAAAACCTGCACAAGAACAAAGGCAAGAGCTTACTCAAAATGCTGCTTCCTCAAATCCCATTGACATAAAATGGCCGATCAACAGTAGCAGCCAAGGAGGATGGGAAGTTCCTATGACTGTATCGCATAAAATTACGCTGCACACGAAAATCCTCCAAGCAAAACTACAAAACTTAGAATGAAGACCTGCTTGTCCAGTAAGAGTAGAATAAACTCTCCAGAATACACGAAAATTATCAAATATCATCATCATCATCATTGTCAACCATTATCAATCCACTGCTGGACGAAGGTCTCCCCAAGTTTCCTCCACAACGGTCTGTCTTGTGCCAGTCTCCTCCATGTCACCCCTGCATACTTTCGAATTTCATCCACCCATCTCCCATGTGGTCTTCTTCTGGGTCTTTTCCTGTCCCTTGGAATCCAATCTAAAATTTCGGCTGTCCATCGATGATCTGTCCTTCTGGCAGTATGTCCAGCCCATTGCCATTTCAGGGATTTAACTCTGATCATGATGTCTTCCACTCTTGTCATTTTTCGGATCCACGAGTTCCTCTTCTTATCTCTCCTGGTTACACCAAGTATGCACCTCTCCATGCTTCTTTGAGTTGTCTGCAGCCTTTGTATGTCTCTTTTAGTTAAGGTCCACGTCTCTGCACCATACGTAAGCACTGGAAGGATGCATTGATCAAACACTTTTCTTTTAAGACATAATGGCATATTGCTCTTGAAAATTATGCTGTTTCTTCCAAAAGCTCTCCAGGCAAGTTTTGTACGCCGATTAATTTCTTCATCAATGTGACCCTCACTTGATATCTGCTGTCCAAGATAAACGTGTGTGCCTGTTATCTCCAGCTTTTCTCCATCAATCGATAAATCTTCATTTCTTGTAAAAGCATTGAACATCACTTTTGTCTTCTGAAAGTTCATTTTTAATCCCACTTCTTTACTCTTGTCAGCAAGTTCCTGAATCATACTCTGCAGCTCTGATGGGGTAGTTGCAAAAATGACTACGTCATCAGCAAAACGTAGGTGGGTTAGATAATCTCCATTAATCTTTATCCCCTTGTTTTCCCAGCTCAGCGACTGAAAAACACCCTCCAATGTGGCATTAAAGAGCTTCGGAGATATGGTGTCACCTTGTCTCACTCCCTTTCCAATTTTTACGTGTGTTGTATTTTCAAACAGCCTAATCTTTGCACTTGCATTTTCATAGATGTTATTAATAATATTAATGTATGCATCTTCAATACCGCAGGTTTTCAGAGCCATTGTAACTGCTGATGGTTTCACCGAATCAAAGGCTTTTTCATAATCGATAAAAGCCATGCACAATGGAAGTTCATATTCCCTCGCTCTTTCAATTAGTTCTCTCAGCACGTGGATATGATCTATTGTGCTGTAGCCACTCCTGAATCAGCTTGTTCTCTCGGTTGAGCCATGTCCAGTGTTACCTTCAAGCGGTGTGAAAGAACTTTAGTGAAGATTTTATAAACTACTGATAGGGGGCTGATAGGTCTGTAGTTTCCGAGATCCTCAATGTCACCTTTCTTATGTAGCAGGATCATTGTAGCGGTGTTCCAATCCTCAGGAATCTTCCTTCATTAAGGCATCGAGTGAAAATTTGGGCGAGTACTGTTTCGATTTCTCCACTTGCTTCTTGTATGATGTCTACAGTAATTCCATCTTCTCCTGAAGCTTTTCCCCGCTTCATGTTCTTGATTGCATGTGCAACTTCTGCTGGAAGGACTGGAGGAACTCTGGTACTGGTATCTTTCATGATGTCTGGAGTGCATGTATCATCCCTTTCATATAATTTGGAGTAGAAATCTTTCACTCTTGTCAAAATTTCGCCTCTATTTCTTGTTACAGAACCATCTTCTTTTCTCAGTGCCATAATCTGTTTTCTTCCCTTACTGAGATGTCCCTTTGCTATCTTTAGGCTTTGGTTGTTTTCAATTGCTTTCCTCACTAGTTCACAGTTGAATTTTCTTACGTCTTCAGTGATACTTTTTCTTACTGTCTTGCATAGCTCTATATATTCCACTTTGGAAGTCACATCTTCTTTAGTTGTCCTCATCTCTCTTCTTTTTTGCATCAACATTTTCGTTTTTCCTGATAATTTATTTACATGCAACTTGTTCTTAGACCCAGCTAATTTTGTTGCTGTTTCCATAAGAGCTTTGGTTACTTTTCTGTTAACTTCAGAGATGTCCACTTCTTCCGATGTTAGGCCTTCTAAAGCAGAGAACCTGTTCTTCAGTTCCAACTTGAAGGTATTATGGTGTTTTTTAAGGGTGGTTATGTCAATAGATTTTGTTTGTCTTATGAGCTTGCCACGTTCAAGTTTAGTGTTGAGGTGCATCTTACATCTCACCAATCTATGGTCACTACCTGTGTTGAACGTGTTTAGCACACTGCAGTCTTCTATGACGAATTTTTTGTTACACATAATAAAATCAATTTCACTTGTCGTCCCATTTGGATGTCTCCATGTCCATTTCCTGTGTGGCTTTTTCTTGAAGAAGGAGTTCAAGATGAAAAACCCTTCTGCCTCTGCAAACTCAACGAGAGTATTTCCACGCTGGTTTCTGTTGCCGTGACCGAATTTACCTACTGAAGTTTCATTCTGTTGCCGTTGCCCTATTTTTGCATTGAAATCTCCCATAATTATTTTCAAGTGCTGCTTACCTTTATTATTTAGATGACGAATTTCCTCATAAAATTCTTCAATTTCTTCTTCAGGATGACTTGTGGTGGGTGCATAAGTTTGAATAATCTGAGCCTGGTATCTTTTCGAGAGTTGGATAACGAGTCGTGCAGCTCTGTCAGAGGAACTTTCAACTTCTACAACTTTATCCTTCAGTTTCTTGTTTATTATAAATCCAACACCACTAGTTCTGCCAGTATCTGTCCCACGATAGTAGAAGAGATGTCCACTTTTCAGTTCGATGAGATCTTCTCCTTTTCTCCTTACCTCACTTAGCCCCACGATGTCCCACTTGATCCTTTGTAGTTCCTCTTCCAATTCAAGAAGCCTTGAATCAGAAGATAGGGATCGTCCATTGTACGTAGCCAAGGTCAGCATCAGATGGCAGCCTAGTCCGGTCCTCCGGGGATTCTTAGCACCCTCTGCCTTCATGTCGCACTGGCCGCTGCCTTGGCCAGGTACATTCCAGCTGCCGGAGACTGAGGGCCAAGATTTAAGTTGTGGAATCATTTTGGAGGGGTTTGGCCATAACTCACCACGCTGGCCAAGCGGGTTGGTGAGTGTGGGATAGAATTTCCTCTAATCCCGATGGTATAGTTATACCGCTATTGGCGGTCGTCAGAGCCCCTTTGGTGGGAACAGGATGCACCACGAGAAGGCGGGGTTGACATTTGTCAAGGAGAGGCTGTGATGTTACGCATCACCTGACCTTACATCCTATCAAATATACCAGGTGTATTTAATAATTTTAACCTGTATTTAAATACCTTAGTGTACTTCTACAGACACAACCAGTAACCTATTTATTTTAACGTAAGAATTTGACATATACAGTATATATATATATACACCACGATCATATCGCACTGTGAGGTTGAGAGAAAATGTCGCGGCGAAAAAGAACTGACTTTGAGAAAGGAAAGACTGTTGGGTGTTATATTAGTGGGTTGTCCATAAGAGAAACCAAGAGGCGTTTAAACATACCCAAGTCAACTGTTTTTGGATGTACTGAATAGGTGGAAGACACATGGCGTGTCTGAAGCAGCAAAACGTACCGGCAAACCAAGAGAAATCAGCGATAGAGGACATCGAAGCCTCAGGAGAGTCGTTACAGCTAATCGACGGAGTACTGCACAAGACCTCAGTTTAAAAGTCAGTAAAAATGCTGGAACCTCGGAATGTATATGTGCCATTCGCAGAGAATTTCATTCCATGGGTTACCTTGGTCGTGCGGCTGCTCATAAGCCTTTCATCTCCACTCGGAAAGCTACTCGTTCTTTAGCATGATGTAAAGAATATTTATTTGTGGACCGTAGATCAATGGAAACGGGTCCTATGGACTGATGAATCCAGATACACGATCCGTCAGTCTGATGGCCGAGTGTGGGAATGGCGGCAGCCCGGGGAATGCTATTTACCACAGTGTACTGCTTCTACGGTCAAGTTTGGAGCTGGAAGTGTACTCGTGTGGGGAATGTTTTTCGTGGTATGGTCCCGTCTCATCGGTTATCGTGGCTAAACCTGTTAACCAGCACGTCTACCTCGATATTCTGGACAATTATGCCCTACCAACTGTCTGGCATTACTATGGAACCGAGCCTTGTTGGTACCAGGCATAAAAAGCAAGGACTGTTACTGCGTGGTTTGGCGATAATTTCGTATTGTGTGGGCTGGCTAGCACAGAGCCCTGGTCTTAATCCCATAGAGCACTTATGGGATGAATTAGAATGCCGGATAAGAAGTTTGGAACCAAGGCCTACTACTAAGCAACAATTAGCGGCAGCATTATGTATTGAATGGAAGCGCATACCTATCAATGTTCCAAAACCTTGTCGAAAGCACTTCTCGAAGGGTCAAGTGCATGCGTTGAAGCCAAAGGTGGACCTACACAGTACTAATGTATGTCAATAAATGCTATGTTGTGTTTCTCTTCCAGGTGTCCGGTGACTTGTCAATATAGTGTATATATGTGAGCCTGAAATGGCAGTGGGCTGGACATGTTGCCAAAAGAACGGACCATCGATGGACAACCAAAAATTGTATTTCGAGCGACCAAAAAAAAAAAAAAAACCCCCCAAAAAAACCCAGAAGACCCCATGGGAGATGGAAGGATGAAATTCGAAAGCATGTCGGAGTAACGTGGAGGAGACAGGCTCAAGACCGATGATTGTGGAAGAAACTTGGAGACCATTTTGATAATGATGATATATATATATATATCTCATCAACCATTATCAATCCACTGCTGGACGAAGGTCTCCAAGTGTTTCTTCCACAACGACCTGTCTTGTGTTGTGCCAGTCTCCTCCATGTTACTCCCGTATACTTTCGAATTTCATCCATCTCCCATGTGGTCTTCTGGGTCTTTTCTTGTCCCTTGGAATCCAATCTAAAATTTCGGCTGTAGATCGATGGTTTGTCCTTCTGGCAGTATGTCCAGCCCATTGCCATTTCAGGGATATAACTTTGATCATGATGTCTTCCACTCGTCATTTTTCGGATCCACGTGTTCCTCTTCTTATCTCTCCTGTTTACACAAAGCATGCACCTATCTATGCCTCTTTGAGTTGTCTGCAGCCTTTGTATGTCTCATTTAGTTAAGGTCCACGTCTCTGCACCATACGTAAGCACTGGAAGGATGCATTGATCAAACACTTTTCTTTTAAGACATAATGGCATATTGCTCTTGAAAATTATGCTGTTTCCTCCAAAAGCTCTCCAGGCAAGTTTTATACGCCCATTAATTTTATCAATGTGACCCTCACTTGATATCTGCTGTCCAAGATAAACGTACGTATGTTACCTCCAGCTTTTCTCCATCAATCCATAAATCTTCATTTCTTGTAAAAGCATTGTACATCACTTTTGTCTTCTGAAAGTTCATTTTTAATCCCACTTCTTTACTCTTGTCAGTAAGTTCCAGGATCATACTCTGAAGCTCTGATGGGGTTGTTGCAAAAATGACTACGTCATCAGCAAAACGAAGGTGGGTTAGATAATCTCCATTAATCTTTATCCCTTTGTTTTCCCAGTTCAGTGATTGAAAGACATTTTCCAATGTGGCATTAAGGAGTTTCTGATTATGGTGTCACCTTGCCTCACTCCCTTTTCAATTTTTATGTGTTGTATTTTCAAACAGTCGAATCTTTGCACTTGCATTTTCATAGATGTTATTAATAATATTAATGTATGAATCTTCAATACCACAGGATTTCAAAGCCATTGTAACTGCTGATAGTTTCACGAATCAAAGGCCTTTTCATAATCTATAAAAGCCATGCACAATGGAAGTTCAAATTCCCTGGCTTTCAATTAGTTCTCTCAGTACGTGGATATGATCTATTGTGCTGTAGCCACTCCTGAATCCAGCTTGTTCTCTCGGTTGAGCCATGTCCAGTGTTACCTTCAAGCGGTGTGAAAGAACTTTAGTGAAGATTTTATAAACCACTGATAGGAGGCTGATAGGTCTGTAGTTCCCGAGATTCTCAATGTCACCTTTTTTATGTAGCAGGATCATTGTAGCGTTGTACGCTACAATAATCCTGCTACATAAAAAAGTTTATTATAAATCCAACACCACTAGTTCTGCCAGTATCTGTCCCACGATAGTAGAGGAGATTTCCACTTTTCAATTCAATGAGATCTCCTTACTCACTTAGCCCGACGATGTCCCACTTGATCTTTTGTAGTTCCTCTTCCAATTCAAGAAGCTTTGACTCAGAAGATAGGGAGCGTCCATTATACGTAGCCAAGGTGAGCATAAGATGGCAGCCTAGTCCGGTCCTCCGGGGATTCTTAGCACCCTCTGCCTTCATGTCGCACTGGCCGCTGCCTTGGCCAGGTACATTCCAGCTGCCGGAGACTGAAGGCCGAGATTTAAGTTGTGGAGTCATTTTAGAGGGGTTTGGCCATAACTCACCACGCTGGCCAAGCGGGTTGGTGAGTGTGGGATAGTATTTCCTCTAATCCCGATGTTATAGTTATACCGTTATTGGTGGTCGTCAGAGCCCCTTTAGCGGGAACAGGATGCACCACGAGAAGGCGGGGTTGACATTTGTCAAGGAGAGGCTGTGATGTTGCGCATCACCTGACCTTACATCCCATATTTTATATATATATATATATATAGGATTAGGGTGTATATCATCATTGTCAACCATTATCAATCCACTGCTGGACGAAAGTCTCCCCAAGTGTCCTCCACAACGGTCTGTCTTGTGCCAGTCTCCTCCATGCCACTCCCGCATACTTTCGAATTTCATCCACCCATCTCCCATGTGGTCTTCTGGGTCTTTTCCTGTCCCTTGGAATCCAATCTAAAATTTCGGCTGTCCATCGATGGTCTGTCCTTCTGGCAGTATGTCCAGCCCATTGCCATTTCAAGGATTTAACTCTGATCATGACGTCTTCCACTCGTCAATTTTCGAATCCACGAGTTCCTCTTCTTATCTCTCCTGGTTACACCAAAACATGCACCTCTCCATGCTTCTTTGAGTTGTCTGCAGCCTTTGTATGTCTCTTTTAGTTAAGGTCCACGTCTCTGCACCATACGTAAGCACTGGAAGGATGCATTGATCAAACACTTTTCTTTTAAGACATAATGGCATATTGCTCTTGAAAATTATGCTGTTTCTTCCAAAAGCTCTCCAGGCAAGTTTTTGTACGCCGATTAATTTCTTCATCAATGTGACCCTCACTTGATATCTACTGTCCAAGATAAACGTACGTGTCTGTTATCTCCAGTTTTTCTCCATCAATCGATAAATCTTCATTTCTTGTAAAAGCATTGAACATCACTTTTGTCTTCTGAAAGTTCATTTTTGATCGCACTTCTTTACTCTTTTCAGCAAGTTCCTGGATCATACTCTGTAGCTCTGATGGGGTAGTTGCAAAAATGACTACGTCATCAGCAAAACGAAGGTGGGTTAGATAATCTCCATTAATCTTTATCCCTTTGTCTTCCCAGTTCAGTGATTGAAAGACATTTTCCAATGTGGCATTAAAGAGCTTCGGAGATATGGTGTCACCTTGTCTCACTCCTTTTCCAATTTTTGTGCGTTGTATTTTCAAACAGCCGAATCTTTGCACTTGCATTTTCATAGATGTTATTAATAATATTAATGTAGGCATCTTCAATACCGCAGGCTTTCAGAGCCATTGTAACTGCTGATGGTTTCACCGAATCACAGGCTTTTTCATAATCGATAAAAGCCATGCACAATGGAAGTTCATATTCCCTCGCTCTTTCAATTAGTTCTCTCAGTACGTGGATATGATCTATTGTGCTGTAGCCACTCCTGAATCCAGCTTGTTCTCTCGGTTGAGCCATGTCCAGTGTTACCTTCAAGCGGTGTGAAAGAACTTTAGTGAAGATTTTATAAACCGCTGATAGGAGGCTGGTCGGTCTGTAGTTCCAGAGATCCTCAATGTCACCTTTTTTATGTAGCAGGATCATTGTAGCGTTGTTCCAATCCTCAGGAATCTTCCCTTCATTAAGGCATGGAGTGAAAATTTGGGCGAGTACTGTTTTGATTTCTCCACTTGCTTCTTGTTTGATGTCTACAGTAATTCCATCTTCTCCTGGAGCTTTCCCCCGCTTCATGTTCTTTATTGCATGTGCAACTTCTGCTGGGAGGACTGGAAGAACTCTGGTACCTTTCACGATGTCTGGAGTACATGTATCATCCCTTTCATATAATTTGGAGTAGAAATCTTTCACTGTTGTCAAAATTTCACCTCTATTTCTTGTTACAGAATTATCTTTTCTCAGTGCCATAATCTGTTTTCTTCCCTTACTGAGATGTCCCTTTGCTATAGCAAAGGACATCTCAGTAAGGGAAGAAAACAGATTATGGCACTGAGAAAAGAAGATGGTTCTGTAACAGGGGATGGATAGATGGATGGATATATATATATATATATATATATATATATATATATATATATATATATATATATATGATTAGGGTATGACTTCTTTCCTTAGCTGTTTTAACCACACTCTAGGGTAGGATGGAGGGGATCTTTGGGCTTTCTGTTACTGGCCACTAGGCACTTACATCCGTCCGCAAGGAGAAAGTCTGGTCAAGCTTCCGAAGTCCATGACCAACATTTTCCCTTTTCTGGAAGTAATTTTACATTCAACGAAACAGTCTCCATGAGGTACATTATAAATCCTGTGCCTTAAAGGCATCAGTAGGAAGGGTTTAAAGAAAAAAGCCACTACTTCGTTTGAAGTTTTAACGACTACCTTGAGCAACTCAATGTGCTTATATTGAATCAGTCATCTTTCCTTATACTAATTCCAGGGAAGGGAGAATGCCAATGTCTAAAGACAAACACACCCATTTATGTCTCTCAGGATTCGAAACCGGACCGAACATGAACGACTGCTTGGAAGCCAGCGCCTCGTACTGCCAGGTCCGTAGCCTCGACATTGATATATAGTCGAACCCGTATATAACAAAGCTCAAGGAAGAGCCAAAAACATTCGATATAAGCGAACTTCGTTATAACCCAACAGATAAAAAGGGGGGGGCTATTTTCGGCGTATTACATTATGTCCGGTTAAAACTAGTCAAACTATTTATCAATTAATCGAAGTAAATACTACTTGTTAATGGGAATTTAAACGAATGTAAAAATGAAAGTAACTGCCAAAAAATTTAAATTTCACTTGCCACATGTTAAGTCAGATAGATAAGCCCATTGTTGCTTATTTTGTGCTTATCATGATCACTGTTTTAAATGTTTTTCAACTTCCCCTGACGTGGTGCTTAAGAGGTTTCTAGATGAAAAATAAAGTAAGATTTTTTTAAGTGATTACGTGACTGAAAGATTGGGAGGGGATACAAGACAGCATTCACCCAGGAGATGGATGTTTGGCAAGCGCGCGGGTTGGCAGTAACAAAAAGATCTGTCCAAACATTGGCTTCATGCGAACGGACTTATCTGTAAAGGAAACCATGGTATGTTGTCAACAGGCAATCCTTGCTTTTCAGTGAAAATGGGTATAATGACACTTATTTTGTCTGTTGATAATCGGTTTCAACTTTGATATATGCGATTTCTGCGAAAATTATTGCTCGCAATAAACAGTAAAAATCACAAGGGAGAATACTACGGAGTTTAAGGAATCTATATAAAAAAAAAGATTTATGCGGAATTTCTTAATGCGAGCTCGTCATATGTGGGTCCCACTACAGTGGCGTATATTCGAGGCTAGCTGCGAAGCCCAGAGAATGCACAAGTCAATGAGATACACAAATAAAAATATTATCAACGGTATTACGATATGTCGATGCTTTCGCTGAGAAAAAAGGCACGTGTGGATTCGCTTCTTTTGACTAAGAGAATCAGTCTAGCAAGCGAAGACCAACGGGACACCTAGTGGAGGGATGAAGATAATTATGAAGATTAGGGTATAAAAAGCCACATTAGGGGTGGTATCGTAATGCAACTACTGTAGCTCTATAAGTCTCCGATGTGTGATCCGAAGACTTTCGATACGATCGCCAGCTAGCGTTTCCATGGTAACATGAATGAGTGGGTGAAGTATAAATGGGCCATTGCTTTGGGCAATGGTTCGCTCAGAAAAGAGACTTAGGACTACATTAGTCGCTCGCATGCTCCTGTCCGTAACAGCATGTGTTTCGCATGAGTTGTTTCAGTTGATTGAAGTGTCAATGAATTAAAATCAGTGATATCTTAAATTCGTGGCTGTGTTGGATTCGAACTGTTTTGATAAATTGTGAAAGTTTTCCTGAACATCTACTTGTCAGAACTTAAAAAAACTTATGCTTCAAATTTTGATACAGTTCGACTCAAAAATGAACTGAAGGCGTTTCATTCCCTTGATGAACACAAAAAGAAATCAGTAAGAGACATTATTTGTTACATGAAATTGAATAAATTGGACATTGAAGTGTACAAATTAGCAGACCTAATATTGAAGTTTCTATCAATTGCCGAAAGAAGTTTTTCTTCATTTAAAAGAATCAAGACATATCTTAGAGGTACACAAGGACATGTTCACTTGAGAAACTTGGCTGTTTTATCAACAGAGAAAAACATTCTTTTTAAATATGAAAAAATACTCTGAAGAAACTTTATGAAAATGTAACACTCAAGTTCATACAAAAGGAAGGAAGCATTGGAGCTCATGTACAAATAAAGTATTCAAAAGATCAAGTGTTGAAATCCTAATCTTCATAATTATTCGGTGTTACGTTAGGAATAGCATGTATCTGGAATTTAGAAAAATTACTTCTATTACTTAATAATTCAAAAATAAACTTCGTAGTTTAAAAACCAAACAAAAACAGTACTGGACGCCGGTGGGCACGGGTGAGATAGCCCAGCTCTCGGACCCAAGATGCGCAACTGTTCCACTGTATATATACAATATACACTATATTGACAAAAGTCACCGGACACCTAGAAGAGAAACACAACATAACATTTATTGACATACATTAGTACGGTGTCGGTCCACCTTTGGCCTTAATGCATGGACTGACCCTTCGAGACATGCTTTCGACAAGGTTTTGGAACAAAGCGATAGGTATGCGCTTCCATTCAGTACATAATGCTGCTGCTAACTGTTGCTTAGTAGTAGGCCTTGGTTCCAAACTTCTTATGCGGCATTTTAATTCATCCCATAGGTGTTCTATGAGATTAAGATCAGGGCTCTGTGCTGGCTAATCCACACCCTATACGGAATTATCGTCAAACCACGCCGTAACAGTCCTTGCTTTATGGCTCGGTGCATTATCCTGCTGGTACCAACAAGGCTCGGTTCTATTGCATTGCCAGGTAGACTTGCTGGTTAACAGGTTTGTCACCGATAACCAATGGGCCGGGACCATACTACGAAAAACACCCCCACACGAGTACACTGCCAGCTCCAAACTTGTCAGTAGGAACAGTAGTACACTGTGGTAAATAGCGTTCCCCCGGCTACTGCCATACCGACACACAGCCATCAGACTGATGAATCTTTATCTGGATTCATCAGTCCATAGGACCAGTTTCCATTGATCTACGGTCCACGATAAATATTCTTTACAACATGCTAAAGAACGAGTAGCTTTCCGAGTGGAGATAAAATGCTTATGAGCAGCCGCACGACCAAGGTAACCCATGGAATGAATTTATCTGCGAATGGTACGTGTACATTTAGAGGTTCCAGCATTTTTACTCACTTTTAAACTGAGGTCTTGTGCAGTACTCCGTCGATTAGCTGTAACGACTCTCCTGGGGCTTCGATGTCCTCCATCGCGGATTTTCTTCGTCTCCCGGTATGTTTTGCTGTTTCAAGCATGCCATGCGTCTTCCACTTATTCAGTACATCCAAAACATTTTACTTTGGTATGTTTGAACGCCTCTGTTTCTCTTATGGACAACCCACTAATATAACACCCAACAATCTTTCCTTTCTCAAAGTCAGTTCTCTTCCGCCGCGAGATTTCCACTCAAGCGCGATATGATCGCGGTCAGCTGCAAGCTTGTTTTTATACCGTTTGCAGTTGTACCGGGCATCTTAACGCAGCGGATTCGTTCATTTGCTTTTGAAGGGGTGTCCGGTGACTTGTTAATAGTGTATAATCGCTAGGAGGGGGGGGCAAAAAAAAAACTCAGTCTGGCACTTCTGCCTGGCTACGAACCTGCGTACCACTAGGCCAAGTTACTACTCCAAAGAACACAGTAAAGCGATAAGCATGTAATGCGTTCAAAGATTTATCAAGACAGCAAACTACCAGGCCATTAAATTTAATCGAGCCACGCCGCGACGACGTCATTAATGGATGCTAAATGCGCACCTGGCTGTATCTTAAGAGATTCTACGCAAGATTTGTAGTACCATGAGTATCGCTACTCATTCCGCTACCACAGCTTTAATAATTACAAGCAGTCTGAACAATACTTATACGTAATAACTTTCTTGTGTGCTGTATATTCGTATTAATAACGTTAAAAAACTTCAAATTTCACGATTTGTAGTTTAAAGTCGAGGGCTGAATAGAACTGAGAGAAGTTCATAAGCCCCTCCCAAGTTATGAAGATTTATCAGTTGGTTATTTTTAATGACAAGCGCGTCAGTTTCACAGCGTGTTACAGGTTTGTTTCTCGGCGCATTCCTCACGCCAAGTCGACCTTGGAGAGAGATGGTCTGCAAGGACCAATTTCTGTGCCAGTGGCAACATATCACGTGTTGATCCGAGCCGGTGAAGCCGCGAGCGATGTGTTTTGTACTTCCTCATTTATTGTGCTCTCAGTGTTGCCAGACAGGGTGTAGTGAGTCATCCACGCTGAATTGAATATTACATCCGCGGGACCATTGTTTGAGCCAACGAAAGAGTTTACTGCTGAAAAACACGAATCATAAATAAACGTGCGATTATGCAGTAGATTTGTAGTTTAAGTCTACGATGACAAAGTCGTCAACGGGTACCACCACCATACCATAACTACGGAAGTGTAAAATGTCCTGCAAAGCAAATATCTTGAACAGGTGAGAGACTATGGGGCTCTGCCGACCTGAGATTCACTAACAATATTTACAACTTCGATAGCCAAAAAAGCCGCCCCGGTGGCGCAGTGGTCTAAGCGATGGCCTCTGATCATTCGTCCGGAAGGGGTCCGGGTTCGAATCCCGGTGAGGCATGGATGTTGTGTTTGTCTTATGGCACTGGCTCTCTCCCTTCCCTGGAACCAGTGACCCTAAATTAAGGACGGGCGACTGCTTATAGCCCATTGAGTTGCTCACGGTGGTCGTTAAACCTCCAATCAAAAAAAAGCCAAAAAGGCAGTTCAAGTGCAGCTTACATCACATGGAAGTGATAAGTTCAAGAATTGTTACGGAGACAAGCCATATTAAAGAAATTTCAGTGATACTCGAAAAAACAGATTCAAAGAATTACCTAAAACAGGAATTCTGCGCCAGCAACATTTTTCTATAACGGTAAATGTTAGGTAGTTTTGCATTGCTTAGCCAAACACATACCAAAATCAAAAACAGTTGGGGAAACACAAAGAATGCGCCAGCGCAATATACTTCGCTGAAATTTACGAAATTTGAGAAATTAACGTATTTCTGCCATTTCGGAGAAATTCTGCCCATGTTTTAAGTAAGCGTGAGGGTATATGTAAGTTTAAAATAAAAAGTTAGCGAGAGTGCTGAACGGTTCTTCGAAACTAAATTTAAATGCCACACTACTACGATCTAAGGCAATGTTTCTCAAACTTTGGTCGATCATTTACCACTTTAAGCATTTCTTTAGTTATCGCGGACCACCAAGCGGGAGTGGGGTGGGGTAGTGGAGTCTGGGTAACTTCCCTGGGAGAAATTTGAAATTGAAAAATATGTCTGTGAAACTAAGGTTACCAACCCTGGTTAAAAATATTAGGACCTACCGATACCCTTCTCGGCCGGTAAGTGATCGTCTTACCTGTGAGAAATCGTTACGGGCGACGAAAAGTGGATATGGTACGACAATCACAAACCCAAAAAATACTGGGTAGACCCCGGTGAAGCAAAGCTTTCGGCACCGAAACGCAATATTCACTCCAAGAAAGTTCTGCTGTACATCTGGTGGGATATGGAGGGTATGCTCTACTATGAACTATAACAGGGTCAAACTGTTACTGCTGATCGTTACGAGCAACAATTGCTGCGACTGAACCAGGAAATCTGTTTGAAACGTCCATTCACAGGCAAAGGATTGCATTCCGTGAAATTACTGCACGACAACGCTAGGCCGCATATCGTGAAATCGGTCAAGGAAACGTTATTGACGCTTGGCTCGGAAGTTTTGGAGCACCCGGCGTATAGTTCCGACATAGCCCCTTCAGATTATCATTTGTTCCGATCGATGCACGACATGGTTTGTCTGCTGTGCGGTTCCGGACATGTGACGAAGTGCAAAAATTTGTTGACTTCATCGCGTCACACGACGAAGTATTCTTCATGGCTGGAATCCGTCAGCTGCCCGACCGATAGCGGAAGGTGATAGATAATGACGGCGCATATTTTGATTCGTAAAGGTATTGTTTTCTCTCAAATTACATGTTGCGTTGTCTTAAAACGCTTTAAAACTTATTTGTACACCTGATATTTGTAAGATGTTACGCCATCCACTCAAAGGATAAAAAACAAAAGAACTTTCTTAAGAGGCAGACGAGTATGCAGCAGAATTTCTGCTTACTGGACGTACGTGGTGAGTGGGCATGCGCCAACCACACATAAACCTTAAAGCTACTTGGAGCCTTACGGCAGTGGCCTCAACAAAGCACGTGTAGAAGTGCGTGGTGGGTCAATATGCGCTTCGTGGAAGTTGTGGCTGCTGTTGACTACCTGTCTACAAAAAATAAAAAGTGAGCAAAGAAGCATTAACGACGTTGGGGCGGGGGGCTCTACCTGGGCTATAAGCCCATGGGCACACCATTACCAAGGGCCCAGGAGGCATGCCGCTACACTACAAATAATACACGACTTGTATATTTTATATACATAGAGCGAGAAGTAAAATCGTTTTAGTTTTGTCTCGTATGATTTCCATTTGATTACAAACAGTGGCCAGAACACGAACAGATTTCAAGGCAGTGGTGACTAACGAAAGGTAAAGGTTCCGTGTCGTTGTGTACAGCGTGACTAACGAAAGGTAAAGGTTCCGTGTCGTTGTGTCCCTACCATCCAAATAACACCTCCCTGTTTGCATTTGGAACCGTTAATGGGCGAAATCCACTGAGACTCCACGTTGCATAGCAAAAAAGATGCACCAAGTATACAATGTTAAATTATTAAAAATTCCAAGATAAAATCTAGGAATCTTAAGCTTTTAATTCGTGTTCTTGTGAGAACAGTGGAAAATAGTGACTTTTTATGAAAACTCTGCATGTAATTTATTAGTTTGAAGAATGCATCACGTATATGTAATTATCACAAGCATATTTGCTGCAGTTTCGTGTTTTAACGGACTTCAACAATGCTTGTCCGTCATAAACTCTTTGGGGGCCCACTCAGACGTCGTAACCTTAGTAGCCCACTGAGATGTCTTAGGGGCCAACAAAAGTCTTAATCCGGCCCTGATATGAGGCGAGTAACAAAACTAGATGACGAAAAGTGATCAGTGTAACAAAACTAGATGACGAAAAGTTCAGTGTAACAAAACTTGATGACGAAAAGTTCAGTGTAACAAAACTTGATGACGAAAAGTGATCAATGTAACAAAACTAGATGACGAAAAGTGATCAGTGTAACAAAACTAGATGACGAAAAGTGATCAGTGTAACGAAACTAGATGACGAAAAGTGAGGATAGTAACAGAACTGCCACTCAAGCTCCGTACAAAGCGACAAATTACGTTCAAGTATCAAATTTATGTTAACAACTAATGTTGAAAGAAATGCAAAATAAATCTGTAGAATATTTACTTAATATAAATATTTAAGTGTGACACTGATTTCTAAACTATTTTGGGTGTCCAGAAAAAACAACATTGGGCTCCTGTTATAAAAATGTTCTTGCTCAGAACTTTGTAACAATCAATGCTTACACCATCGTTTTCAAGGGTTTACACCAATCCTTCTGAAGTGTTCATGAGGAAAACTAGCGTCGCAGTGGCTCGATTCTAAGCTGCAAAATATTTCTTTACTGGGACACGAGGGGGCGATATGAGTTTTGGGATCGTGTCGTTAAAGGAGTGCCCGCTTTTTGTTGATCTAAAGCAGTGTACCATTGAAAAGGGCTCATTTTGATTTAATTTCTGAATCAAATTAAATCACGCTCACGAAATTTTACCAGACAAATGGCACGACCTTTTACACGAAACGTCGGCCTTTGGGTGAAAGTAAAGCGTGTTTCACACGAGTCCAAATCACTGATTGGAGGTTTCTGGATTACACAGGTAGATTCACTTCTCACCTCCTGTAACCAGCGGCGGATTGGGACGGCCAAACCACGCAGATAATTTTTAAAGTCTTGCGGTTCACTACAAATGTCATAATTCCCTCTTGAAAAAGTTATTCGATCCTGGATGAATTTTTGGAATGCGCATTGCAAAACTATTTCAGTCGAGGACAGATTAATAATTTAAAGGTGAAAGAATTTAAAAAACTGCGTTCGTGGTTGAATGCATCATCAAAATAGGTTACATTCAATCATGAGCGTATTTTATAAATTCCAGGTAATTACTTCCCTGTTATAAATTTGATTTCTAAAAAAAAAAAAAAAAAAAAAAAAAAACACCGGTTTTTGGAGGACCCAATTTCCAATTAAATCTCCGTAAAGATAATTTCTTACGTTGAAACCATACACACGCTACATAGAAATTCACCTTTGTAATGAATTTTATGTTCATTTGGTCGCTCATTCACCTACTCAGCAAAGTATTTCCTTGCGTAAAAGCCTTTTCAAAACCCGCCTGTATTTTGATCCCTAGTTGTCTCAGTTCCTGTTTCATGAAAATCAGATATCAGATCATAATCACTTAGGTGGCCCTATTTACTCACACGCTAGTCTGAATAGGCAATATGCTCAGCATTTGTTTTTTCTCTGGTTTAAATTTTAATCTTTATCTTCTTTGATACTCCAAATAGGAATATTTCCATTCCCTGAACTGTTTTTTTTTTCATTTATAGAACGACCTGTGCCGTCTGCAATCTATTCAAGAATGAACAGAATTCGATCATAAAAATACGTAGTGTTTTTTTATATTACACACAAACAAAAAAACATAGGCAATTGAATTCAATGTGATTTAAAGCGGAGATTGTGGAAATCACGTATAAAACGTTTTTACAAATGTTACAGGACATTACAGATCAGAGCATATAACGTCCTCACACGCACGCTTGGTATTTTCTACGAAGCCTCTCACAAAACAGTTAATAACATTTACGCTATTTTTTCACTTTACCACTAGATAGCACTCATTTACTTGGTGTTTCTTCCTAAAGAAGAAATGTTTTTCGAAATCTAGGGACCCTTTCTCATGCCATTACCAAGTTTCATTCCCCTAAATTCAGCAAAACACAAACTACAGCATGTTTTGTAGAAGTGGAATGCTATTGCACAGCTAAAGTGGATGTTCAGCAAGACTTCGGGGCAGTATATATTAAAAATCCACGAGGTTTAAAAAAACTACAACTTAGGATTTTCCCAATATATTCATTCATCTGGTATACCTATCTACAGAGTCTCATTAAAGTCAGTCTGTGGGTGAAATTTTGAAAAAGAAAAAAAAAAAAATCCGGTCAACTGACATACATGTGTAGAATGACACCAACGCCTCCATCCCCAAAACAACCAACAAGATCTTTGGCAGCCTTTCCGCAACTTCTAACTTAAGTGCCTTCACAACCGATTATAAACTTTGCTAACAGTAAAAGATGTTGGTCATATATTGTAGTCGCTACACCCTACATACAAGTATTAATGTACTTTTTTGTGAATCTTGGATTTCCTTTTGTACTTTCATGTACACACAATTAACCAACAAATGTCCATAAAGCATATGTGCTCGATTGTCAAATGTAATTTTTATATCATATATTGTCAAATTAAGAATTTCAATATAGAATCGTTTGTTGGAACTTGGTTGGAGCGACGTGCCAAGTATAATAGCTCAACGTAGGAGTAAAAAGGCGAGAGAGAAACTGTGTCCGCGTGTTATGTTAGAACGAAACAGAAACAGTTCGTACGTTGAAGTGTAGAATGTAAAAGAACAGAGAAAACAGACAGGGATTCAGCATTCTGATTGATACATACCATATATCATACCATATCATATCATTAAGCTGTTTTGAGATTCAGGGGTTAGCTCTTCAAAGATCATGTGCCAAATACACATTTAACTGATGATAGAATTAGAATTTACTTACTGTTGGTATATCAAATGTCTCCATTTACCACGATCTCTGTACACCGCTCGAGCTTCACTAACATCCATCACACGCCGCACACAATACCTTTGTACTTCATACTCATTACCTTTTTCTCATGCAGACATTCCTGAATCTGGTCCTCCTATGATTTCCTTGGCCTTCCTCTAACCTTTCATTTCTGCCACTTAGGCTGAAAAAATTCTTTTAGTCAGCAACTCATCACTCATTCTTTCAAAATGGCCAAACCACCCAAGAATATTAGTCTCCACTTAACTAACAATATTTTGCTTCACATTACACATCTGCAACACATCTTCATTCCTCACATGATCAGAGCATGTCTTACCACAAACACCCCATAAGTAACGCATCTCCGCAGCACACAAACTACTCCTATGTCTTTTCTGCAGTACCCAGGTTTCACTGCCGTACATCAGAGTAGGAATAATTACAGTTTCATACACAGCCATTCGGGACTTCCTTGAGAACCCATCATTCCTGTGAAATCCTGCTTTGACTTTCAATGAAGAATTCACTTACCTATTAATTTCACTATCTAACTTGTTCTTTGTGTCAAACATACTTCCTAAATATACAAACTCATTCACCGTGTATCTTAGAGTTAGAAGAAAACTAAAGAGACCTTGCGGTATTCCTGGTTTCGATAATTTCCATTCATTTGTGCTGCAGTTGTTAAAATCCTACCTGTACACACAGGTAAAAGTAGGATTTTAACAACTACATACAAGAGATTGCAGAAACTGCACTGACAAACGGAATAGTTAAGACTACGTTTGCAAAACATTCTCCAGCTTGCAAAGTTTCCTTTTGCAATTGAACGTATAGAATTAATTCACGTGCGTATGTAACTAGAAATGACAATATAGTGATAACAATAGTTAGCTAGTGTGGACAGACAACTGAAGAGCTATCGATGTTTCAAGGAATTTTGACGCCTCGAGTATACACCGATGCCGAATGTTTTGGTGTGCTTGATTGTGCTCTTGTACGAAATAAAACCTACGTTGAGGGGAAAAACGAAGAACACGGGGGAAGGGGGTGGAGGAGGTCTTATTTATGCTGAAGCTACATTTAGGGATTGTTCACGATTCCGCATTAAAATTCAATCCCGTGTCAGGCCCCTTCTAAAGAATGTTTAAATCAAAATTATCCCGTCACTATATTACATGCCAGCAAAGAAGTCCACGTGCGCATAAAATATGCATCACCGTCGTTATTTCCCTGCCGTCAAATAAATTACGCATGACTCTTTTGGGAAGTAGACATTCAGTGAACATCACACTCTGGTATAACCAACCGTCAGACACAGCAACGCGTGACAGGTACGTCCACCTTGTCACCTGCTGCTGAATTACATACACATCAGCCAGTTCGGCCGTTGATCTTAGAGCATAAATTTAACCTCCGTTTCCACAAATCGAAGAAGCGTAACATTTGATTTCATTAAATCAAAGTTTAATCCGACGTAAATTCAAACAGGGTCTACTTGATGTCCGATGGATATATATATATATATATATTTTTTTGCTTGTTTTTAAGCTGCGGCTGATTGCATGGTGGTCGCTGCCCGTGAAGCGTGACATTGTTTTTTCTCTTCCTCTGCCACTCGCTGACTGTTCCTGTCAGTCTGCTGTGGAAGACGCTGCTTGGCTGAAAACTTCTAATGGTGACTCATTCTTTGCAGAATGAACGTGGAAAACCACATGCAAGGGGAGGGGGAAAAAGCACTGGGAGCAGCTCACATTCGTGAGAACCGAATTCCATAGAGCTGACCTTTAGATCCCAGTAAATGAAGCAGTGCTGCCAACGAAATACTACATAAACAATAGCGGCTGCCCCACGCTTAAAAAAAAAAAAAAAATCCACTTTTCATGAGTTCACACAACACAGCCAACGTTGCAAGAGTTGAATCAGCAAGTTGGACTCGAAGGGCACAAATGGCTATTAAAATCGCAGACTATCAATGCCAACTTCAAGGTCTAACCTGAGACATGTTAATTCAACATGAATCGAAACCAAATGGACTGAAGTTGCTCTAAAGAAAACTTCAACCTTTTTCTTGGCCACTCAGAAATCTAACAGTTAATAAAAACAAAAAAACTACACAAACAATACCAGGCCTGTCCATATTTTATATGGACAGGCCTGGTGCAGCAGCTATTGTTTTTAAGTGGAGACGTACACAGTCGAGTCACATTATTGTGACCACCTACTTTTGACGTCAACAGCGCGTAGCCAATTACAGATGGAACGTGACTTGAGCTGGCTTGGAGGGTATATAAGGTGTGCTGTAGGCATTCTGAAAACAGATTACTAGTTGCTGTCATGGATAAAAGGAGCGATTTATCAGATCTGCAAAGAGGGATGATTATCGGCTTTCGGGCGGCAGTATTTCTGAAACAACGCAGTTTGTAAACTGTTCGCGTGCTGCTGTGGTTGAAGTGTATAGTGATTGCAGAAATGGCACCATTGCGAATAAGTGACGTAGAAACTGCGGAGCACCACGTGCCATTGGTGTGAGAGGTGAACGCCGGCTTCGAAGGTGCGTGAAAGCCGATCGACACGCTACAATGGAGCAACTTTACTCATTGGCCGAATAAACCAGGGGGCTACCGAAAGTCTCTAAAACGACAGTTCAGCGAACCTTGTTGCGTATGTGGGCTCAGATGCAGACCGATTATCACTGCACCTATGCTAACGAAGGTGCATCGGCAGAAAGGCCCACATTTGCACAGCAGTAACGGAATTGGACCTCCGCTGATTGCCAAAGGATTGCATTTTTCGATGAGTCACGTTTTCTGCTTAATCGAACGGATGGACGTTGGCGTATAATGCGAGAAACATCGGAGAACAAACACTCTTCAACCGTTGCTGGAAGAACACAAGCTGGTGGGGGCAGAGTTATGGTGAAGGAAATGTTTTCGTGGCATTCCTTGGGACCACTCATACCTGTGGAAGGCACTATGGACCGAATTCGTTATGAATACATCCTTGCACACCACGTACACCCATACATGCTGATTGTCTTCCCTGGGGCGGATGGGATCTTCCAGCACGACAAAGCGACGTGTCACACAGCTAGAAATGTCAGAGTGGTTGGAAAAGCACGATGAAGACTTCAAAGTACTTCCCTAGCCCCCTAATTCCCCAGACTTAAACCTAATTGAGTATCTGTGGGACTACCTCAATCGTGTTGTTCGCTCTATGGATCCTCCAACAAGCACCCCTCCAGCAGCTGCGAGATGCACTGCAGTCAGCATGGCTCCACATACCTGTGAACACCTTCCAGCACCTTACAGAGCCACTCCCAGCCCATCTAGCTGGTGTCCGCGCTGCACACGGAAGTTACTCTGGTGGTCCCAACTCACAATGTGACTCGACCATGTATATTCTGAAGTAACAGTATGTCTTGCCCATATTCTTTAAAGAGGCAGCATCCTTTTCTTTTGTCACATTCGAAAACAACTTCGCAACTTACTCTATCACTGCCAGAGAAATAAATCTACACTTTCCGAATGAGAATTCACTGACAAATCAAAATCCTTAAGTGAAAAAGACTAAAATTTTTAGTTTCCACATGTATGCGAGAAATGTTAACATTTTAAATATCTTGTGACTTGAAATTGAACGGGTACGCGCAAAAAATACATTTTCTCGTGAGGCCACGAGTCTTCAGCGACACCGAAATGTTAGTATTGCCAGAGTCTAGTACTGGATGAACGTTTCTTCACAAACTCTGCAACTCCTTGAAAATCCATGTGGTCAAATCGGATAACTACATCACTCAAGGGGGAATCGATCTAACGTGCGCCTGCTGAGAGCATGCCACTGTTACAACACTCAGGAAAGTCGAGTAAAAGCAGCTGTAGCCTCATGAGCGTACTGAGAGCTCCCGCACTCCCCCCCCCCGCACCCCGCATTGCTAACGCCTCTAGCCTCAGCATCATTCAAAATTTCGGAAATTTCATATGAGACTGGTTAAAGAAATAGCCAGGAATTTTTGACAACTTTGGAATATTAAAAAGAAAATAAATAAAATCAAGTCATTTTCGCTTTGGTTTATAAAAACTGGATGATGAAAAAGCAGCTATTCCAGAGGACTTTAGCTTTTTTCACAGCCATAGTTCCTATGCATGTATAATAACGAGAGAATGTGAATGAAATATAAATTGAATAAATTAAATTTTTATATCAGTGAAGAAAAGGCGTTATATTATACTTGTTTGCACATAACATACGCATCTTTCATGCTATAATGAGTTAAAAGGTTTTCGTCGCGGGTATGAAAAAGCAGAAACTTTTTTTTTTTATTTAACAGAATCAAAAGCCTTTTTATGTGCAAAAAAATTGTGACATTATGTTAAGTTGTTTTATTTATATTAAAGAAAAAATAATTTTACTGTTTTTGTGCCACAATTCTTAATTGCTACTTTTTTTATTATTATTATTATTAGCTTATGTTATGTATTTTCGTATAAATGGGAAAAGGTCAGACACTCACACGGCCGTTACGTGTTGTGTGTGATCGTGAGGCATTTAAAAAAGGCTGTCCTTAAGTTCTCAAAAAGAATAAAATTTGCATGATATGATTAACTGTAAGTGTTTTGTGATACTTTGTATTGGTATAAAACTAGGGCAAGTACTTTTTATTGCACGTGTACACTTGTGTTACACGTAATAAAGTGTAATAGTTTTGGTTTTACGAAGAATACCTATAGGTTCCAAAGAATTTGAATTATTAAAATGCCCGTAAAACCTAGTTACTAATACGGAATTCTAAAAATTTCAGTAATTTAAAGTAAATAGATTTTCGCATAAGGGCCTCGAAGATATTTTTAGCGTTGCGATATTTATACGTGTATAGTATCGTGCGATATGCTATCTGTAATATTTTATTTCGTTACAGAACTTCAAAATGAGGTCCTCAGGCAGACGATTGAAATTTATTAAGGGCGTTCAAATTTGACCTGGACTTGTTTCTAATAAGTTTGAAAAATTGTGCTTATTTTTGTGCGTTTGGCAACACTGGTATCTCACACGCTACAGAGCGCCACTTGTTTCGTTAATTTTCGTTACCATGACAACTCCCGCATTGCAGAAAGAGAAATTGCGAGGTGTTTCGACTTCGGCGAAGCACAGAATAATTATCAAATTTCTTTGCAATATGCGAGTGGCAGTGAAATTCACCAGAGACTTCAAACACAGTTCGGTGATTCGTGTCAGTCCCGTTCATCCGTCTTCGAATGCTGTAAAGCGTTCAAGGCGTCGGCACCAGGCAACTACTGTTAACGACGCCATGACTGCGCGCGTAAATGAGCTCATACAGAACAGGAACATTACCGGAAATGATCTGAGCTGTGCACACTGAACATCAGCGCCCACAGCTTGCATACCATCATGCACGATAAACTGCACTTCAGTAAAGTATGTGCCAAATGGGTACCGGAGCAGCTGTCCGACGAGGCATACCATTATCCAGGATAAGCTGCACTTCAGTAAAGTGTGTGCCACATGGGTAACGAAGCAGCTGTCAGACGAGCAAAATGTCAGCATGTTGCAAATTGCGAACATGTTGTTCAAGACATCAGAGAGAAGGAGACAACTTTCAGACGTGTGATTACAATGGACGAGACATGGATTCACCACCTTCCGCCGGAAAGCAAACGTGCAAGCACGGAGTGGGACATCAGAGAGAGACAACTTTCTCAGACGTGTGATTACAGTGGACGAGACATGGATTCACCACCTTGCGCCGGAAAGCAAACCTGCAACGCATGGAGTGAGACAGAGAGAAGGAGACAACTTTCTCAGACGTGTGATTACAATGGACGATACAGGGATTCACCAATTTACCGGAAAGCAAACGTGCAAGCATGGAGTGGAGACATCAGAGATAAGGAGACAACTTTCTCAGACGTGTGATTACAGTGGACGAGACATGGATTCACCACCTTGCGCCGGAAAGCAGACGTGCAAGCATGGGTACCGGAGCAACTTTCTCAGACGTGTGCATTACCATTACATGGATTCAGCTGCACCTTACCGGAAAGCAAACGTGCAAGCATGGAGTGGAGACATCAGAGAGAAGGAGACAACTTTCTCAGACGTGTGATTACAATGGACGAGACATGGATTCACCACCTTCCGCCGGAAAGCAAACGTGCAAGCACGGAGTGGAGACATCAGAGAGGAGACAACTTTCTCAGACGTGTGATTACAATGGACGAGACATGGATTCACCACCTTACGCCGGAAAGCAAATTTGCAAGCATGGAGTGGAGACATCAGAGATAAGGAGACAACTTTCTCAGACGTGTGATTACAGTGGACGAGACATGGATTCACCACCCTACGCCGGAAAGCAAACGTGCAAGCATGGAGTGGAGACAGAGATAAGGAGACAACTTTCTCAGACGTGTGATTACAATGGACGAGACATGGATTCACCACCTTGCGCCGGAAAGCAAACGTGCAAGCATGGAGTGGAGACATCAGAGATAAGGAGACAACTTTCTCAGACGTGTGATTACAGTGGACGAGACATGGATTCACCACCTTGCGCCGGAAAGCAGACGTGCAAGCATGGAGTGGAGACATCAGAGAGAAGGAGACAACTTTCTCAGACGTGTGATTACAATGGACGATACATGGATTCACCACCTTACACCGGAAAGCAAACGTGCAAGCATGGAGTGGAGACATCAGAGAGAAGGAGACGACTTTCTCAGACGTGTGATTACATTGGATGATACATGGATTCACCACCTTACGTCGGAAAGCAAACGTGCAAGCATGGAGTGGAGACATCAGAGAGAAGGAGACAACTTTCTCAGACGTGTGATGACAGTGGACGATACATGGATTCACCACCTTACGCCGGAAAGCAAACGTGCAAGCATGGAGTGGAGACAGAGAGAAGGAGACAACTTTCTCAGACGTGTGATTACAATGGACGATACATGGATTCACCACCTTACGCCGGAAAGCAAACGTGCGAGCATGGAGTGGAGACCGTGATTCGCCCCCACTAAAAATATTCAAGATCAGGGCATCAGCCACGAAGGTAATGGCTATGGTGTTTTGGGACATTAACGGTATTATTCTTACGGATTTCCTGGAAGATCGTCAAACAATCAATGTCACCTATTACAACGATCTCTTCAAGAACTCCTTTAAGGTAGCACTGAGGAAGAAGCGACCAGAACTCCTCAACAGTGGAGTATGCCTTCTCCAAGCAGGCCCCACCCACATCACTAAAGTAACTATGGAAAAATTGGGATGGGACTTTGTACCACACCCTCCGTACAGCCCGGATATGCCACCATATGACTACCACCTGTTCAGCCCATTAAAGAAATTTTCGGGAGAGCAGAAGTTCAGACAGAAGTTCAGATCAAATGAAGATGTGAAAAGTATCATCCTGAGATGGTTTAAACAACAGTAAAGAATTCTATGAAACTGGGATCCAGAAGCTTCCAGAACGCTGGAGAAAATGTACTTCGAAAAGTAAATGATGTAACATCTGCTGTATGATAAATAAATACAGATATAAAAAAAGTTTGTCAAATTTGAATCCCCCTCGTAGTAGTTAATCAAATCTCGAGTATTCGATGACCAGAAATTTTCTAGCATATGAACGAGAAAAAGTGAGAACAGAATTTTTCCGTTAATATGCGAAAGAAATTGCGGAAAAGTTTTAAAAAATTCAGAATTGTCCGTTGTTAACAGGAGAATGATTAACAGAAATATTTGTCAATTCACAATAAAAAAAAAAAAATCAGTAAAGTTCAGGTTTTTTTTTTCATCATTTCACGGAAAAGGTTAAATCAGAAACATGCTTCGTTATTTTACGAAAAGAATCACGGAAAATGGCTCCTGCAATTTTTTTTTTTTTTTTTTTTTTTTTGCGGTGTACAAAGATCTAACTTAAGATTAGAAAACCTGAGAGAAAAAGATCAGTAGCTATAATATAATGGAGGGTTCAACGGGCTAGAACAGGTGTCCTGGACGATGCAATGGTAGCATTTACGAACAGAAAACGGAAGATGCAAGTTCGACTCCCGCTCCGCGGAGATACATTTTTAAGGCATCTGAATAGTTGGCCATAGGAATGAAAAATTAGTTCTAGAACCTCTATGAAATTGATTAACGAGTGTCTTACATGTGAATTTCTTCACGGCTTTCCGGTCCCCCTCCCTTTGTGGAAACTGCAGCACAACGAGCAATGCATAAAATGAGTACTTTGTTTCGTTAGTCGACAGCAAACAAAAAAGCGTCATTAAGGGTTACTCAGAGGGCACAAATAGTGACTTTATACACTGCTGGACAATTGCTAAGGACGGATCATAAACGGCTATATAGCGCATAAAAAAGTAAGAGTGGTTGGATGCCAAGTGAAATAAAATAATGTCAGAATGCCAGGACATTACAAGAAAGACAATTTATTGTGCTCTGAAATCCAGAAGGCTTTGGAACGTGTCCAAGGGACAAACAGGCCATTTTGTGCAGAATACGTAAACGTGAAAAAAAATGCAATTACCGTCCGCAGGCGTTCCGGCGTAAGATATCAATACGGGATATGGCCACCATGGAGGGCGATGCAAGATTCCACACGTCGTGTCGTGCTTTGCACAACATTATCAATCAGCTGTTGGGGTAATTTATCCCATTCCTCTGTCAGTGCACGGATGAGGGTGTCCTTGTTTATTGGAGGGCATTGGCGACCAGCAAGACTCCTCCCCAAAGCATCCCACGCATTTTCAATGGGATTCAGATCTGGAGAACGTGCTGGCCATACGAAGCGTTGAATATCCTCGCTCTCAAGACACTCCTGGACAGCGACTGTTCGATGACATGTTGCGTTGTCGTCCATGAAAATGAATATCACCGACAGCACCACGGAACATGCGAACATGAGGTAGCAGAACGTCATTAATGTATCGTTGGCCAGTCATAGTCCCAGTTGGAAGCACATAGAGGGACGTACGGCCATTGATCATGATGCCAGCCCATACCATGACACTACATGTCGGATATCGGTCCCTTTCCTGTATGTTTGCTGGACAATATGCTGTACCACTATCACGCCAGATCAGTTGTCGACAATCAGACGATAGACTGTATCTACTCTCATCTGAGAAGAGGACAGCAGACCAGTCGTTATCAGTCCAATTGCGATGTTGATGGCACCATTGCAAACGGGCGGTACGGTGACGTCTGGACAATGGGATGCACACAACAGGACGGCGGACGTATAGTCCTCCTTCATGCACACGTCTGGCGACAGTTTTTCGGGAGATCCGCTTACCAGTAGCAGCCATAAACTGATTTGCTACCTCACTAGCTGTGCTGCGCCGGCGTCTTTTTGTTGATAGCACTATGTACCGATCTTCTGCAGGTGTCGTACTGCGAACACGACCTCCCCCGTGACGTTTGCTACACTCTCCATTTGTTTGAAATGATTTCCAAAGCCTTGAAACAACACTGTGGCTGACGTCGAACTCCTGGAAACATCTGTTATTTTTCGCCCTTCTTCAATCTTGCCAATAATTCTTTACCGAAAATTAGAAATATATATGCAAAACATTTTCCTATTAGAAGCTGTATCCAGACACAGGATTTTTTTTTTTTTTTTTCAAATTGGACTTTTAGAAGCAGATATTGGGGAAAACACAATTTAACTTTTACACCCTCCCGCGGAAAATTTAAAAAGACTGTACCTAAAATAGTTTTCGACATCACTGGCATCGAAAGGAAAAAAAATTCAATCGGATATTTAAAAGCAAATATATGAAACAATACGTTTTGATTCCATATCTGCATTTACGCCATCCAGCGGAGAAGTGAATCTGAAAAATATTGAATGCAAGGATCTTTTTACATTCCAAGCTTCCAAATGCAAAACGAATTTTTCAAATCGGACTAATAGTGGCAGCTAGATATGGTGTTCACAGACAGACGGACGGACAAAGTGATAAAAAAAGATTGTGCTTATGGTTTTCACAAAAAAAAAAAAAAAACGTGCGAAAAGGTAAACAATGTAACAACATTCCCAACAGTAAAAGTGGGTGGAGCCGCTGTTTTTTGCACCGGATACTCGTCAACCATAAAGCTATTTCTGGACGGCCAGTCACAGTTGAATTTCAAGGCACGTATAAAATCAAAGTGTTGCTACTACTAAAAAAAAAAAAAAATACGAAATCAAGGCTTGGTCACATCCAAGAGATCGGATCTTCTCTCAACAAATGAAAACGCCATGAGCTTTATTCACAAGCATAGGCATAGTTGCAAAGTAGCATTTTCCCAAGCACTTAAAAGCATATGCGACAGTACCGAATATTACCAGAACTATTCACTTCACGCGAGGGTTGTTTTCGCAATACCTGGTTTTCATAAGACAATAGACAACGCATACCAATTACCTCTTCGTAAATACAGCGGTATCAGAAAGAAGATAAAGTATGTGCTCTTATGGCTTAGTTAGTAGGCGGATGTCAGGAAAGATTCATAACTTAAAACTAGCAGAGCCTTGAAATCAAGATTTTGGGTCCTACACTCACGTTGCAGCTGAACTAACTCGCCATTGAGCAAGATTGCTTCAGTCACCCACTCATTTTTGTATTTCTTGTCGGAAAGCAGGCAGGCTTTCAATAAAACTGAAGTTTAACGATGCCCTTAGGGAGTTCCGTTGAATGGTACTGAGGAAGCACAGCTTTAATTTGTAGTCATCGTCAGCACTACACTCCAGACAGCGAAATGACTAGATCCTCAGCAGCCTCGAGCCCTTCAGCAGATTGAGACATTTCCTCGAATACGTACTTTTAAGACAAAGACAAGCCTTACTGATTAGACAGTTAAGGCTTTTTGCGCACAATCCCCTGCTACAACTTTTTTTTTCAAGAAATTTTGAACACTGTTTCAGAGCCGTGAATCCGAACCAAAAATTTCTCCAGTGAACAGAAAAACGTACGCTTCTTAACTATCAAACTGCAATAAATTCCAACAAAAGTTCATCTGGATATTGGGTAAAAACTGACGAAGCCTACTTTGAAGACGAAATTTTACCTGGCTCTTATGAATTGAAGTCTCAAACATATTCTGCACAATTTTACGACTAGGACTGATGTCTGCTTTACTTTTCATCGCATCCACGCGAATACTGAGAAATGGCCCTTCTTTCAGGCCATCGCACGGGCGTTCTCGTTGCTGTCACATTAAGAATTCCATGTCGAATTGCTTTAAAGTTACTTTTTGAAATTTCTGACATCACTTACACCTTGCGATTCAAAACCATGTACCTCTTAAAGCGTAAATGTTTCCTTCTCCTCTCAACCCTAAGGTTGGTGGGTAGCATTGGTCATCATCCACAAAGGAATTCTTTCCTGAGCCATAAGCTTTATGTTCCGGTAGGGTCTTCCTCTTGTTATTTGACTCATTGAATTCTTGGGCGTCCCCTTCCGCTTTTCCTTCCGTTCTACCTTCAGTCAAGTTGACACACCACTCCAAGTGTCTTATGAGGTGGCTTATCATGCTCTCTTCTTTCTATAGCCCATAATATCTAGTAAATGTTTAGCTGAAGAAAATCAAACCAATTGAACAGCTGTGAGAAAAAATGAGGCTTGTAGAAGAGACTGTGGGACCGGTTAGATACGCGAGTTGTCTTCACACATGGCTCCGTTCCGACCTGGATAATTTTTCACCATCGTTCGGTAACTGAAGAGTTAAAAAGCAGACCTCAAAATGAAGTTTCTGCCTAACTTACCAAACATTTTAAATATAAATTGTGTTAGGAGAAGTCTATCTGTATTACATACTTCTAGCCAACAAAATATAGCTGTATTTCCAATACTCAATAAGCAAGAGCGCATTACACATAGAAAACACTAACGGCATTAAAAAATGGTGAAGATTAACTATTAAGCGTTTTAGGCGTTCACAGGCCAAAGACATTACAAACTAATTTACGTAATGCCGAGCCAAAGGCATTACATACTAATTTACGTAATGCCGAGCCAAAGGCATTACATTACATACTAATTTGTAGATGTCCGGAGTCGTCGCCCATTCTACTTTCGGTCACTGGTTCTAACATAAAGTTGAGAAGAAAAAAACGAAGACAACTATTACTCGGCATGTTAATTCAGAATACACAGAGGTATATAATGCACTTTGCAACTAAATTCAATTTGTGACGAAACAAGCACAAAAATATTAGAACTAAATTTTTTTTAATCTTAGTCCTCACATGTCGTTCAATTTACAGCACATATTCGCTTTGCTTCTTTTCTTTCATTTTTTTCATGTTCTTATTCACGCGTCCGTTTGCGAACTTAAAGAGGATGTCGTCCATCCACCAACGGGGCCATTGAGATCATTGACGACCACTAAAACAGCGCAGTTAACTCAGCAGCTGCGTGACTTGGGATAAAACAAAAAAAATTAACTCCTGATCCATCCCAACACAGCCCTAAGATCTAAAGTGTTTGTACAAGTTACTCGAAAATTACGAAAAAAAAAAAAGCTCAAATGTAAAAACCATAACCCTCAAATTGTTTTTGAGCTTGAGACCAGCTGGGATCAAGGGCGGATTGGAATGACTAAACCAGGTTGGGTTTAGTCTACGGAGGTCCACTACAAGATCTACAAGGGAAATACATCATAAATTCTCCATGAAAAAAAATCTTAAATCCTGAATGAAAGAACTGTTGAGCCATGCATCGTAAAAAGAATTCAATCGTGAACAGACAAATTTTAACAATTCAGTGGTATAAGAATTTAAAAAATCCGCTCATTGAACGCATTGCATTAAACGACGCTCAAAACTGGGTGTTCTACTAGATAATTACGTACTTTCCTTTGAAAAAATTGGTTTCGATTTTAAAAGAAATTCTGAAAGTTGAAGTGTGTGTGGCACAAAGCAATTTTCCTACGTAATTAATTTTTGCATTTATTGGTCACCGACCACCAACTGAACAATGGTACTACTTGAATAGACGCATTTTTAGCAAGTCTTTTGTAAAAACGGTACGTGCTTATGTCATCACTTCGTTCGTCTGTGGATATATCTCTACCTACAACCACGAGTCCGATTTGAAACATTTTTGCATTAAGAAGTTTGAAATGTGAGAACGATGATCCTTGCATTCCTGTTTTCTTCCGATCCACAACTTCTCCGCTGAAGGGCGTAAAATGCAGATGCCATCGAATTCAAAATACATTTTATCCCATATCATTGCTCCTAAATTTCTGATTGAAAAAGTGTTCTTTCCTATTTTGGACAGTTTCTTTTTCAATTAGTGCCCACTTTTTCGGCTATGTAGGAAGCATAACGTCAAGTTGTAGAAGTTTTGCGATATCTCTGCTTCTAAAAAAGTCCGATTTGAAAAACTCTTAGGGGCATCGAATAGAACCTTCTGCCAGGAAATGTTCTACATATAATCTCTAAGAACGGTTTTGCCACTAGTGGCGTAAGTGTATTTCCAATGTATTTGCATCAATCTGAATAAACTCGACTGAATCTGAAAACTCGATTGAAAAAATTATTTTGCGATAACGCACAACACTAAGAACCTGTTACCTTCCGCTTAAAATGTTGCACAACTTTTCCGGCAGGGGGCGTAAATAGTATCTTTCTCTCGATATATCTGCTTCTAAAAGTCAGATTTGAAAAACACTTCCCTTTATCCGCGACAGTTTCTGGTGCGAAATGTTTTCAATATAATTTCAAATTTTTCTTAATGAGCATGTTTGCCACTAGATGACATAAGTTCCAGTTTCCGTTTACAGCATATTTCCAGCAATTATCTGCACGTCTAAAAATCCGATTGAAAAAATTATTTTTCGGTCAGATATATACTACCTGCGAAAAAATTTTGTGCGCATTTTCTGTTCCAAATAATAGTTTTCCCACTTGCATCATAAAACTTTTATCTGTTTTGTTTTTATCACTGCTTCTAAAAGTAAGGATTAATTTCTTTTTTCTAACGCCGGATTCCATTCACTACATGGAACACTTTATGCACTCGTGGGTTTTTATAGTTCACAGTTCTGGCGTTAAGTGGTGTTAGTGCATATTTATGTTTGCAATCGTACCTCCACTTCTAAAAGTGCTATTGAACCTTCTCTTTCTGTACTATACTACATTTGTAACGGTAAAGACGAGGAACTTTTTCTTTAATGCACAGTTTTCCTGCTAGGAGGTGTAAATGTCAAAACTTTTTCTCGCTATCTCCTCATCCAATAGACGTATTTGAAAAATTATTTTTCCCTAACATATAAACTTTTTGTATGAAGAAAACTTTTAACACATTTTCTACTTTTCCATTATTCAAAATTCAGCCCTCAGGGGCGCCAGTGTATATTTGTATTTAAAAAAGTTAATTCGATTCGAAGAATTCCTTAGAAAAATGCGTTTTTGGTACGATACTCTTCATTATGAAGAGTATTTTGAACTTCAATAACACAAACATTTTCCGTTAGGGAGCGTAACGTGATGTCTCACTATATACATTCTGTTAACTGTTCGATTTGAAAACCCCGTTGTCTGATATCTTCCATCAGCTACGAGAAACTTTCGGTGCACAATTTGTTAATTTTCGTATAACATAAGTTTAAGCCGCTAGAGCGCGTAAGTTCTATTTCTAGTATGGATATTTTACAGATTGCAGAAATCCGCTTGAATTGTTTTTTTAACCGGTTCCATTTGTTATGAATAACCCAGCTTTCATTGCGCATTTTAAAGCATGCGCAGTTTTTCCCTATAGGTGGTGTATTTTCTTCCTTGCGGAATTCTTAGATTTTCTAAAAACATGCTTTGAAATTATTTTTTTCGTGTCATAAAGAATTCAAAAGACGTGCTCATTGCAACCGAAAATTCGGTGTCATCTTTCTTGTTTAAAGTGTACCCATTCTTTTGATCGATGAATTGATAAACCCTTTTTTTTTTAAGAAATATAAGGGTGGGGGGACATTTCGTAATATCTGAGTTAATCGCTTTGCGCTCTGTCAGTCTGTGAATAAGGGGTGGGAATGATGGGCTGTCAGTGGGTGCTAGTGTCTCTAAGATTACAGGAGAACGGAAGGGCCTACGAATGACCCTGGGCCCAAATTCTAACTGCCAACATACGTTAAAGGTATTTCAAGGTTCCTCTTAGTTATTCCAAATAGTACAATCCAACAAAAGAAATGTATTTAATTTTAGGCTAACTTAGTGAGAAAACCGTGCATCAGAAGAGTTTGAAACGCGTATGGAAAACCTGGTCACGGCAACAGCCAATGGATGCAAAAGAAATTTCAAATCTAACATTTAGAAATGTAGATACACCTAATACAAACGTACGTTTACTTTTAGAAAAATTCCGACAGGCTTTGGGCAGACCACGTGTGAAAAGAAAAAAAGTTTGTCAGCGACGGGCATCGAATCAGTGTCCCCTCACTCCGAAGTAAGTCGCTCTCCCAACTGAGCTACGCGGACAGAATATCTCGCTGCAGATTTTTAGTCTTGGCACATGTTTTCACCTCTTGTAGTACGTCACACATGCCAAAGCACAAACATTTCCTTGCAATATGCAAGCTCGAGTTCTAAATGATTAATATTAGCGTGGAATCATCTGAAACGCCAATCATATACATTACTGTTTGTGAAAATTGCAACACCATGAAGGACTGCTGGTATTAGGTTGAAACTTGTAAGATATGTACAAGTTGGGGCATGCAAATGATTAAAATGTCTAAACAAAGACATCGTTCTTTCCACGTTTTAGCAACACACAGCAACCGAAAAATTGTTATTCGGTCACCGCCGGAGAATTGAACCCGGATCTCTCGATATCTAGCCGAGCGCGTTAGCCTTACACACCACTGTAGGCCAACAATCCACGGCGCTACGTATGTTTTGTTTGCTTCCGATATTATAAATTCGTGAGATGGGCTCAGCAACTGAGACGTCTCCATCTGGTGGGCATTAACGGCACTGGCTATATATATGGACAGCAAAATCGCACGACTGTCAATGAAAATGCGCATGCGGTTTCGGAGCAGCGCCCTCTGATCTATCCGGTCTTAGGTATAAATATAGCCGACTCAAGCGAGATGTTGCAGTCAGTGAAGAGCAGACATTGAGTCGAAACGGTGTTTGTATCCCACTTTACATCGTCGCCGAAAAAGGTATTCTGAACATCTGACGGACTCTAAACGAGGAAGGATTATTGTGATCAGAGAAGCTGGATTTCCTACCGCGAAACTGCCACACGCACGAGAAGAAACAGTCAGATGCAAATGTGGGGTCAGTGGACAGATGAAGCTCGGATGCACAGAAATCCGGAAAATAGACAGCAAAATCTCACGACTGCATATGATGACAGACACCTTTACCGCATGGTAGTGACCGATCGCACAGTGACATCCAAAGTGTTAGCGCAGCAGTAGAGAACTGTCACAGTTCAGGCTTTGTCCTCCAGCACAGTTCGGCGTAATCTGCTTAATAGAGGTGTGAATGAGACGAATTCGTGCTGATTATACCAATGCATATGAACTCACGCTGTCTGAGCAAAACTAAAAAAACAAAAGCGTTGCTAAAAAAAATGACATTTACACTGAAGAGCAATTGAATTAGAGACAGCTGGCGTTATGCAAATTGGCGCTGTGGGCGGCCCTGTAAACGGAAACGACATGACGTATGCAGCGATCCGACAATATAAGGAGTGATGCGACGGGAATCAGTAAGAGTCGGACGCAGTATGGGTAAGACGAAGGATCTAAGCGCATTTGATCGTGGGCAAATTGTCGGGGCCCGACGAATGGGTCACTCTTTTTCGGAAGTCGTGCAGGCGCTAGGATTTTCACGAGCCACTGTGTCAGGGGTACACCGTGAGTACATCGAATCCGGTAAAACCATCTCTGCAAGGACCAACTGCCGTGGATGAGCCGGGTCATCGTCGGCTAGCTCGCATTGTAAAAGCGGATAGACTGGCCAGTGCAAAAAATCACTCTGCAATTTAACGCTGGTGCACAAAAACGTGTAATCAGCCACACCATCCAGAACCATCTCCTCGCTATGGGGTACAGAAGCCATCGTCCCACGAGGGTACAGCTGCTGATCGCACATCACAAGGTGCAAAGATTAGCATGGGCGGGGGAGCATTCGCGACTGGACCCTAGACATGTAGAAAATGTTGCCTGGACTGATGAGTCGAGATTCACGTTGGTACATGCGGGTGGCAGGATACGAGTACGGCGCAAACCACATGAAGCGATGGAGCCTTCTTGCCAGCAGGGTACTCTTCAAGCTGGTGGGGGTGGCATTCTCGTCTGGGGACTGTTTACGTGGACTTAAATGGGACCCTTGGTACGTGTGACACCGTTCCTCACAGGTCAACGTTACCGGGATATCCTGGACGACCATTTGCTCCCGTTTGTGCGTCTTCAACATCCCACTGGGGACCTCATCCTGCAACAGACAATGCACCGTGTCATCGCTCCCGAATTGATTCCGAATGGTTGGATGAACACTCCACCGACGTAACCTCGCTTCCTTGGCCAGCTAGGTCACCTGACCTCAATCCCATCGAGCCCATCTGGGAAGCCATCGAGACAGATGTTAGAGGCTCTGACCCCCCCTCCATCAAATCTTCGTGAACTGTGGGAGCTTGTGCAGGGGTAGTGGATCCATATGGCTTCCCAACGCTTCCGGTGTCTTGTAGAGTATATGCCGAGACGAATCGCCGCCGTCATCAGGGCGAAAGGTAGTGCTACACGTTACTAGACAGGTATCTCTAATTCAATTGCTTTTCAGTGTATTTACATGCTAAAACACAAGTTAAAAACAAATGAGGGCCAGATCTTTCAAAGTTCACTATGACACCATCATCAGGCCGAATGTACAAATGAACACAAGCACGATGACATAAGCCTACATTCACAGATCACCCATAAGTAACGCAACACCTGATGTTAAGAGTTGCCGTTGACAAAAGGAAAACTCACCAAAAGAAATAAATTACATACATTACGTAGTTGGTACGTTATCATCCCCGTTGAACTGGTCCCTCATTAGTAAACGCCAAGGTATCAGAATAAACGACGGATAGTTCTCATTACAACAAATCGAAGAATGTCTGTATATACGCAAGCTCTCCGCTAAGAGCAAAGTGGCTTTATTTGGTGCAGACATCAAGACTGTGGACTGTTCCCAATTGGGTGTATGTTTTCTTAGTGCCACAGTTCCAGCCAACGAAGTTGAAGACATTCCTGATTGTACGGCATACTTGTGCTCCAACAGTCTCACTCCTTGAGTGCGCATAGTCTGACCAATATAGATTTTATCACAAACCTCCGGAGTAGAACCAATAAACACCATGTCTGTTAAGTCTCCAGATTCTTATGAACCAGAGAATAAATATTAGCAGTCCTGATACCAAAATCTAACTTATGTTTCCTACAAAAATTCTTTAACACATTCACAATTGGAGGAATAAAATCAATTGCACCCAGAAATCGTGAAGGCTGCACATTTCGTTGCAAAGATGTAAACGCAAGACGATTCCTATCATGCACAAGCACATAGACAGGCTTCTTAGAGTAACTAAACATTATGGCAATCTCAATAATTCTGGCCAACTCCAAACGTTGCAGACTAACAGTTGACGAGTGAGCGTACGACCGTTTAACAAGAAACCTAAGAGCTGCAAATTTCTGGCTTCAGGGATGGGCAGAATCACGTGGTATGATCGAAGAACAGAAGGTTGATTTACGAAAAACCGAAAAATTCAACGAAAAAGACCCAGTATCGTGAGTGAGCAAAAAGTCAGTTTTTAAATCGTGATCAGACACAGCTTGAGTTCATATACCTTGCTTAACAGAGGACTGGTCGCTGCATATTCCTTTAGCCCTCACCCACAGACACGCCTCAGCCTGCAATGGGTCTTGCTTAACAGAACTAGTCGCTGCATATTCCTTTAACCCTCAACCACAGACGCCTCAGCCTGCAATGGGTCTTGCTTAACAGAGGACTGGTCGCTGCATATTCCTTTAACCCTCAACCACAGACGCCTCAGCCTGCAATGGGTCTTGCTTAACAGAGGACTGGTCACTGCATATTCCTTTAACAATCACCCACAGACGCCTCAGCCTGCAATGGGTCTTGCTTAACAGAGAACTAGTCGCTGCATATTCCTTTAACCCTCAAAAACAGACGCCTCAGCCTGCAATGGGTCTCAAACACAGACATTGGAGCACTGATTGGCAACAAGTCGTGTTTAAGCGGACGCCCTGGGATTTCTACATTTGTCCGCAGGGGCGTACCGGGAAAATGTATTCCCACGCAAAAAACATCTTCGAACTAGAAATTGATGAAATTTTTAAATTCCATGTTATTAACTAGGTTTTATGAGAGTTTTAATATTTCAAATTCTTTGGAAATTACAGGTATTTTTTGAGAAACCAAAGCACTTTAATTGCGTGCAATACAAATGTGCAAGTTGCAATTAAAATGGTCCTAATTTAATACCATTACGAACTACTATAAAACACTTTCGCCAAAGTTAATCATATCGTGCAAATTTTATTCTTTTAGAGAACTAAGGCGCCTTTGAAATGCCTCTCGATCACACACACTTAACACATAACTGCCGTGCGACAGCGTTAAATGACTTTTTCCTATTTATACGAAAATATAGAACATAGCAAGCAAATAATTACGGCACACAAAGTAAAACTGCTTATTTTATTTACTCTTGAATACAGTATATATAAAACACAACATAATGCCGTAATGTTTTGCACACAGCAAAAATGTTTTTTCTTGACTCTGCTATACAAAAGAAATGACAGGTCCGAAATGGTGGGCCTAAAATCGTCTGGAATAGCTAACACCATATCATCTAGTTTCTACGTCATCTAGTTTTTATAAAATAAAACTACGACATTAACACTGGTCCACAAGGTTTTTATAACATGAACAAATGCAGCTGTTTTTTAACTAATTTTTGGGTGCTGATTTCAGATCTGACCTAAAAATGGCCACCACGTCAGCTGTTTTTTATCGAGCGCTAAATATGTCCTATTGTTGTTCCACATTGACACTTGTAGGCATGTTAAAAGGACACTAGATCTTTTTTATAGTAATATTTCGCCACCGGACATGTTATGGGTGGCAACACTGATTTTTTCACAGGTAGAGAATATGTAACCGCAAACAAACCGCAATTGCTGTTTGGTTTTTTTTTTTACGTTGAAGGAGAAACACGTGCTGCATGTTTGAGAATTTGGCAAAACGGAGAAAAGAGATGTATTAATGTTCCGGATAAATTTTGCTATGTGTGCGGACAGTACAGTATATTATAAAATAGCAGAGTCGTCCATTGACAAAGACTGAGGAAAGCCTACTATTTGTACTTTGGATGTCATGTTGGAGAACAAAATAAATCGTGGGCTCCACATGTCTGCTGCATTTCCTGCTTTTTGGCCTGAGTGAATGGTTGAAAGGTAAGCTGAAATCCATGCCTTTTGCACACTATGATTTGGCGTGAGTAAACTGATCACGTGGAAGATTGTTACTTTTGTTTAACCAAAGTGAGTGGCTTTACAAAGAATAAAAGTAAAATACAGTATCCAAATGTGGCATCAGCCTTAAGGTCTGTTCCGCATGGGGAAAATCGTCCTATACCAAAAACTTCATTGTACTGTGAAGAGACAGATTCAAATTCATCCAATGAAGATATGGGCGCACATGAAGATCCGGATCCTATATACACTCCTAAACACTTAGTTGAGCACCACTTGATTGAGCAAAATGAATTGAATGACCTCGTTCGAGACCTACATCTTTCCAAACAAGCTGCACTTTTTAGGTTCCCGACTGCAGGAGTGGAACCTTCTAGCGAAGAGTGCACGTGTGTGTGTGTGTTCAGAAATAGACATTTGGGTCTATGTTCTTTCTATGAAATGCAGGGTGGTATGTGTTTTTGTTCAGATATTCCGGGGCTAACGAAAGAATTAGGAATACCTCACGACCCTACGGAACAACGTCTATTTATCGACTCATCCAAGGTTAGTTTACAAGTTGTCCTTTTGTCCAACGGAAACCAGAAGCCTTCCATTTCAGTAACACACCCTGTAGGAATGAAGTATGAAAGCATGGTCAAAATTCTCACTGCAATACAATATGACCAGTTCAGGTGGTAAGTATGCGGGGATCTGAAGTGAGATCACTCTTGCTCGGGCTTCAAAGTGGCTTCACCAAATTTTGTGTTCTTTGTATGTGGGACAGTAGAGGCCACAGCAGAACACTACGAGTGGACAGACTGGCCTAAATGAGATTTTTTCCTGGAGAGAGGAACGTACGTCACAAGTCCCTTAGTCAATACCTCTGATGTGCTGCTTCCACCACTTCATATGATGTATGAAAAGCTTTTAAGTTGTCTTAAATGGCACGGGAGAAATGGGCAGGGAGAAACTTACTTCTGTGTATAAATCTGTGCCGTATTTTCCCCATTTGTACTATCAGGCAGTTGTTTTGAAAACTTTTGTGACACTGATTAGCTGGGGGTCTGTCGTTTTCCCTTAGCATATGCTCAGTTCAGTGTTGCTGATAAATACTCTTCCATACTTATTATGGAGTTTAAGAAAGCGAAAGATTTTTCGCGAAAAAATCACTTCCACAGAATGTGCTTGTTGACTATGTAAAGGGGTAAAAGCGATATTTGGAAATATTCTAAATTACTGTCCCGTTCTGAAACTAGTTTGTCGGTAAACGTTGTGCAGTGCACTAAATGCAAAAACTTTGAGTTACGATAGCACAAAGTCTGGAACATCGCAACTTAAGCGGCACAAATGTGCTCTCTCCACACACACGAGACATATTGGGTTCCAGCGATATGATATGCCAGTAGTAGAGTGTGCAGTTTATAAAGCCATAAAAAATCTTCCAGTAAAACGATCGGACTCATAATTCTGGATATTTCGTACTTTTCGAATTAAACACACCCCCACCCCCTCCACACACACACCCCTTATCCCCAAGGATATTTCCGGGTCCGGCGGTAGGGAATGATAATTTGAAAACTCAGAAAATTTGAAAGGCATGGAAATTGTCCTTTTCATGCAATATTTTTTAGTATATAAGGCCCTAACCCCCCCCCCCCCCGACGTCACGTGACTTAATACAGAGCCTCAGAAATATTCTGAATTAACGGTTATTGTAATAAATTACGAGCAGAAATTAAGAAAACGAACTCTTCAGGAGTCGAATGACCGAATGAATGCATCAGGTGTCAAATTCGTGTTTTGGTAATTGTTGAAATTGTACGGGCCGGGCCTTAGACGTGCGGGCTTTCCAAATTAAGGCACGTGCAGACCTCTACTACTTGAACGAATATACGAGTATGTGTGTATATATTTACATTTGTGTTAATATTGTTTACTCTATTTCTTTTATTTTGCTGTCTCATATGCATTGATATCATCATCATTGTCAACCATTATCAATCCACTGCTGGACAAAGGTCCTCCCCAAGTTTCCTCCACAACGGTTTGTCTTGTGCCAGTCTCCTCCATGTCACTCCCGCATACTTACGAATTTCATCCACCCATCTCCCATGTGGTCTTCTTCTGGGTCTTTTCCTGTCCCTTGGAATCCAATCTAAAATTTCGGCTGTCCATCGATGATCTGTCCTTCTAACAGTATGTCCAGCCCATTGCCATTTCAGGGATTTAACTCTGATCATGATGTCTTCCACTCTTGTCATTTTTCGGATCCATGAGTTCCTCTTCTTATCTCTCCTGGTTACACCAAGCCTGCACCTCTCCACGATTCCTTGAGTTGTCTGCAGCCTTTGTATGTATCTTTTAGTTAAGGTCCACGTCTCTGCACCATACGTAAGCACTGGAAGGATGCATTGATCACTTTTCTTTTAAGACATAATGGCATATTGCTCTTGAAAATTATGCTGTTTCTTCCAAAAGCTCTCCAGGCAAGTTTTATACGCCGATTAATTTCTTCATCAATGTGACCCTCACTTGATATCTGCTGTCCAAGATAAACGTACGTGTCTGTATCTCCAGCTTTTCTCCATCAATCGATAAATCTTCATTTCTTGAAAAAGCATTGAACATCCCTTTTGTAAGTTCATTTGTAATCCCACTTCTCTACTCCTGTCAGCAAGTTCCTGGATCATACTCTGCAGCTCTGATGGGGTAGTTGCAAAAATGACTCATCAGCAAAACGAAGGTGGGTATATGATGGTATTTATACTTTGTAACACTAATTCTATAGCTAACAAGACAAATGCTATAATACATTACAATGCGAAATTGTAATGTGTACATCTTGCATTGTATATATGTACCTGGAAATACAGCAAATGTCCATGCCCAAAATCTGAACGTGATTGAGAGTTTTTAGTCATTTGAATTCAGCAACCCGAAATTAGTTAAAAATACTATTTCATCCATGTCATAAAAACAAAGTTTTTAATGTTGACTAGTGTAAATTCTGCAAACATTTTATTTATTGAAAAAAAAAATCCTTTTTGCTTTTCATTTCATTCGAAATTACCGCAAAAAAAATTGTAAAATCCTTTTCCTGAGGTTAGAGACAGTCTTAGCCGTGTACATTATAAAGTTAATCTTGAACGAGCTAGGAGAAAAATCATTAATATATTTTGAAAAGTGATTCTACACACAGTGGGGGCCTCAAAAAGGAGCAGCGTTCCTTTGTAATTAAAGAAAGCTGCTGCATTCAGAGGTCCACTATATTAGCATAATATCTCACTATTTAAGGGAAGGTTATTTTTAAAGACGGGAAAACGCAAAACTTAATGACATATCCTAGCTTTAGGAGAGAAGAAAAATGCTGAAACAAGTAGCGCTAATGTATTGTCATTTATAAAAACCTATCTCTTCTCCTAAGTCATTGAATACGAACTAATCTCTTACGAATTGTACCTATGACTAAGTTAAAATCTGCTCAGCAGAAAAAACGTTACTTCACATTTAGCAGGCAAACAGGTTTTTTTTGTTTTGTTTTTTTACTGTTGTACTACGACTGCAAAAAAGGAAGTCCAGCATGCTCCTACATTCACCAATCGATTTGAAAGAAATACAAGATCTCAAAGTCCATTATGGCTTTAAAAAAACTATTCGCTTATCTAGTGAACAGGTCTTAACATCTTCCATAGAAAAATTCAACATCGAAAAAGTGACACTGCGATTGAATTTGTGTCACACACGCTTTCTTTACTGTTTTTTTTTTTTTTAGTCTCTTTAACCTGAATTATTGCTATTTCTTAAGGTTTGAAGTCTTGCTGCGCTCAACAAATCTTTCCCCAGATTAATGTTATAGGGTGCAGCGATCCAACATTAAGTATCAAACGAAAACATTTGCAGTAACACTTTTACGCATTCTTAAACTTACCATAAATCGTTTTCATCTGCACAAAAGTTTGTCAGCAAAACACTGGCGGTTATAACAGAATAACAGCAGAACTTCAAATAATGATCAGAACTGCAATTGACATTTCTTTATGATTTCTAAATCAGTATTTATGATCAATTATAAAGTTCCGCGGTGGAGCTTTTCTGACGCCGAATCATTGTAATAAAATTTTCCGGAACTTTTTGTATTTAAGTTAGATTTATTACTTAATAAATTAGGTCACTGTTTTCTGTTGCAATAAACATGCCTTTTGAAGTAGGCCATTTTGCGACAATACTGTACGTAAGGAAAATCACAAGATATGCGGATTATCTTTACTATGGTAACTAACGATGTAAATAAAGGAATATTTCCAATCCCATAACTGCAAGCGGAGATAAGAAAGGCAATTACAAATCGCGTCTTACGCAAACACTTGGTGGGGAAATCTAATATGAAATTAAATCTGGCTCATTTTCATAACTTTCCGGTAATTTTCCTTCCCTCTCCCAATTACAATCCCTAGTAACAAGAATATCGCGCGAAATACAAATATATTAATTCCAAATAAAGTTCGCAATTAGGAAAAGGTAGAAAATGCATGTAAAATCTTTTTCGTGCATACACCTTCACGACGAAAAAAAAAATTTGAATCCGAAATTTACAGACATATTTAGAGGGTACCTGGCGTGGTAATTTAGAGCCAACAAAAGCTGGAACAGGTGTGAATAATCGTCTACGCTAAAAATCATTTGCTGGAAAAATAAACTTACAGAAGCAGAAATGTAGAACCAAATACGAACACACAAAACAGGAAAATTGTTTAGAGAGAATATTCGTACGATGTTGGTTTATGATATACGCTAGACGTTGTGCAATTTTTGTAATCTAACTCCTAGAAGTAAAGTCACGGTACCAAATACACTGTCCCGCACCTAGTGGAAAAACTGAGTAACTGGATATTCAAAAAGTATGGATAACACTGGTTATAGTTATAACCAGATTTTTACTGTTCTACGACTAATAAGAATTTTTATCTGGTTATAACTATAACCAAATAAAAATTCTTTTATCTGGTTATAGTTACACCCAGATAAATTTTTTCCTATCCTACCAAAGAAGCTCAGATATAATAAGACAGCGTGAAAAATTTACTTCCCCAAGGCGCCTTCATCCGAAAAAGGGAGATTATTTTTTTTTTAATTGTTGGTCACAGCTATTTGAACCAAAAATGAGGTTTTTAAAGCACTGTTTTAGAACCCAAATATCACTTCTGGCATTACAAAGTTGCAGTATCTGTATTTGATCATTACTATTTCTCTTTCGACCTTACACAGTTACACCAATTCTTGACCTGCAGTTTTGACAAGTCTATTTTATAGCTAACGCAAAAAAGTTTTTCATTTGAAAGTAATTAAACACCAATTTTCGCATTCTTTAATTGGTGACTTAATAAATTTTCACTGCAGTTCCTGCAGTTGTCCAAATTTAATTTTTTCAGAGCTTTCGCAATTATTTTGTTTATGTCTTGGAAAAAATTAAGTGTTGGCACATTTGGAGCTCTTTTCTCACCTAATTCAGCTATTGCAATGCAATTTGTAAGAGTGGAATAAAATCTTCGACAATATCTCTTAGAGGACGTATCATGTCTACTACATCATTAACGAAAGTGTTTTTTTTTTTTTTTACATTAAGTTTTACTAGGGATATACTCATATGCTGCAGTCCAGAAAAAGGGGTAAAATTTTGTTTATTGTTGCCATCAGGGGCGCGCCAATGGCATTTTGCCGGCCCTTGTACGAGAATATTTTTCAATTTTTATTCATTTTTGCCTAAAATAAATCTTTACCAACATTATTTTCTATTTCCCGTAAAGTACGAGTTTTCATAATATGTATACGAGTATATAGCATTAAACATGACGGGCGTCTGACTATTCTAAACTAACCAAAAAAAAAATCTTATATTGGTACATATACAAGTAAGTTGTTTAAAACTAAAGACAGAATTCGTAATAACTGGTTTTCATTTTAAAAATATTATTTTCGCCTACAAACCTCGATACCTATATTGCATTTATTTCCCAGTGTTTCAGGAGCACGGTTTTACCGTCAACGCTGGAAGCTTTGTTTAAAATTTGCCAAAGACAAGGCATTTCAGAAAAGAAAGCATATTTCTTGAATAACGCTGAACATTTCTAGGAAAAGTTTTTCGTCATTATTTACGACCAGATTTAAAATATGAGCCGCTTAAAGTACATAAAATGCATCAGGGTTTTAGATTGAAAAATTATGTTTTTTGAAGTCCACTTTGCTTTCATATCATCATACTACATATCATACTACTAAAATCTTCGAGATTTAAAAATTTTTAGAAAAAAACTGTTAGTCCTTTGCGCCCGCGGTATCAGTTGCTGAACAAAATAAAAATTATTCTGATTTCAAGTTTTCTATAGACCGTATGCATTGAAGTCACGAAACCGCGGTTCGCGTCACTTTTTCTCGTCTGCTGCTTTCTTGCAGAACTGGTGTACAAGTGAGATCAAAGATGTATTACATCATGGGCTACGTAAGTGGGTTATCTGGCGATCAAAAATAGCTTTATTCAGATAAATTGTAGTTATTGGGCAATTGTGGTGGCCCATATGTAATTACATACTCATTTTTCCTGAACAATATTGAGATCTTTCCACGAATAGAACACTGCGATATTGTTAATTATTTCGTTTTTTCACGAACACGCCTTCACTCGAAACAAATGAAAACGTGCAAGTCATTCAAAAGATAGGTTAATTCCAGTCTAAAGATCTTCAGAGTTTTTGTAGATAACGCATCAGTAAATTTATGAACATACCTGTTACAAAATGCGTAAACTACACACTCTGTTTCTTCGTTTCCGGTCTTCAATGTCAACTCTGTTGATACGTGATAAGCACAAATTTTGGCGCTTCTGAATAATTTTTTTTATAATTCTGATCCCACTTCGTTCACTCAGATGGTAATCTATAATAGGACACATCATTATCCCTCCCACTTCGGTTACCGCAGCCGAAAATAGCACATAACACCATCTTCCTTAACACTCCACAATGCAAATTCAAGCAGTGTTTGTACACCAGTTGATCACCAGGGTCTGCTAAGATGGTTTACCTTGCTGTGACGTCATATGCATACGGTCTATTGAATTATAAAATGAATATTTTTATTAGAGAAAAACGTGCCACGTAGCATTACGATTTCTCACAAAAAAACGTTTTCTTAACTTCTTCCACGTCACTGACATTAATTTATCAACGGTAAAATTTGATTGAGGCGTCCTGCCGCCCGGGTACTACGCACCCACTGAACCTCCGCTTGGCGCGTCATTGGTTTTCATAAAACGCAATTGTTAGACTTCTGCTGAAAAACGCTTAAACAAGAAATCGTGATACTGATAGATGTTCATTTTAATTAAGGTTGTTGTACCTTGATAGTTACACCCAAGTAGTGAGCCAGAAATATTCAGCTTCCAGGATCGTTTATGAATCGCTAGTCAGACACTGTCTGCAACTCACTTTTGCGATCAAAATTATTAGTTTACAGAGCTTACACATGAAAATTCCCATGATTTAAACCACTATTTGTCCTGGCATTATGCATGCATACATAACTATACTGAACAGGCATGCTGACATTAGACAACCTAATATGACTCCTGCACTAATGGAAGGCAGTTCAGTAAAACACGTTCTACTGCCACAGCAGTTTTCACTCCAGCAGATTCAAAATTACAACACAATTTTTCGAGACTTTTCACATAAACACTGTTTACTAGTCATAAGACTTCTACAAATGCAGCAAAAACTTTTACTAACAGACAATTTTCAATAAACATACGTAACTTAAGAATTTGGTTAGTACAGCTCTTTTCACACACGAAACCACTCTGTACAATACCATACCTTCTCTGATGCAAAGTTCCATACCTTATCAATAATGACCTTTCCGAACACTTTCTCTCTGGGCACACTCAGCAGACTAATATCACGATAGAAATTATATTTAATCTGACCGCCTTTATCTTTAGACATAGGAATAATTATTAGCATCCCTCCAAGCCCGTAGCAAGACATAGAAGTTGGGAAGGGCAGCTGATGATTGAGGTCGGGCAAAAGACATAAGAGTTCGGGCACTGGACTGTAGTGTGAGCCGCTAGGACAGGCAATAAGAAAAACAGGTGGGTACTTTTATAACTTTGATTCGTGGGTCGTAAAATGCTTTCTGAAATTTTGTTTCATGTTTGGGGGTGGGGGACTGAGGAACACCGGCAAAAGTTACACAAGGGTTCATCAAAATCCATAATAGGACCCGCAAGATGCATAGTAGCATCGCAAAAAAAGTGTCAAAAAAAAAAAAAGATAGAAAGGCATTTTTTAATTTTAAATCTTTGGTAATTTGTAAAAACTATAGCCTTAAGGTGACAGTTTACTTCTCTTAAGTGAATTTTTGCATGTCATTCATGCGTCAGCATGAAACAAAATTCTATTGTGACACGTAAACTTAGTATTTCGTTCAAAACTTGTTTGATAATATAAATTACCCTTATTGAAGGATATGCCCCTGAACAAAAATGTTATACTGATCTTTTGTTCTCGTTTTGCGTGAGCCCCTTCTCCACACGGAAACAAGAGGAAAGTAGTTAAAAAGCTCATATTTTATTAAAGAAAAAAATGTTTCATACTGCAGGCAAAAATTTTAAATGATCAGTTCCATGTGTTTAGTCAACTTGATTATAATCTGTAAAATCTGATGGCTTCTTTCTGAAAGAATCAACTGGATTCCTGGGTTTCTCATATGATTGTATATTAAAACTTTATTTGTACACTATTTCTGAAGGGAAATTATAGCACACTCATTCTTGTTTCGTGTTCTGTACGTACATGTACGCCCTTTGTACTTTTTTTTTTTTTTATTCGGAGTTTTACTGCGTTTGAATGCCACGTTCATTCAAAAAAGTATTTTATAAAAGGTAGGGGCCATCTTATTTGGGGTCGAAGCCTTCGAAGTACGCAACCACAACCAGCACACGAAGACATCGTTTTGCTGAAACGATTGCACATAAGCTTTCTAACTTATGCCATGCTCCCTCTATTGTCTGATATCAACAAGAGTTAATATCTATTCGTGCTATATGTTTACTTTTATTGATTTATTGAATTTTACATAGTACACGTTTATCGGCATGTATACAGCACATAGTTCTTAAATACACGGTATTCTTTCAAATTTCGACGAATTAAATATTCTCGTTCTCTCCATCGAAGATATCTAGTTTCCTTTCAATATCTTTGGTCTTCCTTTTCATTTCTCAGAAGCACATTTCGTTGTCACAATCTTCCCCGATTCATATGCTTAGCATGGCAACACAATCTCAATTGTTCCTGCTCTACCATTTCAGTTATATTTTTATTGGCTTTCTTTAAACGTCTGACAATCATTTCCTTACCCTTGGTTTTCGTGCCGCTCGTTAAAACTACAACTATGTAACAAAGAAATTGTTTTTCGTTGGAGCTTCTTGATTACCAATACTTCCAGGACTCCATAAAGCAAAATGCTCAGCTTCGAAAATGTTCTTCCAACTTTTTTTCACTTCAAAAGAGTGCATTCAGCATTTCAGTGGCTTTCTTCCAGTCTGTGCGTCTCTTTATTTCTTCATCGGATGATCCATCCATCCATTTAGGATACGATTGCGGATATTTAAACATGCCCACTCTTTATTTTGTAGTTTTTGAATTCGATTTCGGCTTGTGCTCATTTCATTAATAGGAATAGACAATCCTCTTTTACTTTGGTATTCTTCCAACGATTTCCGAAAATAAAAAATAGCTGAGATAAAACCTCAGCGTTAAGAAAATAGAAAATATCAAAATTCAGCGTCTTAAAGTAACGAAAACGGCACTAAAAATGCCACATACCAGATACAAAACAATTCTTTCAACCAACTTTTAGAAGTCGAGATACCGTATATTTTTTTTTAATCGTTTCGGAGTTTATCCACAGTTAACTTAAATGGCTATATAGGCGGTTGTGCGTCCGTATTTTTGTACTACTAGTTCCACAGACGGGAAATAGCCTGCCCAGGAGGCAAGCGCACCCACCCATGTTTCATCGCGACTCGAACACGGACCCAGCTCGCACGACTTACAAGAAATATGACCACCGATGGAGGCATAGCAGACATACAAAATCCCCTTAAGCGTCTTAGCTGGAAAACGTATCAAGAGAAGTGGAATATCCAATCCTCATGGTTCCAGCTATCGAATGTATTATAAAGAGGCCCTCGGTGGAGCACAGGTCTACGCGCTGGATTTTGATCATTCATCTGAGATGTATCCGGCTTCGAATCCTGGTGAGGCATGGTTGTTGTGTTTGTCTTGCGGCACTGGCTCTCTCCCTTCCCTAGAACCAGTAGTCCTGCTTGTAATAGCCAACTGAGTTTCTCACGATGGTTGTTAAACCAGCAAACAAAACAAAAAATTAAAAGAAAACTAATATTTCGAATGAGATTAACAGATCGGGGAATAGCATGTGCACCGGCTGACGAGAAGCTTTAAGTGATACTATATAAGCGCGCATTTTTTGACATACTTGTACATTCGCATTCAAAAGGCGTGCCAAAACGAAAGAAAAATCCACCAAAGTGGATTCTTTCTTCCCACTGTGGGAAAATCACCGGCCTACCCCTTTTCCTTCTAGGGGGCAAGCCAAATACTTCAAGTGGCAGACAGAAGACGCCTGTTCATTGATGGAAAAAAAGATTCAACGAAGAAAAAGCTGGTTGTTCTATTATAACTCCTCAACGAAGTAAATTCACGGGAGTAACGTGAGAAAGGCACATTTCGGTAGTAAAACATACGTTTATCCACTACAAGTTTCCAAGATCCTCCCCCCTTTTTTTCAGGCTGAAACGTCATGCCATTTGCGTATCTGCGAAACAACAAACAAGTACCTTTGTAGTCAGCTTTTTCTTTAACAAGATAAAAAATACCACTACAGGGAAAGCAAAACAATTTCCAACTTAGTATTTTATCATGCGTACAAAATCTGACATTTTCGCAAAGCTCTTCTGTCTAAGACTCTTATAAGAATAATCTTAAATGCGAGCAACTATAAGCATCTATACTTTACCATATTTAGTTAACGCCTATTAATTAATATTAAAAACAAAAAGGACAAAAATAAACCAATTTAAACGCAATGCTAAAATTTTCAATAATTAAAAAAACAGAAGTTATTAATTTAAAAAAAACACCCATTTCAGTTTACTTCTAATATGTAAATACCGCGGAAAATAACACCCGTAAGTTCCATCAGTACATTTTAACTTACTGGACGTGGGATAATCACTGGAATGTGGTGTGTATCAGATTTGCTCACGTGCAATCGTTTGAGAAAAGACAGTTTTCCCGCATTCCACTACAGTGGCGTGCCCTAAAAAAATCTTATGGTGGGGGGGGGGGGGGGTATAAAATTGAATGTCTTATAAGAGCATTTACTGACAATATATTTTGAAATGAGTGCATTTACTAAACATATTTAGTATGAGTGCATTTACTGACAATATACTTATGAAATATCGAAAGGTGAAATATCGAAAGGTTCCATTTTTGGGGGGGGGGGGGGTAACACCCAACACTCTAGGCACGCCACTGCATTCTACAAAGTTAAAAGTTCTGAACAGTATTTCTTTAAAGTAACTAGACGGATTTTACATGGAACAGAAGTGTAATGCAGTAAACATACTTACACACTTTCCAAGTATTCTCCCTCTACTTGAATGCATCGGGCCCAACTTTCTATTCACTTCCAGAAGGTGTGTTCGAAGCCGTCTTTGACATGGTTCAGGATACCCAACACAACATTGTTCAGTATTTGATGCAAACCAACTCCCACAAAGTTGTTTTTTTTTTTCATTTCAGGGAATAGGTGAAGTCACAGGGCGCCAGGTCCGGTGAATACGGAGGGTGCGCCATCATTTCAATACCCAGATCTTAGATAACCTGCAGGGTAAGCAAAGCACGATGTGCAGGGGCATTATCTTGATGCAAAATCCAACAAGTTTGAGCATACTCTGGGCGTTGGGGGGGATTCTGTAGAGGCTCTGAGAATTTCATAATAGGCACCGGTAAGTTTTCCCTTGTGGAACAACATGGTCATTCACAATTCCCTTTTTATCAAAGAAAACCAGGTGTATATCTTTCCCTGCACTTGCTTGAACCTTTGCTTTCTTGCATCGGTTCTCTGTGCGTGTTCCCATTGAATGCTCTTGTTCTGTTTATAGATCGAAATAATGAAAAAAAGTTTCATCACATGTGACTAATCGATTCAAAAAGTGTGGCTCACGTCGTAGCCGGTACTTCCATTGGCGAAAAGTGACAATATGATTTGCCTTGTGTTCATCCGTGAGCAAATGGGGAATCCACTTTGCAGCAACTTTTCGGTACACCAACAGGTTTCTCACAATGTCGTCAATGGAACCAACTGACATGTGCATCACATTAGCAACCTGCGCAATGGTCATCCGGCGGTCTTGGCGCAAGAGTGCCTCGATGGTATTGACATTAACCGCCGTAGTCGATGTCGAATGCCTACCGGAGCGTGGCGCATCTTCCAGAAGATTACGTGCGAGAAGCGACCCTGTTATATTCGATCGTGGACTAAGCGACCCTGTTAATCGAATCATTTTACTTATATATATAATACAAATCGTAGTCAAATTATTTATTTACATCTAATTACTTACATCAAGTTTTTTTATACTAAATACAAGTTTTTAATATCATATATATACAAATCGTAGTCAAATTATTTGCATCACTAAGTACCTACATCTGAATTTTGTAATTTTTGCCCTTAGTCCAACTTGGTAACACAGCTTAATGCTTTCAGTGCATTTTTGAAGAACTTTAGAATTTCCAAATTCCCCCATGATATTGCGAATGCGTTCGTCTACTTGTATATGCATTTTCTTCCTTTTTGGACCAAGTTCTCCTAATTTTTTTAATTGTTTGTGTATCACACGTCGAATTTGGAAATTCTAAAGACATTAAAAAATGCCTGAAAGCATTAAAGCTATGTTAGCAAGTTAGACTAAGGACAAAAGCTACAAAATTCAGAAGATGCAAGTACTTAATTAGATGTAAATAATTTGACTACGATTTGTGTGTGTGTATATATATATATATATATATATATATATATATATATATATATATATATATATATATATATATATTCTATAAAGAAGATACCTAAGCAAAAAAATACATATATAATTTTGACTCACACCTAGTACAACATAGAAAAGGTTATGTATCTACCTGTGTGAGTAAAAGGAGAAAAGATAAAAAAATAAAATAAAACAACTGAATGTAGAAGGTGTCGAGAATACTGAGCCTTGGCTTTATCAAGGACCAGCAAAAACTCTGCATTTTCTCACTTCCACAAAGACCTAGTTGGAAATGGGTTTCTGCAAGGCCATAGATGCAAGTAACATTCCCACCTAAAATAGTTTAAAAAATATATATATAAGTCATGTCCTCCGTAGAGTAGCATGACCTAGCACTAGTTAAAAATTTCGCTTGCATCCATTAACCTTCATGGCCCGACCCATGCTCTTCATCTGTTACTATTAAACAGAGAGAAGAAGATTAAAGAGAACTCAAGCTGTGAGAGTGACATAATAAATAGAAATGATTTTCAGCTATAACGAAATTCCAAGTTCGTTAGAGAGAGAATTTAAACCTGAAAAACAATGCAAAAGAAATCCAAATTTTACATTGCAATTAAAAAAGGAAATGTCAATTTATAACGAACAGATTTTTGAAAGAAAACTTGAGTCTAAAACCCCCTACTCTACAACTTATGACAGCACGAAAACGAGAATAAGTTAAAGATAATAATTAACTAAAGAAAACTTTGTGAAAGTTATATACCTTAAACAGTTAGTTGCAATATGTACAAAGTATTTCAGCAGTGCTTTAAGTGCATAATTAATTAGTTATTAGAACTTAACTACTTTGAAAAAACAGCGCATAGACAGCGCATAGAAAAGGAACAAGCTTAGCCTTCTGTTCCTAGGTACCCCAAAAGACGCTCAAAGTTACAAAGAAAAGTAAGAGTTAAAACCCGCATAAATGTTAACAGACAAACCAATGCTTAAAAGCTGAAAAGCTAAAAAACGACAGAGAAAAGGTACATAAAGTACAAACATTGAACTTATAAAACCTAGAACCCAAAAACAAGGAAGAGAGCTTACCTCTTGTGTGACAAAAACTTTTCTCCTCACAAGAGGAGAACATGGCTGACCCCTTCCGCCACTCCCTAGACGCTGGGGGGCAGTGAGGGTGGGGCTGATGGCCTCCTCATACAGCAAGAAACCAACGCGCGGAGATTTTAACCAGAGAAAAAAATATATAAACTTAAGACTGTGGATCTGTATGATCAGAATGAGCAGAATTAACTCTCCAGAATACATGAGAAATATTATAAAATACACGAGCAGTTTATTTAATAATCTTTGCATGTATTAAATCACCTTAGTGAGCTTCTATAGATTAATCAGAATCTTATTAATTTTAATGTTGGTTTTACTATTTTTAGTATAGCTATCCTAGTGATGAATAACTAGTTTTCTTTTTTATTTGTTTTTATTTTCTTTTATAAACAGATTTTTAAGCTTTTTTTGTGATTTTGTTTATATTATTTAATTTTTTGTTTTAATAGGACCGTCATATCCATAGCACTAAGGTTCCTTTAGGTAGTTAATAGGCATCCTCTAGCCAACTTCCTTACGGCTTTGATTGGTCAGAATCATATTATTAACTGTGTAGAAAATTAAAGCAGATCTGCCAACCTTACTCTATTATTCAGAATAATTTTTCTTAAAGTTTTTTTGATGAAAGAAGAAGGAATTTCGTTCTCTAGAAAACTTTCTAATAGTATATTAATGTGGTAATTGAAATCCAAATTGTTGCTGCAAATTCTTGAAATTCTTAGGACCTGAGAAATTAGTACATTCTCAATTACTTTGGTTGAAATGTTATTATTCCAGTGTAGATATTTAATTACTTTGAAAGGAAAATTAACTCTTTTATCAAAGAGGCTAATAGATGGGTTACCTCTGTTGAGCTTAATGCTTAAGTCTAGGAACTCAAGTTCCTGATTACTGTGGTTGGTTTTACATAAGTTAAGAGAGCTAGGATAGATATTATCAAAATCACTCTCTATAACTTCTGAATTATTGATACACAGCAGATCATCAATATATCTAAAAGTGTAAAGGTAGTTATCTGAGCAGGTGGGGTGATTTTTAATGAGTTTATATTCCTTAAAGAACAGGAATAGATTAGCGATATTTGTGGACGTTGATGTTCCAAGTTCCTACATCAACAAATTGGTTAAGTTTAAATTCTGCATACAGCTCTTTAAAGGTAGTGATTATATCTGATAGAGGCAGATTAGTATATAGGTTTTCAAAATCATAACTATTAATATCTAGGGGACAAACTTTGAGTATAGTAGAAATTACTTCTGCATTATTATTAATTATCCAAAAATCTCTGTACATCAAGTTAGAACAGTTTCTAATGTGTTTCAAAACCTTCTTTAAGACATCTTCAAAAGCAAGATCTATTTTCTTTTTATGACTCCTTACTCCACTAGCTATGAACCTGAACTTCACAGGATCCTTATGAAACTTAACCGTTGCAAAAGAAATGGAAATTCAGGCCCATATCTTCTAGTTTGTGGAATTTTAAGTTTCTTGAAGAATGCCTTAAACCGATTTTCTAACTGCTTGGTAGAATAACTTACGGGCTCGTATGTTACTCTATTATTGAGTTCCATAGTTAACAATTCAAAATAGAACTTCTTACAGATAATTGCAAAATTATTGCTAGCTTTATCCGTAGTGGTAAAAATAAATTGGTCTTGTAGTTTGGAGAGTGACCTTTTAGCTTCTCCAGAGAAAAAGAGATTTCTGTCGAAACAAAAGTCCAGACCTGCCAACTCACCGGTGAAGCTATTGATTATATTATATTTCCATTCTGCGAAGGCCTCAATAGGCTGATTGTACGTTAAACTGGTTTTTACGATGTACTTATTTACATCTTGAGAGAAGCTCTCAAGAATCCTTTCTTTGGAAATTGTGAAGGAAGGTCTGAATTTAGAGCCATACTCTAATAAATTCCTAAGCTTTTCATTTTCAACATAACTCAAGTTTCCGGTGATAATATGGTTGTAATTCTTATCATAGTGAACTGTTTCTTTATGTTCATCACAAGAACAAGTAGTAATTACAGGAATGTAGCTCGAAGAGTTAAGTTTGTAGTTTTTAACTATTGACCCTAAGGTCTTAACATATTTAAAACTTACAATAGACTGGTGCCTGTGGATGGGAAAAAAATTGCATTATTGTAGAACAGCTTCCTTACATTGAGATTATCGTAGGCTTTATTTAGGAACCTGATGGTAACAAAATTACTGGAAAATTCTTTAAGAGAAATTTTATCTTTAAGAATATGTTTAAGAATGTCCAGAACCAAAGCAAAAACATGCTTATCAACATGGTCAGCAGTTTCATTCCAGAATTTGAAAAAACATTTAAGGACAGAGTGCTTGAAGGACTTGAGAATTTTGTAAGTATTTTTAACAAAATTAGTGCCAGTTTTAAAGCTTTCCAGAGTTTTTAGCAAGTTAGCAAAATCAACTTTGCTTGATGTGCGAAATAACCTCTGTCCTCTATTACCTCTAGATCAGCTCTTATTATTAACAAGAAAGAAGAGTTCACGAATTGAAAGAGCATCAGTCTCTTTATCCCTATGGCCTTAATTCCACTCTATCTGACAATAAGCATAATCAGCATAAATTTTCAATTCGTCAGTCTTACTTTTTGAATTACCTACGTATTTTCTTAAGTGGTATTTTGTTAGGACTGACAACACGGTACTGATATGAAAAACACAAACCCCATTTCTGATTCTTATATCGGCAAGATTTCTAATGTATCGCGATGAACAAAATGGCAATATATTTACGAAATACGTAAATTCAAGCGCTTAGCCAAGGTGTTTCTGCAGGGCGGAGGGTAGCCAGCAAATAGGGCTCACGCTTTCAATGGAAGTACGGAGAACCTAATATCGTTATCGTATGCAATAATTACGGGAAAATTTGTAACTAAACGTGGAAGTGAAAATGAAGTCTTAAAGATCTCGAAACATTGTCATTTTTACTATATTAAACCATACAACATTTTAAACCCCTAATTTTCCCTATCACGTACATTTCTCAAAAATCACGAAGGAGTGTACAATAAAATATTTTTCTTGTTAAGGCATGGTGCTTTCATTTGGTACTTTTCTCTTGTTCTAGAGGATGCACAGGAAATGGAAAAAATATAAGATCGAAAGAGAAAGTTTCTTTCCGCTGAAAAAAAGCAACACGACAATCATACATAGGAAGCTGAATTCACACCAACCAAATACTGCTCCTGCGTTTGCTCCTAGCGTAGCTACTGAGAAATAACCAAAACTTAGATCTGAGCGAAATAACTGAAACTTCCGAAGAGGTCATAAGCTGTTGACCTGTCGGCGCAGGCAAGTTGATTGTAGAACAAAATGTCCAACCCCATTGGTCATCTGCTGATGTAAATGGCAGCAGCCCACAAACGGCAACCAATGTACTCAGATTTAATTGAATTCCACAGGCGCTTAACTTATCCTGCACATGCGAAGGCACACATTTCTGTTTTATTAAATAGCATTCTGGATTTTACTTTATCTTTTTCATACTTAGTACCTTGCCTACATAAAATTGCTACTTGATAAAGTTCAAAGCGTAAACTACTGTAGGTACTACTGTAGATTTATTTATTTTTTTAAATATATATTTGGATAAAATTGGGGTTTCTCTACTGGACGTTAAGTTTAATGCTAGAAACGACGATGGGCGAAAGCGCTCCAGGGGAAGAAGGGGGGGGCTCAAGTCCGGTGAGCAACCCTTGTGGCTTCCTCTCTGCGTAAGTTCTGTACAATTTGAAATATGTTTTTTACACTACGATGATTTTCGGTTAAATACTATATAAATTACACATTTTAATTCCATTTTAATTTTATTAGCATCCAGACAAAAAAATTTTTTTAGAGGAAGTGCCAAAACAGAACTATGTATGAGTAATACATTTTAACAGACTATCTTAGCTTGGCACACAATATTTTTATATCGTAAGGGCAAACCAAGCAACATAATTCACTGCATTCTATTTATGAGGAGGTACACGATAAAAAGGGTTGGTGCTTTAAAATGAATGCTCTGCAGAAAAATATCTTATTCCACTTAAAACGTTTTCAAACATCAAAATTCGTTACCAAACCAAACTTTAAAGTAGCTTGGTCTAAATTAGAAAGGTACTTTGCATTTTATTAAGTTGTATTCACACAAATAATACGTTGATTCAGCATTATAAAACGCGTGTTTCGCAGTGCTTTTCATGCGGCATCACACAAAGCCAACATGTTAAAGCATTTGTTCCACAGCTCTGACTCCGAGTTCCCTTATCCTTGTCATAACAATAAGCATCTGGGATCATTCAGCTTTTTGTATTAATACCCTCCTTTTGCGTTCAAACGGATGGTCATTTAATGTCAATTCAGCAGACAATTCTTTTTAGCTTCGACGAAATGTAACCAACATCGCACTATTTCTATGGTACTTTTTTACACTGAGTATATTTATGCTTACTGAGTAGTTTTAAACAGGCCTTTCATTCTTCTTTGAAACCTTTACAGCAAGAGTAATTAGAGAAATAGCGAAGAAAATACTGAACAGTATTTTCCTATAGTTTTTAAATGAGCAAATTCCATCAGAAATGCCACTTCACAGACTGAAGTAGAAGATTGGAGCTATTATCATGCTCCTAAAACTTATCTTTTACCGAATGCCATGGTTATTTAAGTAATTAACCACGTATGTTAAAAACAAAAGAAATTAACTTTATGAAATAGTCTTTTTCGTCGTTTAATTTTTCACGTTTCTTCTTACGTAGTTTCAAACTTCAAACACACTCATCTCCAAAAAGGAAATTAACTCTGAACAGTCCTTCAATAAAAGAATATACGTGTATACTTTTGCATTTAACAAACATGATCCTATTCAAGTTCTGAATGACTGGAATCGACGGCAATAAGGCAATCAGTGAATGTATTATGCCAACTAACAGCAGATGTTTTATTTAAAAAGACTAGAGTGAATGTAAAACTTAAAAAAAATTTGGAACTGTCGCGTAAGTCACGAGTGACACGCGTTTCAAAAATCAAGAACGGTATTCTTATTCAAATTCCCACAACCTGAACTTGTGTAAGTCCTTCAGGCACAGTTAACCCTGAGGGCAGGTTTAAAAGGGTTACTGTAACGGTATTGTTGCATATAAGGTTAAAACGAAATTCCACTGAGTGCCCAGGAATCACATGTATGTACAGCACCACACAATCCGCCATGAGGGATTCTGAGTCAAGTCAATCAACTCTTTCTAGATTTGGATGAGTTAATCAATGGTTTCTCTTTTATGAACACTTAAATATGGAGACGAAACTGTACAATTTCGCTTGAAACTTTATAATGGTTATAACTTGAGATCAATAAACGAGCTACAAATACGTGTTTTAAAGATTTGAACACAGTTTAAAGGAGTGCCACAGCCAGTATAGTTTTGATAAAGATGAAAATTCAACTCATCAGAAGAATTTTGACTGCCAGAAAACTTTATTCCTTCCAGAAAATCCACACTTTATTTAGAAAATTTTCTAGTGTCACAAATTTCAGAACGGAGAAATGATTCCTTCATATTTGAAATAAATTACACTCTAACGGTTACACACCGACACCTCGGCTATAGCGTCAAATACTGAATGGTACAATCAGTATTTGGAGCTATAACAGAGATGTAAATAATGAATTAGTAATCTCCATCAGTAAGTAAAACACTCGTTTATAGCGACATAAAGGCATCTGTACCTACGATGTAGTTATAACCGTGTTTGGCAGATTTAATCCGGATAGTTTTTATTTTCGGAGCTGTGACCTTGTTAAAAACAAAAAATACCAAATATAAGCATATAAACCTCCAAAGGATCGAAGAAATAAATTATACAGATCAAGTACCCATTAATATGAAAATATTTAATGAAAATCAAAAACACCCTTTTCAGAAATGAACAATGGTCTAGCGGTCCGCAAGATATTGGCCAGCACTGATTACATCAGACGATCGAATAATTTATTTTGGATGGCCCAGTAAAGTGTTTTCCTTGTGTCACACCCTAAAAAAAGTGATGAATTTTATTTATTGCCGTAAAGTTTGTTTTTTTAGGCTTCAAAACTAGCAAGAGGTCCCCCCACAGCCTCTGTAAAGAGTAAATAATATACTATTTTTAAACACAAACGTCACCTTGTAGTGCTACACGTATTCCATTAAATTGTTTATACATTTTTTTGTACGTACAAAAAATGAATAATTTTTTCAACTACAAGGCATCTTGGCGGACCATCGATTTACAACTTCTACATAGAAGATTCTTTTCTAATTCTAACACTGTGCACTAGCTTATCAATTTACCACCTGAATAAGAGAAGAAACTACACAACTTTTCATACAAATAAAGCCACAGCAAGTTGAAACAAAAAATAAGTTCCTTCCACTACCCACCTGTTTTAGTGCTCCAATGAAACTAATTCAAAAGCTACATGTGTAGCCTACAGTAAGCACTCTGGAAAATGCAAGTGTTTGCTTCAACTCTTATTTTTTATTAGTATAATGAAATGCATAATATTCACTACCTCTTGTAAACTGCAGTTGTTTTACGAAGGTGAAACAGTGTGTAACCAGTTCTGCTGTTCATTATATTACTACTACTTTTATAGCTTACCTACATGAGATTAGTGTGAAAACTATTTCAATCCAGAAGTTCATGATGCAATTAAGTTGCTGGTCATAGTTCCAGTGGCGTATATTCTAGGCTAGCTGTTAAGCCCGGAGAATGCAAAGATAAAAGTTAATTAGATATACACAAGTCAATGATCAACGGTATTAAGCTATGTCGACATTTTTCTTTGCGGAAAAAACCCCGTGCTGATTCACTTCTTTTGACTAAGAGAATCAGTCTGGCGATCAAAGACCAACGGGTCTCCTTAGTGGAGGGATGGTGTCATCGTGAACGCAACCAGTCGCCCTACCAGTCTTCGCTGTGTGATTCGAAGACTTTGGATACGTTCGCCGGCTAGGGTTTCCATGACAACATGGAGGAGTAGATGAAGTGTGAATGGGCCGTTGCTTTAGGCAACGGTTCGCTCGGTTCGCTCAGAAAAGAGAAGACTGACTACCTTCGTCACTTGCATGCTCCCGCCCGTAAATGCCCGTGTTTCGCGAGAGTTGTTTCAGCTGTGTGAAGTATCAATGAATTAAAATTAGTGATATTATATCTGAAATTCGTGTCTTTTGTTGGATTCAAATAGTTTTGAAAAAAATGGTTAAAGCTTTCCTGATCAACTGTCAGAACTTAAAGAACCCTGCACTTCAAATTGAGAGTTCGACTCAAAAATGAACTGTGTGTGTGTGAAAGTGTTTATTATTCCCTTGATGAACACAAAGAATTTAGTAAGAGACATTACTAGTTACATGAAACTGAATAAATTGGACAGTGTTTATTGAGGTGTAAAAATTAGACCTAATATTAAAATTTCCGTCAGCATCTGCATTAAAAAGAATCAAGACGTACTTTGGGGAAACACAAGAGCATGTACACTTGAGCAAATTGGCTGTTTTGTCAGTAGAGAAAAACGTTCTTTTTAAATGTGATAAAATAATCTGAAGAAACTTTTTATGGAAAAGTAACGCTCAACTTCACCAAAAGGAAAGAAAAATGGAGTGCATGTACAAACGAAGTGTACAGAAGAATGGAGTTCATGTACAAAGTGTTAAAATCCTAATCCTTATAATAATTTGGTTTATGATAGCAATAGCATGTACCTAAAAATTAAGAAAAAAAGTTACTTCTCTTAGTCAACTGAAAAATAAAACTTCACAATTTAAAAAAAGAAACAGTACTTGGGGCGGGTGAGAGCCCAGGTCTTGGACCCAAGATATGCCACTGCATAGTTTTTTTTTTTTTTTGTTTTTTTTTTATTGGAGGTTTAACGACCACCGTGAGCAACTCAATGGGCTATAAGCAGTCGCCCATCCCTAATTTAGGGTCACTGGCTCCAGGGAAGGGAGAGAGCCAGTGCCGTAAACAACATCCATGCCTGACCGGGATTCGAACCCCTTTCGGACGAATGATCAGAGGCCATCGCTTAGACCACTGCGCTACCGGGGCGGCACTGCATAGTTCATTTAAGTGGATTACTGTACGCCCATATGTACCGCAATCCACCTAAACGTCAAATGTAACACAAAGAAATTAGAAAGTAAGAAATCGGATGCGTAATTAAAATAAAGTAGCAAAAGGGTTGAAGATATATGCCACTCATACACAAACTTTCTGAGGAAGTATTTGAACTTGGCACTCTAATACTATGAGGCTAAAAGAAGCCAGTTCATTGATGCAAATATTTCTCTACTCTACCTTAAATAAACACTCACAACCCGCTCACCTTTAACTGGCGAATCTCCAGCAGTAAAAAAAAAAAGTACCTTACATCATGCGCCAAATTTCAAGTTGAGAAAGTACAAAAAACGAGAAGACGGAATAGTCTTTGGGGGAGGGGGATTCCTACTGCTGAGGAATCCGTAAGGTGAATTCTTTAAATTAAAACTTACTAGCTATGACAACGTAAGCCGCTCTACGCAGTCTTGTGAACTAAATCACCTATCTCCAAGGTAAGCAGAAGAAACGTCCGCTTGTTACGATATCCGACAACAGAACAAAAAATATTAGACTTTTGCGCCAATACACGCAAATCAACGAACAGAGACGAGTTTAATTTCTGATTGAGGTTCAACACCAAATTACTTTCCGCGAGTACTTTAGAGGTACCCCCAAAGGCCTAGATTTCTGCATAATTTAATAGAAAAATGTCAGCCCTAAAATCTTGCATGCTAGTGTACCAAATCATTTCTATGAACGGTGAGACAATAAAAACGTTTGTTTTGGCATAAAATTGGCAACCACGTTTTGCTAGTAAAGTAACAGAACAGGTATAACCCCTACCCCCAAAGAGGCTGGTTAGCTCTCGTAACGAGAAGAGTACTTTTGCGCGGAAGAATAAAAACTCAACCTCAATCAACACTTTCGAAAGTGTTATGAAACCCATACGTCTCGAGCACGGAAACGCTGCTGCCATTTCCTGGGGTCAACGGAGTGCTATTTTCAGGATGATAAAAACAACTCTTCCTGAATAAATGGCCGGCAAGTTTTCTGGCATATTACGTTCAGTTACTTCTCGGTAAAGATTGGGAGAAATTTGCGGGTTTTAATGGCTTCGTTATTTCTACTTAACAAAACTAGCGCAATACGAGAATAATTTCCTGAAGCTGTCGCTGGAAGCAGCCAATTCACTTCACTTTCCGTTTAAACTGGAGAGTAAAAGCTGATTTTCAAGCGTTGCAACATCAGCTACCCGGCTACTTCCAACATGTATTGCGCTTGCCTGAGGATCACTTAAGTGAACGGAATGAAATTTATCTTTCAAAACAGCACATCTATGAGAGTAAATGCAAGCATCGCTATTTAGAAAACTCCAAAGCACAATTCACATTACCATCAATACCTTCTACAGATTTTTTTTTTTTTTTGAATGGGTGGTTTAATGACCACCACTATGAGCAACTCAATGGGCTATAAGAAGTCGCCCGTCTCTAATTTAGGGCCACTGGTTCCAGGGAAGGAAGGGAGCCAATGACGTAAGACAAACACAACATCCGCACCTCACCGGGATTCGAACCTGGACGAATGATCAGAAACCAGCGCTTATACTACTGTGCCATCGGGGCGGCAAATGTTTTGTCATTACCAGACTTTTAAAAAATGCTTTCGAAGCTAATTTTGTGGGAGAGTTTAAAAAAGAAATTACGGGAATTGACTTTACTTAAAGTTTAAGTTCAATATATGATGGCTACTACGGCCTATAAAACTTCAGTGTTGCTAAAATACATTTTCACAACTGGTTCAGATTTTGAAATGTTATCACACTGGGTAATTTCCAGAGACATTTTTGTAAACCCTAATTTATCACTACCTGTAGTAGCATAACGGGACATGTAGCTTTGCCACGATATACAGTAGAAAAGTGGCAAATCGCAGATTCTTTTTATAATATCTACCACGAAAGCTTTGTATTTGAAAGCGGGACGAGGACTCCAATCCAGAATAGCGAGGTAGACGAGGACTGGTTAATCCGGTTTGTCCAAGATAACCAACGAGACGGGACCATACCACGAAAAACACCCCCACACGAGTACACTGCCAGCTCCAAACTTGACAGTTGCAACAGTACACTGTGGTAAATAGCGTTCCCCCGGCTGCTACCATACCGACACACTGCCATCAGACTGATGGATCGTGTATCGGGATTCATCAGTCCATAGGACCAGTTTCCATTGATCTACGGTCCACGATAAATTTCTTTAACACCATGCTAAACGACGAGTAGCATTCCGAGTGGAGATGAAAAGCTTATGAGCAGCCGGAACACGACCACGATAACCCAAGGAATGAAGTTCTCTGCGAATGGCACGTGTACATACCGAGGTTCCAGCATTTTTACTCATCTGTACACTGAGGTCTTGTGCAGTACTCCGTCGATTAGCTGTAGCGACTCTCCTGAGGCTTCGACGCCCGCTATCACCGATTTTCTTTGGTCTGCCGGTAAGTTTTGCTGATTCAGGCACGCCATGTGTCTTCCACTTATTCAGTACATCCAAAACAGTTGACTTGGGTATGCTTTAACGCCTATCTGTTTCTCTTATAGACAACTCACTAAATGCAACACCCAACAATACTTCCTTTCTCAAAGTCAGTTCCCTCCTGCCGCGACATTTTCACTCAACCTCACAGTGCGATTTGATCGCGGTTAGCTGCAGGCTTGTTTTTATACCGTTTGCAGCTGTACCGCGCATTTTAACAACGCAGCGGATCAGTTTATTTGCTTTTGAAGGGGTGTCCGGTGACTTATCAATAGTGTATATTACTGTTTTGAACGTGTAAATTTGCAGTCTATTGATTTGCTCTCTGCAGCAGTTTCTTCGTGACAAATACACAGGGACAGGGCCGGATTAAGGGGGTCTAAACAGGACTATACTAGCCTAGGGGGCCCATGGCTAGTATAGTACATTACGAAGGGCCCAGGAGGCATGCAATTTAGAACTTTCGTAAAGCGACGGAAAGGTACACAGCAAATAGTGCACAGCTTATACTGTATATTTATATAAAGCGAGTTAAAATAGTTTTAGTTTTGCCTCGTATGATTTCCCACTTGATCCCAAATAGTGGGTGGAAGACAAACAGATTTCAAGTCAGTGACCCACTAAGGGTAAATATTTCATGTCGCTGTGTACAGCGGGGTCTGCGTTAACTTTTTCACTACCATCCACCCACATCTCCCCGTTTGCACCTTGAATTTTTTTTTTTTTTTTCGGTTGGAGGTTTAACGACCGCCGTGGGCTATCAGCAGTCGCCCGTCCCTAATTTATGGCCACTGGTTCCAGGGAAGGCAGACAGCCAGTGACTTAAGACAAACAAAACATCCATGCCTCACCAGGATTCGAACCCGGAACTATCGCGGACGAATGTTCAGAAGCCATCGCTTAGACCACTGCGCCACCGGGGCGGCGTCTTCACATTAAATAACAAAAAAGATGCACTAAGTACACAAAGCAAAATTATTAAAACTTCAAAGACAAAAAATCTAGGAAAAGCTTTTAACTCAAGTTCTTGTGAGAACAGGAAATACAGTGACTTATGAAAACTTCAGGTAATTTAATAATTTGAAGAATGCACTACGTATTACACAAGCATATTGCTACAGTTTCGTGTTTTAACGGACTTCAATCATGATTCACCATCATGAGTTCTTTGGGGGACCACTCGTATCTTAGCCTTTGTAGTCCACTCAGATGTCTTAGCCTAGGGTGCCACTAAGGCCTTAATCTGACCCTGGGCAGGTGTGAATACGTTTTCTGTTCCCTCAAAGAGGCTGGTTTTCAAAGGTCAGACCAGAATAAAGAGCGACACGCTGAAGGTGGGTCCAGGTTGAGAAATCAGACCAGATCATATGTAGAGGATTTTAGGAAGGGAATGTTTGACCCCAGGTCTTAAACAACCCTTAGAAATAGGAAGCTAGGAGATTTGGGATAGAGTGCCCAGTAGGAAAGTGACACTGAAGCGGGGGAAGAAGACGCCCTTATTTATTACCTGGGGGGGGCAGTACCCATGGCCCAACGGCTTAACGTGCCCATCCGACGCACAGCGGATATTTAGAGGTTCGAGCGTTCGTACCTGCCTGGGATCTAACCAGAGGTCTGCGTGGCAATCACGAACGTTGACCACTAGCCCACACGCGGCTCCAACAACCAGAAAGAAATGGCTCCAAAAACCACCCTGCTAACCCGCGCTAAGATATCAAGTTGCATCGCTATTTAGTTCTAACAACTACAAAACTTACATTAGAGATGAGTTCGGGCTCAATTTTAGGAGCCCGGGTCCAAAGGCCTAGAGAGCCCGGGCCCAGATTCTTGGAAATTTTTGCTTATCAAGGCTTGCGTTTATGCATTATACACTGGCCAAAGATATGGCCCAAGCAAGGATTAGTTTAAAAATTATTAGTTTAAAAAGTTTAGTTCAGTTAATCCACTTCACAATATTGATATGTTTTTAGAAATACTACACATAATACTACTCGGAATTACACGTGTTAAATTACAGTAATGAAATTCAAGACGTGTAATTCCGAGCCCGGGCTTTTCGGTAGTTAATGAATTCTGAGCCCGCCCGAGCTCATATCTAACTTACATTAAGGACTAGCAGGCATCGATTACCCCTTACTTGGGGTCACTGGCTCAAAGACTTGTCGGGAGAGTTCACTAGAATTAAAAGTTACAATACTTTACAGTGTTTTATCCCATACGCTGGTCCACAATGGCGATCAAATAGTTAGAATGATAGCCTTCGTGGTAAAATCAGAAGCGCATTTCCCAAAAGGAATTTCCAAAAAGGGGGAGGGGGCGTGACAGAATTTTCCCAAGGTGGGGGTGACCCTCCCTAAATTTACCAGGTAAAATAGTCAAGTGCTATAACAATTAAGGAGGCTGACTTTTGTACATTTATTCTTATCCAGTTACTAGTAATGTTACAGTACAAGAAAGTTAAATGTTTAGAAGCAGTAGATGAAATTCTTTTCCTGGTTAGATTTTCTAAATTTATTTAACAGAAGCACTCCTTTATAATTATTGTATGTTATAATTATACGGCACATGATTAAGAAATATATGTAGATCGCGTATAGTCACTTTTTGTTTCAAACTTCGACGTAATAATTTTCCGCTGTCAGCCCGGTGGGTGCGCCACTGAGTAAAATTGGGTTGCAATCACGCGGTGAATCGGAAGCGAAATTCAAAAATCAATGCCTTCTTCAAAATTAAAGCAAACTTATAAGCATCACCAGACTACCCCCGTAGCAGTCAAGATTTGAGAAATCATTTTCATGATACTAGTCGCCCAGAATTAATAGATATATGACATGCCACTTTTTGTTTTGTTTGTTAAACGTAAAAATGTTGCTTTAAGCTGGCTTAGAAACCTTACTAAAAACATTAACTCGATAATGTAAGTTTCCAAAATGTCAACAATGTTATCTAATGCTGTCTACAAAGTGTAATAAGATACTTCAAGGCAAACTGAGCTAATTTTATAGATCATGACATTCTATTGGGATTCCTGAAAAGAATATTAATTTATTAAGCGAACGTATATGATGTTTACGTGAGCACAACTGAAAAATCACAATGCTGCAATATGACAGGTTTAATAATGCGCCACGGCTAATATAAGTCGTGTTACTGTAGTAAAATAGCATATCGTAAATTGAGTCTCACATTAAAACTCACGCGTTTATCTGTTTCATGTACAGAAACAACTTTGGCCTAGTACGCATAATGCTGATTATGGTGTACTGTTAATAACACGAAAGTACATACATAAAAATACACTTTAAGAAACAGCACTTTTGCACTAAGAACTCTTCCTTATTATTTTGAACTTGGAACGCCAGGGCGTAAAAAAACTTTGGGGGTTGGGAATTGAAAATTTTGACATTCCTGGCGGCTCACCTAGCCTTTTCGCAGAGAAATAAATCATATTTTCTTAGGAATTTTGGGGTAAATGTTTAGCATTTTTCTTGGGAGATAGTCCCCAGTTCTGAAGCCCCTTGGTTTAGACACCCCCCCCCCCCATGCCGAAAGTCAAAAGCTAAGCTCCACTCTCGCTACGATAAATAATTATATTTCGAAAATTCTATTAAAAATGGTACGGGTAGGGTTATGAAATTTGGTTCCGCAGTTGAAAAGGACTTGGTTGTTTTTCGCACTTCGTAACTTGAAGCCCACGACCCGACTAAGACCCCCCGGGGCCCAGGGATCTTGGTTTCGATAAAAGGCCCCATCGAAACGAAATCTTTGACTAATCTTTTGCGCTGGAGGTGTCATACGATTCACACGACTATATATATATATGCTCATATTTCTATTTAACTTTTGTGGCAAACGAAGCTGTGGTTTCACATTACATCCCAGATACCAAGTTTGGATTGTGTAATAGTTTGAAGTTGTTGAATTGATTAATAATCTACGAATTTTTAATTTTAGAATTTTTAATAAATAGAAAGTGAGGCAGAAGTGAGCTGCCTCTTGAAGTGAGGCAGCAATTTCAGAGAAAAGTAAAGCGTTTTGTGAAAGTTGTAAGTGCTCCTTTAAGGAAACATTGGATATTAAATGCCCTAGAATGGTGAACATAGTTAAAATATAAATATATATATACACACACATATATATTTAACTATGTTCACCATTCTAGGGCACTTAATCTCCAATGTTTCCTTAAAGGAGCACTTACAAACTTTCACAAAACGCTTTAATGTTTGGTATATATATACCAAATATTTGAAGAAAGAAAAGAGCCACTTGGACATGCATTTTATAGGGTTCTTCCAAAAGGAAACCACCCAGGTTTTTCGGGAGGCGGGCAGCAAGTTAAACTTGAATCCTGATTAGGGCACAGGTACATTACATAAATCCCTTTCTCACTTTCGTAGCTGCAAAAGTGGTAATAACATCCTTAAAATCAAGTTTGCGTGTAAGGTCATTTTCTATTGTTAAGATAATAAGAAGTTCAATAATGGGGGCCCTGTGGGCCCATGAAGTAATCAAGACCCTAAGAGAGCCGTGATAACATTCACAGTTATTTCGTTTTCACACATTTAATAAGCAGTGTGACATATTAAAGGGTAATTCACGACTAAAACTTCGTCAGATCCAGTACAGTAAATTGAAGTTAAGTTAAGAAAAAGACAATACAAATAACTGCGCATAACCAGTTGCGAAACGTACAAGTTTACACTGCTGTCATAAATTCGCAGAACGTGACGCACGAGTACTAAAACAGGATTTTCGGTTGGAAGGGCTCGTAATGTGATACTGCGAAGCACATCTCTAAATTGCCTCACATTTCATGAAAAATAGAGTACACATACATTTTGAAACGTCTTGCTAAGATCCCACTCGCCTGCATCACTATAAAACTATTACACAAAATTAAGTTCAATTTCTCTGTTCAGACTGGCTTCTGAGAATGGGTCTTGAACCGCCTACCCCTAAGAAGTTCACACTATTCCTGTGAAAGGGAATCTTTTAGTCTACAATTCTTCCAAAATGCTAATAATTAAAAGACATTTGATTGCTATTTCGTGGACATTAAATAACTTTTGTCAGTACATATTAACAGGCATTTCATGTGTCTACACACATGCTTGGTATACCGTCGCATAGGTGAAAAAAATGTTCCAATGCAGTTATACATTCAAAATTAGTTCCAATACTGCTAAAAATTACTAAATCTGACCACTCTGTCAACAACTTTTATGCAACTGTAGATAATCGCTAGCTTTCTCTGAAAAGTTTGGACATCCTTTCGGTATTGCTACATTACTCTGAAAAGAAACTGTAACCCGAGACTGAAAGAAGCTGGAAGAAATGTAGCCACACGATTAGGCCTACTAAGCGCTAATGCCGGCAGACAAACATAAAAATACACTCACCCATGTCGACAGAACCTGCTTGAAAAAGGAGATCTAAAAATCCTCAGGGCAAATTCACAAATTGTAGCTCGACACAGGAACACAACGCGAAAACTGATATGATGACTGGAACTATATCCTCGAGAAATCACGTTCGTTTTCGCTGGATCAAACAAAACCAGCAGCTGGTTTCCACCATTAGTTCCAGCGCTTACTGAGAGTCACCCAAGAGTCGGCAAAACAGCAGCAGCGACCAATGGCTTCTTCCTACCGTTCGCTGTGTGTTTCTCCTCAGCTGCGCAGAGCGGCGGTGGCGGCGCTCTTTCGCAGACAAGCACGGCCTGCAGATGCATGATGGGAGGGTGACGACGCGCTCGGATGCTGCTGCGAGCTTACAGCCGCCCTCCTTCCCTCCGCCCTACCCCCCATTCCTAAACACAGAAAGGGGGTCAAATTTAAATGTCCATTTTGGTTACGTAAATTCTTCTGACCCATTACATGTTCGGAGCAAATATAGCCTCCTTAACAGATCGTAAGGAGTTCAAGACCATTTTTCGCAGGAAGTTTCTCTTAAAAAAATGTTTTTTTTACTAGTTTATAATATTATTACTGAAGAACAGTAGCAGTTTCTCAAAATAAATTATACACGGACATGAAAAGCGAGCAAATGTTTTACTGAATGCGATAACAAAATTCAGGCGAGGGGACTAATGTGTTCTGTTCTCCAGTCCACGATAACAGGAAGCAGAGACGTAACTAGGCATTTCTGCGCCCGGGGCAAACCACAAACTATTACGCTCCCATCTGTCTTTCTGTCATATATATGTGTATAATATCATCATTATCAACCGTTTTCAGCCTAAGGATGGATGAAGGTCTCCCCAAATTCCTTCCACAACTTTATCTCGAGCCAGTCTCTCTTCCATGTCAGACTGACTGTTTCTACTGCTTTTTCCAATTGTTTCGGCCTTCGGACCTTCAGTACCAACCACATTACACGAACCGAATGCAGCTGGAAGTCGTGGCTCGTAGTCACTGTAATGATAAAAAAAAAAAAAACTAAGAGAATCCAGAACAATGTTAACGACATTCGTATGGGAGTAGACCTCTGTGATACTTAATTACCTCCGTGATATTTTTGACCTCTGTGATACTTGAATGTTTAACGACATTCTTCTCTTGCAACGTACGAACACACACGCCTTCATTTTTGAACGTGAGCAACTAATATCCCTTGAACATTTTGGGAAAGAAAAGGGAGTCTCCCCCGTGGCGCAGTGGTCTGAGGGCTGGCTTATGACAATTCGTCCGAGAAGCGTCAAGGTTCGAAATCTGGTGGGATGTTGTGTTTGTCTTACGGCACTGGCTCTCTCCCTTCCCTGGAACCAGTGACCCCAAATTAGGGACGGGCGACTGCTTATAGCTAGGGCAGTAATTTTATCGTGGGGAAAAAAGGCAAAATTCTCGAGGCTGTAGCGGGGTAAAGTAGGAAATTTTGCGAAAAGTTCGGAGCCAATGATATACACTAACATTTCCAAAAAAAAAAAAAAAAAAAGTCTACCAAGTTACGAAGCGGTAATACAAATGACTAGTACGCAACTAAATAAGCATTATAACTTTAGAAGTTTTTAAAATTAATACTTACATTTATAAACCATTCAAATTCCGGCAATGTTATCAACGCCATTACACGAGATCAAGATTTCCATTTAAGTGGACGGCATTTTAATACATTATATTGCACATATACAGATTTTCTTCCTTAATGCTGTGTCTGTTGTCCTGTAACACGTTTTTAAATTTAGAAAAGGATCGTTCATCATCGATACTGTTTGTGGGTACTGATAGACAATGGATGGCGACCTTATGTAGCTTATAGGAAAACGACGTTTTTTCGTATTCCAGAAGTCTAGCAAACCTTTGCTGATACAAAATTATTTTACACTCGCTTTATGTGAACGGAATTCACATTTTAGTTGGTCCTCATCTTCGAACATAGGAATGTGGGTGAAAACAAACAAATCTTCGTCGTCTAAAAGGTCCAAGTACTTAAATTGATCGGGATCAAACACCCTACATGCTTTGAAGAAATTTGCGGCTGGCTGACAAAATCGATGCTTTTTATCTTAAAAAAAACAATGCTTAATTTTTTCATAACAAATGGATAGAGCTCTTTTTGCATCAACGTGATCGCAGTCTTGATTCTTGTTAAGAAGACTGTTGGCGATGTCCGACATTTCATTATATATTTTGTGCGCGGAAATTCGCTGTTTTTCCCATAAAGTGAGCTGTCCGGAAATATACGGCGCATGAACCTCAACCTGCTTCAGATTTTCTTTTAAATCCCTATCTTGACAATACCCAATGATTTTTATCCACAATACAACTGCTACTGTTGTCTTTTCCTTTTTCAAAAAATTCTGCGTAGTCTTCTAAATGTTTGCACTAAAAAAAGCACGGCCTCAAACCAACTGTTCCACCTAGTCTGCACAGGTACTGGTGGTAAGCAAGGTATTTTATCCTTCTCTTGCAAAAATAGTCGAAAACGTTCTTTACTGGAGGGACAAGCTGTGAAAGCACGTTTAACAGGAACTACTAAAGAGTTAACATTTTCAGCTGCAGGCTATAAAGAGTATGTAATTGATGACATCTTTAAGAGCGCCGAACTTGAATTTGTTAATCAACGTCGTCGTATCAAGGAACCCAGTCAAAGGTTCATGGGCTCCTTTCCGTACGTACCTGGACTTTCCTATTTCATTCGGAATGCGTTTAAGAAGTTAGGGCTTGGAGTTGGAATTTGCCACCCTAGGTCAATATCACAATACCTTCTTTCATCCGGAAGCCGCAGCACTTTACTTGCTAACGCTGGGGTATATTCCATACCCCTTCGATACCAGGATGGAAATAGCAAGTTTTATATTGGCATGACAAAGAGGTCCTTTGCACGTTTGTCCGAACACAAAAGAGACGTCTTGAAGAATAAATCATCCACTGCCCTATCTAGGGAGGTTAGTTAGTTAGTTAGTTAGTTAATTGATTTTAGTGGCGCAAGGGCCAGGTTTGGCCAAAGAGCGCCAGACACAGAACTATCAGTTAAAGATATTTTTTTTTTTTTTTATAGAGGCGGGGTGAAATGATTAAGAGCAGACAGGCTTGGTAAAAGTTAGAAAAGAGAATGATGAAAGCTGTGAAGACTAGTTAGTTTAATTAGGTTTATAAATAAATTTATTAATTCACTGTTATAATCATTATAAATTATTATTATTTATTTATTTTTTATTTTTTTTTTAAATAAGTTTTAAAACGTCAATCTGCTTTAAGAACGAAAATACTGCGAAAGTGTCACATTGATCTCCCAAAAGCTTTTGCAGCGTAGCTGCGCCGTCATCCAGCAGATGAGACTGAAAATAGTGAAACCGATTATTACAAAAACGAACACAACTGCACAAAACATGAGAGACGGTGAGTAAACAGTCGCACGCCTCACACATTGGGGCAGTGTCGCCACACAGCAAATAGCTATGCGTGAAGAAACAATGCCCAATGCGGAGACGCGCAAGAACAACTTCTTCCCTACGGTTCCGGCGACATGATGATTTCCAGACTCCAAGGATAGGTTTAACACGGTGCAGTTTATTCTCCACCTGTTGGTCCCACAGACTTTTTTTTTTTTTTTTTTTGATTGGAGGTTTAACGACCACCGTGAGCAACTCAATGGGCTATAAGCAGTCGCCCGTCCCTAATTTAGGGTCACTGGTTCCAGGGAAGGGAGAGAGCCAGTGCCGTAAGACAAACACAACATCCATGCCTCACCGGGATTCGAACCCGGACCCCTTCGGACGAATGATCAGAGGCCAACGCCTTAGACCACTGCGCCACCGGGGCGGCCCCACAGACTTCGCCACGTTCGTCTGATATGATCGTGAACAAGAAAGCGAAAATCACGGTGGAAACAGTGGCAAGGGTGTGACGACCAAAGAGGAGGCAGATCTAGCAGCAGCATCGGCAGACTCGTTCCCTGGGATCCCAACATGCCCAGGAATCCAGCAGAACCGAATCTGGACATCAGCCTCGAGCAAAGAACGAAGAAGTCTCCGTACGGTAAAAAGAAGTGGGTGGCCAGTGAAATCCAAATATGAAAATGATTGCACAACACTCAACGAATCAGTGTACACAATAGCACGCTGATGAGAGCTCGACTGCACGTGAACAAGTGCAAGATACACAGCATGCATCTCCGCCGAAAACACCGTGGCCTCAGTAGGAATGCGGGCAACAGAAACTTCGTCAACGCAGACGGCAGCGGATCCAACAACGCCAGCCGCCTTAGATCCATCGGTGAAAACAGGAATAAAGTCTGCATTGACGTAACGGTGTTCAGCGAACAGCTGCTGGTACACTGACGCAGGGGTTGAGGACTTGTCAAAAGATGTAAAGCTGGTATCAACCATGACACCAAGAGGATGCCATGGGAGATCCTCAAAGCCCCTGGTCTCTCCAACGAGTGACAAGTCGAGCCCTGCATCACGAGCTACGGCCGCCATACGAAGACCGAAGGTTCGAATGCACGAGGGACGGATCTCGAACAAACGAGCATGCTGGGGATGAAAAACTGCATCGTATAAAGGATGGTCTGAGAGAGATTTAAGTTTCAATTAAAATTGAAGAGACAGCTGCAGACGGCGTAAATGAAGCGACGGTTCGTTCGCGTCGGCATAAAGGCTGGGAATGGGTGACGTGCGAAATGCTCCCGTACAAAGACGCAGGGCGCTTGATGGTGGATAGTATCCAACGGCCGGAGAACGGAAGGACGCGCAGAGCCATACACCATACAGCCATAATCCAGCTTAGACCGAATGAGAGAATGGTAAATACGGAACAAGGAAGTCCTGTCTGCACCCCAGGAGACTGAGGCAAGGATCTTAAGGATTGACAAGACTCTCAGACAGGAAGTCCTTAGCCGTCGAACGTGCGAGCGAAAGGTGAGAGCACGGTCAACGGTCAAACCAAGGAACTTGGTTTCCGGCAAAACTGGAATGGCTGCACGGTCCAAATAGAGCTCTGGATCAGGATGGAGGCCACGCCTCCGGCAAAAATGGACACAGGCTGTCTTGTCGGGAGAAAGAACAACCCCATTATTGTTAGCCGCTTTAACAATCTGGGTAATTGCAGATTGCAGCTGCGTTTCAACGAAATGCATGCTGGATGACGAACAGAAGATGTGAAGGTCGTCAACATAAATGGTAGCCAAAACCGCTGGAGGAAGATTTTTGAGCAGACAGTTTATGCGGAGGATGAACAGAGTCACCGAAAGAATGCTGCCTTGAGGGACACCTTGTTCGTGATGGAAAAAGGCAGAGAGCGTCGTACCCAGGCGCACCTGGAACACGCGGTTACGAAGGAAGCTGGCAATGAATGTTGGGAGGTTTCCACGCAAACCATTTTCGTGGAGGTCACGGACGATACCGTGACGCCACGCTCTATCGTAAGCTTTTTTGATGTCAAAAAATACAGACACCAGGTGCTGCCTACGTACGAACGCCTCACGAACAGACGTCTCAAGGAGCAAGAGATGGTCAGGAGCTGAACGATGACGGCGGAAGCCGCTTTGTGATGGAGACAGTATTTGATGTTCTTCTAGAAAAAAATTTAGCCGGGAATTTACCATTCGTTCAAGGATTTTGCACAGACAGCTAGTGAGGGCAATTGGCTGATAACTAGAGGGAGACTTGGGGTCTTTGCCAGGCTTGGGAAAAGGTAAAACAAAAGCTCTTCGCCAAGAGTCCGGAAAACAGTGCTTCAACCAAATGCGGTTGAAAAGCACTAACAGATTCTCGAGAGACGACTGCGAGAGATGACGGATCATGTCATAGTGGATGCCGTCGGGACCGACAGATGTTGCACCGGACCGATGCAGAGCCACCCGTAGTTCAACCATGCTGAAGGGGCAGTTATACTCAGTGTTATAAAAAGGCGCAAAGGAGATTTTCTGGCGTTCCGCGGTTGTTTTAATCCTCTGAAAGGACGGGAGATACGCCTAAGAACTAGAAACTGAGGCAAACGCTTCGCCCAAGCAATCCACAATCTCCCCTACTTCAGCATACGTGCAGCCGTTATTCTCAAGAATTGAAATTTGGCGGGAACTATAGTTTCCCCGGATCTTACGAACTTTTTCCCAAACAGTTTTTGAACTGGCACGTGAATTGATAGATGAAACGTACTTCATCCAAGACTCCCTCTTGCTTCGTCGACGCACCAACCGAGCGTAAGATTTTGCTCTTTTAAATTTAACAAGATTAGCATCGGTCGGATAACGCCGAAAAGTACACCAGGCCTTATGTTGAACTCTCCTAGCCGCTGCGCAATCGGGGTTCCACCAAGGTTTCGGACGTCTTGGGAGCGTCGTTGATGTTTTTGGGATAGAGAGATCTGCTGCCTGAATGATACACGTTGTGACATCAGTAACAGCTGCGTCAATTGACCCCCGGGTCACCATGGCAAAAGATGTCACTGCGGACGGTGTGAAGACCTCCCACTTGGCACGATCCATCCTCCAACGAGGAGGGCGGGAGGCAGAAGATGGCACGCTCACGTTATACCTAAGTACAATTGGGAAGTGGTCGCTTCCATGGAGGTCGTCACACACCGTCCACGACCAGTCGGCCATAACCGATGGTTGACCCAAAGATAAATCGATTGCACTGAAACTTCGTGTAGGCTCGTGGAAGTAAGTGTCAGCACCGGTGTTAAACAGGCACAAAGAGGTCGAGGAAAGAAGAGATTCGATCCTACGGCCGCGTGTGTCTGTTCTGACACTACCCCACAATGGATTATGAGCATTGAAGTCACCCAGAAGAAGAGCAGGTGACGGCAGCTGCTCAACGAAGCTCTCAAGAACGGACACGCTCACGTCCTCATCTGGCGGCAGATAGAAGCTGCAAACAGTTAGAGGCACAGGCATGGAGATACGCACCGCAACGGCTTGTAAAGATGTTGAGACCGAAACGGGAGAAACTGGAACACTGTGGGGGACAAGGATGGCAACTCCCCCGCAAGCTATATCTCCTGAAACATTATCTTTCCGAAATGCACTGTAGCTTCGAACTGAAAGGAGGTCTGATGGTTTAAGTTTTGTCTCCTGGAGGCAAAGGCACACCGGAGAGTATGACGAAAGCAGATGTTTCACGTCGTCATGTCTTGTCCGAAAGCCTCGACAGTTCCACTGAACGATTTGACCCATGGTTTGAAGTGTGGTGAATGAGAAAAAGAAAAAACGAAAAACAAAACCCGAGAAAAACTGGGACAACTAAAAGTTGTCCGATTCCATCATTTCGTCAGCAATGTCCATTTGCGCTTGGGACTGTTTTGTCCGACGCCCTGTAGTCTCTGGTGGTAAAATGGGGCGGTATTTTGGTTCCTGTGTCGCAGATGATTTTGCCCGATCCTGGCTCTTATGATGGGAGTTTGGAGATTTCTTCTCCTTTTCTTTTCCTTTCTCTTTCCTCCAGGGGTTGTTGAAGTCCCGGTGATGCTGGTGTTAGTTGCAGCAGGTTTAGGCACAGTGGTTGTTGTAGCTTTCGCGTCCCTAGCTCGGGATTGCAGTGCTGCCAGACCAGCAGCTATGATGTCGTCTAGCTTGTAGGGACAATTCACAGGGATTTGGCTATCAGTCTGTGTACCGACTGTAGTCCTTGCAACAACCGCTGATGCATAGGATCGCCGATTTGATTGATTTGGAGCGACCTTTCTTCTGGCCTCTGGGTAGGAGATTCCCTCAACGGTCTTAATGCGTTGGATCTCTTTTTCCTCTTTCCACTTTGGACAGTCTCTCGATGATGCTGCATGAGATCCCTTGCAGTTGAAGCACAGCTCGGCTTCGGCATGGCAATCTTGCAAAGTATGGTCTGTTGCAGTACAACGCCCACACCGAGCAGTGCTCCTGCAAGACTGCTGGGAGTGACCATATGCTTGGCATTTGAAGCATCGTAGAGGACTTGGTATGAAGGGGCGCACTTCAAGGTGTAGATACCCTGCCTTGATTGATGTTGGCAGGGATGGGGTGTTAAAGGTCAGTATGATGTTTCGAGATGGGACAGATTGGCCATTTCGCCGAAATAGGATGCGCCGGACTCCACTCACTTGTTGATCTTTCAGTTCCTCCAGAAGTTCTTGGTCACTGCACTCCAGAAGGTCTTGAGAAGAGATAACACCTCGTGAGGAATTGAGGTAGCCGTGAGGGGTAACTTTTACTGGACAATCTAAAAAAGAGGTAGTGTTTAAAAGCACTGTAGCATGTCTGGGACTCGACATCTCGACAAGAAGATCTCCAGATTGCAGCTTCTTAACGCTCTTAGGAGAGCTGGCAATTGATTGCAATGCTTTATTTATCCAGAAGGGGCTTCTGGTGTTTAATGGGTTTGAAGCGTCCAAGGAGTGGATGCAAAAGAACCGAACATTGGCAGAATCAGGTGTAGGTTTCTTGTTGGGAGGGGGTGACCCTTCCTCAATGGGCCGCTTTGTTTGAAGTTCTTGGGAAATTTTTTGGTTAGCCATGAATAGAAGTGAAAAGTTCGTCCGCCGATTTCCCCGCCCACAACCGAGCCTAACAGGGGAGAGCCGGAGGTCCGCAAGCCCAATTGGACGCAGGACACGACTCTAGGGTTAAGCAACGAATATAGCATGTTGATAGTGCAGACATGCGCTCAGCGAGCACCGAGACTTTCCCAGATCTTGGTAACACCCCTTTGGAATGCCCGCACTATTCCCAAACTCACCCTGTTGTACGAAACAACAAGCCGATTGACTAGGAGTGGGTTAGTTCCTAGCCGCCCGTTTAGGGTGAAGCAGCGGGCAAAGAGGAGTGTTGGCGACTGACGACAACAACAGCCTGGCCACCAGAAACCTCAGCCTCCAGCATCCCCTTTTCCACCTTACGGGTCACCGCACACGGCAAACGTGCAGGTAGGTCTAGCAAACCAGCCCGGAAAAACAAGAGAGGAACAGAAAATGGAGAAGCAAGTCGAGTAGAAAATGGAGTAGAAAAGAAGAACAGGTAGTGGAGAAAAAAGTAAAAACAGGAAAGGGAGAGGAAAGCTAGAGGAAAGGAAAGGGCTGGCGCATAATCACAACCTCAGCAACCAACAACTGAGGCGGGTGCTGTCAAGGTGGTGGCAACACAAAGTTGTAATGGGAAGAATCAAACAAAACATGTAGGCTGGGGCCGTGGGGTCGCTACTCCTCCATCAGCTGGATGAACAGCTGTCCCTGCGGTAACGTAAAAGCACAAAAACAAGAAAGCAAAAAACCGTCACAAGGTCAGCTCGGGCCATGGGGGCGCCGCTCCCCAAATAACTGGAAAACCAGTTATCCCCGTGCGGGGATCTAGGGAGGTCATGACATCTTCTGCCGCTCCACAATGGGCCGATTTGCAACAGGTTGCTCCATACACTACCGCCAGAGGTACAGCCATCAGGGAGTCTCTGGAGATCTTGTTTAGCAATGATGTCTGCAACGATGACGTGTCAGTGGAGCTGCCTTTGATATGGCGCATGTTCCTGCGTGCCTCTCGTGAAAGGACCTGATTCCTCTGTTTCCGCACGTGCCGTGTTGTCACTTTTTTATACATTTTTTATATTTCACATGCGTATTTAAATTTTCTGTACATTCAGTTAGATTACTAACGTTGTTCCAAAACCACGTCTAAGCCTGAAGAAGGCACCCGTAGGTGCTGAAAGCTTGCAACCTTTTGTTTGCTGTCTTATGCCAATAAACGGATTTTATCGTTCTTTACTTAACATTTTCAAATTCATTCTTCCAAATTTCGCCCAAAAGATTTAAAAGATGCGCATTGCAGGTAGCGTGAACATCATTCCAAATTGTGGCTTTCAGGTTCTTTCCCCACGCTTTGGACATGTAAGATGCATTGTCTGTTACAAAAGCGGTTATACTAGCAAAAGGTATTTCATAATTATTAACGCACTGAAGTATTTCCTGGCTAACTGCTTTAAATTTTACGGATTCCAAAGTGACGCACTCAAGGAAGATTGCATTCAAACAGGTTTCATCATTGCAGCTTTCAACATTCGGTTCAGCTGATGGAACAGCAAGAATATTCAACAAGTTAGTAAAATCATGCAATGCATTGATTATGATACGCTTTCCAACATACCAGAAATTATTACTCAAGTTATGAGGATAATGGCTCTGGAATAAATCTCGCTCCTGTGTCCTGACCTTTGATACCATTTCGATGATATTCAACAGAACCGGTTCAATACACCTCAAGAATAACATACTAAAGTTTTGTCGCAATAGAAGCAGTTTTACGCAAGTTATGAGAATAATGGCTGTGGAATAAATCTTGCTTTTGTGCAATGACCTTTGACCCCAATTCGTTGATATTCAACAGGACCGGTTCACTATACCTCCGGAACAACATGATAACGTTTTGTCGCAATCGAAACATTTTTTGGTAAGTTATGATGCACAAGGGCAATGGAATGGATCCCACTCCAGTGTCCTGACCTTTGACCTCATTTCGCCCATTTTCAATAGGGTTCGTCCCCAGTGGTTCCCTACCACATACTAAAATTTCATCGAAATCGAACCATTTTTACGCAAGTTATGACGCATAAGGGTAATGGAACAAAACCCGCTCTTATGTCCAGCCTGACCTTTGACCCCATTTCGCCCATTTTCAATAGGGTTTATGCCCAGGTGGTTCCCTACCACATACTAAAATTTCATCGAAATCGAACCATATTTACGCATGTTATGACGCATAAAGGCAATAGATCCCTCCTTTATGCCCTGACCTTTGACCCCATTTCGCCCATTTTCAATAGGGTTCGTCCCCGGTGGTTCCTTACCAAACACTAAAATTTCATCGAAATCGAACCATATTTACGCATGTTATGACGCATAAAGGCAATGAAATGGATCCCGCTTTTATGTCCTGACCTTTGACCCCATTCCACCCATTTTCAATAGGTTTCGTTCCAAGGTGGTTCCTTACCACATACCAAAATTTCATCGAAATCGAACGATTTTTACGCAAGTTATGACGCATAAGGGCAATGGAATAAATCCCGCTCTTATGCCCTGCCTGACCTTTGACCCCAATTTGCCAATTTTCAATAGGGTTCGTGCCCAGGTAGTTTCCTACCACATACTGAAATTTCATCGAAATCGAACCATATTTACGCATGTTATGACGCATAAAGGCAATGAAATGGATCCCGCTCTTATGGTGTGACCTTTGAGCCCACTTCACCCATTTTCAATAGGGTTCGTTCCCCTGGTGGTCCCCTACCACATACTAAAATTTCATCGAAATCGAACCATATTTACGCAAGTTATGACACATAAGGGCAATTGAATGGATCCTGCTCTTATGGCGTGACCTTTGACCCCACCTCACCCATTTTCAATAGGGTTCGTCCTCTGGTGGTTCCCTACCACATACTAAAATTTAATCGAAATCGAACCATTTTTACGTGAGTTATCGTGCCGACAGGCAGACGGACGGACGGACGGACGGACGGACAGACGGACGGGAAAAGCTGGAGATTATACGCTTCTTCAACCTACGGTTGGAAAGCGTAAAAAAGTAGCTATCTTCAGAATCAGTTGTTTCGTCTGCTACGATGCTTACGCCGGATACCGATTTAAAAAAATATTTCTCTTGTTGCTTTTGAATATCATATCTTTTCGGCAAATAACATTTCCGCATCCAATTTGCATTTGGAATAACACCAATATGTTTTAACGAATTCTCCAAGTAATTTTTTATTGTAGGGTTATCCAGTTTCGAAAGAGGGATGTTAACTGCACAAAAGGCACCAGTTCATTTCGAAAGTTTCATTACGCGATGCTGTTCTTGTGCAGTTCTTTTCTCAATTAATTCATCAACACAATTCGGCATTATTTTCGGTTGACTGTACAGAAACTCTTTTTTTTTTTTTTTATGCAGCTTGCTAAATGCTTTTCACAACTGTCCTTTCTTGAAAAATCCAGTGGTATGTTGCAACACGAACAGAACAATAAATTTTTGTTCACATTAAACGTTCCCTTGTTGTACTGCTTGCATCTTTCAGATGCACTCATCTTACTCACGTGGCTCATTCTCAAAATTAAAGAACAATACTAGAAACTTCATAAACTACTCACACAAAAACACAAATTTTCTAAGCTAAGCGTCTGCGAAACACTCTTTTCTGTGAGCTGCTTTCTCAGCTAAAATTACTAACACAACTGACGACATCCGGTTTACGGTTTACTAGTCCGGCAAGTCGCAAAGGTCATTCTACAGTAGCGGGTGGGCGGGCGGGCGGGCGGGGTGGGGGTGTCACGAAAGACCACGTGTGTACTCTTCAGCAGAGTGCATGTGACCTTAAATTACCAGTCAAGCTTGTTCGGAAAGAGTTTCGTAACGAACAATCTTGAGAGGTAATTCAAGATTTAAAGCACTGGTTTGGACTTTCGAGTAGAATTACTTTGCGGTATATTTTTCCAGTAAATTCTAACGAAGACAGTATTAAAATTATTTAATTATGAAAAACACAGTAATAAAAAATATAATAAAAATTAGGCAAAAAATCTGAAATTCGCGGATGTATTTGATATTCGCGAAATTACAAAAAAAAAAAAAAAAACCCTAAAATTCGCGGAAATTCGTTCCGCGACAGAATTACTGCCCTTCTTATAGCCCATTGAGTTGCTCACGGTGGTCGTTAAACCTTCCATCAAAAAAAGAAAAAAAAGAAAAAAAAAAACGGTAAGGAAAGTGAATTTTAATTTGCCAATGTACCTGAAACTGGCAACGCATTAGTATAAACAAATACTGTACATGGACTATGACAAACTATGGCGCGAACAAACTGTACCAGAAATTAGTGCGAAAGTTTCAATTCCAATTTTAATGAGATAGTATGCAGGGACTTTTGCGCCCTCTCTTGAGCTGCGCCCAGGGCAGCCCGCTTGCCCCGCTCTAGTTACGCCTCTGGCAGGAAGGTCCAGCACAAAAAAAAAATAATTAATAAAAGGGGTGAGTGGGGAAATGGTCGAATAAATCTGTTCAAATGAAAAAGACGTAGATGTGTTTGTGCTTTTAAAAATAACTCAGTTTTAGTAGACAATGTGAGCTCATAACTAAAGTTAAGCAAAAGTGATCAAGGAGTTAATTATGTGTGTGATAAAATATTCTTCTTATTCTAGTTTACAATATTCTCTCAGGCATATTTTATAATATTTTAATATTAAAGAAAAAAAGAGTCTGAGCCTCCCTAGGGAGCTGAGATCTGGTTATTTAAAATGAGCACTGGTCTCGTACTTTGGGCTGGGCTCAGTGGCACCCCCCCCCCATCTTCAGAAAATGTCTTCGAGGCCCTTTTTCGAAATTCCATTAGCTTTCAACAGGGCCGGGTGGGACATTTACGGGGCCGGGACAGGCCCGTAGCCAGACAAGCAAGTTGGAAGGGGCGGCTGATGATTGAGATCGGGCGAAGGATGCCAACTGGTCGGGCAAAAGAGGTGAAAGAAATCGGGCACTATACTGTTGTGCGAGTCGCTAGTACGAGTAAAAGGAAACATAGGTCGGGCGCAGCTCGGCCTGGGCCGGGAGCGAAATTTCATTGCGTGAGTCCTATAAAACAAATCTCATAGTCGTTACGCCAAAAATGTTATCCTACTGAACAAACTAGAAAACTATCATAAAGAAAAACTTACTACCTCAAAGAAGTATTTGCTTTACTAAGCTTAAGAAAAATATTACAATATGGATTGAAAGTTCAGGGAGTGAATGAGCAGAAAGTGTTAAAATCCACGATTTTCTTTCTGGAGAGTGATGGTTGAGATTGCATTGTGATTCTTATAAAAACTTCCTCACAAAATTACAAAAACATAACTTCAACTAATACCAAATAATAAGGATCCCTCTAAAATAAATTCGTTCAGATTTTTTTTCCTTCATACATGTTTTAATGATTGATTTTTGATGCAAGGCCGACCTAGCTGACAAATTAGTGACTTTTTTTTTTAACTTTTATGCACGCTCATATATGAAAATTACTTTTTCTTTTATTTTCCGGTATGGTTTTTTAAGTCAGTCACTGAGCAATTGGTCTCCATATATAGCCCCGAAACAACTTTGGTATTGTTCTTTTTATTGTTTTAAATTTAAGTATCTGGTTAACACACAAATTGTTGAACATACATATAAAAGTAGGGAGCCACAAATTGGTCAAATTTAATTGGCTATTTCACGAATGCGAAAAAGTCTAAGATGGCTATAAAAATCATTTGAAATTGGTGAATCACAGTGCCTATAAGACGATAACCTATTTTAAAGTGGGGGAAGGGGCGAATTGGAAACCAAAAACAGACATATAAAACATATGTTTCTAAGAGCATCGCGTCCCAAAACTTAAAATAATAATAGTATATATAAAAACTTCTACAGAACTTATTTTGATTTTTATTGCTTAAAGTGCTGGCCACCGTGAAAGCGCGGATGTCCGAGACGTCCTTCCCGGTTGCCCGGATGGTCCAACTGAGACTGGCTTTCAAGTACTAAAGTTTCTAAATTCCGTATTGTTAACTAGGTCTTATGGGTGTTCTTAGATTTTTCCATAAAACCGAAATTATTGTTTATAGATTAAGATAATACAACGTAGTTGTCATAAATGTTTATTTTTTCAAGCCGAGCATGGTTTTGCTGGGTATTGACCAAGCTTCATCAGGACGAATGCACGTAAATATTCAAATTGTATCATCATAATAATAATCATCATCATCATTGTCACCCATTATCAATCCACTGCTGGACGAAGGTCTCCCCAAGTTTCCTCCACAACTGTCTGTCTTGTGCCAGTCTCCTCTATGTCACTCCCGCATACTTTCGAATTTCATCCACCCATCTCCTATGTGGTCTTCTTCTGGGTCTTTTCCTGTCCCTTGGAATCCAATCTAAAATTTCGCCTGTCCATCGATGGTCTGTCCTTCTGGCAGTATGTCCAGCCCATTGCCATTTCAGGGATTTAACTCTGATCATAATTTCTTCCGCTCTTGTCATTTTTCGGATCCATGAGTTCCTTTTCTTATCTCTCCTGGTTACACCAAGCATGCACCTCTCCATGCTTTTTTGAGTTGTCTGCAGCCTTTGTATGTCTCTTTTAGTTAAGGTCCACATCTCTGCACCATACGTAAGCACTGGAAGGATGCATTGATCAAACACTTTTCTTTTAAGACATAATGGCATATTGCTCTTGAAAATTATGCTGTTTCTTCCAAAAGCTCTCCAGGCAAGTTTTGTACGCCGATTAATTTCTTCATCAATGTGACCCTCACTTGATATCTGCTGTGCAAGATAAACGTACGTGTTTGTTATCTCCAGCTTTTTTCCATCAATTGATAAATCTTCATTTCTTGTAAAAGCATTGGACATCCCTTTTGTCTTCTGCAAGTTCATTTTTAATCCCACTTCTTTACTCTTGTCAGCAAGTTCCAGGATCATACTCTGCAGCTCTGATAGGGTAGTTGCAAAAATGACTACGTCACTATGTTATCAGCAAAGCGAAGGTGAGTTAGATAATATCCATTAATCTTTATCCCTTTGTTTTCCCAGTTCAGCAATTGAAAGACATTTTCCATTGTCGCATTAAAGAGCTTCGGGGATATGGTGTCCACTTGTCTCATCCCTTTCCAATTTTTATGTGTGTTGTATTTTCAAATACCCGAATCTTTGCCCTTGCATTTTCATAGATGGTATTAATAATATTAATGTATGCATCTTCAATACCGCAGGATTTCAAAGCCATTGTAACTGCTGATGGTTTCACCGAATCAAAGGCCTTTTCATAATCTATAAAAGCCATGCACAATGGAAGTTCATACTCCCTTGCTCTTTCAATTAGTTCTCTCAGTACGTGGATATGATCTATTGTGCTGTAGCCACTCCTGAATCCAGCTTGTTCTCTCGGTTGAGCCATGTCCAGTGTCACCTTCAAGCGGTGTGAAAGAACTTTAGTGAAGATTTTATAAACCACTGATAGGAGGCTGATAGGTCTGTAGTTCCTGAGATCCTCAATGTCACCTTTTTTACGTAGCAGGATCATTGTAGTGTTGTTTCAATCCTCAGGAATCTTCCCTTCATTAAGGCATCGAGTGAAAATTTGAGCGAGTACTGTTTTGATTTCTCCACTTGCTTCTTGTATGATGTCTACAGTAATTCCATCTTCTATTGGAGCTTTTTCCCGCTTCATGTTCTTGATTGCATGGGCAACTTCTGCTGGGAGGACTGGAAGAACTCTTGTACTGGTACCTTCCATGATGTCTGGAGTGTTACATGCATCATCCCTTTCATATAACTTGGAGTAGAAATCTTTCACTCTTGTCAAAATTTCGCCTCTATTTCTTGTTACAGAACCATCTTCTTTTCTCAGTGCCATAATCTGTTTCCTTCCCTTAGTGAGATGTCCCTTTGCTATCTTTAGGCTTCAGTTGTTTTCAATTGCTTTCCTCACTAGTTCACAGTTGAATTTCCTTACGTCTTCAGTGATACTTTTTCGTACTGTCTTGCATAGCTCTATGTATTACACTTTGGAAGTCAGATCTTCTTTAGTTGTCCTCATCTCTCTTCTTTTTTGCATCAACATTTTGGTTTTTCCTGATAATTTGTTCACATGCAACTTGTTCTTAGACCCAGCTAATTCTGTTGCTGTTTCCATAAGAGCTTTGGTTACTTTTCTGTTAACTTCAGAAATATCCACTTCTTATGATGTTAGGCCTTCTAAAGCAGAGAATCTGTTCTTCAGTTCCAACTTGAAGGTATTATGGTGTTTTTTAAGGTTGGTTATGTCAATACATTTTGTTTGTCTTATGAGCTTGCCACGTTCGAGTTTAGTGTTGAGGTGCATCTTACGTCTCACCAATCTATGGTCACTACCTGTGTTGAACTTGTTTAGCACAATGCAGTCTTCTATGACGAAATTTTTGTTACACATAATAAAATCAATTTCACTTGTCGTCCCATTTCGGTGTCTCCATGTCCATTTCCTGTGCGGCTTTTTCTTGAAAAAGGAGTTCAAGATGAAAAATCCTTCTGCCTCTGCAAACTCTACGAGAGTATTTCCACGCTGGTTTCTGTTGCCGTGACCAAATTTACCTACTGAAGTTTCATTCTGTTGCCGCTGCCCTATTTTTGCATTGAAATCTCCCATAATTATCTTCAAGTGCTGCTTACCTTTATTATTTAGATCACGAATTTCTTCATAAAATTCTTCAATTTCTTCTTCAGGATGACTTGTGGTGGGTGCATAAGTTCGAATAATCTGAGTCTGGTATCTTCTCGAGAGTTGGATAACGAGTCGTGCAGCTCTGTCAGAGGAACTTTCAACTTCCACAACTTTATCCTTCAGTTTCTTGTTTATTATAAATCCAACACCACTAGTTCTGCCAGTATCTGTCCCACGATAATAGAAGAGATTCCACTTTTCAGTTCAATGAAATCTTCTCCTTTTCTCCTTACCTCACTTAGCCCGACGATGTCCCACTTGATCCTTTGTAGTTCCTCTTCCAATTCAAGAAGCCTCGAATCCGAAGATAGGGAGCGTCCATTAAACGTAGCCAAGGTCAGCATCAAATGGCAGCCTAGTCCGGTCCTCCGGGGATTCTTAGCACCCTCTGCCTTCATGTGGCACTGGCCGTTGCCTTGGCCAGGTACATTATAGCTGCCGGAGACTCAGGGCCAAGATTTAAGTTGTGGAGTCATTTTGGAGGGGTTTTGCCATAACTCACCGCGCTGGCCAAGCGTGTTGGTGAGTGTGGGATAGCATTTCCTCTAATCCCGATGATATAGTTATACCGCTATTGGCGGTCGTCAGAGCCCCTTTAGTGGGAACAGGATGCACCACGAGAAGGCGGGGTTGACATTTGTCAAGGAGAGGCTGTGATGTTACGCATCACCTGACCTTACATCCCTCAAATTGTATATGACATCATAAATGGTGTTTACAGTCACGCGTTTTGGTTAGATGCTTCCACGCGTTTGATAGAAATGGCGTGGATGCCATGTCATTAACAAGTTGCGAAGTCTTCTGATATATATGGGAAGCTTCCAAAATATTAAGTTTGGTGGTTGAATGTGGCTTGTCAATAAGTTTTGCCTCTTTAAAGAGAAATTTGTGGTCCTTTTTGTAACAGTGTTTAGCCATCGATGACTTCTTTAGGTCGCAATTCCGAATGTAGGTCTTGTGCTCCTTCAATCGAAAACGCAAGGCTCTACGGGTCTGTCCTATGTACGAAGCGCCACATTCACATTCACAGTTTGGAAAAAGAACTTTATTTCCTCAAACGTGTTGCAGTACAGCGAGGATACAACCCTTCCATTATAGACAAGGCTCTAACAAAATTCCGGAAACCGAAGCCCATCTCCACATTAACTCCTGTGATGCGCCCATTGCGAGAAAATTTTGCCATTATTCCATTTTTCCGGGACATTGCCTTCAAAATTACAAAAATTCTCAAAACCTTTAATTTTAATGTGATTTTTAAACCCATGAGCAAAATGAGATTTTCAGGATCAAAGGACTATGTTGAAGACAAAAACTCGTGGGGAATTTATCAAATTCTATGTGAATGTGGCGCTTCGTGCATAGGACAGACCCGTAGAGCCTTGCGTTTTCGCTTGAAGGAGCACAAGACCTACATTCGGAATTGTGACCTAAAGAAGTCATCGATGGCTAAACATTGTTACGAAAAGGACCACAAATTTCTCTTTGAAGAAGCAAAATTTATTGACAAGCCAGATTCAACCACCAAACTTAATAGATGGGTGACTTTACGTCCGAGTCATTTTCTTGTAGGACTTCCGTCCACAGTGAGTAGATTTTAGGTCCCAGCCACCTACAGCGAGTTCGCCTTTTGGGCAGGACACAAAAACGGAAGTAATGAGAGCAAGTATAGCGACTTTGACAGAACAGTTTGTAGTGAGATTAGAGTACAGTAGATGGCGCCACCGTACAAGTACGATGTTGCACATAGAAGGGGGAGAGAATTTAAGGGCGGGCATAGGAAAGGATACCCATTTAGCCAGTAGGTCCAACCTGGGGGCCGTCACTTAACTTGCTCGTCCGATGCACGGCGAATATTCAGTGATTGTTAGCAAATCACACCAATTCCGCAAGATCAGCCCAGGAACGAACCTAAGGACCTTGCATTGGTAGTCTGAACTGCTAACCACTCAGCCATTCGCGGCTCACCAAACTTAATATTTTGGAAGCTTTCCATATATATCAGAAGTCTTCGCAACTTGTTAATGACATCGCATCCACGCCATTTCTATCAAACGCGTGGAAGCATCTAACCAAAACACGTGACTGTAAACACCATTTATGATGTCATATACAATTTGAATATTTACATGCATTCGTCCTGATGAAGCTAGGTCAATACCAAGCGAAACCATGGTCGGCTTGAAAAAATAGACATTTGTGACAACTACGTTGTATTATCTTAATCTATATATAATCATCACAAGACTGTAGTCTTTGAGATAAAGAACAAAATTATTGTGCTTGATTGCGTGTAACACAAAGATGCACATAGTATCAGGTAACCACAAAAGTATTTACCGTTTTTCGAGGGAACAAGAGAAACACCTTTTAACGATTGAATTTGCGGAGAGATGGTGTTCCGCCCGCGGAATATCGTCAGCTGAAATTCCAAGATGCCCCGCGCATTTGAGTTAAATGAGTAAACAGTTTGGTAGTGGAAAGACGTGCGATTACAATGTCGGTGTCAGTGGAGATTATTCGTGATTGTTTGTTATACGAATTTAAACTCGGTTCATTTGCTGCAGAAACAACTCGTCGCATTTGCTTACCATTCGGGGCAGATGCTGTGAAGGAACGCACAACTCGGAATTGGTTTCGAAAGTTCAGAGGCGGAGATGAATCCCTTCAAGAAAAGTCCCGGAGTTTTCCACCAGCGTTGATACAGAAAGAAGTCTTTCAATCAACACCATAAACGGCACTAGCACCAAAGGAGACCCCTCTGGAATCAAATGAGCACTGCTTTCCCTAAATTTCCTTACTCACCCCGTCCGTGAAGGTTGCTATTGAACAGCAGCCAAACATGCCAGGCTCTAGCCCAATCAATTGGTTTTAGTGATGAAACTGTCCAAACACATCTGCATGGAATAGGTAAGTCATTATCTGTAGTGAACAAGCAGCAACGTGTCTCAGCTTGTCTTGCATTGCTGTCTCGCTATGACAAGGAGCCATTTTTGGATAGAATACTCACATGTGATGAGAAGTGGGTCCAGTACAGCACCCCAAAACGTTCCAGGCATTGGTTGTTCCCCAGTGACTGAATTCCTCACACATCAAAGCCAACACTGCATCCACGTAAAGTTATGCTGTGTGTAAGGTGGACAATACGTGGTATTGTTCATTGTGAACTCTTGCAACGCGGCCAAACGATGACCGTGCAGTGTACTGTGAACAACTGAAGCGTGTGCATGAGGACCTGAAAAAGAAGGAAGCAGCATTGGACAACAGAAAGGGAGTTCTGCTCCTTCAAGCTAACGCTCGTACCCACTCCTGATTGACTACAAACACTATAAAAGAACTTGGGTCGGAGTTTTTGTGTCATCCAGCTTACTCACCAGATATCTCTCCTTCTGACTATCACCTGTTTCTTTCACTTCGACAATCATTTGCGTGAACACGACTTCTCCAACTCTGACGAGTTGCACGCTGCCCTCCAAAACTTTTTCTCTTCCCATGACCCGGCATTTTATCGCAGGGGTATATACACCGAAGAGCAATTGAATTTGAGACAGCTGGCGTTATGCAAATATGGCGCTGTGGGCGGCCCTGTAAACGGAAACGACATGGCGTATTCAGCGATCCGACAATATAAGGAGTGATGCGACGGGAATCAGTAAGAGTCGGACACAGTATGGGTAAAACGAAGGATCTAAGCGCATTTGATCGTGGGAAAATTGTCGGGGCCCGACGAATGGGTCACTCTATCTCGGAAGTCATGCAGGCACTGGGATTTTCACGAGCCACTGTGTCACGGGTGCACCGCGAGTGCATCGAATCTGGTAAAACCATCCCTGCAAGGGCCAACTGCCGTGGACAACAGCGTGTGGATGAGCTGGGTCATCGTCGGCTAGCTCGCATTGTAACAGCGGATAGACGGGCCACAGTGCAAGAAATCACTCGGCAATTTAACGCTGGTGCACAAAAACGTGTAAGCCGCCACACCATCCAGAACCTCGCTATGGGGTACAGAAGCCATCGTCCCACGAGAGTACAGCTGCTGACCGCACATCACAGGGTGCAAAGATTAGCATGGGCGCGGGAACATCGCCACTGGACCCTAGACAGGTGGGGAAATGTTGCCTGGACTGATGAGTCGAGATTCACGTGGGTACATGCGGATGTCAGGATACGAGTACGGCGCAAACCACATGAAGCGATGGATCCTTCTTGCCAGCAGGGTACTCTTCAAGCTGGTGGGAGTGGCATTCTCGTCTGGGGACTGTTTACGTGGACTGAAATGGGACACCTGGTACGTGTGACATCATCCCTCCCAGGTCAACATTACCGGGATATCCTGGACGACCGTTTGCTTCCGTTTGTGCATCTTCAACATCCCACTGGGGACCTCATCCTGCAAACAAGACAATGTACCGTGCCATCGCTCCCAAATTGTATCCGAATGGTTGGATGAACAGTCCACTGACGTGACCTTGCTTCCTTGGCCAGCTAGGTCACCTGACCTCAATCCCATTGAGCACATGTGGGATGCTATCGAGAGATATGTTTGAGGCTCTGACCCCCCCCTCCATGAAATCTTCGTGAACTGCGGGAGCTTGTGTCAGGGGTCGTGGATCCGTATGGCTTCCCAACGCTTCCGGTGTCATTGTCGAGTCCATGCCGAGACGAATCGCCGCCGTCATCAGGGCGAAAAGTGGTGCTACACGTTACTAGACAGGTATCTCTAATTCAATTGCTCTTCAGTGTATAAGTTGTTAACACGTTGGCAGAACGTTTTTTATGCTTATGGTAATTATTTTGACGAATAAATTACTTTTCTACTACATATGTGTTATACTTTGTCTTAGTCTCTGAAAACGCCAAATGCTTTTATGGTTCCCTGATAATTAAAACGATTGCCCTAGTTTTATACCAATACAAAGTACCACAAAACACTTACGCCAAAGTTGATCATATCATGTAAATTTAATTCGTTTAGAGAACTATGGCCGGCCTCTTCGAAATGCCTCATCATTACACGCACGAAACACCTAACTATATACCGTGTGACAGTGTCTACTAACCTTTACCGATTTATAGGCAAATACCGTGGATAAGTAAGCACATAAATACGCAGTAATTAAGAATTCTGGGACAAAAATGCAAAACTACTTAAATTATTTACTAATGTAAAAAACACACTTTACATTATGCCACAATGTTTTTCACATAGTATTTTTTTCTCTTGACTTAAAAAAAAAAAAAGAAAAAGTGACAGGTTTCGGTTTCTTCGTTCTCGCGAGGAACGCTGTTTAGTTCATCGTATTCTGATGGATGCATAGTCATGTGCAAACAACTGTAATACATAATACATCTCACCCTCATTGGAACATTCTCTTGTTAATATACATGTATGGGAACTATTGCTACATGGCTTTAAAATAGGCCTCAAGTCCTTTGGAATACCTGTTTTCCGGTCACTTAGTTTTCTAAAATCGTGAAAGTGATTTTTAAATATTTTACTTTTTTACAGACGAAACAAAAAAAAACTATAAAAAAATGCTTTTCTTTTTTAATTCTTTATTCAAAGCTGCTGTGAAAATTTTCTGGACGCCTCTTTAAACAGTTTCCTATATGAACTTTTCCCGAAAAAAAATTGTAAAATAAAATCTTTTTACTAAGGCTAGAGCCCCTTTAGCAGTTAGTACCCCCCCCCCCCCCGAATGCGAGGATTGCCGGGCTCACCCCTGTCTGGGCTGTTTTTCAGAACAATTCTGATAGTTTAATAAGGGGGCTGTCCATAAAGTTCACTCAAGATTAGAGGGGAGGGGGTTTCCTGACAACCGGACTAAATGTAGCATGGGGGAGGGGGGGGAGGTTTAGTAATTTGGACGTTCAACGGCAAAAATATAGTCGATGGTATTTCTTCGTTTTATTTTCTCTTTTCTTCTTCTTTTAATAGTTAAAGAAGTATAAAATATTTCAAATTTCTGATGATATTTAATTAAATCAGAATATTAAGTTATCGTATTTGTACTACTAAATCTATCGTGTTTTGTAGATGGTATAATTGGAAGTGTAGCAACCTTGAATGCGTGCGTTCATTTATAGATCTTTTTTCAGGATGATAAAGTTCGGGTAGCATTTGGGAATAAATTAATGCCTAAATGATAAATATTTTCTGAAGCAAACGTGTAATACATGAAGATTCCTTTAAAGATTTACATGTTTTCTTTCTGTTTCTCAACGGACTTCTAACAGCAGTCGTCAAAGATAAAGGGGGTTGCGAGAATCAGGACGTACTTTTCAGGGGGGGGGTCACAATAGGACAAAATGTGACGTGGGGGAATGGGGAGTCTAAAAATAGTAAAAAATCATGGACGTAATTTATGGACTAGTCCTATTAAGTCCTATTATGAATAAACTGAGTCCTATTTATGAATAAAGCTAGACTGCTGCAGAATGCTCAAATCACTCAATTTCCGTAGAGCTCGTTTCTAAGGAACCATAGAAGTATACGGCCCATTGATTTGTTTGGGGGTTAATCGACCACTGTGAACACCTGGACGGGCTATAAGCAGTCTCGCCTATCCTTATTTTAGGGCCACTGGCTCCAGGGAAGAGAGATAACCAGGGCCGTAAGACAAGCAAAATACCTATACCTCACCAGGATTAGAACCCGGACCCATCTCGGACGAATGGTCAGAAGCCAGCGCTTAGACCACTGCGCCACCGGTGCGGCCACCTCAGAGTAAGTTAGTTTACGTAACCGCAATTAGGAGCGTAGCTAGACTAAGAACATTGGGGGAGAGGAAGGGGCTGAACAAGGTCACATTTTTTCACTGCAGAAATTTAAAATTGATGGTTGTCACCTTTAATTTAATGCTTTTCGAAGTTAAATTAAATAAATTTATTAATTAAGTTCCACTTACAACCAATGTTACCCCGAGATCTTCAGTTTCAGAATTAAATTTAGCGCAGCATTAAATTTATTTAAATGGACATAAGAGACATTAAGTATAACTATGAATGTGATCTTTTCTCCAACTTTGGTGGAATTTTGAGAATATGGAGATGGCCTCCAGTTGATTTGCTGCGGTGAGGAGTATTGGATAGTACTGTAGTGGGATCACTTTTCTTCTGTTCAAGAGGATTTTTATTTGTGGCCTTTGTTAGGACGAACAAAAGATTCCATAAGCAGACAGTGTGGAAGACAAACTTTTCATTTTATAGTCCCGCAATTTAAACAAAGGACACAGTGAATAGTGGATTCTATGTGTTCTCTGTGTGCTGGCTGGGAGATCTGGTTTATTGGGGTAGCGACGCAATGGAGTGCCAGGCTTTCGGAGCCAAAGCTTTGCAGAGAGGAGGAGTATTGGGCAATGCTGCACCGGAGTTAAGTTCAATTGAGAGCAGTATAAAAAGAGAAAGATCCAGAGACCCACCGCAGGGCAAAAAAAAAAAAAACTTGTCCTGTAATATCAAATCTACCGTACGAGACACAAAGTCCCTCAGGTTCCAACTGATCTATCTCCACGTCCACCAGGTGCACACCAGGCGTATGCAACGTTGCCAACTCTTGAAAAGAACCTATTGATAAAAAGTGAAAAATAGGAGAACCGCATCACACAGTCGACGATCTTCGGTTGTGTTTTTAAGCAAGAGGCGGGTGCTTACACGTATTTCGGTAGCATATAATGGTCAAATGTAAATTTGACATTGGCATTTTGTCATCTTTTTTTATTCACTTTTTGATCATCGTGTTCAAACAATAATAATAATAAGAAGAAGAAGAAGAAGCTGTCAAAGTATAAAGACCTACGATACGAAGTCAAGGAAATGTGGCACATGGAGAACGTCACCACCGCCCCCATAGTAATATCAGCTACAGGAGTTGTACCTTAGACCATTCACAGCTCTATACAGACACTAGACCTTCAACCTAACACCTACATTGATCTACAGAAGGCAGCTATCCTGAACACTTGTAGGATAGTGAGGACGTTCCTGGGCAACTGAGAGAAAGAAATACCACTTCCCAGACTTGGTAAGTCGTACCCTTCACAGAAGGAAGAGGTGTAATCTCTAAATAATAATAATAATAATAATAATAATAATAATAATAATAATAATACGGTACATTTCACGAAAACACTTAACCGAAGCATGTTCCGGTAATGAAAAGAAAAGGATTGAAAAAACGTACAAAATCTATACTTGAGCCGGCTCAACTAGCTTAAATGGACCAGCACCCCCATATCACTAACACATTATCTCGTATCTGTTCAAAACATGGTATACAATTCGGCACCCGCTCGAAGAACCTCCTATCATCAGTTAAAAAGGATCGTGCAACAACAGATATTATGAACAAATGGGGTGTGTATAATTTTCCACTGCTGGACCCTCGACAGGAGAACATGTTAACAACTACGTAGGCTCGACACGAAGAAGTTTGGGTATCCGTGTACAGGAACACAAATACGATATCCGAACCAACAGCAATAACACAGCTTTATCTAGGAATGTGGTAAACGGAATTTTACAACCAGACTGGAAAAACATTAGGTTACTGGACACTCCAGCATATATACCTTCGCTTTATTTTGTTGAAAGTATGTATATCGAAGCTTTAGGGGACAAATACTATAATGACTACTTGCCTGTGGACATATGAAGAATTTGGAAAGAGCGTATTACTAACCTGAACTTTAAATTATAGTAATATATATTTACAATTCCAACAATATATAAAATTGATCATAACTTTGTATTTGTAACGAATCCTTGTGCTGATATGTTAAACTAATAACTTGTGAAATTATACTCTTTACGCTGTTATAATGGCAACGGTCACGACCCATGCGACGTGTGATGACTTATACCCATAATGCATCGTTGCACAACTATATAAAGGAGTACTACATTGCCTCTGTTCTACCTGATGATGGGGTAAATGTTACCCCGAAAGTGCTAGTGGGATATTTTAACTGTAAATAGCTTTCGTATTCTATTAAATATCGTTGATAGACGGTGAGTTTCTCATTTCATTTAACGCATTGTGCGAAGTCATCCTTTTATTGTGGCATATACAATATTACAGAACTGGAGTTAGAATCAGTCTCCACTATCCCAAGTCTACGTAGATAATTTTTAGAGGATTTGGGCCTCCTGTTCTTTGGAGCCGGTAACCCTGAATTTATATAGAAAATAAGATTTTCTTTCTAATTTCTTTTTTCTTTCTTTCTTTCTTTTTTTAGTTTCGGGGTTTGAAGACTACCATAATAGTTGGAGTCACTGATTGCGGGGAGGGGGGATAGAGCCAGCGCCGTGAGACAAGCTCACAGACCACTGCACAACCGGGCGCCGCCAAAATTTAAATTTAAATTTTATTGTTTTTAAAAAATGCAATTTGTATTTTTTTCAACTGCGAGCAACTTCATGACTCTTACCCCGGCGCCCTACACCTTTTTTTAAGGGAAAGACGGGGATCTCACACAGTGTTTGTCAAACTTGCTCACCGGTATCAGTGAAGTGACAAAGATGTGCAGGACATGCTACAGGTTAAAACTAATCTCAAATATCAGATATACACTGGCGTGCAAAAATTAAGGACGAGACGATTCTTTGAATGTAACGTCGTGCAGAAGTGCTCCACATAGACACAAATCATACCATAAGATCCCCAAGATGTAAGAATATGGGACAAGTGAGCAAAAACTGTCCAAACAAGGAATCCAAAGGATACAAAGGCACTTTATTGAAAAGGTAGCTTCGAGCACAACTGGACAGAAGACAGAAACGTCCATGTGACAGGCGGCTGCCAAGAAAAATCCAGTCTTTAGTAGGGGATATGATCACCCCTGACTGCGTTGCAGGATTTACAACGTATGTCCGCATACTGAGAACGAGATTGTCAAGAAGCTGTTGAGGCATTGCGGCCCATTCCTCTTGTAGCGCCAATCGCAGCTGCGGAATCGTTGCTGGCGGCTGGTGACGTGCTGCCAAGCGTCTCCCGAGAAGGTCCTACACGTGTTCGATTGGATTTAGGTCCGGGGACCTTGCGGGCCAATCCATGCGTTGAATATCTTCACTCTCCAACAGCTCTGCGACAGTCACTGTACGATGAGGTGTAGCGTTGTCGTCCATGAAGAGGAACGCAGGACCCAAAGCACCTCTAAACAGACGCACGTGAGGCAGGAGAACCTCGGTACAATAGCGGACACCAGTGACTGAAACTCCTTAGAAGATGTTGAGGTCAGTACGGCTACCAAGCATGATACCACCCCAAACGAAAACTCCGCCACCTCCAAACCGGTCCCTTTCGATTATGTTGGAAGTGTGATTGCGTGTTCCCTGCTCTCTCCAGATGTGTATACGTCCAAAATCGCTCGTAAGACTAAATCGGCTCTCATCCGTAAAGAGAACTCTACCCCATAACTGATGTGTCCAGTTCTTGTGTTCTTGGCACCACAGAAACCGCCGTCTCCGATGAGCAGGCGTTAATGGCACACACCGTATTGGTAGTCGTGCAAATAGACCACCTTTGTGCAGCCTCCTGGCCACGGTAAAATGCGATAACGGACGTCCAGTTGTCTGTTGCATGTGCCTTGCGATTTCTCCCGCTGTCTGTCGTCTGTCTCTTCTCGCCTGTAAGACAATATACCGGTCGTCTGCCGCCGTGGTTGCTCGTAGACGACCACTGCTAAACTCTCGGACAGCTGTTCTTGTCGTTTGAAATGCTCTCCAAGCTCGTGAAACGCTGTTGCGAGCGATCCTGAACTCCTCAGCCACACTAGTCACACTTCGACTTTCTTCCAACTTCCCAATGACGCTACCTCGAGTAAAGTCATCCAGATGTCGTCTACTGGATTGCCTGTTGGCCATATCACATGGTGGCAGCAACTCGACGTCGTTCAAACCGATGTACACCGTGAAATAGCTTTCACCGAATTGCTGAGCGTACATCGCCCGTGTGCTTTATACCCTTCCGACACTACCCCACTACGTCATGCTGCATATATGCGCATGCCCTACCGTACCGGACCCTAGTATATCTCCCGAGGGGTCTTTCGGTCCGCTCTGCCTGCTCGGTCCGCTGTTATGCTAATTTCTCCTCTTCGTCCTTAATTTTTGCACACCAGTGTATTAGATTACACTGAAAGGACAAATTATTACGTACACGTCGGTGAAAATACGCAAAGCAGCAAATCTCGGTGTGCAGGAAAACCACGACGTTTGGATGCCGATATGCACAGGAATACATTCCGTCAATGGGTCGAGGACGAGACTTAAGTGAGTTTGATCGAGGTCAAGTCGTGGAAGCCAGGAAGGCCGGATGTTCAATCAGCACGTAGAAACTGTTAGGAATTCTGCAACAAACTGTAGCAAGTGTGTACTAAGAGTACGTGAAATCCGGCAAAACCCGCTAACAGTCGGATGAAATGTGCCCGTAAAAGTGCATTGAATGATCGAGGGCGCCGAGAAATCGCCCTCATCGTACAGACGAATCGGAAGGCTTGTTTGCAGCAAACCAAGTCACAATTTAATGAAAGAGCATCCACATGCCTATGCTCAAAGACAATCCGTCGACACATGGCACAACTCGGCTGGGGCAGTCGACGACCATATCGTGTCCCGGTGAAAAAGGCACAGCATCGCATGATTCGGCTCCAGTTTGCGAAGGCCCATCGAAACTAAAGCATGGATGATTGGAAACGCGTCATACGAATCCCGTTTCACACTGCATCGGGCCGATGCAGTGCTCCATCTCCATCGGTCCTTGCTAGCGACCGACTGGCTCCAGAAACATAGCAGTGAATTTACCACACTCGCATGACCCCTTCGCTTACCGGATATTAACCCCCATACAAAAAAATCATAGGACATATTGGAACTAGCTGTTTGTGATCAAACATCCCCACCTACATCTCTGCCTGCTCTACGCCAAGCACTCTTAGGTTGTTGCTCAGCGATACCTGAGTCTGCGTTTCGGAACCTCATTACTTTCGTACCACGACGTTTGGATGCTGTCCTGCGTGCAAAAGGTGGTGCCACACGCTACTAGATGGGTATACGTAATAATTTGCTCTTTCAGTGTATATTCCTAACAGTTTAAATTAAAGAAAAAAAGAGAGAGATGATTTTTCATTTTAAACGTGAATATTTTTTATGCGAGCATACTCTTCATTCTCTTGGATACATGATTCATCTTTTAAAAGTAAAACAAACACGGGTTTTTTTTTTTTTTTTGCCTGCCCATCCTGTTCTTAAAATTGTGAAATCACTGATTTTTTGGAGTGAAAAATTCTTCTCTGAGATAAGAGCGCCACCATGTATGACGTCTGTAGATATCAGGGATGAAGCCAACCGAGTGATTGCATGCCTTCGCAGCTTCGATGGATATCTGAGCAGCAAAGATCCTTTGTTGCTCACATTACAATAAACACGTGCGCAAAAGAGAAGTGACAAATGCTTAGATACATTTAAGAAAGAACGTATGAAAAAAAATACTTTCAAATATTACTGAAAAAACTTAAAGCTGCGGACTGTATTAGTTCCAGAAACACGAAAAAAAAAAAAAAAAAAGAGTTTGCTTAAAAAATTAAGGTTACGTCTGTTTTCAATTACACTTTAGGTGCGATTTTTCGTACAGTAACTTAAAAAGCGAATACCATCGATTCCTGTGAACATCTAAAGCTATAAATACCGGAAGTGTAAAGATGGCGGACAGGAAGGCACAGTTATCCCTGGAGATCCATGGTGTGGTGGCGCCGAAAGATTCTGGTGATTTTATTGCTAAATTAAAAAAAAATGTGTCGCAACAAGATATTTAAGAATAAGGATTCATCAACTGTTACCTGCAAACGCTCTTCGTTCTGGAACAGTTTCCACAGCTTTCACTCAAGCTGTTAACCAGGGAGGTTACTCCCCGGATTGGAAAAATGTTAGGGTACTTAACTCAAGTGTTAATAAACGTACCGTCTTCCTTACGGAAAGCCTCTACATTCTTGCATATGGGGAAACATGCTGTAACATTGAACTCCCGACATTTGTTCCAAGACAGTGGAGAAAAATGGTTGCCCCCTCCTCACACAACTCTGAAGAAGAGGACTTTATAGGATAAGATATTTAGACTTGATATTTTTGGACTTTAACGATTTGTTGATGGCATCACCGGTGATTGAGAAAACCGAGTGAATTGTGGGTCATGTTTGACAGTATATAATGTCTTCTCCTGTGTTTCGTGGCGCTTGAGCCTGATGATGGGTGCTATGTTCAGCCCCGAAAGATCTCGCGTGTAAATATTAGTTTTTAATTGTAAATAAAGTGTTTTTAATCTTGACCTACAATTCGAAAATTATGTTTGTGAATGACCGTACGTGTGACAGCATCGGTGAATTACTTTAGTTGTTACCTGCAGTTGAATGTTTGCTTCGCTTTAATTTACTGAACATAGCGGAGATACTTGGCGCTTTCCGGAATTAACAAACATGCATGAGTATATCATCATCATCATCATCATTGTCAACCATTATCAATCCACTGCTGGACGAAGGTCTCCCCAAGTTTCCTCCACAACGGTCTGTCTTGTGCCAGTCTCCTCCATGTCACCCCTGCATACTTTCGAATTTCATCCACCCATCTCCCATGTGGTCTTCTTCTGGGTCTTTTCCTGTCCCTTGGAATCCAATCTAAAATTTCGGCTGTCCATCGATGATCTGTCCTTCTGGCAGTATGTCCAGCCCATTGCCATTTCAGGGATTTAACTCTGATCATGATGTCTTCCACTCTTGTCATTTTTCGGATCCACGAGTTCCTCTTCTTATCTCTCCTGGTTACACCAAGTATGCACCTCTCCATGCTACTTTGAGTTGTCTGCAGCCTTTGTATGTCTCTTTTAGTTAATGTCCACGTCTCGGCACCATACGTAAGCACTGGAAGGATGCATTGATCAAACACTTTTCTTTTAACACATAATGGCATATTGCTCTTGAAAATTATGCTGTTTCTTCCAAAAGCTCTCCAGGCAAGTTTTAAACGCCGATTAATTTCTTCATCAATGTGACCCTCACTTGATATCTGCTGTCCAAGATAAACGTACGTGTCTGTTATCTCCAGCTTTTCTCCATCAATCGATAAATCTTCATTTCTTGTAAAAGCATTGAACATCACTTTTGTCTTCCGAAAGTTCATTTTTAATCCCACTTCTCTACTCTTGTCAGCAAGTTCCTGGATCATACTCTGCAGCTCTGATGGGCTAGTTGCAAAAATGACTACGTCATCAGCAAAACGAAGGTGGGTTAGATAATCTCCATTAATCTTTATCCCCTTGTTTTCCCAGCTCAGCGACTGAAAAACACCCTCCAATGTGGCATTAAAGAGCTTCGGAGATATGGTGTCACCTTGTCTCACTCCCTTTCCAATTTTTATGTGTGTTGTATTTTCAAACAGCCTAATCTTTGCACTTGCATTTTCATAGATGTTATTAATAATATTAATGTATGCATCTTCAATACCGCAGGTTTTCAGAGCCATTGTAACTGCTGATGGTTTCACCGAATCAAAGGCTTTTTCATAATCGATAAAAGCCATGCACAATGGAAGTTCATATTCCCTCGCTCTTTCAATTAGTTCTCTCAGCACATGGATATGATCTATTGTGCTGTAGCCACTCCTGAATCCAGCTTGTTCTTGAAGGTAACACTTGAAGGTAACATGAGTATATAGTAGGAGTAATACAGACTGATTCACTCGGGACTTTACCCCAAAAAAGTGCTGTAATTTTGAAAGGAGAAAGCATTTCAAACTCAAATTTGAAGATGAAGTGCCTTACCTTTTCACAATCGCATCGATATCAGAGAAGATGTTGAAAATGTCCGCCATTTGCATCTAAACAGAAATCAACTCGTCGCTGCATATTGTCAAAAGTACTATAACGAAGTAAATTTCTCCGTCATTTCTGTCCACGCCAGGATTCGAACCCGGATCCCCTCATTCCGGAATAAGTCACTCTACCAATTGAACTACGCGGACGTTTGTTCTGACTACTATCTGCCTTTATGTCGTTTTATGTCGAAAGAGGGCCGGGGGCATGGCCCACGGGTCAGCCGTGACCATGAATCGTTGCAGGCAGCCATCCACTGTAGAACGTGCACTTGAGAACTCCCAGTCAATCTGGTGTGTGGAATGCAATGTCACACACATTTATTTTTCGAAGCGCTGGAGATGGGATTCTCTGATTTTTCCTATCTCGCGGTGTGGAAAGAACATCACACCAATGCGAGATTTTGAACGGTCGGGTCATCCGGATAGTTCGGGCGCCATTATAACGAAGTAAATTTCTCCGTCATTTCTGTCCACGCCAGGATTCGAACCCAGGTCCCCTCATTCCGGAATAAGTCACTCTACCAATTGAGCTACGCGGACGTTTGTTCTGACTACTATCTGCCTTTATGTCGTGTGCGTCCTGCTGGCAGGTACGTCACAGTACCCTAAGCATGTTGCTATTTATTGCTTCAATTTCCTATGTGATGTTTTTCAGCTGCCGATTAGTCCCAGGCTTATTGCTGTATACAGTACCTTTCAGATGATCCCATAAGAAGTAATCGGGTTTAGTTAAATCTGGAGACATAACCCGATCGCTGAAGAAACTTGGAATATCAACCAAACACGAAAGTTCCAAAAGTGTGACAAGTCGCACTATCCTGTTAGAAGAAGCCATTCTGCCGTTCCATATCATCCAGTAGGTTCACGAACTGCGTGAAGATATTGAGATACACTTCTGTGTTGACAGTCTGTTCAAAGAAAATTGAACCGATTATACGGTTCCGTGAAATGGCGCACCATACGCCAATCTTTATGGGATGCAGTCTTTCCTCGTGAATGACCTGGGGATTCTCACTCGCCCATACCCGTGTATTCTGTGAGTTCACATAGCCTGAAAGATGGAACCAGGCTTCGTCAGTGAACCACATAATGTCTAATACGTCTGGATTTTGACTGAGAAATCCCTTAAACCACTGGCAGTAATGCATTTGCTTCGGCATGTCAATTGGTAACAGCTCATGAACAACTGTAACACGATATGACTTCAGTTTACCCATTTTTGCATTCCTCTGGCAGGTGGAAATATGACAGTCCTGTTTCTTGCGACAGCCTGCGCAGCGATTTCTTTGGAGACTGCAACAACCTCTTTTTCGCGCACTGCACAATGTTTTCTGTCATTGCGGGTCGACCTTCTGAATGCGTATCAACAAGACTTCCTGTCGTCTCAAGTTTCTTCGCAAGATTTGAAATCGTTGGATTCGTAGGTGGTTCCCTACCGAGAAATTTCTTCTTAAACTCTTTCTGACACTCCTTGAAGAACCAAAATTCCCAAAACGTCGAACGATAAACACGCGCTCAGCAATCGTCAACACCACCTATAACGAAGTAAATTTCTTCCGTCATTTTTCGTCTACGCCGGGATTCGAACCCGAGTCCGCTTATTCCGGAACAAGTCGCTCTACCAACTGAGCTACGCAGACGTTCATTCTGATTCCTATTTGCCTTTATGTCGTGTGCGTCCTGCTGGCATCAGGTACGTCACATCTCCCCCCCCTCAAAGAGGGCCGGGGCATGGCCCACGGGTCAGCCGTGACCATGAATCGTTGCAGACAGCCATCCACTGTAGAACGTGCACTTGAGAACTCCCAGTCAATCTGGTGTGTGGAATGCAACGTCACACACATATATTTTTCGAAGCGCTGAAGAAGGGATTCTCTGATTTTTTCTATCTCGCGGTGTGGAAAGAACATCACACCATTGCGAGATTTTGAACGGTCGGGTCATCCGGATGACCCGACCGTTCAACGATTTTCAAATAATAAATAACATCACACCATTGCGAGATTTTGAACGGATGACCCGACCGTTCAAAATCTCGCATTGGTGTGATGTTCTTTCCATCGTGGCGCCATCTGGGCATACGAGCGTGACAAGTCGCACTATCCTGATATGGGTGCGCAGATATGGATGCGAATGTCAGAACGTACGGCACTTGGTCTTCAAATTTCAGCTTGAAATGTTTTCCTTTTTCAAAATTATAGCGCTTTTTTTGGGCAAAGTCCCGAGTGCATCACTCTGTAGTAGTAGTAATAATAATAATAATCACCACCGTCCCCATAGTAATATCAGCCACAGGAGTTGTACCTAAGACCATTCACAGCTCTATACAGACACTAGATCTTCAATCTAACAATTACATGGAACTACAGAAGGCAGCTATCCTGAACACTTGTAGGATAGTGAGGACGTTCCTGGGCAACTGAGAGAAAGAAATACCACTTCCCAGACTTGGCACGTCGTACCCTTCCCAGAAGGAAGAGGTGGAATCTCTAAATAATAATAATAATAATAATACGGTACATTTCACGAAAACACTTAACTGAAGTGTGCTCCGGTAATGAAAAGGAAAGGTTCAAAAAACGTACAAAATCTATACTTGTGCCGGCTCAACTCGCTTAAATCAGTGGTCTTTATTCATTGACTGTGAACATTAAGAAATTTTATATACGTAGGACTTTCAATAAGTTCAAAGGCTATCATGCAAAGACAGAATTATTTTTTTCAAAAACGCACCTTTATTTTTCTGCATTGTCTTCCCTGACTTGGATACACTTGTTGTACCGACCATAGTGTTGGTGAAAAACGTTTTATCTTTCTCTTCAAACTAACACTTCCTTAACACCTTTAGTTCAGAAACATCCGCAAAACGCCTACTCCGCATATCTTTTTTCAGATTTTTGAAGAGGAAGAAGTCACTAGGGGCGAGGTCACGTGAGTACGGTAGGCGCGGAAACAGTTGGAAGCCACATTCTGGCGCAGCTTGCATGGAAACACCGATGGTGTGGATTGGAGCATTGCCCTGGAGAAGCAGAACACTCCGTCGCAGTTTTCCTCACGGTTTACTCTTGATGGCTTCATGCAATTGGCTCAATAAGGCAGCATAATAGACAACATTCATTGTCCTTTTATGAGGCAAGTAATGAGATAACAGCAAGCCTTCTGAGTCCCAAAGAGATGGTGGCCGTAATCTTCCCTGGCAGATGGTTGTGTTTTGAACTATTTTGGTGGTGGTGATCCATGATGTTTCCACTGCATGCTCTTTTGCTTAGTATCAGGGTCCCAATCGTAAAACCACGTCTGATCACCAGTCGCAATGCAGGAATAGAAGTCATCTGGATCTTCCCTGCAGATAGTTGAGTTTCGAACTTTTTTGGTGGTGGTGATCCATGATGTTTCCACTGCATGCTCTCTTGTTTAGTATCAGGGTCCCAATAGTAAAGCCACGTCTCATCACCAGTCACAATACAGGAATAGAAGGTCATCCGGATCGCGGTTAACGCGGTCCAGTTGAACCCTACTTTCTTCAACACGATCATTCTTCATCTCAGGTGTCAACATGCGATGAACCAATCTGGCACAGACCTCGACATCCGTAAACTCTCATGCAAAATGGTCCAAATACAGCCGGTACTGAACTTCAGTTCTCAGCAATCTGAAAGACACGGATTTGCCGTTTGACATCAGCAGGTCCTCCGCTTTCTGGCACATTTCATTTGTGGTCACCTCCACTGGTCATCCCTCGCGGAGCTCGTCTTCCCAGATGGGGCTATTGGAATGCGTGGGATAGAAAGATGGTGTTCTGTAGCATGCCAGGCATGATGGTAACTTCGATGACATTTTACATGCGTTTTTTGACAGTCAGTCGTGTTTCATTGCAGATTATTGGTGGATTCAGATTACGTCAAGACTTTTTTGAAAAAGGTAGTCAAGATGAGGTGGGAGAATGCGAGAATGGAGGAATAAAAATGTTCAGGTTTGACGAAATGAAATGCAGGAAAATTCACATTTTCCCGTTTTCCCCTTCTTGTACTCTGTTTGCTTTTCATTGAAATATATCTCTATTTGCTTATCATCGAAATATGTCTCCTCTCTAAAAGAAACGCGTTACTATATTTTTTAAATTTTATAGCGCGTAGTAACACATGAAGAGCCGCGGTCTGAAACGTAAACAAACGCGCTGGTTACTTTACCGGTAAGATACACGCTCTGGAAGTCTAACAAAATAAACAGCAAGGTAAATGTTTTTTTTTTTTTTTTTTTTTTTTTTTTAGGTTTAACGACCACTGTGAGCAACTCAGTAGGCTATAAGCAGTCGCCCGTCTCTAATTTAGGGGTTCTGGCTCCAGGGAACGGAGAGAGCTAGTGCCATAAGACATACAACATCCATGCCTCACTGGGATTCGAACCCGAACCCATCTCGGATGAATGGTCACACGCCAGCTCTTAGTTTTGTGAGGGATATCACGAAATCCTTTTTAACCCTTTAACGACCATAACGCCCAAAACGCCCGTACATACAAATGGCCATAGCCGCCCGAAACACCTAGAGTGAGTCAGATTTCCTACCCTTGCCTTTTTTTCAAATTTGAACGACTTCTGAGGGATCAGCAGGAGTCATCCTCGGTCACTATTGTTGTTAGTTAACAAAGAAGTGAACCAACAGACAGTTTCGGACGTTATGGTATTTAGAGTGATACAAGATTTTGGGGTCATGGTCGTTAAAGTGTTAATGGTGGGTACTCTCCTTCGGGTGCATTGATGCGTGGGACACTGGTGGCCTAGGGCCTAGCAATTAACGGGCAGGACTTAGAATCAAAGTACCCCCGGTTCATACCTTGCTACCGCTAAAAACCAGTCTTAGTTCGGAAGTCACGGTAAGCTGTTAGTCCTGGGACAGAGACACCCTGTTATAAACAGAATAAATGTCCCAGGTCGGATATTCAAGAATAGCGAATCCTTGGGTATTCTGTTTGGGACATTTATCCAGTTGTACAGCGTAGGCAATGCCCGGCCGGGAGCTAACAATCAACCAACAGTCTACCCCGACGTTCTCGTCTTATCGCAAAGCTCGAAATTCCAATAACATGGATGCTCTGTTTGTTATTGCGGTCACGGTTCTGTGACGTACCTGCCAGCAGGACGCACATGACATAAAGGCAGATAGGAATTAGAATACATGTCTGCGTAGCTCAGTTGGTAGAGCTGCTTGTTCCGGAATAAGCGTACTCGGGTTCGAATCCCGGCGTAGACCAAAAATGACGGAGAAATTTACTTCGTTATAATGGCGCCCGAACTACCCGGATGACCCGACCGTTCAAAATCTCGCAATGGTGTGATGTTCTTTCCACACCGCGAGATAGGAAAAATCAGAGAATCCCTTCTCCAGTGCTTCGAAAAATAAATGTGTGTGATGTTGCATTCCACACACCAGATTGACTGGGAGTTCTCAAATGCACGTTCTACAGTGGTTGTCTGCTTGCAACGATTCATGGTCACGGCTGATCCGTGGGCCATGCCCCCGGCCCTCTTTCGGGGGGGAGATGTGACGTACCTGCCAGCAGGACGCACATGACAACATGACATAAAGGCAGATAGGAATTAGAATACATGTCTGCGTAGCTCAGTTGGTAGAGCTGCTTGTTCCGGAATAAGCGTTACTCGGGTTCGAATCCCGGCGTAGACCAAAAATGACGGAGAAATTCACTTCGTTATAGTTCTTCTCATCGCTTCTAACCAGTGGCCCTGAATTAGTCATCAAGCGCTCCTCTTTGCCTCCGATGCTCAAGAGGGTGGTTAAAGTAAAAAGGAGAGAGAGGGCAAAGAAAAGAAAAAGTAAGCAAAGACTCAACTCTGAGGGAGAGTGATCTCTGTGGTTTCAGAAATTGTCAAAAAAATTCTATATCCCCGCGTTGCCTACAGGTCATGGGCGCCCATAGCTTAATCTTCAGGAAGGGACAAACACTTTTTGTAACTACAAATAACATATACAAACACCGTATGTAAATTTCCATTGTGTCTTCTTGTTATCTAGTCGTTTGTACCACACCCTCAACACATAAATTTAATTGGAAACCCGAAGGCCAAAAAGCTACATAAAACAAGAAAGATGACGCCGAATTTTCGGTTTGAATGAGCACGTCTTTTGAATCCGTTCTGAGACGTATTAAATTTATTCAAAGCTATTCAAAGTCAATGAAACTGGTTAGGAAAACAATAAACTGGATGGTTTCAACAATCGAGAAAACACCCAGAAATATAAACATTTGCTTAGTTTCACCAGCGCCTAAAAAGCATGTTGCAAAAATTAACAAATGGCGCACAAAAAGTTTCCCGTATCACAAGGAAAGTATCGGAGACAAAAAGATTTTCAAATCGAACAGTTAAAAGAAGAAATGTACGAGAAAAGGAAACATTATATAACTCTATGCTTTCTAGAGGAAGAATTTTGCATAATGGAAAAGTTGAAAATAGGCGAAAAATATTCTGCATGGAAAAAGCTATACTAAGGAAAAATAACTTTTCAAATACGTCTCCCGGAAGTAGAAATAACCAGAAAAAGATTTCGATCTTTACCCTCCATACCGGGAAATCTGCATTATTTAAAGAGAATAATGCTCTACATCTCTAGTGTAGCGAATGGCATACATTAAAGACGAAATTTCTGAATAGTGTTTTTAGAAGCGGCGATACAGCTACAAACAAGAACTCACATCTACCGACAGAATTGTGAACTTCAAGATTCCTCAAATACTAGCCTAAAATGTTCTACAAGGTAAATGACATCCGGTGTTCAAAGAATTTTTTGAATCGCACATGTAGAAGCAGAGATATTGAGAAAAACAGATTAAGAATTTGCGCCCCCTAGCTGCGAAAAATGGCGAAAGAAAATACGCACACAGAGTTTGCATAGTTAGATCTGACCGAAGAAAGAAGTTTTTCAATCGGATTTTTAGTCACGCAGATATTGCTGTAAAAGGAAAGGTGAACTTACGCCCTTTGGTGGTAGACTTGTGCTTTAAGAAAAACTTAAAATTATGCAAAAAACATTTCACAGCGGGAAAGCGCTCAAACAAAGAAAGAATTTTTCAAATCGGACTCTTAGAAGCAGAGATATTTAAAAAAATAAGATATGCATGTACGCCCCTGGCGGAAAAGCCAAGTATTATTTTAAGAATGAAGTATTCTCAAAAGGTTTTTCGATGTGAGTGGTATCGAACCACTGACGAATTTTTTGAATCGGGATTTTAGAAGCTCAGATTTTGCTGCAAATGCAACAGTAGCAGAAATTAAAATTTACGTCATCTGGTGGCGAAACAGTTTTTTTGCCAAAAATTAGAAATTATATGGAAAAGAATTCCCACCAGGAGCTGTAACCGCTTCAGAAAGAATTTTTCAAATCAGAGTTTTAGAAGCAGAGATATCGGAGGAAACGCAGTTTAGGTTTATGCCCCCTTGCGGAGAATCTATGCGTAACTTGACAAAGTGACTATACCTAAAATAGCCTTCGGCATAAATGGAATCGAAAGGTGAAAGAGTTTTTTCAATCCGATGTTTAGAAGCACATATATGGAATAAAATGCATCTTGAATTTGATACCAGTTGCATTTACGCCCTCTACCGGGAAAATTGTGGATCGTGAGATTAAAAAAAAAAAAAAAAACGAAATAAGGGATGGTCATTCGCGCAGTTCAAGTTTCCCAATGCAAAAAGAATTTTTCAAATCGGACTATTAGTTGCAGAGATATGGTGCCCACAGACGGACAGACGGACAAACCGATAACATAAGCACGATCTTTTTTACAAAAAATGTACTAAAAAGCTTTGAGAGTATTACAGTGAAACTATAGCTAAAATTAGCGCAAATCAAATGATCTCTAACCTTTTAGTGTTGCAGTAAAGCTAACATAAAGATGAAGTTTACAATCAACTAAAGTTCCAATTAAGCAGCTAGCATTATAACTTATACAGTGCGGCAATTAAGTAATGAGATTGATTAAAAAAAAAGATCCTGGTAAAATACACGTGTCAGGGGGAAGGCATGGCTTTTTTATGTCATTTATCAGCTATGCGGTGGCAACAACGTTTGCGTGAGAATTACGCAGATGATTATTTACGCTGTACATGACGTCATTCGGTGGGAGAACATTGTCACTGCTCTGTCATGGAGCAGAGGGCGAATATCCGGTTCAGTCTGGAAATCGGTAAAACTGCATATGAGATTGTTGAATTGGTGCGTCATGTGTATGGGGCGAATTGCCTATCTCGTGCACAAATATTCCGATGGTAGGCACGTTTCAAGGATGAGCGGGAAAATTTGGAAACTGACGAAAGGCCCAGACCCCCGGTTTCAGGGAGCACGTCTGAACTCATCGAGAAAGTTCGCGAAAAGTTAAAAAAAAGTGACCGTTGTGTGACCTTAAGGATGATGGAATGTGATCTCCGTGTTAATAAGGAGACGATTCGTCAAATTTTAGTCCAAGATTTGGGAGAAAAAGAAAATTGTTCTTATTTTGTTCCGCAAGCTTTGTCAGACGCCCAGAAACATGCACGAGTGATGTACGCAAAAGACATCCCGGAGACAGCAGAAACAATGTAAAATTACCTCCAAATTATTGTTACAGTGCTCAGTGGAATTTGCCACAGCCACCGAAGGAAAGGTGATCAAGTTACAGAAGTCCAAAATCAAGACAACGCTTGTGTGCTTTTACGCCATCAAAGGAATTTCACATCACAAGTTCATTCCTGAAAGTACAACTGTTACTCAGGGGCGTACTGATAGCCCCCTCCCCCGCATTGCGGGGGAGGGGGGCTCGCGGCTTCGAGGGCCTCTTGCCTATAAGTAAAAAGATTTTGCCAAAATTTTCACATGAAAAAGGTTAAAAAAATAGCAAGTAATTCCTGACTGCTGATTTCAAGGAAATATTAAAACGAAAACCAATTTTTGGCATTTTTTTCTAATAAATAAGATAAATATTTAGAAATGTTTTCGCAGTTTTAGTTTATAAAAACTGGATGACGGGAAAGCATACATTTTTTTTCCAGAGGACTTGAGGCCCGTTTTCGCAGCCATATACATGTAGCAAGACAATGTGAAAGAAATATGAGTTCAATGAATTAAATTTTTGTACCAATGAGGATAAAGGGCTATGTATTACAGTTGTCTGCACATAACTACGCATCTTTCAGAATGTAATGAACTAAAACATGTTCTTCACGGGGACGAAGAAACAGAGACTTGTGGGATTTTTTTATAACAGAGGCAAGAGAATTATTCCTACTATGTGCAAAACATTGTGGAATTATGTTGTGTGGTTTTTATATTCAAGAGTAAATGATTTAAGTAGTTTTACTATTTTTTTTATGCTACAATTCTAAATTGTTACTTATTTGTTAACTTAAGTTCTGTATTTTCTTATAAATTGGAAATCATCACTTGTGTTCTGTATTTTCTTATAAATTGGAATACAACAGTTACGAGTTTGTGTGTGTGTGTGTGTGCGTGCGTGCGTGTGTGTGTGTGATCCTGATAAATTTCAAAGAGATGGCTACGTTCTCTAAAAGAATAAATTTTGCAAGATATGCTTCTGAAGTGTTTTGTAATATTTTGTATTTGTATAAAACTAGGGCAAAAATTTTAACTACACGACGAACGTTTGTGTTACACGAAATGAAGTGCAGCAATTTTGGGTTTAGGAAAATTACCTGTAGGTTCCAAAGAACTTGCATTATTAAAATGCTCGTAAAACCTATTAAGAATATGAAAATTAAAATTTTAAGTAATTGAAAATATAATATGGAATTAAAAAAAATTGAATAAATAATAATGATAATTAATAACATGAAATTTAAAAATGTCAATAATTGAAATCTAATCGATTTTCACAAAAGGGCCTCAAAGATATTTTTTCCGGGGCCCCTAGTTTCTCAGGTACGATACAGCTGTCACTGGGAATGCTTACACACCCATTTAGGAATGACTGTGGAAGAGGAGTTTTCGTGTCAGGGCTGAGTATAAAAACAGGCAATGATTCTTTCTTCATGACAATGCACCCACACATAGAACAGGAAGTGTACAGCAATTTGTGGCACGGAAACAAGAGTGTGTGCTCAACCATCCACCCTATTCTCCAGATTTGTCACCGTGTGACTACTTTCTATTCCCAAATTAAAACTGCCTTTAAAAGGAAAAGTTTTCCAAGACACTGAAGACATACAAAGAACTGTGACATCAGCTCTTCACTCAATACCAAAAGATGACCTCTGCAAGTCCTTCCTTTCGCTGGATGACCACGCCAATTCTTGTATTAACACAGGAGGAATGTACTTCAAATAAATATGAAGACATACAAGGAACTGTGACATCAGCTCTTTACTCCATACCAAAAGATGACCTCTGCAAGTCCTTCCTTTCGCTGGATGATCACACCAATTCTTGTATTAACACAGGATGAATGTACTTCGAATAAATATGAAGACATACAAGGAACTGTGACATCAGCTCTTTACTCCATACCAAAAGATGACCTCTGCAAGTACTTCCTTTCGCTGGATGATTACGCCAATTCTTGTATTAACACAGGAGGAATGTACTACGAATAAATATGAAGACATACAAGGAACTGTGACATCAGCTCTTTACTCCATACCAAAAGATGACCTCTGCAAGTACTTCCTTTCGCTGGATGATTACGCCAATTCTTGTATTAACACAGGAGGAATGTACTACGAATAAATATGAAGACATACAAGGAACTGTGACATCAGCTCTTTACTCCATACCAAAAGATGACCTCTGCAAGTACTTCCTTTCGCTGGATGATTACGCCAATTCTTGTATTAACACAGGAGGAATGTACTACGAATAAATATGAAGACATACAAGGAACTGTGACATCAGCTCTTTACTCCATACCAAAAGATGACCTCTGCAAGTACTTCCTTTCGCTGGATGATCACGCCAATTCTTGTATTAACACAGGAGGAATGTACTTTGAATAAATATGAAGACATACAAGGAACTGTGACATCAGCTCTTTACTCCATACCAAAAGATGACCTCTGCAATTCCTTCCTTTCGCTGGATGATCACGCCAATTCTTGTATTGACGCAGGATGAATGTACTTCGAATAAATATGAAGACATACGTACTCGTACGTTGGCGAAGCCTTTATTGCAGTCATTTTAAGCTATGCCCTCAGCAACGATCAGTCGGACGGGGAACGAAAGAGAACCGAGACTACGTAATTATTTTATTGCTTTCGTGACGCCAAGTACGTTTTTCTTCAAAGCAGTGGTTAGCGAAGCAGGAGCTCGGGGAGAAATCCAGTAGTAGGAAAGAAGTTTACAGGAAATTAGAGGAGATAGGAAGGAAAAGTTTTCAGAGGGGTAGGTGCTTTCGGAGCCTCCGAAAGCGAGATGCGAGAAGAATGAGAATGTTACGTAGAACTAGGGAAGTGCGAAAGAGCGGATAACTTGGGAGCAGAATAAGAATTGCACTGAATGAAAGAGTAAACAAGAAACTAATATAATTTCAGAATAAACTGACAAAGACATAATAATAAGCCTTAGATGATAATGAACACACTGTAAATGCAGTTATTCCCATTTGTTTTTTCGTGATATATATTCTGCAAAGGTCAGAGTTGCAACTAGGCCAAACCCGTAGCGGGAAGAATAAAAAAACAGCTAATTACTAGCGCCCAACTTGCTCATCCAACGTAATTATTGCAACTGGACTGTGGAATATCTGACTTTGCATCCAACATAATTACTAAAACTGGACAGAGGGGAAATTACCCCCCCCCCCCCAACGTTTTCATCTAACCTTATCATCACAACTATAAAGTGAAAAATTTAGCTACTAGCGGCTGTTACGTAAGTTGAGGTGGGAATTTCGCTGTTGTTAGTGGGGTTTATATTCTACCCACTCAGTGTTCGGTGTAGCAGCAAATCTTGTCTTTACAGAAAAATACATCACGAAGAAACAAATGGAAATAACTGCATTTACAATCAGTTTATTATCATCTGAAGCTTATACTTATGTCTTTATTGGTTTATTCTGGAATTATCTTAGTTTGTTATTTACTCTTTCATTCATCGTTCTGCTAATTCAATTTCCTAGTTTTTCGGCCTTTCGTATTTCCGTGGTTCTACGAAATAATTTCATTTTCCCATTACGTTCCAGTTGGATTTGGGCAGTGAGACGAGTTTGAAATGGTGAGATCAGAGTGTTTTTGCTCTCCCCTCTATAGGAGAGGTTGAATATGGAATTTATGTGGAGTTGGTGTGGAAGCAGTAGATGATGTGTTTGATGAGTACAAATATTTAACTGCACACTCGATTACTTGAATTTTGAAAGGAAGAGCATACACAGTGCAGCAATTAAGTACTGAGACTGATTTTTTTTTAATGGAAAAGCAGGAAAAGTTATATCAATATGTTTTTTTCGAAATACATTCCTCTTGCGTTACTACAAGAAGTGGCACTATCAGCCAACGAAAGGCAGGACTTGCAAAGGTCATATTTTGGTATGGAGTGAAGAGCTGATGCCACAGTTCTTTGTATGTCTTCATATTTATTCGAAGTACATTCCTCCTGTGTTAATACAAAAAGTGGCACGATCAGCCAAAGAAAGAAAGGACTTGCAGAGATCATCTTTTGGTATGGAGTGAAGAGCTGATGTCACAGTTCTTTGTATGTCATCATATTAATTCAAAGTACATTCCTCCTGCGTTAATACAAGAAGTGGCACGATCAGCCAAAGAAAGGAAGGACTTGCAGAGATCATCTTTTGGTATGGAGTGAAGAGCTGATGTCACAGTTCTTTGTATGTTATCATATTAATTCAAAGTACATTCCTCCTGCGTTAATACAAGAAGTGGCACGATCAGCCAAAGAAAGGAAGGACTTGCAGAGATCATCTTTTGGTATGGAGTGAAGAGCTGATGTCACAGTTCTTTGTATGTCATCATATTAATTCAAAGTACATTCCTCCTGCGTTAATGCAAGAAGTGGCGTGATCAGCCAAGGAAAGAAATGATTTGCAGAGATCATCTTTTGGTATGGAGTGAAGAGCTGATGTCACAGTTCTTTGTATGTCATCATATTAATTCAAAGTACATTCCTCCTGCGTTAATACAAAAAGTGGCGTGATCAGCCAAAGAAAGGAAGAACTTGCAGAGATCTTCTTTTGGTATGGAGTGAAGAGCTGATGTCACAGTTCTTTGTATTTCATCATATTAATTCAAAGTACATTCCTCCTGCGTTAATACAAGAAGTGGCACGATCAACCAAAGAAAGGAAGGATTTGCAGAGGTCATCTTTTGGTATGGAGTGAAGAGCTGATGTCACAGTTCTTTGTATGTCTTCATATTTATTCGAAGTACATTCCTCCTGTGTTAATACAAGAAGTGGCACTATCAGCCAACGAAAGGAAGGACTTACAAAGGTCATATTTTGGTATGGAGTGAAGAGCTGATGCCACAGTTCTTTGTATGTCATCATATTAATTCGAAGTACATTCCTCCTGCGTTAATACAAGAAGTGGCACGATCAGCCAAAGAAAGGAAGGACTTGCAGAGATCATCTTTTGGTATGGAGTGAAGAGCTGATGTCACAGTTCTTTGTATGTCTTTATATTTATTCGAAGTACATTCCTCCTGTGTTAATACAAGAAGTGGCACTATCAGCCAACGAAAGGCAGGACTTACAAAGGTCATATTTTGGTATGGAGTGAAGAGCTGATGCCACAGTTCTTTGTATGTCATCATATTAATTCATAGTACATTCCTCCTGCGTTAATACAAGAAGTGGCACGATCAGCCAAAGAAAGGAAGGACTTGCAGAGATCATCTTTTGGTATGGAGTGAAGAGCTGATGTCACAGTTCTTTGTATGTCATCATATTAATTCAAAGTACATTCCTCCTGCGTTAGTACAAGAAGTGGCGTGATCAGCCAAGGAAAGGAAGGACTTGCAGAGGTCATCTTTTGGTATGGAGTGAAGAGCTGATGTTACAGTTCTTTGTACGAGTACAATGCTCGATTGCTCTGGAAAATGCTGTTTGAATTTTTACTAATAATGATTATTGCCTCTGTTGATAACCGTTGATTGCGTCGGGAAGCAATTCTCTTTGGCTGCTGCAAGACGATAACTAAGAAACACCCTATTCAATATTATATCCTAGGTAACGAATAATTTCGAATCTCCACGCATGACGTATACTCTAAATTAATTATTTTTTTTTATTGGTGGTTTATCGACCACCATGATCAACTCAATGGGCTATAAGCAGTCGCCTGTCCCTAATTTAGGGCCACTAGTTCCAGGGAAGGGAGAGAGTCAATGCCGTAAGACAAACACAACATTCATGCCTCACGGGATTTGAACCTGGAGCCCTTTCGGACGAATGACCAGAAGCCATCGCTTAGACCACTGCGCCACCTTGGCGGCTAAATTAATTTTCATTTTTAGTTGCTTTCTCTGTGTAAATTTGAGTTCATTCTGTTTTAGCTTTTTCAAATTTAACGCTTTATCTTCTCGCTCGCGGAATGATGGTGGCAACAATCTGGAGGTCAGAGGGCGTGACGTATGCATGTTGACAGATAAGAACGAGAGATATACATATAATGTTGAAGCAACGGCCAAAAAGTGTGGTGGCGGAAGCTGTACTAGGCCGTAACTGTGTTTACTTCATGTACGCGTATTCGAGTTGTGCTGTTTGTATATTTAGTGTTTGGAGTTAATCAAGTTTTCTGCTTACTAACTTACGTTAATCAGTTTTTGAAATATTAGTACTATTGCGATTAGTTCATCACGAATTTTGAAACATGCGAGTAAAAAGTTCATATGATATTGATGGAATAAAAAGTTAACAGTAGTAAGTCTTTCTGAAACTTGATTTGAGTGACTTTGTTTCACTGAGAGAGAGAGAGAGAGAGAGAATATAAGAAGAGGTAGTATTCTCAAAATCTTAAGTAACCGTTCTCAAGGCTACATACGTTTCAAATAGTAAAGAATGCTACACCCGTAACATCCAACTGGAATAGAATGATGCCGTACGGCTTTTAATGAACTGAACGACTTTGTTATTTGGGCATCTTTTGACCACTGGTTCGAAACTCTCAATATTTGCATCCAAATATCAACCATAGCGAAGTTTCCCACCATGACTTCTTTTGTAAACCGTCAACTCATTGAATTTTATACTTTTACTTTGCATGAACAATGCTGATTATTAAAAATTGTCTCCCTGTCTTCCATTATGAATAGTTTAATAACGTTTAGCTTGAATCATGGAATCATTCCTGAGCCATATGACCGGTAATTCCTCTTTAAAATATTGGTTTATTCTTTCGCAATGCATGAATTCCACTTCTTTTGAAAGGAACTACCATTGCCTTCAACTTCATGAAGTCATTCCTGCTCCATTCACATGTCTTACTGGGGATTTCTTTTGGAAGTTTGTGGAGACATTACATTACACAAAGCACACCCATTGATCTTCATGATCAGTCAAAATCTATTTCCCCTTCCACTCTCAGCTTCCTCTGTTTCTGAAACTTTAGGGTCCCCCCCCCTCTCTCTCTCTCTCTCTGAAGCTAGAACATAATATTTAATCACTTAATTCACAACAAATTTTAATTGCTTTAAAAACTTTTACGAAAATCTGCATTTATTACTATAATTTAAAAAAAACAAATACAGTAATTATTTACTATGTTGGTTATTTAAAAAGGAAAATTCTGCTTTAGGGAGTTTTCCTTTTAAATAGCCAAGATAGTGGCTCTCGCTGGATCCGCTAGTGATTCACAGGATTTCCTTTGACCAGCTTTAGATTTTTTTATACTTCACTATACTGCACACATCAGCACTTTTTTGTTTATTTGTTTGTGAGTTTAACGTCCACCGTGAGAAACTATAAGCAATCACCCGTCAGTAATTTAGGGCCACCGTTTCCAGGAGAGCGAAAGCGCTGGTGCCGTAAGACAAACACAACATCCATGCCTCACCAGGCATTCGGACCCTGACCATATAGCAAACAATCAGAAGCTTCAGCACCACTCGGCTACCGGAAAGGTATAAGCGTTTCTTTTCCCTTTTTTTCGGGAGAATTCATTCCCTGTACACTTTCATATAGCTTTACCAGACATTTTTTCTACATTGTAAATAATTTTCTGAAATTCACGAGCCACTTTCCATGATTCCTTTGGTGAATTTACGAAGCATATTCCTGATACAACCTTTTCCGTGAAACGACGGAAAGAAACATGAATTTCACGGATTTTTCGCACGCCAAGAAAATTCTGAATTTTCAGAAACCTTTCCACAATTTCTTTCTTATATCGACGGTAAATTGCAGTTTTTAAGATGTGTTAACGGAAAATTCTGAATTTTCAGAAATCTTTCGCAAATTCTTTTCGTATATTAACGGAAACACTCCGTTCTGACCTTTTCCGGAACCATATGACGGAAAATATCCGGTAATAGGAACAATTCGCCGGAACGGTTGAGGTTTGATTACCTGTTAAATTTCAATCGTCTGTAGAAGGATCTGATTTTGAAGTTCTGTAGCAAGACCGGATATAGTAGATAAATATATATATCATCATCATCATCATCATTGTCAACCATTATCAATCCACTGCTGGACGAAGGTCTCCCCAAGTTTCCTCCACAACGGTCTGTCTTGTGCCAGTCTCCTCCATGTCACCCCTGCATACTTTCGAATTTCATCCACCCATCTCCCATGTGGTCTTCTTCTGGGTCTTTTCCTGTCCCTTGGAATCCAATCTAAAATTTCGGCTGTCCATCGATGATCTGTCCTTCTGGCAGTATGTCCAGCCCATTGCCATTTCAGGGATTTAACTCTGATCATGATGTCTTCCACTCTTGTCATTTTTCGGATCCACGAGTTCCTCTTCTTATCTCTCCTGGTTACACCAAGTATGCACCTCTCCATGCTGCTTTGAGTTGTCTGCAGCCTTTGTATGTCTCTTTTAGTTAAGGTCCACGTCTCTGCACCATACGTAAGCACTGGAAGGATGCATTGATCAAACACTTTTCTTTTAAGAGATAATGGCATATTGCTCTTGAAAATTATGCTGTTTCTTCCAAAAGCTCTCCAGGCAAGTTTTGTACGCCGATTAATTTCTTCATCAATGTGACCCTCACTTGATATCTGCTGTCCAAGATAAACGTACGTGTCTGTTATCTCCAGCTTTTCTCCATCAATCGATAAATCTTCATTTCTTGTAAAAGCATTGAACATCACTTTTGTCTTCTGAAAGTTCATTTTTAATCCCACTTCTTTACTCTTGTCAGCAAGTTCCTGGATCATACTCTGCAGCTCTGATGGGGTAGTTGCAAAAATGACTACGTCATCAGCAAAACGAAGGTGGGTTAGATAATCTCCATTAATCTTTATCCCCTTGTTTTCCCAGCTCAGCGACTGAAAAACACCCTCCAATGTGGCATTAAAGAGCTTCGGAGATATGGTGTCACCTTGTCTCACTCCTTTCCAATTTTTACGTGTGTTGTATTTTCAAACAGCCTAATCTTTGCACTTGCATTTTCATAGATGTTATTAATAATATTAATGTATGCATCTTCAATACCACAGGTTTTCAGAGCCATTGTAACTGCTGATGGTTTCACTGAATCAAAGGCTTTTTCATAATCGATAAAAGCCATGCACAATGGAAGTTCATATTCCCTCGCTCTTTCAATTAGTTCTCTCAGCACGTGGATATGATCTATTGTGCTGTAGCCACTCCTGAATCCAGCTTGTTCTCTCGGTTGAGCCATGTCCAGTGTTACCTTCAAGCGGTGTGAAAGAACTTTAGTGAAGATTTTATAAACTACTGATAGGAGGCTGATAGGTCTGTAGTTTCCGAGATCCTCAATGTCACCTTTCTTATGTAGCAGGATCATTGTAGCGGTGTTCCAATCCTCAGGAATCTTTCCTTCTCCTCTTCCCCATTTTGTGCACCAGCTGTTATATATCGTGTTACCGCAAGAAACTGTTTACTTAAGTTATTGTACAGATGATTGTATGATGTCTATGTATCAGTCTGAGGAGTCCTTAAGAAAGAAGCTATTGTAGCTATCAAGAGTATATTTTAGATTTAGGAATTTAGTGAAATAATACTATAAAACAATACATTTCATCTTTACTTAAATATATTTGAAAGCCATTGTCAGTTTCAAACGATCTGAAGTTCCAAAGCATTCTGTTGCTTCGAAAAATCACGATGAAAAAAATATTTAATTTGTGACAAGTCCTCCTACAAAAAAAAAAAAAAAATTAAAAAAAAAATACTACAAACGTATTTAAAAAAAAAAAACTCCAACAGGATACCAAAGGACCAAATCACTCGTGTTAATGGCATTAATGGCAAAAAAAAACAAAAATCATCGTCGTGCAAAAGACTTTTACTTTGAACGTGAGCATCGGGTCTGAGTGTTCTGTATCAGTGGTTAAGATTAAGACGCGCAGTTTTGTTGTAAATTTTTTGTAATTCTCAATCTTTTTTGCATCTAATTTTGATTAACAGATGGCGCCAGATGCGCACCGCACTGTAGACTCTGTGCATGACGTATTAGCGTCACTCTGGGATTTGCCTCCGTACCGTAGAGAGAGGTTGTGAATTGTGAAGCGAAGAGCTCACCATGTTTCATGTTATGTCATTAATAAAATTGTTGTGTTTTTCTAATGTGATTGCAATAAAGTTGGAGTACTGCTTTGGTTCTATCACAACAAAAATATGAAATAATGCAATTTAATCAACCGAACCATCCCACCAACAAACCACTGAGCAACCGGAAACAACCATCAGGTTTCTGTTGAACCAACATACACGATGTCGGTTCGAGACCCACTGATGTGGAAGAATTCTCTGGTGTAAGGGTTGAAAAATTCGGCATCTGCGGTTTTGGGAAATTTCTGTATAAATACAAAAAAGCTGAAACAGACTTTTTTGAAATAAACGGAATGACAGATTAGAGAAAATCAGGGAAAATATGGAAGTTAAAAAAAAGCGAGGACTTTTAGAAACGCAAATTTCGTTAAAAACCGGACACCTACCAGCAACTTTGGTGCACGTTATTTTAAGAAAATTTCCGTTAATTCATACCACTTATTTTTAACAGCGTACGCTATTTTTGTTTCTTACGTTTCACTAATAAAATTACTTTGATCACTTCTGTTATTCAGTTGTTAGAAAAGCGTGTAGTATGTTCAAATTTTATATTCAAATTCTATATGTAAAGTTACTTTGCCTTTTGTTCAAATTGTTCCTTTTCTTTTAGAGGAACAGTGAAATGACACGGAAATTTATTGGTAAAACACAAGCTATACCCATAAATTTACTTCCTCCACCTTAACCATGTCACGAAAAAAAAAAAAAAAAAAAATAGAAGAAGAAGATGCGGCGAAACAGCACTCCAGGTGTCTTGTCTCGAGGATAGTAGAGAGCTCACTGCAATTACGATTCTTTCAGAATCCACTGAACCGGGGAACTTGCCCGGGTTTATTACAATTATCAGTTCAGCAATACTGCACGCTTTTCCAAGTAACAAATGCTAGTACCTGCTTTAACTGGCTGAATGACTGAGACCAGCATTTACTGCATTGGTACAGTCCGTTTCTCTGCTGTTAGGCAGGTCATATTTCAATGGCCATTGTCGCGTAAGACGGGCCAGTTTCTTAAATTACCCTGAATTAGTGCGAAACGCTTCTGGATTGTTATTATTACCGCAGGACAAAGGTAGCAATGACAATAGAAAACCGATTCTTTGACCGGTGTTGGAAATTACGTGTTCCTCGACCGTAATACCAGTGAGATGAGGTTTCCGAAATGCAAAAATTAAGATATTAAACAGAAAACACATTTTGACCAATATCCCGCAGTCTTCGCACGAACACACACGCCTTAATTTCTGTTTTAAAACGGTGTTACACCACAAAATTATCTCTACCTGAAATAGTTGTCATAAAATGTATATATCCATTCGGGTAGAAATGTTTTGATTGTTTAATACAAGTGATACGTAAACAACGGAAAAAAAAATTAAATTGCCAGCGAAGCTTTAATCGTGAAAACAAATTTACGTTTTGTGTGCGTGATAAAAACGTTTAAATAACAAGAAGGCAAAGTAGAAATTTGCATATAGTGTTTGTATATGTTGTTCGTTGTTACAATTTCTGTTTGCCTCTTCCTGAAAACTAAACTATGGGCGACGCTGTGCATTGGAGTGGCCATATATTCAGTCTTATACATCACAAAATGCCAAGAAACTGTCCATGAACTACATACATGTAGTAAAGTTTTATGTGACAGTTCACTGATTACTGCTTATGTAATGTTCGTGTATGTACAGCTGAACGAACACTACATAAATCAGTTCTCACAAACTTCACCTACAGTGAAACAGGAGTCATTCAAGAAAACATCGGGAAAAAGTTACTTAGGATTAGTTTTTATTCAGCCACTAATCCTTTGGCACTTCAAAAAGACGTAACTACAACTTTTTTTCAATATTACTATCTTAATCAAGCGAACGTGAGTTAATATTATATAACACTTGTTTAAGAAAACAACAACAACACTCATAGGCGACGACTATAGGGAAGCTAGGTGAATCTTCCCCTCCAATAATTTTATTGGGGGCACTGCCCACCCAATATTTTTCGTCCTGTTTAATTAAATAATCGCTTTAGCTTCATAAGATGGACCAAGATCCACCTTATGAGGCCAAAGAGATTTATTTCCAAAACATTAACAAATAACAAAATAAATAAAGAAAAATTTCCCATTCTCATCATTGTTCAATTGATAAGAAACTAGACTGCCAGCCCCGTATTAATAGCGTTTGACATGTTCTCGTAGCTATGTGGTAAATGCTTAAAACAATTATCAAAAATAAAATAAATAAAATACAGAAACGTATAATCTCTAGCGCCTTTATTTATCTTTTTTTTTTTTTTTTTTTTTTTTTTGCGCTTCTTGTTCTTTGTTTGTTTGAGTAACCCAGCTAATTTCGCATATTTTTTACTAAACTTTGGAAATAAAATCTCTCAGAATATTTTTATAAAATCACAGGCTGCATTTTCTTTTTAAAAATATTAATATTCAGCAATGTATTATCCCCGTATTTACTTATGGAAGTGAAACATGGAATACCACAGAGCGACAATGTAAAAAAATAAGAGTATCGGTACGAAAGTCGGAGAGAAGAATGTTAGGAATAACAAGAAGAGATAGAGTTAGAAATGAAGTTATAAGAGAAAGAATAGGAATAATAGATATTATAAAAATAATAAAAGAATCAAAGTGAAGATGGGCTGGACATGTTGGAAGACTGAAAGATAAACACGATTAATAACAGAATGGCAAACCAGAGATGGAAGGAGGCGAAAAGGGCGCTAGAGGATAAGATGGAGCGATGACCTTCAGAAACTTAGAGGTGCTAAATGGTAGACTGAAGCTAAGAAGAAGAAAAAGAATATTCAGCAAAAGAATATTTCCATTTCCTTGTCCATTTGCTGATGAACAATTACAATTGCATTTTAAAATATACGTCGAATCTTGTATTTTATCTTTTTGACCCTACCCCGTTTTTTTTTTCCTGACAATGGAAAAAACATGCCCCTCCCTCGTCTGATCTCTTCACGCCTGCCCCCTCACCCTCCCTCAATAATTTGGAGAAGTCGGCGCCCCTGACAACACTAGAATATGACACACATCCTTCAAATAGCTCAAACTTCAATAGACAGCGTCTCTTCTACAATTAACATTATAACTTCCACAATCTCCACACCTGTGCTGCTGCTCACACATTATATATCTTCCATTTCTCATCTGACACATACACACGTCATACATTCCGACCTCAAAGTGTTGCCAACCATATTCTTGCGAGAGAGAAGATAAGACGTTAAGTTTGAAAAACGCTAAGGAGAATGAACTGAAATTCGCATGGAGAAAGTAACTAAAAAGGAAAGTTAGAGTACACGTCACACTTACTCAAAACAAGTGGTAGCTGTGAAAGATAAAAAATATTTTTTTATTAGTTCTTTTAAGATTTGTGCTATTTTTAATTTACACTAGTCCATTTTATTGCTAATATTTAAGTTTGGTTTACTTCTGTGGTATACGCAAAAATATTTTTGCATATAACTAACGGAACACTCAAAGTAGTTGTTTGCAATCATTACGGAATATTATACATATACCAGGGTGTTTCACGAAAAGTGTCCAAAAGGACATCGGCACCGGTTTCCGTGGGGACCGTATAAATATTTAATTTTCGTATTTTTCGGAAATTATCCATTCCAGGTGGTGCAACCACCGTAGCTGAATTGTCTTCTGTTTGCTGCGTATTTTGCATTTTTTACTCAACTTCCACGACCAACCCTTACTTTCCTATTTCTTTCGGACACTCTTCGTAAAACACCATACACTGAGTTAGCTTTGCATTAGGAACGCCCACTTAATAACGCGTAGGTCCACCTTTCTTTGCAATCACGGCTCGCAGACGCCTTACGAGCAGATTCCACAACGTGTCGAACACCCTCCATGCTTAACTTGATCCATGTCAGTTGCAACAGCTCCATCAATTCCCACTAACTCCGTGGAGGAGGATCAGTCGTTCACACCTCGTTCTAGCATATCCCGCAAATGTTCAATTGGATTACACTCAGGGGAGTTTGGGGGTGAAGGCAATGTGGCGAATTCGTTGTTGTGCTTCTCCAACCACTCAGTAGTTATATGAGCCCGATGACACGGTGCTTTTTCTTGTTGAAAATTGGCACTGTGATTCCGGGTAAACCTCCTGCTGATACGGATGGGAATGGTTGGCTGACCGGTCCCTGTAGCATTAACCATTCAGTGTTCGTCGAATGATAGCCAACGGACCAACGTCTTGCCAGGAAAAAGCTCTCCAGACCAGAACACCACCTCCACCGGCCTCTTGAATCTCAACTGTGCAACCAGGGGATAGAGCTTCATGCTGTTTACACCATATGCGAACTCGGCCATCAGCATGGTACAGCAGAAAACGGGACTTATCACCCCAGACGATCTTCTTCCATCTGCCAAGAGTCCATTGCCGACGTACCTTGGCCCATACCAGGCGTTGTTTGCGATGACTGGGAGTCATCACGGGTACCTTAGTTGGTCTCCGGCTGTGGAACCCCAGGTCAAGAAAGGTACGGCGCATGTGGAAATAGATCAAACTGCATCGTTGTTGTACTGGTGGGTGAGCTGGGTGACTGTTCCACGTTATTGCTGAGATATTGGTTGTGATACCCGACGTCCACCGAGTGCGCGTGGCTAACAAACATGAGCCCTTCTGCTAGATATCTGGTGTACAGGATCAATCCAGTCCTGGTACACCCTTGATACAGTAGTACGGGAGCAGCCAATAACTGTGGCTGACCAATGTGAGCCCTTCTACTGGATGTCTGTGCATGGTTAATCCAGTCCTGGTACACCCTTGATACAGTAGTAAGGGAGCAGCCAACAAGTGTGGCTAACCAATGTGAGCCCTTCTGCTGGATATTTGTGCATGGTTAATCCAGTCCCGACTACCAGCTGCATTCGGCCTGTTTCATGTGATACCAAAGGCCCGAACTTCGAAGTAGTTGGGAAAAGCTGCTTAAACAGTCATAGTTCGATTTTTTTTTTTTTTTGATTGGAGGTTTAACGACCACCGTGAGCAACACAGTGGGCTATAAGCAGTCGCCCGTCCCTAATTTAGGGTCACTGGTTCCAGGGAAGGGAGAGAGCCAGTGCCGTAAGACAAACACAACATCCATGCCTCACCGGGATTTGAACCCGGACCCCGTTCGGACGAATGATCAGAGGCCATCACTTAGACTACTGCGCCACCGGGGCGGCTAGTTCGATTTTGTGTTTGTTTGTTTGTGTGGTTTTTTATTGGGGGTTTAACGACCACCGTGAGCAACTCAATGGGTTATGAGCAGTCGCCCGTCTCTAATTTAGGGCCTCTCACTCCAGGGAAGGGAGAGAGCCAGTACCGTAAGCTAACACAACATCCATGCCTCACGGGATTCGAACCTGTACCCATCACAAACGAATAATCAAAAGCCATCGCTTAGACCACTGCGCCACAGGGGCGGCGTCTGGGGGTTTAAAGACCACCTTGAGCAACTGAATGAGCTATAAGCAGTCACCGGTCTCTAATTTAAGGCCTCTCACTCCAGGGAAGGGAGAGAGCCAGTACCGTAAGACAAACACAACATCCATGCCTCACCGGGATTCGAACTTGGACCCATGGCAAACGAATAATCAGAAGCCATCGCTTAGACCACTGCGCCACAGGGGCGTCTGGGGGTTTAAAGACCACCTTGAGCAACTGAATGAGCTATAAGCAGTCACCGGGCTCTAATTTAGAGCCCGTGGCTCTAGTGAAGGGAGAGAGCCAGTATCATAGAGCAAACACACTATCCATGCCTCACCTGGGACCCATATTAGGAGCAGGCGCCTCGTAGCAGTCGGCCACCGTAGCAGCACAATTCGATTGTGTCTCCCGCACTGAGATATCATCAATTTTGTTTTGTTCGTCCGGTTGGATTGTGTTTGATTCCCGGATGAGGCATGGGTGGAGTGTTTGTCTTACGACACTGGCTTTCTCCCTTACCTGGAACCAGTGACCCTAAATTAGGGATTGGCGACTGCAATATCCCTTGAAGTTGCTGGCAATGTTTATGGAATTTCCGAAAAAAAAAAAGTGACAGATAGGGGCGCAATATTTTGTGGTTTGCCCCGGGAGCAGAAATGCCTAGTTGCACTTCTGCCTGAGGTATTCTGATAAGGCGAAAGTGAACAGCGAGAGTGATTCCTTTGGAACCTACGAAATCCAAGTTTTTAAGCTATGTGGTATGACTTAAATGCTGAGAGCAAGAAACTTTCAGACCGCTGAAATGCCGTTTGATGTGAATCTGATCAAGCAAGGAAAAATATACAAATATCTGAATTTCTGACGGAGGAAAATTTTTCTTTTCTGCAGAAACGCAGAAAAGGAAGATTTTCTACCGTCAGAAATTCAGCATGCAATGGGCGCCGGGAACGATAACAAAATGTGTAATGAAACGGTGTGTGAAATCGCGGCGACAGAAATAGCATCTGCGAATGCAGAGAGCAGTGCGTGAAGTGAAAAAAAAGCGCGGGGGTTGGGGGTGTTAAAGGAATCGTTTTGGAAGAAGATGTCGAAGAGAAGCAACAATAAAACGTAATCCCATGGTTTTTCCTCTTACCATAATAGCTAAAAAGAAAAGAATGAAAAAAAGAGTTGAGAGCAAGGTACGGGAGGGTGTAGGGAAGGGGTGTAGGGGGGGGATCCTGTAAGGCATGTGAAAGGAAAAGCAGTTTTAAACACTGATTTCTTTCTAATCCTCTAATCCTTGTATACTGGCTTTCCTAACACTTACCACAAGATTTAAACAAGTGTAGAGTTATGTTGTCAATTTCAGTCTTTTGTATGATGCGAGGAAGTAAAAGAAATAAACGAATGTGATGTAAAAACGCAGTGAATGGACTTGTTGATTTTATGTCTAACAAAAATCTCACCAATCAGTCTTTTTCACCGAAATTAGTTTTCTTTCCTTCTTTTTTAGGCGGGAAAAGAGGGGGGGGGGGGGTAACAAAACTCATGAGCATCAGGGGCTACAAGGACGCTAATTTAGAACCACTGGTTCCATAAAAAGAGACAGACCAAAACCATAGGACAAACGTATCGGGACTTAAATTTGGACATTACGTTCGCGAAGACCTCCATGATGGCACTTGAATATTACGTTCACGAAGACCACGGAGACGGACTTAGCGTATTACGGATAATAATTCCAAAAGATATTGATACTGCATTTCGAGCTCTTTGATTGGAAAAATTACTAGATGCCTCCTTCCTAAACAAAAACTATCTTATGAGACTTAATGGGATTACCATGAGAAAATTATCCTGTAAAAACACAAGTTTGTCCGCGACGGGCATCGAACCAGTGTACCCTCACTCCGGAGCAAGTCGCTCTCCCAACTATATATATATAACATCTATGAAGAAAATAGTATAACTATACTAGTAATCCGAATTTATTGGAGTAGAATAAAAATCAGTTTTCCGAGCTTTCGCGCATCAATCAGATGGCTTTTTCAAGGAAGATGGCAGTTTCTCTCTATACCTTTTTTAAAAAACCCATCTGGTTGATGTGCGAAAGCCTGCAGAACTGATTTTTATTTTGCTCCAATAAATTCGGATTACTACTGTAGTATAATAACAGTATAATAAAACTATTTTCTTCAGAGTTGGTGTATAGTTCTTCGTTATTAATTTAATTTAACATCTATGAAAACGCAAATTCAAAAATCGACTATTCGAGGTCACATCGCTTATAAAAATGGAAAGGAAGTGAGTCAAAGTGACAATATATATCCCAAAGTCTTCAATGCAACATTAAGGGGCGTAAAGATAGCCCCCGCAATCACGCGGCGCGTGGGGTGGGGGCGTGAATTTTAGGGGCCCCAGACCTAAGTATGTATTTTTTTACTTTTTTTTATTTAGCAGTTTAATTTTAGACAAGAGGTTTTCTACTTGCTCTAAAAAATGTTGTCTTGCATTTTCTGTCTTTTGAATACGAAAGTTTTTGAACTAAAGGGTCCCATTGACCCAGACTTTTATCTGGGCGCAGATTAGAGATCAGATCAGATCATATGTAGAGGATTTTAGGAAGGGAGTGTCTGACCCCAGGTCTTAAGTAACCCTTAGAAATAGGAAACTAAGAGATTTGAGCTCGAGTGTCCGATAGGAAAGTGACACGGAAGCGAGGTAAAAAGGAGGAGGAAAACGCCCTTATTTATTACCGGGGGCCAGCACCCGGGGTCCGACGACTTAACGTGCCCAGCCGACGTAAAGCGGGTATTTAGTGGTTCGAGAGTTCGTACCTGCCTGGGATCGAACCTGAGGTTTCTACCTTCGGTCATCGCATACTCAAAGTATAGGCTTGATGGACTTGCGATGATAAGCATTGAAAATGACCGAGCCAGAAAACTAGACGTGACGAACCTGATTGAAATATTCACTAAGAAGAACGTTAGAAGGGAATCCAGATTTTAGTAACGTAAGTTTTCTTTCTTTTGTAACGTATGCTTGCTTCTTGAATTTAAAAGACAAGACACTAAAAAGAAACAATATCGCTGAAGTATTTAATAATAGAAAAATGTAAACACACTTGTTTTTCCTCTTTCTCAAAAATTATTGTATTAAGGACTTAAAGAGCTTTAAAGGAAGTTCGAAACCAGATACTCGAAGATCAGTATTTGTTTTTACTTGATTTGATGTCGTCAAAATTGGTCATTTGAAGATTTTGCACCTTTTTCCTGAGTACTAAATTTATCGAGGATACTTACCGGATTAAGCGCTCACATGAATAAAAGCAATACATAAGTGATCATAGAATCAATATCTGGAAAATATATTTTTACTATGGCGAAGTTAAATATTTACCTTCAATTTTTGCATTAATTTTTACTATGTTGGGGGCCTGGTAGGAAAATTTCGCGGGGGGGGGGGCAGAAATTTTGCTTTACGCCACTGGCAATATTATGTCTTCAATGCCACATTAGAGAATGTATTTCAACTGGAAAGACAAAGGGATAAGGATTCATAGAAATAGTTTAATCCACCTTCATTTTGCTGACGAAATAATCATTTGGACAAGTGCTCCCTCAGAGCTGCATAATATATGGTCCACAAAGTTGCTTACAAGAAGGTAAAGAAGTGGGCATCGCCTTCTCAAGGCACTTTGGCGTCGTGATGAAAAGTGTCTCTTCGGCGCCTCTTCGTGAATTTTCGCTGAAGAAAATGTTCATAATATTTTCGAATTTAACATTCTCTCATTCGTTTGTCTATTCTGCCCCATTCTACTTTCAAAAATTTAGAGATAAGGTGTTTTACTATCTTTCAAGCACGCAGTAACACATGTCATGTCGTTCGGAAAATAATGGCCGATTTTCTGAGGCCCCACATTCAACACATTCAACCCTCCCACAACATTTGCGGTCTAACACATTCAACTCTCCCACAATGCTTGCGGACCAAAACATTCAACTCTTCCACAATGCTTGCGGACCAACACATTCAACTCTCCCACAATGCTTGCGGACCAACCCGCTCGCAGCGCCATTCGAACGAGTTGAAGGGCGACTCAGACGCCAGATACATGCCATAATCGGTTGAGCTGTGCAGTCGTTGCTACCCGTGTGAGTGTGGTCTGTACAATATGTTATGGAATTAGTGAGTTGCGGGTAATTCTGCTTCAAGAGTTCCGTAATGAGGCACAAACCTACCGTAATGTGGTTGAGGCATGGGGCGAAGAAGCAACATCTGAACGTTCTGTTCGTTGGTAGTTTGAAAAGTTTCGTTCTGGTGAGACGAGCCTACAAGATGAGGAGGGCCGAGGACGACATTCGGTCTTTGGATAACGACGCTCTAAAAGCAGATCCTCGCGTCACAGTCAGAGAACTCGCCAAATAGTACAATGTGTCGGTGTCAACGGTTTCCGAACATCTCCGCCAATTTTTTTTTTTTTTTTTTTTTTGATTGGAGGTTTAACGACCACCGTGAGCAACTCAATGGGCTATAAGCAGTTGCCCGTCCCTAATTTAGGGTCGCTGGTTCCAGGGAAGGGAAAGAGCCAGTGCCGTAAGACAAGCACAACATCCATGCCTCACCGGGATTCCAACCCGGTCCCCTTACGGACGAATGGTCAGAGGCCATCGCTTAGACCACTGCGCCACCGGGGCGGCCCGCCAAATTGGTAAGGTCAAGAAGCTCGATACGTAGGTCCCACACAAACTGACGGAGCATTTGAAACATCAACGGTCTGAGATGTGCAGTAACCTTCTGCTTCACAACGAAAAGGAGTCTTTACTTGATCGCGTTGTAACCTGGGGTGAAAAGCGCGTGCTATACGATAACCGTGAGCGACTAGACAGTGCCGCTAAACCACGGTGAACCACCGAAACAACATTATAACGAAGTAAATTTCTCCGTCATTTCTGGTCTACGGCGGGAATCGAACCCGAGTCCGCTTATTCCGGAACAAGTAGCTCTACCAACTGAGCTACGTAGGCGTTCATTCTGATTGTTATCTGCCTTTATGTCGTGTGCGTCCTTCTGGCTAACAATCAGGTACGTCACATCTCCCCCCTCCCCGAAAGAGGGCCAGGGGCATGGCCCTTGAGTCAGCCGTGACCATGAAACGTTGCAGGCAGCCATCCGGTGTAGAATGTGCACTTGAGAACTCCCAGGCAATCTGGGGTGTGAAATGCAACGTCACACACATTTATTTTTCGAAGCTCTGGAGAAGGGATTCTCTGATTTTTCCTATCTCGCGGTGTGGAAATAACATCACACCATTGCGAGATTTTGAACGGCCGGTTCATCCGGATAGTTCGGGCGCCATTATTACGAAGTAAATTTCTGCGTCATTTTTGGTCTACGCCGGGATTCGAACCCGAGTCCGCTTATTCCGGAACAAGTCGCTCTACCAACTGAGCTACGCAGACGTTCATTCTGATTGTTATCTGCCTTTATGTCGTGAGCGTCCTGCTGGCAGGTACGTCACAACATCCTAAACAGTGTTGCATTCAGAGAGTTTTTTCCGGGGGAGCAATTTACAAATATTGAGGGAGCTGAAAATTTGCGACTGATTATATATACATAATCACAGTTTTGTTATTTATATAGCTTATGCATTAATACATGTAACAAATTTTTAAATAGGTTATAAAATTTTCTTATGCTCGTATATCGCAAATGCAAATTCCAAGAAATCTACACATACAAGTGATTAAAAATGTAAAAATGCTATACTTGTACTTTAATTCAGTAATGCACCACGGATTTCACCATGGGGAGGTGTAGAATATTGAGGATGCTAGTAAGATAAAGCTGTACAGGAGAACCCCTCCCCCCCCAAAAAAAAACACACACACACTTTAGGAGTGGTAAGAATGTCTTCGCCTTACTATAAGCATGTTTCTGATTATTAAAGAATCATTGCAGTGTTGCCTGAAAACGTATGGTGTAATCCATTCTCCTGCCACTTGGTTTCAGCTCCTTTAGATTATTTAAATTAGCACGTAGTAGTGAAAAACAAACTAACTAACCAACTGTTTGGATACAAGTTTGAGGCGTCTTTTCTTTTTTTTTTTTTTTTTTTTTTTTGTCGTACAGTGTAAACCATCCGCCGACAGGAAAAACAAACTTTTGATGGGAACAATTTGTAATATAATTTGCTATTGCTAAAAATTAGGTAGCAAATGCTTTGTTATATTGGAAGCAGTTTAATGTTTTACAGAAGGACAATAGAAATTTCAGATTTAAGTCCATGTGGATGTGTGTGTGTGTGTGTGTGTGTGTGTGTGTGTGTGTGTTTTTATTATTATGAAATTTTCTCTCATTATCTTAATTTTTTTAATTAATTTCTCCACATATTCAACTATAAATGAAAATAATCAGACTAAACATGAGAGGAGATCACCCAAAAGCCTAGGGAGGGGGGAGATCACTCAAAAGCCTAGCATTCGTGGATTTTCGTGGGGGCTGAGCACCACCGAGAAGATGCCTGAATACGTCACTGATTCTAAACCAAGATTGACGCTAAAGAAGGTCTTATTGACAGTGTGGTAGACTCTTCACGGTATCATACACTACAGGTTCTTGAATTATGGTGAAAGCATTATCTCATTCACATACTGTGAAGAAATGGAGCGAATGCACCAGAATTTGTGTTCCAAACAGTAATATTTGGTGAACAGGAAAGGTTTTTTTTTTTTTTTTATTGGAGGTTTAACGACCACCGCGAGCAACTCAATGGGCTATAAGCAGTCGCCCGTCCCTAATTTAGGGTCACTGGCTCCAGGGAAAGGAGAGAGCCAGTGCTGTAACACAAACACAACATCCATGCCTCACCAGGATTCGAATCCGGACCCTTCTCGGAAGAATGGTCACAAGTCAGCTCTTAGACCACTGCGCCACCGGGGTGCCCAGAAAAGGTTCTATCCTCTCGCCATGGGTTCTGTTCGTGTAGTTCCTTTTTCGTCACAAATGACGAAACAGAAACTACACGAACTGAGGTTCGAACCCCTCCCAGATCCAGCCTACTCGCCTGACTTGGCACCTACGGCTTTCCACCTGTTCATGCATTTTAGTAAGTACATCAAGGACAGGACCTTCAAAAACAGAAAGGAGGCCGAAATTGCATTCCGGGACTTTCTTGCATCCAAGGACCCAAATTTCTTCCGGACTGGCATTGAAGCACTTGTCACTGGGACCTAAATTAAGCACATTGAAGCACTTGTCAGGGATCCAAATTTCTTCCGGACTGGCATTGAAGCACTTGTCACTGGCTGGCAGAGGCGTGACTTCAAAAACCGAGAGGAGGCCGAAATTGCATACCGGGACTTTCTTGCATCCAGGCACCCAAATTTCTTCCGGACTGGCATTGAAGCACTTGTCACTGGGACCCAAATTAAGCACATTGAAGCACTTGTCAGGGACCCAAATTTCTTCCGGACTGGCAATGAAGCACTTGTCAGGGACCCAAATTTCTTCCGGACTGGCATTGAAGCACTTGTCCCTGGGACCCAAATTAAGCACATTGAAGCACTTGTCAGGGATCCAAATTTCTTCCGGACTGGCATTGAAGCACTTGTCACTGGCTGGCGGAGGCGTGACTTCAAAAACCGAGAGGAGGCCGAAATCGCATGCCGGGACTTTCTTGTATCCAGTGACCCAAATTTCTTCCGGACTGGCATTGAAGCACTTGTCAGGGACCCAAATTTCTTCCGGACTGGCATTGAAGCACTTGTCACTGACTGGCAGAGGCGTGACTTCAAAAACCGAGAGGAGGCCGAAATTGCATGCTGGGACTTTCTTGCATCCAGGGACCCAAATTTCATCCGGACTGGCATTGAAGCATTTTAGTAAGTACATTGTCACTCGCTGGCAGAGGTGTGACTTCAAAACCGAGAGGAGGCTGAAATTGCATGCCGGGAAGTTCTTGCATCCAGGGACCCAAATTTCTTCCGGACAGGCATTGAAGCACTTGTCACTCGCTGGCAGAGGTGTGATTTCAAAACCAAGAGGAGGCCAAAATTGCATTCCGGGACGTTGCTGCATAAAGGGACCCAAATTTCTTCCGGACTGTGCAGTGAAGCACTTCTCACTCGCTGGCAGAGGTGTGACTCCAAAACCAAGAGGACGCCGAAATTGCATGCCGGGACGTTCTTGCATCCAGGGACCCAAATTTCTTCCGGACTGGCATTAAAGCACTTGTCACTCGCTGGCAGAGGTGTGACTTCAAAACCAAGAGGAAGCCGAAATTGCATGCCGGGACGTTCTTGCATCCAGGGACCCAAATTTCTTCCGGACTGGCATTGAAGCACTTGTCACTCGCTGGAAGAGGTGTGTAGCGGCTGAAGGCGCTTATTTTAAATAAAACAAGGTTGTGCACTATGAGGTATGTCTCGAAATAGTATAACTATACTAATGATGCGAATTTCGTGGAGTAGAACAGAAATAAAATTTTCCAAGCTTTCGCACATCAACTAGATGGCTTTTCTGAAGGAAGGTAGACAGCTAACTGCTACCTTTGGTACGTCTCTTTCATGTTTACCCTCAAAATCGGCCATTATTTTCCGAAGGACCTGGTATTATCACGGAGTAAATGGGGATTTCATTCACGTTAAAATCTATTGTGTAGTAATTTATCCTTTCGAAAAATTATTTGTGTACTAGATTTACCTAGCCAGATCGGCGCCCCTGTTGCTTCTCTCTGTCTTCACAATACAGAGATAAAAATACGGAAATAATTTCTCTATTCCCATAATTATTCACGCGAAAAGAAAATTGTTAAACGTATTATACATTTTAAACATGCTGAAAAAAATAGTGCTTCGGGAAATTCTCGGGTAGCGAAATTCTGCCCCACCGTTAACTGTGGCTCCAAGCACCTACTTCCTTTGTTTAATTTGAAATACAGCACTGCGGATGGAAGGAGGCTATAGACAAATGAATAGTGTGTTTTTCAGAAAAACATTACACAACTTAACAAACGCCGTCTCTGCACGATAGTAAAAAGATAGGAATTGAAAGTATGATATTTAAAATACCGCTTAATTTTAAATGATAGATCTTTCAAACACGCTTCGGGTTCATCTTCAGATGCACATACACTAATGGAACAGTAAGGACGCTATATATACACTGACGGAAAAAAAATCCGAACACCACGAAAAAATAGTTGTAGAGGAATGAAATGGCGGCAATACATTTGTATAGGTAACATATTTAATCGATTAAGGTTTCAAGATCACAGCTTAATGCAAGCGTGAGAAGAGCCATTTTAAATGTGAAATGCTGGTACATTAATAACCGGTGTAACCGCCAGAATGTTGAATGCAAGCACGCAAACGTTCATGCACTGTGTCGTACAGGTGCTGGATGTCAGTTTGTGGGATAGAGTTCCATGCCTGTTGCACTTGGTCGGTCAACACAGGGACGGTTAATGTTGGTTCGGGGTGACGCTGGAGTTGTCGTCCAATGATGTCCCATACGCGCTCGATTGGTGAAAGATCTGGTGATCTAGCAGGCCACGGCAACATGTCGACACTCTGTAGAGCATGTTGTGTTACAACAGCGGAATGCGGGCGAGCTTTATGCTGTTGGAAAACACCCCCTGGAATGCTGTTCATGAATGGCAGCACAACAGGTTGAATCACCAGATCGACGTACAACTGTGGCGTCAGGGTGCGTGGGATAACCACGAGAGTGCTCCTGCTGTCATAGGAAATTGCTCCCCAGACCATAACTCCAGGTGTAGGTCCAGTGTGTCTCGGCCGCAGACAGGTTGGTTGCAGGCGCTCACCTGGCCTCCTTCTAACCAACACACGGCCACCACTGGCACCCAGGCAGAACCGACTTTCATCAGAAAACACAACAGATCTCCACTCCGTCCTTCAATGAGCTCTAGCTTGACACCACTGACGTCGCAAACGGCAGTGTTTTGGAGTAAGTGGAATGCACGCTACAGGGCTTCTGGCTCGGAGCTGTCCTTCAAGTAACCGATTTGTAACAGTTCGCTGTGTCACTGTGGTGGCAACTGCAGCTCGAATTGCTGCCGCAGACGCAGTAGGATGCGCCACTGCCATACGCCGTACACGGCGGTCTTCCCTCTCAGTAGTGCCGCGTGGCCGGTCGGAACCAGGTTTTCTTGAGGCAGTACCTTCCCTTGACCACCGCTGCCAACAATCATGCACAGTGGCTACATTCCTGCCAAGTCGTTCTGCAATATTGCTGAACGAAAATCTACCTTCTTGTAGCCCTATTACACGACCTCATTCAAACTCCGTGAGCTGTTGATAATGGCTTCTTCGTCTTCTTAAAGGCATTCTTGACTAACATCAACACACTACGTCGAATCTCAACGATAACTAACGCTCACGAACGTTACAGCGCGTATTTACAGCAAACCTGCTTTGCATGTTCCGAGGGGCGCTACTAGCGCCACACGTATGCGCCGAGCACGAAATTTGCATAGACGTCATCTTGCAGATGTACTCTCACCGCCTAGCAACTGTCGTTTATCTAACACAACCCCTTCTTGGTGTTGGGATTTTTTTCCGTCAGTGTATATTATGTGTAAGCAATTACAGCGCATGTCATGACACATGCGTAATTAGAGTTTGCGTTGTAGTTCGTATAACCCTTGTCGTATTATAAGTCTCGTAAATTAGTTAGTGTCTACCTGGTTAGTCTTAGAGAGCAACATTTTCGAAGGTGTTGGAAAATTACATGGGAAGTCATAATTGCAGCATTGTGATGCGTTGCTGTATATATATATATATGCTTTCTGTAAAAATATTAGAAAATCTAGATGGTGGTGTGGCCAAACCAGTGACATCTTCCCAAATTGGGTAGTGTGTTCCTTGGTTAACTAAACGGGAAAGAGCAGTTGCCATAGATCCGGTTTTTAGATTGTATTTATGTTCAGACAATCTTATTTTAACTGATCTTAAAGTAGATCCCACATATATCTGATTTGTGTCATCCGGATTCACAGGTTTCAACGGAATACAGTAAATATCATTTTTATTTACTGTTTCTACAGCGTCACGATCATTTTTAATAATGGAAAGGATATCAGTCGTTTTTATCCCAAAGGCTATATTGAAACGCCTACAAATGTTTCTTAGAATGGGTGTAAGTTCAGGCACTAAAGTCATGGATCCTATAAAACTAGGTTCGTTATGATCATGGAGTAGAGTGGTGAACATTGGTCTCTGCATTTTACATAATAGGTTGTTGCCCGTTGTTTCCGAATAGCCGTGATTTCTGGCGATCGCCCGAATCTTTGATAGTTCAATTTCCAGAAGCGTATCACTGGAGCAGTAGTTAAGTGCACGTCGTATGATGTAGTTGATAGATGAAAGTTTGTTGTTTAATGGATGGGACGAAGTCATTGGTATAACGGAAACATTGGAAGTTGGTTTTCGAAATACATATGGGGAGATAGAGTGTGTGGCAGGGTCTCGTTGAAGGTTGATATCTGGGAAAGGCAAAGTCAATTGGTCCTCGGTCTCAACTGAGAATTTAATGTTTGGGAACTGACTGGATAAGCAAAGTGCAAAATGATTAGGTTTCTTCATAGAGTGTGACCAGAACAGCAATGCATCGTCCACATAGCTCATATATAAAGCTGGTTTGGTAGGGTAGGTTTGTAGTACTCTGTTTTCGAGTTCTTACAGGACTATTTCGGCCAAGATAGGGGATAGTGGAGACCCCATGAATGCTCCCTCATTTTGACGGTAAATGACGTTGTTGAAAAGGAAGAACGTGCGGTTTAAGACCAGTTGCAAAGAACTTATAATAGCCTGGATTTCTTGACTGGAGACCATGCCTAAGTCAGAAAGCTTAGATTCTGTCAACTGATGAGCTACCTTAACAGGTAAATTAGGGTACAGGGAAATAACATTTATGCCACAATAAACGGATTGTTACCACGATGAAATTTGCGATGGTGCCTAATGATGCCATATTAAACGGAATGTTACCATGATGAAATGTTTTGGCCACACCACCATCTAGATTTTCTAATATATTTACAGAAAGCATGTATATATACAGCAACGCATCACAATGCTGCAATGATGACTTCCCATGTAATATTCCAACACCTTGGAAAATGTTGCTCTCTAAGACTAACCAGGTGCACATTAACTAATTTACGGGACTTATAGTACGACAAGAGATATACGATCTACAACGCAAACTCTAATTAGGCATGTGTCATGACATGCGCCGTACTTGCTTACACATTATACACTGCTAGCTACCAAAAAATGCAACACCAAGAAGGACACGAGATAGCAAAGCCAGATTTACTGGACACATAATAACAGATACAAAGATGAAACGATTGAGCTTACAGGCCCGTGCGACTTGCGGAACACGCAGACATCAATAGTTCACGTGGCACCCATGGCTGGCAATAACGGCCGCTACACGCCGCGGCATCGAACGAAAGAGGCTTTAGATGTGGGCTTGGGGTATGTCGGTCCAGGCTGCTTCCACACGTTGCCACAGTTCATCAGGCGTAGCCGCGGGTGGTGCTTGCCGGGCCACTCGGTTGCCGATCAGCGACCAGGAGTGTTCGATGGGCGACATATCGGGAGAACAGGCTGACCACTGCAGCAGTGACACCTGGTGGGCCGTGAAGAATGTTGCACGATGCGTGCCACGTGCGGGCGCGCATTGTCCTGTTGAAACGTGTCCGCTGGCGGGTCCTGCAGGCAAGAAGGAACTACAGGCTCCAAAACGTCGGAGATGTAGCGGTGGCTGTTGAGTGAACCGGAGATGCGTAATGCAGGCGTCATACAGTCTCTCGCCGCGGTGCCGCCGCGCGGATCCAATCATCGTGGTGTTGCAGGCAGAAGCGGGATTCGTCGCAGAAGACAATGTCGTGCCATTCCGTAGTCCAGGTGCGGCGTTCAACGGCCCACTGCCGCCGCACTCGTCGGTGGTGTAACGTCAATGGTAATCGGAGCAATGGGCGCCGTGCGACAAGTCTCCGCTCCTGCAGACGACGTCGGACGGTACGTGCTGACACAGGTTGTTGCGCAACACACCCTAATTCCTGCGCTAACGTTCGTAATGTGGCGGTGCGAGGCCGTCAATGCCCGCGGCACAACATGCCGGTCCTCTCGCTCGGTGGTGTGCCGCGGCTGCGGCAATCGTTCAAGTCGGTCCGACCGTCCCTCCTGCACCCACCGAATCCATACTCGCCTCACTCTGGCTGGATGTCGTCCCATACGGGCGCCGATGTTTCGGTACGATAAACTGCTTTCGCGATAAGCCACTATTCGTCCTCTGTCGAACTCCAAAACGTGCTGGAATGACTGCCGTATTCTGCGACGAGGCATCAGGAAGCTTCTCACGCACAGGTCCGGCAGCAAAACACACTTCCACTACTTACACCCCGCCTTCTGCGCATCCTTCTTATAGTGCTTCTCGGGTGGCGCAGTGGTCTAAGGCGCTGGCCTCTGATCATTCGTCCGTAAGGGGTCCGGGTTCGAATCCCGGTCAGGCATGGATGTTGTGTTTGTCTTACGGCACTGGCTCTCTCCCTTCCCTGGAACCAGTGACCCTAAATTAGGGACGGGCGACTGCTTATAGCCCATTGAGTTGCTCACGGTGGTCGTTAAAACTCCAATAAAAAAAAAAAAAAAATAGTGCTTCTCGGTGGCATGCCGGGAGCACATGATTTGCATATGCCCTGCAATGCTAATCGTTTGCATGTCCTCTCGCGGGCGACATCACGCTGCGAATTTCAGGCCAATCGGATGCTTCCTTCTTGGTGTTGCATTTTAAGTGGCCAGCAGTGTATATACATTTCCTCCTATTAGTATTGTTCCATTAGTGTATGTGCATCTGAAGATGAACCCGAAGCGGGTTTGAAAGATCTTATGTGTTTTAATCTATTATTTTAAATTAAACGGTTTTAAATATCATAGTTTTAACTCCTACCTTTTTACGATCGTGCAGAGACAGCGTTTGTTAAGTAGTATGATGTTTGACAGCATGAAATGTTTTTTAGTACGTACCTGATCCCCCCCCCCCATCCCCGCAAAAAACATCTTCGAGGCCCTTTTGTGAAAATCGATTAGGTTTCAATTATTGAAAATTTCAAATTCATGTAATTAATTGTCATTTTTATTTATCTGGAGAAATTTTAATTCCATGTTATTATTTCAATTATTGAAAATTTTTAAATTTGATATTACTGTATTAATACGTTTTATGGGCGTTTTAATAATGCAAGTTCTTTGGAACCTACAGGTAATTTTCGTAAAATGAGTATGGTTGCATTTTATTTTGCGTAACACAAACGTTCCCGGTGTAGTTGAAATTATTGTTCTAGTTTTATGCAAATACAAAGTATTACAAAACACTTCCGCAAAAGTTAAGCATATCTTGAAAATTTTGTTATTTTAGAGAACCAGCCATCTCTTTGAAATGCATCACCATCACACATACACTCAGCTGTCGTATGATAGCATCCGATGATCTTTTCCAATTTTTAAAACACAGAACATAAGTAAGCAAATAAGTAACTATTAGGAATTGTGGTTTAAAAAACAGTAAAACTACTTAAAGTACTAACTCTTGAATATGAAAACCGCACTTAACATAATTCCACAATGTTCTGAATATAATAAAAAATTCTCTTGAATTTTTTATAAAAATAATTCCACAAATCTCTGTTCTTTCATCCCCGCGAAGAATATGTTTTAGTTCATTACATTCTAAAGGATGCTTAGTTACGTGCAAACAACTGTAATACAAAACACCTCATCCGCATTGGTACAAAAATGTCATTCAATGAACTGATATTTCTTTCACATTCTCTTGCTAATATACATGTATTAATACATGGCTGTGAAAAGTGACCTCAAGTCGTCTGGAAAAAATGGATGCTTTCCCGTCATACAGTTTTTATAAACTAAAACAGAGGGAATGCTTCTAAATATTTATCTCATTTATTGGAAAAAAATGCCAAAGGTTGGTTTTCTTTTTAATAATTCATTCAAATCAGCCGTCAGAAATTACTTATTTTTTTAACCACTTTCATATGAAAAATTTTGTAATTTTTTTTTGCTGAGGCAAGAGTCCCTCGAAGCAGCAAGCCCCCCCTCCCCCGACAATGCGGGGGTTGCAGCCTGCGGGGGCTATCAGTATGTTGTACGCTCCTGGGTAGTATACGAGTATAATAATTTGTCTCTTCAGTTTATATGTATTTATAAAAATAAAAATTCCTCAATTCATTCCAGCGTCAGTGTCTATCTCCTTAGGTCCCAGCTTAAAGAATTATATTAATCGCAGACGGGTAATGTCAGCTCCTGAAATTTTTTTGCCGTGGTTTGAACCAGACCTCTATATAATTGGGGAGTTATGTTGAATCTGGGCATCTTTTCGGAATAAATGAAATGGAAAAAGTTCTTTGATTTCAGCAGGTTTTACTATTTCGACTACTCCTCTAACCTTCTTCTTTTTTTTTTTTTTTTTCCGAAATAATTTGGATTTAAAATACATGCTGAAGGCTTAGTGATGTAGAATGTCTTTCACATATCATTTTATGCATTCACTTGACCCCCTTTTACACCTTGATTTGTGCATTGAACTTGTGAATAAATTATTTAAAGTTTGAATTCTCTCTAAAATTATGTGCATTTCAGACGTGATTTCTGACACAGCATGTAAGCTTCTTGTAGCAAACGCAATCGCTAGATGGAGTCACATCTACACGTAGTATGGAAGCCGCATTTTATGCACGCCAAGACCTCACGGAAAAAGTCTTGGTAAAATACTGAGCATAAATGTCAACTTAGTAGGAATGTACCGGAGATCAAGCCCCCATTGAAATTTTCTTTTGAAATATTGAAAAAAAAAAAAGAACTCAGAAATTGAAAAAAAAAAAAAAAAAAAAGGCAAATCTTTTAATTCTCCAATTTTGGAATTTTTTTTTTTTTTTTTTTTTTTTGAAGATCAGCAAAACACCTCTCGAATCAGACTTTCAGCGAAAGCATCCTGGTTTTAATTGGAAACTTCATGATTTGATTTCTTCATAACTAAATTATATTTAACACTGTTTAGACTACTACAAGTGAAACGAATATTTTTCCAATACTCACCAACTACCCCATCAGAGCTGCAGAGTATGATCCAGGAACTTGCTGACAAGAGTAAAGAAGTGGGATTAAAAATGAACTTTCAGAAGACAAAAGTGATGTTCAATGCTTTTACAAGAAATGAAGATTTATCGATCGATGGAGAAAAGCTGGAGATAACAGACACGTACGTTTATCTTGGACAGCAGATATCAAGTGAGGGTCACATTGATGAAGAAATTAATCGGCGTACAAAACTTGCCTGGAGAGCTTTTGGAAGAAACAGCATAATTTTCAAGAGCAATATGCCATTATGTCTTAAAAGAAAAGTGTTTGATCAATGCATCCTTCCAGTGCTTACGTATGGTGCAGAGACGTGGACCTTAACTAAAAGAGACATACAAAGGCTGCAGACAACTCAAACAAGCATGGAGAGGTGCATGCTTGGTGTAACCAGGAGAGATAAGAAGAGGAACTCGTGGATCCGAAAAATGACAAGAGTGGAAGACATCATGATCAGAGTTAAATCCCTGAAATGGCAATGGGCTGGACATACTGCCAGAAGGACAGATCATCGATGGACAGCCGAAATTTTAGATTGGATTCCAAGGGACAGGAAAAGACCCAGAAGAAGACCACATAGGAGATGGGTGGATGAAATTCGAAAGTATGCAGGGGTGACATGGAGGAGACTGGCACAAGACAGACCGTTGTGGAGGAAACTTGGGGAGACCTTCGTCCAGCAGTGGATTGATAATGGTTGACAATGATGATGATGATGATGATTAAAGTGAAAAAAAAAGAAAATGAAAAAGAAAAAAAAAAGGAAAAACGAAGTTAAAAAGCTATGTAGCTATACATTCTTATATCGTTACAAGTTTAATTAGCATTTCTCAGAAATAAATAAGCAAATAAGATAGAATCTTACCACTGATTTACTATTTCATTTGATTGCTAAATATCTCCTTTGTTGTCTCCTCGCCGATCGATTACTCTACGTTCGTAATCTGAAATTCATCAATATTTAAACGAAAGTCAATTCTGACAATTTTTATATTGATTAAAAACTGACAACATGTATCTAAAGATTTTCTTGGTTAAATATCAATTTCAGTCTTTTACTTCTGTTCACAGATGGCGTTTCCGCTGTGTTAATATGTTGTTTCTTTATAACATTATAAAGCGCCTTTTTAAAATAGATTTGGCATGCTATAATAATAAACGGCACTAATTGATAGCCTTCAGTATTTTCAAAGAAAGAAATAACTGAACACTGAATTTTTTTTTAATGTTCATGGTTTACCTAGGTAAGTGCAGAAAAAGAAATGGAAATGCAGGGGTGTATTTGGGATTTGGGGATTGCGCAACACTGGGCATCTCTAAAAATTTTGCCATCCCTCTACTTCAGGCGCGACGTTGCTTCAGCCCACACAACTTTTCTTTGAGCCCAACCTTTAACCAGTATCGTAACTAGCTCAACGTGCGTCCCCCGCAAGATTTACTTCAGCTCCCTTTTTCCAGGATCTCGAACACGAGGGAGCATGCATTTTTCGCGGTGTGTGTGTGTATATTATATATATATACTGAAGAGCAAAACTGAAAACTAAGGAAAAACTTTAGAATTTAAAACGAAAGTTGCAAAATAACCTGAAGATCAAAACACGCAACGCAGCAGTTTTGAAAATTCAGAATTCACATTCTATTAAGAAGAGACCTAAGCAAAAAAAATACATATATATTTTTGACTCATACCAAGTACAACATAGAAAAGGTTATGTATCTACCGGTGTGAGTAAAAGGAGAAAAGATAAAAAAATAAAATAAAACAACTGAATGTAGAAGGTGTCGAGAATACTGAGCCTTGGCTTTATCAAGGACCAGCAAAAACTCTGCATTTTCTCACTTCCACAAAGACCTAGTTGGAAATGGGTTTCTGCAAGGCCATAGATGCAAGTAACATGCCCACCAAAAATTGTTTTAAAAAATATATATATGTCATGTCCTCCGCAGAGTTGTATGACCTAGCACTAGTTAACAATTTCGCTTGCATCCATAACCCTCCTGGCCCGACCCATGCTCTTCATCTGTTACTATTAAACAGAGAGAAGAAGATTAAAGAGAGCTCAAGCTGTGAGAGTGACATAATAATTAGAAATAATTTTCAGCTATAACGAAATGCCAAGTTCGCCTGAGAGAGAATTTAAACCTGAAAAACAATGCAAAAGAAATCCAAATTTTTACATTGCAATTAAAAAAGGAAATATTAATTTTTAAAAAATCAGATTTTTGAAAGAAAACTTGATTCTAAAACCCCTACTCTACAACTTCTGACAACACAAAAACGAGAATAAGTTAAAGACAATAATTAACTAAAGAAAAGCTTTGTGAAAGTTATATGACTTAAACAATTAGTTGCAATATGTACAAAGTATTTCAGCAGTGCTTTAAGTGCATAATTAAGTAGTTATTAAGAACTTAACTACTTTGAAAATACAGCGCAAAGAAAAGGAACTATGCTTAGCCATCTGCTGTGCCTAAGTTCCCCAAAAGACGCGCAAAGTTACCAAGAAAAGAAAGAGTTAAAACCCGCAAAAATGTTAACAGACAAGCCAGTGCCTAAAAGCTGAAAAGCAAAAAAATCAACAGAGAAAAAAAGTACATGAAGTACAAACATTGAACTTATAAAACCTAAAAACCCAAATACAAGGAAGAGAGCTTACCTCTTGTGCAACTAAACTTTCTCCTCACAAGAGTAAAACATGGCTGACCTCTTCCCCATGCGTCCTAACACTTCTGCCACTCCCTAGTCGCTGGGGGGCAGTGTGGGTGGGGCTGATGGCCTCCTCATACTGAAAGAAACCAACTCGCGGAGATTTTAACCAGAGAAAAAAATATATATATATACTTAAGACTGTGGATCTGTATGATCAGAAAGAGCAGAATTAACTCTCCAGAAAACATGAGAAATATTATAAAATACACGAGTGGTGTATTTAATAATCTTTGCATGTATTAAATCACCTTAGTGAGCTTCTATAGATTAATCAGAATCTTATTAATTTTAATGTTAGTTTTACTATTTTTAGTATAGCTATCCTAGTGATGAATAACTAGTTTTCTTCTTAATAACTACTTAATTATGCACTTAAAGCACTGCTGAAATACTTTGTACATATTGCAACTAATTGTTTAAGTCATATAACTTTCACAAAGCTTTTCTTTAGTTAATTATTGTCTTTAACTTATTCTCGTTTTTGTGTTGTCAGAAGTTGTAGAGTAGGGGGTTTTAGAATCAAGTTTTCTTTCAAAAATCTGATTTTTTAAAAAATTAATATTTCCTTTTTTAATTGCAATGTAAAAATTTGGATTTCTTTTGCATTGTTTTTCAGGTTTAAATTCTCTCTCGGGCGAACTTGGCATTTCGTTATAGCTGAAAATTATTTCTAATTATTATGTCACTCTCACAGCTTGAGCTCTCTTTTAATCTTCTTCTCTCTGTTTAATAGTAACAGATGAAGAGCATGGGTCGGGCCAGGAGGGTTATGGATGCAAGCGAAATTGTTAACTAGTGCTAGGTCATACAACTCTGCGGAGGACATGACATATATATATTTTTTAAAACAATTTTTGGTGGGCATGTTACTTGCATCTACGGCCTTGCAGAAACCCATTTCCAACAAGGTCTTTGTGGAAGTGAGAAAATGCAGAGTTTTGCTGGTCCTTGATAAAGCCAAGGCTCAGTATTCTCGACACCTTCTACATTCAGTTGTTTTATTTTATTTTTTTATCTTTTCTACTTTTACTCACACCGGTAGATACATAACCTTTTCTATGTTGTACTTGGTATGAGTCAAAAATATATATGTATTTTTTTTGCTTAGGTCTCTTCTTAATAGAATATATATATATATATATATATATATATAGTGGTTGGGGGGGTAGGAAGTCAGGGAGAGTGTCTGCAAGAGTAATGGTGGTACCTAAAGCCCTGTAGTTTTAACTTTTTAAATAATAGATTTATCGAATCGTGTAATTGCTTTGTCTAAAACTAAGATATTTAACGAAGAAACAAATATTGAAGAAATCCCCCTATTTTATACACGGCAGATTTACTGCTGCTGTGAATAAATGTTGACGCCTGTCGTGCACGTAATCGTAGGTAACTGATTGTTTTCCCACATTCTCCACGGGTAATCCCACTACGGCCTCGCGCTTTTCCTCAGCACGGCAGAGAGAGTGCGATTGGAAAGTGGTCGTATTATTTACAACCCATTGCAGAGCAATCGTATTACAACCCGAAGTCGAGGAACCGGACACTTTCAATCTGTAGGACATTCATTTTTTCATTTCATTTATTATTTCTGCTGTTATATATTCATGATTTATTGTTGCATTGTTATTTATCTATTTTGATGACAACTGCAAGGAGGCTCCGGGAAAAGGCCTCCCAGAGTCCTGACGTAGTCCCCCGAGCTCCCTAAGTAAAGTCAACAATCCAAGACAGCAATGGAATTAGATTACTATTAGCATAACATGAAATCTCCGTTGTGCTACAATTAGATATCACTCTTGCCCTCCAACTTTACGATTAGCCTCCCGTTCCCATTTCCTCTTTTTTATTACTTTTTTTTTGTGTGTGCGGTCTCAGATATCGCTCTTGCACTCCAACTTTCCGATTAACCTTCCCTTCCCATCTCCTCTTTTTTATTACTTTTTTTTTGCGGTCTTAGATAACGCTCTTGCCCTCCATCTTTCCAATTAACCTCCCCTTCCCATCTCCTCTTTTTTATTACTTTTCTTTTGCGGTCTTAGATATCGCTCTTGCCCTCCAACTTTCCGATTAACCTCCCCTTCCCATCTCCTCTTTATTTTTTTAATTTTTTTTTGCGGTCTTAGATATCGCGCTTGCCCTCCAACTTTCCGATTAACCTCCCCTTCCCATCTCCTCTTTTTCATTAATTTTTTTTTTTTTTTTTTTTTTTTTTTTTTTGCGATCTTAGATATCGCTCTTGCCCTCCAACTTTCCGATTAACCTCCACTTCCCATCTTGTCTTTTTTATACCTTTTTTGCGGTCTTAGATATCGCTCTTGCCCTCCAACTTTCCGATTAATCACCCCTTCCCATCTCCTCTTTTTTCATTATTTTTTTTTTTTTTTTTTGTGTGTGCGGTCTCAGATATCGCTCTTGCACTCCAACTTTCCGATTAACCTCCCCTTCCCATCTCCTCTTTTTTATTACTTTTTTTTTTGCGGTCTTAGATAACGCTCTTGCCCTCCATCTTTCCAATTAACCTCCCCTTCCCATCTCCTCTTTTTTATTACTTTTCTTTTTGCGGTCTTAGATATCGCTCTTGCCCTCCAACTTTCCGATTAATCACCCCTTCCCATCTCCTCTTTTTCATTATTTTTTTTTTTTTTTGTGTGTGCGGTCTCAGATATCGCTCTTGCACTCCAACTTTCCGATTAACCTCCCCTTCCCATCTCCTCTTTTTTATTACTTTTTTTTTTGCGGTCTTAGATAACGCTTTTGCCCTCCATCTTTTCAATTAACCTCCCCTTCCCATCTCCTCTTTTTTATTACTTTTCTTTTGCGGTCTTAGATATCGCTCTTGCCCTCCAACTTTCCGATTAACCTCCCCTTCCCATCTCCTCTTTATTTTTTTAATTTTTTTTGCGGTCTTAGATATCGCGCTTGCCCTCCAACTTTCCGATTAACCTCCCCTTCCCATCTCCTCTTTTTTCATTAATTTTTTTTTTTTTTTGCGATCTTAGATATCGCTCTTGCCCTCCAACTTTCCGATTAACCTCCACTTCCCATCTTGTCTTTTTTATACCTTTTTTTTGCGGTCTTAGATATCGCTCTTGCCCTCCAACTTTCCGATTAACCTCCCCTCCCCATTTGCTCTTTTTTATTATTTTTATTTTTTTGCGGTCTTAGATATAGCTCTTGCCCTCCAACTTTCCGATTAATCTCCCTTCCCATCTCCTCTTTTTCATTATTTTTTTTTTTTGCGGTCTTAGATATAGCTCTTGCCCTCCAACTTTCCGATTAATCTCCCTTCCCATCTGTTCCTTTTTATTACTTTTATTTTTTTGCGGTCTTAGATATCGCGCTTGCCCTCCAACTTTCCGATTAATCTCCCCTTCCTATCTCCTCTTTTTTATTAATTTTTTTTTGCGTTCTTAGATATCGCGCTTGCCCTCCAACTTTCCGATTAACCTCCCTCCCCATCTGCTCTTTTTTATTACTTTTCTTTTTTTGCGGTCTTAGATACCGCTCTTGCCCTCCAACTTTCCGATTAATCTCCCCTCCCCATCTGCTCTTTTTTATTACATTTCTTTTTTTGCGGTCTTAGATATCACTCTTGCCCTCCAACTTTCCGATTAATCTCCTCCCCATCTGCTCTTTTTTATTACATTTCTTTTTTTGCGGTCTTAGATATCGCTCTTGCCCTCCAACTTTCCGATTAATCTCCCCTTCCCATCTGCTCTTTTTTATTCCTTTTTTTTTTGCGGTCTTAGATATCGCTCTTGCCCTCCAACTTTCCGATTAACCTCCCTCCCCATCTGCTCTTTTTTATTACTTTTCTTTTTTGCGGTCTTAGATATCGCGCTTGCCCTCCAACTTTCCTATTAACCTCCCCTTCCCATCTCCTCTTTTTCATTAATTTCTTTTTTTGCGGTCTTAGATATCGCTCTTGCCCTCCAACTTTCCGATTAATCTCCCCTCCCCATCTGCTCTTTTTTATTACTTTTTCTTTTTTTGCGGTCTTAGATATCGCTTTTGCCCTCCAACTTTCCGATTAATCTCCCCTCCCCATCTGCTCTTTTTTATTACTTTTCTTTTTTTGCGGTCTTAGATATCGCGCTTGCCCTCCAACTTTCCGATTAACCTCCCCTTCCCATCTCCTCTTTTTTATTACATTTCTTTTGCGATCTTAGATATCGCTCTTGCCCTCCAATTTTCCGATTAACCTCCACTTCCCATCTCCTCTTTTTTATTCCTTTTTTTTTTTTTGCGGTCTTAGATACCGCTCTTGCCCTCCAACTTTCCGATTAACCTCCCCTCCCCATCTGCTCTTTTTTATTACATTTCTTTTTTTGCGGTCTTAGATATCGCTCTTGCCCTCCAACTTTCCGATTAATCTCCTCCCCATCTGCTCTTTTTTATTACTTTTCTTTTTTTGCGGTCTTAGATATCGCGCTTGCCCTGCAACTTTCCGATTAATCTCCCCTTCCCATCTCCTCTTTTTTATTCCTTTTTTTTTTCGGTCTTAGATACCGCTCTTGCCCTCCAACTTTCCGATTAACCTCCCTCCCCATCTGCTCTTTTTTATTACATTTCTTTTTTTGCGGTCTTAGATATCGCTCTTGCCCTCCAACTTTCCGATTAATCTCCCCTCCCCATCTGCTCTTTTTTATTACTTTTCTTTTTTTGCGGTCTTAGATATCGCGCTTGCCCTGCAACTTTCCGATTAATCTCCCCTTCCCATCTCCTCTTTTTTATTCCTTTTTTTTTTTTCGGTCTTAGATATCGCTCTTGCCCTCCAACTTTCCGATTAATCTCCCCTCACCATCTGCTCTTTTTCATTACTTTTCTTTTTTTGCTGTCTTAGATATCGCTCTTGCCCTCCAACTTTCCGATTAATCTCCCCTCCCCATCTGCTCTTTTTTATTACTGTTCTTTTTTTGCGGTCTTAGATATCGCGCTTGCCCTGCAACTTTCCGATTAATCTCCCCTTCCCATCTCCTCTTTTTTATTCCTTTTTTTTTTTTTTTGCGGTCTTAGATATCGCTCTTGCCCTCCAACTTTCCGATTAACCTCCCCACCCCATCTGCTCTTTTTTATTACTTTTCTTTTTTTGCGGTCTTAGATATCGCGCTTGCCCTCTAACTTTCCGATTAACCTCCCCTCCCCATCTGCTCTTTTTTATTACTTTTCTTTTTTTGCGGTCTTAGATACCGCTCTTGCCCTCCAACTTTCCGATTAATCTCCCCTCCCATCTGCTGTTTTTTATTACTTTTCTTTTTTTGCGGTCTTAGATATCGCGCTTGCCCTCCAACTTTCCGATTAATCTCCCCTTCCCATCTCTTCTTTTTTATTCCTTTTTTTTTGCGGTCTTAGATATCGCTCTTGCCCTCCAACTTTCCGATTAACCTCCCCTCCCCATCTGCTCTTTTTTATTACTTTTTCTTTTTTTGCGGTCTTAGATATCGCTCTTGCCCTCCAACTTTCCGATTAATCTCCCTCCCCATCTGCTCTTTTTTATTACTTTTCTTTTTTTGCGGTCTTAGATATCGCGCTTGCCCTGCAACTTTCCGATTAATCTCCCTTCCCATCTGCTCTTTTTTATTACTTTTCTTTTTTTGCGGTCTTAGATATCGCGCTTGCCCTGCAACTTTCCGATTAATCTCCCCTTCCCATCTCCTCTTTTTTATTCCTTTTTTTTTTTTTGCGGTCTTAGATATCGCTCTTGCCCTCCAACTTTCCGATTAACCTCCCCTCCCCATCTGCTCTTTTTTTATTACTTTTCTTTTTTTGCGGTCTTAGATATCGCGCTTGCCCTCTAACTTTCCGATTAACCTCCCTCCCCATCTGCTCTTTTTTATTACTTTTCTTTTTTTGCGGTCTTAGATACCGCTCTTGCCCTCCAACTTTCCGATTAATCTCCCCTCCCCATCTGATCTTTTTTATTACTTTTTCTTTTCTTGCGGTCTTAGATATCGCGCTTGCCCTCCAACTTTCCGATTAATCTCCCCTTCCCATCTCCTCTTTTTTATTCCTTTTTTTTTTTTTTGCGGTCTTAGATATCGCTCTTGTCCTCCAACTTTCCGATTAACCTCCCATCCCCATCTGCTCTTTTTTTTATTACTCTTCTTTTTTTGTGGTCTTAGATACCGCTCTTGCCCTCCAACTTTCCTATTAACCTCCCCTTCCCATCTCGTCTTTTTCATTATTTTTTTTTTTTTTTTTTTTTTGCGATCTTAGATATCGCTGTTGCCCTCCAACTTTCCGATTAACCTCCCCTTCCCATCTCCTTTTTTTACTACCTTTTTTTTTTATTCAGTGTTTTAAAAGTGAAACTAGGCGTATATTTAGGCAAAGCTTAATATATCTTAAAGCAAATATGAATATTTGGGTTCAAATTTTTTCATAAAACTACAACTGGCAGGTGCAGTACGCCCCTTCGTTACCTGCCGCCCCCGCAGCTGCGGGGGTGGTAGTTATGCCACTGCCTTTAATCCCCCTTTCACCCCCCCCCCCCCCCCACACACACATACACACAAAATGTAAGCAGTTGGAACATATGGCGGGTGCAACGATCTAAGATTCTAGGGAACTTGGATAAATGTACGTGAATTTCTCGAATTCACTTAAATTTTGTTTTGTAAAATGAATTCTTTGTTAAATTTGGTGTTTGTACTTATGGGAGATGGAGGAGTCCTCTGAACAAATTTCTGAGAGAATAGTAGAAATACGCCAATTTTTTTTTTTTTTTTTTGTAATTATGTTGTTAAACGATAGGTAGTGGTTACAAACTAAAATTCATAAATACTATACTTTAAAAAAAAAAAAGAATAGTACGAAAACAGCTGGCCTAAAAAGCGAAGAAAAAAATCCCGGCTATTAGTAAGCTAAAATTGCGAAGAAATAGTAACTTGCCATAGAAATTCGTATACATGGTTCCCATACTACATACATTGAAAGAATACTACGCACAGTATTCACTTGATAATTTTTTTTTACCAGGGATAACATTATGAGTGTAAGGTAAGATGCACATGAGCGGAATATTTTGCCAAAATTTCGGTCAAACACTTCGAGAAATTTGTGCCTCCTCTCATTATGCTTAGCCCCCCCCCCCCCATAGGCCACTCAGTTCTGAGCGGCTGACGCCGCCACTGCTTCTAGACATGCAATGGCGTAACTACCATACCCCAAACCCCCGTAGCTGCAGTGAGAAGGGGGGGGGCGCACTGTTATAGTTTGATGAAAATATCCGAACACGCACAAAAACAAACAAGTAATAAACCCAAAAAATTCATATTTTCCTTTAAGATGTACGTATTTAGCTTTGCCTGAATAAATGTCAAGTTTCACTTTTACGACATTCTGATTGCCCAACTCAGTTAACGGGTTTGAGGGAATGCATATTGTAGCGGACAGATTTGAAATTACTTATGCCTTCCACATTGGCAGAAGCTACGGGTGAAGATCTTGTGCTGGGTACAAACCGATTAGTAAGCACATCCCCAAGTGGCATGACAAGCAAGTTAGTAGAGGAACTGATAGGTTTCCGAATGGCACTTTGTAACCGCATAGCTGAGAAAACGACCATTGTGGAAATAGAAAATCTATTCCTTGTAGAAAATCCTACAATTGTCAGTGGGTTGCCCTATAACGAAGTAAATTTCTCCGTCATTTTTGGTCTACGCCGGGATTCGAACCCGAGGCCGCTTATTCCGGAACAAGTCGCTCTACCAACTGTGCTACGCAGACGTTTCATTCTGATTCCTATCTGCCTTTATGTCGTGTGCGTCCTTCTGACAGGTACGTCACATCTCCTGGTACGTTACAGCCCTAACTACAGTATTAACAGGCATAATTCTTTTCTTAACGCTACCGGTCACAGTAGCATCCGCAGAGAGATGGTTTTCTAAATTCAAACTTATCAAAAGTTATTTGCGAAGCACCATGTCACAAGACATACTGCAGGGATTAAGCGTAGAAAGGAAGTTTGCTAAAAGAATGGAGTTCGGTGCTGTGCTTGATGAGTTCGCCAAAATGAAGACTAGAAAGAAAGACTTAGGCTAAAAAACATGAAAATTTCTGCTTAACGTATAAAATAACATTTTTTCTATTTGTATTGTAATCAAATAGAAAATATTTTTTTCAATTTAAATATTTTTTCTATTTGTATGGTACACATCAAGTACATGCACATTGCATTTCCATAGCCACCATTTTTTTCTGGCTTGCACTACTGAAGTTTTGTCATACATGCAAATAAATACTTGTTGCTACGTAGGTCTATATTGCATTCTTAAAGGGCAGAATACTGAATTTTTTTTTTTTTTTTTGATTGGAGGGTTTACGACCACCGTGAGCAACTCAATAGGCTATAAGCAATCGCCCGTCCCTAATTTAGGGTCACTGATTCCAGGGAAGGGAGAGAGCCAGAGCCGGAAGACAAACACAACATCCATGCCTCATCGGGATTCGAACCCGCACCCCTTTCGGACGAATGATCAGAAGCCATCGCTTAGACCACTGCGGCCACCGGGGCGGCGAATACTGAATTGTCTTCAAACAAAGATCTTCGCACTTTCCACGTTTATAAGTTAGTCACGGAAAAATTCTCATTGGCCGTCACCAGGAGTCGAACCCAGGGTCTTCCAGTTGCGCGCCGGATATGCGTACCTGGAAGACCCTGGGTTCGACTCCCGGTGGCGGCCAATGAGAATTTTTCCGTGACTTACTTATAAGCGTGGAAAGAGCGAAGATCTTTGTTTGATGTTCTTGGTCCACGTTAAATGTCTGTATTAATTACTGAATTGTCTATTTGTATGCAACCATATCTAGTAACGATCACTAAAGTCACATGGTTTTTAACCTTAAACATCTAAATATATTTTACCGAATTCGTTTCTTACGATAAAAGGTATATTCATATTCATGCGCAACGGTCCGCGCACCGTGTTAATTCTGATGGGCTGATTGATAACCTTCTACAGTCGAAAGTTTTGCAATATTTGCATAAACGCGTGTGCTGCTGCGGGTATGTCATGTGTTTAAACTATAATAGTTCAAGTCGCGCACTGCAATTAGTGAAAGGGGTGTAAAGTGGTTGTCGTTGCTGTGAACAGCATTACATGTCGTCGTTCTGTCTGTGGTTGGGACGCCTAAAAGATGAACAGCCACAACCGGCTAATTAGGGAACTTTTGCTTAACGAGTTTGAACTCGGCCATAACGCTGCTCCAGCAAAACGAAACATTTGTCATGCGAAACGGAAAAGTTCCGCGGACCACAGCAAGGCACCCAGATGGTTCAAGAACCTCTGCTCAGGTGACAGAAATCTCGACGGTCAGCCAAGGTCAGGTAGGACGCTAACCGTGGATTCGGAGGCAGTGCGCCAGGCCGTAGAGGAAAATCCCACAACCAGCACTCGGATATTATCAGGCGAGCTGGGCGTATCACAGACTAACGTGGTTTGTCACCTTCAAAACCTCGGCAAGGTATACAGGAGCTGGGGCATTGCCCCTCACGAACTGACGCCAGCTGAAGTAAACCGCAGCGTGGAAGTGTGCCCGAAACTCCTAGAAAACCCGCACGATATACGTTTCATCAAGATAATTGTTACGTGCGATGAAAAGTGGGTCCATTTCCGTAATCCTAACACACAACGGCAGTGGTTGAGCCCTGGCCAGCTTACTGAACCTGTTGCCAAACGTGGACGCTTCGAGCACAAGGGGATGCTCTTCGTCTGGTGAAATTTCGAAGGGATAATCCATTACGGACAGATCGGATCATCGACGCCAACCTCTGCTCTGAACAGCTGGAGCGGATGTATGCCGTTTTGGAGGAGAAGTACCCGGCACTGGCGTGCTCTCCTACAGCTGTACCACGCTCGGCCTCATACCGCGCGATCAACCCGGGCAAAACTCCAGGGACTTGAAGGCATCGAACTAATGCCAAACCCAGCATATAGTCTGGACCTTGCTGCGTCGGATTATTACTTGTTCCGGTCCATGGCCCACTTCTTTCGCGGGCGGCACTTCAACAACCAGGAGGAGGTGGCAGCTGGGGTGAAGGAGTTTTTTGCCACGAAGGACAAGAACTGGTACCGCAGCGGAATCGAAGAACTGACGGACAGATGGCTAGATCCGCTACAGCAATTCGCTCTCATAACCTTGTGTGTGTTCTGAGATGTATTGCGGTTCAATGCATGAATTAGAAACGATTTTTGTGTTCTGCAGTTACAATCAGTGTAAAACCAGTCTTAAAATAGTACTAGTAATCCGAATTTCTTGGCGTAGAATATAAATCAAAGTTTCCAAGCTTTCACACATCAACCAGATGGCTTTTTCAAGGAAGGTAGACAGCTAACTGCAAACTGGATAATGGAACACTTCAACAATTTGAGCGTGGTGACTTGACTAGACAATGAATGAATAGGCGCAAACGTGATCAGTCATTCGAAAAAACGAGGTAACGTTAGTTGGGCGCGCGATACTGTTGTAGAAAACACAGCATTATTTGAAGAATTGATTCCAAATACGTGGCAACTCGAGAGAGACGCTATCATTGCAAGCCTCGCTGCTGGTCAAGATTTCCAAGGTTTCGCGAATCGGCAGTAGATTTGGGTGAGGAGTATGAAGCTAATTTCTTGACATCATTCCACATAGGATTAGCGGACTTCAACTTGACCTCTCTTGATAGGGCAGGTTATTTTACCGTCTTTTGCGTCCCTTTTATGTTCGTTGATTCTAATTCCAAACGAACGTTTGGTCATTCCGATGTAGTATCTCCTGGAGCCGTCCGGATTTTGTAGTGGGATAGCATAAACACCTGCCTCCTTGAGAAGAGGGGGCTTGTTAATATTTCTCTTAAGCATCGTATATAAAGATGCCGGAGACCTTATGCCGACACCGAAGCTTATCCTCCTGAGCGCGTTTCTGAGTTGATAGGAAACATTTGGTACATAGGGAATATAGCCCAGGTAGCGAAGTTGTGGCATAGAAAGATTGACACGGCTGGTTCTGACTTTTTTTAATAAAGTTATGCATCTGGTTCGACGTATATCCTGCCTCAGTGGCCAATTTATGTATCATTATCATCATCTGATCTCATTTGCGCCTATATTCATTTATTGTCTATAGTCAAGGCACCACGTTCAAATTGTTGAAGTATCCCATTATTCAGTTTGCAGTTAGCTGTCTGCCTTCTTTGAAAAAGCCATCTGGTTGATGTGCTAAACTTGGAAACTTTGATTTATATTCTACACCAAGGAATTCGGATTACTAGTACTATTTAGGTATAATTTCATACGCTTTTCTCCCGTTTTCTTTTCTCTTTTATTGAGAGTGACTTTCCGGTAAGGCAGGTAGCTGAGTTTCTCTTTTCGAATACATAACCAACTGCATTTCGTCTGAGAACCATTCTTTAAATCCAGAATTCAAATGCCAGGATTCTCACCTTTTTTTGTGTGTGTGTTTTAACACCGTGAAAGGAACAGAAATTGTCTCATTTCTTTTATTTTTTTTTTCTTTCTTTCCCATCTTCATTTATTGTAGCTGTTTAATTCACGGAAGGTGGAAAAGAACTCGCGGATACTTCCTTTCTTTATTTTTCTCCAAACTTGAAATAAATGTTGCTCATAAAACAACAACAACTTAGGCATCGATTTCTGGTACATAAAAATTCAAACCTCGCATACTTGAACACATATCTTTCAACCGACAATCGCGCCGTCTTTGTAAATCACATTACAAAAAGAAACACGTAGTCGTTCAACGAGCTGATGTTTTTATTGCGACGGACTCACATTTCAGAAATGGCGACTGTGGTTTGCCGACAGGCTCACATGCCAACATGTAGTTTGGATTAATGCCATAAGACCTTTTATTATTGCCACGCGCATATTAAACAGAATGTCAACTGTGTGTGTGTGTGTGTGTGTGTGTGTGTGTGTGTCAACGGATATCAACCTAAAGAACGAAACAAAAATAAAGGATAGCTTATCACATTACTCAAATCCAGTTAGCACGATAACACGTGTTATACTTGTATTTTCCCTGATGGGTTCGTATGTATCATCATCATCATCATCAACAACAACAACCATTATCAATCCACTGCTGGATAGAGGTCTCCCCAAAGTTTCTTCTACAACTTTCTGTCTTGTGCTAGTCTTCTCTATGTAACTCCAACATGCCTTCGAATTTCATCCATCCATCTCCCACATGGTCTTCTTCTTCTTCTGGGTCTTGTCCTGTCCCCTGGTATCCAATCTAAAATGTCAGTTGTCCATCCGTGGTCCGTTCTCAATATGTCTAGCCCATTGCCATTTCGGGGATTCATTCTGATCATAATGTCTTCCACTCTTGTCATTTTCCTTATCCACCAGTTCCTCTTCTTATCTCTCCGATGGTTACACCAAGCATGCATCTCTCCATGCTTCTTTCAGTTGCTGCAGTCTTTCTATGTCTTTTTAGCACGTCTTTTGTGAAAAAGGATCGTGCTTATGTTATCGGGTTGTCCGTCTGTCCATCCGTCTGTGGATACCATATCTCTGCAACTATTAGTCCGATTTGAAAAATTGTTTTTAGATTGGGAAGCTTGAAATATGCGAATGATGATCTTCATTTCGTTTTTTTTTATGCTATGTACAATTTTGCAGCTAGAGGGCGTAAATGCAGACGATATCGAATTCAAAATACATTTTATTCCACATATTTGATTATAAACACCCGATTGAAAAAAAAAAAAACTTTCACCTTCCGATTGCATTTACATTGAAGAGTATTTTAGGTATAGTCACTTTTTCAAGTTACACACAGATTTTCCGCTAGGGGGCGTAGAAGTAAATCGCGTTTTCCCCGATATCTTTACTTCTAAAACTCCGATTTGAAATTTTTTTTCTTCAGCAAATACAGCTACTGATGGGAAATTTTTGATAAAGAATAGTTGGGCGACCAGGGGACATAAGTGTTAATTTCTGCCTCTGATGTGTTTGTCACAAAATCTGAGCTTCTAAAATCTGGATCAAAAAAATTCATTCGCGCACCGATGCCACTCACGTTGATAAACCTTTTCGGAATATTTTCTTAAACTATTGCATGGCTTTTCTGCCAGGAGATATAGATGTATATCTTATTTGTGTCAAGATCTCTGCTTCGATTGGCCCGATTTGAAAAATTCCTTCTTTATTGGATAGAGTTTCCGGTGCGACATGTTTTTCATATAATTTCAAAATTTTCAAGTAATTCATAGACATTCCGCTGGGGGACGTAATTGCAAATTTCGTTTTGCTATGAAATTCCCATTTGAAAAGTTCTTTCTGCACCGGATACAGCTCCTGATGGGAAATCTTTTGCATATATTTCTAATTTTTGGTAAAAAATGGTTTGGCCACCCCGGAGCGTAAGTCTTTATTTCCGCTTCTGATATATTTGCAGCCAAATCTCAGCTTCTAAAATCTAGACTGAAAAAAAAAACTCGTTTGTGAACCGATACCACTCACGTCGATAAACCTTTTCGGAATATTTTCTTCTTAAAATAATGCATAGTTTTTCCGCCAGGGGGAGTAGATGTGCACCCTATTTTTGTAAATATCTCTACTTCTAAGAGTGCAATTCGAAAAATTCTTTCTTTGATGGATAGCGTCTCGAGTGCGAAATGTTTTTCATGTAATTTCAAAAATTTCAAGTTACTCATAGACTTCCCGCTAGGGGGCGTTCAGGTTAATTTCGTTTTCCCCGATATTTCTGTTTCTAAAACTCCGATTTGAAAAATTCTTCCTGTATGGCATACAGCTCCAGATGGGAAATGTTTTTCGTATCATTTCTAATATTTGATAAAAATGATTTGGCCACCATGGGGCATAAGTGTTGATTTCTGCTTCTGAAGTAAATTTGCAGCAAATTCTGAGCTCCTGAAACTCGACTGAAGAAATTCTTTCCTGGACCAAAACCGCTCACATCAAAAAACTTTTTGAGAATACTTTCTTCTTAAAATAATGCATGTTTATTCCGCCAGGGGGCTTAAATGCATATCTTATATTTGTCGATACCTGTGCTTCCGAGAGTCCGATTTGAAAAATGGTTTCTTTGTTGGAGAGCGTTTCCGCTGCGAAGTGTTTCTCATATAATTTCAAATTTTTTTTAACGCACAGGTCTGCAACCAGAGGGCGTAAGTTTACGTTTCTGTTTACAGCAATATCTGCGGGATTAAAACCCGATAGAAAATCTTCTTTCTTTGGCAGATACTACTGTTTTCCATACCGGTTCCATTGACTTTTAATAGCTTTGATAAATTTAATTCGTGTCAAATCGGATTCAAAAGACATGCTCATTACATCCAAAAATTCGGTGTCATATTTCTTGTTTAGTTTAAGTCCACGTCTGTAAGCACTGAAAGGATGCATTGATTAAACACTTTTCTTTTAAGACATAATGGCATATTGCTCTTGAAAATTGCACTGTTTCTTCAAAAAGCTCTCCAATTAAGTTTTGTACGTCGATTAATTTCTTTATCAATGTGACCCTCGCTTGATATCTGTTGCCCAAGGTAAATGTAGGTATTGGTGACCTCTAGATTTCCCCCATCAAGTGCTTACGACGTATTACAGAGGTGAAACACCTGTCAAGATGGCAAAAGTTACAGCGATAAGTTCTGTCGGTGTAGCTTAATTGGTAGAGCATTTGTCTCCGGAGAGGAAGGATGCGTGTTCGATCTTCGTCACCAGCAAATCTGTGTTTTCACACGCTAAATCTTCATTTCTTGTAAAAGCATTGTATAAAAATTTTATTTTATACAATGCTTCTCCTCGCTCCGGAGTGAGTTGCTCTAACAGACTAAGCTACACCGATGGAATATATCGCTGCAGATTTGTCGTCTTATCGCGTGCTCACCTCTGTGGTACGTCACGAAGTTCATTTTTTATAGCATTTCTTTACTCTTGTCAGCAAGTTTCTGCACCATACTTCGCAACTGTGAGATTATACTTGCAAAAATGACAATGTCGTCAGCAAAACTGAGAAAATGTAGATTAAATAATCTCTATGATTATCTCCTTGTTTTCTTAATTCAGCGACTCAAAAAACATTATGCAACGGGGCATTGAAGAGCTTCGGAGATATGGTGTCACCTTGCTTCATCCCTTTAGCATTTTTTATACGTGCTGTTCTTTTCGAATAGTCGAACGTTTGCAATCGAATTTTCATAGATTATATTAATAATGTTAATGTGTGCATCTTCAGTTGTTGTTTTTTATTGTTTTTTTTTTATTGGAGGTTTAACGACCACCGTGAGCAACTCAATGGGCTATAAGCAGTCGCCCGTCCCTAACTTAGGATCACTGGTTCCAGGGAAGGGAGAGAGCCAGTGCCGTAAGACAAACACAACATCCACGCCTCACCGGGATTCGAACCCGGACCCCTTCCGGACGAATGATCAGAGGCCATTGCTTAGACCACTACGCCACCGGGGCGGCCGTCTTCAGTTCCGCGGGATTTCAACTGCTGATGGTTACGCGGAATCAAAAGCTTTTTAATAATACATAAAAAGAGTTCATACTCTTTCGCTCATAATAGGAGTTCACACATAACAGAAGTTCATACTCATTCACTTATAACAGGAGTTCATACATAACAAGAGTTGATACTCATTCGCTCATAATAGAAGTTCATACACAACAGGATACATAACAGGAGTTCATACATAACAGGAGTTCATACTCATTTACTTATTCATATCATTCGCTCATAATAGGAATTCATACGTAACAGGAGTTCACACTAATTCGCTCTTTCAATTAGTTCTCTCATTACATGGATATGACCTATAATATTATTAATATTGTAGCCACTCCTGAATCCAGCTTGTTCTCTTGAGAGCAATGTCCAGTATCTCCTTCAAGCGATGAGAGAGTACCTTAGTGAAGATAGACTGATAGATATTACACTCGACTCTCTAAATTGGAATCCGAAGGGAGTGTGAAAAAATTCGAGATATCAAAAATTCAAGTTGTTGAGAAAATATTGTGAGCATAGGACATGTGCAGGGAATTTTACTTTTTTTCGAGTTATCAAGAATTTCGTCGTATAGAAGTCTAAGTTATCGAGAGTGTACTGTATATAGTTTTTTAATCATACCAGATCTCCTGCATGATGATCTGAAACAATGCGACACATGGCCATACTATGACTTGGGGGGGGGTAACGACAACCGTGAGTAACTCAATGGGTTATAAGCAGTCGCCGGTCCCTGATTTAGGATCACTAGTTCCAGGGAAGGGAAAGAGCCAGTGCCGTAAGACAAAAACTACATCCATGCCTCACTGGGATTCGAACCGGGGCCGATCTCGAACGAATGATCAGAAGCCATCACTTAGACCACTGCGTCATCGGGGCAGCGGCTTGTACTTCCTAGACCTCCATCTCAAATAAGCACACTATCCATGTCTCATTCGTGACACGAACTCGGACCCGTCTCGGGAGAATGATCAGAAGCTAGTGCCTCAGACCACACGGCCGCTCTTATGGCTGTATATTTGAGGCATCTATTCATATGTGCTTGAAATTTCCTCTATCCTGAAACGTATAAAGCCCTATACACCACTGATACCGTTCTATGAGCATTGGTTAGTAGTTTTTGAACTATGTCCATTTTTTTTTTTCACGCTTAACTTTTGACTGCCAAATAATTTTATAAAATTTGAAAAAGATTTTCGTTTAATTCTGTAAACATTCTCTTGTGTTAGTCTTACACAGGATAAATTTTAGAATAGTAAAAAAATTTGAAAAGCTAACCTCAGTGATTATTAGCATCTTTGAAAATGACGGCAGTTACCAATTTTTGTTGGATATAACAATAAAAAACCAAATGGGGCCGAAGTGGATTCGCTTGCTGTGTTTAAACGTAAAATTAAGTATGCCCTGTCTTCCGACTATGATAAGAACGTGAATGCTCGGCATTGGTAGTTCGGGTTTTCTTGGGTCCAGAAATTTCCTGTTCTGCCAGTCTTTTCAGTTTACGCAGCTCCTTTCTGTGCTCAACTTCGCATTTACGTGGCATTTTGATGGGTTTTTTTCCACTAATGCTACAAATCTGTGAAAAAATTTTCAGATTAAAATTGTTGATGTCGGTTTCACTATCTACCTTTATGGACTATGGAACATCAATGATATAAGTGACCTGCAAGATCACCGGATTTGGGGAGATCATTTAAAAGTATTTCAGCAGGGCAATAATAACAAAGCACAGTTACATTACCATCTACTCTAATTGTTAACAGTTACAATTGTAATTTTTTTCAATTCACACGACTATGCCACTATGTTAACATTAATTATATACCAAAACAAATGTTCAATCACCTTTAGTTCAGAAGTATTGAAAACGAAAACAAAAATATACCCGCGGCGTAGAGCACAAAAATGACCATCCACTTCGGCACGCTGTTACGAATTGCCATTGATCCGCCGGCCCCACCACTTATAATTGTCACTAAATGTCATCTATGTGCTATCAAACGATGCCAGCGCGATTGCCACGCTCTCGACAACACCGGAGTTATTGCTAGTTGAAATTGGTCACACAATTATGTCGCGTGACTCGCGTCCACTGCTAATCTGTATCTACGTCAAAAAATAAGGGCACGTTTCCATGCCTTCGTTGTTGACGTTGTTAAAAATATTCCTGTAGGAAACTGATCCCACAGAAGGGAATTATAATACGTTGAATACTAACGAGAAGGAGAATTTCACTGACTTTTATAAAACATGTAAGGGATTATGCAAAACACTTTTTTTAATAATGCTAAATAGGATGCTCTTCATTATCAACATTGAATGGTAATTTTACAATAAAAATATTTTTGTCTAACCATTTCGTCTTCAGGCTCCATCACAAATCGATTTTTAAAAAGAATTTTGTCCTTTTGCGATTCTCTGATCACTGATGATAATCCACAAAATTTAGACGATCCACAGTAGGTTTTTTTTTTTTTTTTTTTGTTGTTGTTGTTGTTGTTTATGTTTTCTGCAGAACGTTAAAGTTTTGCAACTCGAACGCCTGTAACGTATATTCTATTTTAACTTTCCTTTTGAGTTTCTTTTTCTTTGTAAATTTGAGTTTGTTCTCTTAGACATTTTCAAATCTTAACGTTATGTCTTTTCCCTCAAACGAGAATGACGTTGGCAACACGCTGAGGTCGGAACAAGAGTGAAGTGTGATGTGTGGCCGGATAAGAACGATAGATAAAAAAGCAATGCAGCGGTTGTTTACGCGGTTGGGCCGCAGATGGCCTAGTGGTCAACGTTCATGACTGCCGCGGAGAAGACCTCGGGTTCGATCGCAGGCAGGCGCGAACGCTCGAACCTCTAAATATCCGCCGTGCGTAGGCTGGGCACGTTAAGCCGTCGGGCCCCGGGTACTGGCGCCCCGGTAATAAATAAGGCCGTCTTCCTCCCCCTTTCTACCTCGATTCCGTGTGACTTTCCTATCGGGCACTCTAGCCCAAATCTCCTATCTTCCTATTTCTAAGGGTTGTTTAAGACCTGGGGTAAGACACTCCCTTCCTAAAATCCTCTACATATGATCTGATCTGTTTACGGGAGATTGATGTTTTTGATGATAGACGTGCTGTACTGTTATACTATGTTTGGATGTTAAATCACTGATACTGTATCGAGCAAGCCAGTAAGCCATATGTGAGTGCGGAGTACAACCCATGTAAGCAAAATAAAAGTATTTGTAAGTACTACTTGACCTCTTTCTTGTAAGGTGTATGGATACCTTCTAATATTGCATTGACTTAGCACACATAACGTAATTACTGACTTAAGGACTAAGTTACAGCGGAAAGAAAATACGTTATACATCTGATTACGAATTTTCAAAGTAACTGGGAATTTACGTTTGCTAAGATTTGTAGTTCTTACCTCCTTTGAGTTCAAAAGTAATTTTCATTATACACACTTTTCAGAATGCTTCTTCATAATATCCGGGACTTTCAATGCTCACTTTTCGAAATTTACGAAAATAAATAAATAAATTTCGCTAATGTGAAATTTCACCTCTACGAAATAATTAGAGAGAAACCTTAGTACAACCCAGAGTTATAAGTTGTGAATACTTGCCAACAGAAAGAAATAATTCTATGTCCTGAATAGGCTTATTAAGAAAACAATTAATTTTTTGCAGCCACTTGATAGTTTGTAACGTACCAGGAGATGTGACGTACCTGCCAACAGGACGCACATGACATAAAGGCAGATAGGACTCAGAACAAATGTCCGTGTAGCTCAATTGGTAGAGCAACTTATTCCGGAATGAGTGGACCCGGGTTCGAATCCTGGCGCGGATAAAAATGACGGAGAAATTTACTTCGTTATAATGGCGCCCGAACTATCCGGATGACCCGACCGTTCAAAATCTCGCATTGGTGTGATGTTATTTCCACACCGCGAGATAGGAAAAATAAGAGAATCCTTTCTCCAGCACTTCGAAAGAAAGAAAAAAAAAGATAACGGGGAGATGATGTAACGTACCAGGAGATGTGACGTACCTGCCAACAGGACGCACATGACATAAAGGCAGATAGGACTCAGAACAAATGTCCGTGTAGCTCAATTGGTAGAGCAACTTATTCCGGAATGAGTGGACCCGGGTTCGAATCCTGGCGCGGATAAAAATGACGGAGAAATTTACTTCGTTATAAGTTGTCTCTCCCGGAAGAAATTTTATAATATACTCAGGAAGCTTATAGCTTTAAAATTTGCGGTTTAGGGCCCCTTAGAGAAAATAAGCAATATTATTTTCCGCATAACCCTTCGGTTTGAAACTGGAAAGCCGGGTGGCGCAGTGGTCTAAGGCGCTGGCCTATGATCATTCGTCCGTAAGGGGTCCGGGTTCGAATCCCGGTCAGGCATGGATGTTGTGTTTGTCTTACGGCACTGGCTCTCTCCCTTCCCTGGAACCAGTGACCCTAAATTAGGGACGGGCGACTGCTTATAGCCCATTGAGTTGCTCACGGTGGTCGTTAAACCTCCAATAAAAAGAAACTAGAAAAATTCTGAGCACATCTGGAGGAAGATTTAAGAACTCTCAATGAAAAAAATAAAAGAGAAGGAAGAAAAAAAGAAAGAAAAAAGAATGTGGCTGAAATAAGTAGTTTCTGAAGCTCGATCATGCAAGAAAGATTACTGGATAAAAAACGCATTTTCCAAATAACCAAATAAAAGTATAATCCTTTTTTCTTTTCAGAAACCGTATTGTTTAAATATTCATGATTTTTTCCCCCTTTTTTTTTACTTTAAAGGAGGGTAAGAGACCTTAGTGCTTTGTGTGACTTCCAGCGTTTCCGGTTTTGAAAGAGTAAAAATTTGAAGTACATCACGATATTAAAAACACACACACACACACACATACTTATAACAAGATTTCAATAAATTCTGGTGAAATTCTAGAACAAAAGAGAGAGAGAGAGAGAGAGAGAGAGAGAGAGACAGTTAAGATGAGAGTTGATGAATAAGGTATGACGTCTTCTGCGATGTCCAGGAATTTAAAAAATAATGAGGTGATTAAATATTACTGGTATATTATGTGACTGACATTCTCAGAGCATAACTTTTCGATTACCTATCGTAACGGCGGTAAGACAAATGGAAGCATATTTAAATAGTGTGTTTCGATTTATCTTATGGTGGTTATTATAACCACTAATCTCTTTGTTCTTTCTTTCTTCACGCTGAAGAAAGAAAGAACAAAAAAACTTCCGTTCCTACCCAGGGGACTGAGCTCACTAATCCAAACCAAGTGAAAAAAGTATATGCCGCTCCGGTGACGCAGTTGTCTAAGCCGTGGCTTCTGATCATTCGTCAGAAATGGGTTCGGGTTCGAATTCCGGTGAGGCTGTTGTGGTTGTCTTACAGCACTGGGTCTCTCCCTTCCCTGAAACTAGTGGCCCTAAATTAGGGTCGGGCGACTGCTTATAGCCTACTGAGTTGCTCACGGCGGTCGTTAAACCTCCAACCAAAAAAAAAAAAAAAAAAAAAAAAGATGGGTCCGGATTGAGGCATGGATGTGTTGGCCCTACGGCACTAACTCTCTCCCTTTCCTGGAACCAGTGGTCCTAAGTTAGGGACGGGCGACTGCCATCGAGTTGTTCACTGTGGTCGTTAAACCGACAAAAAAAAAAAAAAAAAAAAAACGGTAAAGAAAAGAAATATTTCGAATCAGACTTGCCGATCAGTGATGTCACGTGCACTGACTGATGGAAAGCATAAAGTAATGCTACAAGTGCGAAATTGTTGACATACTTGTACATTCGCATTCAAAAGGCTTACCAAAACGAAAGAAAAATCTGCCAAAGTGACAAGGTTATTCTTTCTTCCCACTGTGGGAAAATTGCCTTCTATCCATTTCTTCTTTTTTTTTTTCTTTTTCTTTTGAAGGTTTAATGACCACCGTGAGATGACGGGCTATAAGCAGTCGCTTGTCCTTAAATTAGGGCCACTGGTTCCAGGCAAGAGAGAGAGAGAGAGAGAGAGAGCCAGTGCCGTAAGACAAACACAACATTCATGCCTCATCGGGATTCGAACCCGGACCCCTTCTCGGACGAATGATCATAAGACAGCGCTTAGACCACTGCGCCACCGGGACAGCTATCCCTTTCTTCGCCTTTCTTCGACGCAGCAAACCAATGCTTCAAGTGGCAGAGAGAGTTTCTCACGGTGGTAGTCAAACCCCCAAACAAACAAAAAGGAAATGCGGTGTCACCGCTTTTTGCTGCAAAAAAAAAAAAAAAAAAAAAACCTTCCGTTTCGGCTGTTAATTTCAATTTAAAAGTCATATGTGGTCAGCAAACTCCCAAAAACGTTGCAGGCTGTAATCTTCCAAATGGAGCTTTTATACCATTTGCATATTCTAACTTCTCGGCTGTGCCACAAAACCACGATTACGGAGTTTAGCACATCTTCCATGTCTTACTTGTAGGCATAAATTTATTGGAACTGAACAGGCGCAGCGGCGGCGCAGTGGCTTCTGATCATTCACCCAACGGAGGAGTCTGGGTTCGAATTAAGGCATGGATATGTGTGTTTGTCTTTCAGGATTTTATTCGCTGTCTTCCTTGTTCACCTAGCATACTGTATTAAATGTTCATCATGTACATTTCAGATATCGGAACACAAAATGACTGTACTGTATATGTCTATGTATCTGTCAACGCCGCCCCGGTGGCGCAGTGGTCTAAGCGATGGCTTCTGATCACTCGTCCGAAAGGGTCTGGGTTCGATCGAATCCCGATGAGGCATGGATGTTATGTTTGTCTTACGGCACTGGCTCTCTCCCGCCTCCCTTCCCTGGAACCAGTGATCCTAAATTAGGGACGGGCGACTGCTTATAGCTCATTTGAGTTGCTCACGGTGGTCGTTAAACCACGAATCAGACAAAAAAAAATGTATCTTTCAACCAAGTCCAATAAATATATTTTTTTTCCTTCAATCTAAAAACAAACGAAATCAACAGTCAAATGCGGTCCTTAAGTGTTAAAAGGTGCAGACACTAAATGGAACTTCTTACCATTAAAAAATTCGAACTTTTTACGTTGTGCCTTAAAACTGCGATGACTGAATTAATCATGTTTGTTTGGTCCACTTCCTTTTTATCTAAACAAAACGCCGTTTTGTTTTTTCCTGGCAATCGCATAGATTCACACATTAATATTAGGGCGGTCTTTATGGTAGAGCTTCCCCCTCCCCCTATCTGGGTGTGCCGATGCTACAGGATTATATGCATGCATGCGTTCTTCTCGTGCTGTTTGGCTGGCAGAAGTTGTGTATAAAAAATCTCATTTCCCTATTCCTTCTTCTTCTTCCTGGGTTCACGGACGATCAGTGTCCGGTCGTTGACCTCAACCACCCGCCGTAAGGTCAAAACGAAATCACATGTGCTTTCTCGACGGTTCCGGCGAAGGAGCCTTCAGAGGGTGCGGGAAAGAAAGCTAACGAGAGAAAACGACTGGGGAAGGTAGATAGCGTGGGAGCATTGTTGTGCACATGAAACTCACAAAGGCAGCAACAACAAACAGGTATCAACAGCTGCTGACGGTGACGGCGATGCGAACTTTGACACCAGCCTGCTGCTGCCACTGACTGGTGCACTTACCTGCTACATCTCAGAGGAGGTCATTGCACTTTTTTATTCTTTGGCTATACACAAGGCAGTAGGTGCAAGTATTGTGCTGGTGCGGGAAAGTAGGAAGTTCTTCCTTATTCCTAGTGTTGGCGGACACTTTGGACGGCCAATTGCTAAATATCTGATCACTTAAACTTAAGCACGGAATACTATCACGTACATGTGTCCCACACAAGTTCAATTAAATTGCAAACATTAGAGACCAATTAGCACTATGCTATGTGAACTCGGGTGAAGCTGTGTGGTTCAGAGCATTGACCTAGTTAACCAACAGGTAATTCCTTTGGGGTTGAGTCTGGCATGGGGTGCTAAAAATAAGTGAAATACACTAAATAAAAAAAAAGAAAACGAAGGTGTAAAGAGAAAAGGGTTTTCTTACGAATCTTAACGAAAAGAGTATTCGTACAAGAAGGAAAAGATGGCCACGAAAATAAAATGAAATAAAAAAGAAAGAAAAGTTCCAGGATATTGCCTGGCAATATAAAGAAGCCACTTTTTAGCACGTCTTTTGTGAAAAAAGATCGTGCTTATGTAATCGGTTTGTCCGTCCGTCCGTTCGTCCACCTGTAGACACGATATCTCTGCAATTAATAGTCCGATTTGAAAAATTATTTTTGCATTAGGAAGCTTGAAATGCGCGAATGATGTTCCTTTATTTCGTTTTTTTTTTTTCACGATGCAAAATTTTGTCGCTAGAGGGCGTAAATGCAGATGATATCGAATTCAAAAAGTATTTTATTCCATATATTTTCTTCTAAACATCGGATTAAAAAAATTGTTTTATCTTTCGATTCCATTCACGTCGAGTATTACTTTAGGCATAGTCACTTTTCCAAGGTACGCATAGATTATCCGCTAGGGGGCGTAAAAGTAAATTGCTTTCTTCTCGATATCTCTGCTTCTAAAACTCCGATTTGGAAAATTTTTCCTTCAGCAGATACAGCTCCTGATGGGAAATATTTTGCATATAATTTCTAATTTTTAGTACGAAATGGTTTGGCCACCAGGGGGCTTAAGTGTTGATTTCTGCTTCTGATGCATTTGCAGCAAAATCTGAGCTTATTTGCAGCAAAATCTTAGCTTATCTGAGCTTCTAGAATTTCGATTGAAAAAATTCTTTGGTGGACCGGTACTACTCCCGTCGACAAACCTTTTCGAAATAGTTTCTTCTTAAAATAATGCGTGGTGTCTCCACCAGGGGACGTAGATATAACATCATGTTTTTGTCAATATCTCTGCTTCTAATGGTCCGATTTAAAAAAAAACTTCTTTGTTGGACAGAGTTTCCAGTGCGACATGTTGTTCATATAATTTCAAAATTTTCAATTAATTTCTTGACTTTCCGCTACGGAGAGAAAAGGTAAATTGCGCTTTCCCGGATATCTCTGCTTCCAAAACTCCGATTTGAAAAATTCTTCCTGCACCGGATACAGCTCCTGGTGTGAACTTTTTTATTGCAATTGCTAGTTTTTTATAAAAGATGGTTTGGCCATCATGGGGCGTAAGTGTTAACTTCTGCTTCGTAGGTATTTGCAGAAAAATCTGAGCTTCTAAAACCCGGATTGAAAAATTCTTTCGTGGACCGATACCACTCATATCGATAAACATTTGAGAATATTTTCTTCTTAAAATAACCCTTGGTTTCTCCTCCAGATGGCGTAGATGTATATTATATTTCTGTCAATATCCCTGCCTCTAAAAGTCGGATTTGAAAAATTCCTCCTTTGTTAGATAGCGTTTCCGGTGTAATATGTTGCTCATATAATTTCAAAATTTTCAAGTAATGCACAGACTTTCCGCTAAATTTTCAAGTAATGGTAAATGGTAAATTGCGTTTTCCTCAATATCTCTGCTTCTAAAACTCCGTTTTGAAAAAAGAATTCTGCACCGGATACAGCTCCCGATAGGAAATGCTTTGCAGCTCGATACAGCTCCCGATAGGAAATGCCGGATACAGCTCCCGATAGGAAATGCATATAATTTCTAACATTTGATACAGAATGGTTTGGGCACCAGGGGGAGTAAGAGTAAATTTCTGCGTCTGGTGTATTTGCAGCAAAATCTGAGCTCCTGAAAACTCGATTGAAAAAATTATTTTGTGGACCGATTCCTCTCACATCAAAAAACTTTTTGAAAAGACTTACTTCTTAAAATAATTCCCTCGCCAGGGGAGGTAGGTGTATTTATACTTATATTTCCCCTCGGGGGGGGGGAAGGCGTAGAGGCATACTTATACATGTCGATATTTCAGATTCTTAGAGTTCGATTTGGAAAATTCTTTTTTCGTTGGAGAGCGTTCCCGTGGGGAAATGTTTCTCATATAATTTCAAGCTTTTCAAACTTTTTAGCAAACAGGTCTGCTTCCAGAGGGCGTAACATCACGTTTCCATTTACAGCAATATCTACGGCACTAAAAATTCGATTGAAAAACTTCTTTCTTCGGTTAGATACTACTAACTATGCAAACTCTAAGCGTGTGTGTTTTTCTTTCCAAAATAGTGCAGAATTTCGCCACTAGGGGCGCAAACACTTATTCTTTTTTTTTCAATATCACTGCTTTTAGATGTGCGATTTCAAAAAAAAAAATCTTCCAACATCGGATGCCACTTACTTTATAGAACACATTAGGCTAGTATATGAGGAATTTTGCTAGTATATGAACACATTAGGCTAGTATATGAGGAATTTTGCTAGTATATGAACACATTAGGCTAGTATATGAGGAATTATGCTAGTATATGAAAATCTCCCGGGAGCAGAGAGACGTATTTGAAAAGTTCTTTTCTCTAAGCATAGCTTTTTCCATGAAGAATTATTTTCGCCTATATTAAACTTTTCCATTATGCAAAATTTGTCCGCTAGCAGACGTAGACTTATGTCATGTTTTCTTCTATATTTCTCCTTTTAACTGTTCGATTTGAAAATCTCTTTGTCTCTGGTACCTTCCTTGTAGTATGAGCAACTTTTTGTTCGCCATTTGTTAATTTTCATAACATGCTTTTTAGTCCCTGCGGTGGAATTTAGTAACTTAGATGTTTCCATTTCTGGATGTTTTATCGATTGTTGGAACCAATTGATTGTTTTCCAAACCGGTTCTATTGACTTTAAATGGCTTTGATAAATTTAATTCGCGTCAGAACGGATTCAAAAGACGTGCTTGTTACATCCGAAAATTCGTTATCATCTTTCTTGTTTCCTTTCTTTTTATGACTGGCCAGATGCTAAATTTTTGGAAGAGCTAATGCTGTAGCTGAGTTTATCTCGCTGCAGAGCAATTCAAGTAACCTGATCACTAAGGTGTCTAACTACAAACCTTGTGTTGTTGAGATAGATCAAACGAACAAAATATATTCGCAATAAATTATTTTAAGGTCTACAATAGCTTCGCTGAGTATTTGGCTCGGCTTCATCAGAGTAAATTTATTTGTCCTGATGAAGCCGAGCCAAGTGCTCAATGAAACTATAGTAGACCTTAAAATAAAGAATATGTTGTGACTATACGTTGTTCGTTTGATCTAACCTGATTACTGTTTGTGCACATATAGTTAAAATGGGCATTTACGAACTACATTAATAGTTTGAAGGAAAATAATCCCTAAATTATAGGAAAGTAAGACAGTACGTGGAGAATTTAGTCATGATATTATTAGCTGTTTCTCAGTATATGAGACATCTTAAGGCTTGAGCAGTTTCTCTTCAGAAGTAACACCCTTAATGTGCAATAAATTTTTGTGTAGTACCACCCGATTTACAAACACATGGAGGAGGTCATTTCAGTGACCTCCTCCACGACATGTCATGCTCAAATGGCAGCGATGGAGAATTGTTTCACTTCTGTCTTGCGCAGGTCATAGTAAATGGAATTGCTCCATATGCATTCTCTAATATCAGTAACATCTCTTCTTTTATTTATTTTTTTTATTTTTTTTTAAGGATTAACGACCACATTGAGAAACTCGCTGGGCTACAAAGCTGTCGCCCATATCTAATTTAGGGCCACTGATTTCAGAAAAAGGAGATATCCAGTACTGTAGGACAAACACGACACCAATTCCTCACCCGGAATTCGAGCCCTAGCCAGTGATGTATTCAGGCATCTTTTCGGGGGTGCTTAGCCCCCCCGAAAATCCATGTATCCCTTCCGTAGATTTTTGAATTATCACCCTTTATACTTAGTCTAATTTTTTTGTTATAGATGAAAATTTGGAGAAATTAATTTTAAAAATGTAAGAAAACGAGGGAAAATATTATAATAAAAAAAACTCATTCACATGTACTTCATATCTCAGTAGCATTAAGATTATTTTAAGTATTAAATTAATTTCTTTGTTTCATACACTAAAACTAAAATTGCCATCGGCATGTATATTTACGTTTTCTAAATCCGACGAGTACTGCAGCCAATAATGTATACAATACCTCGAGAAAAAAAAACCCAAAAAATGGAATTTCCGTTGTTAATTAGAGCCATAAATGGCTTCACACAAAGTGTTAACACTTTAAATAACTTTTTTAAATATAGCTCTGAAATTAAAGTAGTTATGAAAATATATATACTCTATAGAAAAATTTGTTGCTCTAGATGAGAATGCTTTTGTAAATTTGTTTCTAAATGGAACAATTGGCCATGTTAAAAATCTATTATGAAGTCCTACCAAAATGACTCAATACTTTCTCCGGATAAAAATCAGGTGGGTAAAAGAAGACCAGTTCATCTTGATCACATATGCAAGAGGGGCAAACAAGAAAACCGAGCATTATTTCACAGTTCGGTAATTTTTTTAAAGCCTTTTGTATTTGATAGTTAATTAACTGTGGATTTGTAAAGCAATACATTATCATATTTTGGAAGCTGGCATTCAGCTTTATTTCGGTCTTCTGGATGCCGACTTCCCATGTATATGGTTAAGTAAGCCTCAATGTAGCTAACGTGACGTTAGGGTTTCCAATACAACAAAATATTTGCGCTACCTAATTTTTAACGATAGCAAATTATTAAAAATGATTCCCATTTTTTTCCCTGGCGGTATGTGGTTTACGCTCTGTGACAAAAAGGAAATCCAGAAATTTCAAACGATTAATTAGTTTTTTTTTGTTTTTTTTTTTTTAGTACTATGCGCTAACCTAAATAATCTAAAGGGGCTGAAACCAAGTAGCAGCGGAATGGTTTGCACCATACGTTTTCAGGTAACACTGTAATGATTCCTTAATAATCAGAAAAACGCTTGTTGTAAGACTAAAATATTTTTGCCACTCCTAATGTTTGGGGAGGGGGAGGGAATTTTCCCCAGCACAGCAGCGTTATCTTACTAGCATCCTTAATATTTTACACCACCGCAGCATGGTGAAATCCGTGGTGCATTACTGAATTAAAACAAAGGTATAACTTTTTTACATTTTTAATCACTTGCCTGTGTAGATTTCAGAAAATTTGTTATATGTATTAATATATATATAAATAATATAATATGTATTAATGTATAAATAAATAACAACAAGTTTGAGCCCCCTCGGAAAAAACTCTCTGAATGTAACGCTGGCCCTAGCCCATCTCACCAACGAATGGTAGGAAGCCAGAGCTAAGACCACTGCGCCATCTCCTTCTTTGATGCCCCGCAATGCTCTGTAGCACATATCGGTTGTACGAAACACCTTGTTTTGTTATGGCGAAAAAACGAAGTTTCTTAGAAATGATTTGCTCTAGCAGCTAAAAAAACTTCAGCAAGTTATATGGTGCGTACGCCGCCTGAATCAAAGGCTCCTAAAATGATTATAAACGTTACTCCTAAACGTTACTGTTTGTGCAAGCAAAGATGTCTCAGTGGCGTGTCCAGCGTCTGAAATCATGGCTGCCACCCTCTTCTTAACAACGAGCGAGCACTTTTTTTTTTTTTTTTTTTTTTTTTTAATTCTTACGTATAGTCTTAAGTAGTGGAAATAACATTGTGAGTGCATGCTTCCGCGTTCGGAGTCGTTTCTATTTGATTCGATGCTTCATAAAGAGCTGAGTGAACGCCTTTCCCACCAAAATATCAAAATAAGAATACAGAAAACTTTTACAGAAACGAAATATCAGGAGAGACCTGAAGCTGATGAAAATTTGCTTTGAGGTTCACCCCACCAAATTAAGGCATATACCAATGGAATTGGGAAAATATGCCTGTGGCATAGTTGAGCATCTTTTTTAAACGTGGATTTGCTGAAGAGTTCGGTCTGTTAGGAAAAACGGCAATAAATCATTAGAATTCGTAATCAGTTTGCGCAAATAGAGTTTGAAGAAAACTCATTTCTGTGAGATTACTGAGTTTCCTGATGCAACATGCTACACTGACTGCACTCAATTGGAGATAAAAATGTCATTCCACACTCTTCGCAGACGGTAAAATGCACGTAAGCGAAAAAAAAAACTTTCTGCTAGAGGCAATGAATTTTTAATTCCTCTGGAATTTTAAAAAAAAAAAGAAGCCTTGATAAAGCCTCCCGTTGGTAGAGGAAAGCTCGGTTAATTAAAATAAATATCTTTGTTACTACACCAATTACTGATTTGTGAGACTTTATTGTCTTTCCAGTTATTAGAAATGTGCTTTAAAATATAGAGATAAGCAGTTGTCCTAAAAAGACGACTCGGGGTGTCTTAAAGTGCGGTATGTACGTATTTCCACATAAAGATTACTTTCTATGTGCACTAAACATTCAAACTTTTGCTTTCATAAAGCGAAGATTAATCTCCGCGTTTTTAAAGACGAATATGTCCTTTCTGTTGCCCTAAGAAGCAATACGGATATCACCCCCGTCCCCATTTCCATAGCGGTATTTAAAAAAATAAACGATTTTTACAAAAATAAGAAATAAAAGAAGAGACTAGGTAATGTTTGAGCTGTAAGGCTGCTTTTTGACTTTTTGATAATATCTCTTCAGTGAGTTTTGTAAAGATAAATTATCAGTCATTTAATATCTATACACGTCAATATTTTATCTTTTTCCATTTTTTTTTTTTTTTTTTTTTTTTGTGAAATTTCCAAAATCTGTTTTAGTAGTTGAGAGGATACTAAATTATCATAATTTAAATTACTGAAAATTGTGGTACATTTAGATTGTTAATACTAGTTGAATTTTTTTTTCACTAAGGTCTAATTTTGATGAAATTAATGAAAAACTCTTTCTACACTTAACAGCACTTCTACAAACAAACAAACAAAAACAAAAAAAGAAGACGGGTTCTTTTTGGAAATAATAAATTTTTACTTTTGTTTCAAATTTCCTGTATTGGGCGCTGCAGTAGGTATTTAAATTTTAATACTTTAAAATAGCCTTGGTAAGAGATACTTTCAGACATCCCAAAAGATTTCCTTCGTCATCTGATGAATACAAAAATATTCTAACTTGCGCATACTATATCACGTTCATAAAATTCCCTCTGGATCCTGAAAGTCGGAGAAGGGTAGAGACGTAGAACTCTTAAAGAAAGGAGCCTAACGGCTGGATAGGTCCTGTTTAAGTCGCAATTAAAACAATAGATAACTCAGCCCATTTAGTCTCGTGCGTCTGCTGCAAAACATGTGCATCCATCCTCCTTGCTGGCTTGAACTTTACAGCAGATCACCAATTTCTATTTTGTTTAAAAACATTTATTATGCGTACATTCCCAACCAATAACGTGTGGGCCACCTTTCGCCCTCACAACAGCAGCAGCACGTGGTCACGTGGACTCTATCAGGTGTTGGAAATGTTGGGGTGGTATGGCTGTCCATGATTTCAGGACAGATGACCGCAGGAGCCTAGAATTGCCATTGTGGAGTTTGGGGCTGAAATGTATTCTCTACTTCTTATCGCAGATGCTCAATTGAGTTCAAATTAGGAGAGTGAGAAGGTTATTTAAGGGTTCCGGACTCATTAGAATGTTTCTCCAACCCATCCTTCGCCGAACGGGATCGATGAGATGAGGCATTGTCTATTGAAAAGAAAGCATCCTGCTGTGGGAAATAGTTTGCCATGAACGGGTTTAGACAGCCGGCGAGTTCGTCAACATAACTTGTACTATGGTGGTGATCTCTACAGATACAAGGGGTCCTAAGGTGGCCCACATAAACACACTTCAAGACATTTCTACTGCTTCCACCGGCCTGCAATATCTCGACTTGACAGTGTGCCCATCAGTCTGCCTGTTTTTAGTTGGAATCTTTATTCGTAGGACCAAGTTACTTTTTTCTAGTCTTTTATGGTCCAGTGACGATGGTTCTTCACGCACACATTGCAACATCATAGCCCAGGGTCGTGCTATTAACAAGGGTACTTGATGCGGGTGTAGGCTGCCATTGCCTAGTCGTGCCATCGTACGGCGAATGGTGGCAGAAAAAATCTTTGCAGGTGCCCGCCGTTGAATTCCAAAGTTATCCCCTAGGCTGTGGTCTTCCATTCCGACGTTACGATACGGGAAGAAACGGTGCTCATCTCGAACATTGGCGTCCTGTTTAGGACTACATTCTCCCCTGCGGCTGCCGGTTTTGATATAGCTCTGGTACACACGTTCGATGGTCGCACACGTGAAAATTTCACACGTTCTGCAGTCACAGAGATGGAGCAACCCATTTTCCTCGCATCGATTATCTGCTCACGATCGAATTCGCGCAGGTTTCTGTGTTTACCCATCATCACAGTCGCGGATATTAACTTATACAGCATGTACGTCTATAACCTATTTATGGCCTTTGGAGAACTTTTGCCGGAATCCTCTGCAGGCAATAAATAGGTCACAGATGTACCCGCCTTCTTGTGGCGGTGTAGCCAGGTTTGGGGATTGGTGCGGTAAATTTAATGAATTGTGTTTTGAGTGTGCGCTCTTTTTGAAATGAAATTATAAAAAAATTAAAAGACGACTTATCCTGTCGAAAATTCATTATTATTGTTATTATTATTATTATTATTAGGTATATGCATAAGTTTCCAGCCTTTTGTAGTCAAATAGATGTTTTGAATCTTTTTGAATCTAACCCATTGCGTGCAACCATCGAATTGTACACCGTGTTCACGGTCGACTGATTCACTCTCGATTAGCACAAGCACAACAAGCTACTCTCGATTAGCACCAGCTCTTTATCTCCTTCGGCCGTCCGTTACGCTGCTTGTCCACCACGCTGCAATCACCGCTTCTGAACCTCGCAAACCACTTACGACACGTGCTTACTCCTACAGCTTTCTCGCCGAATGTCGAACAAATCTACTGTCGTTCTTCCCTAGTGGTTTTCCCGAGTTTAAACCCGAACAACAGACAGTGACAAATACGCACCTCGTTGGACGCCGTGTTCTAGCTTCACTAACCGCCCGTGGGGTCTCCCCGTCGACACGTGTCCTTCGATGCAATGTTACCACCTTACCTCCACAGCACGAAATACTGACAAGAATTTAGCCGCTTCGATTTCACAGCCAGGCACTAGAAGCGCCGGAAACTTATGCATCGACATAATATTATTATTATTTTTGCGCTACGTGTCAATATGTTTTTATGCATCCTGTGCGCTGTTTTTGAAATGTTCAAAATATTCAAAATCTGCACGAGTAGAGAACTGTGCGTAGTTACACCTCGTGCGCACAGTGTCATGTACTCTACCTGCAACAGTATTAATCATTCTGATTTTTCAATAGGTGGAAAGGAATTTTTTAATGTTTGGAGAGGATTCCTCTACCAATGTGGCCAACTCCATTGTTGTTTAAAGGAGAAGAACAGTTCTGTTCATGTCTTCCCGAATTCGACTTGATATCCAACAGAGCAAGGGGTCAACAGCTCATTCCAGTCCACTCATAACTGGGCGACTTTGTGTACGTACGTGAAGGACAAAAAAGGCTTGCTGCTGGAAAACGAAATGCCAGCTGCATGTAATACTAAGAGTTATGTTATACAGATGTATTTGAATACATCTTCTTATTAGTAAACATTATAAAACCGTGCCGTTAAATACGCAACTTAGGAAATTAGAGAGCACTGAGCCTCATCGAAATAACCTTCATTGGTTTCCGTGAATTAAGGAAAAACAAAAAAATCGCAATTATTTGTGAAAGTAGAGTTGGAAATGCATGAAACTTGAGCATATCATATGAGATCTGATGCGGAGTAAGGGCATCGCATGCGAATAAGTGACGATAGCATCGGTTCACGCAAATGAGCAGCAGCATAGCAGGGGCTGTTGCGAAGGGCCCAGCGTTGTATTCAGAGAGGTTTTTCCAGGGAGGCAATTACAAATTTTGAGAGGGCTAAAACTTGCTGACTGTTTATATATACATAATTATAATCACAATTTTGCTATATATTAAATAGCAATATTTTACACCACCATGGGGTGGTATAAAATATTGAGGATGCTTGTAAGATGCTGTGCTGGAGAAAATCTCTCCCAGAACATTAACATTAGGAGTGGTAAAAATGACCTCGCCTTACTACAAACGTGTTTTTGATTATTAAGGAATCATTACAATGCTACCTGAAAACGTAACCATTCCGCTGCCACTTGGTTTCAGGCCCTTTAATTATTATTTCGATTAGCACATAGTAGTAAATAAAAACAAAAAAGCTAACTAACAGTTTGAGTGCCTCGATTTTTTTTTTTTCAGAGTGTAAACCACCCACCGCCAGGTATAAAAAAAATTATCTTTTTATGGGAAAAATTTCTAATAATTTATTATTGTTAAAAATTAGGTAGCAAATATTTTGTTGTCTTGGAACTACTAACGTCATGTTAGCTACACTGAGGCTTAGCCGTATACATGGAAAGTCAGCACCCCTAACACTGAAATAAAGCTGAATTCCAGCTTCCAAAATATGATGATGTATTGCAGTGCAAATATCTCTACTCTGTGGAATTAGGTTTTTATTGCGGAAGTAGTCCTAGTTGTCAGTGCTTGACAAATTGGCTCTTCAGCGAGGGCTCTCAACTGTTTTACTGAAGGATAATAGAGATTTCAGATTGAAGTCTATGTGTATGTTTTTTATTTCATTATAATATTTTCTCTCATTTTCTTAAATTTTTTAAATTAATTTCTCCAGCTATTCAGCTATAAACGAAAACAATTAGACTAAATATAGGGGAGATCGTCCAAAAACCTAAGGGGGCTGTAACGTACCAGGAGATGTGACGTACCTGCCAGAAGGACGCACACGACATAAAGGCAGATAGGAATCAGAATAAAATGTCCGCGTAGCTTAATTGGTAGAGCAACTTATTCCGGAATGAGTGGACCCGGGTTCGAATCCTGGCGTGGACAGAAATGACGGAGAAATTTACTTCGTTATAATGGCGCCCGAACTATCCGGATGACCCGACCGTTCACAATCTCGCAATGGTGTGATGTTATTTCCACACCGCGAGATAGGAAAAATAAGAGCAGCACTTCGAAAAAAAAAAAAAAAATAAGGGGGAGATGATGTAACGTACCAGGAGATGTGACGTACCTGCCAGAAGGACGCACACGACATAAAGGCAGATAGGAATCAGAATAAAATGTCCGCGTAGCTTAATTGGTAGAGCAACTTATTCCGGAATGAGTGGACCCGGGTTCGAATCCTAGCGCGGATAAAAATGACGGAGAAATTCACTTCGTTATAATGGCGCCCGAACTATCCGGATGACCCGACCGTTCACAATCTCGCAATGGTGTGATGTTATTTCCACACCGCGAGATAGGAAAAATAAGAGCAGCACTTCGAAAAAAAAAAAAAAAATAAGGGGGAGATGATGTAACGTACCAGGAGATGTGACGTACCTGCCAGAAGGACGCACACGACATAAAGGCAGATAGGAATCAGAATAAAATGTCCGCGTAGCTTAATTGGTAGAGCAACTTATTCCGGAATGAGTGGACCCGGGTTCGAATCCTGGCGTGGACAGAAATGACGGAGAAATTTACTTCGTTATAGGGCGTCCATGGATTTTCGGAAGGGGGGGGGCTAAGCACCTCCGAGAAAATGCCTGAATACATCACTGTGTGCGCCACGTCGTTTGGGACTGTAAACAAAGGATTTTGAGATAGTAGGTTTGTTGTAGTGGCTGTGGGATGTAATTTAACAGCTGAACTAAGGTGCAGAGAGATCGTCAAAGTCAGGTGGTAGTTGCAAGATGGCTGCATGTGAGTCCTATGGTCCACAAACTGTGGAACCAATTTCAAATCACGCTTCATCCCTCTTTGACCAGTGAAAGGGACAGTTGTGGTGGCGGTGATGGCGTGCTGGTTTGGTGTGGCATCTTGTTAGGTGGACGCACAAACCTAGGTGTGCTTCCAAAAAGCAAGCACGAATACTCGATGCTATAGGATGACGTCCTAGACCCCCTTATGTTCGCTCTTATGCAGGTGCTGAAGGAGATACATTTCTCTTACACGATAACGTTCGTCCCCACCGTGCGAGGCTGGTAGAACAATTAGAGATCTGCACAGGCCCGGGCGAGAAGGCACTTTCTACAGCAGGCGCAAAAACTACCACTCTCCCACGAAAACCCAGCTAAATAAAAGATACATCATATCAAAGTTCATTTTCTTTTCTTTTTACAGTTGTTACATCTCACGACAGAACAGAGATAATAAGAGATCAGTCAAAATTATGAGTTGGTCGGGATGCTACAGAAAGCATTTTTCCTGGCATGTAAGCATAAAGGGAAAAGTGGCTCGAAAATGGTAAGTGGACGCGAAATAAAGTCGTTATTTCTCCCCTACCCAGCTGGAAGTATTAAAATAATAAGCACATTCGCTCTAATTAGAAAAAAGAAAAGCTATATGCCATATTACTTGTTGTTTTTTTTTCTTATTTTCTCTGGTCTCATGAGCTAGAGAACCTGCAGTCTTTAAGTATTAATATTTATGCAGATATCAAGTATTTATGTAATCGCCACCGTGTGCAACAAACTTGCTGACAGTTACCACAGAAAATAAAAAGAACATTCTGAATTTTTTGACATTGGATCTTGTAACGTATGCTTCCATTTAATCTTCCTTTGGAGTTTCCGTTTTCTTATGTAAATTTAGTTTCTTCTCGTTGAACATTTTCTCACTGAACGGCACATTACTTCCAAGAACTGCTTTTTCGATTTGGCAACACTGACAGTGAGTCAGAGCAACATGAATTGATTGCATTGAATGTATAGAAGGTTAGAGAGCAAGCGGTGTGCCAAGGAAAAGCCCACAACAAATACCCTAATCGGACTGAAATATAGAAGGTGAAGTTAGTAGGGATGTCGAGAGGCTACGACTTAATGCTTAAAGTCGATATAAAACCTGCTGAGATATATGTGATCAACGAACAAGTGTCATTGTTATAAGATAAGATTCTTGTTTGTGTTGAGGCCATCGAGATAATATTCTAGAGTGAATTATACTATATTATCAAAAGCATTCGGACACTACCAAATATTTACATAAGTGCAAAGAACGGTTGCGCAGAAAGATGCGCAGTGAGTGGGAAAGTACGTATACGAAGTTGAGATGTTCTGTTGTGTTATCAGTAACTTTGAAACGGATATCTCGCGTGGACGTGAACTTTCCGAGTAACAGGGCCGCGGGTGGCCTAGTGGGCAACGTTCGTGACTGCCGCGGAAGGGACCTCAGGTTCGATCCCAGGCAGGTACGAACGCTCGATCCACTAAATATCCACCGTGCGTCGGATGGGCACGTTAAGCCGTCGGACCCCGGGTACTGGCCCCCCGGTAATAAGTAAGGGCGTCTTCCTCCCCTTTCTACTTCGCTTCCGTGTGACTTTCCTATCGGGCACTCTAGCCCAAATCTCCTAGCTTCCTATTTCTGAGGGTTGTTTAAGACCTGGGGTTAGACACTCAATTCCTAAAATCCTCTATATATGATCATTTTTCCGAGTAACAGTGCGGGACCTTAAATTGCTTTAAACGCACCTAAGGGAGTAAACTAAAAAAAATAAAATTGCCTTTTTTTTTTTTTTTTGAGAGGTTGCATTCTTATGCATTCCAGAATTAATAAATATTCTGTTGCATTCCAGAATACATAAATGAAAGACGGATCTGCGAATTTTTAAAGTGTTTGTAAGAATGTCTACACATATTTATGCAGATGCTAAGTTCCGCCTGAAGCTAGATGATGCTCCCTCTAGCTTCAGTAAGACGTGTCCAAGTCTTATTAAGGAACTTGAGCAAATAACAAGTCGGGTCAACTATGGTTGGCAGATGGTGGTACCCTCAGAAGTACGTCGCTCTCGTTTTTGAGTTTGTTGGTCATTTGACCTAGGTGTTTCTGATGACCCTATCCCGGGGTGATCACCACAGCACTGGCCCTAGTCCTGTGGACCATGTAAATAAATAATTTTGTGTGTTTAATATGATTCTGTGCTGAACACTTGTGAGAAGGGTGCATGAGACCCTCATACTATCAATGTGCATGTACTCATTTTTATTAGATACCAAATAAAGGACTTTTGTCCCCAAAACTCGCGTTGGCGGACGATGTCCCGGCCACGAGATGAGAAAACTATCGAAAATTTGTTTGTCTCGCCCATAGCACGTCCCACACACGGGCTATGATCGAAGGGTGCAAGGTATTGGTCCCGTGGGGGAGGCAGATCCCCACAGGTCTCTGGACCGATTCTGTCCGAGTGGAAGACTGTGATTTCCGGTGTCTGGCGGGCTAGCTGTCGCAGTGCCGTCAGGAATCCGATTAATTCCAAACTTGTGAGAGAGTTACACATTTCCCTGTGATGTCTGCAAAATAGACGGTACAGGTTCAGTCATCAGCCTAGGTTACCGACAGTAGTAGGGTAAATTCCAAGTAAAATAAACTGCGTGGGCAACGGTGCGTCATTGTCAAAAACCACAGTTGCAATCTGATTTTTGGATGTTGTCCCTTGAAGTGACGCAACAATAGTTAATTTCATTGTCACTCAACAATATACACTATATTGACAAACGTCACCGGACACCTAGAAGAGAAGCACAACATAGCATTTATTGACATACATTAGTATGGTGTCGATCCACTTTGGCCTTAATGCATGGACTGACCCTTCGAGACATGCCTTCGACATGGTTTTGGAACACAGAGATAGGTATGCGCTTCCATTCAGTACACAATGCTGCTGCTAACTGTTGTTTAGTAGTAGGCCTTGGTTCCAAACTTTTTATGGGCGCTCTAATTCATCCCATAGGTGCTCTATGGGATTAAAATCAAGGCTCTGTGACAGAGACGATAAAAATCAGACTCCGTTTATTAGGCGTAAGAATGACGATAAAACAAAAGATGCTAGCTTTTGCTACCTCTGGGTAGCTTCGTCGGGCTAAAAACGCAGAAAACACAACTGGAATAAATATACACTTCTAAGAATAAATTCAAAAATAATACGCTGCACGGTGTCCCGCGCGACTTGATCCCAGGGCTGGGTGCCCACGTGTGACTTCAAGAAGCCTATGCCAAACCAAAGGAAGGCTCGTGGGAACCTCCTTATTGCACACATTCCGTCTCGTGACTATCTCAATGGTTTCCCGTAGCGCCGTAGCAGTCCTTGCTTTATGGCTCGGTGCGTTATCCTGCTGGTACCAACAAGGCTCGGTTCCATAGTATTGCCACAGAATTTGTAGGGCATAATTGTCCAGAATATCGAAGTGGACGTGCAAGTTAATGGGTTTGTCCACGATAACCAATGGGCCCGGACCATACCACGAAAAACACCCCCACACGAGTACACTGCCAGCTCCAAACTTGACCGTAGGAAGAGTACACTGTAGTAAATAGCGTTCCCCCGGCTGCCGCCATGCCCACACACGGCCGCCGTCAGACTCATGAATCGTGTATCTGGATTCATCAGTCTATAGGACCCGTTTCCATTGATCTACGATCCACAATAAATGTTCTTTACACCATGCGAAACGACGAGTAGCATTCCTGTGGAGATGAAAGGCTTATGAGCAGCCGCACGACCACGGTAACCCATGGAATGAAGTTCTCTGCGAATGGTACGTGTATATACCGAGGTTCCAGCATTTTTATTCAACTTAACACTGAGGTCTTGTGCAGTACTCCGTTGATTAGCTGTAACGACTCTCCTGAGGCTTCGACGGGCTCTATCACTGATTTTCTTTGGTCTGCCGGTACGTTTTGCTGCTTCAGACACGCCATGTATCTTCCACTTATTCACTACATCCAAAACAGTTGACTTTGGTATGTTTACACGCCTCTCGGTTTCTCTTATGGATAATCCACTAATATAACACCCAACGATCTTTCCTTTCTCAAAGTCAGTTCTCTCCTGGCGCGACATTTTCACTCAACCTCACAGTGCGATACGATCCCGGTCAGCTTCAGGCTTGTTTTTATACCGTTTGCAACTGTACCGTGCATTTTAACAACGCAGCGGATCCGTTCATTTGCTTTTGAAGGGTGTCCGGTGACTTTTGTCAATATACACTGTAGTGTATTTTACAAAACTATGGTCGAACATTAGCAGGATGGTGTAACTACAGCGAAAAATCGTTCAGGAAGGCAGCACAAACTGACGGAACGTGACGAAAGATCCATGGTAAGAAATGTTAAGAAATCCCGTTCTTCCTCTACCGTTTCCATCGGTGATGAAATGGGAAATGCTTGTATTGGCTCGGTTAGTACCATAACTATACGCAGGGGTTGCACAGTGTTGGTTATTATATTAGAACAGCGGCACACAAGCCGCACATGACGACTGTAAATGCGAAGCGGCGTTTGGAGTACTGTGCCTACCATCGTTCCTGGACTGTGATTTGAAAGAGCAAAAAGCGTGACTCATCACTCTTTGGAGTGATGAATCACGCTTTTCACTCTTCAATCTGATGGGCGTGTTTGCATTTGGTGACAGCCCGGCGAACGATTTTCGTCGGACTGTGTTCTGTTAAGTTCGGCGGAGGCTCCATCATGGTGTGGAGTTGCTTTTCGTGTATGGGACTCGGCCCTTTGGTTATCATACCACAAACCGTAAACTCTGAAGTGTACCTCGACGTTCTGAATAATTCTACCTTACCAACAATGTGGCAATATTATGGAAATGACAGTTGTCTGCTCCAACACGATCGAGCTCCCTTCACGGCATGTGCAGGATTGGATTCTTGAAAATGAATTGGAATTGTCAGACTGGCCTGCTCAGAGTCCTGATCTTAATCCCATAGAACACGTCTGGGATGAACTGGAGCAACGGATACGAAATCAACTACAACGACCGTCTTCGCTCTCCACTCTGGCAGCAGCTTTGCTGGACGAATGGTGAGCCATTCTTGTCGAGACCTACCGGAAATTAGTTGATAGTATGCCTCGACGTGTTGCCATTGGCACACAAGAAAAGGATGAACCGACTACCTACTAACTGAGGTTAGAAAGCTATTTGTCCTAAAACATTTTGTTGTCCGAATACTGTTGATAATATAGTGTATATTGATGTCCAAAAGTACAGTGAGTGGAAGAATAAAAACATTTGAGTTGTATGTAAGTTTTTCTTACTGATTCTTTACCTTGGCAGTTAAGACCCACCTTCACGTAGTTATAGAAGTAACATATATGTTCAGCGAAGTTCACTACGAACATTAACTAACAGAAGCACTTAGGCACAATCACGTAAACTTACAGATATCAAAGCTAAAACATTACAATTTTCATACGAATTTCTGAGACACAAAGCAAAGAAAGTAAGAAAGACGCAATAACATAAGCAACAAAGATTGCGTAAAACGGGGGCAAGATAAACAGACAAACGGGAAGGAAACAAATCATTCCCAGCTATGGGGAAAAGAACGGTTTACCTGTATCGACGCCGAAGATCAACTACCGCGTGAAGATTAAGAACACGTTGTGAAGCTTTTGACATTAAACGATTATGTAGATCTGTAGTATACACATTTGTTCGTCGAGCATTCGAATTTGCTTCACAAAACGAAACTGAACTGGCTTGAATAATATTCGTTTGTGTCTTAATTAGATAAGTTAAACTGTGTTTGTATATTATAGTTCAAAAAATCTAACCCATTTGGCGGTTTCGATGCATAATGCAAAAATTATAGGTCCGTTCCCAGCTTTTCATAACAAAATTCAAGGAGAGAAAGAAAAATTAGAAAAATCCGCGAATAACATGAATTAAAGTCGGCGTAGACCCCTTTCGGATTTGGGGTGATTGTTAACTTTTCAGAGAACTAGTAAAGAAGAAGGGAAGTCTCAATCTCAGCCAAGTTTATGTGCGAGTCTTGGACACTATATAATGAGAGTTTTTCGAGAAATGAATCTGTTCCCACAGGACACCAGTTCATCTCATAACTTTTAACGATCATTACAATTTGATATCACAATAGTTGGGGATCGATTAAAAACAGATGAATATTTTATAGCACTTTAGAACATTAATTTTTGCTTACTTCAAATAGATTTTGCCTCATCAAATGAAAATGCGTCTGTCTTTATTCCCAGCAGAGATAAATGGCGCAAAATGTCTGTTGCACATTTTACTGCCTACTGTAAGTTTAATGCTCCGTAAGAGGGTCAGATTTGGGAGAAGGCTACCCGAAGAACGTAAAAGCATCACGGAAAAATTAGAATAACATTTGAGTTGAACCCTGTTTTTGTTAACACCGCCATGCCGCCACTGGCAGGCGGCCCACCGAAAACTTTTGCTTCCTTGATTTCATGTTCGTTCGTCGGTCTGCAGGAGGCTTGGCGTTCGTTCAAATAGAAAGCCTTCATCACCCGTTAAAGGTCTTGTATTCTAAGACTGGAATAGAAAGCCTTCAGCACAAAGAATTTTCATCAGCTGCCATAGGGAAATTTTTCCGAAAACTACGACAACAAAAGTACCACTCCTGTCTCGGATTGGAATTTTCACAGATTTAAAGAAAGAATTAAAAAAAAAGGAAGCAAGCGTTGCTAAGGTATTTAAAACACTCTATCCCTCCCTCCCCGCCCCGTTTTTTTTTCAAGGGTTTGAATAAAATAGCGAAAAATATTTTTGATCACCTGAGCAATTCATATAAAGTTACAGTGTTCAGGGGCGCGCCAAGGGCATTTGCCGCCCGAGTGCAAGCCCTGATTTGCCGCCCCTTGTACGAGAATGTTTTTCAATTTTACATGAAATTAATTTCTTTAGCAACATCATTTTCTATTTCCCGTAAAGTAAGAGTTTTTATAACATATATAAAATTGAACGTGACGGGCGTCTGTTTAACTATTCTAACCAACTAACCAAAAAATTATCTCACATGGGTACATACACTGGCGGAAAGTGAAAAAAGAACACCAAGAAGGAGACGTCTGATACCAACGAAATTTATACAGCATAATAACGGAAAACAGAGGATAACGTGATCAAAACATTGTGGCAAAATACAGCTGTATTTGCTGGTAAACTGAAAAATAACATTTCCATGTAACATGGTTAGTACGAGGTTGAACCACCATGAAATGCGTCACACTGTGCAATTCTGGCATGGGGTCTGTCGTACAGACGTTGGATGTAAGTTTGGGGTATTGAGTTCCAAGCATCCTCAACCTGGACGCGTAAATCGGCGATGGTCGTGGCTGGTCGTGGATTCCGGATAAGTCGTTGTCCCATAAAATCCCCCACGTGCTCAATGTGGGACAAATCCGATGAACGTGCAGGCCATGGAAGTTGTCTCATACCCTGAAGTGTATGTTGCGTTGCACGAAGTGCCGTGTGTGGGCGTGCGTTATCTTCCTGGAAAACACCACGATGGACCGACCTTACAAATGGCACAACAACGGGCTGAATGATGTTGTGGATGTAGGTGGTGCTGTTTAGCGTACCCGGTACAAACACTAGTTGCGTACGGGAGTGATAGCTGATCGCTTCCCACACCAGGAGACCAGGTGTAGGCCCTGTGTGTCGCTGGCGGATTCAAGAAGGGTGGAGACGCTCCCCTGTGCGTCTGCGAACACGCATACGGCCATCGGAGGCTCCCAAGCAGAATCTGCTTTCATCGCTGAACACGACAGATCGCCAATGCGTTCTCCAGTGCAGACGTTGGTGACACCACTGCAGCCGTTCCTGACGGTGGGCTGGAGTCAGAGGTACACATGCCAGAGGCACACGTGCACGTATAGTCCTGCATCCAGTAGACGGTTACGGATTGTTCACACAGTCACCTCAGGTGCAACGGCAGCTCGGATTTGCGTCGCAGTGGATGTTCTGCTTGACAACGCCGCTCTTCTTATGCGTCGATCGGTCCGCTCATCAGTCCGTCTGTGACTCCCGGTTCCACGTCTTCTCGTGTGGGAATGTTCCTCGGACCATCTACGCCACCATCGTACCACAACCGATACTTCCCGTCCAATTCGCTCCGCAATACGACGATACGACCACCCGGCCTCGCGGAGTCCGACTAGACGACCTCGCTCAAAGTCCGATAACTGCTAACGTGGGTTACATCACGAGCATATTTCGTGAATTTTTTTTTAGTACGTATTTTTTAGCACGTGTAATTACATGCTAAAAAATTCACGAAAATATGCTCGTGATGTCACCCGCGTTATTTTAAAAAAATATTTTTTTTTTCTTATGTGTTCCAATTCCCTGAATTTTTATGTCTACCATTGCCTTGAAAACGCTTCCCAGTGGAGTACGAAAGCTTAGCGAATCTCTGTGCTTATTACACCATAAAAATAAACGGATTTAATATGCTATATGCGTTTTCTGAGTATTTAAATGCCCTCCCCCCCCCCCCAAACCTAGATCCCCTTATTGCATTGATTTCCTACCTTGTTTCAGAGTGCAGTTTTACGGTCAACGCTGGAAACCCTGTCTTTAAAATTTGCCATAGGTAAGGTAATTCAGAAAAGAAAGCTTATATTTCTTGAATAATGCTAAAAACTTCTAGAGACATTTTTTTCGTCGTTACGACCAGATTTGAAGTATGGGCCACTCAAAGTACGTAAAAGGCATCAAGGTTTTAGATCGAAAAATTATGGTTTTTGAAGTCCACTGTGTGTTTTTTTCTTCATATTAGCCCCATTGTCATAGTGCTGGACACGCATACAATGATACTGAAATCTTCAACATTTAAAAAAAATTTTAGAAAAACATTGTGTGCCCGCGGTATCCGTTACTGAACAAAACAAAACTTATTCTCTGATTTCAAGTCGTTTTTTATTGAATTATATTATGAATAATTTTACTAGAAAAATAAAGGTGCCACGTAGCATTACGATTTCTCACAGTAAAACGTCTTCTTAACTTCTCCCACGTCAATGACATTAATTTGTCAACGGTAAAATTTGATTGAGGCGTCCTGCCGCCCCCGAAACCTGCGTACCCAGCACTGAACCACCGATTGGCGCATCCCTGAGAATCGCCCCTTTGTGATTGGTTAGCACAGTTGGCTGTTATCTCAAGATACTATTTTCTATTTCGATCTGAAAAATGTCTAGTGAGTTACAGACAGGCGATTCTTTTTAACTTTGCTCTTTTGTTATACACAAAACTGGCAGTTTTCATGTATGGATACAGTGACGTGCCGGAAAAACTTGCCCCCCACCCCCCGCAAAAAATATCTTCAAGGCCCTTTTGTAAAAATCTCTTAGCTTTCAATTACTGAAAATTTTAAATACCATATTATTAACTAGGTTTTATGGGTATTTTAATAATTCAAATTCTGTTGAACCAACAGGTATCTTTCGTAAAACCAAAAATATTGCACAAAGCTTAATCCTGTGCAACTATTGCATCGTATTCTTATTTAGTTCAACATTCCTTAGTCTTGATTTTAGACATAGCGTAACACCAATCTTGCTCACGATAAAGACATTACGTTACACAGTGTCTGAGGACCTTTTACGATTTATAAAAAAATACCGAACATAAGTAAGCAAAAAGAAAAAAAAGTGACTATTAAGAATAATGTACTCTTGACCATATAAAAAATGCATGAAATTATTTACTCTTGAATGTATACATAACAACTAAATAATATAATACCACAATGTTTTGCACATAGTAATTTATTTTCTCTCGACTCTTATAAAAACATTACACAGGTCTCTGTTTCTTCGCCCCCGAAGAACACTTTTCAGTACATTACGTTCTGAATGATGCGTAGTTATGTGCAAACAACTGTAATACATAACACCGTATCCTCATTGGTATAAAAATTACGTTCACTGATATTTCTTTCACATTCTCCTGTGAACATACGTAAGGACTATCGCTATGGCTGTGAAAAGGGTCTCCAATTGTCTGAAATACCTTTTTATAAACTAAACCGCGAAACTGATTTTCAAACCTTTTACTTATTAAATGAAAAAATGCCAAAAATTCCCTTTCTTTTAATACTTCATCCTAAGCTGCCTTAAAAAATTCCTGGGTATTTCTTTAACCAGCTTCATATGCAGTTTTCGAGAAATATGTAAAATTTTTTCCCTGAGGTTAAAGGCCCTCTTAGCCGAATCTGCTTTGAACTATAGATGTTAAAGGCCCTCTTAGGACAAATCTGCTTTGAACTATAGATTCGAAACTCAATTTATATATATGTACATATAAACCTAATATATATTGTGACGTACCTGCCAGCAGGACGCACATGACATAAAGGCAGATAGGAATCAGAATACATGTCTGCGTAGCTCAGTTGGTAGAGCGACTTGTTCCGGAATAAGCGGCCTCGGGTTCGAATCCCGGCGTAGACCAAAAATGACGGAGAAATTTACTTCGTTATAATGGCGCCCGAACTACCCGGACGTTCAAAATCTCGCATTGGTGTGATGTTATTTCCACATCGCGAGACAGGAAAAATCAGAGAATTCCTTCTCCAGCGCTTCGAAAAATAAATGTGTGTGACGTTGCATTCCACACACCAGTTTGACTGGGAGTTCTCATGTGCACGTTCTACAGTGGTTGTCTGCCTGCAACGATTCATGGTCATGGCTGATCCGTGGGCCATGCCCCCGGCCCTCTTTCGGGGGGGGGGGATGTGACGTACCTGCCAGCAGGACGCACATGACATAAAGGCAGATAGGAATCAGAATACATGTCTGCGTAGCTCAGTTGGTAGAGCGACTTGTTCCGGAATAAGCGGCCTCGGGTTCGAATCCCGGCGTAGACCAAAAATGACGGAGAAATTTACTTCGTTATAATCATCATTGTCAACCATTATCAATCCACTGCTGGACGAAGGTCTCCCCAAGTTTCCTCCACAACGGTCTGTCTTGTGCCAGTCTCCTCCATGTCACCCCTGCATACTTTCGAATTTCATCCACCCATCTCCCATGTGGTCTTCTTCTGGGTCTTTTCCTGTCCCTTGGAATCCAATCTAAAATTTCGGCTGTCCATCGATGATCTGTCCTTCTGGCAGTATGTCCAGCCCATTGCCATTTCAGGGATTTAACTCTGATCATGATGTCTTCCACTCTTGTCATTTTTCGGATCCACGAGTTCCTCTTCTTATCTCTCCTGGTTACACCAAGCATGCACCTCTCCATGCTGCTTTGAGTTGTCTGCAGCCTTTGTATGTCTCTTTTAGTTAAGGTCCACGTCTCTGCACCATACGTAAGCACTGGAAGGATGCATTGATCAAACACTTTTCTTTTAAGACATAATGGCATATTGCTCTTGAAAATTATGCTGTTTCTTCCAAAAGCTCTCCAGGCAAGTTTTGTACGCCGATTAATTTCTTCATCAATGTGACCCTCACTTGATATCTGCTGTCCAAGATAAACGTACGTGTCTGTTATCTCCAGCTTTTCTCCATCAATCGATAAATCTTCATTTCTTGTAAAAGCATTGAACATCACTTTTGTCTTCTGAAAGTTCATTTTTAATCCCACTTCTTTACTCTTGTCCGCAAGTTCCTGGATCATACTCTGCAGCTCTGATGGGGTAGTTGCAAAAATGACTACGTCATCAGCAAAACGAAAGTGGGTTAGATAATCTCCATTAATCTTTATCCCCTTGTTTTCCCAGCTCAGCGACTGAAAAACACCCTCCAATGTGGCATTGAAGAGCTTCGGAGATATGGTGTCACCTTGTCTCACTCCCTTTCCAATTTTTACTTGTGTTGTATTTTCAAACAGCCTAATCTTTGCACTTGCATTTTCATAGATGTTATTAATAATATTAATGTATGCATCTTCAATACCGCAGGTTTTCAGAGCCATTGTAACTGCTGATGGTTTCACCGAATCAAAGGCTTTTTCATAATCGATAAAAGCCATGCACAATGGAAGTTCATATTCCCTCGCTCTTTCAATTAGTTCTCTCAGCACGTGGATATGATCTATTGTGCTGTAGCCACTCCTGAATCCAGCTTGTTCTCTCGGTTGAGCCATGTCCAGTGTTACCTTCAAGCGGTGTGAAAGAACTTTAGTGAAGATTTTATAAACTACTGATAGGAGGCTGATAGGTCTGTAGTTTCCGAGATCCTCAATGTCACCTTTCTTATGTAGCAGGATCATTGTAGCGGTGTTTCAATCCTCAGGAATCTTTCCTTCATTAAGGCATCGAGTGAAAATTTGGGCGAGTACTGTTTCGATTTCTCCACTTGCTTCTTGTATGATGTCTACAGTAATTCCATCTTCTCCTGGAGCTTTTCCTCGCTTCATGTTCTTGATTGCATGTGCAACTTCTGCTGGAAGGACTGGAGGAACTCTGGTACTGGTATCTTTCATGATGTCTGGAGTGCATATATCATCCCTTTCATATAATTTGGAGTAGAAATCTTTCACTCTTGTCAAAATTTCGCCTCTATTTCTTGTTACAGAACCATCTTCTTTTCTCAGTGCCATAATCTGTTTTCTTCCCTTACTGAGATGTCCCTTTGCTATCTTTAGGCTTTGGTTGTTTTCAATTGCTTTCCTCACTAGTTCACAGTTGAATTTCCTTACGTCTTCAGTGATACTTTTTCTTACTGTCTTGCATAGCTCTATATATTCCACTTTGGAAGTCACATCTTTAGTTGTCCTCATCTCTCTTCTTTTTTGCATCAACATTTTGGTTTTTCCTGATAATTTGTTCACATGCAATTTGTTCTTAGACCCAGCTAATTTTGTTGCTGTTTCCATAAGAGCTTTGGTTACTTTTCTGTTAACTTCAGAGATTTCCACTTCTTCCGATGTTAGGCCTTCTAAAGCAGAGAACCTGTTCTGCAGTTCTAACTTGAAGGTATTATGGTGTTTTTTAAGGTTGGTTATGTCAATAGATTTTGTTTGTCTTATGAGCTTGCCACGTTCAAGTTTAGTGTTGAGGTGCATTTTACATCTCACCAATCTATGGTCACTACCTGTGTTGAACTTGTTTAGCACACTGCAGTCTTCTATGACGAATTTTTTGTTACACATAATAAAATCAATTTCATTTGTTATAATATATATATATTCATCCCAATAACTGCTTGATATTTAATAACTGAAATCCTTTTTTAATAATAAAATTTGGTTATTTGCTAAATTTTAGTGGCCTTTTTAGTGCCACTATTTTGCGTTATCCAGGAGTAATGGCTGACTATGACCGTGACCATGGAGTATATTACAAATGGGAATCATCATTTACGATTACAGAAATGTATTTTTTTTTTATGTATTTAGATTGTTCACTCTTTCCATGCTTTGATGGAGGTGCGCTTACTTTCATATGGTCCGTTAGATTTTTGATTTCATAATCTTTTATTACACCGTCGAAATCTTTCTTTGTAATTACACATTTCCACATTTTGAAAAACAAGCAAGACTAAAGAACACAGAATTATTCACAGGTTCCTTAATGAGACGACACAATTTCCAGCACTCACTCTTCCCCTTGTGGCTTTCAACAAGCACTCATTTATTGGCCCCGACGCCTTTCTCAACCCTAATATTAAATCCATCTATATTAACAAATAAGGAGTTAATTGTGACATGACATGTC